>OX101825.2:33515266-34826266 GCA_944452925.2 Chrysolina oricalcia | reverse complement strand
GACACGTGGGTCTTCTAGAGCACCTTCTATAGTATAGATCTATGCAAAAAAATCCCCATATTTATGCAAAAATACCCCCATCCACAAAAACTTTGGCGGATTTATGAACTTTTTTGAAAATTATTATTATTGTTGGTGGGGGTAAAAATCCTGCCCGACAAAATATTTTGACACGTGGGTCTTCTAGAGCACCTTCTATAGTATAGATCTATGCAAAAAAATCCCCATATTTATGCAAAAATACCCCCATCCACAAAAACTCTGGCGGATTTATGAACTTTTTTGAAAATTATTATTAATGTTGGTGGGGGTAAAAATCCTGCCCGACAAAATATTTTGACACGTGGGTCTTCTAGAGCACCTTCTATAGTATAGATCTATGCAAAAAAATCCCCGTATTTATGCAAAAATACCACCATCCACGAAAACTTTGGCGGACTTATGAATTAAACCCCTTTCAAAGAATTTTGAAAATTCTAGTTAAAGTAATATTTTTCTATACATAAGTACATGTTCAGATATCTCAAAACATGTCTAATAATCAAAAGTCTTATTCCATTATCAAATCAAGCTCATTTGTGCGATCCTCTATATAGTGTATTTAATTCAAGGCTAGCCACGAAATTATAACGTAATTTCGGGACCACTGGCGGTCGAGTACGCGCCGTATCACCGCGAGAAATTCGTGGCTAGAACTCGTGGCTGCTTTCACACTGATGGCAAATTATGGAGTAATCCGTTATCAACTTTTTCGAAGTTGTCTCGCTAACTTTATATAGGTCGATATAACGTTACATGAGTCTGAGTATTGCTAACACATTTTTTTGTATGATTTTACAAATAATTAAACAAATATTAGCTGTTTTCTTAAATGGTGGAAAATATTGAATATTGGCTGTGAGGAATATATCATTCAAGAGGACATTGGCTTCTTGATGAAATTTCATTTCACAACCAATGTTTAAATGTAAATGTAGAATGAACGCGCTGGTTGCAATTCTTTTCTTTAATGAAAGTATTTTTACAAAGATGTAAAGTTTGACAATTCAGAGAAATTGAAAAATATTATTGACATTATTCGACTGCATTTGTTATCCGTCGTCCCGTTCGCCAAGAGCAGTCATGGGCGCCGACTTGGGATGGAAACTGGACATGCCCCCCACCTTGAAAGAGTGGCCTTTCAACTCAGCTTCAGCGGGACAGCCTCACGAGACAGAGGTAGAGGACACAGGTTAGAGATGGCTCTTCGAATTTCACCATTCACCGTACGTAAAGCAGCAACCCGCGGAATGTTATCGGAACCAGGAAACAACTGGATGACCCTACCAAGCTTCCATTGTAAAGGACTTAGGTTGCAGTCTTTGATAATAACCAGGTCGCCAATGTTCATTTGTGACTTGTTTTCTCTCCATTTTTGTCGGCCTTGAAGTTCTGATATATACTCGAGAGACCATCTTTTCCAAAGATGCTGGCGTAGTTGCTGAAGTCTCTCAAATTGATCCAATCGATTTACCTTGATATCCATGAAATTATGCTCAGGAATAGAGGTGAGCGTGCGGCCGATGAGGAAGTGGGAAGGAGTTAAGGCGGTAAGATCAGATGGGTCTGAGGTTAAAGGAGTTGAAGGACGGGAGTTTAAAATAGCCTCTACTTGCACTAAAACAGTTTGAAAATGTTCATATGTGAGGAGCGCTTCTGATAGAACACGTTTCAAATGTCTTTTCATTGACTTCACACCTGCCTCCCAAATGCCACCGAAATGTGGGGAGTACGCAGGAATGAAATGCCATTATATTTCTTGACACGAGGTAGAAGATTCGATTTCTTCGCTGTGGTTTTTCAAAAATTTACCTAGTTCCAATAACTGATTTTTGGAACCTACGAAATTTGTCCCGTTGTCGGAATAGATACTTTGGGGCTTGCCCCGTCTTGCTATAAACCGTTTAAGAGCAGAAATAAAGGCATCACTGGTTAAGTCGCTGACTAGTTCAATATGAACCGCCTTTGTTGATAAACATATGAAAAGGCTAACATAACCCTTGTAGGTTTTAAAACGTCGGCCAGGTTTGTCTCTCAACGTAAAAGGACCGGCGTAATCCACCCCTGTATTGATGAATGGAAGAAAAGGAGTGACCCTTGCTTCAGGAAGATCTCCCATTAGAGGATTTATAGAAATCGGTTTGGCTTTGAAGCACACGATACACTCATCTCTTCGCAAGATTCTTCCCAAGTATGGGCCAATATGTTTCACGTATTGAGTAGAGCAATTGATGAGGTCCAGCATGAAGAAGCTTTTTATGCTCGTTATGGAATAGTAACTTTGAGAAATGATGATTTGATGAAATGATTATGGGGTGCTTCTTATCAAATTCATATGGAGAATGTCTTAGTCTGCCCCCAACCCTGAGAATACCATTCTCATCAATAAAATGAAGTAGGGACAACATTCTACTTTTGCGAGGAAGAGGTTTGCCTTTCGATAAGTTATGCAGTTCCTCTGGGAATGATTCAGCTTGAGAATATTTGATAAGATAACGAAGTGAGGAATTCAACTCCTGCATAGAAAGAGGACCAGAATTTCTTTCCAGGGATCTGAAACGAGCTAATGAATTGTGAACGAATCTTAAGATATAGGCAAAGGTGCGTTTGAGACGATTCAATGTTGAAAATCGTTCGAAAGGAAAACTGGAGAGGGCTGTCAAATTCAGGGAAGTTATTTCTGTTCGCTTCATCTCCGGAAGTTCATTGGTCAACTCAAGCGGTTGAGTGGAGCAAATTTGAATGGAATCATTCAGAAATTTGGGACCATGCCACCAAAGATCAGATGATTTCAAACTTTGTGGACTAATACCTCTTGAGATGAGATCGGCAGGATTTTCCTTTGTATTCACGTGGTTCCAACAAGAGATATCCGTATTGGATTGAATTTCTGAGACTCTGTTGGCCACGAATGTTTTGAGGAGATGAGGAGAAATTTTGAGCCATCCTAGAACCACCATAGAATCCGACCAATAAAATATTTTATTGAATTTAAGAGAGAGAGATCTGAAAACTTTGGTAGCTAGCCTACTGAGGATTACAGCAGCGCAGAGCTCGAGCCGCGGAATGCTGATTTTTTTTTAGTGGAGCAACCTTTGACTTTGCACATAACAGATGGGTTTGGACGTTACCTGATTGATCTAAGCTGCGGATGTAAATAGCGGAACCGAACGCTAGTTCAGAAGAGTCGCAAAAACCGTGTAATTCAATATGAACAGCGTTGTCTAGTTTCACTTTACGAGCAATCTGAATATCATTGAGTTGAGGGAGTTGATCTCTAAAAGCTAACCAACTAGTATGAATATGTAAAGGCACTGAATGATCCCAACCTAATTTTTCTAGCCAAAGTTGCTGTAACAACATTTTAGCTTGGATTGTAGCTGGACAGAGAAGACCTAAAGGGTCAAAGATTTGTGCTATACCCGACAGGATTGACCTCTTTGTGATTGTCTTCGGAAGAATCTCCGAAGAGATAACATATCTTAGAGAGTCAAATTTGGGATACCAATGAAGTCCAAGTGTTTTTGTGTTATCGTTCGATCCAAGAGAGTGGGCGATGTCCAAGGAAGAAACTGATTGCTGGATAGCATCCAATATTGAAGGATTGTTAGAGACCCATTTGCGAAGTGGAAGGTGAGCTTTGGACAGGATATGAATGATTTGCTTACAATAAACAATGATTTCCGAAACTGAATCAGATCCAGTTAAAAGATCATCAACATAGAAGTCATTCGCTATTATGTTGGTAGCTTCAGGAAAACTTTCGGAATACTCCTGCGCTAGTTCACTCAAGCATCTGGTAGCAAGGAAGCTCGCCGATGCAGTACCATAAGTGACCGTGTTCAAGGAAAAAGTTTGCAAAGGCTGACATGGATCAGACCTCCACAATATTTGTTGAAAATGTCTCTGAGAAGGACAAACCAATATTTGGCGATAAAATTTTGCAATATCCGCTGATACTACGTGAGAATGTTGCCTGAATCGAAGAACGATCGACAAAAGATCACTTCGAACGACTGGCCCGACCATTTGGACGTCGTTGAGTGATAAACCGCTTGAAGAAGGAGACGATCCGTCGAACACAACACGAAGTTTCGTGGTGAGACTGTCCTTCTTCAAAACTCCGTGATGAGGGAGGTAATAGCTGAATGGTTGATGGTGATCAACCTGAGTCATGTGACCCATGGAAACGTATTCTTCCATAAATTCGATATACATTTTCTTTAGGGTTGAATTGTGCTGAAGCTTACGTTCAACACTATAAAATCTCTTTTCGGCTGTGCTTCTTGATTCACCTAGCTTTTCAACTGAATCTTTGAAAGGCATTGAAACTACGAAACGTCCATCTGAATTCCTTTTAAGAGTAGATTTAAAATGCTCTTCGCAATGTTCCTCCTCCTTAGAATAGAACCGAGTAGTGGGAAACTCTTCTATTTCCCAGAATCGTGAGAGTTCATCACATACACTATTGTGCGAGAAATTACAGAAGGCATTCTGGGAAGGCTGTACCTGGGGAAGAGGACCTGAGATAATCCACCCAAGCTTTGTCTTTTGAAGTACGGGGTTTTGTGGGCCCAAATTGATCTGCCCAACGCAGAGCAAGTTATAGAAAAGGCCGGCCCCTATCAGGAGGTGTATATCTGAATTCACATGGAAATTTTTATCTGACAGCTGAATATTAGCAGGAATGCGCAATGAAGAAATGTCTATTTGACAACCTGGGAGCTGATTGCATATGGCATTGGTGACTAAACAAGTTAGGGATGCCGAAAATGAGGAGTGGAGTGACCTAAGGAACACATTGCACTGGTAATTCATATTAGAGGAAGTTTGAGCAATCCCTATCACAGAAATGTCAATTCGCCTTTTTGGAAGACCTAATTTTGAGACTAAATGGGATGAGATAAAATTTGATTGCGAACCACTATCCAAGAGAGCTCTGCATTCTTGTGCCTTACCAGAACTATCCAAAACTTGAACTACTACTGTGGATAAAAGAACAAGATTTTTCCGAACAGCGCTAGTTGAAAGCGCATGCGTAGATTCAATATTTGAGTCTGCTTCACTGGCACTCGAAATGACATTTGGAGCAATTTCGGTAGTTTCGACATGAATGAGTGTGTGGTGCTTCTTGCCACACTTATAGCATTTGCCGTATTTGCAATTGGAATTCACGTGACCAGGATGTAAACAATTTAGACAAACCTTTAATTTTTTGGCTTGCTCTGTTCTATCAGTAATGCTTAAATTGAGAAAATCACGACAATTGCTCAATTTGTGATTTGAAGACTTGCATAGAAAACAAGAAGCTTGACTTGATATCAAAGATCTCGTAAGAGATTTTTTCTGAAATCGATTGCGATCTTTATTGCCACTAGAAAAGTGATTAGCCTCAATTTTTTCAAGAATGTCAGCTTTCGTTTTCAGAAAATTCAAAAGATCTTTGAGAGTTGTCTCTGTTGATTTCTTTGACTCCCATTCAAGAGTGGTTTCAGAATCAAGCTTCTCAACGATTAGAAATATCAATAAGGTATCCCAATGGTCTATGGGTTCATTCAAAGATTGCAGAGAACGCAAGTTACTTTGTAGGCCATCTACTAGCTGCCTGATATTGAAAGAAGACTGTTTGATAATTTTTTGCAAATTGAATATGCATTTGGTGTGATTGTAAACGAGAAGTTCACGATTCGCAAACCTCTCGCAAAGCATTTGCCACGCCACTGAGAAATTCTCGGAAGATACCGGAATACTATGAATAACTTTCTCAGCTACGCCACTGACAGATGATTTCAAGTAATGAAATTTTTGTACTAAACTGATGCTCACATTTTTAATAATCATAGACTGAAAAGAATCATGAAATTCCAACCAATTCTCATAATTACCGGAAAATCTAGGTAATTGAACAGTTGGTAATTTGATACCCAAAGATGCATGATTATTTTCATCTTTACTTGAAACACCTGAGTGAGAGCTATCATGTTCATGTGGATTTCCTTTCACGTTGGAAGACTCCCCGACACTGGCAGTATGTTTGGACAAAAGAGTTTCGGCCTTTGCAATTATGCCAAAGTAATCGTTTTCAAATTGTTCACTTTGAGCCGATTCATCTTGAACGTCATCGACCTGACAATCGATTTCAGTTTGAATTTCTTCGAATTGATTCAAAAGAAGTTCAGACCTTGATAACCTCAATTTCAATTCATTTTCAGGAAAGATAAATTCTGGATTAGCTAAATCATTTTCGAGATTATTTATATAGTTTTTGAAAATTGTAAGTTTCGATTTTATAGATGCCCGCCTTTTTCTCAATTTGTCAAGAGTCATTCTAGTTTCGGCTTCTGTCATATTTATCGGAAAAAGAAACTCTTCTTTACAAGAATTAGCACAATACAAAATTATTGAATGAGAAAAAGTTGTTTTTTATTAGATAAATGAAACGTGAACTATTTGAACTGTTGATGTGTGAAAAAATGTGTTTGAAACACTCAAAACTGACAGTTCCTTAATAAGAATGAGCGTTTTGACAAAGCAAACAAATTGAATTTGTTAAATAATTCACGAAATATATATGCAAATGCAAGTGAAAGCTATTTTAAATAAGGGAAAGGGATCAAGGATTAGGAATGATTACCTGGGAGACCGCAAATTAGTTCTGTACAGTAGAAATTGGATGCTGCGAAACTGGAAACTCGAAACACGTGTGGAAAACGAAACTTCGACTTTATCGAATTGTTTGCCAATGACTTCGTGTGTGTTTCCGAAATTTTCACCAACTTCCCAATCTTCTTACTTGAATATCCGGATGAAGGACCATGTTTAAATGTAAATGTAGAATGAACGCGCTGGTTGCAATTCTTTTCTTTAATGAAAGTATTTTTACAAAGATGTAAAGTTTGACAATTCAGAGAAATTGAAAAATATTATTGACATTATTCGACTGCATTTGTTATCCGTCGTCACGTTCGCCAGGAGCAGTCATGGGCGCCGACTTGGGATGGAAACTGGACAACCAATGTAACAATAATGGTCAATGTCAAGCATTTTGGCCCTTATTCTATAACGCAGGAATGGACATCAGCCTTCAGTATTGAATTATTTTTGCTCAATGGAGATCTCTAGGACTTTGGCTATTTTTCTACGTGCAAATTGAATTTTTTCAAGTATATTGGGCTAAAAACCTCAATTCGGCACAATGTGTACATTGACCCTTTTTCTTCCAAGGTACAGAGAAAAATATGACATTGATGTCAGCGACATGTTAATCGAAGATGGGGAATTTTATCATTTAATGTGGTTATACATATCCTTATATCAGGATTTGTTGTTAAATCTATCAAAAAATTATCAAATGTAGAGTATGTGTGTCTACTTTTGAAGACATTACAGAATCTTCTGCAGATGCAGAAAACTTTAAATTATTGAATAGAAAAAAAGGTGGTCTCCAACTCGCCATCACAAACTGTTAGATATTTGTTGTTATTTCCATGAGAGAAAAATCCGGCAGGTTCTTGCAATTACTGATAATTTCAAGCCAAATTTTTTGAAAACTTTCATACACCAAACTTCATCAATATTATTTTAGGATAAAAAATTATTCAGCTCCATAATAAACCACATTTTCGATATATCTCCCTATGAGGTGAGTCACAAATTGAAAATGATGAATAACAAGAATTTACACCTGTATTAGATTTTTCAATATTACAATGTCGCAAACTGAGAAAATTAGAGGTGAATTTAAGTGAAGAACACTTACAAAATTAATGACATTTTCCCATCAATATATTTTGAAACAAAATTTTCGTGTGATAGAAATATGTTTGTAGCATTACAAAATAAAATGTGTTGAAAATTATTATAGTCCTCTTTCCTCCAATCCTACCATTTCTCCTTATTTACAACAAAATGAAAAAAATATCCTGTACAATTTGACTTTTTTGCTTTTTATATTTATTTCTCTCAACATTCGATAATCTACTTCTTATTACAAAAAATGCCATTTGAATTTAATACGATTCGACAACATTTACAATGATGAATGAGAACCTCTGACCAAATGCAAAAATGTAGTTTCTTACCCAAGAAACTATATTTGACAGATTTTTTCCCAATTTCATATCTCCAATCAATGACATTTTTGTTTTTCAACAAAAATGGTGGAAAAGTGATAACAATAGTCAACAAGTAATTTGAACTCCTGTAAAAAAATTTGTAATGTCTTGTCAATAAAATCCTTTGTTGTTATTATTATTATTACATACTTTTTGCATTAATAACTAATTGATTAATCAATCGATTTGTAGAAGTAGAAAACCAACTTCAATATCTAGAATTTCGAAAATCAAAAATACGACTACATAAAGAAAGTGTATCCTCACTCTGATATGGATTTCGACTATAATAGGCTCAACTGTTTAGGCGTGAAGCCGATGGATACACAAATTGAGTTTTTTTTTCTGATTCTCAGACTTAGTGGAATCAATTCCCATCAAAATAACAAATTTGAATTTTTTGACGATCACAATAATTTCTCCCTACTTGGTCGCGAGAAAGCACAAAATAGAAGACCTACACTCAATATTTCAATTTTCAAGAAGTCAACTATTGATTTACTGCATATATCATTAAAGGAAAACTCTGTTATATTGCAAATGCTATCACCGACAACTTATACCAGATTCAGGAACAGGAAGTCAAAAATCATAAGACCGTCCCTAGCGACACTTGCGATCTATTGCGCATACTCATAGGTTGGTGTATCTGCCGTAGGGGGACCACTTTATTCTGAACTAATTGGCGTTCTATGTATTATATTTCTATGGTTCTAACGCAAGCTAGGTCAGCTTGCTCAGGTTAGATTTGTGTGTCAATTACGAGGGAAAAAACAAATTCAAGCATTTTCAATTCAGTTTGCCTTCTTGTTTTGTCACCTAAACACCCCGCCATGTTGAACTAAAATATTTTAATTCGAGTTTGGCGCATGCTCAGTAGATTCCAATCAAGTTGCATCGGTTGCACTAGCCGCTTGTACTGGAATGGCACAGTAATAAATTCTTAGAGCTATGACAATATTCGGAAATAACTATTCTATTTTAAGTTCTACAAGCTTATTTAATAGCTTTAGTGGTGGCAGATAATTTTGACCATGTTTCACATTATGAATTGCTTTTAGTTGGACAATTTCTTCCAACTAGTCTTGAAACACATTCTCGTTTCTACCCACCATGCACCCCCTAAGGTTGAGGCCCGGAAGGATGAACGCCCCAGCACTCGTACGTACTCGAAAGCTCACCCCCCCTATCCACCACCCCCGCTCGTTAAAGCGGTTCCTCATCCTGATGATTGGCGATCAGCAGAATAAAATCTGATCGTTTGATATGGAGTGCTCGGCCAATTCTCGGCCTGAAACTCTCTTATATCTGACATGAGTTTAATTTGATTTTACAATGACTTTACTTAATGTGCATGGTGCCCCCCTGAAACTGGCTGAAGGCCTGAAAAACACTTGGCTGAGGGCCAAGTGTTGTGTATTGAATGTACTGAGTTTACCACTTGGTCGGTTCTTCTTGGAATCTGCAACATAAAAGCATGATTATCGAAATTTTAAGCCTGTTGAAGAAGACGTTGGCGTCGCCGAAGGTTTCGCTTCCGTCTTACTTCTTCAGGGGTGTCGTTGTCTCCCTGGTTCACTGGTCGTCTGTATTTGTCTCTGTCTCTATCGTCTTGCTCACGTCTGTTCTCGAGGAGCTCCGTGAGCAACGGGTTCGTGTGGGTCTCTACTCTGTCTAGAGTAGTCCCCACGTGATTCCTGATCAGTCTGTCAATGTAGTCCGGATGGATGTCTAAGTCTCGATATATAAACCTGATTGGCATATATCGTGGTGCGTCTGTTGCCATTCTCAGGCAGACATTGAAGAAGGCCTGCATCCTCTGCCTGTAACTGTTCGCGCATTGCCCCCAAGCAGTAGACGCGTACATCATGATTGGCAGAAGGATTGTCCTGATGAGGCGTAGTTTCAACTCGAGTGCCATGTTGCTCCTACGCCCGATGAGTGGATACAGCTTATGCCTCGCGGCTTTCGCTATAGCCAATCTGTGGGAGACGTGCTTCTGAAACGTGAGTTTCTTGTCCAGGGTTACTCCTAGGTATACGGCTTCGTCTACCCATGGAATTCTCTCATCGTTCATAGTAACATGGCCCTCGGGTGTCCTACGTCGCCTCGTGAACAGTATGGCCTTGCTTTTGTCTGCATTGATTCCGATCTTCCAACGATTGAACCACGGTTCCAGCTTGTTTATCTGATGTTGCAGCTTCGATGTTACTCCTCTCTCATGGGATGACTCAGCAAAGATTGCCGTGTCATCTGCATAGAGAGCAAGTTTGGTCATGGGGTTGTCCGACATAGGCATGTCTGCAGTGTAGATCGAAAACAGGTGTGGCGACAGTACTGCTCCCTGTGGTACTCCTGCTTCTAGCCTCCTTCGTGAAGAGAGAGCATTTCCGACTTTGCATCGGTAATGTCGACCTCTTAGGAAGGAGTTTATCAGCTTGACCATTGGTGTGGAGTATCCGGCATCAACCAGTTTTGCGATCAGCCCATCGTGCCAAACTCTATCGAAGGCCTTGGAGACGTCAAGGAAGACTGCTCCTGAAAGATGTCCTTTTCTCGTGCGGTTCCAGCTCTGGATGGTGGCGTCCACTATCCGGGTGACCTGGAGTTCTGTTGAGTGTTCCTGTCTGAAGCCGAATTGCTCATCTGGTAGGATGTTCAATTCTTCAGACATTGTCTCAAGTCGAGTCCTGATCACCCTTTCTGCGACCTTACTCATGGCAGGTGTTAGGCTGATGGGGCGGTGGTTTTGCGGGAACGTGTGGTTCTTGTTGGGCTTCGGAATCATGATGACCGTTGCTTCTTTCCAGCTGGAAGGAAAGTGTCTTAGTCTGAGTACAGCGTTTATGATGTTAGTCAGGGCTGCTAGTCCTTTCCTAGGTAAGGCTTTTAGTGCCCTGACTGGAATGTTGTCTGGGCCCGGTGCTTTCCTGGTCTTTGCGTGTCTAAGTATGTCCTTGATTTCCTCTGGAGATGTCGGCTCTAGAAGAATGACTGAGTCGTCAGTTCTTCTAAGCCGTCTGATCGTCTGGTCTACGTGCGTTTCCGTGTCCTCGACTTCATCGGTGTAATCGACCTCGTTTTCACGGCACTGACGTTCGAAGGAGTCCGCAAAAGCTTCTGCCTTGTCCATCTCCGTGAAAACGATGCCCATCTCACCATGAAGGGGAGGGCACGGTTTCCTCCAACCGTGTCTGAGGACTTTCTGCATTCTCCATAAGGAGTTATCTTCGGCGTCGAGTTCGTCCAAACGTTCAGACCACTGTCGCTCTCTGAGTAGCTTCAGCCCTTCTGTCAGCCGTCGAGACGCAAAGTTGAGCTGCCGCTTGTCATCGGGCGCCAGTGTTCTCTGATAACGTTTTTTCAGACGTCGTCTCAGCCTGACCATCTCCTTGACCTCAGGTGGGATCCCTCCTTGGAAATCAAAGTTTGTGACCTGTATGTCTTTAGAGCACCGTTCCATTGTTGTCAGTACTGCTTGTCTCAGTTCGGTCACCGCCTCCTCTAGCTGGCGTGTCGTGTCTATCCTGGGGATGTTTATTTCGTTGTGGACTACCCTTTGAAATCGTGACCAGTCCACTATCCGCTTTGTCGTGTTAACGATTTCAGCTTCTTCCTCCCCTATTGTTAGTAGGATTGGATTGTGGTCTGATGATCCTTCGTCTAGTACAGAGATGTCCACCAAGGATGGAATACTCTGTATGAGGGCTATGTCCAAAATGTCTGGGTGTTGGTCTTCCCTCCCAGGATAGTGTGTGGGTTCGTATGTCGCTGTCACTGCTACGTTGTCGAAGTCTGGTAGTAGGTTGTCTGCTAGGTCTCTGCCTCGAGGGTTGGTGTTGCGGCAGTTCCAGTCTCTTGATTTCGCGTTGAAATCTCCTATAGCCACCGTTGGGTGATGGTCGGGAAAGAGTTTCTCCAAGTCCGTTTTCCTGAGGTTGGGGCCTGGAGGAATGTAGACTGAGGAAACTCTTAGGAGATTTATTCCGTCTACTTTAACTCTGATCGCTACCGATTCACCGAGTGATAGTTCCGGAAGTGCGTCCTCATTGTGTTCCAGGTCTGATTTCACCAGCAGGAGCGAGCCACCTGCTCGAGCTCGGGGTCCTGTTTCACATTATGAATTGCTTTTAGTTGGACAATTTCTTCCACTAAGTCTTGAAACACATTCTCGTTTCTACATATAGGTATATTCTTTTTATTCTTTTCGCCGGACCCCTAGCCTCACCCTGGCCCCGGGGTTGCCACCCCGGCTGCCCCCCTCTCAACTGGCCAGGATGCAGAGCGTGTTGTGGAGCACCTGAGACCATAATGCGTCAGCTTGTCCAGCTTATGCGGTCTCAGCCTATATCCACAGGTGTAACACGGCGCTACTACCATCTACTACACCGGTGTTGCCGTATGCTCCGGTGAAAATTGAGTTAAAATGGTGATTCTGATAATAGAGGTCCTTGGCGAATCAAGGGTTTGCTCTCTTCGAACCGGCTTGCTGTAACATGGCAGAAATTTCAACAGATTGAACACAGAAAGTCGTTATCCTTGGTTCACTTTGTCTGCTCAGGGCACATGATTCTCGAATCCAATAGTCTCTCACCCCACGGACGTGGAGAGTTTTTGGTATATGATGCCAGGGCGCCCTCCGAAAGCATGGGATATTTCTTACGGAAGAAAATGAAACTTTTAAAGGGTAAGAAAGGCATAGCGTGTACAGGTAGCGTGTACAGGTACGGCTGTTATTAATATTTCCGTATCGCCACGGAGCGCATTACTGATTTTTAGTGGTACCTTCACCTCTCAGCTGTAGGAAAATCAGGAAAGTTGCGCATTCCGAGAATGAAAAGGAAAAACCTTCTGTTCGGAAAACGGTAAATGAATTCCTCCATTTTGAAAAATATTTACAATTTTAGAGTATATTTATATCAATAAATAAATATGAGAAAATACAATCGTCCATTATAAAGTAACATATTTTAAAACAATATCTTATACTTAAACAATTAACTAGTATGTGACAACTGCATGACAAATTGAAATGCAACTGCAAATAAAACTATGGTTGTGAGATTTCTATTTTGTAAAACAACAACAATAACAATAGACCGTCAGTGACAAATTGAGGTGTCCCATTTTCGCATACAAGCCTGGAATATGTTTGAAACGTACATGGATGTTGAGTAAAATGGAGGGAAATTAACGAGTGGCTCCTGGAGAGAACATAAGGAAAATTCGATTTTCCAGAACAGAAATAAAAGGATTACTTATGTTGCCCATATTTTCACGCGAGCCATTATGTTTTTCGGTCTAGTGACGATGTAAGTTTTCATAGTTTCGATGGGCTTGTGTGGGAAAATCTGTCAAAATCTCGATTTTTCCTTGCAAGATTACACCCTCTCTTTAACCCTTTAGCCACCTGCAACACTAAAGCCTTTGGTATTAATTAATAATTAGGTGAACACGGCTCGCGTGAAAATATGGGCAACATACTCCTTTTATTTCTCTTCTAGAGAATCGAATTTTCCATATGTTCTCCCCAGGAGCCACTCGTAAATTTCCCTCCACTTTACTCAACATCGATGGACTTTCCAACCCTATTCGAGGCTTGTATGCGAAAATGGGGCACCTAAATCTGTTACTATCTGACGGTCTACAAATATGGTTTTGCCCGAACTAATTTTTATTATAACAGATCTCATATTTGTTTACAGTTTTCCACGATACACTGTTTATCATCATTAACTAGGTACTAGAAAACAAATTGGAAGAAGTTTCTATCGGCTGTTTGCACCAATTTGAATTATAATTCGGCTTAACTAATTAAGGATCAACTATTAACTTATATTTAAATCAACATGATAACTATAGATCAAACCATGTGGTGCAAAGATATTTTGATTCAAATGTAGATTTAGTTTTAACTAGAATTTAACTAAAATTCGTGCAAACGACGGTAAGAAGTTTCTATACTCAATTCATTCAGTCTGTTATCAAACTTCTCTCTAACATCTCTGGATATGTCGAACGAGTTGACCGGCTTGCAGCTGTAATTCGCATTTTAAGATCATCAATAACAACGGGTTGTGTTTTATAAACGATGTCCCCAAAAGAGAATTCTAACGCCCGTTTGCACGAATTTTAGTTATGTAGTTAAAATAAAATCCACAATTAAATCAAAATATCTATGCACCACATGGTTTGATCTACTATAGTTAGCATGCTGATTTAATTATTAGTTAATAGTTAATCCTTAATTAGTTAAGCCGAATTTTAATTCAAATTGGTGCAAACGGCCGTAATAGAGTTAAATTAGGTTATATCGGGGTCCATTTCATAGGTACACTTCTGCCAGATTATCTATTCGGGATTCTCTCGTTTAACCACTTTCGGGCGGACGGGAAGATAAAATCAAGGTGGAATACTATCCTGCTAGAAATATAACAGATCTTTCTGTAAAACGACATTACCTGCTGCATCAAATTGTATTGCTTTTTAGCCAAAATGTACATTCATCGCTGAAACAGATATTTGGCAGATAAGAGATGGGTTGACTAGATTGAATATGGTTTCACAGAAATATGTTCTATTATCAAAGTTTGAATCATAGAGCTCATGAAGTATCTGCATCTAATATGAATGAAATATTTGTAATTTCAGTTCTTACAGTATTGTGTGACATATTCTTCTGCGCTTTTACTTACTGTTCGTAAGGAGCTGCTGGGCTCAACAAATGATCCCCAAAACACATTTTCAGCTTCTTTATTCAGTACTCGCTAGTTATGCCTTTTTCTATTTTCCACTGAACCAGTTTCTGAATACAAAATCAAGAATATGCCTGCTTACTTACATCATCACAATTCAGATGTTTTTCATTTAAAAGAAATGCTGCCCTTCGTGCGCACTTTCCAACTAAACTAATAAAATTTATTTCAATTCGTTCTTGAGGACAGTAAACGAGTAAACATTTTTCACAGTGGTTTCACTTATTAAAATGATCACTTAATAGCTTAACAACTAAATCCGAATTAACAATAACAATTAACAGTAGGTAAGTGCTTGAAATTTGCTGTTACATCTTTTGTATAAATTAGGGATCTAAACAAGCTGTCACTTAAGCTCCCCTTCCCATTTAAGATTTTCAGGGTTAACTATTTCCCTCCTAAAGTGTCCCCTTCAAAAATAAAATAATAAACTTGTTTTCGATTTTTTAAATTATTTACTGGAATAGAGAGGGTGGAAAGTTTTTTAAATGACACTCTGTATATATCCAACTTGATACCAATCGTATTTATATGAAATGTAAGTAAATCTTGATCAGCTCGAAGAAACTGTTGAATTCCATCATAAATCACCTCATTCGAAATGAATTCGTGTGCTTTTCTCATATCAAATCACTGTTTACAGACAAATTAACTTTTCCTAGGCGCCCATGATGGCTCTGAATAAACCGACTTCTCTTACTTTGTTAATTCCATACAACCGCCCCGTGGTGGCCGACATAGTTATGGATTTGTGAATTCTATAAATACTCGTCTCTCAGTTGAGATCGTACTGCGCACTTATCTATTTTAATTTCGATCTCTCGCATAAAGGGGAATCCAAAGTTCTTAGTAAGCGAGGTTAGCGAGGAGTCCTTCAAATTTTTCTTTGTATCAGTACTTACAGGTATAGCTGCCTGAGTCATGACTGTTCTGAATAAAGAACACGAGAGTCACTATCGATGGATTTTCTTGTTCAAGAGTTTAAGTGAAATTAAACAAAGGTTTATTATTTATTTCGGACCAAAATTTCTTAATCAAGTTCCCACTGAACTTAGAATTATGAAAAATATTTAAAAAACTCAAGAAAAAATTAGATACTTCGTTGATCACAATTTTGATAGTTTGAAAGAAACATTTGAATCAATATACTAAAACATGCCTGAATAATTTATAATTTAATTTAAACATGTATGCCTTTCGCTTGATCGTCGAATCCAGTCTCTTGTAAGTTGATCATTGACTTTTGTTTTAATTTTTTACTGAACGGAATGAAAAGTTGATTCTTATTTCCATTTACGGTTGTGTCCAGACTCCCAGATCTAGGAAAACACGCAACACAAGCTCTGCTAAGGCGTTTCCCAAGAACTGAACATAACCACTAATAAATTTTTATTTTTATTTAATTTTTACATTTACTGTTATTGCTACTTAAGATTAGCCACATCATCTGAAATAATAATATGTATCTGAATGGAATAAACTGATTGATTGATTAACTCACTATCAATGTTTATTCACACCTGAAACCATCCCGTGGACATAACTTAACCTAAAATTGTATAATTTTTGATGGCGACTGCAGCCTGCTTTCGCTTATCGCGGGATGCTCAAATTTTAGACTCGATTTCATATGAGATACATGTCAAACTAAAATAAATTTTTGAATCGGAAAAAAATATGGAGATCATGTACCGAAATATCGTCAGAAGAAACATTTAATTGTATATATTGTATATTGTAAACTTTATATAATCACTACCTATAAAGTGAAGAGAAGAAGAAAACCCAGAAGTATGTGGGTGGGACAAATCAATAAGGAAGTGCCCAGAAAGAGACAAAGTATTCCTACAAATCTCATGATCGAAATAGAATTCTATGATGCTGAAATATTCAATAATTTCTTCAGAGTGGGTAGACATCAGTTAGTGTACTTGCTCCAATTAATAGGACCATCGATAGGAAGACTGCATGACGTAAGGGAGCCAATATCATCTGGGACGACAAGATTAGCTCTCTCTTTACGGTGCATATACAGGGTGTCCCAAACTCAACGTCATCCTTAGGAGGGCTGATTGTCCAGCTCATTTCTGATCAGATCACGATATTGATAGTTTTGGAGATATTGGCACTTTCGAGTGCCGCAAGTACAAAACGTCATAGTTTAAGATTCTAATTTTCGTTATGCAATCTTTAATGATCTTTCTATTGAATAAAATCCAAAATAAAAACATTGGTGCAATACCTTTGGAGAAAAAAAACATATTTGCCCGATTCACGAGTTAATTTATTTTGTTAGCTTAATTAGACTCTTCATTCTGTAAACGAAATCACCACGTGAACCTGGCAAGTAATTCAAATAATTGTTCAATCGGTGTAGTTTTTGACATGATACAACATTCACTATCTTCCACTTGAGGAAAAAAGATATTCCTAGTTTATTGCAATAGGAGCTCATTGTTAAATTATTTCAATAATTAGGAATTTGAATGAAAACACTTGGTAAATTGAGATATTTATTGACAACTAAACAAAAGTCAAAGAAAAATTAGAGAATATGTACAAACTGCCTTCCACCAAGTCAAATGCAAGCGTGTAATCATTTTAAAAACGATATTTCTATTCGTCGTGTACTTCCTTCGTCACTTATTTGGACACCTGCTTCATCAATACGACGTCTCAATTCATGTTCATCATTTACTGGGTATGCATCTAGCGGGTTGAAATTTGGAGACTGGGGAGGCCACAAAATGAGAACAAGACAAGACGGCCGATCCATCTCTGTGGATAAGTTTGATCCAAATAATTTCTCACTGGTCTTGCGTAATGAGTTGGACAGCCGTCATTTTGGAACTACATTGCCCTACGTATGGCCAAAGATACATCTTCCAAAAGAGTAGGAAGTTCATTTTCTAAAAAGTCGAGATAAATTTCCCCGTTTAGAATGTCAGGTAATTCAAAAGGGCCAATTATTGAACCGTTCCAGATGCCAGTACATAAATAAATAAAAAGGTCGTTTTTAAAAAGATGACGCGCTTGTATTTGACTTGGTGGCAGGCAGTTTGTACACATTCTCTAATTTTTCTTTGTCCTTTGTTTAGTTGTCAATAAATACCTGTCACTTCAATTTACCAAGTGTTTTCATTCGAATTCCTTATTATTGAAATAATTTCACAATGAGCTCCTGTTGCAGTAAACTAGGAATATCTTTTTTCATCAAGTGGAAGATAGTGAATGTTGTATCATGTCAAAAGCTACACCGAATGAGCAATTTTCTAAAACAACTTGCCAGGTTAGCGTGGTGATTTTGTTTACAGTATGGCCTAAATAAGCTGATGAAATAAATTAACTTGTGAATCGGGCAAATATGTCTTTTTTCTCCAAAGGTATTGCACCAATATTTTTATTTTGGATTTGAATCAAAAGAATGGTTATTAAAGGTTGCATAACAAAAATTAGAATCTTAAACTATGGAGTTTTGTATCTGTGTAGCACTCGACATACTGATCAAAGGTTTCGATTTTCACGAAATTCATAAAAGTGCCAATATCTCCAAAACTATCAATATTTTACATAGGTCATATTGTGATATTCTGGACAGTTATGAGCTGGACTATCAGCCCTCCAAAGGATGACGTTGAGTTTTGGGACACCCTGTATACTAGATTTCTATTAATACAATATGATGTTCAGTGTATTCAATAATAATGCACCGAGCTCATTTTTAATTCTATTCGTAGACCTGTTGTATTTTCAGATTTTTGGCATCTAATAGTGTGGTTTCTATAGACTACAATTTTAGAATTGGTAAAAGTATCACTTCCAATATCATTAGAAAAACTTGCAATAACTCGGAATTCTATTAGGTTCCCGTTAATATCAATGGGAAAACATTTCAACATTATATATATATATATATATATATATATATATATATATATATATATATATTTCAGTTAGAAATCGAGACACCAGCTCCGCATTAGCTCTTCATTTCATCCAAACGGGTCACCCCATAGATTTCGAGAAAACGAAAACCATCGCCCCAGTACGTTCAAGAACTTCTCGTTTTATCAGAGAAGCCATCGATATCGAAAAACGGCCTGATTGCCTGAACATTAAAGATGATAGCCGTAAATTGAACCCCATTTGGAAGCCCCTTCTTCCAACCGTAATTACCAGGCCACGTGAAACTTATCCGCAATCAATTATTATCCCATTAACTCCAACTACACAGCAGGCACCAGCAGACAAGACAAACGAGAAAACCCGTAAGACCCGCCCACCTCCAGGTAGCCAACCACCTATAAATACTACAGTGCAACCAACATCGGATCGTCTTTTGAGATCAAGGAGTAGGCAGGTTGAGACCTTGATATCTCTCAAGACCACGACTCGAGGAGTAGGCAGATAGAGGCCTCGCAGTCACACTCTTGAAAATGGCTCCAAAGCAGGAGCCGAAACGTCGAGTTATAAACTCTCAACGCGGTTCAACCCATGAACTTAGTAATGTATATATATATATATATATATATATATATATATATATATATATATATATATATATATATATATATATATATATATATATATATATATATATATATATATATATATATATATATATATATATATATATATATATATACATCAATGTTTACCACATGAGAGGTTGTACGCATACGCACAGAACTATCATGAAACGAGAAACTTTCTTAAACTATTTCCA
The DNA here is from genome assembly GCA_944452925.2 of Chrysolina oricalcia. Lineage (NCBI taxonomy): Eukaryota > Metazoa > Arthropoda > Insecta > Coleoptera > Chrysomelidae > Chrysolina > Chrysolina oricalcia. The sequence goes on along the minus strand of OX101825.2, from coordinate 34,806,632 downwards.
CAGCCAATCAGCAAGCTTGCATATGAATGCATATGAATGAATTGTTATGTTAGTTTTGTTAAATTGAGAAGTGAGTTGTGGCAGGGTGTGGATGAAGGAAAATGACTTGATTCAAAATTAAACGTCAATATGGATGAATGAAAGAATGATTAAAATATCAGTTTCGGTGATTTTCGATGATTATCAAAAATTTCTTTTCATTTTCGAAACATATTATGTTGCTTTGGGAAACCACATTCGAGCTACGCGCTCTTGTGGTTTATCAAAATCGAAGAAATTAGTATTTCGAGATGGGTCGTGCTGGTAGAGCGTTCGTCTCTCAAGCGTAGGGTCGTGGGTTCGATTCCCAGCATTTTCACCGATCTCGTGCATGGCATTCCACTTTTAAAAGTAAGGAATGCGTTTACCCTAGCTCGCACAAGTCTCGAGAATATTTCTGAGGGTTGCGCGTAGGGTTGCAATCGGTTGACGGAAATAACAATTTTAACAACAACAATAAGGTTGGTAACTTATTTATTCAGTTTCAGAGATTGCAGGTATTGTCTGCACTTCACTTATTAAGAACAATGAGTCTACAACTTTATCTAATTTAATTTGAATAGTTTGTTATAAACTACTCAACACTAATTTCGTCGCACCCCAAAATTTTGACCATATTAAAATCTGAATAACTTTTTTCTGCATTGAACAATTTGAATTCTGTAAACACTGTTCGCTAGCCCAGTCCTTCAGCTATAATCTCGTACTTCTTCAAAACATAAGGTTTTCCGCATAAAATCGCTACAGGGTACTATCTGAAACTGTGCAAAATTTCTGAATTTTCAAAAGGATCCCAAATGCAGAAAATTTTTTTTTTTCAAATTTGCCAGCAGTAGCATGTAGATGAACTCATTACCTCAAGACATTTTTCGAATTATTAGGATCAAAATTTTGGGGTGCGACGAAATTAGTGTTGAGTAGTTTATTTCGAAAGCATGCGACAAATAATTTCGAAATTTTTCCTTTGGTGTTTTGGCTTCGACTGCTTTGGTCATTAGCCGTGTGTTATGGATAGGCCTTGTTACTAACTTCATACGCCACCTCAGGAGCAGCACTGTTAATTTTTAACGCAACAGTGTATCGTGGTGGATTACCCAGCCGACACGAGCCTCAATCTTTCAGAAAAAACCCGCACCGGCTGGGAACCGAACCTGGAATCTCTCGATTACCAGGCGGGCGCTTGACCACTGCGCTATTCCCGCCCTTCGAAATTATCAATTGCCTTATTATAAGTGAAAACTGCAACATCACATCATCTGAAGAGTTGGAATCAACTGGATTGAAACTGTTGAAGAGATCTGCCTAACTGTAAATATCTGCTCTTCGGTAAAATAGTTTAAAATGTGAACCTGAAATCTAAAGTGAAAATTTTATAGAATAATAGAGGAAAATATAAGTTTTTCACATGATTTGTTTATTCTCAAGGAATATGTCTATGACATCATTACCGGATATTTTAGTCGCTCGTCCTAGTCTCCGAATTATCATTTTCGTGAAAAATATTGCCCTTACACTAACTGAACACGTAAGCATATAATTACAACAGTGATCTACCCTCGTCTCGTGCCTTCCATCCTTCCCTCGATTTGGAATATCGGATGATGAGGCGACTATGTTGTCTATTCATTCAGAGCACGATATAGAAACGACATCGTCGATGAGGAAATGTCAATGTGGGTCATTCATCGATCCTTCGATGGTCAGCATCATATCGACAAGTCAAATCGTCAAATTATTATATTTTCGTAATCTCATACTGTTATTTTGATTTAACGGTATTCAGATGACAATTGAAAAGTTAATGTTAACAGCCTCCGTCCGTTAAGATTCTTTAACGGCCGGTGGCCGATAACCAAAACTCTGGTACTGGTCCTTTCAAAATCATCCACAGTCAGCTTAACAAGTTCGTCACTTCTACAGGTGAAAAATACGACACATTAATACAACCTTTTCAAGCAACCTTGTATGATCATCTGCCTCCAACAAAAACTCAGTTACTTCTTCTTCAGACAATATTTTTGCTTTCTTTGGTGTGTTTCCATCAGACTTTCGTCTCAAGAACAAAAATATTTCCAAACTTGAAAATACTATTTCTGTAGGTAATACTCTAATATGGTGTACGATTTAAAATAACTAACCTTTACATTCTTGCTTTTACGCCACTCTTCAAAGTTTTCATATTATTTTTGATATCGCTCTTGAGTTATTTACGGCAGTAAATCAACACTCGCTGCACATGATTCTCCCAATATTTCTAAAGAAATTTGATTTTGTTCCTCAATTTCTTCAATTTAATAGATAATGGATATCATCGCCTTTGCGAGATTCAATAAATCCTGTTTTTTTTCGAAATTGCAAAGGCAAAGAATATGAAACTAGGGTAATTAATTGCCTCAAAATAGTCCTTTAATATTACCATTTTAAATTTTTGAAATATGTTTTTGCAAAAATAGCTCCGCTGAGTTCTCCCGAAGCTAACAATGCCACGGGTTTGTTTTAAAAAACGTTGATCAAATCAAATATTTACATCATCGCCTATGCGAGAATCCATAAATCCTGTTTTTTTTTTTCGAAATCGCGTGATCAAAAAATATGAAAATAGAGTAATTAATTAGCTTAAAAATATTCATAAAATATCACTATTTCGCTGAAAAATTTTGTTTCAAAAGTGGCTTTTCTGAATTCGGCCGAAGCTAGCAAAGCCACAGATTTTTCTATGAAGGAAAAGAGTAAAAAAATGGGTAAAACTTCCGTTACATTAAGCATCTGAATTTCAAAAAAAAATTTTTTCGCAAATCCGTGTTCGCGGATTTGCAAAATGTCGGGCGAGTGCGCTCGCTTCGCTCGCGTATTTCGGATCTTGTTCTCCACTAACAAATAAGGGATGAAAGTTTTTATCCAAAGTTGACAGAAACTGACAATGTAGTGATGGGAATACGTGCGCTCGCCCGAAATGTCGGGCGAGCGCGCGCATTCCCGTCACAACTTTGTCGATTTCTCTCAACTTTAAGTATAAACTTTCATCCCTCGTTTGTTAGTGACAGAAATCGACAAAGTTGTGACGGGAATGCGCGCGCTCGCCCGACATTTCGCAAATCCGCGCACACGGATTTGCGAAATGTCGGGAGAGCGCGCTCGCTTCACTCGCGTATTACTGATCTTGTTCTCCACTAACAAATAATAAGGGATGAAAGTTTTTATCCAAACTTGACAGAAACTGACAAAGTAGTGATGGGAATGCGCGCGCTCGCCCGACATTTTTTTAACAGACAGGGCATGTATTGTGCGAAGAAATAATTACTTAAAAACGTGTCAGATCACAAACATTCATTTTTGGTATGTGCGCAAATAGATAGAGAAAGATTCAACCTAACCGTATTGTAGGTATAGTAGGGTAAGCTCGGTTAGGTTTGCATAGGGTCGGGCCGGTCGGGTTAAGTTATAGTCACTGCAGTAGGTTCTTTTATGTAAAAAGTGCTCTTTTTTTTGTGCGCATGTGTATTCATATTAGGTGTGTTTGCGCACATGTCCGTGCTCTGTCTCGTCGTTTAAATTTTGCTAGTCAATTAGAAACATTATAATTACCATTGTTTCAAATGTGCAGTTAAAGTGTTGATGGGAAAATGTAGTTGTTATATCAACTCATTTTTCATACTCTTTCATTAAAATACGTGAATTAAATATTTCTGGAATCACATTGGCAATGTCGCAAAATTAGCTTCGCCTTTACGTTATTCCGTTGTTTTGAAAAGTTGGCGGCTGGTGATTTTCATAGTTACCAACCTGACAATTCTGATATGACAGATATTCACCAAACAAAGCAGCATGAATTTGTTAATTTTGTTGTTGTTGAAAAAGCTAGAAATTGTTGATAAAAACCTGTTTTCAATGAAAAAAAAAGTGTAAAACTGGTGAATTAGGGTGTGTATAATGTGCGGGTGAAAATAAGGAGTCATTTGAATGTGTTTTTCAAAGAAAAAACGTGTGCTAGAAAATGCCAGTTATCATTCAAAAAACGGCCCGTATCTCCGAAATTACTTGAGACCGCCAAAAATTTCATTTGGATTTTTGTTCAGGAGGTCAAAATACGTAAGTTCCAAAAAAATTTTTTTTGAAATTCAGATGCTCAATGTAACGGAAGTTTTACCAAAAAATGTAATAGGGAAAATATTATCCTTAAAAAGGATCTACAATTTGGCTATATCAAATCACATTTTTTTTATATATGGCTCCGCTGAGTTTGGCCTAAGCTAGCAACTCAGAACTCCCATCAGGGGTGGGATTCCGTGTACCGTAGAATTCTACTTTTCATCGAATAAGTGAAGTGTCATTATAGTTGAATTCACGGGAGGGACAGAGACATAACTGTCTACTATAGAATTCTATGGCTCACGTAATCCCACCGCAGAACTGTTCTGAGATTCGTTTCTGTCTTCAGTCTGAGTATATAGTTATAGGTAGCTAATAAATTGAAAAGTTTTGCTTTTACGATAAAACTCGATCAACATATTTTGTAGAACTCGCCAAGTGCTACTCAGAACTCTCATCAGAACTGATCTGAGATTATTTTCTGTTTTCATTTTGAATCTTGGTCTTTTTGGATTTTGCACCCTATCATAGATAATAAATTGAAAACTTTTGCTTTTTCGATAAAACTCGATCAACATATTTTTTAGAACTCGCCGAGTGCTACTCAGAACTCCTATCAGAACTGTTCTGAGATTCCTTTCTGTCTTCATTTTGAGTGTTGTTTTTTTTTTGGATTCCGCGCCCTATTATAGCTCATAAATTGAAAAGTTTTGCTTTTACGATAAGACTCGATCAAAACCCAGAGTTATCTGGAACTATTCACTATTTGTATCAGGAACTCCAGAACTCTATCAAATCTTCCCAGAACTCCAAAAAATGTGTTTTTGCAAAAAGTTGGAGCCAATTTCACATCTGAACCATAATATTGCAGCTAAAGTCGAGGGTAGAATCTCATTCTGAGGAACAATAAAGAACTTTCTCAGTAAAAGAGCTGATTTCCGATAACGTTACTTTTGGTGCTTTGCCATCAGAAGAGAATATTCATTCATTCATTCATTTATTAACTACAAGCCAATGGGTAAGTGTCGTCAGTAGCTTCACATGATAGTGAATAACGAATAATTTAAAAAGCAATACACAAAATTAAAAACGTTTTAGAAACGGTAAATGGACCACAAAAAAAAATAAAAATTTTGTTAGATTTGCAGTAAGTTTAAATTCGCAGAGATTATAAAAGCATTTCGCTATTAAACAAGCCTTAAATTTATTTTTGAAGTCTTTGGTATATTCAATCCGTGGGAATTTCTTGTCGGGTATGAATGCTCGTCACAATGTTTGATATAGTTTGCAATATTTTGACGAATATACTGTATTATTTTGAAGAAATATATCCCGATGTATGTCCCATAATCTAGATCAAACATAATTCGTTGATTTTTTCCTGAATTATAAAAACACAGTCTGTCTGAGGAGCTAGACCCCACGACATTATATTATTCGGTCCCACGCCAAAACCGCGAATGTGCAAACTTCGGGGTTCTGACTTCAATATGTAAATTACTAATTTTCCACCAACATTTTTAATGCCAAACTCATGATTGTTCTATTAGGTTTTCTACTGAGAACGAGAGTGGATTCGCGAATGTGAAAACTTACCAAGGTTTGTTAAAAAAAAAATTGTTAATTCCGTCAACCGATTGCACCCCTACGCGTAACCCTCAGAAGTCTTCGAGAGACTTGTGTGAGCTAGGGAAGACGCAGCTCTTACGTATTAACGTGTGATGCCATGCACGAGACCGGAAGAAGCAGCAACTCTTTTCATTCGAAATGACAAATTATACATTCGCGGTTTTGGCATGGGACCGACGAATTATGACATTAATAAACAAGAAAATAATTTATTTACGTTTAGACCAATCAAAATATTCGTTTAGTGGGAATTTTCTTGTGTTCTCTTGTTTCGTAAACCTCAAAAAATTGGCTAAAATATTCTTGTTAGATACATTGAATTAATTAATGAATTTTTGGGTGTTCGCTTCGTACAAAGACCACTGCGATAGCATACATTTCTACACACTCAAATGTATAGGTAAGGTTAGTTCGATCATACTAAGTAATGACTCCTCACAAAATGTATTTTCACAAGGAAAAGTGGTGCAAAACCTACCTACGTTATCAATCTCCACGCATTCAAATTTCTACTGTTAGTTCGTTCTGGTTAGATCATAGTAAAAAATTACTCTTCACAAAATGTATTTACACAATTGGTCGTTGTACGAAAGGAGAAGTCGAAAATGAGTTAATTTATTCACTGTTCGAAACAAAAATATATTAGGAACATTTTGAGGTGTACGAAAGGAGTGTACGAACTAGAACAAACGGAATTTTCTACCTCTAAAATTCAGAAAATTGCCGCGGATATTCTTTGAGTTATTTTCTTTTTGTCCGACAACTTATATTTTTTATTTGACTTCTGTCATTAATTCCCATGCCATTACACGCTGAAGGTCATAAACGCATTTTACGCACGTAATACATACAAAATATGCACTAGTGGTTAAGCACGAATCACAAATACTGACTTGAATTTTAATGGACTACACGTTTCATACGTTATGTATAACTTGATCAAAAGCATGGTACCGTAACGATATGTGTGAAAGATACTGATTAATTGAAATTTAATAGGTTTAAAATAATTTCATTTATTATTATTATTGTTTAAATCTAAAGCAGGAATTCCGAAAAACTCGATTCACTAAGGTTTAGTCACCCAATAGAGAAATTTCTGACAAGAGCAATTATTTAATTGTCAAGAAACGTCAAAGTTTGATAGAGAAAATCTCAGATTTCTTACTTGAAAGTTACACACATAAAAATTACTTCTCAACTTAACAATTTCAAAAGTATTGAAGCAATTGTCTTGAATTGATAGAATATCGTTTCTAATCAAGAAAATTTGGTTATTTTGATCAAATCGAAAGTTTTCTTTCAAAACTTTAATATTCTTGATCAATTTTCTAATTCTGAGAAAATATTCTTGCATTGAGAGAACTAAAGTACTAAAATACACAAAATATTCAATTTTCTCCTCTCAAGATGATATTATTCTCAAAGTATACTAATATTATCTTCAGATATTTTTCAAATACTCAAGACAAATAAACATTTCTGCTGGCTGAGAAAATCGAGTCGACTGTTCTTCAATATGGTTGTGATAAAAATTTAGAAATTTTCCGATGAATTACTCAACACTGCAACCTATTTTTGACCAGAACTGCATTTGTTATTTCGAAATGAAGGAATGAATTTGCGATGGTATTTACTTATTAAAATTATTATAAAATGGATTGATCATCAAAAACTTAACAAAATAATCATTCTTTACAGTACATGAACAAAAACAAGTTTTTATTCAGATTTGCATGGACACAAACAAGTTCTCGAAATAATGCAGGTTTTGTTATTCCAAGAATATAATTCTGTTATACAGGGTGTTTCTTAAGTATGTGTAGAAAATTTAGGAGCGTATTGCTGACATAAAAATAAGAAGAAAAGTTCCTGTAAACATATGTCCACAAGTTGTCCGTTTCTGAGATACAGAGTTTCAAAGTTGAATTTTTATTTTTATTTTTTGTGAATAATTTCAAAATAATTTTGATATTTGGGTAAAGTTTGGTAGCTGGGAATATTTATTATTTAGTTGGTGTGAAAAATATATTCTTGATAGAGGTCACTGCGAGCAACTGTTTTCGAATTATTGAGATTTGAAATAATCGATGCAAGTGATTTTTAATGACAAGATTTTTTAATTCGAAATAAATTCAATTAGAAATTAGTTTTTTTCACAATTAATACAAAATTTGAGTTTTTCATTGAAAAATCATCCCAAATACCAAACTTTACTAGAATATCACAAATATTTTGGCATTTATTCACAAAAAAACAAATATAATATTTAAACTTTGACACTAAACGAATAAATTGCGGACATGTGTTTATGGGAACTTTTTTTCTCATTTCGACGTCAGCAACATGCTCTTGAAGTTTCTACACGTACTTAAATGGGCCGTGGTGGTCGGCTGGTAAAAGCGTACGCCTCGCAAGCGTGGGGTCGTGAGTTCGATCCACCGATTCACCGGTCTCGTGCATGGCATCACACGTTAAAAGGTAAGGGCTGCGTCTTCCCTAGCTCACACAAGTCTCTCGAAGACTTCCGAGGGTTGTGCGTAGGGGTGCAATCGGTTGACGGAAATAACAATTTTAACAATTTTAGAAACACCCTGTATATAATCTATAAAATTATTCTTCCAAATGGAGAATTTAAAGTTGTCAATAGTAGGTAATTTCTTGATTAGAGCAAATGTATTTCTTGGATAGAGAAAGTGTAATTTCTTGGTCAGAGAAATCATAATTTCTTGGTCAGAGAATTCGTAATTCCTTAGAAAGAGAAAATGTAATTTCTTGGACAGAGAAAACGTGATTTCTTGAACGGAGAAAACGTAGTTTCTTGGATAAAGGAATCTAATTTCTTGGACAGAAAAAAGCAAAAGTGTTTGAATGAAGTGAATCGCACTGAAAAAATAGATTTCTTCGAATAAACATACATTTTATAGATTATATATAACGGAATAATTTTCTTAGAATAAAGCAGGCTGCTTTATGATTAAAACTATTTTTGTGTGTGTGCATTTTTTCAAACGAAACAGCTGACGAGAATCAAAACTGAAAAACAACAAAACAACCCCGGACACGATAGGTACACCTAATATTATAGAGTATCGGGTCAAAAAGAGGGAACTACGAAGTACGAAGAGTAACTAATCTTGTCAATAATGTTCTTGCTGAAAGGTATTTCAATGACATTCATAATGCAATTATATTACAATAGATAGAATAAACCTACTTCACAGATAAAGAACAGGTTCAGCTGATAACCTACAAAGTCAACTTTTACAAGCTCAATACTTTATACTCGGGTTAAAAGAGATGAAACATGTCATATAAGCGAACATCATTTTACTAATCCATTTTATTCAATTTATGAGTCAAATTAAGAAATTTCTCACAAAACTTTCTTGGTTCAATAAATATTAAGAATATTTTCTCTAACATCAACACAGGACTTTCTTTTCAGACCAAGAAATGATATGTTCTCAAATTGAAATATTATTCAAAAATGTTTCTCAGCCCAAGAAGATATTTTGTTATATTTTCTTACTTCAATGAACACACAATTTTGAAATTGTTTTCGTTTGTTTTCGGCAGACATCGATGCGATGAACTGCTATCTGAGTCCTTTGCAGCCATTTCACCTTGGTGTTTGAAACGTGATAGTTCTTACGCAGCGGCCGGTGAATAGGTTAAATTATTTTTGATCATGAATTGACAACACAAAAAAGATTTTGTGTGAGTGGGTTGTGCCTGGATTGTGGATTTTAGGGGTAAGTACTATTATTGCTTTCTCCTATAAAAGTTAGCTTTGAAATGTTGAAAAATGTTATAATTATTTAAATTCTAAATAAGATGATCGATCCATCCTGCAGTCATCGTTTACAGTACAACCGTATTTCAACAACAAGTCCAGTTTTTTACTTAACAGACAGTAATGCATAGCAGTCGATGCCACTATAAACACCAAAGGAATATAGGAAAAAATAATAATATTCAATGTGCCTGAAGGAAGGAAATATTTCAATTACTTACCATCATGGTATTATACTTAGATAAGTAGTTGTCAGTGAGAAATATGCGTCATGTATTTCTTTTTTTCATGAGGATAAGATCTAATGGGTCGAAGAGCTTGTGAGGCCGCATAGCCTGTACAACTCTCCTACAATATTTCGAACTTTGTGGTAATTATATTATTATTAAAATTTCTGAAGTTCCAGTTTGTCATAATTTGTACCGCATTTTTTCAAAAGCCGCCATGAATAAGTTCATTGATTCTTCAATTTAATGACTCCCAAAATAACGCTTTAAAATTTGGACTTTCACTAATGCGTTGTCTCTTAAAGTCTATCCGAAATATAATATTATTACCTATCGACTTGTAGGGATTTGCACTCGGATTTGCAGTAGTAATATTTCCATATACATATAGAAGAATTATTTTCGATTCTGTAAATTATTCAAAAAAAAAACATTTTCTGTTTCCTTGGCAGTGGTTATCTTTACACTATTGAAAATTTGACTCCAAAACTAAGGAAATTAGCCTCAGTATTTTTCATATCCAACAGGAAAAATACTGATTATAATTTTATTAACAAAGTCATTATCATGTTCATGTGTACGACGGAATTTTTCATGATTATAATTTTTCAGCAACCTGGAGATGTTACTGCAGTGGAGACAAGGAAGCATAATATACAGGAAAACAGACGTTCAGCCATATTTGTTAGATATATAGTTTAAGGTAGTATTACTTAGTACTAGTTATAGTGAAATATCAATTTGATTCATGTTTGAAAGCCTTCAATATCTCGTCAAGGTATTTCATGTATTTCTTCCTATTTATCATTATACTATGTTTTTTTGGATTTTATTGATTGTATTTCCTTAACTTATTGCTTTTGAGAAAGTAACGAGCTATTGATTTAAATGTTTGATTTTTGTCATAGAATAAGGTTACTTTGTGATATCTTAGAAAGACTGCTGCAGTGTGATAATATAACTGTCTTTGATACTTCACGTTTTCCTTCAAGCCTCACACCTTCAAAGATATAAGTATACTAATGGCCATCGTCGAAAATCATATATTGCTATATTTCTGCAGAACATTTTCTATGAGGCGCCGTTTGGGTAAAAAGTGTTTTGTAAATATTTAAAATTTTGTGTCAATATATTTATTAGTTGTGGCAATATTTTTTATTTTGCTTTCCGATATATTTATTTTTGATCCAACGCAATATATTTACGTTTCAAGCGTTCCAAATATATAAAAACGAGAATTACCATATATTTATAAATTCGATCTATTTCATGTTGTCAAGAGATGGCGCTACCTACGCGATTTATTATACTCTCGAGAATATAGCTGCCGAATGATATCGCAGCCGCCAGAAAATATTCTCAGAATACTTTTTCATTAGTTTTGTTGAATAATCATTGGATTATTCGAAGTCAAATAACTTAGAACTGAAAAAAATTAAGGGTGTATTGAATCTCGTCGGCAGCGCCATCTCTTGACGATATAAAATAGATCGAATTTATAAATATATGATATATAAGAAAATAAATATATCTGAAAGCAAAAAAAAATATTGCTTCAACTAATAAATATATTAACACAAAATTTTACATATTTGCTAAAACACTTTTTACCCAAACGGCGCCTCATAATTTTCCTTCCTCAAATACATAAAACACTTATTTTTCCTAGGTATCTTTGATAGTTTTTCAATTTCCAATTTTCCGCATTAAAAATTCATTAGTTCAGCTTTTGCAAAAATGTTATTTCTTACATAAAAATGATAGAAATAGAAAACAACCCAAACTATGTCACTGGACGCACCTTTCGTTCTGGAAGAACTGGGTTACCATGTTCCCTCACTTGAAGATAATGATCCACGCTATCTAAAACATAACATTATTTCATAAGCCAAAAAATATTTTTAATGAAGTACAAAAAAATCTCAACAGGATATAATTTATTCATGAAATAGAAAACTACCCAAATACCAAATTTACGTCAACTTCACTCGATGGTCGTTTTGCAGGAGCTGAAGGCATCAGCTCTTGAAGATGCTAACTTTGTTGGCGAAACGCGCGTCTAGTGAAATTGTCGTAAATTTGGTGATTTGGGTAGTTTTCTATTTCTTGAATTAATTTTCTCCTGTTGAGAACACTTGTTTTTTTTATTCAGAGAAAATATTTTTTACTTTATGGGGGAATGAAATGTTTCATCAGGAGTGCATTATTATATCTTCGACTAAGAGAACATGATTACTTCTTTCAATTTTATACATTCAAGAAATTGTAAATTATCAGAAAAAGAACAATAACAGTTTTAATAGAGGAAACACGATTACTTCGCACAAGAACTTTTGTTTTCTATACTCAAGAAAATGTAGAAAACGTAATCTCTTTGATGAAAAAAAGTAAATGCTAGTACAGAGAAATCGTTATTTCTTGGAAAGAGAAAATGTAATTTCTTGGACAGAGAAAACGTAATTTCTTGAACGAAGAAAACGTAATTTCTCAGATAAAGAAAATCTAATTTCTTGGATAGAGTAAACGTATTTCTTGAATAGAGAAAACGTAATTTCTTGGAAAGAGATCGTAATCTCTTTGAAAGAGAAAATGTAATTTCTTGGATAGAGAAGATGTAATTTGTTGAACGGAGAAAACAAAATTTCTCATATAAAGAAATCCTAATTTCTTGAATAGAGTATCGCTGATTTTTTGTTTCAAAGTAAATATTGTTGATTGAAGTAAATCGCTGTGAAAAAATAGATTTCTTCGAATAAAGACACATTTTATAGATTATACCTATATAACAGAATAATATTCTTAGGATAAAGCAGGCTGCTTTATGTTGAAAACTTTTTTTGTGTGTAGTTTGAATACTTAGGGGCAAGCGTAAGTTGATTATTAACAATTATTTTGACTGAATACTCACGTAGAAAAAATTGCACAATAAGTATGGTCACCAAAGCGATTTAGATGAAAATTCCACAGATACATCAAAAACGATAAATCTCTTGAAAATTTTCTGCGAAAATGCCTGGAAGACACTTTTTTGAAAATAAGCTCAATGGTAGTGTGTACAAATGCACAAACACTAGCAATTTGATTGAACCTTTCACAACTATCAGATTTCTAATTGATACTAGAACACAATAAAATAGCAATTTCGAACCATACCAAAAGCGATTTGCAAACAAAATCACACAGAATAATGGTTTATAATGAAATTATGGTTACATTCAATTTTAAAATCAATCATTTTGACGTCTATCTAATTTTAACGTCTAATGTCAAATATTCGGAAGAGCACAGAGCGACGTTGTTAGTTTTTTAAATTTCTGCATACCAACTGAAAATAACATGATTAGTTTTCAGAAGTATCAAGGACATGCCACTCTTATTTAATGGTACGCCCTTGGAGCGCCTTTCAAATTACTACGTTTTCGTTAACGGAACGAATTTCTCAACGTAAAAAAGCGACACAACCTAATCTAACCCAGCGATTAGTATGAAGAATTGAAATCAAAGCAGATGCATGCTACAAAGCCTGCGCATACCCGCAGAACCTGCGCAAAGCCAGCGCAAAGCTGTGCAAAGCCAGCTCAAATCTGCGCAAACGTCGAATATGATATGTAAAAGCTAACCTAACCTAACGTAAACCTAGCCTAACCTAACATTTCGGCCTTCGACAGTAATTCAATCACTAATTAGTATGAAAAAGACAAATCAAAGAAAATGCTCGCTTCGCTTGCATATATAAATAAACACTTGCGGCCATGGACCAAATTTATTAACGTAAAATGAAGGGACACAACCTAACCTAACCAAACTAACCTAGCTAGTAGCAATCCAAGTTGCTGGTAATTCTATCACTAATTAGTGTGAAAATAATAAATCAAAGCAGGTTCGTGTGGGTCTCTACTCTGTCTAGAGTAGTCCCCAAGTGATGCCTGATCAGTCTGTCGATGTAGTCCGGATGGGTGTCAGAGTCTCGATGTATAAACCTGTTGGGCATATATCGTGGTGCGTCTGTTGCCATTCTCAGGCAGACATTGAAGAAGGCCAGCATCCTCGTTTCAACTCGAGTGTCATGTTGCTCCTACGTCCGTTGAGTGGATATAGCTTATGCTTTCGCTATAGCTAATCTGTGGGAGACGTGCCTCTGAAACGTGAGTTTCTTGTCCAAGGTTACTCCTAGGTATACGGTTTCGTCTACCCATGGAATTCTCTCGTCGTTTATAGTAATATGGCCCTCGGGTGTCCTACGTCGCCTCGTGAACAGTATGGCCTTGCTTTTGTCTGCATTGATTCCGATATTCCAACGATTGAACCACGGTTCCAGCTTGTTTATCTGAAGTTGCAGCTTCGATGTTACTTCTCTCATGGGATGACTCATCAAAGATTGCCGTGCCAGTTTGCTCATGGGGTTGTCCGACATTGGCATGGGATGAAAACTTTCTTGTGTTACTGACATTATTGCTAGGCTGAATTCATTAACCACCCTGTATCTGCTCTAACGAACTTTATGGGTACAGAAGAGCCCATCAATCGCAGTGCGTTTCGTTCTTCATTACCATATATGGTCATCGTTCCATTCTCGACTTCCCATTGTTTCCCCTCTCAGCGCGTAACGGTTTTCTAGAAACTTCGAAGAATTCACGAAGCTACTTCACACTCAGTACTCAGAGAGAGAACGTGCTGTTGTTCACTATCCATACTATCATGAAACGAACTTGTTGATTTAACATTATAATAATAATCTCTGTTCACATGCATATTTGTTACTTGTGAAATAAAGGTTTTTGGTTGTAAAACCAGTTTTGCGATCAGCCCATTGTGCCAAACTCTATCGAATGCCTTGGAGACGTCAAGGAAGACTGCTCCTGAAAGATGTCCTTTTCTCGTACGATTCCAGCTCTGTGTGGTGGCGTCCACTATCCGGGTCACCTGGAGATCTGTTGAGTGTTCGTGTCTGAAACCGAATTGTTCATCTGGTATGATGTTCAATTCTTCAGACATTGTCTCAAGTCGAGTCCTGATCACCCTTTCTGCGACCTTGCTCATTGCAGGTGTTAGGCTGATGGGGCGGTGGTTTTGCGGAAACGTAGTTCTGGCTGGGCAAGCAGATGCTTGCTGCGCTCGAATTTATGAATTACTGTTACTGCCCACGTTTCGGCACTGGACCGATTTTAACGTAGAAGAAAAGGACACAACCGAACCTAACTAACCTAGCTGGTAGCTAGTAATTTGATCACTAATTAATTAATTAATATGAAAATAGTTGTGTTTTATGCAAACATGAAATTAATTGAAGTCAACATCTTTTTGTGTATCGAATCAATCATCTGCGAAAGTCCCATTTCTTTTGCCAAAGTAACTATACAGTGCAATTTTATCTGATCATATTTTGGTGAATTCGAAAAATTTAGCAACGTCGCATTTTTCATTTATGAACTAACAGGTGTCGAATGTGTTAATGTGTTACTTTTGTCAACTCAAATGAATAACAGTTCAAAAATTATTTACTCAGTTAACTTCTTGGGTGTTATTTGGCCAATTATTTCCTCTATTTTCCAAGATTTAGTATTAATTGTATCAATATGGATCATTTATATTGTAAAATACGTGGGACATTTCCATCCATAGGCGTGTTTTTGTGTATTTGTGAAGTGACTACTATGACATATTTTTCCAAAAAAAATATGTTACATACTTTTCCGCATTGAAATTTCGATTGATACAGTAATTTTATCGTATTTCAAGCATTCTTTAAAATTTTCAGCTAAATCGCTTTGGTGATCATATTGTGCAATTTTACCAAATGTTGTTAAATGAGTATTTTTTCATTGAACTAAATTGATGGTTTCGTGGTAGGTCTTACATGAATTGATATATATATATATATATATATATATATATATATATATATATATAAATATGTCCAATTTGAGAACATTACCAACTTTACGGCACGCGGGCCATAATGAACCCGATGGCGCCAAAGTGTAGTGTACCACCCGCTATTGCATAAAACCATAATCTATACAGATCGATTATGGGATCTTCTCCCGTGCGTCATCGTTATGCATATGAAATTAGTTGCGATATTTTAGTCAAAACAAAGTCTAACGTATTAAAATGAAAATTGACGTAGCATTATCGATAAAAATGACAACGTGTAAATAGTGAATTACAAAGTTGACATTTTCAAAGATATGGAAATAAACCTCCATGAAAAAGAAAACAATTATCGTTTTTTTAATGAAATATGTGGCAATTAAAGTTCTTTTCATTCGGACATTTAGATAAGTATTTTGTGAGAATGTTTTATGAAACTTAGTGTGTTATTAGTTATTTTATACCTGTGTCATTCAGTATGGCGAGAGATGGCACGTATTAGAATTTTTACACGATTGCGAGATTGGATCAATTTTGTTTTCTGAGAAGTAATTTAGTAATTTTCAGTAATATTTCTCACGAAAGAATGCTACTAAATAAAATTTGTTGTTTAGTAAACTTGCAATTGTATCCTGTCATTTCGGTGGTTTGATTCTTACCTTGGGAATAGATACCAACAACAGGTCAGATGTAATGGCTTTGTCTCTGGCTTGATTCTACTGTTGGTGTACCACATAGATCCATATTGGGGTCCACTCTGTTCCTTATTTACATCAAAGATCTACAGATGAGACATGCTACTATTCGACTCGTAGCTAATGCTGATGATTTCAATTTTCTTTTCGTGTCCGATAATACGATGATTTTCCTGTGTCTCAATAATGAAAATTCATTATTGATTACTTTTAGAACTGGTCATTCACAGGTTGGAGCTCCCAATGCTATTGATCTGAACAAAACTGAGATCTTATGTTCTGATACTACAAAGCTCTTAGGTCTCACCCTACCAGCGGAGGGTGAGACCTAAGAGTGTGTCCCATTTCAAATTACAGTTAATTTGAAATGGGACACACAAATCAATAACTTGTCCTCCAAGCTTGCTGAAACCTTCTATGCTCTCTGTATATCATCTCAAAAATGTAGTAAGAATATTGTTAAATGTTTATGTTTTGGATGCTTCCATTCAAACTGGAATTATGGTATAATGCACTGGAGAAACTATACAGATGCTCATAGAATTTTTGTTGCAAAAAAGTGCCGTCCGTATCGTGTCTATAGAATTCGACCATTCGAATCATGCAGGGAACACTTCAAGAGCCTTCCAATTCCCAGAATGAAATTGATTTATATCTATGATGTTGTATGTTTTGTTTTAAAAAATAAACTTTATTCTGAAACTGATCGCATGAAAAACAGATTGCAGTCTATATCAAACTGGTGTTTTTTATGACGGCTGCAAATTATGTAGTACTCTTTCTAAACTCATACAGAACTCGAGAAATATTCATTTTGAACATAATTATTATGTTCAAGAGGAAATTGAAAGAAGACCTACTGTGCGTTAGAAGAATATAGTAATTTCTAATCATTATATGGAGGAGCCGATTCCTATCTGTTTTATATCTTTGTTTTTATTTATTTTTTTATTGGTGCCCTATTTTACCTATTTAAAGCACGCCAGCATGTTTAAATCGAACTTTCAAAAACCCGCGTTTTTTAAGTTACCAAGTTAACGTGAAGTGTAAATGACAAATTTTTTATTATTGATCTGACAGCAGTAACTTGTAACGTCAAATAAACAACTCGTTCATTTATATTTGTTACCTCTTACGTTTCCATTCATTTGATGAACTTGTTTGTCACTTAGATTAGATTAGATTTTTGCCATATCAACCGCGATTCTGTTTTACCATTCAAAGAATCGATATTAGAATTCATTTTCAGGCACTACAGTGAAATCAATTATTAATCTCTGATGACAGATTGCAAATTTATTTCTGTTTTTCTCTCCGAGCAATAAAAGATATAGAGGTGCCGTTTCTATATGCACAGTACACATTGTTATGAAAGCTGCATATCACCATCCTTTGTGATAGTTTGTGGGTGAGGGGTAATCTCCGAGTTAGGAGGGCGAGATTTGTTATTGTTATGATATCTAGATGTAAGCTTAGAACCAGTGGCGGCGTGCTGATGATTTTTTTCATGTTATATTTTTACTAGACGACCACATGCCTGGTTAGAAAGCACGTGTGTTGTCAAGATGTCAATCAAAAATACTTTATTCTGCTAAGAATCAGATTATTTCTGACAAAGCGTAGAATAAGGTCATAAATACTGAATAAATAAATGAAGGTGCTGGAGTAAAATAGTCAAAATATTCAAATTGTTGAATAACATCAGTAAACTATACTAGGTATACACTATATATATATGCTATACATGCATTATAATACACATTTACACAATTTACAGATAAACTGTAATGCTCATAAGAGATTACATTCAAATTTATGTTGAAAGTGTATCATTGAAATACTCATCCAAAGTGTAGTAAAAACCTTAGTAGCTCTTTTTCTGATTTTTTTTTTCTGAATTTAGATTATTGGTATCCTGGGGAAGATAATTAAAAAGTTATTTAGAGTTGTCAAAAAGTAATGTCTCAACTTGTGTAAAGTTAGGCTCAGGGAGCGATCGATATTACAAGTCTGTCTGGTAGGAAAATGAGAATTTCTCATGTAGTTATTATATTACTTCTGTTTCTCAAACATCAAACAGTCTCTATAATCTTCACGCTAATTGGTTGAAATCCAAGCCAGTATCACATAGAGCAATATCATATAAGCTGCTGCCCGAAAGTAAAGTAACTATTTCAAATTTGGAGCTTTCAATACCATCCATACCATCCTATACCACCAGCAATTTTTTATACAGATAGAAAAGCCTATACCTATTTTGAATTCCTCAGAAGATGTTATTCTCCAAAAAAAAACCTGCATCTTCCCAAACTCGAAATTCACCATCCAAACTGTGCTTATTTCCATTAATCTAAGAGAGTCATGAAAAATTAGAAGTACAATACACAAAAAAATCTTTGTGAAAGTGACTTATATATGTATTTGAGAGAAAGTTTAATATAGAGAATCATAGCCTTCTATGATAAAGTAAGTTACAATTTTGGAGTCCATCACTTTTCATTTACGGATTAGATAACTTCAATGAGAAATCTCCTGGAATTGGGAGTATGGGATCTCTCAAAATATTAAAAATAATACTCATCCCATTGATTAGATTTTAAATTTGCCATGATTTACAGTGTTCCATTTACAATAAAGAAGTTTGTGTTCACGTTTAACCGGAAGCGCTATGCCACTGAAAACGTTCCAGATCGATTATTATTCATGTTGATATATGTGATATTCCATGTTTACAAAATTTTATTCAATTGGGAACATCGTAAACTTCTAATGAAACTGTTACTTACGTGATAATCCTTGGTATATGAACATTACCGATCAGATCGAGTCTATAATAGCTAGTGGCTTATGATTTGAATTTGGTTATGACTAGTTGAGTTTGCTTACTTACTTACTTTTTAGTGTGCATACACTGCAACAAGTTCTTTCTAATTATTGATAGGTAATCGTTTTTTACAGCTGTTTCAATAAATAGTGTATTTTTGCCTTCAAATCGGGATAAAAAATGAGCAGATTCGTTAAAAGTCAACTCATTTGATACCACTAAAGAGGTCGATACGCAATGCAAATCAAATATGCTTTATGCCTTGCTGCGACGCCTGTGGTTTGATTTGACAAGACGAGAAATGAGTCGTAAACGGACGTAAACAAACATGATTGCACAATAATACAGGATTCCATCAACCTGATCAACGAGTATAAACGGAAATATCCGACAGTGCCCTTTTTATCATGACTCGGGCATTGATGTTTGTAAGCAACGTCGGGTATGTTGCTTTCAAGAAAAATATAGAAAAACCCTCTCTATATCTTTTATTACTCGGAGGTTTTTCTCATTTCCCTGACAACGAAAGGTATAGGTACTGATGTCACATCACGAATTCGTCCATTTTACAGTATTAATACATATTAACATTTTAGTAGTAATAATACCAGTATTTAGGACCCAATAAAAAAAACGCGTAATGTATTCGTGGACAACTGGTTTTTCAAACTCTTGCTATATCTCGAGCACTCCGGCTGCGCCATCGTGCTCGTAAAATCGCGCGTGCTTGAAAGACTTTTTCATCCACTTAAACTTTAACCCTTTGCGGTCCATTTATATTCTTGTACTGTCGGGGCTGCCTCGACAAAGGTCCACAAAGGGTTAATATACTAATATGACTTTGTCTGGTCACATTCATCAGTATTTTATTTGCGATTTTATATTACTGTATTTATCTATCTGTCGACATGTCACATTAGTCATGGTCACATATGGTTGTTTCGTGACTGAAAATAAATGAAATGAACTGAAACGGTTCTACAATTCTAACTTGGTACTCACTGTATGTTAGTTCTAGGCGATACAATATTTCTGGTACCGTACGGAAATAACGTTACTTCGTCTCTGATATCGTCTACTGAGCGTTGCGAACTTTAAAATAACTGGAACGACCTTACATAATCGAAATGGAATCATTTGCTCGATAGATATTCTTTTCCTTCGAAGCAAGAAGGAAGTGAAATCGTGTCGAAACTATTATTTGCACTCAGTTCAGTTTCGAGATCGCTTGCGACCGGTGAAACTTCGACTAACGGGACCCTCTCGAAGATATACCACCCATCGGCACCGTTTCGATTCCAGTTTTGTTTTTTGTGCATCTGCAATCGTCTGCCACGGGGACCATATTTCGAGTGATTAGTTTATTGGAATAAGGCATTGCTCATCTGAGATCGGTAAGTAGATTGAAAGGCTCTACTGAAGACCTACTTTCCAATTTACGAACCTTGTTAGATTTGTGTGTCAACGGAAAACTTTTCATTACGATTAATGCAATGAAGTACATAGAGGTCAATATATAATCACGTTGTTGTAAACAAAGCTATTTTCTGTTTATTATTAGCATTTGCATTCATGATACCAATAAACTCATTCTGATACTACTGGTATTTACGTCTTACTTGAGAGTTTGCATTTTTTCTTAGAAAAACATATTTTTAGATAATGAATTTTAACGGCAAATAGACGTCTGTAAATCAATTGACTCATCAATGACAGGTTTTTTTGTTGTTTTGGAAAGAGTACGGAAATTTTAAAAACGGCCCAAGCATTTTTGAATAAGGGGAATAAACATTTGATCCAACCATTTTAATTATGACCACGGGACTTGGCTATACTAATTCTCAAGAAGTTGATTTGGAAATATATCTAATCAATAATAATAATGAAAGATCTACGAAAGGATCTATTATGATCAGACAGTCGAAATGAGAACGTGCTTATCGACAGATGTATCGCTTTACCATCTGGTCAAATCACAGTCCAAACAAACCAGATAGTCTTTAGAATGGGCGTGTTTCAAGGATACCCTCTTAGCCCTCTTCTTTTTCCCTATTGTAATTGTACGTTTCACTCAACTATCTAGACATTTGTTAAAACAACTTTAAGGATGTAATTGCAATCAATGAATATTTCATAAGAAGTTTTACTAAAGGCTCCGCTGACCAAGGTGCTTTTTATACAGGGTGTCCCAAATCACAAATTTTCAGCGACCCTGTATAATGAAGAACAAATTCCCCTAGTCATCACTAATACACAGAACATTGTCAAACTACATCCGATTTTTCAGCTTTCTACGTATCCAAATACTGCAGTAATGAACGTTTACTTGAAGCCATGTTTCGCACAAAAAATAAGGAAATTAATGATTTTCTCGAAAATATCAAAGTTGTTGCTAATTTTCGATAGAAGCGGCAACGCCGCAGCGACGAAAATATTTTAAATCGATAGAGCAGACCTGATTATCCATAAAACCAATTTTTTTAAAATAATCATAAGACCCCCTTTCCAGAAACGTCTAATAGACCATCGAGTTTGGGAGTTTAACGTGAAAATATAATACCGGGGAATTCAATTTCTATGCAGTTTCCTTGGATTGCATTCAGCATGCCTTTTAGGAAATCAAATGCACGGGTATCCGATGGAATTACTGTGTGTACTTATAAACATATGGTGAATTTTTGTATTGTGCACATTTCTCCACTATACCCCTACCACTACACTACCAAAAAATGTTCGTTTTGTGACGTCAAAGTCCTTCGCTCCATATTTTCCCAATCCTTTCGAAGTTGCTTGAAAGGCAAATAGATCTACAACTACGTGAGTATGTAGCTCAGTATTCTCCCTGAGGTTCAATCAGCAGTGGGACTCTGTGTCACATTGAATTCTACTTATCGACTGATTTCGATATGACTGGTACTCTGTGCACAAAAATTATCTCCTAAACTCGACTATCGCGGTAGCAAGAAAGCAAGACGTCGAGACATGTCGTTTTCTGTTTTTATGTATGTCAAACATATTTATGGTACAATTTCAAACGAAAATATGCAAATAATATGAAATATTGAATAATGTAGGTACGGAGTGATTGTTAAGTTCAAAATAGACCCTTGAGCCAACCCTGTAACGAGGCAGGCAAAATTACTTAAATCTGTTCGACCTACGCCAACCCCACTTGAGAATCAAGGGTTCGAGGGTCAGACCATCGACCGATTAGTGGCATTTTTTAGTAATTAAGAGATTGTTAGCGAGAACGTCTCGTTTTATGTATATATTGAGTATTTCTAGTACAGTATTAAATTCAAGTTAAATCAATTAAATATACAGTCCATTATTATTATTAAATCACCCCATTAGTGAACATTTGGTCCAGCGAGCCAGATTTGACTCGGTTAATGAGAATTTATATAAAAATTTGCCGGTCATCGAATAGTAAAAGGTGACTAGTGCAGTGCAGTCCATCCAGTGAGGAATAGATTGAAGTGGGTTTCCTTTGTTTCCTGTAAGTTTTCCTTTTTATAATTGCCTTCTATTAAGAATTGAGGTGAACTTTGATTTGTGTCGTCATAATGGCAGATAGGCTCAGGCTGAAACGAGGACAAGTAAAGGCAAAACTTACTCGTTTTCAGTATAATATTAACACTCTAGACCTTAAAAATTTAGATGAAAATGCTGTGGCTCAGTTGAATGTGCGTCATGAAAAATTTGAAAGTATTTGGGATGAATTCAATGATGTACAGTCAGAATTAGATTTTATAGAACCGTCTGAAAATGATGAAGTAGAGCGGGAAACATTTGAAAATAATTACTATGCGATTGCTGTCATATGTAAAACAGCATGTTCACCAAAACATTCGGGTTCTGATGCAGGTTCGACTCATGGTTCAATTTCAAATTCAAATAATTTTGTGAATTCAAACTTGAATGTCACTGGCAGTTCAAGAGTCAAGTTACCTACCATCAAGTTACCAACCTTCGATGGCAAATATCACAACTGGTTGGAATTTAAAGATGCTTTTAAGGCTTTGGTAGACAATGATGATCCATTATCGGATATTCAGAAATTTTATTATTTGCGTTCCTCGTTGGAAAAGGATGTTATTCAATTAATAAAATCAATCGACGTCACTGCTGCAAATTATAAGGATGCGTGGCAATTATTAAAAGATAGATATGAAAATAAAAGTCTAATGGTTCACAACCATATAAAAGCAATTTTTGATCACCAGGCAATTTCTAGAGAATCTCATACAGATTTAAGAAATCTGTATGACTCAGTAACAAAAAATTTACGTTCATTAAAAAATTTGGGTGAACAAACTGATTCTTGGGACCGTCTAATTATATATCTCCTATACAAAAATTAACCATGTAGTGAAAGGTGTGGGGAAAACATTAGAAAGAATTAATAGTCAAGTAAACATTTCCATAGCTTCATGCTATGATGATTTTCAAATGAATATTGACTGTCTGGTCCTACCAAAAATTATTGATAATTTGCCAAAAATAACATTTGATAATTCAGCTCTTTATATTCCTAAGACATACCAATTAGCGGATCCTAAGTTTAATATTTCGAATGAGATCGATATTTTATTAGGTTCTAATGTTTTCTGGTCAATAATATGCTCAGGTCAACAAAAACTAGGTGAAAATAAACCTATATTACAAAATTCACGTTTAGGCTGGATTGTAGCCGGAAATTTGTATTTGAATTTTCCAACTAATAATATATCTTTGAGCCTCCTCTCTACAAATACTGATAATATTAAATGTGATATTAATGAACAGATCACCAAGTTTTGGGTAATTGAAGAAGCCAATCAAAAACGTATAACTTTATCAGAATCAGAACAATATTGCGAATCATATTTTGAAAGGAGTGTCAAACGGGACACCACTGGTAGGTTCATAGTAAGCACCCCATTTAAGAAAACACCACCAGAGTTGGGAAATTCCCGTGAAATGGCATTAAAAAGGTTTTATGCAATTGAAAGAAAATTATCCAGAAATCCCGAATTGAAGACAGAATACACAAAGTTCATGCAAGAATATCTATCATTGGAACACATGTCTGAAATTGACAATAATAGTACTGATGGCTCTAATGAATATTTTTTGCCACATCATGCAGTGATTAAAGGTTCGAGTATAACTACAAAGTGTAGAGTAGTATTCGATGCCTCCGCAAAATCGGATAATGGTATCTCACTTAATGATGTCCAATTCAGTGGACCATCTTTACAAAATGACATCTTTTCAATCTTAATTAGATTCCGTAAATATAAATATGTAGTTACTGCAGATATATCTAAGATGTATAGACAAATTTTAGTGAACAAAGATCATAGAAGGTTTCAAAAAATATTCTGGAGGTCAGATTCTGAAAATGATTTAAAAGCGTATGAAGTAAATACGGTCAGTTACGGCACTGCATCAGCACCGTACCTAGCAGTCAGGTGCATAATACAACTAGCTTTAGATAATGCACAAGAATTTCCAGTAGCAAGTAAAATAATAAAAAATGATTTTTATGTCGATGACCTATTAACTGGTGCAGACTCAATTACGGAAATATTAACAATTCCGACATATTATCAAGTGCACAATTTGAATTACGAAAGTGGCTCTGTAATGAAAAACAGGTAATGGGTAGTTTTCACATCAATAAAAATTTAGAAAATAATTTTCTGACAATTGGAGAAAGCGAAAATAATAAAACTCTCGGTATTTATTGGAATGCTAATGCTAATTTTATTCAGTATTCAATTCGGCAATTCCCAGAATTTCATACTGTGAGTAAACGGACAATTTTATCAACCGTTTGTCAAATATTTGATCCGTTAGGTTTATTGGGTCCTATTATAATTGTTGCAAAACGTATTATTCAGGATTTGTGGAAGTTAAAAATATCTTGGGATGATAACGTTCCTCAAGAAGTAATGAAAAAATGGAGTAGTTTCCAAAACGAATTAACGGAAATTAATCGCATACAAATACCGCGTCATTCGGTACTTTCAGATTATGTAACAATTGAGTTTCATGGGTTCTCGGATTCTTCAGAACGTGCCTATGGAGCCAGCCTGTATATAAGATGTTCAAATTTCACAGGTGAATATTTTTCAAATTTACTTTGCGCGAAGTCTCGGGTTGCACCCTCAAGAATATCAGCTTGCCGAAATTAGAATTATGATTATTGCTGGCAAATTTGTCACAAAATGTAATTGATGCGTTGGAAATAAAATTTGACAAAAAATATTACTGGACTGATTCCAAAATTACGTTGGATTGGATCCGTGGGGAATCGTCCAGATGGAAAACATTTGTAGCTAACAGAGTTAGTGAAATTCAGTCTCTAACAAAATTTTGGGAATGGAATTTTGTAAAAGGAGGTTCCAACCCGGCCGATTTGATATCTCGTGGAGTAAGTCCTAAGACACTTCGCGAATCGAAATTATGGTGGTACGGGCCTGAATGGTTTAAAACAAATTGCTCTGAATGGAATTTGGAAAAAGAAAAATATGATGGAGAAATTCCAGAGCAACGAACAATAGTTAGTATGATTATTTTTTTTTCCTTGTTGTTTTGGCATCGACTGCTATGGTCATTAGCCATGTGTTCTGGATAGGCCTTGTTACTAACTCCATACGCCACTTTAGGAGCAGCACTGTTAATTTTTAACGCAACAGTGAATCGTGGAGGATTATTCCCAGCCGACACGAGCCTCGGTCATTCAGACTTTCACATCTGAAAATGAAAAAAGATCGTCTGGGAATCGAACCTGCAATCTCTCGATTACCAGGCGAGCGCTTAACCACTGCGCTAATCCCCGCCCTTAGTATGATTATTATTAACCAAGATGACAATGTCGTACTAGATTTAATAAATAGAATTTCGTCTTTTAAACAAATTCAGAGAGTTATGGCATATGTGTTGAGATTCACCAAAATTTGCAAATTGAATGTGAATCAACGACAGAGTAATATAATTTTAACACCTACAGAACTAAATTCAGCACTCCTGTCAATAGTTAAGATAGTACAAATCCAATGTTTTGAAAGGGAGTATGCAAATATATTAAATAAAAAGAAACTCCATGGAAAAAGCAGTACTTAAATAAATATACAATACCTTTACACGATCCTTATTTCAAATTTAGTACCGTTGGTTCAGAAACTGTTTTGAAATGCCTCAATAGAATCAAAAGTAATGCTGTAGGGTCTGATGGAATCTCTATTCGTATGTTACATTTGATCGTACCTCATATATTGGAGCATATTACATATATTTTTAACCTCGCTATCAAATCTAATACATTCCCCTCTCTGTGGAAGCACGCCAATGTCAGACCTTTAGCAAAATGTAACAATCCAGCTGAACTGTCTGATGTAAGACCAATCAGCATTCTTCCAACTCTCTCGAAAGCGTTCGAAATGATAATCAAAGAACAGGTAACGACATATATTAGTACGACTAATCTTATGACTGATGTTCAATCTGGATTCCGTCCCCAATACAGTACAACCACAGCACTGAGTCTGATTACAGATGATATATTCAAAGCAATTGATGAGGGAAAGTTGACCTGTCTCATTCTATTAGATTACAGTAAGGCTTTTGATACTTTGGATCCGTCTGTTTTGTGTAAGAAACTGAAATATTTTGGCTTTTCTGCCGGTGCAGTCTCACTCCTGGAGAGTTATTTAACTGGACGCACTCAAACCGTCAATTTGAATGGTGGACAATCCTCTTCCTTAATGAGACATCACGGAGTTCCACAAGGCTCTGTCTTGGGACCTCTACTCTTTGCTCTCTACATATCCGATTTTCATGAGTGCGTCAGATCAGTTAAAATACATCATTACGCAGATTATATATGTCATTCAGTTATATTTACATGTTTTATGTATACATAAATTATTATTGAAGGTATGTGTATATATGTGTGTATATGAATATATGATATTGTACTTGTCTGCGGACTTATATGTAGATGTTATAGATTAAGTGTGTAAGTGTGTACGTCCAAGGTTGGGTTTAAAAGCAGCTTTAATAGCTGAACCCCGCCCATTCATCATACTTGTTAACCCTTGCAATTGTTAACCGTTGTATGTGATGAATAAAGGCATGTTATTATTATTATTATTATTATTACTTTGAGCTTAAACCCATTTCTTCATGAAGGAGTTATGCGCGTAGGAGGTAGAATCCAAAGGTCTCAGATAGATTATAACAAAAAACATCCGATGATTTTACCGAAAGGTCATAAATTAACAGAATTAATATTAATCAATGAACATGAAAATTGATGCATTGCGGTGTACAAGCCTTATTGTATTCAGTCAGAGAACAATTCTGGCCAATTTCAGGTAGAAACGCTTGCAAGGGAGTTGTGAAAAAATGCATAACTTGTTTCAAGGTTAAACCTCGTGATATGGACTATTTGATGGGCAACTTACCCGAATATAGAGTAAATACCTATTTGCCATTCACCAATGTTGGCGTTGATTACGGTGGGCCGTTCCTCGTTAAAGACAGAAAAACACGAGGAGCGAAAATAACAAAGGGATACTTATTCGTATGTATGAGTACAAAAGCCGTACATCTGGAATTTGTCTCAGAGTTGACTACCAGCGCCTTCATTGCAGCTTTAAACAGATTAATTAGTAGAAGAGGTAATCCCTCTAATATATTTTCCGACAACGGATCTAATTTTATAGGAGCTTCAAACGAACTGTCAAAAATATTCGAGTTTTTGAAATCCGAATCAAATAAAATAGCCAATGTTTTGGTAAATGAAAATATTAAATGGAATTTTATTCCTGCGGGATCACCATCTTTTGGTGGTATTTGGGAGGCAGCTATCAAAAGCACAAAATTTAATTTGAAGCGGGTAATCGGGAACAGTGTTCTAACCTTTGAGGAATTTGCTACTTTGCTTGCACAAATTGAAGGAATCCTCAATTCTCGTCCCCTTTGTCCCCTTTCTGATGATCCCCACGACACTACGCCACTAACTCCGGCACATTTTCTGATTGGTAAATCGTTATCAGCCCTCCCTGAGGTCAACATCATCGACGTTCCAGAAAATCGTCCCAACCGGTATCAACGGATACAGTCAATGTTACAGCATTACTGGAAACGCTGGCAGCAGGAATATTTGTCTGAACTCCAGACAAGATCAAAATGGAAGCAACGATCAATCGAAATATTGAAGGTTGGATCATTGGTATTGATCAAAAATGAGAAAGCTCCTCCACTGCAATGGCACCTAGGAAGAGTTGCAGCACTTCATCCTGGTAGTGATGGTATCACACGAGTGGTTGACGTCACCACAAAGGGCGGTGTTATCAGCAGGGCAATAACCAAAGTGTGTGTTTTACCAATTGAGACTGAAGCAGACTAATATTATGACTATAGACTTCTAATCTTTATTTATCCAGTTATATTTCACATATATAATTTTAATTTTTGTTGTGTTGAAAGTGAATATTTCAAGGCGGGCGGAATGTTAAGTTCAAAATAGACCCTTGAGTCAACCCTGTAACGAGGCAGGCAAAATTACTTAAATCTGTTCGACCTACGCCAACTCCACCTGAGAATCAAGGGTTCGAGGGTCAGACCATCGACCGATTAGTGGCATTTTTTAGTAATTAAGAGATTGTTAGCGAGAACGTCTCGTTTTATGTATATATTGAGTATTTCTAGTACAGTATTAAATTCAAGTTAAATCAATTAAATATACAGTCCATTATTATTATTATTATTATTATTATTATTAAATCACCCCATTAGTGAACAGTGATCACTGGCAAATAATACTCGAAATAAATCACCCATTTATATTTACAATTCGTAAATCTTGATAAAAAATCTACAAAATGTTACATTAATATAATTTATATGAATATCTTCAAGTAACTAACTTAAAATTTGATAGTTTTTGGAATGGTATCCCTTCCTATTGAAATAATCATGTTCTTCAGGGAAGTTTCTTTCCTCCATGAGTAGCTTCAATTTAGGTTTTTTCCCGGTCAGTTTCATGTTCTCATAAAGTATTTACAATAGCAATGGTCTCGATACAAACTGCTGAGCTATAAAAAGATCATGACTTCTACCTATTGCTCTTTGGTATGATCCTGTTGCTTAAAAACCTACTTAATACTGGTAAAAATATATTGAATCATATCCGTATTTTTACTCTAAAGACTTCAAACCTCGTATCTTCTATTGAAAATGAAAATAAGTTTTCTCCCAATATTTCCTGAACGAATGTCTTTTAGCCTTTCTTTTTCCTTCAGAGCTAATGAATTTAATCCGTTTATAGGCAAAATAATGCAGTAATATCGCATTTTATTTAAAATTTATTAAAAAACACATGCTACCAGCCGTTGAAAATAAAAATGCGTGACAGTGACACTAATTTTGGACACAAGAATATGAAATGTCACTGGAATATTACCAAATTTTGGCTAATGCTTTTAAATCGGGTAGTAGGTTGCCGAACAAACCCGATGTACATTAGTCGTAATGCACAGAGTGCCAAATAACGTGATCGTCGCTTGCGATAGTAGTAATCGACTGTAGAAAACGAGGAGTAGAATTCTATTAGACACAGAGTCCCACTGCTGGATTTCGAGAATAGTTTAGTTGTGAAAATACTCTGAGGTCTATCGACGGTATTTTGAGGAGATTGATAAAAAGCAAGCACAGTATTAGTTTAATTGTGTTCTTGTAAAGCTTTCCACACTATTGAACATACTCTTCTATGAACAAAACTTGAATACAGAGGTTTATCTTAAGAAACTATCAATTCCTTCAAGAGTTACTTATTTAAGACAAGACAAAGTGTCAGAATAAATGATGAAATAGCACAACTCCCTCTCCAGATATATGCGGGTGTTCCTCGGGGATCAATATTGGGCCTATTACTATTTTTCCTTTATATATTCGATTTTGAGAGTGCAATTAGCCTCTGTAAATTGAACTATTATGCGGATGATAGCTACACTTCCCGACAAATAAAAGGTGGGCACTTGATGCTTAGAATGGTTCATTGTTTGGCTTTTGTTGTGAGAACAAACCATTCTAAGCATCAAGTGTCCTACTTTTATTTGTCGGGTAGTGTACTCAGTTGCCTTACTAATTTTTTCCTAAAGACTCAGTGATAACGCATTTGATACCATCAGCAGTAACATGTCTACACTGGTGATCATTGTCTGAATGTGAATGCCGATAAAATAGCCATGATGGTTTTGGGCCTAGAGAGAGATGATGTATGAATATTTGTGGGGAATGCGAAAGTGACACCTAAAAAATGATGTAGTAATGGACCTTTGCAGGAGATATGAGAAAACACTGTAATGAGAAAGTATATACGCTAATATCACTCAGGATTTTTTCTTTTTTTTTTTTCTGACCTCTTGTTTCTCTATAATCAGAAGAAAAGTGATTAGTGACGTCACGTTCATCAAAATTACACTTGGCAACGTTTTTAAAGTTGTGCACCATAGTATCTCAAATTCTCATTCAAATATAATGTGTCGTATGACAGTTGTCATTTGGTACCAGTTGGGTTCGTTCGTCTGTTTCACGGAGCAAACCAATAAGAATCGTTTGTCTGTCCAACTCATTAGCTTACATTAAAATTGGACACAAGTCAAGCAGTTCCATCAAATATTTATGCTGCACACGAACAGGCCCTACGTGATTTCTTATTTGAGGTTAATGCGGTTTTCAAAGTTTTGAAAGTTTTTGTTGTTTGTATTCTACAATTTTTTCAATTCTTCTATCTGTATCCCTGCAATAAAGTGAACATGTCGAAAAAGTGCTTTGTACCCGGTTATCTGAACTCCAGTGAAAATCTAATAAACAATTTTTTACACACCTAAAGATGAAGCGCGTCGTGAAATGTGTTTCGAATCAGTGAATAAACCCTAAGTAAAAAGCGGAAATATGTATTATGTTTTTGTGAAGATCATTTCCAAGTGAGTACTTTTCGTTATGTTATTATTGTATTCAAGCAGAGTTCAAAGAAATATTTAAAATTTGTCATTGGAAAAAAGACATTGACGATAAAAAAATTTTATGTACTAGTAAAGGTTCAGAAAAATATTTTTGAAAAACCAAATTCAAAGAGATGAAAGTCACAATGAAATCATAGACATTGCTTTATCTGATTTGATTTCACCCGATGAATAATGAGCACGTTATTACGATTTGCGGTATTGCCAATGCTCGTTTCTCATCAAAAGGATGGTCCGTTCAGAAAATTTGTAAACTATAAATGCAATAAAAATATTTTATATGTGGATTTTTTTCTCTGAGTTGATCAAGTGACAAAGTTTTTATATTTTAAGGAGAACGGTATTGCCTGTTTCGGAACGTGGATTATGGTGGGGGGTGTTTCCGATGAACGTGACGTCAACGGCACACTTTCAAATGTGATATTTTTTCAAAATGAAAAAAATATAGTGGAACTCTTTGTTAAATGGACGTTTCAGACTAGAAACTATCGATTTCAACGAGTTTTGCAATTTATTCTTCGTAAATGTAAAGGTCCATTTGTGATTTTTTTTTAACAATTTTAACAATTTGTGACTGATAATAGATGATGAACTGAGATACAAATTTCATATTTTCCATATCCGCCGAATAGGATACATGAACCTCAGGAAAATTTATAATAATAAGCAGTTCTTAAACAAGAAAGTGAAATTCAGACTATGTGAGATCTTGCTATTATCTCGCTTCAATTATTGTGATTCGATCTATGGGTCATGTATTGATTCTGATGATATTTGGTTGTGCAACATTCTTGCCTGTCGACGACAAAACATGACTGCTCAAAATTGGCTCTATACGTCAAGAAAAAAGTTTCTTCATTCAGCCTGTATATTTCACAGAATCCTGCTATCTACAACGCTCCCTTATCTAATGCTCTAATGAAAAGATCAACAGTCCGAGAAGATTATAATATTAACATTACATTTAAAGGAGTGACAACTCCCCCATTCACAGAACAACATTTTTAGAAGAGCAATCTGCTATCAAAATTTTGCGAATTTATAATTCAATTCCCAAAAACTTAAAGTCCTTTAGTGAAGTTGGTTTCAAAATCAAATGAAAAATCACCTCGTGACTAAATACATAAACTATCATGTTTTGGTGAATTGCTTGGGTATGATTTGGATTATTATAAAAATTGCTATATCCGTCATCCGATTGCACCCCTACGCGCAACCCTCGGAAGTCTTCGAGAGACTTGTGTGAGCTAGGGAAGACGCAGCCCTTACCTTTTAACTTGTGATGCCATGCACGAGACGGATTACCATGCGAGGCTTTGAACCCTCGACCCTTCGCTCCAAAGGCGAACGCTCTACCACCACGGCCACCACTGCCCACTAGGAAATAAGACATGAAAATATAACTTGATAATTCAGAATAGTAGTTTTTATGACATTGTAAGTATTTATTTATTCTCCTCTGTTCAAGAATAACTACAGAGGTTTGTGTACTGTGTACTTTAAACCTAGTATGTTGACCACCTGATTTTCAGCATTTGTTCATATCTACTTAATTGTATATTTATTTTTCCTAGTTTATTTATTTGTTATGGAAAATAAAAACTCATTCACAAAAAATGAGAAATAAAGGTTTATATGTCCATATAGGACGAAACTGCAGTTCCAAATAGAAGTGTAGGTAAAAACAGTTTTCTTTCTCATTTTTCTTGATGATCTACCACATATCTATCAATTTATTGAAAAACCTATCATATTAAATACCGAGGGTACAATTGCTGCACCTCCAGCAAACGGAGATAAGGCCACTGTTTCACCTGACATGTTAACATTAAACCAGTGTTTCATCAAGATCGAGAAATTGCATTTCTTTTCTCGATTTTCAAGTCTCTCCGATTTTTGAGGCAAGAATGAGGTAACTCTTTTTTAGAGTATCGAAATTTTTAGATCTTCATGCGCTGTTGAGTTGCTTTTTTGCTTATATAAAATAAATACTTGGAAGGTGACTTTTGTGACGATTTTTTATTGACAACTTGGTTATGACAAATCTTGCGTCATTACGATAATAATACAATATAAAAATTATAACATGTACAGTATGAGACAATAAAGTACAGCATTCTCCGGCCCCAAGCTTATTCCTCGCCCAACCTTGCTGGAACCTTCAAGATTCGAACAAACCTTGATCTTTGGATTGGGTTTTCTTTCTTTTCTTCTTTTTTCTTATTCTTTTGTTTCTTTTCCGTAGTGACAACTTCTTTACTGTTTGATTCTGATGTTGCTCCTAATTCTAATGGATAGATCCTTTGGAATGGCCTAATTATTATTCCGTTCTTCGTTTTTACTTTTGCGACCCGGCTAACTCCATCTTTTCCATCATAAATTTCTAATATTCTTCCCATTGGCCAAAGTACTCGTTTCAGATTATCTGATCCAACCAAAACTACATCACCAACTTTAATCTGCTCCGTCTTCTTCCTGATGTGACCTTTATTAACTAACTCTGCAAGATACTCATTTTTAAATCTTTCCCGTAACGAATTTCGAACATTTGCATGTGTAAAACGACCTTTTAAAAATACCGCGTCTACCTGGTCTAAATCCGCAACTTCACTCAAAAAATCTGTTCCTACCGACTGCGACAGTATAGTCCTTAAAAACCTTGCAGGACTAAGAACCTCCCACTCATCAGCGCTGGAAACATAGCTGAGTGGTCGTTCGTTTGCTTCTGCATCGCAAAGTACAGTATATAACTCAACATAATATAACGATGCTTTTCCCAACGATCGACGCAATAGTTCTTCAACAACCCTTACTAATCTCTCCTACCATCCGCCCCGTTGAGTTGCTTTTTTGCTTATATAAAATAAATATTTGGACGGTGACTTTTGTGACGATTTTTTATTGACAACTTCGTTACGACAAATCTTGCGTCATTACGACAATAATACAAAATAAAAATTATAACATGTACAGTATGAAACAATAAAGTACGGCATGTCCGAACATGCGCACTTCGAACTGCGTAACAAAAATACGCTTTGCGTAATAACGAGTCGTCGCGTCGGCTTCGTAGGTTATTTACCGGTCTGATTTATAAAGAATATCGCGACGCACGTGGGCAAAATTGTGGAAACAACAATCTAGGTTCCTTAGAACATTATACATTAAAGGGGAATTCGGCGATTATGATATTGATTACGGTAATGAACAGGGTGGAATTTAAAAAGCAGAAGGCAACCTTAACTATTTCACTATAGTTGCAACTAGATCTCTAGCTAGAAAAATCAGAAACTGAGAACAATTATCTCTTGTATTTAAATTGTGTTGCGAGACAACAAACACTGACTTCCTTGTCTGTTGTTGATGTACATATTTCATGGAACTCTGTTCCAAATGCTATTTTGGTTTCTAAAATTCAAGGCTCTTCAAACATATTATTATGTGACAAAAATGCAAATTTAAACAAAAATCTACTTTCTGAAGAAACCTGGTGCCTGGTGTAATGACCAAGGCAAAGGTTAGGCAATGGTACAACTTCATCTGTTTCAATGTAGACGAAACCAAATTTGGTAATTTCAAATTCTGTTATGACAATTTGGTAGTAGATGGCAGTAAGATCGAAGAAACACAATGCACTAGATTTCTTGGTCTGCACATTGACAACATAGTAAAATTCAAGGAACACATATAGAAACAGCTAGGTAAACTTACTTTTCATTGGTAGAGTCCCATATAAGATTTTACTTGGAATTTTGTAGTCAGCAACCCTTCGCACTACAGAAAAGATGTGTGAGATATTTATCTAGGGCTAATTATAGACATTGCTGTATGCCACTTTTTATTCAGTAAAGAATCTTAACTGTGATCAGCATCTTTATTCTTGAGGTGGTTAGCATAATCCAAAAAAGATATACTACCGATTCACCACAGGATAAAACCAAGATTTTCGTTCAACATTGCATCGATCCAATCTAACAAAACACTCCAATATGTGTGAAGGCATAAGAATATTCAACCATTTACCAATGATTTTTAGAAATATCCTCATTACAAAAAAAATCAGGAAATTGGTCAAATATTTGCTTCTTGAAAAGGCTTCCTGCAACTTGCAGGAATAACATGATGAGAGGCTATAAATATAATTACTGTGATGTATGCAAGCAAACTTGAAAAGACTTTTCAATTTTCTGAAACCATTAATGAATTTCAAATACCAGAAAGTTAAATCATAATCAGTGTTGATGTGAATGCCTTATTTCAATAACATTTCTCTGGTTCTAGCAAAGATTAGTATACAGAATCATTGGTACTATTGTGTATTGCTGGAGGTGTTACAAATCGAGGAAAATAACGAGACAACCGGGTTTATACTCTAGCCATTTATTACATACTGTCACTGTCAACTGTATCAATATGGTAGGTAGGTAGCAACAATAAAGGGGTTAGAAATATCGTGGACAATACATTCAGGTACAATATTTCAACACAATGCAAAATCAATTTTCATAACTTCTCCTAACTTTTAGAATTTCTCTTTGATACCACAGTTTTCTCATTTTCAACTCTCTCTTCAAATTCCTTTTCTCAAAAAATATGTCGATGATTAATTCTCAGTAGTCCGCAAGATGAGATAGAAGAAACACTTCTAGTCTTCTACAGTTATGGCCAAATTCTACAATTCACTATAGAAAAAGAGGATAGCAACCACAGTGTCCCCTTCTTAGACTCCTAAATGATCAGAAGAGAAGACGATTCTCTCAGTATCTCCTGGTACACGAGACCTGGCTCCTCAGGAAGATTCCTTCATTATGAATCGTTCCACCAGAAAAAGAAAAAAGTCAACTTGGTTCTAGCGATGAAAGACAGACTGATCAAAACCTCTCACTCCACACTGCGAATAAAAAATTGAAAAAATTATCACAATTATTCATTAACAGCGGTCATAACAGATCGTCCACCGATACTACTCAAGTGGACAACAGACCTGCTGTTAACAATCCGTTTCGTTATTTTCCTCTACCACACTTAAGTAATCTATCAATTGAACTCAAAAACATTTTGAAACACTCAGTAAATATAAAACTATGTTTCAAAAATACTTTATCCATTAAAAACCTCTTTTCCAAACTGAAAGACATAGATAAATTAAAACATATTATGTCAATGCAATAAAAAAATGTGGGACGGACAGGTAGAGGCTATTAAAAGGCAGATTCACGTCTCACAAAAGTGATATCAGAAATGACAGAAAATTTTGTACTCTTGCCAAACACACCATCGAGTCTGACCATAATTTATTATATGACTAGGTGAGAATATTAGACACTTCCAACAATCTCCATAAAATATTGTTTCTAGAAATCACTAACATTTTCAAAGACTCCTCATGTATCAATTAACCAATTGGTAATACAAAATTTCTTCAATAAGTGGACCTATGCCAAATTTCATAGCTGTCAATTGTCAAATTTATCTTGTATTTTGTATCGGCATGTGATCTTCAATTCTCGTGGTAGGATAATTTCACAAATTACAATTTTATGTAATGACTTAACAAATTTTGATAAATAAATCCCATGTCTTTCATGTCCTCTTACACTATATTTATGTTAAATTTTATGAGGAAAAGAGGTAATGTTACATAATCTTTAATGTCGCCGGCTTCTTTTATCAACCTCACTTTTCGTAATTATCAGAAATTATTGTTTCATACCTGATTGAAAATGTCATTTTCTTCTTTAACACCAGTGTTCCTGAAGTAAAATGAAAATCTCGCAAACTTGAACTGAAATAAAGAGGTCACTTATTCATTTTGTCTACAACTGTAATAACTGAAAGTTCCCGTGTCGTTCCTTATCTAGCCAGTCGAGCTAACCTTCTCTCATAAAAATATAAATACATTTATACACCTATATATTCACAACAAGATTATTATTTCACCCCCATTTTGATTTATCACACTTTGTCAATGAGAATTTATTCTTTACTTGGGCAATAAAGTATCTTCCAGACAAAATAGCTTTTGTTTTTCAGAGCCTATTTTATATGACTTTACCTTCGTGCACCACATGACTTGCATTTACTAAAAAAAAACAACCTTGAGTATAAAAATAACAGTTTGGTTTTGAAGAACTTCAAGTAAAAGCTAATTTTCATATAATTATTACCGACAAAACAATCTCTAATTTTAGTATCAATTATTTATTCGAATTCATTTAACATTTAGTATCGTCACAAGGAAACTAAATCCACCAGCAGTTTTCTCCGCATATCATCAAAGTGCATAACCTTCGTTGATATTTACATAAATCCTTGTTCATACGAGAACTGAATCGGGTAGTAAAATCGATTTAACAAGAAATATGTCGAGAGACAGTTGAATGTTGCAATGTTGCTCAGGAAAGATTCATCATCAAAATAACACCAACAAAATCACCTGCGTAACGAAATTGATGTTTTAATTATTGTTTCCTTGTTTTTTTGGCACGCTAGATGAATGATTTATTGCTTTCATGACTGCTTCCTCATTCATGTAGTGCGAAGTTGAGGAATATGCTCATTGGCTCTTACAATTTCGAGGCTAGGTTATGTTCGCTTCCACCTGGTTATGTCGGTGTCATATGCCTAGATTATCTCGTCTACTCATATGTTCCTATGGAAGCTAAGGAGTGGAGTTTTGAAAATCTGCATGTTTGTGTAATGGCTTTTCTAGATATTTCAGTTTTGGCGAACAAGAAAGAGCCGTGCTTACCTTCTGGTAATTTCTTTTAAGTATGCATTTAATTACATGATTGAGACTAGAATTTTCAATCATTGCTCGATTTGTAACGGGTTAGTGTTTTACTATAATAGAAAACTCTAGACTTACAGTTCAACCATTTACCAAAGTGCAGCTTCTGTCATGTTTTTTTTTTATGAAACAGTGGCTGCTCAAGAAGGGCAACGCAACAAATCGCATCATGCCTTATACCATCAGTCGATACAATTCTTGTAACCATTGAGATTGAAGTTCCCCATATATAATCGTTATTGCATGTGAAATAAGTCAAGAAATTGTAGTCAAACCAAAGTCTAAAGTATTAAAATTAAAAGCGACGTGGCTAATATTACGTATAAAAACAACACCGTTCAACTAGTAAATTACAAAGTTATGAGGAATAGTCTCCATAATAAACAATTATAATAACATTCTTAATGAAATTTGTGAACTTTTTTTCATTCGGACGTTTAAACAAGCATTTCGTGAGAATGTTTTTTTATGAATTATTTTTGTAGGCATACAGGAGTAGGTATACACATTTGAGTTGATACGACATTGAAAGTTTTTTTGATATTCAACTAAACACAGATTATTTGTTCCAATTATTACGAATCCAGTTATAACAGATTTGATAGTATTATGTCAAATGGCTGCGAAAATACATCCATAAAACTTCCTCAGTTAGTGCGTAAAAGAGAATTCTGACTTTCCTGCTCTCGTCTAGTTTCAGTCACACTAATAAAATTGGTAAATAGGAAGTATTTTGCACATGTCTCGGCAGCCGTTTTACTTAATCCTATCAAACCTCAATCATTATCGAAAGTAATTTTTCCTCATCAATGCATATTCTGTGAATTTGACAAAGAGTTAACGAGAAAATTTGTTGAGTAAACTGGGCTAGACTGCAATATTTTCTTTCAACCCTCCTTCAACATCAAATAGTGAGTTTGCATTCATACCATTCTTCCATGAGTGATCTGTGTATTTTACACATTTTGCACAGCAGTGTTGCACTTATGTAATGCTTCACTCCGCATTCTCAAGAAATTTTCATCCCTGTATCAATCTCTGCCAGTATTTTTGTTATAGTATGTCTTACAATCCTCCCAAATTAATTCAATAGCATTAAAGTCTGAGTGATAATCTTAGTACTTCGTGATCATGTTCTTGTATGAGTTCATCTATAATATATAACTTTTCTTTTCGTTTCATCTTAACCAATTACAATAATTTTCACTATGTATGTCCATTACTATCAAACTGAGAATTGACTGTGAAGTGATCCAGTTGGTGAACATTTCTCCATGATAATCATGAAGTAAAAAATGTTGAACAGAACATAAAAAAATTATTTTGGAACAAACCGTTTCGGTAAACACTTAACCTTTTCCCATCTCATCCTTCGTGAGGCTGCAGAGCCTGTACTACCTCCCCTACATTCTAAAATCGTATCCTTCGGTTGTATACACTTTTGACATTATCGTCTTGCCAATACTTTATTCTATTTTTTCTGAAATGAATCTAAAATAACTCCTCTTGGATATGAACTTTTTCGGTTTTCCTGGTTTTACGTTAAAAATATGCTCTTTGTGAAACAGTATGAGTTCTTACGATTAAAGCTCTTAGATTATCTATGTTAATTTTAAATTCCTGCTTTTTTTTTGATAAAACAGTTAAAGGTGATTTGCTAACAGAAACAATCTACTTATTTTTCAGTTCATCATTTCAGAATTGAAGAGTAACATGTTTTCCTGGAAAAAAATCAATAAATACAGGTAAATTTGTAACTAAAAATAAGAGCTTTATTTTTATTTACTTGCTCATTTAATACAGCAATGCCTGTGAGCTACTCAGATTGGTACGGAAGGTCGTGGGTATCGTTATCTGCAGTATAAAAGATAGATCCTTTGACAAATATTTACGGAGACAGAGATAAAATATACTAGGTTGGCATGGGCACCAGGTTCTTTTTTTATTAAATGAAAATACCAAAAACACGGATTTGTCAAAAGATAACCTTGTGCTTCTCAACAGTAAATAGCCAGAATTTCAGAAAACACTATATTCACAAAGTTACATTTTTTTCTATCGCAGGAGAAACATTTTTGCGTACATAAAATACAATTTTGGAAATGAAAAGTACAAGCTAGTTTTACTAGAGTCGATTCGCTTACAAAAGATTAGGTGGTTTGTGGTTCGCTTACATTTTATGATCAGTCGTTGCGATGAGTGGAAAGACTTACTCCAGAGCTCTACTTCAACGGTGAACGCAGGTTCCTTTAGGGGTGTCTTAAGACAATGGCTACTCTACTAGCTGGATAGGATATGTAGTCGGTCTGGGATCTTTCCTGTTGCTCAGATACTTGGACGCTGAGATATACGCTGTGAAAAAGTAAACAAACCAGTATCTTGTGACAGATTTGAGTCACATGACTCGTGATATGGGCGAAATCGAGGACAAGACTAATCTCAGATTTTCTTAAAGATATAATACAAAATTATGTAAAATTTTACTAGTTAAATGTTTCAAGGATACAATTTAGATAAAGAATTTAAATTTACAATTTAGACATATGAGTATTAGAAAAGAAACATGGAGGTATGCTGATTTAAACAATGTTTCTAAGATTTAACTGATGTAAAGAATATAAATTTGTGATGAAGCTTAAATTTAGAATCTTCTCAAGCAATGGTAGAGAAGAGTCCAGTCTCAAACGAGCACAAGAAAAATAAATTTCATGAAAATATTGCTTTCTACAATTTTTTTTTTTAAATTTAATAACAATTACAAGTGTTCAGGAGAACTGACATGTAAGAAAAGTTATGAGAAAATATTGATCTCTCTCATAAAAAATAGATACAAGGGTATAGATAGAGGGAGAGAGAGAGTATCAAGATAGTCCTTGACTTTATAAGGTGTCACAAAGCAATCAGACGACTTGATTTGTGTCACAACGACTTGAAGTGAAAGGTTGTCATGGAGAGAGGTTTTAAAACATATAGGGTTTCTTTTGGCTATTGGCCAGGCCCTTCCATCCAAACCTGGGCAGTGATGTGGAAGAGATCGAACCAAGAGTTCAAAGAATCTTGAGCGAGTTCAGCTTCAACAGATATAATAAAAATATAAATTTAAAGCTTTGAACTCGCCCATGAATCCTGTCCTCCTAGCTACAAGACCAGTCTTTCCTGCAGATCACTATCCAAGTTCAGGAGGAGTACCTTTAGCTTCTAGTTTGCTGCTCGTACCTAGGCTTGCCTTCTAAGCAGATTGATATTTTCTGACACTCAGAAAAACTTATGGAGGCACTTTTGGTATCACTGAAAACCATTTAGCACGAACAGAAACATGTTTGATTCATATTTTAACGTTCGAAAGATAGAATTTACAGAAATTATTGACACATGTGAGTCATCAATTTCAGAGGTTAGAAACAATTCATTTATGACATTTCAGGACCGACTCGTCGAAAGAGGGTACGAAATGTTATTCAAATAAGAATAAATTGTAGAGATTATACCTATTTATTTTAAAATTTGAAGATGGGTACAGATAATTTAGTGACGCACATGAGGCCATATTGTTTTCGTGAAGCGTGAAGAATGTGAAGATCAAAAATACATTTTGGAAGTTTAGAAAAATATGCCAAAAAAATGCCGATATGTATATCGATTCGATAGGTGAATCGATCAGAAATTGATTATGTTCATAATGTAAACATATATACCTTTCATCTCCTCGTTGTGGAAAATTTATCTTTCCCGAAGGGAAATTCAAAAAGCAACCGACTCTTCGAGTGCTCAATTCAGAAAGGGGCGAAGAAGGAAGAAGTCCTTTCAAAGAAGGAAGTCGATCTCCTTCTCACTCTGTATATGTTCAGTGTTACCAATCACTGAACAATTGAATACATTGGAACATCTCAATAACATGTGATACCAACATGAAATAAACAAAATAAAAAGTAACCAAATGTTTTACATTTCGTTACAAATTTCAAACTTAATATGCTAGGAGGACTGAATTAATTGCTCTCTGAATATACAAGTGAAGCTTTTCAATGTGAATAAAAATAGATTTGACATCTATTGGATGAAGTTTGAATTCTCAATACAGGGTG
Organism: Chrysolina oricalcia; assembly: GCA_944452925.2. NCBI lineage: Eukaryota > Metazoa > Arthropoda > Insecta > Coleoptera > Chrysomelidae > Chrysolina > Chrysolina oricalcia. The sequence continues at coordinate 34,764,561 of OX101825.2, read as the reverse complement.
TTTCAAATTCGACCCTCACCATTGGGATCTCGGAAACTATGAGAGATACGAAGATGGTTAAATCGGGGAAAAGTTGCGCATTTACCTGACTAACAATATGCCGTTGAAAAAGTTCTGAGTATATCCGGAGATATACGGAAGAAACAGAAATTTCGGAAAAAGGTTTTTATTTTTTTCTGGCTTTATTTTACGAAGGATTCGAAAATAAATTGCACTTTCACGTTGCCTTCTACATAATCGTGATTTCAGATTTGCTATCCGACGTTTCGTCTTCCGGCCACCATCATCAACTTTATTTTTTCTCATGGGCGCTACATTGGATTCTTTCTGTTTTGAATAGAACCAGATTTTACCTTTTCAATAATGTATCATGAGTTATCATTCTTTTTCGAAAAATTGGAGATATTGAAAAAAAATTATTCTTATCATAATAGGCTTTGACTTTCTTGATGTTTCTAAATTCGACTTTCAATTTTTTACACTCAATGACTTTTTGTTATTGTACAAGTCATTGAATTTTTGGAAAAAATGGCTTTCACGAATGAAGAAAAAAGAGATATGATACAAATTTATTGCAAATACGATAGAAACAGTGTTAGTTAAGACATCGGAAATGTATGGAAACTTGTATCCCGAAAGACGACAACCACTTTGAACTATGTTCAAGTTATTAGATCAAAATCTCACCGAGTTTGGTTCATTTGAAAAGCCAATGAAAGAATACGGAGACATAATCAACAATCAAAATTTGATAAATGAGGTGTGTATGAGGTTAATTAGACATTGTGTCCTTTTCAACAAATAACAATAATTAACTAAAATGTAAAGACAAAAGTAAATCACAGCAATTGCTCAAAATGCTGGCTTTATTCATGATAACACAACTGTTCCCTTCTTCGAATATTAGTCACTGCACGATTAATTTCCCTCCTCCTCAATCTTCTGAACTCTCTAACAATGCTGTGTTGAAGGTCCTCAATATTTTTATATTTCCTCTGACCATGAATTCTATTTTTCACTGTACCCCATAAGAATGATTCCATAACATTTAAGTCTGGAGACCTTACTGGCCACCTCACCGGCCCATTATTCCCTATCCATTTATCACCAAACCTTTCAGTCAGGTAATTGATACTCGTCTGGTAGTGTGCGGTGGAGCACCATCATGTTGAAACCGGATGTAGTTATAGTTATCGAAAGGTAGATCATCCAAATAGTCTTCGAAAATCGACATTAAAAACTGGTGGTAGGTTTCTCCATTCAGAATTCCATCAAATAAATGAGGACCCAAAATTCTATCTTTGTAAATTCCTGCCCACACGTTAATACTAAGTCGCACTTGAGGTCGAATTTCTCGGAACTGCCTGGGGTTGTTTATGCTCCGAATGTTTTCGTTATTTCGGTTGAATATCCCACAATTCGTTAAAGTGCTTTCATCTGTCCAAATTACCTTTTCCAGGAAAACAGGAAAATCAGGTTTTCTTATTAGCCAATTACAAAATTCTAATCGCCTTTCGGGATCACCTGGATGCAATTTTAGAAATATGTGTATTTTGTAACATTTTAATCCGCTTTTTTGAGATGTCTTCAAGCACTTGTATGACAAATATTCATATCGGAGCAAATTTGACGTGTTATTATTATTAATTATTAATTTTTATTGAAAAGGACACAATGTCTAATTTACCCAATGCATACCTCATTTATCAAATTTTCTTTAGTTTCCTGGTCCATTCTGTCTCCGTATTTTTTCCTCGGCTTTTCAAATGAACCAAACTCAGTGAGATTTTGATCTAATAACTTGAACACAATTATTTGTAGTAAATTTGTATTTCTCGCCAAAAATTCAATGACTTGTACAATAACGAATTGTCATTGAGTGTAACAAATTGAAAGTCAAATTTAGAAACATCAAAGTCAAAGCCTATTATGATAAGAATTAATCTTTTTCAATATCTCCAATTTTTCGAAAAAGAATGATAACTTATGATACATCATTGAAAAGGTAAAATCTGGTTCTATTCAAAACAGAAAGAATCCAATGTAGCGCCCATAAGAAAAAATGAAGTTGATGATTTTGGCCGGAGACGAAACATCGGATATCACATCTGAAAACACCAATATGTAGCAGGAAAAAGTGGCAATGTGGAAGTACAATTTATTTTCGAATCCTTAGAAAAATAAAGCCAGAAAAAAATGAAAACCATTTTCCGAAATTTCTGTTTTTTCCGGGTATCTCCGGATATACTCGGAATTTCAGATCTTCCTCAACGGCATATTGTTAGTCAGGTAAATGCGTAACTTTGCCCCGATTCAACTATCTTTGTATCTCTCATAGTTTCCGACATCCCAATGGTGAGGATCGAATTTGAAACACCCTGTATAAAAACATTAATCGAATGACTTTCCTAAGACAGTTGTGATCACTAGGGCTGTCATATTTGTTTGTAATATGTTTAATCGGAAATATTCCCTCACCCTGTAAGAAAAATCTGTACTCACTTTCTTTATAAGTACATATCGTACTAAGTATTTTGTACCGCCATTTTCTGTCCTTCAGGTAAACCAGTTGTTTTCTTTCTACGTTTTCCTGTAGTGGATGGAATGGATTCATTCTCGTTTTTTTTTATCTGATGTATATACCGCTTCTAGTGATATTTTGAGCTCATCAGCCACTCTCTGATATACAGTTGAGAGAAGTTATGGAATCTCTATTGTGGTTTTAATTTTTACATCTTGAACAGATTGAAATGGTACCAAACGCCCTCCATGCATTCTCTTCCTTTCAAAATACTCGCACAAGTTTAGAACAAATTGTAGCGCTTGTGAATGAAGGATAGTTACAGGCATGATCTTTTTTTATGTTTTGGTTCTCACGAAGAGGAAAACCCTGTATTGTTCAAAGAACATTGTGAGAGCCGAGGGAAAGTAGGTAACAATTGGTGTTCGTGCAGACTGTATTCCTCAGGGAACACCTCCCGAGGCGCATGGAGGTAAGTAGCACGCGGTCTCGTTCGGCGTCGCACGATCCTAATATTTTTGAATCTTGAATGTAGCACGCGGGCAGGGCGTCCGTTTGGCGCTATCTAGTGCTACTTATCGTATAACTTCAAAAATTGTAGATTCTACACAATACATAATAGGAGGAATAATCCTAGGAAATGGATTTATACTATGCAATACTTATTTATTACTTCACAAGAATTGAATAACTTTTAATAATAAAACTACTACCTATTTTATGTACCCTATTTGATGCACTTACCTACATTTTAATGACTAGAATCGCTGTTTATTGTTTGCGGCTCAATTTATAAGAAAAGAGATAGGTACCTAAGTAATTGATAAGAAATAAAACCATTTTTCAAACTACTTCAAAAATGGAGGAGGTTCTCAATTTGTCTGTATGTATTTTTTTAGATGTTCGGCAATTATTCCGTGGTAAAACAGGGGTTTATCTATGTCTTGAACGGTTTTAGTTCACTCTCATTTATAATAGCTTCCAACAAATACAGAAAGTTTATGTAAAATTCAATGTATGATAATATATTTTTCTACGACAATGCGTAAACTAAGCTTTCACGCACTGCTGACAGTGCGTAAAGAAATACTTTTTCGCATAAGTGCTTAAAAAATCACCTGTGCGTAAAATCATCAACTGTGCGTAAAGTAATTTTTAACACACTGTTCGTACATTTATGCATTTCTGAAAAATGCAGTATTTTGCGTCAAATATAACTCGGGATTCTTTATTTGATAATACGACGACAATTCATATCATTAAACATTCAAATTAATGATGTAACAATTTAGCAATATAATAACTGTCGAAGAAAAAACTTTGCATGAAACACTTTCGAAAAGTGCTTTTTTGTACTCGCTTGTTTTTTGAACTCGACTGCGCCTCATTCAACAAACTTCACGCTCATACAAGAAAGTCCTACTTTAAGAACTTGTATCATAAATAGCTATTTTAAAGTCAAGGTTGCCAACCTTTAACCCTACAATTCAGAACTGTCACTGTATATTTAAAAAATTCAACTTTGAATAAAAGAAAACCCTGTACTTACTCCTGTAAATACCTACCTATGGAATCTTGTCATTTCGAGAGATAATAAAAATTAGCAGTAACATCTTTTTGGTTTTTTAATAGCCATACCTGAATATTTCGAATGTTTTCTTGCTATCGCTGTGGGCTGCACTAAAAAATGTTCTTTGCCTTCCTAGATGTTGGTGGATGACTTATATTCCGTGTTTTTAAAAGAGGTATGCAATAAACTTAATACTTGAGAGTTTTCTCGAAGCTTGAAACAAGACAACCCAAAGAAAGTCCACCAATCGGAGGTTGTGTTGCAAAAAAATAGACGATGGTTATCTACATCTTCGGAACTTTGTTAGACCAATTTAGTATTTCTACATAATTGGCGTACACAATGCAACTATATAATTATAACGTTTTTTATTTTTTTCTAAATAACAATAGCCATCTGGTAACTACAACAAATCCATGATTAACAATCAGATAATACAATAAATGCTACCCTTGTCAAATCACGAAGACAAAGTGACTGTGCATTTTTGGGTATTGCAGCGGGAAAGAGTCGAGCGCAAAGTAGCACTCGATATCGCCAGTCTGTTGGCCAGCCCGCGTGTTACTTTCAAAAATACGAACTAGCTCCCGAATGGCGGTGCCGTGTGTTACTTACCTCCATGCTCCCGAGGCAGTGAGTTTCAAAGCTTCGCCGTTGGAAAAACGGGCCCTGGGGAAGAGATGTTTGGCGTGTCTCCAAAGTGACGACAAAGGGTCAGTCTCGATGGGAGCGCTAATGGTGGAACGATTGACGAAAATATGTGTAAAACAGAGACAGATCGCCAATCTTTCTGCGTTGTTCCAGAGAAGTGAGTGAGCTTGTAAGCTCAGAATCACCGACGAGACTAATGGCTCATTTCTGGACAAAAACTAAAAGTTTCAGTGCGTGTTTTGGGGCTGCACTCCATATATGGGAACAGTATTCCAGGACAGGTCGGATCTGTGCTTTATACATCATAATCAACTGACAGGAAGTGAATGGTTCTTGGCATGAAACAGAAAACCAAGTTTTTGAGAGGCACGTTTGGCAATGTACCACATTGCTTTCCCATGACAAGGTACTGCTGATGGTAATACCGAGCAACGAAATGGAGGACTTCGTTGGTATGGATACTCCTGACATGTCTGTCACTGAGCTGAAGTGGTTCGGATTCCACTTTTATTTAATTAATAGGTCCCAGATCTCTCTTGCTCGCACAAGCTCTGCTTTTGAGGGTTTGCCTCCGAAAACCTGAGAGTTTCGTAAAAAAAATGCTGGCCACTCTGAGATCGGCTTTTCTAGAGAAAATATGAGAAAAGACGATGGGTTTTAGTCGTAATGAATTCTACCAAGTTGTTGGATACCCATTCTATAATTTTTGCTAGGTTCATATTTAAATCGTTCACGTTCCTGTCCCGTTCTCTTCTTGTTCTACGGGCTAATATCGGAACTTTGGAAGAGAACGTGGCATAAGGGTACTGTCATTCACAAAGCTATGCACTGGGCATGAGGTAGCTCCCAACAAATTGATTTGAAGGAGAAACAGTGTTGCTGCTAAAATTGATCCATGCGGAACACCCGCATTTATAGGTAGAGTGTCAGATGAAACTCCATCAACCACCAAAGAGAGAAAGCTAGATAGCAAAGAACACAACTGGGGGAGGGGCAAGCCTTAAGATGGAAGCTTGGAAAGGAAGCCCTGGTGCCAAACGCCTCGAAGGGATCTAATGTCATGGCCAGAGTTTCACCATATATTTAAATGGATAGTTGCCATATATATGAGACTTAAGCAAGCAGAAAAGATATTGATCGATAGAACACTATTCGCAATGTCAAGCGACGAAACATTAGATCTGTCATGAAACAATATATTGTCGATTTTACAATGCATATAACAACAGGATAGTTGTGATATTATGAACGATTTCTGAGAAAGAGGAAGGCAAATCATTTAATTTCATTTTTTGTCTTACAAAAATAGTTGAATGTGTTCGCCACCGGTCTGAGATTGCATATTTTATTTTCAACATAAACTACATGGGCTACTATGTTTATAACTTCGAAAGCAGTTCTGATTTTATCCACTAGAGGCAGATATGTTCCGTTTTCAAAGTTGGTTACAATCGTCCGTAACGTCGAATGAATGAAAATAAAGCTGGTTATTTACGTAAAGCGGTTCATGAAAAATGAGTCACCATTATGTCACCAGAACCACAGAACGACTATCGTCAGTAGTATGATTACATGTTCGGTTAACCAACTTTGGAAACGGAGAAAAATTAGTAATCGCCCTGAATCTATTTCTCTTTTTGAAAATCCCAAGTGTTGTCCTTTGGGTGTAAAAATAGAAGAAAGTTTTGAAAAGTGGGCCGGTCAAAATCTTCCAGTAGTAGATGCTGGCATGGTTTCCGAATTTTAAAGAAATCATCAAGATTTTCACTCTGTCGAAATTAAATATTTAAAGTCTAGTCGGTAACACTGTTTGTTAGTTGTCGCAGATTTCTCGCATATGGAGGCGCGGCCAGGGATATCAATAATATGGCAACGTTGCTAAATTGATTGACGCTGTCAACTGTGGGATTGGTTGCTCGAAGTAGTACGTCATAACACTATGCAATGACACTGCAAAAAAGCCATTTGAATTTTACAGGGACGACAAAATTTATACCAACATTTCAAAAAATGCATTGATAGTAAAAATAACATGCAAGTATCGTCACCAGTCCTTCAAATGTATTTATTATAATTTCCTGTAATGAAGCTAGAACATGGACGATCTACAAGGTGCACTGGTAACGTTCTTACACCAACACCATTTATGGAAATGCAGGAAGAACTCGTAGTAAAAGTGATTACATAAGATTAGATTCAATAAGACTAGGAAATGCATTTTCTGTGTCAATTGCAGTTCTCGATAATGTCATTGCATAAAGTGTTGTTGAATGTTGAACATGACTCAAACGTCTAATTGGCTGTTGACAGAAGCAATCACCACTGAAACTTTGTGGTTTACCAAAGTCGGTTTTAAATATATATCAGTTAAATGAAAGGTCTATAAGAAGAATAACTGGTTTTTTTGTTTTAAAGTTTTTTTTTTTTCTTCAGTTCTTGTTGAATGATTTGGACCAGGTCAACAATTTGATGAAATATACCGGGACAGGTCTATGTACTGGTGTGATGACAACCCTCAGTGGATGCAGAATTATCACATGCAAAAACCACAAAAGGTCATCGTTTGGGCCGATATTGTAAGAAATGTCCATTTTTCTTCTAGCCAAATTTAACAGAAGAATTGCGTTTGATTTCCCTTCAAATACATTAATTCCTGATTGAACCAGTTGTTTCCAGATACTTATGCACATATGCGTTATTTTAATTAGAGTCCTTCCAAAAGGGACAGTGGCATGGCACGCTCGATCACCAGACCTTCCGCCGTTAGATTTCTTTTCATAGGGTTATTTAAAATCTGAAGTTTACACCAGTTGACTAGATAATGTTCATGAACATATGCATCGAATCTGACTAGAAATTCAGAACAAAACACCCGCTACACGGAGAGAAATAAATATGTTTTTTATACAATTGTGAATAATTTCAGCACAATTTCTTTCTAAAAAGTTGACAGCACCAATTTGTTGATTTTTCTTCTATAATATTGAATTATTCTGGATAGTTTTGTTTAATTTTATCAACCAATATTATGTACCGTATACAAGGAATGAACAAAAACTAAATGTTTTGTTTAAAAAATAAACACAACTTATGTTCTATTGTTGCACCACCTTGTACATTATTACTTGTGGTATACACAAAATATACAAAATTAATCGTTATGTTGTGTACTTGTGTACTGTTTATGCATACATTGTAATGAATGGCAACAATTTGTGTAGGTATATTGTATATATTTGCGTACAAAGCAAGATCAATTCTTATAGGTACTATTTATGATTTTAAGAAAGGGTACACTTGAGGCACATAACATTCAGACGGAATAAGAAAGGAATAAGCATCAGTTTCAGCCTGCTCGCTTCTTCATATCTTATTCTGTTCAGAAATTATCAGCTTCATTTTACAGATGGTTGAAATAAAAGTAAATGTCATTCAAATAATGTTTATTTCATCACAAAGAACTATTAACAAAAATAACTGAACTATAAACTCTAATTACAAATTAAATAACAGAAACACAAAATATCTAACAAAACATAAATAATAATAATACCATACATTTAGTTATTTTGGAACACGTTGAGTAATAATAGTAAGTAGAAAGTAGGTGAGAGAATGCCCTTATAAAACCGGTATACAAATGATGAAAATGAGTCAGTTTGTAGGTTTCAACAAAAAATAATTGCAAAACTAACCTTTAAATTTTGGTATCAGTTCGAAAATATTCTACCACTTCCATTTGACACAAAACCACATACACATGAGCAAATAATAAATAATGAACACTTAGCACGGGTTGTACAAGGCAGGTTCACCGGCAGTTCGACTAAACTGGGTTCAGTTGCTAAGGAAGTAGAAATTTCATTGGTTAATCCATAGCAACTGAGGCGAGTTTACTTGAACTGTTGTTGAACTTGTATTGTACAACCCGCCCTTAGTCAGCTTCGCCCTTCGATCAGCAAAAAACAATCAAACAATGATGGACTGGACATTTGAAGTATTTGGACATTCAAGATACGACAGGAGCACGTGCCGCGCATGCGTATTTAGTAGGGTGAGACGACGCCTTGGTCAAGTTGTGGCAAATTACACAATTGTGCTGAAATAGTAAACAATTTGTGCATATCAAATAGAAAGTGCACAACTAGTGTAAGATGAGTTCAAAGCGTTGTAGATGTTTTCCATATAAGTTGTGTTATGGCAGATGTGCATATTTTTGTGTATTTTTAGGCAATGTGGAAGTGCATGAATACTATACAAATTGACTTGCACAAATATTTTTTGAATTCCACAATACGCGTATGATGAAAGAATGGACAATTGTGTAAAATATCTACAAAACTGTGTCTTACGCAACGTTGTGCATGAACCTACTGCAGTCTTTTTTCTCTGTGTATGCTACAGAATCTTAGTCAATCATCGACTTGGCCATTGTCAACTGGTCCTCAGGCAACAATTTGGCATTTATGTAGTTTGTATGTCGACGTCATTTAGTAATTTTAAATCAGTTATCTATAATAATAATAATAATAATATTTTTATTCAAAAAATTAATAGTATCAATAATTACAATAAGCAAATATATAAATATGTGAGAAACCCCTTAACACCAGTGAGTTGTCGGGGTGAACCGTATCATTTAATATCATCTTTTGAACAGTAATAGGTACAGTTTACAATTGGAAATCAAATAAAAGTACAAGTCCCTCAGTCTTCTAGTGACATATCGACAGTATCACAGGAATTTAGTTTTTCAAGAGTGGAACGGAATTTAAAAAAAAAATTGTTAAAATTGTTATTTCCGTCAACCGATTGCACCCCTACGCGCAACCCTCGGAAGTCTTCGACAGACTTGTGTGAGCTAGGGAAGACGCAGCCCTTACCTTTTAACGTGTGATGCCATGCACGAGACCGATGACCATGCGGGGATTCGAACCCTCGACCCTTCGCTCCAAAGGCGAACGCTCAACCAACACGGCCATCATATTATAAATGTATAGTTTGTGCATCTCAGGTAAAAAATTGAATACTTTTCCTGCTAAGTTAGTAAAACATCGTTGTCCTACTGATGTTTTCGTTTTGAGTATTCTCACATACTCATTGCATTTTGCCCGTGTTGAGAAGGAATGCTCTATTTTTGACAATATATTTTTATTTCTATGAAGGTGGACAATGATACTATATACGTACAATTTCCTTATGCTCAGAATATTTGCGTACTGGAATAGTGTTTGTTTGCCTACCGGTAGTAAATTTGAAGCGACCTGTGATACATTTTTGGAATCAGCTCAGCTAGTGAAGTCTCAAGGGATACAATATAGGATGTAAAAAAATCACTTGAAGACTGTTCACCCTGTACACATGTTACGTGCAAATACAGTAAATTGAAATAAAAAATCGAATTTTGTCTGGGTTATTTATCAAAATTGTTTGTTTAGTCATTAATTAATTTATGCGATTCTTTATGGACGTACTGTATAGAGATAAAACGATTACCTCATACACCGAAGAGCTCATATTACCGAGATTGGCAAGCAACTTTCAATTTCCCACCTTCAAAGAAGTTATAAAACTATAAGGACGGTTTACTGTTTGAATATAATGCTCACTCTCCAATATCGCTCGAGACCAATAAACCTATAGACCGTTTCACATTACAGACTTAATGCTACAACTTAATTGCTAGCAATCTGAAATTGCCCGCAATAATTGTATCTGCTCTTTAAACTTCACTCTTTTATTTGGGACTTTTACTAAATTATTCCAAAGTTTCTTGAACAGAGTGGCCCATTTGAACCCTTCTAAAATCGTTATCTATTATCCGATTCAAAAGTTCCTTCTTTGTATAGATTATTATCAATAGTTTTGGTTCAGTGTCATAAATTCGAAATGAAATTCAAAATTGCACGGCGTACTTACTTCGAATTTATTTTATCAATAATTGCTATAATTTTTAATGATTTTTGCCGAAATTTCATAAAAATATTTATTCCTACACAAATATAGCATATTTCGGATAATCGTTTTGTATATCAAGTGTGTAAAAAATTGTAATGTACAATGCTCCATTTAACCGCTATCAAATTTTGTTTGCTTGTATAGTAGGCTCCTCGTATAAGCCATACTTCTCCGTTAGTGTACTTGCGGTGCAATGAACTTCAATAATGACTCGATGAATTTGACTGGTTTCGTCTTTTATTTTGCTGACTTGTCATCTGTAGCAATATCAGTTCCGAACTCTTCTATTTAAAAAAATGTTATTATGAATCTGAGGCGTGTTTAGAGGAAGCACAGATTAACAATATTAGGAACAACTGAAATTTTATCAATTCAAACTGACCGCTATCAGAAAGTCAAAAGAGTTTGTTTTTCAACATAGGTACTCTCCTATTAATTCAATACATATATTACAACGAACCTGCAATGCCTATAGACCTTTTCAAAAATAGTATATTATTTAACGAGCGGTAATGTAGGTGATAACTCACGCTGATGAAGTTTGCAGCACGAGCCGCAGGCGAGTGCTGTAATTCATCAAGTGAGTTATGACTATTACCGCAAGTTGAATACTATACTTTATCTACTACTATAACAATAAATACCAAAACATAATGTTAATAAAATTAACAGTAAAGTTTCAACAACCAGTGAACTGAATATTTGGGACTGAATTATGCAAGTTTATTGTTTCTTTTTGTGTTTGTTGCATATATGATGATGATGTAGGTACTGGTTGAGGTGTTATAGAACTGTTTATTTTATTTGCAGTATCTGTCTTATTCTTTTCGGAATCATCAACGTACCCCTCAGCCAGCCACCGTAGTTGATCGCCAACCGCCATCTACCGCATCTACTAATACAGTTGTTGATGAGCGGCGAAAACAATGCCCTGTATATAAATTACAGTCTGCTAATTTTAAAAATGTAGCAATGTCTTTCCCCATTGCTCGAAATTCATTAATGCCAATTCCTTGTTTCCTGTAACAGTGATTTCTCTGGCAATTTTTGTTTTTGTATTTGGTACACAGACCATAAAAATAGATCCATCATCTTCTAAATCTGTAATTTGCATAGAGTATAATTCTGCTGCACGACAAGCACCCATAATGCCCATTAGTAAAGCAACCAAAAATAAATTAAATGGTGATAAAAACGATTGAATTATTGTGAGATCGATTTATCTTTGTCGCCAGATATTTCTCATCAGGAGCTTCATTTATGAAATCATTAAGTTGTTCTGGCGTAAATGTTTTTGCCTTTTAGCTACATGTTTCTCTGATTGACGTTTAAGAAACGCACGTAATTTTAAATAATTCTCTATTATTTATGTTGAGTGTGCTTCTTAGCATGGAGTAGAAAGTCCATAGAGACGATGCTTTATATTTCGTGCTATTTAGTGCAATTGATATTGGAAAGACTATACCAGTAATTTTTGCACCTCTCCGTTTTAGCTGAATCTTTAGTTCAGCTACTTTTCTTTGTTTGTAATCCATAGCTATATTGTAAAGCAGAGCAAATACGATGAATTTTCGGTAAAAAGTTTCACTGGCATAAAATTCAGAACAATTTGACAGTTGTTCAGATCAGACGCCTACGTTGCGACATCTGGTGTCAGAAAAAATATCGAAAATCCCCATGAATTATTCTAGTTGAATTGTTTCATCCAACCTAACTACAATAAGTGTGAAAAAATGTGGCAATTTTAAGTTTTTTTTGAAGTAGCTCAGCTCGCAATTTTTTACTACTCACGTGCTAAAATATCAGAACAACCGTACCATCGGTTGACGGAAATAACAACAACAACAATTTGCACAAGTGGCTCATTTTTATGATGAATGAACTGGGCTATTATCGTTGGGTAATAACTAATAAACTTGATGATATATTAAATGCATGGGCCAATTTATGCAACATATCATTATTATAGTCACTATCACAGTCGTCTTTAGAAATGTTCATATTTATGCATCGTAGTCATTAGCTCGAAAATTAAAACTCATCAGGTGACAACACTGTCATTATTGTCTTCTTATCCCAACGGGAGACATTTTTTAATCATTTCAATAAGAGTAGGTACCCTCTTCCTGGCTAGTTTTTTTCCGAAACACAATAAACAATAACAATAACAAATAACAAGAATCGCAAGTCAAAACATATAATTAATTATGTAATTCGTCAAATACATGGACGTATGATATCGTATAAATACAGATGGACTCAGCATTGCCATACCTACAACACGGACGGTTTTGAAGTCGCTCTGTTTGTAGGCGCGCGGTCTGCGCTGGGAAGGTAGCGATAGGCTGTGACTTATCCACAACCGACAGGAGCGCACGCATTTAATGAAAATAGGGTTCAAACACAAGAAAAAAATGCTTAATTTGAAATAATGATGATAATATCAACGAAGAATATACATCCGATGGGACTTCGTGAGATAGGAAAACTCTTCATGCAATACTTCATTGACTGAGATAGTACCGATCCTTAGAAAATTAGGTTCACAAAGCATATTAGACCACACTATAGATATTTTTCCCCCACAAAATAAAAGACTCAAATGTCCTATTCTAATTTTTATAAGATATTGCGTTAATGAAAATCCCAGTTTTCGCCCCAGCAAAATCGTTGTGTGGAGTTTTTTAAACTAGTGTGGCGAAGCTGCGGGCGATGGCAGACCTGATCACTCACGTAATCAGCGAATGACCTCGAATGACGGTCGATGCGCTTGCACTGAGAAGACTCTGGACGATTCGAGGGCTTACGCGAAATTTCTACGAACTGAACAGTAAATATAAAAGAAGAACCAGGCAGCAGAGTGGGACAGTCAGGGTCAGTGAAGTGAAAGTCGAATATAAATACCTAGTTCCGTGATTGTTATGTAAATTAGAGTATTGTGTTATTGAATCATTGTATTTCGTTAAATAAATTATTTTAGAGTGAATTGGACTATAAATATATTACATTTGGTGTCAGAAGTGGGATATGTCGATTCGGTGTTCCCTTGGAGCACTCGGACCAAGGCAGAAATTTCGAATCCAACCTGTTCCAAGAAATATGCCAACTGCTGAACATCCGCAAGACGAGAACCACAGCTCTACATCCACAGTCCGATGGAATGGTTGAGCGGATGAACAGGACTATCAATCGCCACTTGTCCAAGGTAGTCTCTGACCATCAAAGAGACTGGTACCAGTATCTCCATTTGTTCCTGATGGCCTACCGTTCCGCAGTACACGAGTCGACCGGCCAAACCCCTGCTAGTATCATAATGGGCCGAGAGCTGCGACTTCCCTGTGACCTGAAGTTTGGGATGCCACCAGGACAGGATATCGCGGGAGAGGACTACGTCAGCAAACTCCGGCAGCGAATGGAGGACATCCACGAACGAGTCCGTTTGAATATCCAGAGTGCCAGCGACCGAATGAAAGCGGCTTATGACATCAATGCCGATGCTGGAGGATTTCAGGTTGGTGATCTAGTTTGGCTGTACAACCCGATGCGTCGCCGGGGCCTGTCACCGAAATTACGGAATTCATGGGAAGGTCCGTACAAGATCATCAAGAGGATAAATGACCTTCTTTACCGAATCCACAAGCCACCCAGAGGTAAATCCAGGGTCGTTCATTTCAACAGGTTGGCCCCTTACGCTGGAAACCATGACCAAGTCCGCACCCTCAGGCCACCAGAGGGTGCGATGACGTTCCAGAAATGCATGTCCTTATACTCAAATGGACAGAAAGTGTCACACGGGGTAACTCGAGAGGAGCCACGGGACCTTTTCAAAGTGCCAGTCGATTACGCCCTAGCACACTGCGTCGCAGAAGATCTTCAAATGTCCAGAGGCATCGCTGTGGTGTTCTCCAAGAAATTTGGCCAACTCCAAACACTACGGAAACAGAATCCAGAAATTGGAGGTGTGCTACAGCTGAAGAAGGGCCAGAGGAATATCTACTACTTGGTGACCAAGAAGCATTCCCAAGACAAACCGTCCTATGAAGATGTCTGGAGGAGCCTCACCCAACTGAGAGATACGATGGTGGACCAGAATCTGGTGGACTTGGCAATCCCAAAATTATCCTGTGGTATTGATGGGCTGGATTGGAGAGTTATAAGAAGTATGTTGGAGACGATATTCCGATCCAGCGGCATCCAGATTTTGGTTTGCTGTAATCCTATTCCACGACCTAACATGAAAACTGTGGAGTGTTACTTCCATCGAACTTCACGGTGCAGATATGGGGAATCCTGCAAATATCGACACACTCCAAGGATGGCATTTCGGGACGAAATATCTCTAAGAAGGGGGCAATATGGCGACGCTGCGGGCGATGCCGGACCTGATCAATCACGTAATCAGCAAATGACCTCGAATGACGGTCGATACGCTTGCACTGAGAAGACTCTGGACGATTCGAGGGCTTACGCGAAATTTCTACGAACTGAACAGTAAATATAAAAGAAGAACCAGGCAGCAGAGTGGGACAGTCAGGGTCAGTGAAGTGAAAGTCGAATATAAATACCTAGTTCCGTGATTGTTATGTAAATTAGAGTATTGTGTTATTGAATCATTGTATTTCGTTAAATAAATTATTTTAGAGTGAATTGGACTATAAATATATTACACTAGCAATGGTAAAAAATTAACTTATTTGGTTTTTGGAAATATTTCAAAGATTACTCAAGGAATGGTTTTACAGTCAATGGAACTTTTGTAGAGATTTATGAAACCTACAAAATGGATTTTCATACGACCGGATTGGTGCATTTTCCACAGAGGAAATCCGGGAATATATCTAAAAAGATACCATTTTTCTAAAATTTATAATTTTTATAAATCTGAAGCTGAGCAAACAATATTGCGGAAACTGATAGATAATATGTGTTTCAACTATGCGCAAGATGTTTTCTATCCGATGTGTAATTTTTGCACAATCGCGTCGTATTCAAATTCTGTAAACGGCATCTGAAAGTAGAGATAAATATCTACAATTTGTGTATCTTGCATTTTCACCTGAGAGGAGTGAAATGTGTTGAAAATGTCACTAAGAGTTGATCAAACGCTTCAGAGTGTGTCCGAAGTCACCCGAAGTCGCGCTGAAGTAACTCGAGATAAGTTCAGGCGACTTCGGTTGCACTTTGAGGCATTCCAGGGTCATTCAACACATTTCCTACCTCTCAGGTGAAAATCCAAAATATACAAATTGTAAATATTTATCTCTACTTCCAAATGCCGTTTACAGAGTTTTAAATAAGATGATTTCCCTCAAATTGGCGCATTTACAAAGATTTGCCATTAAATTGATTATAACATGATTGTGCAAAAACTACAAATCGGACAGAAACCATCTTGGGCTCAGTTGAACCACATGTTATTATCTATCAGTTTCCGCAATAGTGTTTGTCCAGCTTCAGATTTATAAACATGAATTTTTGAAAAATGGTCTCTGTTTCGAGGTTTTTCCGAATTTTCTCAGTGAAAAATGCACTGATCTGGTCGTAAAAAGATCCATTTTGTAGGTTTTATAATTCTCTACAAAAGTTTCATCTACTATAAAATGATTCCTTCACTAATTTTTGAGATGTTCGTAAAAAACAAAAAAAATTGTAATTTTTTTCACTATTTCTTGTTTAAAAAATTCCACAAAGCGATTTTGCTGGGGCGAAACCAGGGTTTTAGTTTACGAACTATTTTATAAAAAGTAGTAGAAGCCGTCTTTTATTTTGTGTGTAAATAGCCTCTAATTTTTTCTACGGCTTGGCCTATTGAAAAAATATTGTGAAGAATAAATATTCGCAGCAAATCCTAGCAGGCTTTGGAACACATTCAGTCCAACATTTTATCTACAACTTTTTCAAACCAGCCGCTTTTTCTGTGAGATCAGCTGGAAACCTAAAGATAAATCCAAATTTTGTAGACATTTCTTGGACTTTCTGGAAACCATTTTTTTTTTAAACCTAGTGAAGTAGTAAATGTTCCGTGAGGTGTCTATTTCGTTATCTCCACATATGTAGGTTCGAATACACGTATTAATTTAATTTTGTTCGGCGGAAACAGATTGTTACCCACTGTAACGCCTATGGTACTTATGAATGCAATCTGGTATTCGGGTTCGAACACATGGATTGTTTGCAAACCCAACAAGATTGTACCATTGTGAGTCTCTGTCTATTATACTGCCACTATATACCACAAATGAGTTGAAAATGAGAAACATACTATTTCAACAATAATTCCACAAAAAAGCATTGACAGAATATGACAGAACTATCAGAAGTTTACTTTGTGGAGAACATAAACATTGATATTCAACAGCGTTGACCAACGACCAGACACAACAAATTGTACACAACCATTTGAAGACCATAGTTTCGATTATTTTGAAACTTGTAAGTAATACAGATTCAAGTTGCATAATAATGTCACCATCACCATCCTCCATTTTTTTTTATTGTTATCGAATGGAATACGTATAGTGACACAATTTTGTCTGTGACTTATTGCCTACCAGATGTGACAACGCTCAACTCAATATCACGACTAGAGATTTTGACCATGGACGACTTCAGACCAGGAAGTAAATAGCTAGGTCCAGTACAATACTTTATAGGTCCGTGGTCAAATAGGTATCGACGCACATGCGCGTTGTGCATGTCGTCCTAATCATAAGTATAAAAATTGAAGATGATTGAGACTAAAACTAAAGAAATTGCATAAATGCTTCTATTAAAATGCACACTTTAAATTTGATTTTGTGATTAAGACAGTGACTGTAATAAGGACTATGACAATGATGCATAAATTGGCCCTAACACGCGAGTTAAGACGTAAGATTTTGAGGTGCACCAGATGGACAGTTTTTTCTACGTAAATAACAAAAAAAAAATTATAAAAGTGGATTTGTTCAGTTTTGAAACAACAAGTGATGTCAGTTGCTCTCACTGATACCATGTGTTCAATTGCCTGCTCGTTATAAATTTCGAAACAGCGACTACTGATTCTGGGTCTAAATATGGAATAACCAACTCTCGCCTTGCAAGTTCTCCAGTTCCAGACCTAACCTACTCTGATACTCATAACGATACTATTACTTCATTTGTGTTCTTGGGCAACGACTTCATCATTTCAATAAATAATTGGGCAATACAGTACCTTCTCATTAATATTCAATAACGTGCTTGTGAATATTAATTTTTATTCCGTTGACGTTCTTCGTCTAGAAACCTTTTGGAGCATCTTTCAAGGTCGAGGTCGATAATAATCATGACATTCACAAGGGAATTGATTACGAGGGTAGATTGATTTCTAGTTAGCCTAGGCCAGTTACATGGATAAATTTATTACTTCGTTATCATAGCAACTAATGATGATTTATTCGAGTTATTAGAAATATCAATATTCTTGAAAAGTCGAAGCATATTTGTGCAAAACACTTTCAAAAAAGAATACCCACTGAACTATTGTGAAAAATGAAACATGTAAGCATCGAGTCATCGTCTGTTACTTTTATTTTATAAATTAACTACATTAACGCGTCTATAACAGAGTCGATTGTGATACGACATACTCGAAATAGGTAAAGTCGCCTATTGTGGTATAGGTTCCCAATGTGGAATAAATACCCTGTGATACGCCAACCTATAGATGCCATCTACTTACATACCAGCGCATCCACCGCTAATCCCATAATCTTTTCCAACATTGATCACTTCTATACCGCCAGCTATAGTTTTTCGATTATAGTAGAGCAAATGTAGTTCAGGTGACGGCCGGCATTTTTAACGTTCTTCAGAAAAAGTGTTATATCTTCCGTGTTCTTGATATTGAAGTTAAGATATTTTAGGGGGTGATGTAGATAGTCTGTAGTTTCGATATGTGCTCAATATTCAACGCAATTAACATTTTGATTTTCGATGATGTTGATATGAAATAAAAATTTGATATGCTCCTATTGTGGAATAGTAAGAGGTTGAGATTGTGGAATATTCCACATTAGGAAACCTTTTTCACTCGATCGTTTTCGCGAAGGCCTTCCATTATTTTCAGAAGAATGCCGAAAAAAGAGTGCAGGAGCATCAGTAGAAAGATATACAGAATGCCGATGGAGCAATGAGTACTCCTTATACGGGCTATTTGAAAGCAGCAAAACAATATAAAGTACCTGGTGCTACATTATGCAGGTATTTAAAAACAACAAATATGTTATTGATATCAAGAAATAGAACTTAGGGAAAAGTCCTGTGTTACCGTAATAATTGGAAGCTAAACTTGTGGACTATATTCTTAAGATGGAAAAATACGTTGCTTCAAGAATCTGCAGTAAAAATATTGCTAAGGAATTCCTGAAGAGAGATGGTGACAAAATTAGCATTAGAAGGCTAATAGAGACATCGGTTGTAAGGGCAACCGGATTCAATAAAGAAAGTGTGGACGAGTTCTTTGATCTGCTTGAAAAATTAATGAAAGATTTTTCTCCCAAGCAAATTTTCAATGTAGATGAATATGTTATATTTCTAGTCCAATCTAAATTTTCCCAAATTTTGGCAATGAATGGCAAACTTCAAATAGAAACCCTTACATCTACAGAACGTGGATCCCTCAAACCATCTCCATGTGCCGTTAGTTTTATGAGATTTTCATGAAAATTTATACACGATCGATCTTTGAATAAATTTGTTTTGTAAATTATGCTGCTTCCTTGAAAAATAAATTTGAATTTTAAATTAAATCATAGTTCATATTGTGTATTTCACATTAGGAATCCATTTTTGTTATCATAAAAAATTGTCTTTTTACGCTCTCAATTTCTTTCGACAATTTTTACTTGATTTTATATTTTTGTGACATGAACTATGTATCAATAATAACTAAAACTAGACTTATACAAGACATCTCTAGAAAACATTGAACATTTCAATTTTTTATTCAGTAAAAATAAAATGGTATTCCACATTAGGCAACTTTACTCTATATATCCCCGAATATTATCAGCAGCGAGCAAGTGGCAGCATCCCACTCAATCTATGCTGAATTGGAAAGAAATTAGGTAAATATTTTCTTTAAAGTCCAGCTTTCATTCAAATGCACTAAAAAGTGAAGAATAAATTATTTAGATGTGTGACGTAGGTTATTCTGTGAGTAACAGATCAAACAACTTCTCTTACTCTGTTACTCACAGAATAATCTACGTCACATACATATGAAGAAATTATTTTTCACCGAGGGTAAACTTTTACAAGGATTTATTACTCAAAATACAAGAATACGTCGGATTGTTAGAAGACATAATTAGAACTAATGAGGAAAGGTTATATTATAATAGGTGAAATTGACAATTTTGGGCTTCTAAATAGCTATTTACATACCAAGGGAGGAAAATCATGCTTTTCCTCCCGCGGATAGTTTGATGCCCGACGCGAAGCGGAGAAGGTGACTTGCCCGTCGGTGAATTGCTGTCGGGGAATATTCACCGTCGAGGAATCATCCTCTCGGGAATCATCCAGTCGGTGAACTGTTGTCGGGGAATTGCCCGTCGGTGAATTGTTGTCGGGGAATTATCCGGTTCCCGTATTATTCACTATTTTCACGGATTTTTTTGATTTCTATTTCGGGAGTTTTCCTATTTTTTTTTTTTTTCGTGACAGGTAAGAGGGGCGAGCTCCCCGATAGATTTTTCATCATCATTATTTTCCATGAACGAAACTGTTGAAACATTTTCCGAATTCCTTTGTGTTTTTTATCTATCTTGAGGGAGAACAGGGGGAGTTAAATTTTTTTAAACCATAAAATTCGTTGGTTAGATATTTTTCACTATTTTTACGGTTTTTTTCCTATTTTACGCGTTCTCTATCTAGCTTTTGGGGGGTAAGTGGGGACAATTTCTTCAACATTAATGTATTGTCATCGAAACTAAACCAATATGTAAAATTTCAATTCCATAGGATGAGGAAGTGGTTCTAATTTAGCTTGCAAGATTTTTACGTACCCTTCTAACAAACACACTCACACAATAAATACTGTTCAAATTTTTGTCCTAGGACCAGATTACATATCGCTCTGACACCCTGGATAGTTAAAGACCATAGAGGTTATTTCCCCCACAAAATAAAATTCGCAAATAGCCTATACTCATTTTTATAAAGTAGTTCGTTGAGGTTCATTTAAAGTCGAATATTTCCAAATAAATTACAGTTTTCTACTGGAATATCTGCCGAATATCCAACGGTCAACCCTACTGCTAATGCATTGTTGCCAAATCTCAACATTATTCGGAGTACTGCGAAATAGCTCACAGGATTATTAATTATTAATGGTGGTAATTGTGGTAATGTGGTTCAATGCATTATGTAGCTATATTGTCAAGGGGGTTGTGAGAGAAAAGGTGAGCCACCATCTTCTCTCTTTTATTATTCCTTCCATTTCGATGGGGACTAGTAACGATTGTATCCATACCTTCTCTACTGTTTGTAATTTGGTGGTTTATTTCATTGTTTTTCGGAATTATGAGTTCATTGTTATGTTTTTGGGCCACGTTTTCAAGGTACTTTCTTTCTTTTGTTATATTCGCCTTTCCAGCTCTTCGTATAGGCTTATTGTTCAGTGGTCTACAAAATATTTTAGATTTGCAGTATCTCCGTTTTTTTGTGAATATAGACTTCGCGGGCCTCATTACTGTTGATTAGCGACCTCTACAGAGCGTTGTCAGTAAATTTAGTAAAACTAACAGGGCCTCTAGTTTTTTGTTGGGTGGAAACCTCGGGGAAATAATTTTTCGAGATCAGTTGAGTCTTGTCTGTGAATTTGGTGGAATTCACAGTGCCTCAATAATTTTGTTGGGTGGACTCGGGGACCTCGTTTTCCGAATACCGTAGGCCTCTGCTGAGTCCTGTCTACCAATTTGGTTGAATTTGTAGTGTCTTCGCTCTTTTGTTGGCAAATCGCAAAACATAAAACTTATTACTTACACACTTCTTCAATTGTGTCCAAGGACTCCAAGGCTTTAGGCGGACCAATCCAACATCTAACTAACTGATGAATTGACAAACGCCTATCGACGTAACTTTCATTTTCGAAAAATTAAACAAATTTCATCGGTTACCGCTGTGCAATACATTGTGGACAGTAGCAGAACTATTTTTGTCTTTTCGTTCATGTACTACAGAGGAATCACTGGAGCGATTTACCATTTTTTGTTCGAGTTTTTGAAAATCATTATTGAAAATATAAATCGTTTGATTTTATGTCTGAGAAATAGTATAAATATCTCCTCAATGTTCAGTCTTCTAAATTTCATATAAATGTCACTTGCAAAAGCGATTCTTCTCAAGTGTTTTTGACTTTATAACAAGATTTTCAGAATTTTTTAAATTGTGAGGGAACGTTGAAGTTGAAAATTCTGAAAAAAAATCGTGATTATCTTTTACTTTGACATTGATATGTCATGATATTTGAAATGGAATCTGATGAATGGTTTTTGGGAAAACTTAAAAAAACCTCTTATAATAAGGTTTTTTATTTTTTTCCTCGAAAACTGTTCATCAAATTTTCTTCTACATCTCTCTAATTATTCAATTTTAATGTCAAAATGACTCGATTTTTTTTTTGAATTTTTAACCTTGCCTATAAGTTTTTCATGGGTTTATATGAACCTTAATAGAAACTCCAGTTTTCGCCCCAGCGAAATCGCTTTGTGGAATTTTTTAAACAAGCAATAGGGAAAAAAATTCCACCTTTTTTGGTTTTCTGGAAATACCTCAAATTTATTCAAGGAATCGTTGTACAGTAATTGGAACTTTTATAGAGATTATTAAAACCTACAAAATAGATTTTCATACGAGCGGATCGGTGCATTTTCCACTGAGAAAATCCGAGAAAACCTCGAAATAGAGACCATTTTCCAAAAATTTATAATTTTTATAAATCTGTAGCCGGACAAACAATATTGCGAAAACTGGTATATAATAATATGTGGTTCAAATGTGCGCAAGATATTTTCTGTCCAATGTGTAGTTTTTGCACAATCGCGTTATAAACAATTTAAGGGCACATCTTGCAAGATGCTTCGATTTAATAGAAATCGTCGTATTCAAATTCTATAACCGGCATCTGTAAGTAGAGAGTATCTCCAAATTGTTTATTTTGGATTTTCACCTGAGAGGTGGGAAATGTGTTGAAAATGTCACTGAAAGTTGATCAAAACGCATCAAAGTACGTCCGAAGTCACCCGAAGTCGCACTGAAGTTAACTCGAGTTAAGTTCAGGTGACTTCGGGTGCACTTTGAAGCATTTAGAGTAACTTCCAGTGACATTTACAACACATTTCCCCCTCTCAGGGGAAAGTCCAAAATATACAAATTGTAAATATTGATCTCTACTTCCAGAACAGAATTTGAATAAGATGATTTTCCTTGAACCACATTTGAACCACATGTTATTATCTATCAGTTTCCGCAATATTGTTTGTCCAGCTTCAGATTTACAAAAATTATGAATCTTTTTCGAGGTATTCCCGGATTTTCTCATTGAAAATCTGGTCGTATAAAAAACTTTTTTGTATGTTTTATAATTCCCTACAAAAGTTTTATTGACTGTAAAACGCGATTACTCCAAAACTTTTCGAGATATTCGCAAGAAACAAAAAAGTTGTAATTTTCATCACTATTTCTTATTCAAAAAATTCCACAAAGCAATTTTGCTGGGGCGAAAACCGGGATTTTCATTTCCGAACCATCTTATAAAAAGTAGTATAGGCCGTTTGCGTCTTTTATTTTATGTGAAAAGAGCCTTTTATTTTTATCCACAGCTTGGCCTATTACTCCTCGTTGCTTGCTAAAGATAGAAGGCACGAAAACTTATCCAGGGGTGTTGTGATTTGCAAGACAATGTCCTGCTAATAAAATCGCTCATTACCATGGAAACAATTCGAGATCTTGGGTTGAAAGTATTTAAACATCCTCCTTATTCTCCATATAGAAAACAAAAGTGATAGAAGCTATGAAATTGATAAGAAATTCTTAAAATATCGCATGTTACGAAATCACCGCTCAAAAATAAGATTCAGCGGAATATTATTCATTTGCGTAATTGAATACATTTCAAAACATGTGTAATGATAGCATTCGTTCATTATGTATCATCATTGAATTATTATCTTAATTCGGTAACAGAATCATTTTGAAAAATGATCAGTGTGTTTTTTATTCACTAATTCAACCTTGACAGGTCCGCATTAATCATATCTGGGTTAAAAATTATAATATTATTGAAAAATAATTTAAGAGTTTTCTTTTCTCGTCTATATCCTCCTTGGAGGAATCCATTAACCTTCTGAAAAATCATAACAAGCTAGGCCTATTTATAATAGGATTGAATTCAAAATGACAAATTTCAGTATTCCGCACCCTCATAGATGAGTACAGACGGAGTACTTTCTTGAAATTCCTTGAGACCGCATTGTGTTTGTTCACAATCTTTATGATTACAAAATGAATATATACTGTTATTCAAAGTCAAAGTCAAAATATGCTTTATTGTCGGAAGTTAATGATGAACTTATTGACAAAGCTTCATTGTATTAAAGATAATGTTGAAAAATGTATGGAAATTAAATTAATACTTAAAAAAGGTATAATGGTGATACCCCCTACCATCGGCACATCATTCCTGATGAGAGGGAACACCACCACTATATGCGCTCCTGGGCGACTTAACAAATAAAAAACGAAAAATTTGCTATTTCAACTGCAGGGAAAACCCCGGAAAAAACCTACCACCATATGGTCCTTGGTGAATGAGAGAATGGAACAATACAACAATTAAACATAATACATGCTCATTCATCAAAGACTTCTCCATCTCTGCCATTCCAGCCCGATCATCATTTCTTCATCAGATGAGGAGTATACACATGAAATCAGAAAAAAAAATTTAATCGATGTGTGAATGACATAAAAATGTTCTCTACTAATGACTCTAACTAAGCTCGATTAAACATCTTACATCCATTATAAAATATCGAGTTTTTGATAAGTGTACTTTTTGGAATTGGAAGTTTTAAATCATTACTCTGTCTGGGACTACGATCAGAAGAACTGTTTCCAATAGAGAACTTTGTTTTGTGTTTGTGTATCAAACAGTTTCAAGTATAGAAATAGCAATAACTGTTAGAATTTTATTTTTAAGAGAGGTCGGCATGAGTCCCTATATTTTACTTTGCATAAAAACCGCAAATCACGCTTTTGCAAAATTAGGACAGTCTGTAAACGATGACTACAGCAAACTCCCCAAAATGCAATACCATATCTTAGATGCGATTCAATAAGAGAATGATCAACTGGTTTTGAAACTGAAAATCCTAATTCATTCGAGACAACTCTCAATGCGTAGCAACCCGAAGAGAGCTTTTTACATAAAATTTCAACAAGCTGTTCAAATTTCACCAAATTATCCAGATAAAGTCCAAGGTATTTTAATGTCATTTTACTTTCAATGATGCTATTGTCTAACTGAATGTTTTCAAGATGACATCTAAAAGATATCATGTTGGTTTTTTTATGTTGAATGGTAGTAAATTCGAATCACACCACTCTTTCACTTTTTTCAGATCAAAACGTATCATTTCATCAAGATCGTGCTTGTTTTTCTGATGCCAAAATATAGTACTGTAATCAGCAAAAACTGTAAAAGAACCTGATATCTGGATGTTCAATAGGTCTTTTATGTATAATAAAAAGAGAATTGGTCCAAGTATAGAGCCTTGAGGTACTCCATAATTAATTTTCTTCGATTCTGAATACCCAGAAATCCTTACTACTTGATTTCGCTCAGACAAATAATATTCAAACCATTTGAAAGTGATGTTCCTGAAACCATAATAATGAAGTTTAAGCAAAACTATCTGTTTGTCTGCTACTTACCCTGTGCTGATGTACGGTAATAACCCTGAAACTGAAGAGAAATCATTCAATACTTTTTAGTCATGACTATTTCACATTAATCGAAGTACACACATCAAGTTTGTTCTGGTTCTACGAAATTCAAGTTCTGGGACGTCAGGATCATGTGCAGTTAATAAAATGGAAAGGTACTCTTGGTTTTGACAATAACAGACAAGCAAAATGGCAATATATGAAGATCTTGATGATGAATTTAGGTAGTATTTGAATTCTACTCCAATTGTTTTTTTTATAGATCAAACCCAATCGAAAAAAAATGAAAAGTCCTTTTTTACCCAAAAAAAATAAATAAAAATGACTTGTGTAATTCCCTATTATTTCGAAATTTCTGAAGAAAAATCTTTAATGTTGAAACAAATAAAGATTTACAAGTGAGAACTACATACACTAAAATCAACAAAACTGAATCTAGTCATCTACAACTAACTAAATAAATCATCCCAATTATCTCATAAAATAAATTTCGGTAATTCGTAATTCGCTTTCCTCATCACGTATAGGCGAATCTGTGGAAGATAACGAAAATAATTATAAGATAATAATAATATAAACTTTATTCAGAACATAAAATAGTACACAAAAATACATGCCCTGTGTATAAAGTTGAAATATCGATAAGTGAAAAAAACACTTGTTTCGATTAAAAAGACATTAGCGGTATTTACAAAATTCAAATAAAACATAATAATTACTATTTACCTAAAAATAATATGCTTAATATCAGAAGTACAACAATTCATTAAAATAATTTTGAGAGGGTTTTTCTGATCATGGTATAAAAATTAAATGAATATATTATTGATTATTAATTGTTGTTGTTGAAATTGTTAATTCCGTCAACCGATTGCACCCCTACGCGCAACCCTCAGAAGTCTTCGTGAGCTAGGGAAGACGCAACCCTTACCTTTTAACGTGTGATGCCATGCACGAGACCGGTGAATCGGTGATTCGTACCCACGACCCCACGCATGCGAGGCGAACGCACTACCAGCCGACCACCACGGCCCATAAATACATACTTCATATAAGAAGTGAATAAATATATTTGAAAAATTAGTATCTACAATAAATTAAATTATGTGAAGGTTTTCAAGGATCATTGATTATTCTATATCAAGTTAATAAAAATTGTCTACCATTTTGCAGAATGAATTTTTTCAATTGCTTTTTAAATTCTATATTGTTGTTTTCAATTTTATGTTCTCTGGAATGGTATTGTACATTTTAGGCGCAATATTTGTGAACGAATTTTGTGATATAGATTTTTTGACAAACAGGTGTGTGTGGTTTTTGCCTTGTGCTATATTGATGGGCCGGAAATGGACTTTTATTGTTGTCAAGATGGTATTTAACACACGTGTTATGATAGAAGAGTTGTCGGAGGTCCATAATTTCTGATTATCGTTATAAATCATTTGGCGGGTATGTGATGCGTTTTGCCATTATAATTCTCAGAAACCTTCTTCGACTTATTTCTAGTTGGTTTAGATGTGTCCGCCACGCTGCTACCGAAACAGGTATTCCGAATCAAAGATGACTCTCCATTAGGATTACGTAAAATGGGAGACTAAGTTATAATTAAAGTGATTTTATTGAAAACTGCAATGTATCTCTACTGTTTCATTTTTAGATATTAATGATTAAACAGGAAGATGGAGGATTTTCCATATGAAAATGAATTCAATGATATTTTTGGAAATAAAAATTAAGATAACGGCAATATCTACGATATCAACTGGGAACTGAACAATAAAGACATTGTTTTAGTTTTCATCATAAGACATGAATTATGAAACTACGAATCGTCAAGTGTGAATTTAAACTTTTCAATAAACGAAAGGTGGTGCAATCTTTCCAATGCGCGTTCTGGTTCAATCAAGTGTCCAATACTATCCTGGACTGTCTGGAATTTTTTGCTTCCACGTACACTGTCCTGCTCAATTTCCAAACAGTTCTGGATCTACGACCGGAACAAACCTATTATTCAAAGTGCGTGTTTTTGTTTTGTATCTGAGTCACGTAATATATTAAAAATGTTTTTTATACAAATAATTTCCCTTTAAATTGGGTCACTTACTTACCGAGACGAGTTAGATAAAAGTACAAAAAAGTTTATGATTTTCCCAAATATGTTATGGGTGAAGAAGGCCAAATTTTACAAAAACAGTTTAATCGCCGATTCGATGAGTCATCCTAATCGAATCCTCATCTTCATGAGAAAATAACGTAACAATATAATATAGGGTTGGGCAAAATGGGTGGAACATCAGATTTGTGGCTTAATAAAATTATGGGTTGTACTGAAATTGAATCGAAACAATATTTTGTATTTTATGCACTATTCCTTGACGCTCAGAGATTAGCTTCATCTGTCATATTTATCAAGATGACATTATCGGATTATGTTTTAAACGTATATATTTTTTTTCAGACACATATTTTTTGGGATACATATTTTTTTTGTGAATCTGTCAATGTAAAGTTTGGTCTCTAACTTTACATTGCATAATAAAATAACGAAATACAGGTCCAATTTTCATTGAGACTCTGTTTATTATGACTTGTTTCGGAGTTAACCCAAAGGAGAGAAGAAATATGCTAGTATATAACTTTATTTACTAGTAAGAGTAATTTAGGGAACATGCTATTCGCGCAAAACCCGAAAAAAGTGGAAAAAATCAGGTAAGTATATAGATTGGAATGTGCTGATTTTTCATCAGCTTATGCAGTCCTAATGGGAAGATATTTTGAAATTAGGTATACCGTGAGCATTCGATATCAGATAAAAAATTAGCTGTGTATGAACATTTACAGAAAACGAATCATACAATAAACATACGAGGTTGGTTTGACAACTCCGTGCAAAGTCCGATAGATGGTACCACCGGCGCGTATCGAGGTCATGTTTGGTTGGTATCATCTTTTGAATGAACGCACTCCAAGTTTCAGCCATATTGGTTTATTTCTTTGTGCGTGGCATTCGTGTAAATCAAGGAAGTCGAGTGATTTTTAAGATATAAACGAAAAAGAATTTCGTGTGGTAATTAAACATTACTTTATGAAAGGGAAAACGCATCAGAAGACTAAAGAGAAGCTTGAAAACATTATGGTGACTCTTCACCTTCGATTAGAACCGTTTATAAGTGGTTTCAAAACTTTCGGACTGGCCATATGGGCACAAGTGACGCGGAACGTTCAGGGCGGCCTGTGGAGGTTACGACTCCAGGAATCATTGATAAAATCCATGATACGGTGATGGATGACAGAAGAGTTAAGGTGCGTTAGATTGCTAGTGCTGTGGGCATCTCGACTGAACGGGTACACAATATTTTGAAAAAACATTTGGACATGAGAAAGCTATCCGCAAGATGGGTGCAGCGATTGCTCACGCTTGACCAAAAACGGAATCATGTGAAGTGTTGCCAGGATGGTTTGCAGCTGTTCCAGAAGAATCCTGAGGACTTTAAGCGTCGTTTTGTCACTGTGGAAGAAACATGGATACATTATTACACTCCTGAGACCAAACAACAATCTAAACGATGGGTTACCAACGGGGAATCTGTACCAAAATAGGCGAAGACCGTTCGTTCGGCCGGTAAGGTTATGGCGACTGTCTTTTGGGATTCGCAAGGGATAATCCTCATCGACTATTTGGAAAAGGGTAAAACTATTACAGGTAAATATTATTCATCGTTATTGGACCGTTTTAAAACCGAGCTGCAAGAAAAACGCCCGCGATTGGCCCACAAGAAATCATTTTCCATCACGACAACGCACCAACACACACCTCAGCAGTTGTGGTCGCAAAATTAATGGAAGTAGGATTCCAACTCGTTTCACATCCCCCCTATTCTCCAGACTTGGCCCCCTCGGACTACTATTTGTTTCCCAATTTGAAGAAATGGCTGGCGGGACAAAGATTTCATTCAAACAAGGTGATTGCAGACACTAATGGATATTTTGCAGACATGGACAAATCCTATTATTCGGAAGGGATAAACAAGCTGGAACATCGTTGGAAGAAGTGTATAAACCTAAAAGGAGACTATGTTGAAAAATAAAAAAGATTTACCCCAAATACGTTAGTAGTTTTCATTTTTGCACGGACTTGTTAAACCACCCTCGTAAATAACATGAAAATTCTTCATACGTGCAAAAAAGGAAGACATGAACTTGTTGGAAGCGTTGAAACTAAATAAATTGAATGAAAACCCTAATTTTGAAACCTTTAATAATCAATTAGAATAAATATGTTACTCTCCTATTTTGAATTTGTGAGTTTAGATACAATAATCTTTCCAGACTTTCTCAGGTATTTTGCCAACTCAGTTTGACACATCAGGTAGGTCAGGTACATTCCCAACTTGTTTTGAAATACCAGTTAGGTAATTACATATACATGTAATTAATATTATAATTAATAATTATTTTCTTGCATAAACAATTAACGAACTTAATGTAATCTGTTGCTAGTATTTACTTGAGAATGGTGTAAAAGCCGAAACCGGTCGTAATAAATAAAGTCTCAGTGGAAATTAGACAAAAGTTATCTTCTCTTGTATTCAATCATGAATTTCCACATAATAAATAGGTTATTAATCGAACAAGATGGAATAAGAAATATTGACATTTATTTCATACAAAATCATGATTATTTCACATTAATCGAAGTACACACATCATTTACAGTACGTGTTTTTGTTTTGTATCCGAGTCACGTATTATATTAAAAAATGTTTTTCACGTAAATAATGTTCCTTTAAATTGGGTCAGAATTTGAAAGCAGGAGACGTACCGAGACGATTAGGTAGTTATTGATAAAAAAAATTGAAAATTAGTTAATCCCTCAAAGATATTATGGAGTGAAGAATGCCAAATTTTTCGAAATCAGTATTTTTATTTGCCACATTAGTCATTATTGAGCTTCAGCGAATTCTCATATTCATGAAGAAAGTTTAAAAATTCGTTGAGTTTCATTGTCTTTTGAGAGCTGAAAGGTGAGAAGTGTTTGCTGTTGAATTACGTCAGTAATAACAGAAGATTAGGAAATATTGCAGTTGGATAACCAAACTCACTAAATATTCAAATAAAATATCATTTTGTAAACCGGCTGCACCCAGGTAACCCTCAGAAGCTGTGCTGGTTTTCCCACTAGGCTAAGTAGGCTGCAGCCTAGGGCGACAAAATTTAGGGAGCGGCAGATTTCGGAGTACGGCAAATTTTTTATTGGAAATTTTTGAAGGCGTCAAACTTCCACCGAACTAAAATGAAGTAAAACAATTGAACGTTTTGCAGTGCCAAATTCATGTTATATGAACGAACCGAGTTAATAATTTTATTATTCATTTGTCCATTACTGCTTTATAATACCTTGGCAACGGTTGCTATTAACAGACCCATAACGCCCGGGGCGTTATGGAGGGCATTATGAGTCATAACGCCCGCTAAATGTTTTTCTCTGTAGTTCAATAAATTAATTGCTCAGAAAAGTTTTATTTATAACTGTACATAAAAAAGGGACTAATTATTTTCTCTCAAATAGAAATTACAATTATCAAATATTCCTGAAAAATTAGTACCAAGTTTGAAGTTCTGTGAGTTGACCGATGATGAACTCCTCAATGTGCATTCGGTTTCGTTCGGAACGTTAACATTTTCTTTTTCGGAAACGGAATGGGCTATCATTATAGCAATTTTGTTCTTCGAGAGATACTTTCAATATAGATCTCCGCTACCGTACTACTCTTCCATTTTCCATGTAATTTTAGTGTTTCAAAGGAAGCACCACCTTGAACAAGAAGCGTTGATGACGTTCGGCGTAGACAATGTCCTGTGTAACCTTTCGGGTTACCCAAGTTTTAAGGTATTTCGCTTTGATAGAAGGAACACTCCCTATAGTATATTTACCTACAGGTAACTCAATGCATTTATTATTTCTGTAGGTTGAAATATACCTACGTTGTTTACATCCTTTTGGTCGTAGTGCAATGTACTTTTTAACTAAGTTTCAAATTTTTTGTCTTCAATGTCATCGATTGTCATCTTGACCATTTCATCACGTCTTAAGCCTACAAATACGCCCATTACCAGAACAACTTTATGTAGCAGAAAAATATATCATCTGGAGCTTTTCTTATGAAAAGTAATACTTGTTCACCTTCCAACACCTTTGATTTTTTAGGAATGTATCCTTTTGATTTAACTTTCAGAAAGGCCATCAGTTGATGACTGAATGCTGATATATCAATGTTTTCTTTAACAATCAATGTTGATTTCAGCTGTGAGTATTTGGTCCATAGACTATTTGCACTATATTTTTCAGACTGAAATAATGTAAAATAAATATCTCATTTTTCATGAGACAAACTCACCAGTTCCTGGAAGTGTGCCAGACAGTTTCATTTACGGTATTCACTCTGTTTTCATCTTTCCATTTAAAAAAAATGGTCATTCTCCTTCTCGTATAAGTATTTGGTTTCACAGGCAGTAAATTTCCTAACGCTTTTTCAGCTTTGAGCGTCACATTCTGTGGGATCTCCATAATTATTATGAACACAACCATTTATAGTTTCCTCCACTAACAAGCTTGTCAATTCTTACAAAAATGCAGCGACATTTTATTAAATAAACAACCCTTAGCAACCTCTTCAATGTTTCCATGGCAATTGCATAGAAGCTCACTTGTGCTCAGTTGCCGACCAGAACGCAGTAAATACTATGAGAAGAAATTTATGAAGTAAACAACTTCGTTTAAGATAATTTTCTCGTGAAAAATAAAATCTTGTATGCACCACGAGCGTTACTAGATCCTAACGCCCATCAGGCAACATTCATCCTTCGGGCCAAAGAAATTTAAACAATGACTTTACTCAATGTGCATGGTGTCCCCCTGAAACTGGCTGAAGGCCTGAAAAACACTTGGCTGAGGGCCAAGTGTTGTGTAGTGAAATTACTGAGATTACTTCTTGGGTCGGTTCTTCTTGGAATCTGAAACATAAAAGCATGATTAATCGTGATTTAAAGCCTGTTGAAGTAGACGTTGGCGTCGCCGTAGGTTTCGCTTCCGTCGTACTTCTTCAGGGGTGTCGTTGTCTCCCTGGTTCACTGGTCGTCTGTATTTGTCTATGTCTTCTTGCTCACGTCTGTTCTCATTGAGCTCCGTGAGCAGCAGGTTCGTGTGGGTGTCTACTCTGTCTAGAGTAGTCCCCACATGGTGTCTGAGAGTCTCAAGGAACTACCTACTTGTGTTTTATATTGAGCTGTGTTGGTGAGAAATGTTTCGTTTGTTTCAAATCTCATTATTTTCTTCTTTCATATGCTCAGATGATGACTCATATTATGTATGAAGTTCAAATTTTGTTATGGTGTATTCCACATATCAGTGTAATACAATCAGTTGAACTCACAGCGATACTTCTGTTCGGTTAAGCACACCACACACAATACGTAGTAACTATGTAAAATTCGTAGTCGCCACTGGGTAATTTCATTATGAGTTATATAATCAGTAGTAATATCACGAGAGCATCGAAAATAATCGATTTTACTAATCAAGAGACGTATTCTGCCGAACACTACGAGGTCATTACACCGAGTGGTGTTGTAAGGAATACGTCGAGGTAAAAGAGGTAACCGTAATCGATAATTTTCGTTTGTTCTAGTAGTATTCGTTACGATTATACAACGAAACATGATGATTTATTCGTTTGTGGCGTTTATTAACAAACTTCAACAATGCTTCACTATGACAAAATTCACATTGTTGGAAGCAGCGAAACACCAAAACGGTTATACAACGTCGTCAATGGTATATTAGCGTATTAGTACGAGATAACTAAGGAAAATTCGCCATCGCTATTGGTTAATGTCATGATGAGTTGTATAGTCAGTGATAATATCCGGACAAAATGCAGAATTTTCGAAAAATACTTTCACCTTGCTGTCACGTAAACTGTGTTGCTTAGAATCATTACGAGAGCTTGCTATAGTGCGGTGTTTTGTACACTATAAAAACAGATTTGTAAAATACAGGTAAATAACGTGGGTAATTTTATGACCAACGTTATTTACCTGAATTTTACCATCGATTCTGTGAAATGCATTTACAGTATCTGTACCTGAATATTAATACAATATATATACTTGTTTATTACTTCGTGAATTTCTTAGTATTCTGGAAAGATTCTGTGAGATTTTACTTTGCCTTTTTGTACTGTACTTTTTCAGTGTATTATTAATATTGAAATATGTATTTTCCACAATGCACTTTTAAACTGTAACTTTATAATGTGATAGGGTTGGATTTTCGTCCAATAAAATTCCATATGAAATTAAACATTTTATTCAATACAGATAAAAACAAGTTCTATGTCTTCGACTGTCAAAAATATATAAAAAGATATATATTATACAACATAGATATATATATATATATATATATATATATATATAAACATAATGAAAATAAGCAAGTGAAAATAATACTTTCTATAATATCTTTAAACGGCCAACAAAATGTTATCTTGATACGCAGCTCCACTCCAAAAATCGCTGAAAATGTTTTTCAAAAAAACTCTATTAGACTGAGAAAAGCACTGATTTTCAATATGAGGGGTTTTTGAGCAGCTGTTTCAGAGTTTCTAGAATGGGAACATAATAGAAAAATGAAGGTTTATTAGGAATAATTGAATAATCGATTTTATTAGGACAAACAAAACCGTAGTGCTCTAAGTAATATTTTTATCTTGAATATGATGAATATGATGAACGTGATGAATTTTTTGATATAAGGATTTGAATTGATAATTTGAAATATTCAATTCTGGGAACTTTTCCTTCAATTCTTTCAACATATGTTCATTGTTGAGTGTTTCCATATCCACTATTCCGTCAATTATAGTCTTGAGGCTCCTTTCACATAAAAAAATATTTAGACTGTAGATAAATACATGTTTGCTAGAATTTCAGTGCTAAGCTTTTCAGAGTCATCATTACAATAATTCTCACTTTCAGTCTCTGCAAAATACGAAGTGCATTCTGTACTTGGGATATAATAAAGATTTTCAGACTGATTCGTGGCATTTTCACAGGCATTTAATTTTCCAGTGAAATGTTGTCTGGTTAGGTGAACTCGAAGTTGTTGTTTACTTCTGAACAAAGTTTTACTTTTGCACTCTTTTTTTAATGGACATGCGAAAGCATTATTATCTGAGAAATGGCCAGAAACATGAGACATCAAAGCTTTCCTATTATCGGTGAACACTTGCTGGCAGATATCACAAATCAAGTTATTACTGATATTATTATGACCTAATAGTTTTGAGCAATACATATGATTTCTGAAAACATGCTGATTAAATGCAATATAATTTGTGAATACCCCTTTGCATTTGTCATATCGGCAAGGAAATTCTGCTCCACGATATTGTCTATGTAAATACTGGTGTCTACTATATTTTTCTATTGTGAAACTCTTGAAACTACTGGTTCTACACACAAACATACTGCATTTAGGGGGCTTGAGGGTTTTATGGGTAATAATAATAATGATATTGTCTTACCTTTATACCTTTTTCAACTGAATATCACTGAATTTATTTGAGGTTATATATCATAAGTTGTTTATGTTCAATGCGGCACTCACGCGGACAACGGCTGGATTAACTGATGCGATGCTAACATTTTACCCATTTCGTTCTCGCTCGGCGTTAGCGGTCATCATTGCGCAGACGTCACGCAGAAATTACAGAATCCGTAACTGAATTTCACCGATTTGCTGCACATTTAAATCATTCCCGACGAAAAATGCAGTCTAGTTGAGATTCGCATTGTGAATTGAAAGTGTTACAAATGACTTTTAATTAAAGTACTGACATATACATGGTAAAATTTTAAAAGCATAATACATACCTGAAAAGTACAATATTACAAGACATATATACTTAATTTCCGTAAAATTACTGGATTTTGTGAGAATTCAGTAAATATTCTGCATTATTTTACAGAAAATATACTGTATTTTTCCACCAATTTTTATAAGTGTACAGCAGCACAGTTTGAGTGCGACAGGCAAGGTGACAGTATTTTGAAAATGTTGCATTTTGAAGGGATTTTCGATGAGACAATTTCAAGAATGAATAAACGTAGTTAAACTTTATCCGTTTTGCCAAAATGGTTCAATTTGCGTATTTGGCGTCATTCTGGCATCAAACTAACGTTTCTACCGTGATTGTTATGACTATGGAAATAGAACTCAGAAAGCGTCGAAACACCGGTTTGAAAATACCACGAGTTGGAAGCAGTGTTTTCAGAAAGTCTTGTTGGCATTGGTTTAGATTGAGAAAATTATTACATTTTATTGGTTTCTATAATATGGGGGAAATCGTCCACATTTCTTTCTTGGAAAGAAACACTTCGGTTCAATTTAATCACGTTTCATAAGTGTCCCTAGACTTGCTTAAAGCTCTTTAGCCTCCTATATAAGAAACGTATATCGCCAGATGGCAGTGCGTGTTCTCCCGATGGAATAAATACAAACTCCGCCTCACTTCTAACTTGGCGATTCTCGATAGATACAGGTCCGAATTAGATAATTCGGTGCTCGTTCTTCTAAATTACAAATCTAGATTAAAGCCTATTTGTTTTCGTGGTAAACTGAAAATTTCAAATGTATGAATATAATGGAATCCAGTCACACAATATCAAGAATAAAAAAATATTTTAGCAAAATCTGTATGAACTATCTCGGAAATGTTTTGAATGTGAATTTTAAGAAGTATACCGCAAATAGAAATAGATAATGACGTCTGAAATATCAGATAAAAGGTAATGTCAAATAAAACATGACATGCATGCAGCACAAAATAAGTATACAACGCTGACGTAAACAGTATATTCTATTTTTTTTATTTATTGGACCAGAATTACTTTTCAAAATGTCGGACGAGATTTGTCATTATGGTCCGATTTGATTCAAAATTTGTCTGTGGGTTTTTCTGGCTCAGAGATTATGAATATTTGTCAAAATTGATGAATTTAAGATGGCGGACGAGTTTTGTGATTATGTCCGATTCGATTCAAATTCGGTGTTTGGGTTGAGAGATCCTGATGATTTCTGTTAAAATTCGTGAATTTGAAATTACAGAAAAGTTTTATAATTTCTGGGGGGGTTCTACCCTACCTACGTAGTGGTTTTTCGGTTCAAAGATAACGATTTTTCTGTAAAAATTCAGGAATTGAAAAAGGCAGACGAGTTTCGTGATTCATGGTCGAATTCTATACCGTGTGATACAGACTCGTGGTACACGTCCTTTTCTCCTTCGTTTCTGTAGCTATATTTCTGTAATTTGGAAAATTCAATATGCTCACTATAGGGCATCTTTTGACATATTTGAAAAAAAAAACAGTTTCTGGTTTTTCCGGAAATGACATCAAACCTTCGATTTTCAAATGGGACACCCTGTGAATTATTACATTTTTGAAATCTGCATAATTTTCTGAATCCAATGATACCTCATAGTTGATATTTCATCTGTCAGAAATTTTGATACTGTAGCATTATTTTGATTATTTGGAATAATTTTAGGGAGTTCATGGCTCTCTAGATCGAAAAATAAAATGGGTATTTTGACGAATGAAATATCAACTATGGTATTATTGGAATCAGAAAATTATGCAGATTTCAAAAATGTAATAATATACACGGTGTCCTAGTTGAAAATCGAAAGTTGATGTCATTTCCGGAAAAAACAGAATTTGGATTTTTTTCCAAATATGTCAAAAATTGCTCTATAGTGAGCAAATTCAATGTTCCAAATTTCAGAACTGATGATAATTAATTTTTCATCAAATTTCAATAATTCAAAATGGCAGCTCCTATTGGTTTATTTTGGGAGTTATGGTCGCATTCTGTTCAAAATTACTATTTAGGTGTATATGAATGCATTAATTTGAATTGATTCGAAAATATAAAATCTGATGTGGAATCATGAATAAAAAATTTTAAAATCAGTTATCAGATTTTGACTTTCAAGTTAGTTATTGAAAATAGTTACCAATAAGATCTGATCGAGATTTTCTTGAAAACTATTTTCTCGATTTGAATGTAATTTGTTGCAGGAAAGGTACATAGTTTAGGTACATATGTCTTATTCCCTATAAAGGGTGAAACAATATGAGACTCTATCACCCGTGAAACATTCAATTCAACCGATATGAATTAATACAACTGTTAAAAATAAATGATACAATTAAAACAACAATTAAACAATTAAATCTCGAGGCCGCCATCTTGAATTTTATTATTTTGACAATAAAAGTCAAAATCACCGATCCAAAGAACCCCTACATTCTTATTTTGAACGGAATAGGACAATAATTTATTCGTCCACCGTTTTGTAGCTGTCATTTCGAATTATCAAACATTGACAAAAAAATCATAATCTCTGACCACAAAAATCCCTATACCAATACCAACTCAAAATAGAATTATCAAAAAAAAAATGGAATCGTATCAGAAATCACGAAACTCGTCCAACATTCTGGAGCCGCCTCTTGGTTTTTCCTGATATTAAAATGTTATGGAGTATTGTCCCCCAAGTGATAAACACATGTTGTTGAAAAAAGCTATTAATTGTAAAAGTTATAATATTCCATAGTTTCGATCGACCCGAATGAGTTTTCTTTTTTCCCATTCCCGATCCGACCCTGTGCCAGATGTCATACTCGCTATATGATACTCTCTCTTTTCCTCACCAGTCGTGTGGGAGGAGCAACCTGAGGGACGTGTCATTTAAAAGAAATTCAGTTCCATTTCTGAATCTAGAATTGTGAGTAATAATTATTTTTCACTGGTCGACGGCTGAACCAAACCTTTATTAGTTGACTTTGATAAAGCGGTATATTTCTCATTTCAAATGAAATAAAGCAAGGAAACCCATTTCGCGAAAACAACACATTTTTGTAAAATTATTCCCAAAAAAAATGAACATCTAGGAGAAAAATGAGAAAGTCGTTTAACTGGGCGAATGATAGATTTCGATACTGAAAAGAAACAACACCAAAATATTCGTTCGTTTTGATGGTGGAACTGAACGAAAATGCCCAAAAATGGGGGAAAATATACTTTTCATTCATTTAAAAGTCAAAAAATATTTTTTTCATTATTTTTATCTTTATACAATCAAACAACCCTCCTCTACTCCGAAAATAAAATCGTTTCTGACTCCCCCTTTTTCAGGGATGAAGACCCTTAAATTTTCAGCTTAGTCATATAATATCTAGAATGATAAATGATTATTTAAGTTCATAAACATATTTTTGTTTCAGGTAAGACCCTCACCAAACTTTATTGGACGAGAAACAGTAAGGTCCATTTCTTCTAACGAGACTCGGAAGTGGTAAGAGCAACAAATATGATTTGAAGAGGGTCAAATTAGTGTTTCAGAGGCAAGTTGTAATTATCTTTAACGTAACAAATTATTATTTATTATCAGTTAGAGTTTTTGTGTTAGACTTTTACAGGAGATAATGTAGACGAAGAATGTACGGTCTGTATCTAGACCAGTGCGACAGTTGAATATCTCTTCGAAGAATTTATAAAATCATTCAAAAGTCTTGATAGTCTGTAGCAATCGGATAGCAAATGTTTTTTGAGTTTATCGAGAATGTAGGGGGTAATTTCCTAGAAAACATAAAATTTGTCTTCACCACAGATTTCGGGTTCTCAAATTTCATATGTTTTCTAGAAAATTACTCCCTACCTTCGCGACCAACTCAAAAAACTTTTGTATAATTTCCATAATCAATTTTGGTTGCAAACACAATTTTGTTGTGCAAAATTGGCAAAGTTTCGTCGAGACTTATGACATAGAATGAAACGCCTGTTTACTTCTGCCAACCTTAGATTTTTTCGGCAGATTTAGTAACAAAAGTATGAATCTGAGGCCAAACTTGGAAATGGTCGCAAAATTGCGAAACGATAAAAGGATTTTTTTTTTATTTTCACTATTTTGCGCCTCTTAAATTAAATACCCACAACTGTTTTTAATTTATATTTTTAACAAAGTTGGCGGCCTTGTACGAGGTGGCAAGTTTTCATAGTTTCCTTCAGCACTAAAGTACAACTTTTCTCAAAATTTGCATTCTTTTGCTTTTTTGCCCCATCTTTGATTTTAAATGCTAAATTGATTGGCCTGGTATCTATATATCGTGAAGTTTGATGAAGTATAATAAAATGAAATGCTTAGTAATAATAGTAGATTCTTCTTGTGGTCCCTTGTGCCATACATATCTTCCTAAAAATAACCTTTATTTCATGCATTATTTGGTTCAATCAATAAATATTCATTCATTCTTATTTTTATTGCTTATTTCAATGCTAGGTATATATTTTTCTAGAATAGAATATTTTGAAAATGTATATACTGGTTCATTTTGTAAATATAACAAAGTGTAATATATTCCTCAATTTCAAAAAATAGTGCTTTTATTTTTTATATTGTGCAAAAAAAGTCTTTGTATTATTTACGTATCTCGTTTGACTGGTTTCATTGGGAAAGGTTTTCCTTCGTGGTTTTCCCTTCTTGCCCCTTTTGTTTCGTTTACTTTTCTTCTACAGCATCTTCCTCACTGTCGGAAATACCAACAGTTTCCACCTGATCTGCAGTATACCCTTCACCGTCGATTTCCAAGTATTTTCCTTATTTTCGAGCTTGAGATTCTGTATAGTGTCTTTGGTGCTTTACGATAATTTTGTATTCTTCTTTGTTGAGATTGTTCGATATTGCGCCACCAATACCTCTCAATACATTCCGTTTTCTAAATAAGATACAATTTTTATCAAAATGTCTTTCTTTGGACTGCTTTTTCACGTAATATACGTATATTATTTATACAGGGTGGATACTAAATGATGTCATTAATTTCAGGTGTTGATTCCTTGTCATATTTTATGAAGAAAATTTCATATAAACGTGTGACCTAACTTGCATCGTTTCCGAGATACGGGGTGTCAAAGTTTCATTTAAAAATCAGCATTTCATCAATTACTCAAAAGTATTTCTGACGATTTTGATGAAACCTGGTGTGGTCATTAACAGTAGCAAGGGGCCTTTCATGAAATTATATTTCAAATTATAAGTGGCAGATGGTTACCTGATTGACATTTATAGTAAAAATCATTGTACGCCACTGTTTTTCCCTAAGTTTCATATTTTTTCAGAAAAAATAATTAAAAATACTTTCTTATAATGCTGTGAATTTCAATTCAAAATCATTGGCGTAGAAATGGTGGCTAGGCACCATCAAAATCAGAAAGTTATGTGAATGATCTTTTTTTCAGTTACTCCATATTTCCTTGAAATTATATTTAGTTTTATTATTTGCACAAATGTATTGTTAAGTTTTGATAGGAACTGTTGACAATAATAGGCCCAGGAACACAACAAACAACCAGTCCATCAACGACGAAACCAATAAAAGAATTTAGGTAGAAATAAATTAATTAAGGAAATCTATCGATTGATAAAGTGTAGCTATTTCAAATCCACGGCATTAAAAGAGATTTGTATTTTCAAATGTTTAATTTGATAAAAATTTGAAACTTAGAGAAAAACAGTGGCGTACAATGATTTTACCATATTTATCAATCAGGTAAACCTTCGCTGCTTACAAATTGAGATCTAACCTCTAGAAAACAAGCCCCTTGCAACTGCCAATATACACAACAGGTATCATGAAAATCGGCGAAAAGACTTGTGAGTAATTAATAAATAACCGATTTTTTATTAAAACTTTGACACTCCGTCACTTGAAAACAAAGCAAGTTAGGACATACGTTCGTATAAACTGTTATTCATAAAATATGAAATCACCACCTGAAATTAATGACATCATTTAAAATACACCCTGTATATTTCCCTTCAGTTGTAGTAACTAGTAAGCGATTTTCCTCCTTTAGGATGTTCCGATCGAGATCATCGCCTAGGACCAATCCAAAGACTAGTAGGTATATTATTTTTCTTCGTCTTGTTGGCAGCGTAGCTCATAAAGTTTACGCACATATTTGGCCTCTCTCTCACAGAAAGTGCTTATCCTCCGTTTTTTTCACTTTATATTTGGTCTAGTGTTACTGTATACGTACCTTTGATCTTACAGACACTATTGCAATGTTTCAAGCAGTAATTGTAACTAAACTTCAGAACTTCTGCTTGACTCGGACCAAGTGACCATTTACTCTACCTTCCTCCTTCCTTTACTCGCGAGGCGAATCGGTGATGACATTTTTTAGTCACAGTTTCAGCTCGGTACCAAAAATATATCAAATACTCATTTAGCGATTGACTTGGTCACGATACTTACGACTTTTGGTCTGCATACTCTGGTATAGATGTTTGGCAACCTCAAATCAAATTATGCTTTAATGTCCAAAGAAGCTAATTTTTGTTGATAAAGTAAAAGGATAAACAATAGATAAGATACAGCACATGTTCACACATTAGAATATACAGTGTATCTCACTTTTCATGGAATCACCCAAGTGATATACACTGCCCGCCAGTCGCCCGTAAAAATGGGTTGTTCCATCGCGACTGGCGGGAAATGTATATCACTTAGGCCATCATCAACGAACCGGTGGGTGCATTTCCATAATTTCCTTCAGTCCTGAGAGTTTCATCATTCTACCTTGATAATTACGGAAGTTACAGGGGTGTTTCCATGAAAAGTGAGACAAATTCGGATTTTTCAGGACTGATTTTTTTCAGGAAAAAGGAGTATCTGTAATAAGTTGGGGGTCCTGATCACGAATCTGATGGAATTTAGCTTCTAATATGATTTTCCGTAAAAATGAGTTGTTCCATCGCGACAGGCAGGCAGTGTATATCACTTAGGCCATCACCATTGTACCGGTAGGTGCATTTCCATAATTTCCTTCAGTCCTGAGAGTTTCATCATTCTACCTTGATAATTACGGAAGTTACGGGGGTGCTTCCATGAAAAGTGAGACACACTGTATATAATGCGGCTTTTTATAGCCCCCTCCCCTCCTGTAACTTTTGAACGGTTTGACGTACAGACATGGAACAAAAACCATCGGTAATACCATTCAAAATATTTTGTGTCTGATTCTTCCACATCAAACCGTTGAAATTTATCGGGGTAAGGGTACCATTCATATCTGCACTTATACTTGATATTTCAACTACTGAAAAATAGTATATTAAAGTATAAGTGGATAAAAAGGTCTTTCAAACACGCGCGATTTGAAATAGCAATTGTAGCAATTATATCATTAATTTGAATGTTTAATGATATTAATTGTTATCGTATTATCAAATAAAGACTTCCGAGTTATATTTGATGCAAAATACTGTATTTTTCAAAAATGCATAAATGTATGAACAGTGTGTAAAAAACTACTTTACGCACAGGTGATTTTTTTACGCACTTGTGCGAAAAAGTATTACTTTACGCACTGACAGCAGTGCGTAAGAGCTTAGTTCAGTGCCTAAAAGCTTAGTTTAAGCACTGTCGTAGAAAAAATATTATTTAGAACTCAATAACAGTTCGTCGTATCGATTTCAAACAAGAACAGGCTTCTAGAGAACGCTCGATTCTATGTACCTGAGTCTGCGGCAGCACCTCACGATGCTTTTCACAGATAATCGAGGGAGCTGCAAAGGTATTTCTCTTCCATTAAAATTTGAAGCAATCTTATTTGGTATCGAATGAAAGGTAAAACGTGTATCTACTACGTCCTGTGATGTTTTTTTGAAATTATTTGTTCTTCTACCCTAAAAAATTGCTTCGAAGTAACTGTATTTTGGGATATTTTTAAGTTTTTTTTTTTTTTTGGAAAAAGTGGATTGAAATTTCAATTTCCATTACAGCACGTACCTAAAATCGAACGTCCTATATAATCGTGTCCTTGTTTGAAATCGATAAAACGAACCGTTTTTGAGTCATCAATTGACACTTTTACCCTAAAGAGCGCCCCAAGTATGATCGCGCTCATGGCCTCTTAATTTGTATGCCTCCGTTCTCTATCTAATTTGAGTCTGTTTTACCCAACCCAGTTTAATTCTCATCAAACTGTTTTTAGTGGACATGAATATAGAGCTCTTTATTGATCTTTTAAATTCCGATGAAAAAAAATCGGTTACTTTAATGTTATATAATTAGAAGTTGGAGAAACGATTCTCCATATTTGTATACCGGCTGAATTTTAGGTAAATTCGTTTACGGTTAAACAAAATTGAAATGTAAAAATTTCATTTAGTCGTTGCATTATGCATGGATCAACACAAATTTGCACTATGCCAATTAAAATATTTAGCAATTCAAATAAGTTTTAAAAAAAGTATCGTAAATAATAATTGATTTGAATGCAGTCGTACTTTGGACTCATGGTATGATTCCCATTTTTTTTTCTTTTGCACATTTATAAAAGTAACTACTCATGCTCCAAACCTGTAATGTAGGAAATTATTGGTATTGAAGTAACAATGCAATTAAAATTATATGGCAAATGGTAAATTACCAGTAGCGTATGGAGAATTTGTGTTTAAGGTGAAACTGGGAATATATCTGAGTAGTGACTGACATATAAGGAAATAAAAAACATTTGTTATAATACTGGATTAGCTAGCAAATCATTACCCATTACCAATTATGACTTCCGAAATAAAAGACGAATACAAATGCCTTATGGAAAAATTGTCACCGGTTAATTGTTTAAAGATGTAAGTATGTTGTAGAGTTTGACTTTCCGAACAAAAGTGTACATAAGTACATCAATCCTATGACTAGTTTTCCAGATACAGGTACAGGGTATTGAAGTTGGAAAGTGGCCATTTTTTAACTGCTCCTAAATAAACATTTGAAATGTAAAAAATATTGCTGGTTCTTGACAAAAAATATTGTTAGATACAGGGTGAGTCGCCCATTATTTAAAATGAAATTTTCAATTGATATTATATAATGAAGATGTTAATACTGAACCAAGTATCACACTAAAGTGTTCATCGCTTTATTGTTGTAAAATTGATGAATTGACAATTTTGCACTGGATGAGTTGAAAATTCACATTATTTTGATGAATTTTGCAATTTTTTTGTCATTACTGTTAGAGTACAATATCACAATGTGAAACACTCATGGATCAGTGTTTGAGATAGACAGTGCAATACACTGAGAGGGGCACCGTCAGGATAAACATTTCCTTTATTAGAAAAGTTATCCAAAAAAAATATCCTACAGGGTGCCTTAAATCAGAATCATCTGAACACCCTGTAAAACATTTA
Organism: Chrysolina oricalcia; assembly: GCA_944452925.2. NCBI lineage: Eukaryota > Metazoa > Arthropoda > Insecta > Coleoptera > Chrysomelidae > Chrysolina > Chrysolina oricalcia. The sequence continues at coordinate 34,719,563 of OX101825.2, read as the reverse complement.
GCTTTATGCCACTAGATGGGATCATGAAAGTTGGGACATCTGGCCCTTTGAATCTCCATGAAGACATTTTGCTCCTTATTTAACAGTTTTGACGTAATAACCATTTTGAATTAAAATAATAAGGCATGCTTCATCCTGAGGGATATAACTCTTGTCATTACGAATGATGAATACATTACCAAAAATGTGTATAAAACTATCTGCGTAAAAAGTGAGCGAGTAAAAATATTTGTAGTTTTCAAGAGATATTTGACCTAAGTTCTTAAAATTGAAGAATATGCTGGCACACATCACTTTAATATTTTGTTACATGGTGAGTCCTTCATCCCACTTTTTTCAATTGTTCACCTAAAGAACTTAATGTTTTAGTATTAAACGTTACTCCACTTTTGCTGATTATAAATATTTACACCCTGATATGTTTAAAATGCGGCTTTCCCACCCCTACTTAACTTTTGAACGGTTGGACGAACAAACATGAGACAAAACCCGTATTGGATTATATCACTGATAGTACTTTTTGGAATATAAAACATCAACTTAAAAATTTCATATAGCATTTAATATAATATTTTTTTTACAGTATGCATTCAAAATTCAAGTAAAGTCCGCATCTGAATGGTACAATTACCTCGATAAATTTGAACGGTCTGATGTGGAACAAAGGGACTAAAAATATCTTGAATGGTATTACCATTGTTAAAATAGAAGTAAGATAGCCAACCTTGTGGGATTAATATTGGATTCAAATGGAGGCGACATGTATGGCGTCAGTGGTCTGGCATCCAAGTCATGTCATAACTTCAGTGATCTGACCTCCAAGTCATGTCGTAACTTGATTAGGACATTAAAATTATGGTTCCTTGAAGAACCCTGCATTAAAATGACGTCAAATATTCATGTTTGTAACCAATCACGCTAGATGACACTCTTCACTTCTATTCAAACAGTGGTACTACCATTGTTTAAATAGAAGTGAGATAGTTAGTCAATGCCTGTGGAAAAGGTATTGGACCCAAATGCGAGTGTCATCTAGCGTGATCAGTTACAAACATGAATATTTGACGTCATTTTAATGCAGGTTTCTTCAAAAAACCCTGATTTTAATGCTGTCCCATTGTTTCAACCAAGTTACGACATGACTTGGATGCGAGATCACTGTCTCCATCTACATGTCGCATTCATTTGAATCCAATTTAATTCTCTTTTCAACGATTTGACACTTGATCATCCATGCGATGTGAATTTTTCAAGTCGATGTGCTTCCAGAACCAATTTATCGAGCAAGAACCATATTCCTGATTTCAAAAAGTAGTATCGGTACCATTCAAAACGGTTTTTGTCCCATGTTTGTACGCCGAAAATAAGAAAAATTTTAATATTTATGTACCAAACTATGTAATTTTTTGGTACTATTATGTATTAGATGAGTTGTACTAAAAATAATCTCAAATTGTTATCCCTCTCCTCTGAGGATATTTCGAATGTAAATTAGATATTTACATCTCGAACATTAGTGATTTGGAAATTATTTGACTAAATTCCGATATCAGACAATGTTTCGGTTTTACTCGAATAGAAACTGTGCTGCATTGATAAATATCCTGTTCTTACATTTTCTTATTTTCTCAGTGGAACAATAAGATTGTTCAGGTTGATTAGAAAATCATAATTTTTTATCCATCCTGTATGAAATTTTCATCATATTCAACTTTTTTTGATAACTTTTATAACAACACATATATGTAATAGTTGGTCAGCGCCCCTCTCAATGTATTACAGTGTGTATCTCAAACACTGGTCATTGCAAAACCATACATGTTTTACATAATATAATAGTGTACTCAAACTAACAGTAATGACAAAAATTGCAAAACTTAACAGACGACATTTTTAAATATTGTGTTAACCCTTTATAGGGCAAATTGATACAAAGCTAAAGGAATGCATTTTTATTTTGAATCGCACTGAAGAACTAGATGTAAGTTGTTATGTTTTGATGAAACAATATTACATTGCTTCGAAGTATTTTTTTCTGGGTGGTCGATATTTCGACCGGTGTCCATTCAACACCCAAGCATTTGCATTTGGACACTGGAAATATCAAACACAAAAAAATCTAAATTGTAGAAACAATTCAATAAGTATTTTCAAATATAATGAAAAACAAGAACAAACACTCGAAACATTTTAAACTACTTCGAGCCATCGTTCTCAAGGTCACACGCGGTAATATCACCACAAAGGACCCCGCACCAAGTACATGGGAAAATGGCTTTCAGCCAATTTTGATAATTTTTTGGGATATTGCAGTACAAGTCACTAGAAGTTACACATCCAAGTTTAAATTAGTTTCTATGTCCAGTTTCGGAGATACGAATTTTTGAAAATCATAAAAATTGCTGTTTTACCAAAACATAGCAAGGTGCACTCATCAAAAGTATTACTTTTTAGATGATTAGTAACAAAATAGTAGTATTGCTGGTTTCAAGAAAGTCGAATGTCATGTCAGTTAGTCGGTCGTTACGATAGAAGAAGCCACCTATTATACAGGGTGGGTCAAAAATAGCGACAATTTAGGATATTTTGCCAATCTCTATCAACGGTCCCTATGGTGAGACCGGGCATTTTTCATCAGGAAAATACCTATTGGGATTCTTTTCTTACGACAAGATTTTCTCTGAAAGTTTAGACTTTTTTACAATACAGTAATTTTTTTTCAAATGTTTGTTTTTTGTACTACATGTTTTTAACAATAGATACACAAAATAGCCTTTTTGAGTCATAAATCCGCTTTGGAGCCAAAAGTATTTTGAGGAAGGCTCATAGTAATTGCTCAATATGATCAGCTTCAAAAAGTTAGGATCACATTTTATTCGGGGGTTTTTTACAAATATTAGTTGAAATCGGCTTTGTACGTAATTTATATGTTTGTTAATTATTTTTGAATGGATCTCCCAATTTGACTCATATTTTTCAGTCATACTTCCATGTAAATTATCCTACACTCGGGTAAGTTGCATTCATTTCCTATGTCAGGTTTTTGAAATATAAATTAAAATTGATATTCTATAGAAGATATTATCCAATCTTATTTATTGATGAAACTTACTGTTCAAAAACCTGACATAGAAAATGAATGAAACTTACCCGAGTGTAGGGTAATTTACTTGGAAGTATAACTGAAAAATATGATTCAAATTGGGAGATCCATTCAAAAATAATTAACAAACATATATATTACGTACAAAACCGATTTCAACCAATATTTGTAAACAGCTCCCGAATAAAATGTGATCGTAAATTTTTGAAGCTGATCATATTGAGCAATTACTATGAGCCTTCCTCAAATACTTTTGGCTCCAAACCGGATTTATTGACTCAAAAAGGCTATTTTGTGTGGCTATTGTTAAAAACATGTAGTACAAAAAACAAACATTTAAAAAAAAAATTACTGTGTTGTAAAAAAGTCTAAACTTTCAGAGAAAATCTTCTTGTCGTGAGAGAAGAATCCCAATAGGTATTTTTCTAATGAAAAATGCCCGGTCTCACCATAGGGACCGTTGATAAAGATTGGCAAAATATCCTGAATTGTCGCTATTTTTGACCCACCCTGTATAATAGGTGGCTTCTTCTATCGTAACGACCGACTAACTGACATGACATTCAACTTTCTCCAAACCAGCAATGCTACTATTTTGTTACAAATCATATAAAAAGTAATACTTTTGATGAGTGCACCTTGCTATGTTTTGGTAAAACAGCAATTTTTATGATTTTCAAAAATTGGTATCTCCGAAACTGGACATAGAAACTAATTTAAACTTGCATGTGTAACTTCTAGTGACTTGTACTACAATATCCCAAAAAATTATCAAAATTGGCTGAAAGCCATTTTCTCATGTATTTGGTGCGGGGCTAAGACCACGACGGGTATTGAATCAGTTGTTTTCTGTGAGGTACTTGCCTTAATAAGCCTACTTAGTAGGTGTATATGGGAGTAAAGAGTTCATCATCGGTCGGCAACGATTGTTCGTTATTAAACGATCTCCCAAAGAATTCTGTTTTCTTCACATAAATCTCTCTACCCGGAGATTTGGAGTGTTCTTCCTCTGCTCGCTAGGTGGAGCGGCCTAGAAACGCTTTATCGCGTGAACCAGAGTTGACCAAGCAACGAAGTGTGTATTGGTTTGGACGGGGAGCAGATGGCTTCAGTGCTGTCTGTGTTGACCTACTCTTTGCACTGATGAGAGGCAACAACCTCGAAACTAGTCTGCAGGTGGTCACCCTGTCCAAATCAAAACATAACATAATTCTGCTGTTTGGTCACAGAGGGCACTTGCAATTGCATCCTCTGGTGTTTGAGGAACGTTGCTCAAGTTTCTGTTAGATTTAATTCAATACCCGTCGTGGTCTTGGCCAGAGGAGTAGTTGTTCTCTATCAGGTACTTGCCTTAATAAGCCTACGTAGTAGATGTATATGGGAGTAAAGGATTCATCATCGGTCGGCAACGACTGTTCGTGCAGTAATGATGTCCAGAATAACTGAACAATAAGTTGGAGAAACCACCACAAGCACAATCGTAACCTCCAAGGCCGCGTGTAACTAAATGAACACTGGTCGAAATATTAGCTGCAAACCTTACTATCTGCGCAGAAGCTATAATCTGGTCGGAATAAAGACCGCCGCCTATAAATGGATGGCATAAAGTGTGTTCTGGCTAAAAACAAAACCGGCACCTGTTCGGTGAGTATCATTTTTCTCCGCGGTCAATACCAGTAACCTATAAAGGGTTAATTATAAATAAATCACTTTTTCGCAATTTTCATTATCTTCTAGCGTTTGTCTCATATTGTATATTGATTTCGGACAAGAAGTATTTTGAATCAATCGTAATTAGGTCACCAAAAAATATATACAGTGTGTATCACCCAAATCGAATAAATTCGATAATTAATAAACGGGGGCTTGTTGAGAAAATCGCTTGGAAACGTTGATTGGTATTTTTAAAAGCTTATCTTTTTCAACAGTAACTTTCTATACAGGATGTGTCATGTAACATCGGCCTATATCAACTTTTTTATTTCTAATGCTACACCTTGCTATTTTATTCTATTTTTGGATTTTTCAGACAATTCTAGACTTATTTCATGTGCAATGTCCTAAACCTATCTTTAACTGTTTCGAAAATATTGAGTGTTTTTAAATTTATTGCAAAAATTAACAATTAAAATAGAAAATCATTTGATTACAGAAATTCGATAAAACGCATTCAAAAACTCATAAGTAATACAGCTTGTGAAATATAGCTGTGCTTCTGAGATGCGCGAACCATAAACAGAGAGGAAATATATTCACTACCAGCTTCATCGGGAAGGTCAAGAAAGTGCACCGGCTGTTCTACTGAGCACACAATATTCAGAGGCACAGCTATATTTGCTCTGTTTATTTCTTAATAATGTAGAAAATTTTAAAAATAATGATGCCAATATAAAGAATGTTCAAATCAAAATGCTCGCAGTGAACGTCTTGGCATCCTAATCTTAAATAAAAATTTGTTCTGACGTAACTCAACATCGCAGGCGTGACCGATATAATCGCAAACGTTTTTCGTCTTCTTAAGTCAGTTGAGTCAAGGAGTTTAATTTTGTATATAATACTTCTAACATATCCCCATAAAAATAAGTCTAATGACGTTAGATCAGGGGATCGTGCTGGCCATTCCATCGATCCTCGCCTCCCTATTCACCGATTTGGAAATATGCGGTTGAGGTACTGACGGACATCAATTTGGTAATGGGGCGGTGCTCCATTTTGCTGAAGCCTTATCGTATTCGCTGGGACCTGTAGGTTTGCTGGATCCGAATATAAGGTTGTCGAAATTGGAACGACATTATTTTGGATCAGTGCTAAATAATCATCGCCATTTAAATTGCAATCAATGAAAAATACCTTTTCGGGGTATTGAGTATGTTCTTCTCTCATCCAGTGAGGATTTTTCCCTAGACCAATAGCGTCAATTTTGACGATTAGCATGACTGTAAAGTGTAAAGGTGCACTCGTCCGAAAACAAAACAAGTTCCAATTTGTTGGTTGGTTGGTAAAAGACTGACGAACGAGATGCCGTTTACCTTTGAGGTTTTCCTTAACGCACTGAGACCATCTGGAGTCTATTGTATTGTTCTGTCGTCAGTGGTTCCTAGTTAAATAGGCCTCTTTTTATCACTAGGTTTAGTAGTCTATTTACTAGGTGTTTCGGATTCCTGTCTGTTCTAATTGGATCAATTGTTATCTAACATTGGCATCATTTGTTCACAAAAATAAATTCTATCAATATCGAATGATGTTTAGTTCAGTTGAACAGGGGGTTGTTTTTAGGGATTTTTGTTCGGATTCGACGAACCACTGAGTGTGGCGTAGTTATGTTTCCTCTGTTACGGTGGGGTAGTATCCAACGTAAATATTCTGGGAGCGAATAACTTTTACGTGAATACTTGAGAGCGTTGTGGACTGTACTTGTGGGGTTGTATAATAATGCACTGAATTTATGTTTACTTTAACACTATTTACTTCAATACAATATATACAATGAAGGTTAACAATAACTCACACGTGTTCACTTGGGCTTGACTGACGAGAGCAATACGTCTGTACCCAAGCGAGGTTGAAAGAGAAGAGACTCAGAATAGTAGACCAGACTCAATGTTGATGTAGGGTTGCCAACAGCTACCTCTGCTCCATGTAGAACGCTGCACTCGAACGCATTCGAGTGTATATTGAGAACGCGAGAATAATCGAATAGGTTCAAATTTCAACAAACGAGTTGGTAAAATTTTATAGGGATGCATTTTCTTTTCATTTAATGTTCGAAAAATCGATGACTGGCTAACATCGAACATCGCAGCGCCAGTCGACTAGACGTATGTGGGTTTTTCTCAAACTCAAGCAGAAAATCCAATTTGGTATCATTACTTACCGCATTGGCAGCTGCTTTTTTTATCGGCCTTACATGTCCAAGCTCGCGAATCTGCTATTTTAGTAATTGTTCCTTTGGATATAGACGGCAAATTTGGAAATTTTGATTGTGATTTTATTCATTTCTATTTAACACCTAATATTTCCGAAACAGTTTAAGATGGGTAAAGGACATTGCATATGAAATATGTCTAGACTTGTCTGAAGAATCCAAAATGTTAATAAAATACAGGGTATTGCATTTGAAATAAGGAAGTTGGTATTGACCGATGTTAAATCACACCATGTACAGAAAGTTTTTGTTGAAAAAATTGTGCTACTAAAAATACCAATCGACGTGTCCAAGCGCTTTTTTGAACACGCCCCCCTTTCATTATCGAATTTTTTCCATTTGGCTGATACACATTGTTTATATCTTGTAAAATGAAATAAAAAGAGACTATATTGTAATTCTGGTTAACAGGTAGGATCCATGATCTTTCTTTTTTTATATCCATCGGTTGACATTTCAGGTATGGGAGTAACTGCTACAATCAAGTTGTTATCTGTCGGATAACTTTAGCTGAAAGTAACTAAAATAATAATAGTCTTTCTTCAGATTGCAAATGCTCATATCATTATCTGACAAATTGCTATTTGGTAGATAGTGGAAATTCACATGAAACTGAAAGCACTGGTTCTAGCAAATGTATGAAATTCAAAAAATAATTATTGATTATAATTAGGATGCAGGTACCTGACTTTCGGTACCCGATTAGTATAAATAAGGATATTCTCTTATAGGTTTAGTTTAATATTCCTACAAAAGATGGTCACGTGGTGACTGGAACACGTGACGTGACGAGGTGTTAAAATCAGTTAAATAGGAGTTGAGATAAAACTCCAGTGTATTATTTACATCCAGTTTCATTGTTACTTTTGAAATACTTAATAGATACATGTGGTATTTTCTGTACGCCCTAATACTAGAACGATGTTCACATTTATTGAAAATGAATCAAACCACTTCAAATAACTAGGACATTAAATACAGGTACTAGTGAAAGTGAAATTATGTAATGTGTGTCACTTCGATGTTGTTGGTTACGAAACCTATTCAAATATAGTGCAGTGCGCCAGGATGTGTTTGAGAGGTTACACGATACAAGTCAAAGAAATCAACTAATTCACTTGTTATGTTTCTGTATAATAGGATACTCAAATGACTTCTCTGACAGTAGTGAAACAATATCATCGTCGAAAATAAAAGAAAATCATCATGACTTGGTGATATTCCGGATATTCTAGGTCCGCACGGAATACATAAATATTTACTCATGCACATGCAAAAAAAATCCAATATGCACACCGACCATTATTTTTTAAACGAATGTTAAAATGCATAACAGCACCATAACATTTGTTTTGTAGATTAATAATTCTTAATTTTAGAAAACTTCTGGTGAATCGCCAGAACAATAAACCATATTTAAGTACGTCATACTTCGGGAGCCTCTTATATTTTTGTAGTAACATTGCTCAAAAATTACTTTTTCTCCATGCTTGTGCCAAAATACCATGAAATAATTTAAAGAAACAAGTAGCATTCACGTATTCTAGGAACCTTATTCCTATGTTCACGATTTATGCGGCTTCGGATATTTTTCGGTAAATACTCATAAATCATTAGCGTGTCCAAAAGGAACTCAGTAATTCCTAACTTTGTCACATCAAATCAAATGAAAGCGTAAATAGTGTAGGACGTAAACGTTGTTATGTGTGCAGAGATTCGCTAAATAATTTTGGTAGGTTAACACATTTTCACCCTCGTTAATATATTGGAAGTACCTATATTCATAATCCTTACGAAAGTGACCAGCATAATCAACTTTTCCCCTAGCTTTTAAACAGCGGCGACGAGAGCGGGTCTTTGTTTCTGGGTGAAGGTGGTTTCAAGGAGATAATTAATTTTCACAAGTTTAGCGAATATAATTTTAATGATATTTCGTTGTTACATAAATCGGCCGCAAGGGTTGAATATCTGTTAAAACGACCTAACTACCCAAGCCCAAAAGAAGAAGAATTTATTAGCAACATTTGTATATGCCTCTGTGACTTTGAAGTTTCGATTGTTGCTTTGGTGCACAACTGACAGCTCTGGAGGTAAACAGTCTCACTTCTCAATTTCCCATTAACCTTAGAAAAAGAAAGAAAATAACCTCTCCGCGAAGTTATTTTCTTTCAGGTACCCAATTTTTAATAGTCGGAATTGATTCTCTAGAGAAATATGACGTCATTTTCTCTCAATTTTGAGCAATAGGTACCTGAGAGAAAATGACGTAATATTTCTCTATAGAATCAATTCCGACAATTCAATACAACCCGTTTCTCAAAATTATACAGTATGTTCAAAAATCAGTGTGACTTTTTCATAATTTCGAAAAAAGTTAACTGTTATTTCAAATTGTTTACCTAGCTTGTTTATTAAACTAGTGCCGGAATATAATTTAAAATGATAAGCTAATTTCAGTGTATAGTGAATATTTTCAACGAAATTTTCCATAGTGTTGGCATTTTATTGGAGTAACTTCATTTCATCTGATAAGTAGAGAGCGTTCGACTCTGAGCCAAAGGTTCGGAGTTCAAGACCTAGTTGGGCTGGGATATTTTAAATTTAATATAACCGATTAAATTATCAAAATCTCGTGGCTCTATTCGACTACACGATTCACTGTTGCGATCCATTTAACAGTGCTACTCCTAAGGTGGCGTATGGAGTTAGTAACAATGCCTACATAGAACACATAGCTAATGACCATAGCAGTCGATGGCAAAAACACAAAAAAAATAGAGAGGAAATGAAAACATAAATTTCAATGAAGTGAATCATAATAAAACTGTCAATGATAATTATGTCAGCAAATTAAATAAATATATTTTCAAAGTATTTTAATTTAATGAATTCATCAAAATAAGAACTACTCGTTGAAGACGTCAATATCCGAAAAACTAGCGAAGTTAGATATAATATACCAATATGAAATGAAAGATATTTGAATTTTCTATTCATCAGACCGAAAAAAAGTTAGATGTTCACTTTGAAAGTTGGATACGTAACCTTAAAAGAAATCATATTATTTTTTGAGAACCATTTCAAAAATGTAACAAATAAGGTTGTTCAATTAAAAAAATACAACTTTGATGTGTCACTCATTTTTAACTCACCCTGTATAATCATATTTCTATGGTATAATCCAAAATAATTTATTCAAGTAGCTCTAATCGATATACATATACTGAAGCGTCGATATACATATATTTGGCGTCCAGAGATCGCGTGGTGTGGGGTGCACCAACCTGTATACTGACCTGGGGTGTATTCGCAACCACCCAAATCGTCTGGTTGGCAACGTATCTTTTAGATACATTTTAGAGAATATTTCCACAAAACTTCATCCTTTTAAAAGTATGTTATGAAATTCTATCCTTTTACAACTTAAGGCTCCGATACTTCTGGCATTTTTTTATAACATGAAGTTGAACAAACTAAAACATATTTAAAAGCCAGCATTTTGGAAGCACACCAGTTTTTATAATTATTTTACATTTTCAAAAATTACTTTCAATTAAGTAAATACTCAGTACTCAGCCTTGTATTTCACACGCTAATTGAAGTAGCTGCCAGCTCTTACTATTAGTCCTCGCAGAGGCAAGTCTGTGTTCTTCTGTTTCCTCTTTTCATAACCATTTGCCAGTCCGATTGTACTCTTATGTTTCTTGACCCGTGTAATAAGTCCAAGTAATATTCTAGTTGTGTATCATTTGTGAATGTTACGTTTTTTTTTTAACAAACTCTTCGGCCTGTCGCAATTTGGGGGCGTGTTTTGCTATATATTTTTAGCTTTCGCTACACCGCAAACATTTTCGGAAAATTTACAGGCCCTTGATTTATGGACTCTCTATTAATTTGCTGTTTCAAAAATAAGTTATTTCTAATTCAGTTGCCCACAGTTTTTATGTCCAAAATGTTCTATTTCCGCCAAAAAAATTTAAATTGAAATAGCACCATTAAGTTGGCTATGAAAAACCTAAACTTTTCACCGGAGTGAAACTGGCAAGACGGCATCGCCAGCAAGACGGACAGCGCTACGCTTCGATGAAGTTGTGCCCGGTATCGCGGCAGAGTATGGGTAGTCATTGAATCACGTTAATTTTTGTCCTTGTTGATTAAATATTATTATATGAACCTGCTGAAGAGACGAGAACCGATCACATATTCAAAGCAATATAATTAATTGCTACAAATAAAACTATGTTCTCTTCATTGGACTAATGAAATAGAAGTTGATTTTGTATCATTCATTTGACCTCCTCCCATAACGTTTCTTACTTCAAATAACATCTTGTTGCATTGTTCTCATAGTGAATAATGAAACATGATCTATTGAATACGTTGAATGTGAAATTTGATTTTGTTGCATTCATTTGACCCCCTTATCCTACTAAAAAATGAAAAAAATGTTTCTGTCTTTCAAAATCATCTTATTGGGATTTTTTTCGTGAAGAATGTTGAGAAATGAAGTGTTGAATACGTTGAATATGGAATTTGATTTTGTAGCATTCATTTGACCCCCTTCTTCCCCCACTCTAGAAAAAATTTAAAAAATGTTTCTGTCTTTCAAAATCATCTTGTTGGGATTTTTTTCCTGAAGAATGTTGAGAAATGAAGTGTTGAATACGTTGAATGTGAAATTTGATTTTGTAGCATTCATTTGACCCCCTTCCCCCACTCTAGAAAAAATTTTAAAAATGTTTCTGTCTTTCAAAATCATCTTGCTGGGATTTTTTTCGTGAAGAATGTTGAGAAATGAAGTGTTGAATGTGAAATTTGATTTTGTAGCATTCATTTGACCTCATTCCCCCTCTCTAGAAAAAATGAAAAAAAAACTTCTGCCTTTCAAAATCATCTTGCTGGGATTTTTTTCGTGAAGAATGTTGAGAAATGAAGTGTTGAATACATTGAATGTGAAATTTGATTTTGTAGCATTCATTTGACCCCCTTCCCCCACTCTAGAAAAAATTAAAAAAATGTTTCTGCCTTTCAAAATCATCTTGCTGGGATTTTTTTCGTGAAGAATGTTGAGAAATGAAGTGTTGAATACATTGAATGTGAAATTTGATTTTGTAGCATTCATTTGACCCCCTTCCCCCACTCTAGAAAAAAATTAAAAAATGTTTCTGCCTTTCAAAATCATCTTGCTGGGATATTTTTCGTGAAGAATGTTGAGAAATGAAGTGTTGAATACGTTGAATGTGACATTTGATTTTGTAGCATTCATTTGACCCCCTTCTCCCACTCTTGAAAAAATTAAAAAAATGTTTCTGTCTTTCAAAATCATCTTGTTGGGATTTTTTTCGTGAAGAATGTTGAGAAATGAAGTGTCGAATACGTTGAATTTGAAATTTGATTTTGTGGCATTCATTTGACCCCCTTACCCCACTCTAGAAAAAATGATAAAAAATTTTCAGTCTTTCAAAATCATCTTGTTGGGTTTTTTTTTCGTGAAGAATGTTGAGAAATGAAGTGTTGAATAAGTTGAATGTGAAATTTGATTTTGTAGCATTCATTTGACCCCCTTCCCCCTGTCTAGAAAAAATGAGAAAAAAGTTTCTGCCTTTCAAAATCATCTTGCTGAGATTTTTTTCGTGAAGAATATTGAGAAATAAAGTGTTGAAGACGTTGAATGTGAAATTTGATTTTGTAGCATTCATTTGACCCCCTTTCACCACTCTAGAAAAAATTTAAAAAATGTTTCTGCCTTTCATAATCATCTTGCTGGAATTTTTTTCGTGAAGAACGTTGAGAAATGAAGTGTTGAATACGTTGAATGTGAAATTTGATTTTGTAGCGTTCATTTGACCCCCTTCCCCCAGTTTAGAAAAAATTTTAAAAATGCTTCTGTCTTTCAAAATCATCTTGTTGGGATTTTTTTCGTGAAGAATGATGAGAAATGAAGTGTTGAATACGTTGAATGTGAAATTTGATTTTGTAGCATTCATTTGACCCCCTTACCCCACTCTAGAAAAAATGAAAAAAATGTTTCTGTCTTTCAAAATCATCTTGCTGGTATTTTATTCGTGAAGAGTGTTGAGTAATGAAGTGTTGAAGACGTTGAATGTGAAATTTGATTTTGTAGCATTCATATGACCCCCTTTCCCCACTCTAGAAAAAATGAAAAAAATGTTTCTGCCTTTCATAATCATCTTGCTGGGATTTTTTTTCGTGAAGAATGTTGAGAAAGGAAGTGTTGAATACGTTGAATGTGAAATTTGATTTTGTAGCATTCATTTGACCTCCTTCCCCCCTCTAGAAAAAATGAAAAAATGTTTCAACACTTCATTTCTCAATATTCTTCACGGAAAAAATCCCAACAAGAAGATTTTTAAAGACAGAAACATTTTTTAAATTTTTTCTAGAGTGGGGGAAGGGGGTCAAATGAATGCTACAATAGTCATTTACGTAACAAGTCCGGAAAATACTGTTTTTTTGGACGAGTAGACCAAATTCTAGGACGAGCGTTAGCGAGTCCTGGAAGTCGGATGTGTTGCGTACACTATTTTTTCGGCAACCATGTAGAATAACATATCAATGAGACGCATTTAGTCTAAGAGACGAAGAGAGGTCGACTTTCACCCATCTGGTAACCGGATGAAACGATTCCAAATTTGAATATTTCGAACATTTCAGTTCTTGTTTGTATTATATATTGAAATTCGAACAGAAGATAGGTACCAACAGAAACATTCTAATTCTTATTTATATTAATTTTTGTATTAAAATTCGAGTACTTCCCGGCCTAGTCCGGGAAGTGCTACTTTCCCAAAGAAAAAGTGTCCGGGAAGTGAGCACTTCCCGGATGATTGACGAAAAAATCAAATTTCACATTCAACGTATTCAACACTTCATTTCTCAACATTCTTCACGAAAAAAATCCCAGCAAGATGATTTTGAAAGGCAGAAACATTTTTTTCATTTTTTCTAGACAGGGGGAAGGAGGTCAAATTAATGCTACAAAATCAAATTTCACATTCAACCTATTCAACACTTCATTTCTAAACATTCTTCACGAAAAAAATCCCAGCAAGATGATTTTGAAAGGCAGAAACATTTTTTTAATTTTTTCTAGAGAGGGGGAAGGAGGTCAAATGAATGCTACACAATCAAATTTCACATTCAACGTATTCAACACTTCATTTCTCAACATTCTTCTCGAAAAAAATCCCAACAAGATGATTTTGAAAGACAAACATTTTTTTCATTTTTTCTAGAGAGGGGGAAGGGGGTCAAATGAATGTTACAAAATCAAATATCACATTCAATGTATTCAACACTTCATTTCTCAACATTCTTCACGAAAAAAATCCCAGCAAGATGATTTTGAAAGGCAGAAACATTTTTTTCATTTTTTCTAGTAAGGGGGAAGGAGGTCAAATGAATGCTACAAAATCAAATTTCACATTCAACGTATTCAACACTTCATTTCTCAACATTCTTCACGAAAAAAATCCCAGCAAGATGATTTTGAAAAACAGAAACATTTTTTTCATTGTTTCTAGAGTAGGGGAAGGGGGTCAAATGAATGGTATAAAATCAAATTTCACATTCAACGTATTCAACACTTCATTTGTCAACGTTCTTCACGAAAAAAATCCCAACAAAATGATTATGAAAGACAGAAACATTTTTTTCATTTTTTCTAGAGTGGGGAAAGGGGGTCAAATGAATGCTACAAAATCAAATTTCACATTCAACGTATTCAACTCTTCATTTCTCAACATTCTTCACGAAAAAAATCCCAGCAAGATGATTTTGAAAGGCAGAAACATTTTTTTCATTTTTTCTAGAGTGGGGGAAGGGGGTCAAATGAATGCTACTAAATCAAATTTCACATTAAACGTATTCAACACTTCATTTCTCAACATTCTTCACGAAAAAAATCCCAACAAGATGAGTTTGAAAGACAAACATTTTTTTCATTTTTTCTAGAGTGGGGGAAGGGAGTCAAATGAATGTTACAAAATCAAATTTCACATTCAACGTATTGAACACTTCATTTCTCAACATTCCTCACGAAAAAAATCCCAGCAAGATGATTTTGAAATGCAGAAACAATTTTTTTATTTTTTCTAGAGTGGAGGAAGGGGGTCAAATGAATGCTACAAAATCAAATTTCACATTCAACGTATTCAACATTTCATTTCTCAATATTCTTCACGAAAAAAATCACAGCAAGATGATTTTGAAAGGCAGAAATTTTTTTTAATTTTTTTTAGAGTGGGGGAAGGGGGTCAAATGAATGCTACAAAATCAAATTTCACATTCAACGTATTCAATAGATCAAATTTCATTATTCACCATGACAAAAATGCAACAAGATGTTATTTGAAGTCAGAAATATTATGGTAGGTCAAATGAATGATACAAAATCAACTTCTATTTCATTAGTTCAATGAAGAGATACATAGCTTCATTTGTAGCAATTAATTATATTGCTTTGAATATGTGATCGGTTCTCGTCTCTTCAGCAGGTTCATATAATAATATTTCATCAACACGGACAAAAATTAACGTGATTCAATGACTACCCATACTCTGCCGCGATACCGGACACAACTTCATCGAAGCGTAGCGCTGTCCGTCTTGCTGGCGATGCCGTCTTGCCAGTTTCACTCCGGTAAACCTTTCTGATTTTGCATTTTTTTAAATCTGCTAATGTTTTCGAGAAAATTGAATGTAAATGAAAGGGGAATATTAAAGTAACAAACTAAAATACTTGTGGTATGTGGTATGGCTTTTTACTTTTTTCTCCATTCGACGTTTAAAATGTACTGCTGCACTTTGATTTACTTGTAAGTTTGACGTTTGTTATATAGGGTTAATTAATTTACGATTTGTTTCGCGCAACTTGCGATGTCTATAGCTTGGATGGGGTGGATTTCAGGACACATTTTAATGTGAAAAAAAGTGTAATTTTTACCCATAAAATATTTGTATTGAATTCTGCAACACCCTGTATACAAATTGAACTTGACATGCTCTTTTGCGTGTTTCAACCTTCCAAAGTCTAAAAATAAACTAATGTAAATTCAAGGAAATCCATACAAGTTTAGAAGGGCAAATGAATCAATTTGCACCTATAAGTTACTGAGTTTTCAAGAGTGTTTTTGAATTGTAAAATTTTGTCTGTAACGAATCCTAATTTGTCTATTTGAAAAGAAGTAAGTTCAAATTAACTAAGAAATGCTTCATGTCAAGAAGCGATTATCCTCCACAAAATCAAACTTTCAATCAATACAAATCTAATATTTTGACATTTTCAAACTAGGACATGATATTGAAATTATAATCTTCCACAGTTGCAAAATGAAAAAAATGTATAATCAAGGAAATATAGTGTATATAGAAGGCCATAAGAATCAATTTGCTCCGAAAAGTCACTGCATTTACATGACTGTTGAAAAATTATTTAATTTTGCCAGTAACTTTTCGTTAAGAAACAAAATCAAACTTTCAATTATTAATAATGATATTGAACTAATAGCAACATTCCTTAGGATGCCATAGCAACGTGGATCTGCCTCAGTAGATTTGAGCGATAGAATGAATGAAATTACTCAGTGTGCATTGGACATATTGAAAATAAAAAAGTACTTCAGATGAAGAATGTTCTGTAAAGTTAGCGAAGATATATGGTTGTGATCTATGGTAAAGTGAACGGTAAAAGTGCTCCCAAAACAAAACATTGCAAAAGTCTGAGTGCAAATTTATACTGGAAAATGCATTAAAAAGTGAACTTCTTTCAGTTGAAAACTCAAAGCAATTAATAATAAAATAAAAGATTGAACAGCATTAATAACGATCAAAAGTTCCCTGAATCTAACTAACAGTGAACAAAAAACGATATAGGAAAAAACCGGACAATCAGATAAGATAAAGTGTAAGTGTTCATTAAGAATCCATTCTACTCATCCAGTGGCGGAGATCGGCAAACATTACTTTGAACACACGTATTTCATGAAGTTGTTCTGTCGCGAAATATGAAGTGAAGATGGAAGGTGGAGACATCACCATTGCTGAACTTCTAAAACAGCTCCTGAACTTCATAAAGAAAGAAAGCAATGATATAAAAAAAGAATTAAAAGAAGAAATCAAAACAGAGAACAATAAATTGATAGGAAAGATAGAAGCATGCTTTTCTGACATCAACCAACTACAAACCAGATATAAATATCTTGAATCGAGGTGTATTAATACAGATAGACAGTCACGGAAAAACAATTTAATAATCTTTGGCCTCACTGTTCCAGGTGGAACAGAATTGATAACAGTAGTTCTGGAAAAAATTAAAGAATTGCTTGGTATCGAGATAACACTGAATGAAATAAATAATTTATATACGTTTAAGGCAGGAAACAAAAGTGCGATCAAAATTGAGTTTATTTCTTACCTGAAAAAAAACATTGTACTTAAGAATTGTTACAAACTGAAGGGTACAAACATACACTTCGTACAAGACTTGTGCTACGAGGATCGACAAGAGAATAAAATACTTAGGAAACATCAGAACATTGCGCGATCGAAAGGCTACTCAGCCAAAATACGAGGTAGAACCTTGATGATTAACAACGAAGTCTACTCTGCTGATCAATTGGAACAAATTGAGGACATTCCCGACCCAGAATCCTCTCCCCAGCGGACAATCAACTCAGCCAGTGTACCACCGACTCCTACTACAAGTCAAACATTCTTTGAAGACAGTCTCCATCTTTTCTCATTACATACACCACAATCAAATAGTCAAAATAATTACCATAAAGAAATCGAGAACAAAGCCGACAAGAACGAGGAAAAGATAAAGGAAATTACTGACAACACAACAAAAACGAAACTCATATCTCAGAACAAACTAGAAAAACATCTGGAAATCGACAGAAATCCAGAAAACGTACAACATTCAGAAGAGAGAAGATTTGGAACTCTTCCAACTGGAACTAAAAAGAAGGAAAGGTTACCCTCCACTACAACTCGTAACACCCGCATCATTACAAGACAACAAACAACAAACAGTTCTATGTGAAAACGAACATCAACAAAAATTGTAATTCCAATCAAGCTACAAAGGGTTCGTTCTGGAATAGCAAGAAGTAACTGGTGAAGAACACATCGACCACTTGAAAATAAATAGGTACTTCAAAAACTTTTTTCTCTTTTATATTATATACGTATATATGTGTGAATAGATTTGTGTGTATATATGTGTATGTGTATGTTAAACTACTATTATCTTATGTTATATTGATATGAATTAATATTCATCAAAAATGGATCAATATCTTCAAGACTTCAAAGTTGATACAGTAGAAACTCAAATTATCGAGAATATTTCACAACTCACGAAACTGAACAATTCTAAATTAGACATCAAAATACTCCATAATAATATAAGAAATGTAAATAAAAATCTAAATCAAATGAAAATATTGCTTGATGAAACTAAACGTATTTTTGACATAGTGGTGTTATCCGAGACTTGGCAAGTTAGAGATATTGACTTATATAATATCGATGGATACAGTCACATTTATAATGGAGGTACTATAAATCAAAATGACGGAGTGATTATTTTTATAAAAAATCACTTATCCTACACCTATGATATAGTTCAACTCTCAAATGGAATAAAAATAATACAGCTTGATACCCAACTTTGCAACAAAAACATATCAATAACATCTATTTACAGACCACCATCAACTTCTACCTCAGCTTTCATTGAAAGTTTATCAGAATATCTGGAACACTGTGAAAATAAACATATAAACACACATATTCTTTCAGGGGACATTAACATCAATATAATGGATAACGATGACATTACAAATAACTATTTGAATGCTCTAAATGCTCAAGGATTCATATCCCACATCAACGGGATAACTAGATTTACCTCCGGTACTTGTATTGATCACTGTTTCGTGAAAAATACTTCAAATAGTTGCTTCAAATTCAATCCTTTCATCTTCGAAACTGATATAACTGACCACTTCTCGATCATACTTCAAATTGCCACACCTGAAATTGAAAACAAATCATATGAAAATTCTAAATTTAAAAAATTTATTGACCATACAAAATTGCATCATAATATATCTGGAAAAAATTGGTTAGAAGTATACTCATCAGATGATATTGAAGTTGCCACTAGAATATTCACTCAAGAAGTGAACAAAGGCGTTGAACAGAGCACTAATATTGTGAAAATTAAACGGCGAGATATCAAAAGAAACCCATGGGTTACTGATGGTATACTCAGCTCAATCCTTAAAAAAACAGAATTATATAAAATAATGAAGGCAAATCCAACAGTATTAAATAAAACCAAATATAATCAATATAAAAATAAACTGCAAAAAGTAATGGAAGAATCAAAAATTGACTATTATAGGAAAAAAATTGATAAAAACACAATAAATGAAATCACAAGTAAAAAAACTAAGACGGAGGAAATAAGACAGATCCAATTAATAGATGGTGGAAAAACTCATAATCCACAAAAAATTGCAAATGAATTTGTTGAATACTTTACAAAAGTTGGCCAAAATCTAGCAAATGATATTTTGAAAAAGCCAAACTATAAAAAATGTTCTATAAAAACTAGAAGAGTCAACTCCTTTTTCTTAGAAGAAACTAATGAAGCAGAAGTCGTACAGACTATTCTGAACCTAAAAAATAAAAAATCGCCTGGAATTTATGGCCTCCGAGCAGAAACTATCAAACTGATAGCAAAAGAAATAGCAAAACCATTAACATTTCTGATAAACTGGTCCTTTAGTAGTGGAATATGTCCAAAACCGTTTAAAGTTGCTATCATTACACCAATATTCAAATCTGGAAAGAAAATTCAAGTGGAGAATTACCGTCCGATATCTGTGATAACAAATTTCGCAAAAATTTGGGAAACTACCTTGAAATCACGCATAAGTAAGTACCTCAATAAAAATTATATTTTATCACATAATCAATACGGATTTCAGAAGGGCAAGTCAACTGTTGACGCTATGTCAATTCTAACTAATAAAATAAGTAAATATGTTGATGAAAAAATACCATTCCTATATGTATTCGTCGACTTGAAAAAAGCTTTCGATACTGTCAGTCACCATCAGCTGCTAGAAGTACTCGAGAGCATTGGATTCAGAGGTGTGCCCTACCAGCTATTAGGCAGCTATCTGAATGAAAGAAAACAATGTGTGAAAATCAAAGACATCATGAGCGACCTACACACTGTTGAATACGGAGTACCTCAAGGAACCGTTTTGGGTCCACTTCTTTTTAACATATATTTGAATGACCTATTCTCACTAAATGTGGAAGGTGATATCATTAGCTTTGCTGACGATACAGCAGTTATTTATCACTCGGAATCATGGAATTCTCTGAAAGAAAAAGTAGAAGGAAATTTTAAAACTATACTTCAATGGTTCGAAAGCAAATTACTGAGTATCAATATATCCAAAACATTCTATATAACCTTTACTTCGTACGCCAACAACCTACCGGACTTCAAATCTCTTTCAATACAATGAGATGATGCTAAATTCTCAATTTCATCAGTGAATAACATAAAATACCTTGGAATATATATTGACGCTCACCTAAAATGGGATGCACATATTAATTATTTGGTCAAGAAACTACGTATCGTTACATACAGGTTGAAATACATGAGACCATACTTACATACAACCCAAATGCGTATGCTATACTATACCTTGTTCGAAACCCACCTTACATACGAGATAGTTACTTGGGGAGCAGCAAACACAAGTTATATAAAATACCTGGAACAAATACAAAAATCAATTTTAAAAATAATCCACCTCAAAAAAAGAACTTACCCGACAGACTCACTCTATAAGGAAGTATTGATTTTAGATGTCAGACAACTGTACTTTTTCAAAGCTACAATTAGGCAACATATGAATAGACAAGAACTACAGAAAATAGAACACCAGTATGAAACTCGCCAGAAAAATAATTCTTATGTTCCAAAATCACGCAAAAATACTCTTCAACGGTCATATTTTTACCTAGCTCCTAGACTATATAATCTCATTCCATTATACATCAAATGCATCAGAAGTAACCACTCATTCAAAAATAAACTAAAAACCTGGATCTTGAGTTTGCCAAGACTATGGATACACCAATATGTTGATGTTAAAAATAATAATAATCCTAATTACCACAGAAACTGATTAGATTTTTATGTATATTGATATTATAATTTCTGAGTCTTATAAATCAATATTATATGATGAGTATATTCATTCTTACTTAAATGAAAGTTCATTCTGATCCCATCATAACATTATTCCTTTCTACTACTTTTATTTTATTTTATTAATTTATTTTATTATCTTATTTACACCCTTTTTATTATGTACGTTCACTTTATTATTCTAAGCATTATTTATTATTGTGTTAATTCATCCCACGCACAGGTACATCCTTCTGTGGGAATTACATATTTATTCTATATTTAAATATGTGTGGACCACCAAAATCATATTAGATGTATTGCCAAAAATTTCCCATTAGCACAGTTGGTCTTTCCCAATTACGGGGAACAAGGCCCCCGAGACTTCTTCTCAAAGGGATGGCCTTTTTTCACTTGAATCTGATCATCAAATGAATCTCTTCGAGAGTTTCCACATCGTCGACTGCATCTTTAATAAAAAAAAAAACTTGAAGGAGCGGTTGTGACTGGGCTTCTTGTTTTTGTTCTAAGTTCAAGGTAGTAGCAAAGTTGAAATCTGATAAGTTTTGGGCGACACGAGTAGACTTTCTAAACTTGAATGTGAGACTGCTCAGAACTGGTTAAAAATTGGTGATTTACAGTGTCATGGATGGATCAAATTCGGACGTAGACAAACTAACGAAAAACAATTTCTTATTTGTGAGAGTTTCCAAGGACGACATCAAAAACAAGAAAAGGTCAAGTCCACTAATTTTCATAAAATCTATATCTAAAAACAAAAATGTTGACAGTCGCGAATACTCTCTAGAATCCGATTTAAATGTTTTGTTTCAAGCGTGAGAACTGTTGATCGACGTTGAAATTATTTATGACCTGCTACAACTGATTACAGAATATTAGTTTCAATATTCTTTGACAGGATTGAAATACCAAACTGAATTATGTTTAATGGGGTATTTTCCTCAATTTGGGTCATTACAACAAATGCAAGTTTGAGTAAACTGAATAGTGATGAGTTTCATTAATGATTTTTTTAAATTAACTGCAGGAACAATTCAAATACATTTTTAAAATGTTGCGTTTTAAATTTCAAATTAAAAAGTTCTTTTTTTTCTTAATATGGCTAACATTGTATCCATTTTCTTCTTGCTTCTTCTGCCAAGAGGACAGAATAAGGACAGCCAGTTGCATAATGAGCGATGGCTGTCGCCAACCATCACTCGGTTTCAACGCCAAGTCGATTCCTCGCCCCCCTTGCGAGAGACTCTTGAAACGGCCCCCACGGTCTTAGTGGGCAGGTCCGTGACTACTCAGGGAATGGGTGGATATTATGCGTGACTTTTGTTTGTGTTTTATACAAAGAGTGGATGGTCTTGATCATTGCAAAGGTTAGTAGGTAGAGCATCCCGGAAAAGAATCACTGCAAAAAACCGGGGAAAATTTCAAAGCGTCTCATTTCTCATACACCTAAGGCAACAGCGCCGACAGCACGTAGTGTGCTAGAAAAACATATCTTTGTTGTGTTTACAAACTACAGGTGTGATTTGTCAATATAACTTTTTTGTTTATAATTTGTGGCTGGCAAACTGTATTTGTTTTCATTTTTAAATATTTAAATAATATTTTTAAGGAAGCAGTTTGAAACGATAATTTTTAAATGCGGCGTTTTATAAAGATTTTTTATAAAATCTTCATTCTCATATGGAGGAGAATTACCCATTCTCAAAGAGTAGATCAGCTGTATGAAATAAGAGCTATTCAAGGGTTTATTACAGCTAATGGTGTTCTAACTTTCCAGGATATGAAGCTTAATTGAGCTGATGATTCTACCTTTAATACCTGATACTTATTTTGTTCTTATCAACCGGTTGCATCTTTAAGTGCAACTTTCAGAGGTCATCGAGAGACTTCTGCGATCTAGGGGAGACGAGGGCCTTGCCTTTTAACGTGAAATACCAGACAAGATTAAACATATTGTACATAACATTGCTTTCAGAATAATTATTTACAATCAATAGGACATCTACCGAAAGATAAAATTCCTGTGTCGCTTCCATAAATATTCCCGAAATATTCCAACTTCTCGACCGCATTAACATCTTCAATTTTATCGGACAAAATCATTTAAGTTGAAAGGCGTAAAATATATTTTTGACTCAATTGCATCCGTTCAAATTGTTCACCCAAATTATTTTTGCCTCAGGTGGTCCTTCCTATCCGGTTTACAATTTTTGCACCGTTACGAATTAATGCGATATTCCGTATTATATTATGACCATCGTTAAAATTATGTTGCTTTATTAAATTACATCTGGATTTGAACAATTTCATTTGTTCTTTATACCTTGCCAAATTTATAGAAAGGTGATCCAATGGCTTAGTTGAGTAAATATCATCAGCAATACCCTTCCTTGGGAAAACCACGTTAGGGGCCATTGCTGAAATTGCCTCTCAAAATGTTGTTTTTTTTGTGTCTTCCTAAGATATATTACTCATGATTATGATCGGTAAGGCACAGATCTGATTCCTGTGCGAGTAAGGAAAATCTGGAACCGGTGAATTTACTGGGATTTAAACCCACGTTGTTTGAGTGTGAAGCGAACGCTCCACCATCACGATCACCACGGCTCATATATACGGAGTGCAGCTACTGAACATGCACTGAAACATTTAGATTATGTCAATAAATGAACAATGCGTCTCGTAGGTGATGCCTCACTCACTTACCTAAAAAGGTTTGGACAGATAAATTACCTTAATAATTTGTAGGAACCTATGGTGTACACTCACTTTTCCTTTCTCTTAATCAAACTTCGGAAGGAGAAGTACCCAGAACAAAATGTTTGAATACTCGGTACAGCTGAAAATTGCGAGGGGAACCCCACAAAGATTTTTAAAAATAAATCATACAAATTTGGCTACCTGAGAGATGAAGTAGATGATAGTTACGAAAAACGAAACAATCCATTTAATTTTTATATCTTGGGAGTATATATGACGGAGTACTTATTCTTCGAGTCATGTCATTTGCCGAGTTATAAGAAAATATAATCAAAATCCCAAACGTTGAATAGTTTTCTTCCATCCCCAGAAAGTAATTCCGTTTTAATTCAAAGCGATTCGATGCGCAATTTTCTCCTTATTTGACCGTCCCTATAAGTCTCACCAGTTAAGAGATTTCCATGCAGACAGTCAAATTCAAATTACTCTGAATAAGCACTTTTTTTGTAGCACAGAATCAGCAAATACATTATGTGACTTTTGGAGAAGCATAAAAGATGCTTGAAAAAAAACCCAATTCTTATTGCCATAAATATTTACTTCTACTCTACTCCTTTGATCTATCATTCTACTCCTCTTTTCCATTCTATGTTTGAAATATCATAGAAGAATTAATTGCGATAGAGTGACGTAATAGATGAAATCTATAGAAATATCTGCAGTCAAAATTTTGAAAATCATTAGTCATCCTTTATTGAATTTTATGCACTCGGGTTTATACAATCCGGTTTTTATGGCCCTCTCCCAGCTAAGTTTTGAACGGTTCGACGTAAAAACATGGGACAAACCCGTTGAAGTGGGATTATCGAAACTACTTTTTGAAATAAAAGACTTGTTGATTGTTCGACAGATAGCGTGGAGGCACATAACATTGAAAATTTCTAGTAACATGGAGGGTTCAATTGTCACATAGTTGAACAGGTAATTCAATTCTCTTTTCAACCATCTAATCTTTTTCGAATTTCTTTAGTACGTTTTTTCACAGTTTCGATCTCTATGCTTTTCGAAATTTTCAATGTTGTGCCCCCAGCGCCATCTGTCTAGTAATTTCAATGTATCTTCTAACAAGAAGCAGTATCGGTAATACCATTCAAAATATTGTGTGTCCCATTGTTCCACATCAGATAATTCAAATTAATCCAGGTACGGGTACTATTCAGATCCGCACTTATCCTTGATATTTCGAATGCATAAAAATATATTAACAATTCGAAAATATTGAGATGGTTGAAAAGTTATTGAATTATCTCTTCAACGATGTGTCACTCAACCCCCCATGCTATTTGAAATTTTTAAGTTTATGTGACCCACCGCGCTATGTGTGGAGAAATCACCATGTCTTTTATTTCTTAAAGTAGAATCGGTGTACTGTATAGAACTCTTGTTAATTGGTTCGCAATTAATTGAGAAAAAGACTTTCCAAACTTCTAAATACGAATTTCACAGTTCAAATTCAAAATTTCAAAGGTTAGCTAGGAAATTGTGACCCAGTTACTATTTTAAAATAAGTGTAAATCTGATGAAAATAAAGCGAACTAAATATATCATGACCGTATTTTTTTAGCGTAATGGAAAATAGTCTGTCCTTGACTCTCAACTGCAGTATTGGCCCTGTTTTTGGTGACCCTGTCTTGTCTGTGATGTACTATATTTAGTACCATTAAAGTGATGGTACCCAAATGTTTACAATTTGTTTATGTGTGAACAAGATGTACAAATCGCTATTTCAAATTGACAAACACTCTATTGGCGCACCCATAATCAATTTTTGTTGAAAATGGAATATGTTGGATTGAATATGTTGTTGCCACCAAAACTAGAAATTACAAAACGTGTTAACTCTCATTGCTGTTTCGAATTGTATTCGCCATGTAATCCAGCATGCTTATTTTACAGGAAAATCGTGCGAGACGGCTTTGCACCAATTAATGTCAAGGCTGGAGGACACTCTGGCGAAAAAATAAAAGCACTTTTCTATATATCGAAGAAACCTTTAACAATACATCGATCGAAAGTATGTTCTCAGCGGCCAGGGGAAGAAGCGTTGACAAAACCACCTACTAGTTGATGTTTGAAGACTCCGCGCAGCTGGAAATTGTCATGAAAACCCCACAGGGAGGGATACTTTCCCTTCTACTATGGGACATGGTAGTAAACGAACTACTGTAAGGTTACGCAGACGACATAGTACAGGAAAAGTATGCCCAAAAAGATGCCCAAATAACCTCTGAGCTGATGCAAAATGCACTGAGGACTGTGGAGAAAGAGAAGGGCTTCGTGCAGACACCAGCAAAACCACACTCATTCCCTTCACATGCAAAATAATGCTGGGGGACATGAAGCTACTCAAGTTCTTTGGCGTAACACTACAAGTCTCTGATCATGTCAAGAGCTTTTGGAAAAACAGGGGTTGAAACCGAAAGTCATGCACTGGCTACACACCGCGATCATAAGATCCAGAATCACATGGCTCACTTTTGTGGTGGCCCAAAATAAAACAGAGACAGTATCTATCACGAGCGCTATGAATAGCACTCCAACCGTTGCTAAACAAACAGGTGTTTGAAGAACGCAACCACAATCATCCATGAAGTCAACATTACCGAATTGGAAATGATATCAGACTAGATGCTACACTAATACTCATACGAAGAAACATTCATAACATAGCTCAAGTAAAATTAATGAGACTCGGGAGTTGAATCATTATTATCCGGAAATAATGTGGTATACAGATGGTCCAAAAACAAGAGCAGGAATATAAGGAGTGAGAACTAGAAAGGAACGTTATAGTTCCACTTGGCAATAACACCACATTATTCCAAGTTGATACACATGCCATAAAGACATGCGTACAAATGAATCTAGACAGTGGGCTTAAAAGAAAACCCATCTACATTCTATCGGACGGCCAGAGTGCAATAAAAGCTCTGAGCTCAGTACAGGCTGGTTAGGGAATGCCTTCAGCGCATCAATGAACTGGCAAAACACAACAAGGGGACAGTTATATGGGTGTTTGAGTTAGGGGAATAGAGGACAATGAAAAATCAGACCAACTAGCAAAACAAGTATCTGAATCACCATTCAAGGCCCAGACCCAGTATTTGGTATCAGAAAAACCCGATGCGGAAAGTCGAAGAAAACAGAACATATTTGGACCAAATCAAAGGACATCGACACAGCACAGCCATAGTGAGACACCTAAACAAAATACTGACGGCTGACACCATCAACCTTAACAGATCTAAGATACGCACAATTACGAGCTTACTAATCGGACACACGTGCACACTATGGGATAAATTACAGAACCCGTGGAGCGCTGACGTTATGGTGACAAGAAAGAAACAGCCTCTCACATCATGTTTGAATGCGACGCACTGCAAAACAGGCGCAACAGAACATTCGGACAGGTCAGCCTAGAAACTGGCATGAATCCGAAACACCTAGTTAGACTACTTAACCTGGTCAAAGACAGGCCTTTTCAACTAGGAACTACTGACGACAGAACAATACAATAGACCCCGACAGGTCTCAGTGTTGAGGGAATCTTGCTCACGAGAAAAATAATTTTCACAGGTTAAAAAGTGAGGGCCTCGTCTTTCCTAGCTCCTACAAGTGTATCGAAGATTTCTGAGAGTTGTGTGCAAGGGTGCAACCGGTTGACGGAGAGAACAAATTTCTTAATATATCTAAAACAAGCGTAAAATCTATACACGACAAATGATGAATAAAATTGAATGTATTTTTGCGAAAAACTCATGGTCCTTACTAAAGAAAACAGTTATTTCTCACAAAAAACTCAATATGAATTTCACCACTTTTCTGCAAATTTAGCCAGGAATTTGAGTGCTAAACAAATATTCCACAAATACCTATAGAATTTTACCTCCAGCTGCCATCTAATAAATAGTACCTTCATATTTTGTTCAAAGTAGTGGAATATTTAATGAATAATGATATTTTTGTTGTAATAAACTACTTGTTTGGTATGCATTCGTAATATAAAAATCGTTAGAAATATTTTTTCTTAACAGCTATTACCGATCTCAGATCAAACGCAACTTGTTGTTACTATTGCATCAAGAGCTTACTCCTGAATGGTAAATACCATGACTTTTTCAATTGTTATGTTATATTTTTCATTCAAATTATGTCTTCATTTTTAGTTTCAGATATCCAGAACTTGATAGAACTTTTTGTAAAAGGCAGTCGACTTCGAGTATTCCATAGAATACGTTGTAATCATATTGTCAAAACAGACCATTATTCACGCCTATCCTATTTGCTGTGGTGTTTCCCAAGGGTCAGTACTTAGTCCTGTGCTCTATTTATTATATATCAACGACATATGCAATATATCAGTTTCAGTTCATTTGCCGATGTTACTACCATGAAAAGATTGAGGCTACCCTATTTCAAACAATTTCTAGAGATACTGGCCTCCTTGAAGAATGGTTTGAAACAAATTTATGTCATTGAATATCTCTGAAACCAATAAACCATGCCTTTGTTGCAATCTACCTGTACTGCTACTAGACAATTATACTATAGAGAGTAAGGAAACTACAAAATTTCTTGGAGTTCAGATTGATAAATAACTGAAATTCGATGTTCACATCTTAAACTTAGCAAGAAGATGGGTTCGGGATGCTTATGCAATATGAATTATTTCCAACAATTTGGGATATAATCCCATAAGGTAGTGTGGGATTCCCCTGAGTCCAAATTGAATCCCGCTTAGGTATACCCACTAAACACTCCACCTAGTGCGTGGTAGGCTCGTCTAGCCACCCAGGCTGACCCGAGAGGGGACATCTCCTTTAAATCTCGTACAACTAGAAATTTTGAGTCATTTAAGTCAATTTTCAGTGATTAAATCTTCGCTTCAGTCATCGGTTAAGTCTTTCAGTCATCGGTTAACTCTTTCAGTCATCGGCTTGAGTCTTTCAGTCATTGGTTTAAGTCTTTCAGTCTTAACACATTTTAGCGAGATGTTTCCCCCTCGTGCTGATAAGATAGCACAATCTCCGCCCACCGTAATACGTCACCTTTAAACATACTGCGCTCCAACAGAGCCTTCGTAAAAATATACGCATTTTCAACTAACATAATTGTAACTTTTCTGCCGGTAGATGCAAGTTTTCTAGGTGAACTTGAAATATTTCAAACTCGCCACACCCAGCCCATAACTGTTCTGATTCTTCTATTGTGCTGGAGTGCAGTATATTTAGTACGAAGTGGTGACCCCGAGTATATCGGAGATGTTTAAACGTGACGTATTTACGGCGGGCCGAGTTTGTGCTAGCGTACTGTGCTGGAGCGCAGTATATCTAGTACGATGTGCTGATCCCGAGTATATCGGAGATGTTTAAAGGTGACGTATTCACGGCGGGCGGAATTTGTACTAGCGTACAGTATATTTAGTAAAGTCGCTACCCGATGACACGTAGACAGATTCCCATTGTATCTTACCATACCACTTTCTCGAGCTATCAGAAAAATTCTGCAGTCGCTGCGGTTTGAACTAGCAGTCGCTGCGGTTTGAACTAGCGACTGCTTTAACTACTCGGCTACCTGGCCTTCCACCAAGTCCACTTACAAACTGTGCACTTATAGAATCACATCTAAGCTATGGTATGGCTTTCTAGGAAGTCAGTATTAAAACACTTTTAAAATAATTTGTACTCTACTGAAAACAACCGTTAAATATCTGTGCAAAGCCAATATTACGGAATCTTTTCGACCTTTGTTTGTGTGGCGGTATTCCCACATTAGTCTTTATGATCGAGTCATAACGATATCAACCCAAATGTTTATGTTTCGAGGATGTTGGGTGTGATTTTCTCGTACAATACAAGTATTTTCATTGTCCCCAGAGTCGTCCGGAAAGTATTGAAATCGAACAAGTTTTTTCCTTACAAAGTGCATATTCAAGAACTGGATAACGATGATTCCGCCAAACGATTCAGTTATGTGAAACGATGATTGAAAAATTGGGAACTATCCTGATCTTTTAAATAACAAATGTTTTTGTAAGAAAGAAATAATATCCCAAGTAATTATTTAAACAATCGAAATATAAAAAAACGATTATAAACAATCAAAAAATGTATTTAAAAAATTTTATTTTTTAAATCATTGTTATTCCAAGACAGCATTATGGAGATAAAAAAAAATTTCTTAAATATCATGCATGTTCGTTTATTTGTATATAGTTAATTATTAAACAAATGACGACAAAAAATTGTGACCGGTAATAATTATTAATTACTGCCATTGTTACATGTAAAAAACAATAATAAAATATTCGTCAAAAAAAATTATTCAACAACACTTTTTGGATATTTAATATTTCTTTAGTTATAAAAAATTATAACAAAGTAATAAACTTCTATAAACTTTTATCGTGTGATCTTGTTAAGTAGGTATATTAGAAGGGCTCCAGGAAGCCAACGATTTATAGGTCAATTATTCAAACTTTTACGTTGTCATTTATGAAAACGGATACAAGAAAAAAAATTGTTAATTAACAATACTATAACTTTTTGAATAATAAACTTACCCATCTTTTTCAATGGGGATTTATTCTTTTAAGTGTCCACGTGATACCATAATTTATTCAAAATTTTAAATAAACATTTCATGCTATAGAAAAATTATTTTCTGTGATATACTGTCTTTCGAAGGGATGCGCCCGTGCTGTGACGGCCTCGCGGAGCACTATTTTCAGCGTTAAATTAAAATTATAAATATTGGAGATGGAGTTCCGGGATTCTGAACATTTTTATTGGAAATTTCCTCCTCTTGACGGAACTTTTTTCAAAATGTATTGAATATTGATAGTTTTTGAGTTATTAACAAAAAACCAGATACATTTTTTTTCATCTTATTTTGTTAATAACAATAGCAATTATTTACGTGCGGTAGAATCCTTAAAACCAATTTTTCTAGTTGTCATTCCAAATCCAATGAGCTATCGCTCATATTTTTAGGAGCTTTATCTCTATTTTTCCTGTTTTTCAACTTGTTGACCAGACCATTACAGGATTTTTAGTTTTCGTGGGAAACAGAAAAATCAATTGAATAAAAAAAGGGAGCACAGTATTGTCAAAAGAATGATGATCACTTGCCGAGTTTCAAGTCGATTGGATCATTAGATGGCTGACTGTAGTTCAGAATTGTAGTGCATGGTTTGATACAGAACGACACATACAGTGTGTCCCACTTATCGTAGGTAATACCACAAGTGTATCGGTGATTATCGAAATAGCAATTCCTTTGAAGTTGAGAATCAAATTATGTTGCTCGGTAACCACACGAGCGCTTGCGCGAGTGTGGTTGCCTAAAGCAACATAATTTGATTCGAAACCGAGAAGGAATTAACGATAATCGCCGATAACACGAGTTGTATTTGTTAAGATTATTTCATGAATAAAATCGAAACCATTTTTATTTATTTATTATAAATATTAATATTAAATGTACAGTTTGTGCTGTTGTATATTTTAACATTATCCATATACAGTTCGTCCTTTTTTGTACTAGTAGATACAACCGTCTGCGTTGTGGATATATTTACATCTTCACTCCTAAGATTTCAAATTATTTTGGCAAGGTGTTCCTTGTTGAGTTGTTAATATGGTTTTATTGACGTTGATCTACTATGGCCAGTGACTTTAATTATTTGTTGTTCTCCGATTCCGGAACTTGCCAACTGACTGACAGCTGTAGATCTATTTGAATGATTCGAAATTTTAACTTTTTTTGTATCTAAACCAATTTTTTCAGCTGCAGATTTGGTCCATTTACTAATTTCATTAATACCAATTGGCATATTTTTGAACCAAGGACTATTATTGTCTTTATACCAATTGTTGTTAACCGTCAAAAATAGCCGATGCGTTTTAATATTTACTCCTCTTTTTGATATCAGTTTCTTGAATAGTCGAACTGGGCAATTTTCTGGTTTATCTTTATTTGGTACAAGCCATTTACTTTCCGCTATATTTCTTGCACCTCCTTGTGCAGTTTTCGTGAAAATTGGGTTGTATTCCAGTCTTCCTGATGGTGTTCCCTGGTTATTTATTTCTTCTTTGAAAAAATTAACCAAACATCGACAAGCCTCGCCACCCCGCCAAGCCAATTCCAATGCAATTATATGATAAACTTTTCTCTGCAGTCCATTTGGATTATTTTCATCCCAACTTTC
This sequence comes from Chrysolina oricalcia, assembly GCA_944452925.2. NCBI lineage: Eukaryota > Metazoa > Arthropoda > Insecta > Coleoptera > Chrysomelidae > Chrysolina > Chrysolina oricalcia. Next base: position 34,687,294 of record OX101825.2, on the reverse strand, counting down.
TACAATATTTGTCATTTCTCAAGGATACAGAAGATACAGAAGATATTTTTCTTTTTTCTGGAATACTTTGCTGTCTTTTCCTTTTCATATTCCTGGCATTTCTAGCAACTTGAATCTTTGAATGGATCAAAAGTACGGTTGTATTCGTTATACTATTTCTCTTGGTGCAATTTGGCAGTAGTATTCCACATAGTTTTCACTACCATTTCCTTATACTAACTTCCATCGATCTTTCGCATATTGAATGCCCATTCAGTAAGGATGTCCGCAAGTTTTTCATTCGATGTATTTTCTTCTAGAAGGTGATTTCGTTTTTCACAAAATTCTGTGAATTGTTTCCAAATGTATTTTTTGGACCGAATGGTATTTTGCTGTATTAGGTCTTTAATTTCATTTCTTATTTGTTCAAGATTATAATCACCGAAGCGGCTATTTTTTGACGTGTAAATTCGATTCAAGAATTATTGTTAATTTCCTTCATTTATGTTACAGCCTACTATTCAATTTAACTAGGAACATTAATCCCGCATTTAGTTCTGAAATTACGCAACTAACAAAACATTTACTTGATATTTCAAACATGTCTAGTCTACTGCTTCTCGCTCGGGGTTATGTTTTGATAACATTTTGATTTAGTGATTAATCAACGAGTATGCAAAATTTGTAGAAAATTGTGAAGTTGATATGAATTAATAGTGAGTGCTTATTTAGTTTTGGTCAAAGTTTGGTGTTGTGTCATTATAGCAGCTTGCTAGTGGTAAGTTTGTGTTTTGATAATAACCAATCAGGAATCGAACTACAAAATCGAAAACACATCATATAATATTCAGTAGCCAATCAAGAGCCGAACTACAAAATCGAAAACATGATGCTTTCATTTATCAACCAATCATAACACGCTATTTTAGCATAAGTGAAATAATCATGGAAACACCCCCGTAGCTTCCGTTATTTTTGACGTAGAATTATAAAATTTTCAGAATCGATAGATACATGAAAAACTAACAAAATTTCCCAGAAAGGGTAATTTCAAGTGGTATACACTATACTCGCCAGCAGCTACGGACGACATTTCCGAAAAGTTATAGCTGGAGGCAGAATAGGTCGAAAATATCTTCTCATTCGTAATTGGAACAACCATTTTATTAATGATTCAGGTTGTTTCTGAAAAAAATTCAGTTCCGAAAAATCCAAATTTGGATCACTTCTCATGGAAATATCTCCTTAACTTCCGTATTTTTTACGTAGAATTGTGAAATTTTCAAAATTGACCGAGATACATCCAAAATTAACAATCCCACACAAAAAATTATAGGGGTGTATCCATGATAAGTGAAACAAATTTTGATTTTCCAGAACTCAATTTGAATTAGTAATGATATGGTAAATGGTGAGTAAATGGCAAATTTTGCGTGTTACTAAACTTTTTCGGAAATGCTTGTGGTTCCATCGCCGCTGGCTTGCAGTGTATATCACTTACCCCTTCTGGGCTATTTTATTTATTTTTGATCGATTATGCAAATTTCACAATTCTATGTCAAAACGTATGGAAGTTACAGGGGTGTTTCCATGATAAGTGTGTGCTGAAACTTTTGGTCGACCCTGTTTCAAAGGATGAATGGTTGTATATGTTTGATCATTTGGTGGAACAATCATTTCAGGAAACGAGGAAACACCCCGAACATCATTTTTATCTGGTTCAGTAAGGCGCCCTTGAATGTTTTTTGCTGCCGTTCTTATGGCTCATTGTCCTCACACTGTATAAAACTATAATGAAAATATTCATAATCTGCGTCTGTGACCTCTAAGACCGCCAAACACATACGTCCTTTCCGTTTAATCTACAAGCTTATAAAATTCGGCCACGTACTTTATGTTACTTGATTACCTGAAGTATCTAAGTTTATAGTTACCTGTAATATAAATAAATAATTTTTGGACAGCAGCATGTTTTGGACAATTATTGTTACGACAGGTACTAAAATATAACTGCGTTTTTTCAGTTTTCTGTTGAATAGTTTTTTATTGTACAATTCAAAGAAAGTACAGCTGGCAACTTCTTTGGCAATGTTGTCGTCCTGGATCATATTTATTGCTTATTATTGTATTACAAAATTGAAATGAGATAAGTTATCTTCCATTATTCAATTTCTAAAAGTGCTTATTTCTTGATATTTCTAAGCACTTTCTGAGTCTTTTTGCAAGTGCTCAGCACAGCTCTGAGTATCTCTTTTTTGTAAACAGGCCCTCCTGGTTAAATTATGTGTAAAAATATATCACCAGTTCTTACATAGTCTAGCGTCTGAAACGGAACGTAGCCACAATCTGGTAATATTTTTTTCACCGAAATGCTGAATTGAATAGTTTGAAAGTCAGTGAAAGTGTTCGATCGGTCTCGACCCAATTCAATCAATATAGTTCATGCACGAACGAGTAGAGTTTCGTAAGAAAAGTTCAATGAACATGATGAATCGATGAACAAACTGGCTAAATAAACGAAAAATTATTGAAAGGAGGTTCGCATAACAATCATCCATTGTGTTTTGACCTCTTCGATTTTGAATACAAATTGTATTTATATAATCATGTATTTAATCACAATGGTATTGTTGAAATATGATCGAAATTTTATTTCGGGCGATTTATTGATATCTCTCTCACTCTAATATAGTATAAGTAAAATGTATTGTTCAAAATTAAAGTTCGCGGCACCCTAAAAGACCAATTTCTGGAAATGGTCCGGCTGTGAACTAGTCAACGTGGACTCTCGAATTTGTTCGTTTCGTATTGTATAGAAAATCATTAGCCTTCGTACTGAGATTTTGAAAGGGAATTTTTTGGAGATCGGTTGCTCTATGGCGTTTACTTGAACTATACCTTCAACTTGAAATTACTGAATAGTTCTTGATATCCAAGAACTTGGTGCAAGTTCGAGCTTTTCTCTGCGATATCAACAATTTCGTTGTTAAGAACTCTGCCGTTTTTGCCCAATTTAAAATAATTTAACTTTTTCACAGTTTGAACTGATAAACTACGTTCTTATCTTACCATGGAATTGCTTGAAATTGTGTGTTACTCATTTTCGATAGTCTCCAGCACATATCTAGAATCAGATATAATAACTACCTCCTTCCATGCACTCTAATGCTCTTCAGCAGAAAAAAAACTACAAATTTCTAAGTTTCTTTCTTATCTGAAGATTAGAGTATTTTGGCTCTAAAAAACAAATGAAAGATGTAGAAAAATACTGTCGGTTTGAGCATTCTTGATCTAGCTTATTACTTATAAAAGTATTCTTCTGTGTATTCGAAAATAAATCAATAATAGTTTCGTCTGGTTTGAGGCTGTAATGGCTGAATATTTTCAGTTTATCAGTTCCTTGCCGTCATCTAAGTCTTTTGGGACTAGTAGAAAATACCACACTCATTAGTAAATCCGAAATGTCTCCAGGAGATCTACTGGAAACAATATGTTCACACACAGATTAACCAATTCAAAAGCGGGTCACCTCTCTGAAATTTGTTTCTTTTCCGATGTAACGATTTTTTTCCTCAATAATAAAGCATCGGTAATAAAGCATCGGTAATAAAGCATCGGTAGCTTTAAATCTCATGTGTGAAATATTGTTATTTACAATGCTCTGCTGATTATTCAATTAGGCCGCTGACAGTTTCAAATGTAAAAATGTTTTCCGCCTAAAATGTCTGTATAATGTTCTTCGATGCAAATGAAAACTACCATTAATGACCCCTATTAATGATCGATTTGTCATTTATGGTCGATTTCCCTATGAATGCATGATTGTTGCATAGGCAACCAAACATAAACGAATTCAGATGTTAGGCTGCTAAAATGGATATTGACGATACATTTATGTTGCCAGATGTTGCGGAAACTGCTAAAGTAGCATATTTAACTTTATTTCCAGAAAATATTAGAATGCCTTTATTTCAACAAGAGTGAGGTAGACGGAAAAATAGTGTAATCAACTATTATATTGAAATGCGATTGATGATCTCGAAAATATTTCGATTATTGATCGCTTTCATTAATACAATAATTGATTAAATGACTATTTTTAGAAGATTTCAACTCAAAAAACCTACAGTTCTTAGCTTCCTGGAAAACGTGGAAGAAGAAATTGAATTCCAAAATGATATGTAAGTTGATAAATAAAGGCAGGAAAATATTTCTTTATGTTGAGTTGGCTGGAAGATTACCCCACCTCATAGACCGGGAGGCGAGAGGGGTTTTGCATGTATCATAGGACCCACGCTGAGACTCTGGGGGCTGATAGACAACGTTATTCCCCAATGTGAAATCCCGGTATGGCACCTCTGAAGTGTAGCTTTTAGGGGGGTGCATTTTCAAACGTGTAATTAATATCCATGCCCATGGATCATAGGCCCCACTTTGATTCTTCTTTTATGTCGTCAAGGAGGTCGCCATAGTCCGCGAACTCAATATGTCATACTAATATGGCGTCACTTAAGGCCCACCATACTTACTGAAACGTGTAATTTTTTCACTGTGGACATGGATCATGGGCCCCACGCTGTTGTTTCGTGATCCTTGTTAACAATGAACTGTAGAACAAAGATTTCGAAACGCCATACCGCTGGGGCGTCGCCAAGTGGCCGCCATACTGGACCAAATATGTCATTTTTAGCAATGAACATGTCTAATAAGCCCCACCATGGAAATGTGTTTTCTTTGTTCATTTTGATGTCCTGAACAAAGTTCTGAAAGCGCCATACCGATGTGATGTCGCCAACGTCAGATATTGGCTTCCAAAGTTGTCACATTTTTATAGGTTAAGTGTATGAAAGGCCCCACTGCCATACTGGCATTTTTATATGTATTTTGAAGTATACAGTACGAATATATCACTGCCATACCGATGCGATGTCGCTATCGTCAGATATTGGCTTCCAAAGTTGTCACATTTTTATAGGATACGTGTATTAAAGGCCCCACTGCCATACCGGCATTTGTATGTGTATTTTGAAGTATAAGGCACGAATATATCACTGCAATAGCCATGGCATGTCGGTAACGTGCACAATCAATCGTATATACAGAGTCCTGCAACTGCGCTCCGGTGGTACATAGCTTCTAAACGGCGCAACTTAAAAATTTCTTTCGAATGCAAGCATGTTTCCTTCGTGAGAGAGTATCTTTGGAAAATATTCCGAAGTATACAAGGTGATCCAGAAACGTGCACCAAACCAAACTTATGTTTTTTGTAATGGAACACCCTGTATTTCATCACATGGTTGAATAGAGATTACTTTGACCATTCAAAAAATATAGGGTCATGTATGTCCATCAACGTTATTTCCGGAAATATATCGAAATTACTTCAAAAAACATAACGTATTCAACACTCTGTAACTCTTCGTGGAAAAATATTTCTAATACTTTATGGGTGGCGAAATGACTCCAATATGGTCTAGTTTCTGTAACATGACTCAGAGTTGAAATTTCATTACTTTTTATGTACCGGATAGATCGAAAAGCAAATTGAAAGATATCTTGGTTTTTTTCAATTGGAAATTTACGTTATTTACAAGGTGAAGTAAATACCAAGTGTGATATATCATTCGAAAGGAAATGTTATGGCCTTTCCAATACTGAAATTGAATGTATGGGTTTCCATTTGAAAAAAACAAGATATCTTTCAATTTGCGTTTCCATCTATCTGGTACAAAAGAAATTAATGAAATTTCAACTGTGTGTCATGTTACAGAACCTAGACCATATTGGAGTCATTTCGCCTCCCATAAAGTTTTAGAATAATTTTTTCACGAATAGTTACAGAGTGTTGAATACGTTATGTTTTTTGAAGTAATATTGATATATCTCCAAAAATAACGTTGATGGATATACAAGACCCTATATTTCTTGAATGGTCAAAGTAATCTTTATTCAACCATGTGATGAAATACAGGGTGTTCCATTACAAAAAACATAAGTTTGGTTTGGTGCACTTTTCTGGATCACCTTGTATGCTTCGAAATATTTTCCAAAGATACTCTCTCAAGAAGGAAACATGCTTGCATTCGAAAGAAACTTTTTAAGTTGCGCCGTTTAGAAGCTATGTACCACCGGAGCGCAGTTGCAGGACCCTGTATATACGATTGATTGTGCACGTTACCGACATGCCATGGCTATTGCAGTGATATATTCGTGCCTTATACTTCAAAATACACATACAAATGCCGGTATGGTAGTGGGGCCTTTAATACACGTATCCTATAAAAATGTGACAACTTTGGAAGCCAATATCTGACGTTGGCGACATCACATCGGTATGGCGCTTTCAGAACTTTGTTCAGGACATCAAAATGAACAAAGAAAACACATTTCCATGGTGGGGCCTATTAGACATGTTCATTGCTAAAAATGACATATTTGGTCCAGTATGGCGGCCACTTGGCGACGCCCCAGCGGTATGGCGGTCCGAAATCTTTGTTCTACAGTTCATTGTTAAGAAGGATCACGAAACAACATCGAGGGGCTCATGATCCATGTCCACAGTGAAAAAATTACACGTTTCGGTAAGTATGGTGGGCCTTAAGTGACGCCATATTAGTATGGCATATTGAGTTCGCGGACTTTGGCGACCTCCTTGACGACATAAAACAAGAATCAAAGTGGGGCCTATGATCCATGGGCATGGATATTAATTACACGTTTGAAAATTCACCCCCCCTAAAAGCTACACTTCAGAGGTGCCATACCGGGATTTCACATTGGGGAATAACGTTGTCTATCAGCCCCCAGAGTATCAGCGTGGGGCCTATGATACATGCAAAACCCCTCTCGCCTCCCGGTCTATCATGCACATTCACCCAACCCAACTTATTTCATGGGGAATGCTCGTTGATGGCTACATACGTACTTTTTGGTGATATGAGGTGAAGTGGTATAACGACTTCTAGCTAGGTATCTATCTACCATCTTATTTATTTTAGAAATAATAGTCTTACGCCGATGAACCAGTTTCTGACCACATTGCATTTGTACTCTTGTGTTGGGTATCAGACTACAATTAGAGATTTTATTGGATGCCATTAGACCACGGTGTCCAGAATTTTAAATCGGGTTACAACGGCCATTGCCAGAACAAGGCCCAACTATATTATTATTATCATTATCAACTGCTCGACGGTCCTATAGCAGAGTATAGGTGCAGTGCTGTTGAATTCTTCCCTAACTTGCTTCCAAGCTTGAGATTTATCATCATTAGACACTTTGAAATTTTATCCTGAGTACGCATGCACTGGTGCAGCGGTCGGCCAGTTTATAAATTAACAAGTTTTTCCACAACTGCAACGGCTGCGACAACTGTAGCTACAGCGGTGGAGTTTATAAATTGAGCTTCATTTTGGAAAAATCAGTAGCAAACTATGTGAAGAATGGCCAATTTACTGGAAAGTTTAAAGCACAAATGCAATTGCAGATGTTGTGTGCCCAAAAAAACGTGGGATATTTTGTGTTGCTAGTCCAGATTACGAACAAACTAAAAATGTTCAAATTTTTCATGAGAACCTTGATGAGTCACTTTTAAGAATGCTGACAGTAAAAGCACCTAAGAACTGGGTAAAATTTGTATTTCCCAAACTGTACAACTCTGTTTCTTGAGTAAAATATTGTTTATGTCATTGTGGTACTTATTGACTTTTCGAAATGAGAGACAAATCAACTTTGTTGATAATTATAACTTCAATAGAAAAAAAAATCACCTGTACCGCTGTACTGCACCATATGCAGTTTAGTTTTGGCAAATCCAACCATAAAATGGTAATATATTCTACTATAGAGAGGGCTTCTCTGTCTCTTGAAAGCAACATACCCGACGTTGTTTACAAACATCTCAGCCCGAATCATTTTAAAAATGGGCATTGTCGGATACATCCGTTTGCACTCGGTGACCAGGTTGGAATTCCATGTTATATTCACTCTCAACTTGGCGATCATGTTTGTTTACGTCCGTTTACGACTTATTTATCGTTTTGTCAAATCAAACCATGGGCGTCGCAGTATGGTAATCATGGCATAATCCCGATTTTGAGACAAAAATACACTATTTGTTGAAATAGCTGTTAAAAACATTGTTACTATTTAAGTCGACCTTAAAAACGATTATCTATCAATAATTAGGAAAAAACTTGTTGCAGTGTAGTATACTAAAAAGTAAATAAGCAAACTCAACTCTCCTGTCTTGTTGGAATGTCTTTCGAGTACTTAAAACATAGCGTCGTTGATACTGCAATACGAGCTATGTCACGAAACATTTATTTCATAGGAGACTGTAAAATGATAATAGGTACTACATAAAAATTTCTACGCGCGATTATTTTATACTTTAAATTCCAAAACAATGACCGATAGAAATTCTTATGTAGTAGTTATTTTTTTCTTTGGTGTTTTGGCATTGACTGCTATGGTCATTAGTAGTTATTATCTATACAGTCTTCTGTAAAATGAATGTTTCTAGACATAGCTATTGCAGTAGTGATATTTTTTACTTTGAATTTGTTGGACATGGAATTTACTTCACTGTTCTTCAACTATAACATTATAATAACTTGGCAATTATGTGTGTGTGTGTTGTTTGAAATGTATGCTATTTTAGAGGAGTTCGTGATTGTGAAACCGATGATATGGACACAGATGATACCAGAAGAAAGTGGTTAAAAGTAGCAACGAGAACTATAATCCGTCAGATACAAAAAATTAGACTACTTCAGCAAAGGAAGAGAAGAATGCAATACAAAATTTTAATTTGTTTCTAGCTGGACAGACGATTTACAATAAGCAAGTCATCGCTCTACCCTGTGAGCAAATCAAGACTACATCAAAATAGAGCTGTTGCTTGGTATGTCTGCAGAGATGTCTTCAAAGATACATGTCGGCCCCTAACTCATAAACTTTAATGACTCTCGCCTGTTTGATGTTTGAGAAACAGAAGTAAAATAATAACTTCATGAGAAATTCTCGTTTTCTACCGGCAGACTTGTAATATACTCTTTGACAACTCTAAAATACTTTTCGATTATCTGCATCAGGATACCAATAATCTGAATTCAAAAAAAACATAAGAAAAAGAGTAAAAGAGCTATTAAGGCTTTTCCTACACTTTGGATGAGTCTTTCAATGATACACTTTCAACGTAAATATGTGTATTATAGTTTATGTGTAAATTCGTATGTGTATTATAATGCATGTATAGTTTACTGATGTGATTCAACGATTTGAATATTTTGACTCCATCAGGTGTAGATGGGATCAAATACTTCAGAGTATTACATTTATTATACTCTGACCATGTGAGTCCTTATTTAACTGGGTCTCTTGGATTTTGAATTTGAATTTCGAAGCAATCTATGATGGACAGAACATTACTGAAACGTGCTATGAATGGTATAAGTAAATGATACTTCATCTTGAAAACGACGCGAAGTGGAGGACAGTAATAAACGAGGGGAGGATATGCGTGTTGAGCACAGTTTTTTCTACGTTGGCTTCTTCTCCAGAGTTGTTACCACATAAGTCTGGTGAGCGGGGGGAAATGAGAAAAAAGTCACTCGGGGGGAAATGAGAAAAAAGCCACTTGGAGAAAAAAATGTGACTTTCCTCAGAGCTGTTGCGACAGAAGTGTCGTGAGCCGATGGGGGAGTGATATTTTCAATGCACAATTTTAAGAACATCAATTCTCACCTACTTTCTCTCTGCTCTAAGGATGTTCTCTGAACATTACAGGACGTTCCTTTTCGTGAGAACCGAACATAAAATAAACGTTTGATGGAAGATAAAGCTTTTTCCCTATAATTACGTTAATCAACACCTATGGAAACCGATATGCGCAAATTCTATACATTAATTATAAACTAATTGGCGCCTTACAGTCTATGTCCTATATTAATGGTAGACATTTTGAATGTTTGTTAGATAATGCTTTATAAGTTATCAATTCGTTTATCTTTCATATCTCCTTAGCATTGTTAGCAACGAAAATAATGTTTTTATTTTATTCATTCATTAATCTAACAATTCCGGCATTCGATTATGTCCATTCATGGCTTTCTCAAGAACGCAGACTTGATCTCGCTAAAAATCATCGAGTTCAGTCCCCCATCAAGGTTCAGGTACTCATTACTATTCAGAATAGTGCGTCATTTTATCCTTCTATAGTTGTTAGCCGTGTAATACTCATTTTACTCTGAAAATTCAATCAATTCCTGGTTTCGATACCATCGGCGTCATAACATGCAGAATGGAGAAGTTTCCTGTATTCAGATTTTTATCTCTCTGCGAAGTTTATGAAAATTATAAAAAACGGATTTTTCTTGCATTCGTAAGATCAAATTTCAGTTCAGATTTTTTTTAAACAATGAACTTTGGCTCCTGCACCAATTTGATGACGTAGCTTGCGAAAAGCCATGATCACATACGGAATGTGATTATCAGTGCCTGCACGACGCGACGTGTAGATTATCAGTAGTAATATCCCGACAAAATGTTGAATTTTCAAAAAATACTTTCACCTTGCTGTCATGAAAACTCTGTTGCTTAGAAACACCACGAGAGCTTGCTCGAGTGGTGTTTTGTACAGCAACACAGTTTGAGCGACTGGCAAGGTGAAAGTATTTTGAAAATTTTGCATTTTGGAGGGATATTGGATCAAACAATTTCACGAATACATTAAATTATTATGGACTAAATGCGTATTGCAGGAACGGTTCATCATGTGTCATTAATGTCATTTGAAGAGTTGAACCGTCAAACTGACGTTTCTCTATCCACAGAAATTGTTGTAACTATGGAAACGTATAAATAAGGAAGAAGCGAAACACCGATTTGAAAATACCACGGGCTGGAGACAGTGTTTTCGATTATTTCACTTATGCTAAAATAGCGTGTTATGATTGGTTGAAATTTTTGTGTTGATAAATGAAAACATCATGTTTTCGATTTTGTAGTTCGACTCTTGATTGGCTACTGGATATGTATATGATGTGTTCGATTCCTGATTGGTTATTATCAAAACAAAAACCTACCACTAGCAAGCTGCTATAATGACACAACACCAAACTTTGACCAAAACTAAATAAGCACTTACTATTAATTCATATCAACTTCAAAATTTTCGACAAATTTTGCTTACTCGTTGATTAATCAAATCACTAAATCAAAATGTTTTCAAAACATAACCTCAGCAGTAGACTAGACATGCATTGACGAAACTACGAATGGCATTTGTAACTGAAATAGAAATCAAGTAAATGTTTTGTTAGTTGCATAATTTCAGAACTAAATGCGGGATTAATGTTCATAGTTAAATTGAATAGTGAATAAATAAAAATGGTTTCGATTTTATTCATGAAATAATCATAACAAATACAACTCGTGTTATCGGCGATTATCGATAATTCCTTCTCGCGCAAGCGCTCGTGTGGTTGCCAAGCAACATAATTTGATTCTCAAATTCAAAAGAATTGCTATTTCGATAATCACCGATACACTTGTGGTATTACCTACGAAAAGTCCTTTACTCATTGGCTTGAGTTTTCAGAAATATCATCATATTTGAAGGATGTAGTGATAATATAGCAATACTTTTTATAATTATTCACCATCACTATATACAAAATAATAATCATTACTTGTTAGTTCATGTTCTAAAACAAAACGAATTTAGTTTCAAAGAAATTCTGGACAGCAAAACCGTACCGTACTTCAAAACTCATTTTATAAAAATTAATCTGAATGAAACCTGACACAAAAAATAAGTTATTCTGAAAATTCAATTGCTTGAAATTAAATTGGTGTGAAAATTTCGCGCAAAAACTAATGATTGTTCGAAATGTCAGGGATTTTTTTTATAGTAAATCTCATATTTGAGTGAACATTGCAATACGAACTAAATTAAAGACGTTGATATTCTTACAAACTCTCCATGTTTTTTCAAATAACATTCGCTACAAAGACTCAATAACTTGTATTATACCAGCCAGTTACATTTCAAAATAAATATTTCAACTTTCTGATTACTAACCGCCATCATCTTGGTCCGGCTTTTAAGGTTCACATGCAGTAGCGAAGTGGTCGTGGTGTTAGAGCGTTTGCATTCCAACCAGGCGGTCCGGGTTCGATCCCCGGTCGCGTATCACTGAGCTGAAGTGGTTCGGATTCCACTTTTATTTAAACTGTAGGTCCCTTATCACCCTTGCTCGCACAAACTCTGCTTTTGAGGAGTTTCCTTTGAAAATCTGAGAGTTTGGTAAAAACAAATTTTACAAAAAAAATATGCGAGGTGCAAATATCTGCAATAAAGTCAATCCTATTTTTATGTAAATAATAGTCATCCATATCGTCCATTAATTCCTCAGGCATCTTTTTGCCTTTTTAACCAAAACATTCCAAGTAACATTAACGCTCTTTATTCCGATCTTCAAGATCGCTTTAAAACTAAACAATGCAATTTCAAATAAAATCAAGTGATCTTCAAGACAGCCCTGAGACCATCATAAAGCAGCTTCTAGCCAAAGAGGGCCCATCATATAAAGGCCTCTAAGACAAAATTTTAAAACTGTATTAAAACCATCAAGTTTCAATTCTATATTCTTAAAGAGTTCTTCAAGGCAACTTTAAATACATGAATTAAAACTCGTTATCTGACGTTTTGCTCTTAAAATGAATTTACAGCGGACTAAATTAACTTAAAAATAATTAATTAATCTTAAAAGAGTTTTATTTTGTTTACTAACACTCGACAACTTTTAAATCTGTTTAATGGTAATATTTTAAACCGCATACGTATATATATATATATATATATATATATATATATATATATATATATATATATACTTGAGACTTTGTGTTTGATGTTTAAAAAACATAAGTTAAACAATAACTCCATAAGAAATTCTTGTTTTCCAGACCTGTAATATTGATCTCCCTAAGTCCAACACTACTCAAGTTAAGAATTCACTGATTTATAACTCAAAATAAGTTTTCAATCGTCTACCTCAGAACATCAAAAATCAAACTTCAGAAACAAAAATCAGGGAAAGTGTCAAAGAGTTACTGTTGGATAAGGCATACTTAAGATTTTGTGATACCTTACAAACTGAAAGACCTGTGGGGCAGCGGGTGGGGCAGAGGTACAAAATTCGCCACTGGTGGGCGGAGTCTAAATACTACGGAAACATGATAATCGCTTGTAAACGCATTCCCTAGACCGAAGCTCATCAATATTCAACAATTACGAGGGGGATTCGAAGTTCGGTACGGCGTGGCGGTACCGACGCGCGCGTCTGTCGACTAGCCATCATCATAAGCTTGAAGAATGTAGGTACTGAATCTGGGTGATGGACGAGTGCATTCGAATCGAGCATTTATATCGGATTCCAAATAGCTGAAAACATGTTCCGATTATCTGTTTACCAAATGCAACATAATCTAATAACAAAGCGTATTCACAACTTTGAGCATCAGAGAATTTTCTGAAATATTAAAAATGTATGAACAATTGCATACATACCGGGTGTCCGCAGAAGGTGGCTCGTCCCTATAACTGGATTTTTTCAACTTCAAATACGAAATTTCTGACTTTAAACTCGGAATTTTATTTTTCCGACATCAAAGTAGGAAATTCCGACTTAAAAGTCGGAATTTTGAAGTTTTATCTTGATACTTTAGTACTTTTGTTTCACTCAAGTCACACATCGTAAATCTTCTTCAGTGTGACGAAGGCAATTTTTGGTTACTGCATATAAACAATCTAATAAAACGATAGTCGTTGCCGACCGATGTTTCACTTTTTACTTCCATATACACCTACGACGTAGGCTTATTATGGCAAATACCCGTCAGAAAACTACTACTCACCTGGCTAATACCACGACGGGTATTGTATTATATCCAACCGATATAATGCACAATTACAATATACAATGCCCGTTCCCCCTCTACTAATTTTTGAACCACCTGGTATATCGCAACGAATAGGAGATAAAAATCTACTTTTTCATAAAAAAAGCACAGCTAAAAGTTCCGAAATGGCAGCCGAGTTTAAAGTCGGAATTTCCGAGTTAAGAGTCGGAAGAACAAAATTCCGACTTCAAAGTCGGAACTTTCGACTTTAAACTCAGAATTTACGACTTTGAAGTCGGGAAAATAAAATTCCGAGTTTAAAGTCGGAAACTCCGTGTTTGAAGTCGAAAAAATTGAAAAAGAAACTATGTGGCCCTTAGACGCTTTCGTATGTTTAAGGGCCTATTCAGACACATGGTTGCACACCCAGGGTTTTTGACCCCGCATGATAAATTTCTCCAATATTAATAAATTTAATACTTCTGAAAATGACTTTTTGATAGAAACAGAAATAGATATCAACAATTCTGCGTCCTTCGAGTTCGATTTTTTCATAAGTATGTTCATTTTTGCTGTTGCAGGTTTCAATCGATGATTTATCGATAATCATGCGTTCGCTTTCTTTCTGATTCATATCAGTTACTTCGATCAAGTCAAAATTTTCAATAAAATCGTTTCTCACGTGACCATCATCCCGAAAATTTATGTTTTTTGAGATATCACACAGTTCATTTTCGATATTGGAATTTTGTTCATAGGTCGTTTCAACAGTGGGACCTTGTTCAGAACAAGTAATTTCACTTAGGCGTTTTACACCGCAAAGAATCACGTCAGCGAAATCACTGCTCGAAGATTGTTCGTTTGAGTAGTCGATATCCCTGAAATCTTTCCTCTCTTCTGTTTCATTCACGGGAATAGGAGCAGTCACATCATGAATATCCATATATTCCACCGGTGATGAACCAGACTCCGGCATATCTAATAATCTTGAAGTCCCAGCTTGACTCAACCTGGATGACACCTAAAAATATATGCCATCAGTATGTGTATCACCAGGAACTGGACACCAAATAAATCATTTATTTTAATGGTAAAAAAAGTATTCAACCACATTTCGTGTTTTATATAGAATATCATATTCTACACAGCTTGATAGAAGGAATAGGGAATAAAAAAATACCAGTATTTTCTATTTCCTATAAGGAACAATTACTAATTTTATCATGAGACCATCTACCCACCCCAGTGTGATTTATTGGAAACAAATATATTATAGTGTGTCTAACTTTGGGCAGCACACCTCCTTATTTTCTTATTCGAAGACCGATTTAAAAAAAAAATCAACATGTAGTACTCTAGATCATAGTCACAGTAATTATCAGTAGTAATAACTCAAGGACATTGATAATTATAGCAAATTCCGAAAGCTTGTTTCCTATAAGCAACAAGCTTGAGGAATTTGTTATATTAATCAATGTCCGAGGGTTATACGCATAGAAAATTTTTTGCTAAGCGATATTTTTCAATATTGCCTAAGTCTATGAATGCTTTCCATACAAATTTGTTATTGTAAACAGCATATTTTGATATATTTAATACGAATATTTCATTAATCTTCTCGTCAGTATTACAACCAAATCGTGAGAATGACATTTTGACGTTATTGAATATTTGAAACTTCAATTTCGAAATAAATCAAAATATATATATCCATAGCAACGTGAGAGTGATAACAGACTACTTGGCCTGTTATCAGTATAACAGATGTTCTGATTTGTTGTATTCAGTCAGATGACCTCAGTTTAACTAATTTCATTGGATTTTCGCTTGAGCAAAAAATTTTCAGTATAACAGATGTTCTGATTTGTTGTATTCAGTCAGATGACCTCAGTTTAACTAATTTCATTGGATTTTCGCTTGAGCAAAAAAATTTCATGTTAAGTAAATCGACTTTTGTGGAAAAAGTAAATAAAAGTAGGTATAACTGCCGTAACTGTCACAGTATAGGTATACGATTTTCGAAATTTTGTGATTAATTTAGAAGTGAGCGCTAACGAAATTGGCGTTGTAACTTCACCCTGCATAATAAAATCTTTTACGTACAATTCCAGTTCCACTCACCTTATGCAATTGGTGACCTCTGGATCGAGATGACACTCTCGTAGATGACATCCATAATCTTTGCTTCGGACCTTTACGTATACGCGGCATTGTTGAAATCAAAATCGTAATACTTTCACTGTACACAAAAACACAAGTAAAACTAAATAATGGATTCAGAACTACAGAATTCTCTCCCACCGCATTATGACTTTGAACACTTTTCTATTGGCTGCAGTTAATAATTAGATAAAGCCTGATAATCAGGTAGTTCTAAATTGAAACCCCCTCTGGTCATCGGCTTGAATATGTGCCACTAATTTCGATTCAGGTAGTGTTATTAAATTTTGAGTAACTCTCCAGATTTTTTTTTACTAACCTGTGGATATGAAATAATAATATAATATTCCATGAAAATTATAATTCTTCACCCATACGGCTATCCCTCGTAAACATGTTGAAATGTGAATGTATTTCATCTCACTTCATAAATGAACAGTTCCTTTGAATTCTGAGAGCGGCGCCACTCTCCGGATACAAAATGTTGCCGTGCAAGGGTTTCGTAGTCCCTAACTTTTAAGGTTTATTTTTCATTATTAGTGGATGAAAAAATTTGGACGTGTTGGTAAAGATCTGATCTATGTCCCTGTTTTCTTACTTTTTCGAAATTTAATTTGGTTCTCTTAAAAAAAATATTGGAAAATCATCAAAAAAACATAGACTTTGCGATTTTTTTCAGAAAAAACTAAATCAAATTTTGAAAAAAGTGAGAAAACAGGAACATAGATTAGATCTTTACCAATATGTACTTATTTTTTTATTTACTAAAAGTGAAAAATGAACCAAAAAAGTTAGGGACTACCAAACCCTTGCAAACACTATTTATATTATAGTACAACTTGCTCTTAGTGACCATACGTCCCGCTTTGGGCGGGACATTCCCGCTTTCAGGCTGTTTGTCCCGCTGTCCCCAGCGAGAGCCAAAAGGTCCCGCTTTCGCAAACAGATCAAACAATAATCAATTAATACTTGCCTTCCAATAATACATTCAAAATATGCGGGCTTTGTCGGCAAGCGGCGGCAGCGCGCGAGAGAGCAGTGTGGAGAGAGAGCGAGACCGAGTCAACATACAACAATCCCAAAGTTTTTTTTGTTTTAGTCGAAGTCGAGACGAGCGACAGAACGATTTATTGTTAATTCCGTAATGTAACATTGCACAAATGCCTAAACGCAAATGTACATTCAATATTACTTTGCAAAACAAGTATCCATTTATAAAACAAAGGAGTGGTTTAGCAGATGTTACAAGTGTCGTACTGATTTTAGTGTTGGACATGGTGGTGCCAGCGATATTGAGAAACATTTAAAAACGGAAAAACACAGGCTTTCCGATCAAGCTGCCGCTTCGAGCTCGTCA
Source organism: Chrysolina oricalcia (assembly GCA_944452925.2). NCBI lineage: Eukaryota > Metazoa > Arthropoda > Insecta > Coleoptera > Chrysomelidae > Chrysolina > Chrysolina oricalcia. The sequence continues at coordinate 34,669,890 of OX101825.2, read as the reverse complement.
ATGCTTGCTTTTTTTAAAAGAACCGATGCGCCAACTTCCAAAGATTTGGATATGGCTGCAGCGGAGGGTACGTGGGCGTATCACACGGTGCAAGAAAATCATAGCTTTCGCTCAAATGACTGCGCTTATAATTTAATTCAAACTTGTTTTGAGCCAAAATTTAGATGTGCTCGCACAAAATCTCAGGCTATTGTTGTAAATGTATTGGCACCTATGGCGAATGATGAATTAACAGAGCATCTTCGCGCAGCCCACTGCATTACTTTATCAACTGATGCTTCAAACCATGGCTCAATAAAATTATTCCCTGTTTTGGTCCGTTATTTTTTACCATGCGAAGGCGTGAAGGTTAAAGACCGGGGGATAGTGACAGATTTTGGGACACGATTTTACTCAGTATGCCTTTTGGAGGGCAGTACTGTCCGTATATCCTCGTGATAATAATGCATGAATCAAAGAGTCGTCGTAGGTTCTTCATATTGAAATATAATAATAATATTTTCGAATGCCATGTGTTTTGTAATAAAGTAATAAACGTAAAATACTCGAAAAACCATTGGCATACCATCAGGATGGGCGGAGAATTCCTTTTTCCAAATACAATTTCACGTGACCATACCAGCCATTCGGACCCAACCTAACGGCCTGCCAATCGTTTTTCGAGTATTTTAGTTTTATTATTTCATCACGAAAAACATGGCAGTCTGATTAAAATCGTACCCGAATAATAATAATAATTAAAATTATTATTATTATATTTTAATATGAAGAACCTACGACGACTGTTTGATTCATGCATTATTATCATCAGGATATACGGACAATACGGTCGTACAAAAGGCATACTGAGTAAAATCGTGTCCCAAAATCTGTCACTATCCCCCGGTCTATTAAGATTTTGGATTTTCGAGAGCAGCCAGGTGAAACATCGGATATAATTGTCGATTACTTGAAGGAAGTATTATATTGCAATGATTTGAGTAAGAAAATTGTGGCATTTTGCGCGGACAATACGAATATAAATTTTGGAGGGAAAAATAGAAATGGGCGTAACAATGTTTATACAAAATTGAACCTAGCCCTGGGAAGACAGCTTATTGGCATTGGGTGTGGAGCCCATATAGTTCACAACGCGATCAAAACAGCCGCAGACTGTCTCCCAATTGATTACGAATGCATCATTGTGAAAATTTATTCATTTTTCTACATCTACAATGTTGGAGTAGAAGCTCTAAAAGAGTTCTGCGATTCCACTGGCACAGAGTACCACAAAATATTGGGCTACAGTAAAACAAGGTGGCTTGCGTTGCGTTGAGAGAGTTTTGAAAATGTTCCAGCCTTTGAAAAGCTATTTTCTGAGCATCAATAAATGCCCAAATATTTTAAAATCATTTTTCGAAGATCCTACCTCTGAATTATGGTTATTTTTTTGCACGCACAGGCAGCGACATTTCACCAAGTCGTGTTGAAAATCGAGGGACAAAACGTTTCTGCAGTAGAGTCTGCCCAGGAAATTGATAAACTTCGAGAAAACTTGGCGCACTTAAGGATACTTCAATGTTTGTTCCTCACACTGTCCGTAATCTACTGGTTAAATTGCAAGACACTAACGCTGCTGTAGATCAGCAGAACAGTAAAACTGCGGCGGCTGACTTCTATAAGACAAGTAAAGAATACTTGAAGCAGTGGTGTCAGTTCACTGCAGAACTAGAAGTATATAAATGGGCAAATTTGACAAAAGTACTTGCTTGGGAAGAAGTACAGATTGTGATGGATTTACTGATTACGCAAGGATTTATTACCAGCAGCCAAGATACGGAAGTGTTTGACGAGTTTTCACTTACCTATTTCCAAGTACGTCACAGACGAAAAAATCACAAGCTGGAATGCCAAGAATATTGCTGTTGAAGACAGTTGGGTGGAGTTGTTCAAACACTTCCGTGCTAACAATCTCAACTGTTCGAACTTTCATATAATTATTGAGTACGTTTTATGTCTGCCTGGAAGTTCCGCACCTGTCGAACGAGTTTTTTCTCTCTCTCTCGCTGGAGTCTGTTATAATATTTTTCCATAGTACAGAATAAAAACCGTCACAGTTTTTCTACAGGGCTGTCAACAATATACCCAATTCTTCAGTGAATGAATTCACCTATACGAAGTTATAAGTTCATTGAGTTTATCATTGAGGATCAATCAGAGTTGATTGACCAAAATATAATGAAGCTATCAATACAGAGTGTTTAGGAATAAAGAAGGGTCCATATATTCAAGAATTTCTCTTATTTTTCACTAAGAGTAAGCAGTTTTTCTTAGATTAAATACCCCAAATTAATAATAACACCAGAAACATAAATTACAATTATCCTATACATAGATTAGCAGTAACAGAAAAAAATGCTCTGTACAACTCCATCAAGTTTTATCAAACTACCAGATAGAATTAAGGTTATTTCATCGGAAATTGCATTTAAAAATGCAATTTGGAAACTTCTAGTGAACCTAGAGCCCTACTCCATAAGTGATTATATAGAAGCACATCTAGAATAATTTTTATTAATCACCACTATGTTATTTATCTTATATTTATTGTGTCAATTCATACCAAGTTGTTAATGTGATTTGACGCCCGTTTGTTTCTACTACCTTTTACAGGTTTACAGGTTGTTTTTTCAAATAAAGATTATTATTATATATACATGTAATTACTCCAAATCAGGAATTTTATTATTTTTGAGTGAATTCAGATAAATGGAAAACATTCACATATTATTTGTTGACCGATAGTCAACTGTTGTTCAACTAAGCGTTACTCAACGGAGAGCTAAAGTCATCTCCTATTACCAGAACTACGTCGTAATACCTAAAGGTTCGGCGATAGACGGCGCCAAATAATTAATTTTGTGTATTTGTAAGATATAGCAAGCCATAAAATATGAATATATTTTGTGAGTCACTCAAGGAAATATATCTGATGTTCAGAGGATATTGAATATATTTCCGTCGACTATATATTTGAACTGAATGAACTGAGTTCAAGGTGAATTCAATAATAGGCAGAAAAACCTAGAGGAACGTATATTGTTCATAATTTGTGCATGACACGAATATCTTTGCTCAAATTATATTCATTCAAGTATTTATGATGGTATTTGTGATGGTCTGTTTTTCGGATGATTTTCTTTCAGCAATAACTTGACAACGCCGCAAAATTTTCGAAAAAAGGAAATACCTCCGTATGTAAAACATTTTGCTCAGTTCAACAGTGAGAAAATTTAAAGAGTGGTCTATTTAAAAAAGTGATGCTTTGTGTTTCCCCGCTTTAAAGAAACACTCTGTATATTTCGATTTTTTTAACAAGTAACAAAGTAAACCGTATAACTTTTATCTGAAACATATTTCCATCCTCCTCATGATAGGCGAGATACTGTACTTCCTCACACTAATAGGCGACCCTGTATATAATATGGGTCATTCCTTATTTCAAACACTCTCTATTCATAGCTTCAATATATTTTGGTCTATCAACAAACCATTCTGAGTGATCCTCAATGATAAATCCTTATCTTATAATCTCGTTGGCGAATTCGTTCACTGAAGAGTTGAGTATGTTGTTGACTATACCCTGTACAAAAACATTGGAGTTTTTTTCTGTATCATGGAAAAATACACGAATTTTAGGAATGTTCAGTCGCACACAGTATTGAATATAAATGAGATATTGACATTTTTTTATTCAGTTGAATTTCTCCAAAAATCACAAAATTATTGATTTGGCGCCCTTTAGCGCCGAATCTGGTCATACAATCGAGTTGGGCCAATGGAGACTTTCACTCGGAATGGTTTCAGCTACAACATTTCAAAAATCCAGCCATTTTCACCGAAAAGCTTTTTCCCATAAGCTGTGTGCGTGGTCCTTTGGCGCACATATCAAGGACCAACGGCAGTACAAGAATTTCATAATAATAATGTAATGATAATGTGAATTTTTAAATGAAAGAAATAAAAAATATTTAAAGATTTACTTATATGTATTTTAAAAAGCACGTTTTTATCACGCACTTGAAATTATGAATAAACAATTAAATTGACTTGTATTAGTTATATTACGGTAAAAGTACCTATGCATTTTAACGTGCCAATATTTCAACTTCATTGAAGTGAAAAGGCAAACAAATATTTTTTTGAACAATACATGGGGAGTGATAGATACCTTCGGTAGTTATTAGTAAGCTTGTCACTTCTTTATAGTTGTAGTCAAACATATAAGATAAATAAAAAAAGGCGCAAAAAATGGTCGTTTAGCACGAAATTGATTTCCATGCCGCCGACCAGGGTCGGACTAGTACATATGCCACTAAATATTGTGATGCGTGAAGATTAATCAAGTTAATTTAACAAAAGCACTGTAACTTTTGTATTCATAATAATCCATTTTTATAATTAATAATATCCTTAGATTAGGTAAACAACTGCCCGGTCGAAATCTAATTTGCTAATAGCTGCGCGTACCGCACACAGCTGTGATTTCTATTATAACTACGCCTGACCCTGCATGGAAAAAAACATACCTAATTGCTGTGCGGGCCTTTACATCTTCCGCGCCAAGTGTTACGTGGGGGCGATAGGTGGAATAATTTGAATAAAGTTAGAGATGTCAATAATTTTATTTATTGATTTATTGCAATTTTTGTCTAAAAACTGTGTTTGGTTATTGACAAAATATGAATTAATTTCCTGAACTTATGTAATTATTAATATTGACTCGCACTGAATGGCGTGGTACTATGCATTTTTGGCTGAAATATGTACTTTTTAATTGATAACTTGCCTAATTTTTTTGAAGGAAATGTGAGGACTAGCACAATATTTGCTTACGCATGATGATTCCTAAGGTGGACCGGTCCGTTCATTAATTTCTTACATTGCAAGGAAAATAATATCTATAGGTGAACATGTAAAAGACAGAAATTCGTTTTCGAAATGCAGGGCGTTAAAGTTGAAAATCAATATTGAATTTACTTTTATTACTGGAGGATCACAAAATACCTTAGAGCAGATGAATAAAAATATGATTCTACGAAGCAGAATGCCAGTGTCCAATATTGATTATATTCCCGAATTTGATTTTAGGAAATGATTCAATTTTATGCAAGAAATGAATTAATGGTCCAGTGGAAAAACGATGAGGTTCTAATGTGGAAGTGTCATCGTTTTTACACTGTGCTGCCAACTTTCGACCGCAGTTTTTTATGGAATGTCATTGTTTGTCCCCAGTAAGGTTTGGGATGTCGATACTTCGAGCTATATATAAACTAACAGATGCCGCTAAAATGTCGATTTCGGAAAAAATGAAACCTCATCGTTTTTCCACTGGTCCCTTCAAATATGATTGCACTAAAACTTGATAGAAATCACCGATAAAAAACGAGAAAACAATATTCGGCACCAAAATTTAATGTAATTGTGTCGGATGAAAACTCCGTTCAAGACACCCATATGATGAATATAATTTTTTAATTTTAGCACAATTGATCATTGACATACCATACTGAGAGCTTCCATCTATTAGAAAAACTTCAACCGCGAAAGTATTATTCCAGTTCAAAGTGAAGTAAGTAAATTTTCGCAATAAAATCTGTATAAATAATGATAACGTGGATTACAGAGAGTTCATATAAATGGAACACAGGGCGACCAATTGGAAAGTTGAATTTATTTTCATTGAAGACCATGTAGGTATATGCACTTATTTGAGAATTACCTTCTCTAGCTCATTTTTGAATTATCTGAACAAAAACATCTGAATTCCTGACAATCCAGATGTTTAGTCGTGAAGAATGCAGTACTGAATAAACGCTCTGTATATACGAGAATGTTGTTAATTTTTTTATTTGTTATTCTATTTGTTGAATAACTTTTTAATGAATGATAAATCGAATCATTATACTGCATATATTTTTTTGTATCTTTGTACTTAGTATCGATCTCTAGTATACTCATTTATCTAAACAAAAAGAATTAATCAAAACTCTCTCAATAATGAATTTGATGCAATTGAAAAATGATTTACCTATGGCGAATTTACCAATAATGCACTAGCTATTTCAAACTCTTGCACCACTTGTTCCCAATATTATGTGACCCTTTCCAGGCAGAGATGGACAAGATAAGACCATTTTTTGCGCCTTTTTTTATTTATCTTATATGTTTGACGACAACTATAATATCAAATGCTTAATTCAGGAGGCTCTTTTTGGTTGTGTGTACTTTAAGTTATTTCCAACAAAGCGCTCCACACTTTTTGTATCAACCATTGGATATAAAAGAAGTGACAAGCTGACTAATAACTACCGAAGGTATATCTTTCACCCACCATGTATTGTTTAAAAAAATAAATGTTTGCGTTTTCTCTACAATGAAGTTAAAATATTGGCAAAGTTAAAATGCATAGGTATGCATATCGTAACTAATCCAAGTCAATTTTCTTATTTTATAATATTTAGTGCTTGATTAAAGCAAGCATGTTTTTTAAACTATATATTTAATCACTAAAACAGATAACTTCGTTTTGTGATTTCAGATGGATGGATGGAAATTGACAGTTTCGTCCATCTGACAAAAAAAACCGATATCCGAGTCGTCGGACATGGGATGACAGATATGTGGGAATTCACCTCAACTTTAAGTAAGATCTCATGTGACAAAGTGTGTCAATTTTCACTTATTTTATTTTTTTTCGAAATGTATAAAACATAATATAAAGTATAATATATTCAGTAACAATCGTACTTGTACAAACATTTAAAATAAAATGACAAATATACTATCACTAAAAAATGAAATTCACTCTGTATAACGGTAATGCACATTTTGTATGTATTATAAACATTGGCGTGTTAATTAATAACTTGAACTGACGACTCAGACTATTACGTACACGCCGCGATTCATAGAATATCCATCGGAATACCGAATACGGTTGAAATAGTAGTCCACACAGAAATAACCAACCAATCACGGGAATGTTGTCAACTCACTCTGTAGTAGGTTATTCATTTCAAATACTAAATTATCATCTCCAGTGTGTGTGGAGTGTATGTCATGGCTGCGGATTTCTTATTGCTAAATGAGTTTTAATAATATACGCTAATGATCATTTATGTGTGTAATTTTCTGTTTTTATATACATATTACTCAAAATTGGCCTATGTTGAGGAAAGTACACTATCGGTTGTTTAAAAATTCCTGAGCGTTTCAGTTTTGTCATGTACTCCATGTTGATGGATTTTTCTGTAAACTTCGAAATCACATATATCTTTAGTAGTAATGCCCTAGATCTATAGTTGCTAGTTATGGTCTTTTTTCATATATTTGATGATTGCATTACTCCCTTGCTGTTTTTCAAGTGGATGGAAACACAAACAATAAGAATGTCAAATCAAATCATGGTTGATGGAAGAGCAGTTTTCGATATCCCCGGATACTGGCGACTGAATTTCGCCCTATCATACTGTAGACATATATTGATTTATTTTCTCATTGTGAAAAATGCAGTATGAATAAAGACATATTATTATTATTAAATATACTTTATTGTACGAAGAACGTTATTCTTATTTACAAAAGCGTTTCTTACTATTCACACAGTATGAATCGGTAAAATTGTGGATTATAAAAACATTCACAAAAACAATCGAAAACTTAGTCTTAGTCAATATAAATAAAAAGTATACATAAAAATAATTGTGTATACAGTGCTTTCATTTCAAAACTTCCCACCCCTATTATTTCTTTTAGCAGGGAAAATTTCCTGTAGGGAAAAAATACGTAAATTTAGATATGGAGGAGGCAGTTCAAAAACAGTGCCAGTTGTATTTTAGGTTTAATCCCCCTACCCCTAGCTACCCCCACGTAATAATTTTAAATGGCACCCCCACACTTGTAACACATCATTTTAAAGATCTTAAAATTCCTCACTCAACCCCGTTTAGAAAACTGAAATTGGTTGATCCGTTCTCGTAAAATAGGGCAAAAAGAAAATAAATTATAACAAAATGCAAAATAAATTAATGAATTTATGGAACCGCTACAACTGACTCAATAACGGTATGTTTATGTTTTTTTTACACAGAGTTTTTTCCTTTAGCAGAAATTGATATAAGGGCACACAGTTTCTTCTTGGCGTCAGGTAAAATTAAATGGTGAATACATTTATCAGAATTAGTTATTCCTGATTTTAAACTGTTTGTCAAGTGGTGTCAGTTGCACTGACAGTAATACAAATCGTAATGGTGTACACTTTACAAGAAAGAACTGAAATTATTTTTATTTATGGTTCTGAAAATAGGTGTGCTCGTATGACAGCCCGGGTTTTTAATGAACGGCATGCAGGCCAAAATGTGAGTCACCGATATGTTCTAGACCTTGTTCAAAAATTTGAAGAGACCGGTTCTGTGTGCAACAGAGCAGTAAAGCAGCCCAGAGTTCTTACTGAAGACGCACAGTTGAGATTTTAGGCCAATTCGCCGTTGAGCCTACTACTTCAATTTCGAAAGTCGCTAAGTTAGTAAATATTTCAGTTGGTTCTATACACAAAGTTTTAAAACTAAACAAGTTCTTTCCTTACAAAGTGAGTATTCTTCTGCAACTCAGTGAAGATGACTATGATAGGAGAATTGAATTTTGTGAAATAATTACTGCGAGAATTCAAAATGACCCGAATTTAATAAAAAATATTTGCTTCAGCGATGAATCAACTTTTTTTCTTAATGACTTTGTAAATAAGCATAACTGTAGATACTGGGATAATGAAAATCCACACTTGGTTCGAGAGGATCATACGCAATATCCACAAAAAATAAACGTCTGAGCTGGAATTTTGGGAAACGAAATAATTGGCCCTATTTGTATTGAAGAAAATTTAACTGGTCAATTGTATTTAAACTTATTGGAAAATGTAATCGATCCACTCATAACACAGTTCTTAGAAAGCCAAGTTGATGAAGAAGACAACCTTGGATGAACAAAATTTACATTTTCAACAGTACGGCGCATCGCCACACTACGCATTGCATGTCCGACAGTGGCTCGATCAACGGTATCCTGACGAATGGATTGGCAGAAGAGGCGCTCTGGAATGGCCGGCGAGATCTCCGGATTTAACGCCATTGGATTTCTTTCTCTGGGGTTATTTGAAGACAATGGTATACAAAACTCCCCCGCAGGACATTCAGGATCTAAGACACAGGATTACTGACACATGCAGACAAATTAATAACGAAACATTTACAAAAGTCCGACAGGAATTCGAGAATAGATTATACTTTTGCTTAGCTACTAATGGTGAACATTTTGAACACCTAATAAAGTAAGGTACATTTATTTAATTGCAATAGCTAATATTTTATTTTTTATTATAATTAATTTTTTTTTTGCCCTTTTTACGAGAACGGATCAACCAATTTCAGTTTTCTTAACGGGGTTGAGTGTGGATTTTTAAGATCTTTAAATTGATGTGTTACAAGATAGGGGGTGCCATTTAAAATTATTAAGTGGGGGTAGCTAGGGGTAAGGGGGTTAAACCTAAAATACCACTGGCACTGGTTTTAAGCTTCCCCTCGATATCTAAATTGTTGTGTTTTTTGCCTACGGCAAATTTTCCCTGCTAAAAGAAGTAATAGGGGTGGGAAGTTTTGAAATGAAGGCTCTGTATACATGCACAGACAAATTAAAATTTTGTGAATACTAGGTATCACAGTCACAATAATAAAAAAATTAAAGTAAAACAAATAAAAGTAGAGTAAAAATACATTCATAGTCGTAAGGTCATAGACGTACGGAAAATCCTGCCAAAGCATGGTCTTATAACTAAACTTAAAATTAAAATGCTAAATACATATTTATACATATGTAAATACATTTAAAAATTTGTTGAAAATGGCACTTGAAATATCTAATAATAAGTGGTAAAACGAAAAACGATAACGACCCAAAGATTATTGACATATTATATCAGCACACACTTATAAATATGTATTTTTTTTATCAATTAATTAAATTCTGAGCGTCAAGCACATTATTATAAAGTTAGGTGTTCTGATGGAATTCGTTGAGATTATAACAAGAGTTCACCATAAGGAACTTTTTGACAGATTTCCTAAACTTGTGCTCATTTTCAATTTCTTTTAGGTGAAAGGGCAGATGATTGAATAACTTCTTGCTTTCATAGATTAGGGAGTTATCGGTTAGAGTTGATGTGGGAATAGAGAGTTTAATATTCAATGAAGAGCTGCGGGTTTTATGTGCCGACGTCACATATCTGAATTCCTTGTATTTTCTTTGGACGGTTTCCAAGATGAAAATGCAAGCCAGTGGCAATATTCCATGGAATAAAAACAATGTTATGATTCTCTCATGCCGGCTTTATACATATATCTCAAAGCTCTCTTTTGAAGTTGAAAACTCTTTCAAACGAATAGTTCGCACAAATGCCCCAGAATCAAATACCATAACGCAAATAAGACTCGATGAGTGCAAAGTAAACATTCCTGGCAGCAGTTAACTCTAATTCATTACATGTAACTCGCACTGCATATCAGCCAGACGCTAGACTTTTGGTTAAACCAAATACATGCTCTTCAAATTTTAGTTTGGAGTCAATATTCAACCCCAACATTTTATTTATTTGTTTGTTACTGACACTACCATTTTCAACTACGTTGTTGGTGACACGTTTGAAGTTGATTATACCTGTCTTAGTGGTGTTCAAAGATAATAAGTTGGCATCATACCATTTTTTTGACATTTTTCAAGTCTTCGTTGATGATGTCTTCTAGTATTTTGTTATCCTTACCATGCCAGAGGATAGTGGTGTCGTCTGCAAATATTGTGAATCGTCCCTCTATATCGACATATGCTAAATCATTCACTTAAAGTAAAAATAACAAGGGTCCCAGTACAGAGCCTTGCGGCACTCCATGTTTGAGAGCTAATTGGTTCGAGTTTTCATTTGCGAGGATGACACTTTGGAAGCGTTCTGCCAAATACGACTAAAACCAGAGCATGGATATACCTCTAAAACCATAGGTGTGCAGCTTTTGCAGCAGTCAAATGCTTTTGACAGATCACAGAACACCGCTCATTCAAAATTACCATTCAAAATTTAAAATTGGTAAAACCTGTTGATGATTACAAGAAATTAGATTGTTATGAATAAATCCCATCTCAATAATGATAATTGCCAATTAAATTCTAAACTATTTCAGTATGGGTAGGTGAAATCATACCTGACCACATCAATCAAATTTGATCACAGGTATGATCACACATGAAGTTCTATACCAATAATAATTCATAGTAATTAATTATTTGATATAAATGCGACTGGTTTGGAGTTAGTTTGGTATTCCTACTGATGAAGATAACTTGTTTATCGAGATGCTCATCTAGGAGTGAAAATACTTAGGTGGTAAATGGAAAAATACTATTTGTACTCATTGAATGACACCACAGGCGTCCGGTATCCCATTTCGTTAAAATTTTGGGTTAATCAGCTACACGTTGCATGTTCGATATACTCTATCTCATATTCTTCTAACGTTGAACCATGTTATTTTCTTGTTTCCTCATTTCCTTTTTAGTAGGAAGGTCATATCAAATTTTCATCGTAACATATACATCTTGTGGTTTCAACGCCTGTTCATTTCACGGTTCATATGTTTTTTCGTGTTAAAACTCCATCCTGGCCTCTTACTCTGATGTCATGAAACATTACGGGGCCAGGTAGCCGAGTGGTTAAAGCGACATTGTTTCAATCACTTTTGCTGCCAGTCGGCGATGGTTCAAACCATGGCGACTGCAAAACTTTTTCTGATGGCCCGAGAAAGTGCTAGGAATCACACGTAAAAAGGTAAGATCTCGTTAATCCTTGGCTCGCACAAGTTTCGACTTCTGAGGGCTGCCGTTCGTAAGGGGACGACAGCTGGTTAACGGAAAAAACAATTTTTTTTTAACAACAATTATGAACCGATATAAAGTGGTTCGACATTGCTTGTCGGAAAATTACTATTAAATAATGATACATTTGTCAATAACCCGGATTTCTGCCTAAGTTTGGTTATGAGATTTATCGAGCACCACGAAGTAGTTCTTGTAGAACCTTTACCGATAATCTGATTGAAATACGGCTTTTTTAGTCCTCCCCCCTGTTAACTTTTTAACGGTTCGACGTACAAACACGAAAAAAAAACAGTTCGGAGGGTTTTACCAATACTATTTTTTGGAACAAAAAATATGGTGACTGCTCGACAAAAAATTTATATGGTATGGGGGGTCAAGTGTCACATCGTTGAAAAGAGAATTCCATTCTATTTACAACCATCAATTTTTTTTTTTGAATTTCGTTAATATTTTTGTGCCATTCGAATTTGAAATATCAAATATAAATGCGGATCTGAATACTACTCATATCTTGATCAATTTGAACAGTTTGTTGTGGAATAATGAAACCAAAAATATTTTGAAGGGTATTACCGATACTACTTTTCAAGAGAAGAAACATTGCAATTACTCGACAGATGGCGCTGGGGGCACATCAACTAGAAAATTTCGAAAGGCATAAAAATCGAAATTGGGAAGAAAATTCTCAACAAAAGTCGAAAATAATTAGATGGTTGTGAAGAGAATCAAATTCTCTTTTCTTGTGTGACACTTGACCCCCCATGCCATTAAAAAAATTTGAGTTGATGTGCCCTCCGCGCCCCCTGGCGAGCAATCACCATATTTTTTGTTTCAAAGCATAGTATCGGTGAAACCCTCCAAACGGTTTTTCTTTCATGTTTGTACGTCGAACCTTTCAAAAGTTAACAGGGGGGTAGGACTAAAAAAAGCCGCACTGTATAGTAGTGTATTGATTAGACATCAATTAACATTGAATTGACAAGTAGAAAGGTATCACACGTTTAAAGGTAGGGGCCTCGTCTTCTCTAGCTTGATAGAGTCTCTTGAAGACTTCTGAGGGTTGCTCTAAGGGTGCAGCGTTGACAGAAATAACAAATTTTGAACATCGTGGTTAATGCTAAAATAACATTTTAACGTCCGTATAATAAACATAAATATAAAACTATCCAATAGAATGAAAAGCAGTCAATAGGGCGCAGACAACACGTGATTTCTTGTATATCACAAAATGCATTCAGGAGTTGAAAGTACTGGAATTTGAACAGGCTCGATTGGTTTTTCAATTCATAGGAATAGTAAACTGAAGAAATTTGCACCAGCATATTTTCTGGATTTTCTATTGTTGTTGAGGCTAGGTCTGTCTCAGTTCGTTTTTTTTGCGAGTTTGATGGCTATTTTCATGAATGTAGGTGTGAATCAGTATTTTATATAAAAACTATTGAAAGTTAGAAGTGTTTTCTCTTTGAAAATACTTCTGCGGGACTCTCGATGATGCAAGTAGTTCAGGTGAATTATTTTTTTGTACAATAAAGACTCGGGCACTATTGGTGGCCAAGCCATATACTACAAAGTTGATTACTTTTAGTTGAGTAAACCAATGTATAGTAGAAAAACAGTAATAATCTCTTCCTCACCGAGACAACTAGTTATGTTTTTCAATGCGAAGTAATGCTTCTTCAATTCGGAGCAAATCCTATTAATTTCCTCCCATTTAAGGTTGTTATCAATAATAGTACCAAGAAATTTGGTGGGCCATAGAACAGCAGAGTTTCTGATTTATTATATGAATAGAAATTCATCTAATGTGTATTTATGAGAACGAATGAAGCAAAGTCATGACTGGTTTGAGTCTTATTTGAGTCAACGAACTCAAATTGTAAAAGCTAATAGCTATTCCGATATTGGTTTAATTATGGTGTACCACAAGGGTCTGTGCTTGGACCTATCCTGTTTTTTTATATTTCAAAGACCTTGCAAATATCAAGACTGATGGTATATTCACTGTTTTTGCAGACGACACAACGACCCTATGGCGTGATCAAAATTCAAACAATATTTTTAGCAAAATGTCTCGGGACATAACTGCTGTGAGAAAGTGGTGTAATGCGAATCTGCTTTAGTTTAACACTAACAAAACTAATCTTTTGTCATTTCAATGCAGTATACCAGACATTCCCATGAGGAATGTTATTATTGCAGCTAACAATATCAACACCTTCCTAGGGATTCACTTTGACAGAAACCTCAATTTTCGACATCATATTTTCTTTCTGAGTAAAAAGCTGTCCTCAGGGTGCTATGCTCTGCGTGTTATTTCAAACGAATTGGGTGAGGCAACTGCGAAAGTATTTATCACGCACTATTTGAGTCACATGTCAGGTATGGTATACCTTTCTGGGGAACCCGCAATAAACAACGTTTCATCATGATTGTTACTCTTCAGAAACGTGCTATTCGCTATATTTGCCGAGTAAAACTTCGAGTATCCTGTGAAGAGTTATTCAAAAAGCAGAAACACCTCACGATTCCATCTCTCTCTTTATTCTTGAAACCGTATCTCTGGTACATAAAAACTTAAAAACAAATCTACTTATGACACAATTCTTGGACCCACCCGCCAAAATAACAATTTAAAATTACCCATTCCATCTTCCAACTTGATAATAAGCTTCATAATTTACAATGCTGCTAAATTGTAACCATCTTCCAGCAAGTGTCACTTTATTCAGAAAATCAGTGAAACATATTCTGATAGAAGAAGTATTTTATGATGTCCAAGATTACCTCAATAAAAACTTGACTGATCCTTCAATTTAAATTTTTAATCTATTTTAAATATATGTTGTTTTTTAACTATCCATTAATTGTTATGTGAAATGTGTTTTATATATACTTTATTTTATTTTATTTATATTTTTACAAGACTTTGTCAATAAGATGTAAATCTTCAGACAATAAAGGATATTTTGATTGATTGATTGATTGATCATACGCGAAACTCATAGAGCTAGATTTCATAGATCTGAATTTGAAAATGAAAGGAACTGGCCGAACCGAAAAAACTACTCAATCGCTCTGCCTTATTAAACAGTAGTCGATCTTTGTCGCACATCTACTCACGCTTTCTATCGTTTGCGCATCTCAGAGGCATCCTTACGCTTGTCGATCTGTAATCTGAAATATTAATAACGAAATAGAATTTCATCAAAACGTCATTCAAGTCTCGTTCTTCTATCTTGGCAAACGGTGAAAGGTTCGAAGAAAAAGTAAATAAGTTCGAAACGAAACGTTGTGCAATTCATAGATAAGTCATCGTTGAAAAGAGTTTCGAGTTGATCACATACAATCAATACAAAGAAGTGTCCAAATATATTAGCTATATCTCTTTAATTCGATATGATTTTCCCTCCGTGGTTGAGTTCAATATTTCCCAGTGATTTTTTCTTGTTTAAGTGTGAGTGGTTATTACTAGACTTTTCTATAAGAGTTTTATATAATGTATAATAGTAATAGTAGGCCATTGTGGTCGTGATCGTAGAGTGTTCGCTTCTCAAACGTAGAGGCGTGGGTTCATTTTCCATTTTTGTCAGCGGTCTAGTGCATGGCATCACACGTTAAAAGGTAAGGAATACATCTTCCTAGCTCGCACAAGAGAATCAATTATTAACTGTTCCATCTCTGTTTATCCTTGAAACAGTTTGCTTGGTTTTCAAAAATAAATACTTGTATAAGGTCAGTGAAGGCATTACTCGCCAAAGAGGTAATTTGGTACTTCCCTTTCCTTCTACGAATATGATTAAAAACTCATTGATATATAATGCAGCAAAAATGGACAATTATATTCCATGGAATATAAGAAGTATTAAAGAGTATAATCGGTTTAGATTATCCATGAAGAATATTCTCCTTGAGCAGGTTCTCTATGATGTTCAGGACTTCTTTCAGGTCACTTTTTCAGCAACCTTACCAATCAGAGACAATTTATAGTTTAGTCCAGTTATGTTTGTTGTTAATGTATTTACTTCATTTAATGAGATGTATTTTAATATGTTATACAACTTTATATACATTATTTTATTTATTAATCTATATATTGTTTAAATGTTACATTTAATGTATTTTAATGTGTCTGTGCATGTCTGACTCATGTAATTTCTATTAAATTTTACTTGACTAACACTTTGTCAATGAGGATTAATTTCTTTCGACAATAAAGAATATTTTGATTTGACTTGAAGTCTCTCGTCTTCTGAGGGTTGTCTTAGGGGTGCAGCCGGTTTACGGAAAGAATACAACAAAATTTTAGGATTGTTTCGCCTTTCTTGGTTGGTAAGATTTCTTTAAATGTTTGTATTCATTTTGAAGTTCGACATTATTTGGTTTTTATTTCCTAAATTGTTCAAATGATGTATATTTCCTGATTCGGAATGGAATTAATAATTATACCAAGATGATTTCGAATAAGCAATGAGTTTAGAAAAGAAGTCTCGAATGCAATTGAAAAATGTTCCCAAAATAGTTGGAAAGATTCAGTATTGAATTGCCCAATACTCTGGTCAGTAAGTTATCTTCTGTAAATAATATCAATTTCTTCTGAATTTTCAATATCGGAATGTACTGTAGTCGGGAATAGTAATTGTTTTGAACTAATATTTTACAAATCTGCACACCTGCAAATGAGCTGCATCCAAATTATTCGACTGCCTTTGAATGTGAATCGGTGCTCATATCAGTGTTTAACGAATTTCACGATGAAATGTATGTCTCAATCGTGAAACGAATACTCTTTACACTTGATTACTTGTTTTCGTACTGAGCGCAGAGTTGGGAAACGCCTGAAAGGTGATCGACTGTTCCAGCCGGCAAGTATAAACTAAAGGTATGGCAATAATCGACATTTGTTGAGTAACGAATGTTGATGACCTTTGGTAATGACCTCAATTTCGGATATTAGAAAGTAGTCTCCATTTCAATTCAGATCAAGTTGTTTAGAACAGTTTATTGTTTATCATATCGGAGCGTATCGTTTTTAGCCCCAAATGGTAGTAGGTTTTTCTGCGGTACTAATATGTTTTTGAGGTGCTGAATCCGAATTTAAAGTTTGCCAACAAAATTTCTTGGGACGTTTAGAGATATTCGCAAAAACAGCGAAATTTTCGCACCTTTTTCAATATGTTGTCCGTAACTTGAAACTATGCATTTCTTCGAAAATACTATTCTATTATATGCAGTTTAAGTAGTCAATTTATCATAAATATGATCCACAGGTTTTGAATGTTGGACTAACGGGTGAGAATCTTTAGCAAGCTAAAAATTGTCGTAATTTGCGTACTTTGTAAAAAAATGCGTTTTTCATCGGTTTCTCGCAGATAATTCATAATCTCCACATTTCTCGAAAAAACGCACAATTGATGGAACATGAAATGTCCTAGAGAGCTCATGTAGAGTCGTTAATATACGAGAGGGTGAGCGGCCGATAGAGCGTTCGTGCTTGAAGGCGCATTTAAGTCGTAGGTGGCATGCACACTCAATTTAAACCTTGTTGAAATAAATTAATATTTTGGAACCTTTGGTGTGAATACAATTCAAGAAAAAAGAAACTAATCAAACACCAAAACTACGTCACAATCACACTCGACGCGCGTTTCGCCAACAAAGTTAGCATCTTCAGGAGCTAAAAGCTTACTAAAACACTTATCCTACCCTACTTCTATTTATACCACTATTTCTTAATGGACGTCAAATTATCTAACATTCCCTACCTACTCTACCTACTACTTATCTGAGGGCCAACCGCACTCATTATCAAATTTTCTACTTTTGTTGTTCACTAATTCTAGTAATTTACCTGCATTAAATTAATTTTAATGCTATCCTACATGTTTTGGATTTGATGACACAAATTTCTTGGAAAAAACAATATCTTATGAATTCATTGTGAAGAAAAGAAAACGTTTCTCAATGTACCACGAACTTGATTAATGGGCTGTAAGGAATAGGAATGGGATTTTAAACAAGTTTAAAATTACAAATTGTGAAGGCTTTCGCGGCCATCGTTGAATGAATGATGGTTTTTCGGGTTTTTAGGCCTACGTTTATTTAGAGAAAAACTCGACGTTTCGCCAACACGAGTGGTTGGCATTTTCAAAAGAAAAATTTTTCTCTTGAAAATGCCAACCACTCGTGTTGGCGAAACGTCGAGTTTTTCTCTAAATAAACGTAGGCCTAAAAACCCGAAAAACCATCATTCAAATTTAAAATTAATCAGACAGGTTCATGACCATAGACTTCCCGATGCATTCGAGAGTATGGAAATTGCCAAGTGTGAAAATAGTATGAATGCTGATGAGGGTAATATTCCTTACAGCCCATTATTCAAGTTCGTAGTAAATTGATAAACGTTTTTTCTTCTTTTCTTTTCTTAACAATAAATTCATAAGATATTGTTTTTTCCAAGAAATTTGTGTTATCTGTTACATTTATTAATGTATATAAAGATCATTGAAATTGCAATTGAACTTTATTCAAAATCTATGACACAAGCCTTCATCCCCAACATGTCTACTCGATCCATAACATTTATACAGAATGATATATAAACTAAACACAATATTACAACATCTTTCCCCCTTATTAAAAAACGAATGATACATAAAATCAAATATCACATCTTTCCCTCTTAAAAAAAACGTATGATATACATAAAATAAAAGCAAATATCACACAAATATCACAACAAAATTATCACATCAATACTGAACATATTTTTCAAGATATGAGGGTTTTCTTAAGATTCTACCATATTTTGATCTGTTAGTATTATGTGATGAACCTTCATCAGTGTCTGATAAGATAAATTGTTTACAATTCTGTTCAAGAATGTTACCATAATTTCTTTCTTTTTCATAATCTCCATCGAATTCCTCACTCCCACTATTTTCATTATCAAATATATCATTACTATCGCCGTTATTGATGTCAGAATTATCAGGGCTATGATGAGAAATCGGGTCACCACCAGAATCATTCTTAGACCTCACTTTCTTTAAAAATCTCCGATTTCTCAAATAACACTTACCATTACTCAAATAACACTTACCATTACTCAACAATCTAACAATGTATGCTCTAGGTCTTTTATGATCTATATCAACAACTTTAGCTGGTACCCAAGATTTGTCAAACTGTACCATAACTTCATCATCAACTCTCAAAACAGATAAATCTTTTGCATTATGATCATAGTATACCATTTTTGTTTGAGCTGAGAATTAGTGAAAACCTTCTGATATTTTCGGCCGTAATCTTTTGGAAGGAATAATGACTCTTTCACAGGCAGTTGCCCTCTCAATCTTCTATTAAACAAAAGCCGGACCGGATGTGTATCGTTATTAATTGGAGTATTCCTATATTCGAGAAGGGACAAAAATATATCTTAACCATCGAATAGGGCTTTTTTCATGATTTTTTTTAATTGTTTGTACATGCCTTTCAATGAACCCGTTCGATTGTGCATATCTTGGCGAACTTGTTTTAGAATAATTTCCCAAACATTCATAAACGTTTTAAATTTATGACTTGCAAAACATGGTCCATTTTCTGTAATCTGTGGATAGCTTTAACTTTATCACTATCAACTTTAATTCCATGAAATAAGAAAAGGGAGAAAAAATATAACTTTTGTCCAGTTTCCACTAACACTTTACTACTTTATTACGACCGGTTTCGGCTTTTACACCATTTTCAAGTAACTCAAAATGGTGTAAACAAGTCAAACTTTAATTCCCTCATCTGTTAAAATATGTCCTACATATTTAATTTCTTTCAACCTGAACTTACATTTATTCTTATTAAATTTCACACCATTTTCTCCTGCTTTCATCAAAACTCTCTCAAGGATATCATCATGTTCTTTCATTGTTTCTGCATAAATTATTATATCATCTATATATATTTTAACACCTGTGATATTCCCAAATATGTCTGAAAATGTTCTATGAAAATTTTCTGGCGAGTTACATAAACCATATGGCAATCGAAGAAAACGAAACCTACCAAAAGGACTAGCAAATGTTGTTAACTTTGAAGCATCCTCCAATCTGCCAAAAAAAAACCTTTATTTGCATCAAGATTTGAGAATACTTTTGCACCTGACATGTCTCTAGTAATTTCTTCGAATGTGGGAATAGCATAGTGCTCTCGCAATAAAGATTTATTCAAATTTTGAGGATCAAGACAAATTCGAATACTATTTAATCTGGTTTTTTAACTATAACAATCGGATTGACGAATTCGGTGGGATCAGTGATTTTTGTGATAATTCTATCATCACACATTTTGACCAATTCTTTCTTCAAAATATTCATCAATTGAAAGGGTACCCGCCTGCAAGGCACAACCTTTGGTTCATATCCAGGTTTCAATCTAAAATTGACAGGACGGCTTTTTATTTTTCCAATACCAGTGAATAAATAGGAGAATTTTGAAAAAAATTCGTTACTATCATAAGTTTCTATTTCGAAAACATTTCTTCTAATCAAATCTAATTCTTGAATGGCATGAATTCCCAAAAGTGGGGGAGATTTGTAATCAGTTTCGATAACTACAAAATCTAACATCTTTATTATTGGAAACTATCTGTAATTTGCAAGAACCAATAAGATTCAGTTTTTGACCACCATAATTAGTTACAACAATATTTGAATTTTCTAAATTATTCAAACCCACACCCTTGAAAATATGCTCAGGAACAACATTAATGTGAGCACCTGTATCAAGTTTAAATTGTATACACTCATTACAATCTTTAATGTATAAATTTTCATACCAATCATGATGTGAGCTTTGAATCGAATTCACCTGAAAGATGGAACCTAATTCATAAACGTGGTGATTTTCATCATCATTCACATTCATAACATGCACATAATTATTATCGTTATTCATTTGACATAAATGAGCAAAATGGCCAAATTTTTGACATTTGTTACTCTTTCTTACAGCAGCAGGACATTTGTTATACCAGTGAACTAATCCACATTGACGACATTTGCTTGACGACTGATTTTCATTCCTGTCTCTGAAACTTCTTACAGTTGAATTTTCTCTTCTTTCTGGTGTTCCAACATCACTCTTCCATTGTGGCACTCTTGTATTACGTGGATTATCGTTCCCTCTTCTCGATCTTTTAATTTTTCTCATATAAGTCGTACTTCCTTCGGCTAAAGCATCAACTTCCAATGTTTTTGTTTTATCCGTCAACTCTTTGATATGTAACTCGGTCTGCTCCGCTGCACGGCAAATACTTTGTTTTTGTTAAATTTAAATCAGGTTCTCGCAATAAACGGTTCTTCCCTCCTTCATCTCGTATACCACTGACAATTTTATCCATTATCAATCTATCCTTCAATGTGCCAAAATCACAGTGGCTAGCAAGTTTCTTCAATTCTCCCCAGAACGCATCGAATGGTTCACCTATGAGTTGTTTTCGCGAGTTCAATTTGTGTGCTTCAACGCTAGTATTACATTTCGGCAAAAAATATTCATCAAATTTTTTAATAATTGCTGTCATCTTTTTTCTGTCATCAACTGGCAAGTCTAGAATTTCCAAAATTTCACAGGCTTCCTCTCCAATACAATGCAATAAAACTGCGGCATGTACCTTTTCTGACTTCTCTCTACAGCCAGTAGCCACTGAATATAAATTGAAACTACTTTTGAATTTTTTCCAATTTATTGCCAGATCACCATCCATAGACATAGGATTCGGCTGCTTCAAAAAAGCCATTTTATTCTACTCCTTCTACCCGGTTTGAGGACACGTATAATCGTTTTACGACTGCGCCATGTTACATTTATTAATGTATATAAAGATCATTGAAATTGTAATTGAACTTTATTCAAAATCTATGACAAGCCTACATCCCCAACATGTCTACTCGATCCATAACATTTATACAGAATGATATATAAACTAAACACAATATTACAACATCATCAAATCCAAAACAAGTAGGATAACATTAAAATTAATTTAGTGCAGGTAAATTACTAGAATTAGTAAACAACAAAGGTAGAAAATTTGATAATGAGTGCGGTTAGCCCTCATATAAGTAGTAGGTAGAGTAAGTAGATTCGGAATGTTAGATAATTTGACGTCCACTCAAGAAATAGTGGTATAAATAGAAGTAAGGTAGGATAAGTGTTTTAGTAAGCTTTTAGCTCCTGAAGATGCTAACTTTGTTGGCGAAACGTGCGTCAAGTGTGATTGTGACGTAGTTTTGGTGTTTGGGTAGTTTCTTTTTTCTTGAATTAAACCCTGTTCACATTTATAACTAGAATGCATAAATAAATTATAGGCTTGTTTGTATCAGGGGCAACTATTTTGAAACGGATAAGTTAAACAGCCAGCGTGCATGTGCTAAAAAATATATGCAACAAATGAACTACTTATTTGTTATTGATTTCACAAAAAAAATTGTGTTGAAAGTTGGTGCTTATCGAGAAACTCATAATGGCTGATCGAAAAGTTATGCTGTTCTTCGTTTGTGATAATTTTTTTTCGAAAAGTAGACAAGAATAAAGCAGGTACTTCTATTGAAAATACAGAAAAAAAATAATTCAAAAAGATTCAAAATCAGAAAGGTACTTTCCGATTACATGAATGAACAAAAAGCCGTCGGAAAACGAATATTTATTTATTTATTGAAAGAAATTCAAACAGGTTCCTAAGAACCTAGTGACATGAATTATTTAAATTTGTATCATAAGTAACTATAACAAAAAAAAATTAAATGTAATGTAATTTTGTACCTAATCCTATTCACACCTAGAACTAAATTGTCGAACTTCACCTGATTAAATCGATGAAACGCAATGGGAGAGCGAGATGAGACTGATGGCATACTAAAAGTGAAATCAAGATTTAAAGAAAATCTATACTTTTTATGTGCGTTTTAAATTTAATATAAGTAGTATTGAATATATCTACTGAGATTTTACCAGCATATTTATTTACCGTCGCACACATACTAAAAAGCTCATTTGGCGACCTGGGAATGTGGAAAAAGGTATTTCTGGGGCGCAACATGTCATGGTAAATACATTTTTAATTCAGAGGGAGAATATGAATCTGACATATTCTCACTGAACAACTTGAAAATGAACATGATTTTTTGCGTGACCCTTCTATTTTCTAACTTCACTACCGAATTATTTTCTGTGGTTCATATGATGAGTGATCTGGACCAATGCGGTATTTTTTGAAATGAAGGTGTGCAATGTATTTATTTTGAATGGTTTCTAATGATTTTCTGTAGTTCAAAGTAGACGGGTCCCAAACTATGGATGCGTATTCCAAACGGGAGCGCACCAAACAATAATATAACAATTGTATGGTTTTCAAATTCCTGAATTCTTGTGTGAAGCGTTTAAGGAATCCAAGTAACTTGCGAGCATTGCGAATTATTGCTGAAATATGCGAGAGGGCCCAGATCATTTATAAATAGTATAAACAGGAGAGGGCCAAGACTTGTACCTTGCAGAATCCCAGATTAGGCCAGAAACCAGATTTTCCATCACGGAATTTTACAATCTGATTTTTACCCTTAAGGTAGCTGGTCATCTATTCGAGAAGAGGGTCACTCAGGCCACAACTACATAATTTTCGGATGATGGGGTCGTGGTTAACTTTGTCAAACGCTTTCGCGAAATCTTAATATAGGCAGTCCACTTGTCCCCCACCTTTCATCATTTCAGCAATCTGACAAGTGAAAGAAACTAAATTTGAATCTACTGATCTATTTCTGCAGAAACCATGTTGAGAATCTGTAATACAATTTTTCGTGTGAAGGCAAATTTCCTCGAATAAAACATATTCGAACAATTTTGCAGTCGCATTCGAAATTGCAATTGGCCGATAATTAGTTATATTGCTTCTTTCATCATTTTTGTGTGTTGGAGTGAGTTTAGTGTGTTTGAAGTGGTTCGGAAAAACTCCAACTTGTAACGATTTTTGAAATATTACCATGAGTGGATAAAGTAAATATTCTTTACAAGTTTTGATAACATTCGAAGGAATGTTGTCTGGCCCTGCGAAACGCTTTGGCTTGAGCTTTTTGAATGCCATTTCCATATCTGAAACCGAAATATGAGTGAAGTGTAATATTGCCGTATTTCTGTAGTCAATATTTTCTAATATTATTTTTTTATCGTATAAAGAATCATCACTGTAAATCGCAATTTTTCTTTAGTTGAGCTTTTATTAATTAACAATTTTTACTAGTTCAGCATTAACATAAAAACCCTGGCAATTGTTAAATCAAAATCTCAATTTTTTCCATGCCATGAAGATTAGATCTTTCATAATAGACGAATCGTGCAATCGCTATGCTTATGTGATCTCCGAACCTATTACAAATTAGTATAATTAATGGTTTGAGTATCTCTCTGAAACATGATTTTTAATAACTACTTACACATTTCCTTTACCATTCCATTATCCTGTTCCGGTAACCAATTCACTTACGAGCAAACAATAAACCATTGTTATTATCGTCTCAGAAAAAGTCTTTTTGCCGAAAACTTCTGTAATGTATAGATAGGTTCAAATGGAAATCTTTCCATTCCTAATAGTAGAGGAGCCCACGATGCTAATGGACTCAAGGGTCGCAGGGACCTATTAATTGGATTTTGATTGAAAATTAGATGGTATAGAAGAAAAAATAGGTAATTTGATGTAAAGAGGCTTTCAAAAGTGTAAAAATGAACAGTCACATGGACATCTCGAGCGCGACAGATATTGACAGTGTATATGCCCCACGTGTCTGTGATGACTGAGGTATGTTAATCTGCCAGTTTGCATGGTGGGGACTCAATTCAATTCAATTCATTTTATTTTCCATTTTGACATTTTACAATGTATAGGAATAGTCAGGTTGTAAATAAATAAATAAATACACACACATTCACGTACACACATTCACATACATAAACATATAAATATAAATAAAAATAAGTATGTTTAGATAGAAACTTGTTCATTTCATGTCAAGAAATTCATTCAAATTATAGAAGCAGTTGTGCAATAAGAACTGCTCTAGGCTATTTTTGAATTTCTTTAGAGACTCACTTTTTTTTATTTGAATAGGTAGTTTATTAAATAATTTGGGGCCCATGTAATCGGGAGAGCAATAGGCAACTTTATTGTTTGCTCTACACACACGAAGATTATCCTTATTGCGTGTGTTATAATCATGAATATCTTTATTGCACAAAGGCTTTTCTTTATTTTTGAAAATATAAACACATAACTCGAGGATATATACAAACAAGCCAATGGTAAAATAGAAAAATCTGCAAAAAATTGTTTGCATGATACCCAACTCGGTTGCTTTGCCATGCATCTTATTACTCGTTTTTGAGCCAAGAATACATCGGAAGCAGCAGCAGCACTACCCCAGAAACAAATACCATATCGAAGTCTTGACTCTACTTGTGCATTGTACAGACTACGAATCTGATGTTTTTCTAGTACATCTCTCAAATTGATGAAAAGATACTTCAATGAATTGAGCTTTGGGACGAGTTTTTGACAATGGTCTTTCCAGCTAAGGTTTTCATCGAGATGAATTCCCAAAAATCTCACGCTATTGTGCGTATTGGTTGCCATTTCATTGTTTATATTTATATGTAGATCTTCAGCATTTTTTTGTATACTATGAACTCTTAATATTTCAGATTTGGCTGTGTTAAATAGAAAACACTGATCATTGAAATAACTAGCTACCCTACTCATCACCTCAGAGCATTTGTTGTCAAGGTCATTTGTTTCGCGTGCTGATATGATGAAGGAAAAGTCATCAGCATATGCAGTGAAGTGATTATCACCGACTATAGATTTCACTTGATTCGTGTACAAGGTGAACAACACTGGGCCTAAAATCGAGCCCTGAGGCACACCCTTATTGACAGTTATAGAATCCGAATTGAATTTGAGTATTTCGCTGTTCATTCGAGCCTCAATTGATACAAACTGCTTACGATTTTTGAGAAAGGACGATATCCAAGATGACACGTTACCACGTAGTCCATACAGTTCAAGATTTGATAATAATATTTCATGATTGACGCAGTCGAATGCCCTGCTCAAATCACAAAAAATTGCAGCAGGACACTCGCCTGCATCAACGAATCTAATGATTTGCTTATAAAATGAAAATATGGCCGTTGATGTCGACTTCCCTGAACGAAATCCATGCTGATTTTCATTCAGTATTTCAAATTTCTCCAAAAAGTTTAGAAGCCTGCTCAAGAAAGCATATTCAAATATCCTAGAGAGACTACACGGAACCGTAATTGGTCTGTAGTTCTTCATTAGAGTGGGATCGTCTTTTTTAAACAGAGGCATTACCTTTCCTACTTTAAGAATTTGAGGGAATTTTCCAGATTCAAATGATTTATTAACTAAATAAGTAATTGGTGTCAAAATTATATCAATAACTTTTTTTATGATGAATGCGGGGATGTCATCGGCACCAGATGATTTTTTATTTTTTAATTTGATTTTTAATAAATCATGGAGCTCATTTTCCGTGAATGGATTCAGAAACATAGACCTAGTATTTAAGTCTTTGCCATAATTTGAAGGGAAGTGTGATACTGGTATATTACTCACAAGATCACTGGGACCATTAATGAAGAACTCATTCATTTCGGATGCAACTTTTACAGGATCTCTTATTAGATCACCGTTTTTCTCAATAACGATTTTTTTTTGTTTTTTGTTTTTATTTTTATTGGATAACTCATTTACCACATTCCATGACGTCCTAATTACATTTTCCGAGTTCATTATGCGATCTTGATAATAAGTCTTTTTCTTTGATTTAAGCAACAATCGGTGCTTTTTTTTTCAGTGTTATAACTTGCAGTAAGTGACGAATTACACTGTTTCAGTGCAAATAATTCTTTCAAGTTTCGACTTGATGAAACCACTGTTTCATCAATCCAATATTTATCATAATTTTTGCTGAGGTGACATCTCCGCAAAGGAAAATGAATATAGAAATTGTAGAGAAAGGCTTCATTGAAGAGGTTAAAAGCATCATCAAAGTCCGTCACACAATAGAGAGGTGACCAATCTTCATTATTCAATGATTCTTGGAAATTGAAAATATTACTTTCATTGAAGTTTCTTTTTGTTTGAGTGACCTTGTGGGATACTCTACCATTTTTCAAACTATTTATTTCAGCTAGCACAATTCTGTGATCAGAAATGTAATTATCTATGACACAGCATGTATTGGAAATATGAGAATTGATAAAAATTTGGACAATGACTGTACAACTATTATTTGTAACTCGGGTAGGCCACCTCACGAGAGGAGTGAGACCATATCCTGATAAAATACTGCACAACACGTCAAAATCACTGTTCTTGTATTTGTCAAAGTTAAAATCAAGTTTTTGTTGGGTTCATACAGAAAGTCTAACAGCAAAACCAACTTGTTGAAAAATATATTTTTGTCTCCACAAGGAGATCTGTAGCATGTCAATAGTGTGTTGTATTGTTCACCACATTTAAAACGAATCCCACATACCTCGAAATGTTGTTCAGTGCAATAGTTTTCCATCTTTATTTTCGTTGTAGAAATTTTCTGATCAGCCCAAATACTAACACCACCACATCGCTTTGATGATCTACAATAAGAACTGACTAGGTTATACCCTCCAATGTGAAAAGACTTCAAAGCCTCCTCTTTTACACCAATTTCAACCAAACACAAAAATGGTATGGAAAACTGTTTTATTTCACTTTCCAACATATTCAATTTGTCGCTATTCAATGTGTTTAAGTTCGGTAAGAATAAACTAGGATCAAACATCAGCTTGCTTGAGCCTCCGTCTTGCGTTTCTCGAAAAAACGACTGATACACGCACCGTATGGCCATACGGTTGGGTCCATTGCCTTTTTGAAGTTATTCTCAAGAATAGATACCTTAAAGGACGAATAGAGATGAGGGAATTTGGAGTTCAAAGCTTCACATTTCACTTCAGGAAAATTATTTTTCAGCAGGTTGGTTAATACGTCTGTTGTCGTGCCTGGGCTAACCCTGTATACGTGTAAGGTGGTAAACTTTGGCACCCCTTTGATAGTATCCGAATTGTTGTTACCAATGATAACATTTCTTCTGCGTCTTGGCTTTACTTTCACCCAATTTCTATGATCCGTTCTGGGATTCCCGTCAGAGTGATTATCACTTGCTATATTGATAATTTCATTCATTTTTGCCTGTGCTTCAATATTAGTCAGAGACTCAGACACGTCAGATCTTCTAATTGTTTTATTTTTGTTTTGGGGATTCCTAGTCACTGATTCATTTTCGTTTACCTTTTTATTTTGTTCAGCCGGGAGTTCCGTTGCTTTTTTGTCTGTGCAGATACTGGCAAATGTTTTTGTCTCCTCAGACGTTTTTGTTTGCTGGATTTTATTATTGATTTTATTCAGTAAATTAATTTGTTGATTAAGTAAATGGATTTTATCATTTAGTTCCCTGATTATGTTATCCTATTGCTTAATTATATAGTGGAATATATTAATATCAATTTTTTTACTTGCGTCTGACAACTCCTCCATTGCGTCAAAGAAAGCAGCATCAACATCTGGAACATCGTCACTTTTCCCACAGCAGATGATGGATTTTTCATCCACAACTTTTACATGTTTGAGTCTTCCGCAACTGGGATGGAAATAACTATCACAAATCAAACATTTTAAACCAGAAATAACATTTACTTTACATTTCTTGCAGAGCGAGCTAACTGACGAACCACTCGCACCGGCCATTTTGCTTGATTTTCATACTGTCATACGAAAGGGTTAAAAATAGTTAGTAAAAAAAATTACTCGAGCGGGTCAGATATTCAGAGGGGATTTTTAGTGAACCCGAACGAAGCTCCTATTCAAAAGACTGACGATTCACATGTGACGCAAGCTCATGACAACTTGATGCGATGGTCGTGCTGACCCATA
This sequence comes from Chrysolina oricalcia, assembly GCA_944452925.2. Taxonomy (NCBI): domain Eukaryota; kingdom Metazoa; phylum Arthropoda; class Insecta; order Coleoptera; family Chrysomelidae; genus Chrysolina; species Chrysolina oricalcia. The sequence goes on along the minus strand of OX101825.2, from coordinate 34,640,900 downwards.
ATCTGACGATTATCTGAAGGCATTTCCTTAATCTGACTGTTTGTTAATTTTTTCACATGATTTTTTTAAAATCATTTAATGTGACAAATAAAATGGACGAAAAATAGGTAGCATGTAAATGAAAAGAATAATAAATCTTGTTGAAATTTGAAAAAGGGTTTTTATTTTATTTCCTGCCCACATAAATCTATTTCTTTCAATTAAACACGTTTAAATTTCCACAGATTTATTGTGTACGCGACATATTTCGATACACAGTATCTTTCTCAAGCGAATGTAATACATTAAATTATTCTACGTTGAACATTACTTAAATACCCTTCTTATCAATTAAGGTAATTAGTATCTACCTACGATAAAAAAAAATTGACAATGACAATGCAATGTAGGTACCTGTTATGTGTTTTTCTATTGTCGCAAATTTGTTTTATGCATTGTAAGGTGCATTAGATTTTTGATGATTTGAAAGAAAAATATTTCTTTCTTTCTACATGGGATTGCCATTATTATAATAATGATAAATGGTCGTGAATTTCCTCACAATTTCATTTTTCGTCGTTGGTACAGTTATCAATACTCTTTGCATTCATGTGGTTTTTTGGAGCAGCCCGCGCCTATTTTCGATGATTAATACCTGAAACTAATTTTGAATCAGATATGAAATCTTATAATTTTTCGGTAATGTTACCATCTATAGGGGAGGGGAGTCGAATATCGATCAGCGGTCAATATCGATCGTCTTATTGTTGCGCAATATAACCGAGCTTCACAAAGACAGAACAGGTGCTGCCATCTCCTATGGTAGGTAAAAAGCACCAACAGCATCTTAGGTCAGTTTCATCGTGACGTTGAAGGTGCATGGTAACAAACAGATTTTGTGCAGTTTTTTGTTATTTTTCCGGTTTATTAGATAAGGTATTTACTTGTTATGAATAAATATTGCAAAGCTACTTCAGTGTTGATAATTACGTGGTAACCCAAGGTATTTTCTGAAGTATAAACGGAAATTTTAACTTGTGTATGTTAGGAGTTGTGTGTGTCCAGCAATGGCGTCCATGAGCGGGTAATATCAGCCGGCATGATCGATATTTACCGCCTGTGATCGAAATTGGCATCGTTGCTTTTTATTTTTGCAGATGCCCCACAAAAAATACGTTCGCAAAACATCGCTCTGCTTGGTCAGAGGAAGACATGAAAAGGGCTATGAAGGCGGTCGAACAGAATACACATCCTATTAGGAAGGCAGCAAGGTTACAAGGAATACCATATGCTACGTTGTGCGATAGATTGTACAACAGATCCCAGTAAGAAGGTAAAATTGTTGAATGAAAACCAGGAGATGGCACTAGCAAATCACATTTTGAAATTGTCAAAAATGTTCTACGGTTTGACGCCAAGTAAAATCAAACAGCTTGCATTCGAATATGTCGTTGCAAATCAATTACGATACAATTTCAATAGTGAGAAGAAATCGTGCGGTAAAGATTGGTTGCGTGGATTTTTAGCGCGACACCTACAAGTTTCTTTGAGACGTCCTGAAGCTACGAGTCTCAATCGGGTAATCGCATTCAAACGAACTGATGTGAACCTTTTTTGCGATAATTTAGAACTGGTCTTCGAAAAATAAAAATTTCCTGCAAGACGCATATATAACGTGGATGAGACTGGAATTAGTGGAGTACATAAACCCTCCAGAATTTTGGCGGAAAAGGGCAGAAAACAGGTGGGTGCTATTACAAGTGGAGAAAGAGGCCAGACCACCACCATTGTGTGTTGTATGAGTGCGGCAGGAGACTTTGTGCCCCCCATGTTTATTTACAAACGGAAACACATTAACAACGCTCTGGAAAAAAACGGCCCGATAGATGCAATTTATCGCTGCTCCAAATCAGGATGGATCACAGAAGACCTATTCTTAGAATGGTTCGCTCAATGTGTGAGAGCCTCCAAGGAAACTCCTTTTCTAGTTGTTTTAGACAATCATTCCACTCACTCCTCCTTGACAACGTATAAGTTCTGTCGTGAAAATGGTATCGTTCTTGTATCGCTGCCTCCACACACCTCTCCAGCCTCTGGACGTCACGTTTTTCAGTTCCTTGAAGACAGCATATAGCAAAGAATGCGATTTCTATCTATCCCATCATTACAACAAAATTGATGTGACTGATATCGCAGAACTTTTTGCTAAAGCTTACAATCGCATCACTTCCAAAGAGAAAGGTTTGAACGGATTAAAAAATACGGGTATTTTTTCGTTTATCAAGAACGTATTTGGGGAGGAAGAGTTTATAGACTACAAGCCCATATAACGATTTTGGGGGGTCATTTTATACAGCATGAAACATATTCCGAACGATGCTGCTATATGAAAAAATAACTATGCCGTCAATTCTTGGTGGGACAAATGACTGTAATATTAATAATAGTAATTTTTCATCGGAAGATGTGCTCTTCCGACAAAATATTCTTGTACGGCATTCCTCACGTTGGTGGATTATGAAATAATAATCTTCTAGAACCTACTGCCGTACAAAAATAATGGAACCGAAAGCTAGGAAAATTTTTCAATTTCCGAAAAATAAAAAAAAATCCTGGATTTTGGTTTCATTATTTTTGTACGGCAGTAGGTTCTATGAGATTATTATTTCATAATCCACCAACGTGAGGAATGCCCTACAAGAATATTTTGTCGGTAGAGCACATCTTCAGATGAAAAATTACTATTATTATTATTACAGTCATTTCTCCCACCAAGAATTGACGGCATAGTGCCTAAAGTTATTTTTTCATATAGCAGCACCGTTCTGAATATGTTTCATGCTGTATAAAATGACCCCCCAAAATCGTTATATGGGCTTGTAGTCTATTACTGAGATAGCAAATTCCACCGTTCAGGCAGAAGCCAGCAAACCTTCGGAAGACATTCATCTCAATCCAAAGCCTGGAACAAGTATAAAGATTCGGACGTAGATATGCGACACGTTACACCGCCTCTAGAAGCCTGCAACAAAGTCATATATTAACTCAAAGAGAAAGAGACGTCAACGAAGAGCATCTTCCTCCAGCGATAGTGTTTCATCAGCGATAACAGAAGTATTCGATGGGAACGATGGGATCCTGAAGACAAGACCGTTCAATTACTAAGCGCATCCTTGGAGCACTAGCTAAAAAACGAATAAACCGCAAGTCCAAACGTCAACAGCAACATGGGGAGACTATGAAAGAAGAGAACGACCTATGCCCAATATGCGTTGAATCTGGGAAAGATGAACTGTGGAAGTGCTGTAGGGCATGTGGCACATGGATCTGTGCCGCATGTACTGAAGAATCTCGCCCAGAAGACTTGGTTTCTTGTGTAGCATGCAAATAGACATTGATCGAAATTACCCTTTATATGATCGATATTAGCCTACCTTAGGTGGATAATATCGATCTGGTAATAGTTTTGTTTTCCATATTTTGATAATGTTCCTTATCAAAAAACAGAAAAAAAAATTTATATTGTTGTTGGCATCTAGCCCTTTAAGATCTCCGCCACTGACTAGGAGACCTGTCACTGTAGACAGTCACAGATCAGGTCGTCGCAGACACGTCCAGGTATTAATTCAAGTTGTCAAGTCAGTGAATAAATACGTGCCCTGTCAAGCGAATACATGTTTTGGAGTTTGTACCTTTATACCTTTGAGTAAATTGTTTATATATGTGATGGTGCTCGTGTTAATTTCATTTGGGATATAATCCAACATCAGAAGTGCGATTTACCCACGAAAACTCACGTCTGCTCGTACCGTGACAGATCTTCCAGACTTTTTTTTGTTCACATCCTACAGTTTTTCATCATGAAGAAAAACACTGAAATAGGTGACTGGAGAGAACAGAAACATTGACTCCGGTTCAACATTGGAAAACTTACTCCGTAGATTTTTGGAACGTGCAGATAGCCGACCAAATACATTAATTGATTTCATTAATTTACCAAAATTTTTTACCTGGTAGAGACGATTCGCAAAAATGGACCGATGAAATTTCTGCTATGGCTTCGGATTTTGAATGGAAGAGATAACAATATCATGGCTCGCATATCAGGTTGCCTGGAAGGGGAGGCAGGTGAGAGGTTTAGGTGATGGCCGCCGTTCTTGGGCAAATTTTAAGAAGGATTTGTACTTTCTTGGCACTTTGAATTTTGGCAAATTGATGCATGAGGCTGTTTCGTATAAATCCAGTGGATGCCCAACTTATGGATTTTATGCCCGTATGAAATTGCAAAAAATAAATGCTGTGGGAGTTTCATTTACACAGGATCAAATTGTCAGTTTGATATGTTTTGGTATAACAGATATTTCATTGCAAGCTCAAATGACACAGGTCGGCCATCTACTGCTACTTCTTTGATAGCTCAGTTATCACGTGTACAAATGAAACCAACAAATAAGAATACATTCATATCGTCTGTACCATTCCAAGACGAATCTTTAAGAGCTGTGAAAAATAATGTTAAGTGCTATAAGTGTGGCCAATTTGGGCACCCCAGGTTCCTGTGCCCCGTACGAGATTTCGAACGTGGCTCAGAGCGACTTGAGCAAGGTATTGAACGCGAGAGGGAAGAATCATACCCGGTACAAGCAATAATTGTGATTTTTTAAGAAATCAGGTCACAAAATTGAAAATTGTTTCCAGAAGAAACGTTATCACAATAATTTTTCACGAGTAAATGTTTGTCACCGTACTCATCATGATAAAGTTGGACATAATTTAAGCTTATATCCTCTCAATATTGATGGTGAAAACTATGATGTTTTACTAGATACCGGCATACTGCCGTCCTAAGCAAAAAAGCCGTATCAACAAAAAATGTTAATATGGAGATATTGGTTTCTGTAGTCTTGAAGAACTATTAATTCAACTTTCTCCAAAGAAAAAATTACGTAAACTAGATTTAAATAGCCAATAATTTTGCCTTTAGTACACAAGTTTAAGACTTTTCGTACTTAAGATGTTTGAAACTACAGATTCTCAGCTTCAGAGTTTTTGCAGATACGGCTTTTTTGCTTAGGACGGCAGCATAGGTCTCTTTAATGCGCGAAATTGTTATAAAAAAAACTGTTGTCTCCCAAATTTCCAGAGGAAACTCTTATTAAAGGAGTGGGGAAATATGTCATTAATGCTACAGTACTATTAAACGACTGCAAGTTTGTAATCAAAATGCATATCGTCCCTGATGATGCAATTCCTTGTGATGCAATAATTCGTTTAGATTTATTGAGCATTCCTTTAATGATGCTGAAATATAATCGAAATATTCCCACTATGAAATTTTGCTTTCCTGATTCAATAGACAAAGAATTCGAGAAATTATTGGACGAATTCAAGGATATAGTTACAAGTGGTAAGAAAGTTCCTTCTCTTATCACTACGGGTAAATTAAAAATTCGCCTAACATCAGACAAAGAAATAAAATACCGCCCTTATCGACTTTCAATTTGCTGAAAGGGAAATAATGCACAATATCATTTATGACTTGATAGAAAATTATATTATAAGACCGTCACAATCTCCTTATGATAGTCCGGCGTTTCTAGTCGAAAAGAAATGCGGTGAATATCGCTTAGTATGTGACTTCAGGGCTTTAAATCGTATAACGGTCAAAGATCGCTTTCCGCTTCCCTTGATTTATGACCAGATCGACCATTTGAGTACTAGTAAATATTTTACCACCATTGAGCCGTTTTTTGTCGATGAACCGTATTCAATAATGTTTTAAAAACTTTTTTCAATTTTACGTCATAGATTTGACTGTGGCTTCAAAATGGTGCATTTCGTTTTAAAACATCCTGTCTATGACGTCATTGTTTCAACGCTAAAATGATTTTTTTTTAAAACGGACCAAATAATTTTTAAAAAATGATACGTCAAATCACAGTTTTGATATGGCTGCTGGATTTCACCAAATAAAAGTGCATCCCACCAAATGAAAGTGCATCCCGAATGGATAGAAAAACTGGCTTTTGTCACTCCAGAGGGCCAGTACGAATATTTACGTATGCCATTTGGCGTGACAAATACGCCCTCTATCTTTCAACGAGCGATTAATATTGCTTTGCGTGATGAAATCCAGAAGGACATTGCACTGGTGTACATGGACTATATACTTTCACCGTCATTGACAAAACAAGAAGGTCTCAAACACTTAAGTTTAGTGTTAAAACTTTGAGGTATCACGGGTTTTTCGTGAATATCAAGAAATGTGCCTTTCTACGGGAACAAGTGGAATATTTGGGACGAGTCATATCCAATGGCCAAGTGGAGAGATACATGAGTTTTCTTGCGAATGTATTACGCGTACAAGCCGACGTAACAGAAGAATGGAGCTCCATGGTATCCCGTATCCAGCTCATAGTCAATTCAACGGTTCATAAAACAACAAAAAGAACCCCTCTACATTGTTTGGTTGTGATGATCGATTGCCGAAGATAAAACGTATTATTGACAATGCTTCAGAAGACAAACTTCCCTTGGCGGATGCTCACCGCGAAAAATGGAGACAACTTGTGAATACACGCATACAAAAAATGCAGTTTCCCAAGAAGCTCATGCTAAGAAGAAGCTTTCAGCAGTATCAAAATATTTCAACGTCGATGACCACGTATTGAATTCAAGAGATTCTCTGAAACCGAAGAAATCGGGCTGGAGAGGACCTAAAAGGTGGGTTTACACCTCGGCCTTGGCAAGGTGGTTTGGCACCTCGGCCTTTCTGGCAAGGTGGGTTTACACCACGGCCTTCTGGCAAGGTGGGTTTACACCTCGGCCTTCTGGCAAGGTGGTTTGACACCTCGGCCTTTCTGGCAAGGTGGTTTGACACCTCGGCCTTTCTGGCAAGGTGGGTTACACCTCGGCCTTCTAGCAAGGTGGGTTTACAACTCGACCTTCTGGCAAGGTGGGTTTACGCCTCGGCCTTTCTGGCAAGGTGGGTTGACACTTTGGCCTTCTGGCAAGGTGGTTTGGCACCTCGGCCTTTCTGGCAAGGTGGGTTTACACCTCGGCCTTCTGGCAAGGTGGGTTTACACCTCGGCCTTCTGGCAAGGTGGGTTCACACATCGGCCTTCTGGCAAGGTGGTTTGACACCTCGGCCTTTCTGGCAAGGTGGGTTTACATCTCGGCCTTCTGGCAAGATGGTTTGACACCTCGGCTTATCTGGCAAGTTGGATTTACACTTCGGCCTTCTGGCGAGGTGGGTTCACACCTAGGCCATCAGGAAAGTTGGGTTGATACCTCAACATTTTGGCCAGGTAGGTTGACACCTAGGCATTCTGGCAAGGTGGGTTGTCACCTAACCGTTCTAGCAAGGTGGGATGACACCTAGGCCGTCTGGTAAGGTGGGCTGACACTCAGACCTTTAGGGCAAGGCTAGCTGACATCTGAATTGCAGTATATGTTTGCGTTAGGATTTCAAATATAAAATTTACCTCTTTGCAGAATGACGAAGTTTTGAATAACAATCAGAAAAAGTCAGGATGAAACCGAGCTTGTTGGGCCTAGAGCGTCCCAATCTCAGGATGCCGTGTTGGCATCTAGCCCTTTAAGATCTCCGCCACTGACTAGGAGACCTGTCACCGTAGACAGTCACAGATCAGGTCATCGCAGACACGTCCAGGTATTAATTCAAGTTGTCAAGTCAGTGAATAAATACGTGCCTTGTCAAACGATTATATGTTTTGGAGTTTGTACCTTTATACCTTTGAGTAAATTGTTTATATATGTGATGGTGCTCGTGTTAATTTCATTTGGGATATAATCCAACAGTTGTTATGTTGACCAATGAATAAATTTTATGTTTCATATAAAAAATAATATAATTTTTCAGAAGTTTTTTTACTGTCTTAGATTTGTTTTAAGTGATCGATATTCGACCCCTTTCCCCTATAAGAAAACACCAGAAGCTACCCTGAGTGTCCGATTTTGTGCTTCTTGTCCTTCTGATTTTCTCTTGTGATTTACCATCAGCTTACAATGTTTTCAAACCCGGTTTTTTCGATGATTTTCCGGGCGTCCACAAAAAACTCGATGATGAAAATAACTGTCCAAGATAACCTGATGATTTACTTGTAAACCATTAAGTCCCCCTTCATAACAAGGAGGAGGCAGAGATAGACAACATCAAAGAGACTTAGACCTACAGCATCTAATAGCCTACCAACATCGTAGGATTCGCCCAAGGGCGGATGTGTGCCGGTTTTGCCAGCCCGCTGGTATCCCACCAAGGGCTGGATGAAACCCAACAACTCAAAAATGCAATGCTACCACATCCCAACCCCTCTGTGGCAAGTGATGGTTTTAACATTGTCATTTTATATATTTAGATGTTGTAATTTTCTATATTATTTTATATTGTAATTTTAATGTTAATAAACCCTTTTTGCTTACAATTTTAAAGAATAATATTTATTTACACTGAGTCTTTACATTTACATGTATTGTATAGTCTATTCATTCCTAATTGGTACGGCAATAAAAATAAGAGCACTACAAGGGGTGTTATAATCACTGCCCGGCAAATGGCAAATGTATATACTACCAGTGCTTTTGTTTGCAAAGCGTCCCTGGTATAATCATAAACATGTCTGGCCTGTAGCCCCCAGTCGCCCAGATAGTTAGTAAACGTGCCATCAAGGGTAGGTGAGGAATAAAGGCTCGGCTAGCTGGACTGGCTGAATACAAATTAGTTGTCCACTTCACAATATTTCTTTATCAGTGCCGTGTGTTCGTTGTAAATAATGAGTATCCGGGGTGATTATTCGTGTTTTCATTGTATTTTAGTGTTTTCGACTCGGAAATCAAGTACCTGAAAATTCTAAGTTTTTCATAATTACTCAGGATGGAAAAATTCAGTTGAGATACCATGTGTCTACTTTTACATTGGGCGATCGATTGCTATGATTGTAAGAATAAGTAACTGAAGAAATACCACTGAAAAATAATATACCAATGCCTATGTCGAGGCGGAAATTCCTTCTCTGTGCTGTTCCAATTGGTATTGGAAATACTATAACGAACTATGGCCGAACATGACTCCTCATTTGCATAGTACACTTCACTGGCGTTTACTCTTAAACAACGATGATGTCACCACTCACGTATGTCGGAATGCCAGAATAGCCCAGTGCCATCTAGTCGAACACAGAGCGACTAATCTAGTTTGTTCAAGAATATCGAGAGGATTCTGAACAGAAATCTGTACGAATATAAATATTAAACAGCCGATATCGGAGAGGGCAGATACAGTTAGAATTCAATCAAGACTGTCTAATTTTAAATAAAATAGTGCAAAATAAATTATGATATATGGTGATATGAATTAGAAGTTATATTTTAAGTGTAAAATAAATTAAATTTAAACCGTTAAGACAATAATTATTAAATCTTGTTGTCTACTAGTACTGTTATATTGTAGTGACATAAATACTTCTATCCAAATATCGTTTACTACCATTCACAATTTATAATGTGTCCACAATGAGGCAGATTTATATTTTTCTCCCTATTCATGAAAATATGCCTGTAATACGTTTTACCGAAAACAAAGTTGTCTTTTTCAGAATACGTCATTCCATGGATCGCAGGGTTTGTAGTAGAATCGATTCAAATTTTGTGAGAGTAACGTAGATGTATATAGATGGGTGGCATTGCAAAATAGGAACTAGAAGAGAACTTGATACCATTACATTATATCTGCATTCAATTTTGATATAGTTTATGTTGAAAGCAGATACAATTATGCAGATTTTTCATCTAGGTCACCAACTATGAATAATAGTGAAGTACTAAATAATAACTTAGGCAATTTGCAATATACTCCGACGACTTATTCAAATTACGTGCAAGAGCGCAATTTTCCTATTAATTATAATGAATTGAGTAATAGCTTTTGTTCATCAAAAGAAGAATATAAAGCGTTTCCGACTCGAGAGTTTTTTATGAAACGACACGCAGCGGGGGCAGTAATAAACGAGGAGAGTATTGCTTTCAAATCTAATCTAATCTTATAGTGGTATTCGCTTTAAAATTCAAACATAGCTAATTGTCGCAGGAGGCATGTTAAATATGAAAAATATTTGCCTAGCAGTAATTTATAAACAAACGTAATAAACCTCGGGTCCAGTACCTAGGAAGAACAATTACCTGAACATTGAAATTCCTTATAACTTTTCGTCATGTATGTCTTTTTTATTTGCGAAAATTTTTGGTATCTTTTTCTATCCACCTTACGTTGTGACCGGAGCGATGAATTCAAGACATACATTTTGCGAGAAGAATTTTTTTAGTGTGTTCTAACCAGAACGAACAAACCTTGTGCGCGAGGAAATTAAACACGTACAATTTGCGATGGTTAATTTTTTTAGTCAGTTCTAACCAGAACGAACCAACATTACGTAGACGCTTTGTCGCAAGGAAATAAATCATAAATTTTGCGAAAAGATATTTTTTAGTCTGTTCTACCTAGAACGAACTAACCTGACGTAGCCAATTATGCGCGAGTTACTTATGGTCAGTTTAACAGGTTCCAGTTAAGTTCCAGATTAATTAATGCTGCGTTCGTGATAACGCACGATGGTGCGAGCGGTGCAGTGCATGTGCTTCTGACGTCATTATTTTCTAAAAACTTTATTTCAAAACGAACATACTCAGGCCATTCCGTGCGCATGAGTTTTGAAATTTGACGTTAGTGGAAAATCGCGGCAAAGACAAAGTATTTAAATTTTAAACCAACTGTTGTGACATGGCGGTTATAAATGTGCCTCTTTTGCGTTTTGCCGTGGAAATGTTTTTCCAAGATTCTAGTGATGACGATCAGGAAAATGACGAATTAACTAAAGTATGGGGGGTTGCCGAGGAGACTGTACCAAATTTTGGAGATCAGCAGTTCCAATCGCATTTTAGGATGACCCCTACAACATTTGAATGTTTATTCAGCAAGCTCAGGGGAATCGATCACAGAAGAAGTGCTGGAAATCCCGAAATTTCTTTAGAAAAACAGTTAATGATAACAATTTGGTATTTGTCAAATATTGAAAGCTTTCGGTAAATTTTCATCATAAAGCATATTAATGGTTAGCTGAATTAAGTATATGTATTTTTCTGTTACAGTGGTGTAGCTGATCGCTTCGGAATCAGTCGATCAACAGCTTGGAAGTGTTTTTATAAAATTTGTAACAATCTTCTGTTGTTAAATGATAGATTTAAAATCATAGCTTTTCCCAGTATTGCCAAGTGCAATACAATTATGGACGTATTCAGACATAAAACAGGGTTTCCAGGTTTTAACTTATCAAATAGAAGGATACAAAATACTGAAATATTTTATTTTAGGCGTGGTTGGTGCCATTGATGGCAGTCATATCCCAATAATTGCCCCCAAAACTAATCATGTTTCATATATAAACTGCAAAGGATATCACAGTATATTACTGCAGGCAGTATGTGATAATAAAAAAATGTTTATTGATTGTTATGCAGGGGAAGCAGGTTCAGTACATCATGCATGCCTATTTCGAAGATCACAAATAAGTTGAACATTGGTGTTACCACCCGAAGGCCACCTATTAGGAGACTCTGCCTATAGTTTGACAACAAAATTATTAGTGCCATTCAAAGACAATGGGCATTTGAATGAAATCCAGAAATATTATAATAAGAAACATTCCCAAACAAGGGTCATAATAGAAAACGCATTTGCATTACTGAAAGGAAGATTTCGTAGACTGAATCTGTTGGAACCTGTTAGACCTGACCACCTTCCCTTGATAATAATTTGTGCCTGTATTATGCATAATATATGTTTATCTTTAGGTGATTTACCTTTGAATGTGAATTTGGATCAGGAGATTAATGAAGAAAGGATAATGAATCCCCCAAATCCATTAATTCCAGAAGTGGAATATAACGACGCAGTTGATAAAAGAAACAACATTGCCAACGCCATTTACTATGAAAATTTACAATTACCATAAATTATATAGATGTCTGAATAAAAAACAAATGTATCAGTTTTATTTTATTCATCAGGTTGAGAAAATAAATATTCTAAATAAACACTAATATTTTTCTTAGAAACCTCAGCCACAGATTACCTCAGCCGTATTTATCAAATGCATTGGTTTTTGGAAACAGATAAAAAATATTCAAAATAAACACTGATATTTTTCTTAGGGATCTAGGTCTTATTTATTTATCACAATAATTGTAATATAAACTCTAAAAAAAATTAAGTCAAACATTAATATCTGAATGAAAAACAACTGTATCAGTTTTATTAATCAGGTAAAGAAAATCAAATGTTTAAAATAACACTGATATTTTTCTAACAAACGTCAGCCTTATTTATTATTACAATCATAACAAACTAAAAATAAATAAACCCAAACATTAATGTCTGAATGAGAAACAAATGTCAGTTTCATTAATGAGGTAAGAAAAAACAAACGTTCTAAATAAATATTAATATTTTTCTAACGAACAGCCTTATTTGAGTAAAAATGTTTTGGCGTTTCATTGCCTAAATAAAAGAGAAACTAATTCTCTTGATTGTTCATATCTTCAATCGTTTTCAAGTGAGTCTCACAAAACGGAACATTGAGGCAAACATCCATCAGACAACTACTTCCCCTTACAAACATTGAATTGCCTGCTGTTATCCCCCAAATGAGAATGACATATCTTCGACGCTTGACCTTCATTTGGGGGCTAGCAGCAGGCAATGAATAGATGTTAGATGTAATTCAATGTTTGTGGCACTCGATTGAAAGCGATTCTAGATATAAACAATCGAAATGTAGCTGTAGAGAATCAGTTTCTCTTTAATTTAGGCAATGCAAGTCTAAAATAGTTTCACTCAAACTAAAACGTCTATCAATCTCAATCAGCTTTATTTATTTATCACAATCAAAACAAACTTTATAAGTAAATAAACTAAAACTTTACCTAGAAAGCATTATAAGTATCTCAAAACAAAATAATTTATTTTTGGAATGTTAAAAGCCCCTCAACTTTTTTTCCTATTTGATGTTCAACAGACATCTGGAATAAGGCAAGAAACTTGTCATATCTGGCCATTTTTTCTTTATGCCGAGTCTCAGCCACTTGTTCACGTAATTTGCGTTTTTTCATAAAAGACGAATTTGGTGATTCAACAGGCACACTTGATGAAGGACAATTGTTTTCTTTCTCTGAAAAAAAAAATAAATACAATTTTAAATAGCAATTCTGAAGAAATTATCCTTAAGAGATTAATTTATGATAACTGATATCTAAAACCAAGTTTATTATATAATCCAATTTTGAAAATGCTTTTGTATATTAGGATGCCTAATTATTATAATACTGACTCATGAACACTCGTAGAGGGTACCCAAAGGCATTGCCTGTGCGGATGAAAGTCGGCTATTATTTTAGTTTTGCAGTGGCGACTCAATGAATTTTGATGTGTATTCAATTTTCAGCTGTAGGTATACCTACAGCACCAACCCAGGTGGACGTTGGGCACTCCAAGTACCCACCAGATGTCGGAATTAGCATCTAGGCAACGCACATCACACTTGCTTTACAAGTCTTGTGGCTGCGTAACGAAATAGAAACACTTGAGAAAAAGATTTTTGCATACTGTGGTCTTGAACCTCTGTCCCATACGAGATGAAGTTCCGACGGCCAGAAACCTTATCCACTGAGCTACCAACAACACAGATACTTTTGGTTTACATTTTTTATACCATCAAAGTTGATTTGATAACAAAGTACTTATCTGGCAGAGTAGGATAAAATCTTTCTGATAATATTATTGATTTTGTTTCTTGAAAGTTTAGAGGAAAAAATGCATCAGTATTAACTAGTATTTTACACAACTTCCAATATCAATCTTCAGATGTTTAATGCAGAAAAAATATATGATATACCATTTTCACTAATTAAAAACTAGTTAATCAATACCTTTGTTGATCTTCAACCCATTGGCACTACTACATGTGGCTGGAGGTATCACTTCAGGTCTTTCCGACATGAACGAGTCCATTATACTGTAATACTCCCAAGATCTCCTATCATTTCCAGATTTACTATTATGGTCTTTGATATTTTTATAGGTTTTTTTTAAACCTTTCCATTTATTTTCTATTTGGACATGGGTAAATTTTTCTCCACAAATGGTATATAATTCTGAGGCAATTTTGGTCCAAAATTTTTTTTCAATGTTGAGTCAAATTCACTGTAGTGTTTTTCAACCAATCTAATAAGGAGAATGATATGTTGTGAGGCCCATCGAAGCTGCTCCTTATCAGTTTTTGCTTCTGAAAGAGTACAAATTATTAGTTCATTGTAGTCCAGTAGGGGATTTGGGGATTGTCATCGACAGTTAAAATTCTAAATATTCAAAAAAATTGTATTTCTGATATACGACTTGTCTTATTATGCAAAATATTATCTTAAGAACCAAATAATGTTACAATTAAGTATTATGTTTTTACAATTTTTGTTAACGCCGACCGATACTGTACCACTGTCCTGTTCTATATTATGCAAGACAAATCTAATGAACCAATAAACTATTATTATTGTTATAAACATTAAGGGGGTTTGGTATATACATACAAAATATATGAGGCCTACTTACCCTGCTCCCTCTCGATGGGTTCCGTTTCTTCACAGGTCTCAGCATTTGAGTGTATATTCAAAAAATGTTCCTGAATTTCATCTAGTGGGCCTCTCACCCCACATAATGCACATAACCCTTCCACAGAGCTCATTTCGCAAAAAAATTATTTTTCCTAATTAATTATTAGCACCAAAATTAGCACCACCCACCATTAAATCCATTATCATTACATTTCACAGATTGCAATCTTTTCACTTTTGTTTTGTTGTTGTTTTTTTCCTCAAAATCGAGAAAGAGGTTAAAAACAAGTACAACCAACTGTCACAGTTTTCAGTTCTCCAACTCAAGACACGGAGAAGTCGGTGCGAGCACTGAGTGCGTGCACTGGATGAGAACGAACACGTCGGTTCACTATCGGTGCTCCAAAACGAACGCAATGTGGTGGAACGGTGCTCGCCCCGAGTAAACGGTGCTTATCCGCGAACGCCCCTTAACTAACGGTTAGAATGAGAACCTTACAACAGCATTTGAAGGGTGTCATTCACCATCTGAACTATTATTTAGTTATCTGGAGTGTAACTGTAAGCTGTGAAACTGGCCCTCAAACATGTAAATTTTTTCTAGGAGTAGTTTTTCAGTCTGTTCTAACCAGAACGAACTAAACTTACTTACAGCTTGGCCAGTACAGTCACTCATACTTGTTTCGGACTGTACTGAGCTTTTCTGCTACCGCGCATCGATAAGCGTGGTGATTTCACATTCAGAGCGAGATTTGTCAAGCTGTAGACACTGGTGCGCGAGAAAATCAGAAACAAACATTTTTCGAGGAGTAGTTTTTTAGTTTGTTCTTTCCAAAAAGTAATCAACCTTAAGTAGACACGTGGGCGCGAGGAAATTGTCATTGTTTAGTTGGCACCTACACTAAATACGGCCCTGAGAGCTAAATCATTGGTATTAGAGGATTGGGCCAGTGAGAGCAGTTGATCAGAAACTCAATACCAATAACATATGTAAATTTCAGGCAAATCGCACTGTGGGCCAATTTCCTATGTATTGTGCGGGGTCCTTTGGGTTAAGATCCCGTTTTCGAATTTTACGCTAATCCGACCTACACAGCACAACCTGATGAATCTGAGAACGAATAGCGTACGTGAGGCAGAATAGTTTTCAGCCGACGCCTACAGCCCCACCGCATGTAAGCAAAAAATTTAATTTCATTTCCATACATCAGAACCACTGACCAGGAGTGAATTAACTGGTGTTTACTTCTATAAGGTGCTTAAGTAGATACTTGTGCGCGAGGAAATTCTCTCTCTCTTACTGTTCCTTGGTCGTTGCTCCTCAACGGTGCATTTAACAAGCTAGATTCTAGGGGGCTGTGAGTTTTTCTGATTACATAATCACGCAAGGAAATTAAACACATTCATTTTAAGAGAAATACTGTTCAGTCTTTTCTAATCAGAACGAAACAACCTCACGTAGACACGAGGGCGCGAGAAAGTTGAACCATAAATTTCGCGAGGAGTAATTTTTTAGTCTATTCTAACCAGAACGAACCAACTTCACGAAAACACTTGGGCACGAGGAAATTAAACACATACATTTCGCGAGGAGTCATTTTTTAGTATATTCCAACCAGAACGAACCAACCTTACGAAGACACTTGGGCACGACTAAATTAAACCCATAAATTTTGCTAGGAGTAATTTATTAGTCTTTTCCAACCAGAACGAACAAACCTTACGTAGAAACTTGGGTGCGAGGAAATAATGTTAATTAGTTAAATTATATTTTCAGTAGTGGTTTGGTATTGGGATAAAACTCCGTTGTATTACATAAAAGTTTTATGACAATAAATGAATGAATAATGTTGTTAGAGAAAAGCTTTCATTTAAATGCACTAAAAAGAAGTTAATGCATTTTAAAGTGACTTGAACCCAACATTTTGTTACATCATAAAATTTTAAATGATATAAAAGCTTGTCGCGAGAAGTATCTATGTATTTCTTATTGTAAATTGAATTTAAAATTACCTCAAGATTCATTCTCGCGACAAGATTTTATATCGTTTACAATTTTATAATGTAACGTAATGATGGGTTTAATTCACTTTAAAATTTATTTTCTTTTTTTTAGAGCATTTAAATAGAAATAGAAATATTTATTTATCCTTTGGAACATTACAAGATGTATAGGACAAGTCAATCACTCACTGAGAAGTGTGTTACAGATTATCTTGAAATTATGACATGAAAATATATAAAAATACATAAAAAATACAGACGACAAAATAAAAATAGTAGGGCTTCTACCCGCTATCACAGAGGTATTCCTTTATCCTATAGTAGCATTTACTCATCAGAAGTTTCACTGTCTTCTTAAAATTACTGAAGGAATCTATACTCCTAATGGTCAGTGGAAGTTTATTGTAAATCTTTATTCCCATATATCTGAAACTATTTTCTAGTTTCGTACTTTTGTGTCTGGGAACACAGATGATCAGAATTCCTGGTATCATAATGATGATTTGAAGAATTGAGCTGAAATTTATCGATGTTTTTTCTCACATAAAGAATACTTTGGTAGATGTATATGCTGTAGAAAGGCATACTTTTATATTTCATAAAAGTGGGCTTACAAGTTTGAAGTCTAAGCTGAACATTTTTCGTATGATTTTTTTCTGTCTTACAAATATTTTACCGGCATCTATAGAGTTTCCCCATAAGATTAAATTATAACATAAGTGAGAGTACACTAAGCTGTAGTAGACGTTAATTACTGCACTGGTGGGCATGCAGTCTTTTATTCTTGAAATTGCATAAAAGGCCTTATTCAATTTTATGTTTAGGTACTGCGTTAACATGTTCTGTCCATCTAAGACTGGAATCATGTAAGCCCAAGAAATTTGTTGTTGTTGTTGATTCAATTTTATCACCTTCGACTCGACATGTTAGAGAAGATGAGTTGGAGGAAATATTGTTGGAATGGAATTATACACATTCTGTCTTATCGACATTAACCATTAAACCGTTAGATTTACACCAGTTTACAAAAGAATTTACAGTATCTGCAATGGATGATATGATTTCCTCTGAAGTCTGTGCGTAGACCGCCAGTGAGGTATCGTCCGCATATATAGTTAGCATTTGCGATTTATGGTGGACTGGTAAGTCATTTATAAACAATAAAAATATTAGTGGCCCCAGCACAGATCCCTGTGGAACTCCTCTGTTCATAATATGAGAGTTGAAGGTAGCATCCTTTACTTTGACTATCATCTTCCTATTGCTGAGAAAATCTATAATCCAATCCAAGAATATTCCTCGGAATCCAACATTAAACAATTTATTCTCAATGAAATTTATGTCCAAACTATCGAAAGCTCGTGATAGGTCAAATAAAAGCTTCTCTCTAAAATATTTTTTTCAAGTTTATTTATTCATTTCTTTTTAGCTTTCGAGGGGGGAAGAGGGGTAAATTTTTTTGAAACCGTATTATGGAATGGTCAGATAATTTCCACTATTTTTACGGATTTTCTCGATTTCTATTTTGCGAGTTTTCCAATTTTTTTTCGTGGCAGGAAAGTGGGGCGAGCCCTCCGATCGATTTTTTCATCATTATTTTCCATGTTCGAAGCTGTTGAATTCAATTGCGTTCTCTATCTAGCTTTTGAGGGGATAGGGGGTGAAATGTTTTTAAACCATAAAATTCGACGGTAAGATATTTTTCACTATTTTTACGGATTTTTTCGATTTTAATTTCGCTAGTTTTTCAAGCCCCTACCTAATTTTTTTTTCGCTGTAATTTTTGACGTCCAAATCCATCAAGAAAACTTCCGAAACCCTACGCGTTCTCTATCTAGCTTTCGGGGGCAGAGGGGGGTGATTTCTTTTTTTGAAGCATAACGTTCGACGGTCAGATATTTTTTCACTATTTTTACGGATTTTTCGATTTGTATTTCGCGAGTTTTTCAACTTTTTTCGAGAAAAGGGGGCGCTTTTTTTTGTTGTTATTTTTGACGTCCAAATCCGCCAAGAAAACTTTCGAAACCCTACGCGTTCTCTATCTAGATTTCGTGGGGCAGGAGGGTACAATTTATTTGATATTAATGTTTTGGTCATCGGAACTGAACCAAAATGTAAAATTTCAATTCCATAGGATAAGAGGAAGTGGTTCTAATTCAGCTTGCAAGATTTGCACCCATCTAACACACAAACACACAGAGAAAGTTAAATAAAAGCTTTTAATAATTTTTAAAAAATGGATTTTAGAATCAAGCCTTTTTCAAGCTAACAAAATTCTATAAAATAAAAATGTTCTAGGAGCCTGGTGGATGTAAATCAACGGTCTTAGAGGACTTTACTGTTTTCTGTTGGATTCTTGCTGACGAAAATTCGTATTGTATAGGAGTTAGTTAGCCGACGGCTGGATTTTAAAATCCATTTTCATTATTCTTTAAATCACAGCTGTTTAATTCTCAGTGTTAATACCGGATTGAATTATTTATATTCTAATGAAATCGTCTAATGAAACTGTCTAATGGCGTGTAATGGAAGTTACTCATTAATATTCTCATTTAGCTCATGACCTATTATTACGTGATTGTCCATATACTTTTCTGTTTTTTTTTTTGTCTCATTAACTTCTTATTAACGATAATATTTATGTAGTGAAATTCTACTTTACTTTACAATTAGTGGGAGGGATGGGCTAACCCCTATCCTTTTGTGTTTAAAATGTATTTTTGATTCACAATAAAAGTTATTATTTGGCGGTACAGCAACACCAGAGGCATACTTGACATCTAGTTGGTTGGTAAAGGTCGGAATAAGAGGAAATGCAGTATGTGAGGTACTCCACTCTAATGCACTAAGGTAAACTGCGGATGAACTTACCGATGGTTTATATTGTGAATGTCATTCATTAAATGATGTTTTAAGGGTTCAAATTTTAACCATTCGGAAGTCGATCCGGAGTTTAAACTCAACGTATACAACCGTTCCTAAGGGAACTGGAGCAGCACAATAATTCAAATATTCGATATGACCTCTGTCTTACTGGAAAACTGTAACTACATTTTGGTCTATGAGGAAGTGGTTATGAAGTATAGTTTGAGATTAAACGACTTACCTTAAGGACTTGTGAGTGTTTAGGGTGACATATAATGCAGCCGCGTTAAATTTGTTCTGTAGAAAAAAAATTATTTTGTTTTCACAAGTGCTGAAAACATCAACTCCGTCACAAAAGTTACACCACTTCGAAAAAGTATTGTTGTACTGTTTTTGTATTGTGGAACTCAAGGATGCAAGAATCATGTCTGTCGATTCTTCTAGATCTTCTTTCGATAAGTATGCTCTCCGCATAATCTCACTGCACCCAAGTTAAGTATTTTCCATAATGGGTGTGGTTTCCTGGAAGGAGAATGGAGGTAAGATTCGGCAGGTCTGATCACCATACTGTTGGATACTCAGAGTTTCTCAATAATAGGTAACCAAAGCTGTGTTTTCCGAACAGGAAAAACTAAAATGCCTTCGGCTTCATCCGAAATGATTTTATTGAGTATTCTTGACCAAAGAGAAAAGGGTGGAAAAACATAGAAGCGAAGATGCTTTCAGTTCAGATTGAAAGCATTAGTATAGCCTGCCACTGGGTCTGGATGCCATGAAATGAAACTTTGACATTTTTTGTTCACATGAGGCAAACAAATCAATGTTAGGGTGCCGAAAGCTTTGAAAATTGCGTTTATTACTTCTTGTTCTATACTGTATTCAGAGCCAATTCTGTTTTTTTCCCCAATTATTTACTTATTTATCCACTTATGTTTTTTATTATTATTAGTAATATCATTATTATTATTTTTTCCACCTGGATTCTCGATCTGCTATTGTATTTTCTTTATAGTTGATATGCGAGGCAATCTACCATATTTTTTTTCCATGCAAATATTTTTTTTTCTCTCTGAAGTTTTCGTATGCCCACATCCGGATTGGATTGTTGGCAAATTGAAATTAGAGTTACAATCAACTTGGCGAAAGACCGAATTGTTGAAAACTGTTTATATAAAAAGATAAGTGAAAATAGAGTATATTTCGTTTTAATTCCGAGAGTTCCAACCTTTGACAGCTGTTTCGTGCTCACACACTCATCAGAAAGGATATATGGAGCTCTCGAAATCAAAACGAATCCACTCAAGAATTAGTACCGTGAAGGCAAGACAGATATAACAGAAAGTTACTTATGACATCTACAGTCACTAGTTGAAACTTAATTTGACACGAACCAAGGAATCCAAAGTAGAGGTTTGTCTACAAATTGAAAGGCAGCCAACAATTCGTTGTTCTGACCAACCCAAGGTTCAATCAAGTTTCTAGTACGTTATGAGGAACGCAAGCAGAATCTACGTGAAAATAGAGTATATTTCGTTTTAATTCCGAGAGTTCCAACCTTTGACAGCTGTTTCCTCATAACGTACTAGAAACTTGATTGAACCTTGGGTTGGTCAGAACAACGAATTGTTGGTTGCCTGTCAATTTGTAGACAATTTGGATTCCTTGGTTCGTGTCAAATTAAGTTTCAACTAGTGACTATAAAAAGATAAATAGATATTTTACTTCATATACACCTTCCTCTGGTGAACTTATTTTAAGCATAAAAATGCAACGACTGGCTCATTTGCGATACGTTTTTCGTATTGTTACTGAAAAATAAGCAGTTTTTTGTTATCAGGTTTTTGACAGTGCGGTAGTGCTCCATTTTGAACTGGGGTACTGCTTTTTTTGTGTGTCTCGACTCTGCAATGGATCCTTTTGGTAGAAGATTATTTATAGCTTCTGACAATTCTGAAAAAAGTTGAAAAACTCGAGTACTGATTTGGTTTCTCCTTGAATTGGAGTTCATATCCCAGTACACAATGAAGAATTGTTTTATCACCAGTTATTCTAGTCCAAAAAAGTTAGAAATTCTACAATCATATTTTACCTCTACTTCAGGAACCTGTCGTTGTTGTTTGCTTTTTCGATATTCGAAATAAAAACAAAACATCTTATGACTTACTGCTTGTTGCTATTTTCCTAATTTTCTGCTCAAGTTTCCTTTCCTTCTCCAATGAATTTGACCATTCTGCTTTCCGTTTTCCCATTTTCCACTATTTACTTTACACGATTCCACTAACACAGTTCAAGCGTAAGAACTATAATGAGTCAAGGTCGGTTGATGGGCTACGTTGCCGACGGAATAGAGGAGTTTTTACACGATTTCATCTTTACGCAGTGGCGGAGCGCAAGAGAACAACTACCTTTGTGATCTCAACGACGTGGCTACCGCTATATAATAATTGTCAACAGGAACAGTTCCGTAACATTTATGAAATGTGATTTCTTAAGCTTGTTCTGTACAAATTTGAAGAAGTAATGTAATGTAATTCCGAATTTATAATTCATATGAATTCAAACTGACTTTCCTTCCTGCGTACACATAAAAAATTATACAGTCGTGTTTTTCACCAGAACTCTGAGAAATAGTGTAATTTTTATCTTAATTGTTATGAACATGTCAACGGTTTAAGGATTGGTTCAACGCAATTATGGAAAAATGAAAATTAGAAACGTCTACAATTCAATACTATTATTTATTGGACCATAATTCCTCATCTTAGTATATGTTAAGGGTTAAGGTGCATTTAGTCACTTAGTAAAATTGTGCCTAAAAATATGTTGAAAGCGAAAGTTGAATCTGTTATATCAAATGGCACCGTTTATAGGTACTACAATATTAAGTTTATGCTAAAAATATTATACCGTGAAAATCCCAATTTTAATAATCTTACGTTTACGATAAAAATATTGTCCTCAATGCGCGTATACCTGAAGTTTCATGTCAGTTGTCAATAACGAATATATTTAACCATGGTTATACTGTCTTTTGTAAGTTGGTAACCACAGATCATATCACATACTCCAAGGTAACGGTCTTTTTTCTTGAAAGTAACGCTATATGATTTGAAAAATATGAAAAAGCGAACGTTGACATTGTCCATAAAATGTACCTGCCATTCTTAAATTTATGCGTAAATCTAGTACTTGTATAATATAGGAATCACATATAATTATTTTTACGTTTATGTTTACGTCAGAGCTTGTGCTAAAGTAACGTTTGTGTTAACTAATGCACCTTTTAGACCGGGCGATAGTGACAGAGACAAATTTTGGGACACGATTTTACTCAGTACGCCTTATGGAGGACAATATTGTCCGTATATCTTCATGATAATAATGCATGTCGTCGTATGTTCTTCTTATTAAATAATAATTATAGTATTTTCGAAAATTATGTATTTCGGTACGATTCCAATCAGGCTGCTTGTGTTTTGTAATAAAATAATAGAACTAAAATACTCGATAAACCATTGGCTTACCGTTATGTTGGGCGGATAATTCCCCTTTTCAAATACAAGTTTAAGTGACCATACCAGCCATTCGGACCCACCCTAACGGCCTGCCAATGGTTTTTCGAGAATTTTAGTTTCATTATTTGATCACGAAACACATGACAGCCTGATTGAAATCATACTCGGATAAGTAATAATAATCATAATAAAAACATTTTTTTAATATGAAGAACCTACGTCGACTCTTTGATTCATGCTCATTCATGCTGATTCAATACTGTCCTCCAAAAAGCATATTGAGTAAAATCGTATGCCAAAATCTGTCACTAGCCCTTGGTCTATTTGTCCTAGCATTCAAGAAGAACGTTAAGGTGGAAACAGACCAAGCAAACATTGTTGTGCAACAGGTAGGTATCGCCTCTTTCTGTTTGCGATCTAGTGGTGAGAGTGCCCTTTCTCCAACTCTATAAAATAATCGTTCCCTTCCTCTAGCTTTATTGTTGAACTTCGTAGGGTTTCTCTACTCTTCTCTGTTTCTCACGATCTTCTCTCATGAAGTTTTCTTCTGTTAACCTAAAAATAGTGGTTTTCCAAAAATATTCCGAATGGATTTATTATTAAGAAATTGGGCATGGTACCGTTTTGTTATAACAATCCACATAATTCAATTTTGTTTCAGCGTCAACCTGCCTATGACTGGTTAAACTGTAAGTGTGCCACGGTAGCCAAACAATTAGCAACTCCCATCCTCATGAATTCGTGACTATCATTGTAATATGCAGTGTTGCCAGGAATATGAAAGAAACAGTCTCTAAAGAAAACACAATTTAAGAAGAATATTTTTCTCACGTCCACTAAAACTGCAATTTAATTAGTTTTTATTACTCGATTAATGTAAAGGTGAAGGTAATGTGAAGTAGGAACGCTCAATTTTGATATGGAGTGACAGGCAGATTTTTGTATAGCAACAAATTGGTTAGTCAAAAAACGTAATCCCCATGAAAGCCTCTGCATCTCAGAAGGCATCATTCAAACGTTCACTGACTATCACTTTCCGTATTCAGGTGTGGGTACAGGTGTGGGTCAATTTATAAAAATATTTATTATTCAATATTAAAGAAGCTTAAGAGATACATCAAAATAATTGCTGAAGAATCATAGTTCATCAAAAAGTCTAGATAGATAGATAGATCTTTATTGGTCATATTACACAATAATAGTGCTTTGTCAGTAATAAAATAAAACTATAAAATTAAATAATAATATAAAATAATGAAAGATAAACAATCTTTGTCGTTAAAAACACGTGCACAATAAAAGTTAACAAACGGCAATACGTATACGATACATTATTCGATGTATAAGTTGTGAAAAGTCGGTTGATAGGAACTCATCAAAATCATAAAACGCATTATCAGCCAGGAACCGCTTGATAACAGATTTGAATTGAACACACTCGAGAACTTGGACATCGTGTGGTAGAACATTGAAGAACTTGATTGTATAATAGCTAGTCCCATTTCTCTTTTTCGAAAGTCTCAGATAGTGTTGATGTATCATATCTTTGTTTCGCGTTGTATGAATGAACTTTCATTTGTCCTATAGTTTTTCAAGTTTGCTTTTATATGCATAATACATTGCAGTCTGTAAGTACATGGCAGGGTTAGTATCTTAAAATGTTTGAAAGCACCCCTACAATCATCTCTATAATGCAATCCAGCAATTATTCTGACCGCCTTCCTAGAGAAAAGTTCGCGATGGCATATGTCTTAAGGTTGACTCATCGTAACAATTTTTATCTTCAAAATATTAATTAAAAATGTTTGGTTAGAGATTACAATAATAAATAAACGTTATAAAATATATTTTCTTGTTGAGCGAACTTTTCCTAACAATGAATTATCAATACCAAAGCGATAAACTATAAATCGATCGAACAATCTTTTTTAAACATAAATGACACCACAAGTAAATCGCACCCGTTCGAATCCGGTTCGAATCGCTATGAAAACATTTCAAGAGTGAAGTAATCAGTTTTCAAAATTTTATTTTTCTAAGGTAATTTTTTACGTACTGTTCATAAATTTACGTAATATTAAAAAAAAACAGTATTTTGCGTAAAATTTTACTCTTTTAGGTCATCATTTGAAATGACACAAATTGTAAACTTCATATTAGATTTAAAAAAAGACATTGAACAATTGCTACAATTTGTCGTTGGAAAAATTTTGCATGGTACATTTTCGTACAGAGTTATTTTGTACTCGTGTTTTATTGAGTGATCATCATTCAACAAAGTTCAGGCTCATACAAAAATGTCCCACTCTACAAATAACTATTTTTTGGCACCATGGGTATTGTAACAGGCGGTATTTTTCGAGGTGTGGATGAAATTGAGTTTTGTATATATTTACCTCACATACCTACAGTCAATAAATAAAATAACATAAAACACTCATATATAATATAAAACATAATACTTATATAACATTTTTGTCCAACTAACAAGTAGTGACTAGTTTAGTAAGTAACAAGTACAGTAAGGTTGTTTGAAGACAGTATTTGGAGACTGGACGAAACGAAGTCTGATGTAATTCTTGAGTTCACTATTGGCAACACTGGTAACTGTGGCATGCTTGATGGATGATTACAAGTCAGTCGGCCGGTTCAATGTTAAATTGTAATAAGTAATAACAGTTTCGTTTTCGTCGTACCTTTGCAGACAATGCGTTGACATTCTCGATGACTAATAATAATTTTCTGTGGTCGTTCCCTTTACTTTCGAGTATTTGGCCAGTTTTACGCAAGATTTTCATCAAAGTGAACAGTCGGAGAAAAAAAGCAGAAGCGGGTGGAAACGTAAGTAAATTCATATCATAAATCAGGGATATTGAAAATTACAGTGCTTTGCAAGAAATGAGCATTTGAAAAAGTTTTTATTATCAAATTCCAAAAAATCCTGAATCGAATTGAACTTTATCATTTGAAATATTAAAAAATACTTATACTTATAATAGCTATTTATGATACAAGTTCGTAAAGTGGGACTTTTTTGTATGATCGTGACGTTTGTTGAATGAGGCGAAGCCCAGTTCAACAAAACACGCAAGTACAAAAAAGCCCTTTAAGAAAGTGTTTCATACAAAGTTTTTTCTTCGACAGTTATTATATTGCCAAATTGTAGCAATTATATCATTAATTCGAATGTTTAATGATATGAATTGTCGTCGTATTATCAAATAAAGACTTCCGAGTTATATTTGACGCAAAATACTGTATTTTTCAAAATTGCATAAATGTATGAACAGTGTGTAAAATTTACTTTGCGCACAGTTGATGATTTTACGCACATGTGATTTTTTACGCACTTGTGCGAAAAAGTATCACTTTACGCACTGTGAACAGTGCGTAAAACCTTAGTTTACGCACTGTCGTAGAGAAAATACTTTGAACAATATGATTAGGAAAACAAAGGGAGGTGTGCTGAAATTTAATATATTTCGGCAAGCTAACTTGCCATCTTCAGACAATTACAAAACTAAAAAAACGGCAGTAACATATACAGGGTGTCCAGTAAACCTTGTACAATATTGAAACTGGTGATAGACCTGGTCATGACTGTTCAGAATATCGGAATTCCACCTCAGTAAAAATATCACCGTTTTCGAGATAATGGGATTTTAAGAATTTCTGGAAAATCGCTACCTAACCTTGGATTTTTGTGTGCCATGTATACAAATTGAGACGAATTCAAATATCTTTGGTGTTGAAGATTACTGATGAGTGATGCTTTCAGACGTACAGAACAGTTTTTCAGAAAGTGAAGAATTTTTTCAAGAAATGAGGGTAAAATGACAAATTTGAGTTTTATCAATTTTTTAAAAAAAAGTTTGACATTATTGCCTGAAAGAAACATAACCAATTGGAAGTGGACATTCATTTCAAAAGAATACTCATTTTGTCCAGACTCTACCATGGTATAAAATAAACTATAATTATTTTTGGAGATGATTTCCGTTGAATTAGGCGTGGTTTTATTCTAGGCTTCCTTCAACTTGTATACTTACGCCCAATTTTTTTTATTGGTGCCCCATTTTACATATTTCAAGCACGCCTCAGCGTGTTTAAATCGAACTTTCAAAAACGCGCGTTTTTTAAAGTTCCATGGCAACATCAACAACTCTAGAAACGTGAAGACGTCTGAATGACAATTCTTTGATTATTGATCTGACAGGAGTAACTTGTAACGTCAAATAAAATATTACTAACAAATGCAAGACAGCACAACTCGTTCATTTATGTCTGGTTACATTTTCCATCGATTTGATGAACTTTTCATAATTAGATTTTTATGAGAGTATTTATGATTTCAAACTGTACCAATAAAAAAAAATCGCATAAAGTATTCGTGGATAACTGGTGTTTCAAACACTTGCTCTAAAATAAAATACAGCATTGTGCATGAACGGATCTTCTGTATATGGAATTGAAAAAAATCTAGTAGGTGGCTGTCACATTTTGTTTGAACAACTTGTGACTTCGTAGTTTTTTGAAATTATTCCGCTTGTTTCATTCGGTGGTATTTATTTCTTTGTCATGCCGTACACACGTTATACTCCCCGAGAATATGTGCATATGCACTACATTTATGGTGAATGTGGATGTAGTGCTACTGCTGCAGCAGCGCTTTATGAAGAACGATATCCGATTGCACAATGCCGCTCAGAGAATCGCTGATTTGGGAGCTATAACCTGTAATGCATTTGAAAAGGTTCTTCTTGAAAAGATGTCGTGTCTGCATACGAGTGGATGGAAAAAAATAACATTTTTGTAATGTTATTCAGTGCGATGTTGAATAATCGTTATTGTGGTTTATAGTGTATGTTGATTCAAAAAAACATTGAATGAGTATTTACTTCTTCACATCTCATTGAATGCTTCTAAGCAGTTGATCCTTTATTACTCGTAATTATTCAATCGTTTAATCTTGATATGATAAAAATAAAACGCATTACTGACAAAGTCTAATGGAGTTGATTTTAGCTCAGAATAACATTACACTCTAATTTAATCGAAATTATACTCCTTCCAAAAATAATTATCATATGTTTATACCATGGTAGAGTCTGGACAAAATGGGCATTCTTTTGTAATGAATATCCACTTCCACTTTGTTTTTTTCAAACAATAATGTCAAACTGTTGTTAAAAAAAATGGTGAAACTCAAATCTGGCATTTTACCCTCATTTCTTGAAAAATTGTATTGTTTTCTAAAAAACTGTTTTGTACGTCTGAAAGCATCACTCGTCAGTAATCTTCAGCAGCAAATATATTTGAATTGGTATTAATTTGTAGACATGGTACTCAAAAATCCAAGGTGAGGTAGTGATTTTCCGGAAATTAAAAAAATGCTCATTATCTCGAAAACGGTGAGATTTTTACTGAGGTGAAATTCCGATATTCTGAGCAGTCATGACCTGGTCTATCACCAGTTTCAATATTGTACAAGGTTTACCGGACACCCTGTAAAACATGTAGCTTAAACTGTCAACTGTTGATATATTGCTTGAGAATGTTTTTCTATTAACATTACTTTTAAGGATATTTCCACAGGACCATTCTTATCTCTATATGCTGAGTTGTTAGGAGCTTGTTCCAAAAGCTGGTTAGAAATAAATTGTGGCATCAGCAAACAAGTGAATTTTACAGTTTCCTGCTACTTCATCTATTACTTCAAAGTAGATTAAGAACAATGAAGGACCAAGGGCATTTCCCTGTGGAACCCTATAAGAATATTATTTTTTCAAAGATTGTTGTTAACTCTTGATTTTGATTTGTATCCAAATAATTAACTAGCCCTCGATACCCTCGATAAAAACTCATTTTGGTTTTTGCATCTATATCTCCATCCAGCATCGAAAGCCCTCTAAAGATCAACAATTACAGCACCTTAATTTGATTTCCTCGAGACTTCTATACTCACTTCCTAGGCCTAGGACTTTAATTTCAAAACCTCTAATTTATTTCTTCTTGGATTATACGTTTTAGGGGAGTGCTTCTTGGTTTGATTACGAGATGGAACAAAGACAAAGCATGTGGCAAGAACCTTGATCGATTCAGGAGGGAAACAGGCAGGCTTTAGTGTCGTATGTTGTTACCAACTGATGAAGGGAAATAACCTGGAAACAGGTGGTTACCAAACCCCTTCTTCCTTGCGAAACATTCAACAAGTATGTCATATATAATGTAATGTATTATCCAGGGAAGTGGCAATTTTCTGTCACATATTTCCTTCATATTCTATTTTTTAGAATTATTGTCAAAAATATTTTTTCATACTTTGGCATTGGCTCTCTCCTGTAAGGTAGCCTTACTTACCTTAAAATTTTCTGTATTTTTAGAGAAATCTGACCCAACTTTTATCACATTTGACGTTATAAAACAAAAAAACTGGCCGCAAAAAACATCATCTTTCTTATGGATTTGAAACAAAGTGTACTTGATGAATACCACCTGAATGTGTTACAACAGAACTTCTGGTGTTTCATACGTTGTCATAAATGAGTATTAAAAAGAGAATTAGCATATTTGCTTAATTCCGTTGTTAAATTGGAAGATGATAATTACCACGTAGGAATATGACGGACGACGAAATGCTTTCATAGCTAATGACGAATTTTATCTCCCACTTTTATACTTCTTTTACTATAATTACGATAACTTATAATATTTATGTAGTTTAGCAGTTGTTGAAGAATCTATTAAATTGGTTTCTATTTTATTTGTTAATCGATATTATGCTCGAGGTAACATGTAGCAGCCTATAATTATTTTATTAATTAAGATATAATTTTGAAATCACAGGATTTATGGATCTAGTAACGGTGCTCATTTTCAACCTAGCAAACATTTTTTTAACTTCCTGATTAACCGGAAGTGACCCCCAACTTTCCTATATTCCATAGAACACTATTTTTTACAAGCTTTTATTTAGTTCGACTGTCCCTGTGCACGTTTATCTGTAATCAAATCATGCAAGTTAAATTTGACCCTCTTCTAGTTGTCCGATTAACTTGAAAGGCAGATGTTCATACTTAACTCAGTGTTAGAGAAAAAATATTTCTTTAGATGTGTGGTGTAGGTTATTCTGAAGTAACAGATTCGCTTGATCCGTAAAGTTTTTCATTTTGAATACAAAAGCGACAAGGTTTTGAATCCGTTACTCACAGAATAACCTACGTCATACATCTAACGAAATATTTGTTTTTACTTTTTGTGCATTTAAATAAAAGCATGTCTTCAAAAATATTTTTCTACCTAATTTATTTTAAATTTATCTGTTCTCAAGCTAAATGTATAGGAGCCGTTATCTTGGATTTTTAATATAATATCCGACCTCAAAAGCAACCAATACCAATTTTCAATAGACTCGTGCCATAATCGCAAAATTCGTCCGCCATCTTGTTATTATTTATTTTGACAAAAAAATCATAATCTCCAATCCCGAAAACCACCACAAAAAAATTTGAATAGAATCTGACCATGTCACAAAATTTTGATTAAAAATTCAAAATCTCTTACCCCGAAACATAACTCATCCGCCATATTAGAGCCGCCATTGTTGTCCCTAACAAAAATTTCATAAATTGTGAACACTTGCAAAATTTCAAGGTAATCGGACAACTAGAAGTGGGTCAAAATCACGTTGAAGCCGTTACATGCGTACATAGTTACAGATCAAGTTAAACAAAAGCTTGATATGTAATAATAATAATTCTTCAATGATTTATCATGCACACTAGTTACACCTTTACATAAATCAGAAAAAAAAAAAATCATAAGAAAAAAGTATATCGGTTGACCGAGCGGTCTAGGTGTCAACGGCCTCTTAAACTTCAACTAGCATTAGACGCTGGTAGACACCCGGTATAGGAGAATTTTTTTCCTCAAATGTTGCGGTACCGATTGATGCCCACAAGACAAGTGGAAAGCTTGGAAGGTGCTCCGACCACCCAGGTACAGCTGAAAAATTAGTCAATGAGCCAACAAAAATCTGGAGCGGTACGGAAAATACTAATAGATTGTAGGGGGATTGTACAGGCTATTCTTATTATTATTTTTTTTTTTCATTGGTGTTTTGGCATCAACTGCTATGGTCATTATAGACCGGGGGATAGTGACAGATTTTGGGACACGATTTTATTCATTATGCCCTTTGGAGGACAGTTTTGTCCGTATATCCTTGTGATAATGATGCATGAATCAAAGAGTCGTCGTAGGTTCTTCATATTTAAAAATAATAATAATATTTTCGAAAAATTATGTGTTTCGCTACGATTCCAATCAGGCTGCCATGTGTTTTGTAATAAAATAATAGACGTAAAATACTCGAAAAACCATTGGCATACCGTCAGGATAGGCGGATAATTCGTTTTTTCAAATACAATTTCACGTGATCATACCAGTCATTCGGACCCACCCTAACGGCCTGCCAATGGTTTTTCGAGTATTTTAGTTTTATTATATCATCACGAAACACATGGCAGCCTGATTAAAATCGTACCCGAATAAATAATTATTATTATTATTTTTCAATATGAAGAACCTACGACGACCCTTTGATTCATGCATTATTATCATGGGGATATGCGGACAATACTGTCCTCCAAAAGGCATACTGAGTAAAATCGTGTACCAAAATCTGTTACTATCCCCCGGTCTATTAGCCATGTGTTCTTTATAGGCCTTGTTACTAACTCCATACGCCACCTTAGGAGCAGCACTGTTAATTGGAACGCAACAGTGAATCGTGCAGGACTCACCCTAGTCGAGCCACGAGATTTTAATAATTTAATCGGTTAAATTAAATTTAAAAAATCCCAGCCCAACCAGGGTTCGAACTTCGGACCTTTCGACTCAGAGTCGGACGCTCTAACCACTGCGCCACGCCCCATTATTATTATTATTCGGTCTCACAAGCACTGCGACATATTAGATCTTTTGTACATAAAATACGGTCTCACAAACACTGCGACATATTCGATCTTTTGTGCATAAAATAATAATAGTAATCCTCTACCCACACAGGTCTATTTTTTTCCTTTGGTGTTTATGGTGACGTCGACTGCTGTGATCATTAGCCACTATTTATGTGTTCTGGGTAGACTTTGTTACTAACTCCTTACGCCACCTTAGGAGCAGCACTCTTAATCGGAACGCAATGGTGAATCCGAGTGTCTATTTTAGTATTATTATATTATTAAATTACTTTTATTTTTTATAGGTGAAGTTTAGCAAAGATATAACTTTCCACCCAATCGCAATAAAAATAGCTATAATAATGATAAGTAAGATTCTTCAAGAATGTAAATATGAATCCGAATGCTAGAATATTTGGTGAATATAATCACTGTTTTCTTAAGAGGGTAATATCGAATGTATTCTTGAAAGAGGGTAAAAACAATTATTTTTCGATTACATCGAAGAAATGATATTTGGTTTGCTATACGTTTGTCTAAATGTTTTGTAGGCGATATGGTAACTTGATTACACTCGTCCGTCATCTCAATAAATCGTTTCATTAGGCGTATCTACAAGAATTGTATTCAGTAATAACCTGATGATTGCAATACGGAAAATCGAAACTTAACTAATCTAAACAATGAACGTCTATAACAATCAAGAGTGTAATCAAGAACTGTTATAATTAGCGAGATTGAAATTGTTTGGATATATTTAAGAACTCTTGGGTACTCAAAACTTATATATGGATATGAAGCAAGTAAAATAAGAGCTCTCATCAGTTGGACATTTTGCAACAGCAGATATAAACTGACATAAGCATTTCGATTCATCTGTATTTGGGGAGATGTTGAGACAACAATATAGATTTTTTTTAAGAGGCGGCATGAGAACCATACTGGTCAGGCATGTACAAATTGTAACGTTCTACATGAAATTTACCAACCCATCTAGACAGTCGTTGTCCTTGACACAGTTTCTGAAATCCATCATACCCAATAAAGTTGAATGCCATGCACTAAATTGTAGGTGTGAATATTTCACAACAAAACCAAAAATTCCCGGGCATGGTGATGTTTGTATATTTTCTTCGAATTAAGAGCTTGTGGCAAGGTCGTGATAATATTATTGTATTTTCCAATTACGTCGTCTTCATTAGGTTGACGGGTATCATCCTATATCACATCCTAGCTACTTATTTATGTACAGCAGAGAATGTGCTGGAAAAAAAGTAATGCTGGAAGATGATGCCTTTTTTTCAACAGTGTGTCATAATCGTATGAAGTTCGGTACAAATTTTATTATCAATTTTAAACTTACTTTAAACCTAGCTTAGCTTGGATGACACTGCAATATTATTGCATAATATGTTAAGATAAAAATAATAATAATAATAATGTTTATCTGTGCGGTACGAATTTTGCAATCGATATTTACTTCAAACATAACTGGATGGTAATAATATTACTGATATCGTATAATAATAATTTAAAAAATACAGTTTGAAAAACTAAAGAAACACGCTTTCATAGTAATATGAATGAAGAAGTAAAGAATAATCTTTAAAAATCAACTTTAATGTTAAAAAAGCGTGGGGTCATTTTCGTTTGCATTTTCATGGCCACAGCATTTACGAATAGTTATAGCAAAAAAAATTAAAGTCAGCTGATATCAAGTACCACACGCTTTTTTAACACTAAAGGCAAATTTTGAAGGTTATTTTTCCTTTTTTTTAGTTCATATTACTATAAAAGCGAGTTTCTTCAGTTTTTTAAACTATAAGTTTCATATTTGTCTTGTTGATGAAGAATTATATGAGAAGTTGGCACTAATTCGGTGTTCTGTTCGATCAATTTGAGTTTACATTCGATTGATACTATAGTAAATTACTATTATGTGGTTCTATGATCTATTTTGCATATACTCTGGAAATAATCAAAAATAAATTATGAAATAGGTATAACTTCCGTAATAGAAGTGTTCAGTCTGATCCATAATCATAAACATTCGATTCCTTATCATTGTTTTGTTCTATTATATTTACTTGAAAAATATTATCAGCAACAACGATTGCAAGTAATATCATAGTAGTACATTATGCAACAATCATTAAGGTAATGGTTGGCCATTAATACGTGACTAGGAGGACAAATACCTTCGACATGAGCCGAATATGAGTATCCAAAATTCTCTACGAATGTGTTCTTACTCATTACATGAGTTTTGCATTCGCCGTTTTTTCTAAGAACAATAATTTAAAAAATATTTGGTCAGTAATCGAACTTCGGGCCTTCAGCGGTTAGGCCTAAAGTTACATTGCAAAGGATTGAAAGTAGGAGTTTAGTATTGTTCTTTATATTTTGAATTTGTGAAAGTAGAAATCACTATATAATATAATTTCATTATCAATTCCAGAAGAATTATTCCATCAGATATTTTCTATGTGTAAAACTTAAATCTTGAAATTACAAAACTTATATGTCAATATCTTATCAAGATGAAAATCTCTATCATACAGAAAAAAGTTATTTAACAACAAAACGATAAAATACAAAACTGCCTCAGCAATGGTTACCGTAACCATAGTCTGCTTCTTCAAAAGAAGTACATACGTAATGAATCTTTCATTATATATATATATATATATATATATATATATATATATATATATATATGTGAAAATAGAGTATATTTCGTTTTAATTCCGAGAGTTCTAACCTTAAC
This sequence comes from Chrysolina oricalcia, assembly GCA_944452925.2. Taxonomy (NCBI): domain Eukaryota; kingdom Metazoa; phylum Arthropoda; class Insecta; order Coleoptera; family Chrysomelidae; genus Chrysolina; species Chrysolina oricalcia. The sequence continues at coordinate 34,606,131 of OX101825.2, read as the reverse complement.
AGCTGTTTCGTGCTAACGCACTCATCAGAAAGGATTTATGGAGCTCTCGAAATTAAAACGTATCCACTCAAGAATTAATACCGTGAAGGCAAGACAGATATAACAGAAAGTTAATTATGACATCTACAGTCACTAGTTGAAACTTAATTTGACACGAACCAAGGAATCCAAAAGCGGAGGTTTGTCCACAAATTGACAGACAGCCAACAATTCGTTGTTCTGACCAACCCAAGGTTCAATCAAGTTTCTAATACGTTATGAGGAACGCAAGCAGAATCTAAGTGAAAATAGAGTATATTTCGTTTTAATTCCGAGAGTTCTAACCTTTGACAGCTGTTTCGTGCTAACGCACTCATCAGAAAGGATTTATGGAGCTCTCGTATTAGAAACTTGATTGAACCTTGGGTTGGTCAGAACAACGAATTGTTGGCTGCCTGTCAATTTGTGGACAAACCTCCGCTTTTGGATTCCTTGGTTTGTGTCAAATTAAGTTTCAACTAGTGACTGTAGATGTCATGAATAACTTCCTGTTATATTCTGTCTTGCCTTCACGGTATTAATTCTTGAGTGGATACGTTTTAATTTCGAGAGCTCCATAAATCCTTTCTGATGAGTGCGTTAGCACGAAACAGCTGTCAAAGGTTAGAACTCTCGGAATTAAAACGAAATATACTCTATTTTCACTTAGATTCTGCTTGCGTTCCTCATAACGTATTAGAAACTTGATTGAACCTTGGGTTGGTCAGAACAACGAATTGTTGGCTGCCTGTCAATTTGTGGACAAACCTCCGCTTTTGGATTCCTTGGTTCGTGTCAAATTAAGTTTCAACTAGTGACTGTAGATGTCATAATTAACTTTCTGTTATATCTGTCTTGCCTTCACGGTATTAATTCTTGAGTGGATACGTTTTAATTTCGAGAGCTCCATAAATCCTTTCTGATGAGTGCGTTAGCACGAAACAGCTGTCAAAGGTTAGAACTCTCGGAATTAAAACGAAATATACTCTATTTTCACTTAGATTCTGCTTGCGTTCCTCATAACGTATTAGAAACTTGATTGAACCTTGGGTTGGTCAGAACAACGAATTGTTGGCTGCCTGTCAATTTGTGGACAAACCTCCGCTTTTGGATTCCTTGGTTCGTGTCAAATTAAGTTTCAACTAGTGACTGTAGATGTCATAATTAACTTTCTGTTATATCTGTCTTGCCTTCACGGTATTAATTCTTGAGTGGATACGTTTTAATTTCGAGATCTCCATAAATCCTTTCTGATGAGTGCGTTAGCACGAAACAGCTGTCAAAGGTTAGAACTCTCGGAATTAAAACGAAATATACTCTATTTTCACTTAGATTCTGCTTGCGTTCCTCATAACGTATTAGAAACTTGATTGAACCTTGGGTTGGTCAGAACAACGAATTGTTGGCTGCCTGTCAATTTGTGGACAAACCTCCGCTTTTGGAGTCCTTGGTTCGTGTCAAATTAAGTTTCAACTAGTGACTGTAGATGTCATAATTAACTTCCTGTTATATTCTGTCTTGCCTTCACGGTATTAATTCTTGAGTGGATACGTTTTAATTTCGAGAGCTCCATAAATCCTTTCTGATGAGTGCGTTAGCACGAAACAGCTGTCAAAGGTTAGAACTCTCGGAATTAAAACGAAATATACTCTATTTTCACTTAGATTCTGCTTGCGTTCCTCATAACGTATTAGAAACTTGATTGAACCTTGGGTTGGTCAGAACAACGAATTGTTGGCTGCCTGTCAATTTGTGGACAAACCTCCGCTTTTGGATTCCTTGGTTCGTGTCAAATTAAGTTTCAACTAGTGACTGTAGATGTCATAATTAACTTTCTGTTATATCTGTCTTGCCTTCACGGTATTAATTCTTGAGTGGATACGTTTTAATTTCGAGAGCTCCATAAATCCTTTCTGATGAGTGCGTTAGCACGAAACAGCTGTCAAAGGTTAGAACTCTCGGAATTAAAACGAAATATACTCTATTTTCACTTAGATTCTGCTTGCGTTCCTCATAACGTATTAGAAACTTGATTGAACCTTGGGTTGGTCAGAACAACGAATTGTTGGCTGCCTGTCAATTTGTGGACAAACCTCCGCTTTTGGAGTCCTTGGTTCGTGTCAAATTAAGTTTCAACTAGTGACTGTAGATGTCATAATTAACTTTCTGTTATATCTGTCTTGCCTTCACGGTATTAATTCTTGAGTGGATACGTTTTAATTTCGAGATCTCCATAAATCCTTTCTGATGAGTGCGTTAGCACGAAACAGCTGTCAAAGGTTAGAACTCTCGGAATTAAAACGAAATATACTCTATTTTCACTTAGATTCTGCTTGCGTTCCTCATAACGTATTAGAAACTTGATTGAACCTTGGGTTGGTCAGAACAACGAATTGTTGGCTGCCTGTCAATTTGTGGACAAACCTCCGCTTTTGGAGTCCTTGGTTCGTGTCAAATTAAGTTTCAACTAGTGACTGTAGATGTCATAATTAACTTCCTGTTATATTCTGTCTTGCCTTCACGGTATTAATTCTTGAGTGGATACGTTTTAATTTCGAGAGCTCCATAAATCCTTTCTGATGAGTGCGTTAGCACGAAACAGCTGTCAAAGGTTAGAACTCTCGGAATTAAAACGAAATATACTCTATTTTCACTTAGATTCTGCTTGCGTTCCTCATAACGTATTAGAAACTTGATTGAACCTTGGGTTGGTCAGAACAACGAATTGTTGGCTGCCTGTCAATTTGTGGACAAACCTCCGCTTTTGGATTCCTTGGTTCGTGTCAAATTAAGTTTCAACTAGTGACTGTAGATGTCATAATTAACTTTCTGTTATATCTGTCTTGCCTTCACGGTATTAATTCTTGAGTGGATACGTTTTAATTTCGAGAGCTCCATAAATCCTTTCTGATGAGTGCGTTAGCACGAAACAGCTGTCAAAGGTTAGAACTCTCGGAATTAAAACGAAATATACTCTATTTTCACTTAGATTCTGCTTGCGTTCCTCATAACGTATTAGAAACTTGATTGAACCTTGGGTTGGTCAGAACAACGAATTGTTGGCTGCCTGTCAATTTGTGGACAAACCTCCGCTTTTGGAGTCCTTGGTTCGTGTCAAATTAAGTTTCAACTAGTGACTGTAGATGTCATAATTAACTTCCTGTTATATTCTGTCTTGCCTTCACGGTATTAATTCTTGAGTGGATACGTTTTAATTTCGAGAGCTCCATAAATCCTTTCTGATGAGTGCGTTAGCACGAAACAGCTGTCAAAGGTTAGAACTCTCGGAATTAAAACGAAATATACTCTATTTTCACTTAGATTCTGCTTGCGTTCCTCATAACGTATTAGAAACTTGATTGAACCTTGGGTTGGTCAGAACAACGAATTGTTGGCTGCCTGTCAATTTGTGGACAAACCTCCGCTTTTGGATTCCTTGGTTCGTGTCAAATTAAGTTTCAACTAGTGACTGTAGATGTCATAATTAACTTTCTGTTATATCTGTCTTGCCTTCACGGTATTAATTCTTGAGTGGATACGTTTTAATTTCGAGAGCTCCATAAATCCTTTCTGATGAGTGCGTTAGCACGAAACAGCTGTCAAAGGTTAGAACTCTCGGAATTAAAACGAAATATACTCTATTTTCACTTAGATTCTGCTTGCGTTCCTCATAACGTATTAGAAACTTGATTGAACCTTGGGTTGGTCAGAACAACGAATTGTTGGCTGCCTGTTAATTTGTGGACAAACCTCCGCTTTTGGATTCCTTGGTTCGTGTCAAATTAAGTTTCAACTAGTGACTGTAGATGTCATAATTAACTTTCTGTTATATATATATATATATATATATAGACCCCCGCGTGTATACAACCGTGATAACCAGGACTGCACTGATGAGGGACTTCATCCCGAAACCGGTCTGCAGTTGGTTCTTTGTTTGGATCAGGCGGTGTCCTGCTGTCTGTCTCTGAGAGCTCTTGCAAAGTTGTTCCTTCAAAGTAAGGATCTTTGCACATATGTCTGACAGATATAATTCAATATCTGTCGAGGTATTAGCCAGAGAAGTAGTTGTTTTCTGTCGGACATATGCCATACAATCTATACAAAGGTATAGTGAGTTCCTAAAGGATTGTTTTCGACTGTTTTACAGTCACTGGAACATTTATTGCTCCTTGAAACAAGTATTCTGCATATACCATTTCGCATCCGAAATGTCCTTCTGGAGCGCTCTCTAATCTGTTGCCGTGGTGGATCCTGTAAGCGATTGCAGTGTTCATCCCGGCGAACGATGACGGGCTCCGGGCCCCCGCGTGTATACAACCGTGATAACCAGGACTGCACTGATGAGGGACTTCATCCCGAAACCGGTCTGCAGTTGGTTCTTTGTTTGGATCAGGCGGTGTCCTGCTGTCTGTCTCTGAGAGCTCTTGCAAAGTTGTTCCTTCAAAGTAAGGATCTTTGCACATATGTCTGACAGATATAATTCAATATCTGTCGAGGTATTAGCCAGAGAAGTAGTTGTTTTCTGTCGGACATATGCCATACAATCTATACAAAGGTATAGTGAGTTCCTAAAGGATTGTTTTCGACTGTTTTACAGTCACTGGAACATTTATTGCTCCTTGAAACAAGTATTCTGCATATACCATTTCGCATCCGAAATGTCCTTCTGGAGCGCTCTCTAATCTGTTGCCGTGGTGGATCCTGTAAGCGATTGCAGTGTTCATCCCGGCGAACGATGACGGGCTCCGGGCCCCCGCGTGTATACAACCGTGATAACCAGGACTGCACTGATGAGGGACTTCATCCCGAAACCGGTCTGCAGTTGGTTCTTTGTTTGGATCAGGCGGTGTCCTGCTGTCTGTCTCTGAGAGCTCTTGCAAAGTTGTTCCTTCAAAGTAAGGATCTTTGCACATATGTCTGACAGATATAATTCAATATCTGTCGAGGTATTAGCCAGAGAAGTAGTTGTTTTCTGTCGGACATATGCCATACAATCTATACAAAGGTATAGTGAGTTCCTAAAGGATTGTTTTCGACTGTTTTACAGTCACTGGAACATTTATTGCTCCTTGAAACAAGTATTCTGCATATACCATTTCGCATCCGAAATGTCCTTCTGGAGCGCTCTCTAATCTGTTGCCGTGGTGGATCCTGTAAGCGATTGCAGTGTTCATCCCGGCGAACGATGACGGGCTCCGGGCCCCCGCGTGTATACAACCGTGATAACCAGGACTGCACTGATGAGGGACTTCATCCCGAAACCGGTCTGCAGTTGGTTCTTTGTTTGGATCAGGCGGTGTCCTGCTGTCTGTCTCTGAGAGCTCTTGCAAAGTTGTTCCTTCAAAGTAAGGATCTTTGCACATATGTCTGACAGATATAATTCAATATCTGTCGAGGTATTAGCCAGAGAAGTAGTTGTTTTCTGTCGGACATATGCCATACAATCTATACAAAGGTATAGTGAGTTCCTAAAGGATTGTTTTCGACTGTTTTACAGTCACTGGAACATTTATTGCTCCTTGAAACAAGTATTCTGCATATACCATTTCGCATCCGAAATGTCCTTCTGGAGCGCTCTCTAATCTGTTGCCGTGGTGGATCCTGTAAGCGATTGCAGTGTTCATCCCGGCGAACGATGACGGGCTCCGGGCCCCCGCGTGTATACAACCGTGATAACCAGGACTGCACTGATGAGGGACTTCATCCCGAAACCGGTCTGCAGTTGGTTCTTTGTTTGGATCAGGCGGTGTCCTGCTGTCTGTCTCTGAGAGCTCTTGCAAAGTTGTTCCTTCAAAGTAAGGATCTTTGCACATATGTCTGACAGATATAATTCAATATCTGTCGAGGTATTAGCCAGAGAAGTAGTTGTTTTCTGTCGGACATATGCCATACAATCTATACAAAGGTATAGTGAGTTCCTAAAGGATTGTTTTCGACTGTTTTACAGTCACTGGAACATATATATATATATATATATATATATATATATATATATATATATCTGAGAACACTATATTTACATGCTTATTTAGCATACTGAAAAGGGGTTTCTTCCGTGCGCTGGTGTCATTATAGAGCTGCCTAATTACATTTCAAAATTAAATAATATGTGGACAGTTCTCTAGAAATCGCAAATTGTTTGAATATTTCCTTACCAACAGGGTAAATAACGCTTGTTTTGTGGCAATTTCTGGATATTTTTGTAACATAAATATTTCAATTAATAATACATGTTTTTGTTCCTTCATCATTAAAAATAAATGTTTCTTAACAATCTGTGATTTTCAGGTAGATATAATGAAAAATATCGTTCATTACTCGTCCATAAATGCTTTTTCCGTGCTTGCACGACTTCGCGTGTTCGGGTTCGTCACGGAAAATGCCTATTTTCTGAACTCATAGTTTTCAAATCTCGTTTTTCCAGCTTAGACTCGAGTTCAGAAATATTGCCTATTACATATGTAGGGTTTGAAATAATTTCTTCCAATTGAATAATAGTATGTACTAAAGAGTTATTGAATGGTAATTGTTGAATTAATGTAAGTACGTCCAGACACACATCAATAAATATGAATTATACTTCGTACTATGTCTGGCTTTTATTGTATAAAATTACAAATATCAAAATAACGAATCACAATAAAATATCGAACCAAGTTGCATTAAAAAAAAAAACTTACATTTTTATAGTTTAAAATCCACTATTATCTATAGAGAGTGAGTTTGATGATAGATATGTTTGGCATCCTCCTGATTAGATAACGAAAATTTGCACATCTTATGTTATCGACATTTGTCATAAATAAAATTTTTGTTTTTCGGGTTCAATTTCAAGATGTTGCAGCTGCATTAAACGAGAACATTTCGGAATGCGACAAAGATTATGAATGAACTGTTATTCCTTTTTAGTGTCCTCAATCATAAAAAAGAACATTATTTATTGTGTCGTGAGGATTTTGTTTGCCGCCTAGGAGATATTCTAATAGGCAGAGATATAAAATATAATGGATATCTGTGTATAAACATCAATCATCTTTATCAATGTAATCTGAAAAAGAAACAACTGATACTAGCAACAAATATTTAATTGAATTTGGCAAACTACGATTTTGAAACCTACGTTTAGTGAAAACCCATTAAATCCCCATAGTAAACTAGACAACTGATTCTATAACCAGAAATGTTTTGTCGAATATACAGGGCGAACCGAGAAAAATCTACAAGATCGAGTGATATTTTTCTGGAATGCCAAGTATATTAGCAAATTTTTCGAGCATTTTAATGACCTTCATCCATCCCTTCAATATTATTGACTCTCTCACAACATCTTGAAAGTTAAGATTTTTTTTTAGAAATAAACTAGAGTTCCATTTTATAGACAGATGTATGATATTTCCGATCTATTCACATGTCCTAAAATTGTACAGGGTGGGTAAACATTATTTTTCAATTCGTAACTTTTTAAATTGAATATTCTTGTATTTTTCAAATGGAAAGCCCTGTATATTTTTCGTCTATATAAAGTAGTATCAGAACACAAATATTTTTCAGTGTACATCCTTATCGCTATTTCTAGCCGTTTTCGATTTATTCAATTTTGAAAGTTTTTAGTTGGTCAATTTCACTGTCACGCATTCCTTACTATGAGAACACATGACTTCTATTAATTGAGTGACTTCCTATATATACACTCGCTTCAAGTAAAATTGAAAGCTAACAATTCTTATCTGAAGTACTCATAAAAAATGCGAAATCGAGAAACAAGAACATGAAATAACAAAATGAACCAAATATAATAAGAGCTCCATGCATTATGGTTGACACTTATCTCTATCCACTTTCTTCTGCTCTTAGACTTGCCAGTATCGTACGTCTGAAAGCAAGTATTATAATTTCCTTTATGTTTTGAATGGTTGGTGGTAATGATCTCTAAACACGATTCTTTTCACGTATCCCCACAGTAAAAATCCATTTCAATCAGATCTGGGGATCTAGCAGGCTATCGACACAATTTCTTTCAGACACTTCCAAAACAAAAATCACAAGTTCTTCGTGCCACCTTCTATAATTTAAGGCAAGAGAATAGTCGGTAACTCTTGCTTGGAATGCTCACCGATTACCCGGGGTGATGCTCTAGGTTTTCCGGATTTTTCCCGCCCCGGAGCGCCACGGCAAATAATAATATTAGCCGTGCTCTATGACTGTTTGTATGGAAGTATTATTATATTATGATTCAATATTTTAGTGAATTAGCGATGGCAATGAAGATGTTTCTGTGAATCACTTCATAGTTTAACTTTTTTTTTACAATAATTTTTTTGTTACAGATATACTTGCACTGCAACAAAGGCAGAGACGAGGTGTCCATGCTAGTGGCGGCCAAAACTTCGGGGGCCACCCCCTTGGTTATAGCCTGCCGGAATGGACATTATGATGTTGCTGAATACCTTATAGAAAAATGTCATGCAGATTTGGAACAGCCCGGATCTGGTGAGATTTTATTCCGTCTTCCTCAACGAATCAGCCATAATAAATGGACAAACGATAAAGGGGTGTACTAATTTCACTTGTTATGCATCTTGACGTTTCTCCTCAATAATTCCATATAAATAAATCCCAATTTACATTAAGAGTTAAAAAAAAATATGTAGAAAAACTCGTTTGTTCAAATGATGTTCTTTAAAAAAATGGCCTATCTACGAGGGTGGTTTGACAAGTCCGTGCAAAAATAAAAACTATTAACGTATTTGAGGTATATCTTTTTTATTTTTCAACGTAGTCTCCTTTTAGGTTTATACACTTCTTTCAACTATGTTCCAGCTTGTTTATCCCTTCCGAATAATAGGATTTGCCCATGTCTGCAAAATATCCATTAGTGTCTGCAATCACCTCCTCGTTTGGATGAAATCTTTGTCTCGCCAGCCATTTCTTCAAATTGGGAAACAAATAGTAGTCCGAGGGAGCCAAGTCTGGAGAATAGGGGGGATGTGAAACGAGTTGGAATCCTATCTCCATTAATTTTGCGACCACAACTGCTGAGGTGTGTGCTGGTGCGTTGTCGTGATGGAAAAGGACTTTCTTGTGGGCCAATCGCGTTGCAGCTCGGTTTTCAAACGGTCCAATAACGATGAATAATATTTACCTGTAATAGTTTTACCCTTTTCTAGATAGTCGATGAGGATTATCCCTTGCGAATCCCGAAAGACAGTCGCCATAACCTTTCCTGCCGAACGAACGGTCTTCGCCTTTTTTGGTGCAGATTACCCCTTGGTAACCCATTATTTAGATTGTTGTTTGGTCTCAGGAGTATGATAATGTATCCATGTTTCTTCCACAGTGACGAAATGACGCCTAAAGTCCTCCGGATTCTTCTGGAACAGCTGCAACACATCCTGGCAACACTTTACACGATTCCGTTTTTGGTCAAGCGTGAGCAATCACGGCACCCATCTTGCGGATGGCTTTCTCACGTCCAAATATTTTTTCAAAATATTGTGTACCCGTTCAGTCGAGATGTCCACAGCACTAACAATCTCACGCACCTTAACTCTTCTGTCATCCATCACCATATCATGGATTTTATCAATGATTCCTAGACTCGTAACCTCCGCAGGCCGTCCAGAACGTTCCGCGTCACTTGTGTCCATATGGCCAGTCCGAAAGTTTTGAAACCACGTATAAACGGTTCTAATCGAAGGTGAAGAATCACCATAATGTTTTTCAAGCTTCTCTTTAGTCTCCTGAGGCGTTTTGCCTTTCATAAAGTAATGTTTAATTACCACACGAAATTCTTTTTCGTCCATTTCTTAAAAATCACTAGACTTCCTTGCTTCACAGGAATGCCACGCACAAAGAAATAAACCAATAAGGCTGAAACTTGGGGTGCGTTCATTCAAGAGATGATACTAACCAAACATGACCTCGATACGCGCCGGTGGTACCATCTATCGGACTTTGCACGTACTTGTCAAACCAACCTCGTATATGCAATAAGCACATAACCTAGTATCTGAAAGAATCCCACTTTTTTCCCAAGCATGGAGCCTTATGCAGCAAGGCCACTTTTTAGTTCAACACTCTTTTTTCCCACTTTGCGTGTTATTTTTTAGTTCTTTTAGGATATAAAGTTCTTACAAACTGAAGAGAAATTAAATGCGGAATAATCATAATCTCAAATACTACTTCTTGAAATACAATAACTATTAACTATGAGCGTCCGAATTTCAAGGATTCACAATAATATGGAAGTTCTAACTATCAGATTCCGAAGAACAAATCCTAACTTGAGAAAATATCCGGGAACCTTTAACTGATTAAAAACCAAAGTGTAAATAAAAATCTGAACTTCGGCGAAAGATTGTCGCCAATTGTGCAGTTCTGTTCCCGAGGAGGAATACAGGTCCAATTTGAGTTGATGTCTGGTGGAAGGTCCCAGATTTCAGACGGGTATTTATAGGAAAAAACTGTTGCCATAGTCACCGCCTCGCTGTGTGGAATTCGATGTCACACAGAAAAAAAAAAAAGTTTTGAACCAAACAAAATATATTTCAGTGAAACAAATTTGTTGTTTCAATATGGCGAAATAAACCTATTATTTCAAAGAAAACGATGGTTTATTTGACTTTCAATGCAAATATTTTTTTGCTACAAAGAAAACATTGGATAAAGTCTGGTGTTAAATTTCTTTCAGCCAATTCTTTTGGTTTGTTTGATGCAAAAATCACAATGTTTTAATATTGATGCTTTTTATTTATTTCATCTGAAAATATATAGTTTTGAATGAAAAATTGTGTTATTTCGAATCAAATGAATAATTAGGTAAAATCAGAATTGAAAGAATTGGTTCAAGAATATGAAATATTGGACTACAGAATGTGAGTCACTCAAATGAAAAAAATATTTATTTTAGTTGAGGAAACATATACTTTGGTTCAAAGCTATGACCGATAATGTGGCATAAAAATGTATTGTTTTCTTTCTATATTCATTTAATTACAGAACATATAGTATTGAATTCAGAGTGTTGTTCTTTGATACCAAATAAATAATTAGGTGAAATCAGAATTGATAAAACCAGTTTAAGAATATGAAATACTTGTAGGAAACAAATATTGTATTGAATTGAGAAAACATATTGTTTGGTCTGAAAAAGCGACCGTTACTATTTGTTTGAAATTCATAGTATTCAGAGCTACCCATAAATATTGGAAATATTTCAGAAACATGGATTTTTAGTAAAAATACCACTAGAAGTTCCTTTTTATTTTTTTCCGTTGGCACTCGTTCCGGTGGTATTTGCCCCTAAATAGTGCGGTCATTGAAGCAAATTGTTGATAAAAACTTCCAAACAATTCCATCCACTTTCATGGAATAATTTGAAAGGTATTATCATAAAAAGCTTTGATGACTCATTAACTCCAAAAGGGAAATATTAAAAAGAACTCCAGCGTTATTTTTACTAATACCACATGTTCCTGAACTATAGCCCAATATTTGTTGGGTTAGAAAATCCTGTAGAATAAACAATTCATTCAAGACATTGATACTGATCAGAATTACCAATATTTTACTTGGAACGGGAATCGGGTTAAATACAATATGTTGATATATTGCTATTTAGAGGTCACTAACGTACTCTAAGATAATGTCATACATCCTCAGAATTTTTAGAAAAATACGAAAAATAAAAAATCTACTTTTTAGAAAACATTTATTGTATATTTGAGTTTCTCAAATTAAAATATAGTTATTGGCAACGTGAATTTTTAGAAGAGAGTAAGTATAAGCGTTTTTTTTTAAATTCTATTCCCAATAACCAATCACCTCTGTAACCTAAGTGCTTACGATCTCTTGTGTCCATATATGTAAGAACAGGAATTAAAGGTAAAACTGTGGACGTAAAGTCATTCTGCGAAGAAGTAACTGCGGAATTATGTGGTATTGAGTTGCCCGGCACCGGAGTTATTATAATTACCGTGTACAGGTCCTGCTTAGGCAAATTTCAAAACTTTCTTCAAAGATTGGAAGAGCTGCTCATTTTTATACCATCAAAATATAATACTCTTATATTATTAGGAGATTTTAATGTTCACTTTGAATCAAACACATCTGATGTAAATGAACTCACTCATGTTATCTCATCTTTTGGTTTAAATATAATAATCTCAGATATTACAAGAATTGTACCTGGAAGCAAATCCAGCTGTCTCGACAATATAATTACCAATCTAGAGGATATATCGTATAACTGTGGAATAGTTGATCCATGTTTGTCGGACCATAAAGGTCAATTTATTAATATCAACAGAAATACCACCTCTTCTTCACAAACCCTGCAGAAAAGAGTGATTACCCATGCCGGCATGAAAAACTTAAGAAATATTTTGAACAATATTGATTGGAAACCCGTAAATGATTTTGAACAAAGGCATGGTGATATAAATACGGAGATAAACCGCTCAGCTGAGTTTATAACCTTCACGCTTAAAAGTGGTATCGAAACATCATTTCCTCTGAAAGAGGTGCGTTCTGAGAACAAGCCCCCAGTAATCTGGTTTAACACTGAATTAAAAAATATGCGTAATACTCTAGAATCTGTAAAAATAGTGTGTGATGTTACTAAAGACAAAAAGGATTATTCAGTCTATAAAAATTTAAAAAATCAATATAAATATGCCATTGAAAGAACAAAAAGACATGCTTATGACAATTACATAAATACGTCCGCCAATAAAATGAGGGATACGTGGAAACTAATAAATTACGAGAGGAATCGTCCGAATAATAAATCAATTGACACTTCTTTAAATGCCAACGATTTCAACAGTTTTTTTGGTCACATAGCGGAAGAAATTATAAGAACCTTGCCTATGAACAATATAAATTTTTCAGAACTATTCGTAAGTATACCAACGACCCAGGACTCTTTTTTTCTAGAACCTGTTGTTGAGGAAGAAGTACTCGCGGCGGTGAAGTCTTTGAAGGACACCAGTGCTACGGATATCTTTGGAATAAATACAAAAATATTAAAAAATACCATAGATTTGACAGTGGTTACATTGACAAATCTATTCAATACCTGTATTAGTGCAGGTGTTTATCCAGATATTTTCAAATATAGTAAAGTCATCCCAATACATAAAATTGGTGATTTTAATCTACCAAATAATTTCATACCTATATCTCTCATCCCTTTTTTAGGAAAAATATTCGAAATAATTTTGAAGAATCGGTTATCCATGTACTTTGAGAAATTCAAATTGCTGCACGAAAATCAGTTTGGATTTCGGAAAAACATGTCCACCATAAAAGCTATACAAAAGGCAGTTGAAAACATAGTAGAAGGTTTTGAAGACGGCAGGAAATCCGCAATGACTCTATTTGACTTAACAAAAGCATTCGATTGCGTAAAACACGATTTGTTATTAGAAAAATTGAACCTTTACGGTGTAAGAGGTATTCCCTTAGCTCTTTTCGATTCATACCTCAAGGATAGAAAACAGTCGGTGTGCTTCAATGGTATTACGTCAGAAACAGTAGCAATGAAATATGGGGTACCGCAGGGTTCTGTTCTGGTGCCCCTCCTGTTTATCATATATGTAAACGACTTATTTTACCATCTAGTTAACTCAACCTGTATCATGTTTGCAGATGACACCACTATTTTTCATCAAAATATATACGAGAAAACAAAAATTGAAACTACTGAAAAAAATGCCGAATCTTGGTTTGCAGCAAACAGTTTGAAACTCAACGCAAGCAAAACCAATCAAATGATATTCTCTTCACAGTCAACAAGAATTAATGAACCCACAAAATTGTTAGGAATTTTTTTAGATCCCTCGTTGAATTGGTCATTTCACATCGAGAAGCTCTGTTCTAAGCTTTCTAGCTCAATTTTCATTTTGAGACAACTAAAAAATGTACTAAGTTCTGAAACACTAATGAATATCTATTATGCGTTTTTTCACTCGCACATTTCTTATGGGGTAACCCTATGGGGTAATGCATCTGACTCTGTAAAAGTATTTAGGCTTCAAAAAAAAGCTATCCGAATTATTGCTAATGTTGCCTTCAGGGACCATTGTAAACCTTTATTCCAGAAATTTAAAGTCATGACACTACCTGCTCTTTATATATTCCATCAAATACTAGAAATTCATACTAAAAATAATGAACTTAGTAAAAATTCAAATTTTCATGACTATAACACTCGCGGTGCTGGGCATCTCAGACCACAGAGATATAGATTAAATAAATCCGCAAATAATTCCCTAGATATCGCTCTATATAATAAATTACCCTCCAGTTGGAAGATTTTAGACAAGCTTCGCTTCAAAAAAATATTGAAAAGATATCTTATAGAAAATGGGTTTTATTCAATTCAGGAGTATATGGACACACCGGTCAGTGATATGTGAAGTTACTACAGTCAATAATTTCATTTTATTTTAATATTTTAATATATGTATGTGTGTATATATGTGTGTATATATGTGTATATATGTATATATATATATATATATATATATATATATATGTGTGTAATAGTAGATTCACGTTGTATACATGTTTATGTGACTGATTCAATGTTTTTTCTAATTTTAATTTAATTTTGAATGTTTTTTCCTGGACCTGCTACAAATATACATTGTATATGTACGTAGTTAAATAAAAATATCTTATCTTATCTTATCTATGAAAATATGAAGTTGAATATTTTTCAAACGTTATTCAAATTTGACATCAAACAATATACACTCTAGTGTGATACTTAGTATTATTCAAAAAAGTTTATTTTTATTTGGAATAACAATGTAGTAACCTCTCCAAATATTTCCATAAAGTGGAATATACAAAGTGAACATCTTACAGAAACAACTTCCTGGCTAATACCACCAAGGATATAGAACTACATCTGACAGAAATATCTGCAACGTTCCTCGAAAAAATTTGGCAGGGGATGACCACCTGCAGACATGTTTCGAGGATCTTGCCTCTCGTCAGTGACAGGGAGGTCGGACAACATTAGAGTCGTCTTGTCCCTACCTAATGAATGATAATCTCCCTTTCAATATTTTTTATTTACAAATGAAGTCGCGACTTCATTTGTGAAAAAATAAAATAAACTTCGTTGTGCAGAGACAGAGGACATCTTTAGTGTTGTCTGACCTACCATAGCACTGACGAGAAGCAATAACATCGAAATATGTCTGCAGCCAAATGAAGGATAATTCACTGTTGAATACAATAAGCACTCGCAGTTGGGTCCTTATGGAGGAACGTTGCACAATTATCTGTCAGGTGTAGTTCAATTGCCACAATTCACTAATTTTTGAAAAGTTGTTTTACTTAGTATCCCCATACAAGATATCGGAAGCACACAGTTCGTAGAGGTGATATTACATAATCTAACAAGTTTGGGACAGAAATAACAATGTGTCCCCTACAAGTCTGAATGTCGCACAAACTTCACTATCTTAAATATTCACTCAGGATAGCAATAATTTTTGAATGCACAACTAAGTCGTAATCGGCAAATGAAAGCGAGGTTTCACTTTTGGAAGATATTGCAATGATGATGGAAGGTGTTGGAGAAACTTTTTCTATATATTTTATTGAACTGGTGTTTTCCTCTTGGTTCAATATTCCTTGCGATGATTCTTTTCCTTTCACATGGTGTGTCATCCACAATCAATTCATTCATAGATTCTTCTTCAGTGATCTGAAAATTTACTAAGGTTAAACGTTTAACCCGGTTATTTTCTATTACACTTTAATGCACTCAATATTCGAGAAGAACAATAATGAATACATAAATAAATAATAAATTAATTATTTACTGTCAAGCAGGTTTTTTAAATCGTAGCGTAATAGAAAGAAATGAAATACTAAATCGAAACAAATCAAATACTAAATCGAAATAAATAAAATTCTGAATCGAAAAAAATTAAATACTGAATCCAAACAAATGAAATACTGAATCCAAACAAATGAAATACTGAATCGAAAGAAATTAAATACTGAATCGAACCAAATCAAATTCTTTACCAAGTCGAATGGAATACGTTGGAAACATGTGATATATCGAATCAGACATAATAGATAGCAGATATTATATGCATTGAAAATTTAAGATCAAAATTCGAATGAAAATACCTGAATCTAATTGAGAACCAGCTTACCTTCGAAAAACACTTTCGAGTTCCTGCAAATGATTTTCCCTCCGGAAATTTTTAACCTCATCCATTTCACAGCACAAAGGAAAACTGATCAATTGTATCACAGAATAATTTCGCTACTTAATCAATGCTATTGAAATTTGACTAGATCTTAGATAAATGCAAAAATAATCGGACTACTCGTACACAACACACTAAACAATCAGCACCGGTACTTACTGAGATCTGTTACCGGTACTGTCTGGTGTACAAGAAGTGCGAACCTCGCTTTGATCACGTGACTGTGACGCATGCCAGGGGGCGAAGACAGCGACGAGTGAGCATTGTGTGTAAAACTGAAAGCAGCCAGCCTAGTGTATTCCCAAAATGAAACATTTGAGTCAAAGATATAAATTACCTTTTATTTCAACTAACTTTCTGCGATATCACGTGAAAAGATAGTTATGAATATAATATGTTTGTTTATAAAAGTATAGTATAGTATAAGTATACCAAATTATAATTATTGGGGAAACGAAACCAAAATTGAGTGTGGATTTTTTTCTATTCCCTTTGGTCATGGTCATGCTTATATTAAGAATGGAAATTTCCTTTCTCTCTCAAAAAGAATCAAGTCATCAAATAATGTGTAATCGCATTACAAGGAAATGTATGTAATAAAATAATGAAGCAAATATTTTTCAATATCAAGTAATTCAAATTCTTGTTTATCTCAAGTGAGACACGTTTGACTTTATCAAATATTTGCATTGATTTAAGTAATTTTCATGAATACTTTCAAATAAACCTATTATTTGGGTGAAATAAACCGATTTATTTCATCCAAGATAATAATGTTTGAGTGAATTGAATATTACTCAAACCAAGTATTTATTTTTCAAATAAATCGAAATACTAGATTCAAACATTCCTTTTTCTCTGTGCACCTTGCAGAAAATTTATTTTTGCTTTGAATCTACGTGAATCGGGAACTCATAGAAAAAGGTGCCAAGATAACTTATACATTACTTACTTGCTCAGTACTTTCATTCTCACTTTATGGGTAGAATCCCAGAATTATACTATGCAACCAACACCCCGGGCACCCTCCCAAAACGTATATAAGCCAATCAATAGGGCCTTTTTTTCATAACAAAAATACTAGTAGAAAACCCAACTGTGCCGTGGTGGTCGGCTGGTAAAAGCGTACGCCTCGCAAGCGTGGGGTCGTGGGTTCGATCCACCGATTCACCGGTCTCGTGCATGGCACGTCTTCCCCTAGCTCACACAAGTCTCTAGAAGACTTCCGAGGGTTGCGCGTAGGGGTGCAATCGGTTGACTGAAATAACAATTTTTTTAACAACATGGAAGACAAACATTCCTGTCATGTTTTCGACTCGCAACTGTCATTTATTAATTTGTCATAAACATTTAAATACAAAAAACGTGTCTTTTCTATTGTTTTTTTTATAAAATGAAAACAAATGAAGCAATCTGGTTGCTCCAACGAAAAGAATTGTAGAAAATTGAAATACGAACAAAATGAGATCTTTTACGACCCGATGGGATCATTAGTAACGGAGAGAAACCGAAAAACTTTGCGATTTTTTGAAAAATTCATAATCCTGTCATTTTTCAAGAAGTAGGTTTGGCTCTTCTCATGAAATTATTGCACCATATTGTGTTCTTTATGTGTGTACAAAACAGGCGCTGTCTGATCATTAGTTTTGGCAAAATTTTGATTTGAATTTTGATTTGCAACGTGCCTTGATGCTCTAGTGATAGTCCGATTTAAATTTCTCAAACAGATTTTGAAAGTAGAAGCACAGTACCACAAAACTTATATTCTCATATTGCGCGACAATGCTGCGAAATTGCTGAAAAATGCTTGCAAACATAACTGAAAACGGCTTAAGCGGTCGAGTGGTAAGAGAGACTGGGAGATCAGGGGAATTCTTCTAATGAACGGGCTACGTGATAATACGCTTCCCCTTATCTCCCTATCTCTCCTTCTACTAGACCGCTTACACCGGCTCGGCCGTTTTCAGTCATGTTTGCAAGCAATTTTCAGCCATTTCGCAGCATTGTAGCGCAAAATAAGAATATACGTTTTGTGGTAAGGTACACCGGGGGAAGTGGAACCGCGAATTTCAGTACCTCCACTTTGATCCGACTAAACAAGAAAAGTCATTACTCAACATCCGTCATATTTAGTGAGCTGATTGCAGATACATTACTTTTAAGTTTGTACCAATATAGAAAATCACCATGGTTATCAATTTTTTTCTATGAGTTTTCTCCTGTTCGTCATCATGGCACTTTTTAGCATTCATAAATGAATAAAGTTTGCCGAGGAAAGTGTAAACAACTAGTCTTGTTATATACTGCAAATCAAATTTATTACAGATATCAAAATTGACATTTATCCTACATTATAAGAGTCAAATTATTGAATTGAATTGAATTTGATTTTCCCTCTCTTATCTATTGTAGGCGAAGGTAAATGCATAAAAATCTCCCATTCGTTGATAATATTTCTGTCTTCAACATGAGGCCAATTGAATGTCGATGTCTTTCCGATTCTTCTACAAAATTTCATTTCTAGACATGTTAACTTCTTGGTAAGCTGGCCTACATACATCTTGCAAGTGGAAACTATCGTAGGTTACACTTGCCCCACTTGTGATTTTTTTGGGGCAAGTGTAACCCATGCATGTTTTTTATCGTGCCTTAAAATACGTTTCTAATGAGTTTAAAATGCAAAGAGATATTGTTTATGAAGTCCTTACTTGAATCGATTTAAATATTTCCACGAATTCCTTGGTCGTAACAGACAAAAACAACATACGCGTGCTAGCTCACTATGCGACGTAAAACTCCAGCGTTCACGCCACTGCCGAATTCGAAGTGTAAATGAGTCGCTGTTGGCGCCATATACCACAGAGCATCTGAAGGATGTGGAAGGGCTAGTGCGCAATAGGTGGAGCTGTATTACAGAAAATAATTTTAGAAGAATAGGCCTGGGTTCCACTTGCCCCAGATTTCCACTTACCCCGGTGTACCTTACTATGCTTCTACTTTCAAAATCTGTTTGAGAAATTGAAATCGGACTATCACTAGAGCATCCAGACACGCTGCAAGTGCAAAAAAAATTCAAATCGCAATTTTGCCAAAACTAATAATCCAACAGCGCCTTGTTTTGTGCACACATAAAGTACAGATGATTCAATACTTTCGTGAGGAGGGCCAACCCTACTTCTTGAAAAATGGCGGACTCATGAATTTTGAAAAAAATCGCAAAATTTTCTGGTTTTTCCAGTTTTTCTCCGTTACTAATGATCCGAGTCATGAACTATCCCATTTTGTTCGTATTTCAACTCTCATCAACTCTTTTCATTGTAGCAACCAGATTGCTCCATTAATTTTCATTTTATAAGGAAACCAAAACACGGTTTTTTGCATTTAAATGTTTATGACAAATTAATGAATGACAGTTGCCAGTCGAAAACATAGCAGAATATAACTACGGACTGTCTTTCATGTTATGGCATAGTCGGTTTCCTATAGTATATTTGTTAAATTTCACTCATTTATTCTCTATTGGTTGCTGTAATATTTCATAAAATTTCTTCGGTCTTTACTCATTATTCTTTTCAGTTGCTATAGTTTTTTTCGAATATTTCTCAACTTATTTCAAGTTAAAATATGGATATTCCGAGAAATTCCAAATCGGATTGTAATACCAGTGCTCAAGATCATTTCTATTACCTACACCTTGAAGCATGCAATTATTTATTTTAATTTTTTCTTCGCAAATTTTCCAAACCCGTTGATTTCCGGTAATTTGTTGCCTGAGAGAAGACAGATGAGATGCTGGAATTGTGTCAAAATTGGGAAAATGTGTATCAAATGTCTAACATTCAGTGATTCGGCATCGGTATGCAGGAGAACTAAAGAAGGTCGATGAGGAGGGGCAATCGTCGGCCTGTATCCAGCAAGTCCCTGTTAACAACGCATATGTCGCTATCCTTCAGCGACAGAACAAAGGTGCTTTCATAGTCGTAGTCTTCGGTCTTCATCTCAACAATAATAAGCCTTGTTCCATGCTGCAGAAGGACGGATCGACACACTCCTGCGAAGACTATCGACAACCGAACAACGTAACGAAGGACAGTTACCCTCTTCCTAGAAAAGACGACACCGCAGACACGTAAGTTGGCTCCAAGATATTCTCGACTCTAGATTTAAAGAGTGGATATTGGCAGGTAGAATTGGCTCCAAAAGATAGAGACAAGACAGCTTTTACCATCGGCTCAGGATTGTGGTAGCTCACCGTTATGTTGTTCGGGCTCTGTAATGCTCTAGCTACATTCGAAAGATTAATGGATACGGTTCTGGAGGGACTCTCATGGAAGACGAGTCTAGTGTACCTCGATGACATCATTGTAGTAGGCAGATCGTTCGGAGATCCCTTGAAAAATCTAGAGGTGGTATTTCTACGACTGAGAAATGCCATCTGTTCTAGAAATAAATACGATATCTCGGCTAAGTTGTCTCTGACGAGGGAGTAGCAGTGGATGAACAGAAGGTCAAAGCAGGAAAGGAGTGGTCCATTTCAAAAGATATAAACCGGCTTCGGAGTTTCCTCAGTTTGTGCACCTACTATCGCTGATATGTACTGGGGTTTGCTAACATTGCTAAACCACTGACTGGCAAACAAAGTTCAATTTTTCTGAGGAATGCCAAGAATTGTTCAAGAAGCTGAAAAGAGCTTTGATCAACGCACCTGTTCTGAGCTATCCCCTACCGAACGGAAAATGTATTGCGGACGCCAGCAACGTGAGACTTGGAGAGACAGGAGACGGTCATTGGTTACTTCTGTAACACTCTTAATAAACCAGAATGCAATTACTGTGCCACCAGGCGAGAGCTTGTACTCAAACGAACAGAAAGGTAGATAGGGCATTGCTGTAGTGTTCTCCAAGAAGTTGGGTCAACTCCAGAAACCACCGGGAACAGAATCCAGAAGTTAGAGGGATATTACAGTTGGAGAAAGACCAGAAAAACATTTTCAACGTGGTTACCAAGAAGCAATCTCGAGATAAACCGTCCTATGAAAATGTCTGGAAGAGCCTCATCAGATTAAGAGATGCGATGTTGGCCCAAAATCTTGTGGATCTGGCAATCCCAAAATTTTCCTGTGGGATTGATGGGCTGGACTGGAAAGTTATAAGAATCGTGTTGGAGATGATATTTTGATCCAGCGGCGTCAAGATTTCGGTGTGCTGTAACCATCTTTCATGACCAAACCGGAAGACTGTGAAGTCTTACTTCCATCGAACTTCACAGTGCAGGGCATGCAGGAATCGGCTGCTAAAGATGACATTTCGGGACGAAATATTTACTGTTACTGTTGCGTGACCGCTTTCGAAAGAGCCACCGGCGAGTTATTCTCAACCGTGGTGACAACTCGTTAAAGAAGCTTCAGAATACTAGTAGGCATTTCGAAAACAGTTCGAGAGCCATTTAAAGTCGAACCGCCGAATCGTGAAAGAAGATTCGCGAGTCTTCAAGAACTCTTCAGCTATATAAGGAACCACTGTGATGAAACATGAGTTTCATCCTAAATTTAAAATATTTGAATTAAAATGAACCTTATTGCATTATTCAGATAAATATAACCTGTAATTATGCAACCAAATTTTCAAAACATGTATTGGTAGTTGCCTACCTCCAGTTCATAAATTCATCCTTCATAATTGAGAGATTTCCAAGCGTTGGTGTATGTTTTTGTTTGCACTAAAAGTTTTTGTCTGTTACATTCTTTTTTGTCTGAACTTATCAGTAGTTTGCAAGATTTTCATTTATGAATCCTTCTTGATGCAACATTTCTGAAAGGTGAACTCGTCAACAAACTGCCAGTCAGATATTTGTCTCAGATAATTTATGTACTTGCGTTCGGTCATCTTTTTTGGTAAGCGATTGGTAAATAATGTACATGTCAGATCTTCATATTTGTTCATCTTTTTAGAAATAAGGTTCCACACTATCCCAAATATCGTTAAATAAATCTATCATCTTCTGGACCCTTGTGTATGTATTAAGGATCAAAGTAGCTCAACCTACGTCCCAGCACACCACATCAGCCGAAGAGAGGAGTAAAAAGTGTGAAATATACAGAATTGGCTTAGCAGTGTTAGTGTAACTTTCTTGAAATAAATCAATTAGATATTCACAGTCGAAATAAATTACATAGACAGAGTTAAGAATATTTTTATTATAATATTATTGTTGTCGAAAAGAGAAATATTCTCAAATTTTCACTTTCAGATCTTTTCTTTCAAGTTAGGTTTCTTTCACAATATCTATCAGATGTAGTTCAATGACCAGCGTGGCTTTTGCCGGGGAAGCAGTTGTTTTCTGTTAGATATTACAAAAAATAGCTACTTTTCATTTCAAATCTGAATGAAAATGCAAATTTTTCACTATACGATTTTTTTCCCTCAAGTTATATAGGGTATTTTCACAATACCTATCAGATGTAGTTCAATGTCCAGCGTGGCTTTAGCCAGGGAAGTAAGTAGTTGTTTTCTGTTAGATTTTACAAAAACGTAACTTCAATTTATCGTAGGTTTTTTCCATTTCCAGAGGAGTCATGTTTTGGTTCAATTTTCAATTGAGAATGTTTCCCTTTTCAACATCCCTTCCAACAGAGTTTATCTTGATGGAAAATAGCGACTAAAGTTTGTCTTTCAGTAGCAGATAATTGCACATCTGACTTTATGAACTTGTTCATATTTTCAATAAAATCAACTTTATTGTTGTCATTGTGTCCTATGGAATTTTTTTTTGTTGCCATTATGCAGTAATACTTTTTTCAGACTTACTTTTGATGAATCTATGAACGATCGGCATTCTTCAGGATCGCTTACGATGAAAAACAGAGACAGTGCCACCTGCAACCACAGATGGTGCTGTCACCTGATCTTCGGCATTTTTCTTTCAACCCGGAGTGTTGCGTTCATATCACTTAAATTTGTATATAAGTTTATCTGGTTGAAGAAAGTAAAGACCTTTATTATTATTATCGTATGACTGGCTCATGGAGTTGAGAACACACGAATATCTCGGCATGAGCATTGCCGTGATATTCGTGATGTTTTATTCAAAATACTCAGTAAATTGATCACTCCCGCCTGCGGTAAAAAGTCACTCGGGTGTCAGGAGCTAATAAATTCCTTTTATCGGCAACCATCCGGGAAGTGTTCACTTTTTCTCTGGGAAAGTAGCACTTCCTGGCCTAGTCCGGGAAGTACGTACTTCCCGGACTAGGCCGGGAAGTGCTCGAAATTTAATATAAATATTAATATAAATAAGAATTAGAATGTTTTTGTTGGTACCTATCTTCTGTTCGAGTTTCAATATATAATACAAATAAGAACTAAAATGTTCGAAATATTCAAATTTGGACTCACAGCCAGGGTAGTTTACTCTTGATCATAATTCTATTTTTTGTTCCCCCCTGTACACCGTTGGGAAATTTAGAAGTTTGATAACTTGAATAAAAGTATTTCGTAATGCACCAATTTTTATTAAGAATAAAATTTTCTGACAAATCGATAATAAAAAAGTTTCCATATGGTGCAAATTTTTGAAACTCACTGTATACAGTGTGTCCCAAGTACCATGCTCACCGTGGGTATCTCTTTAATGGTAAGAGATACGGGGTCGGTTAAATGACACCAAATGTGGAGTTTATCAAGGCCAACTATAATGTGAAAAATTATTTCGATAAAATATGTTCGTTTTTGTTTTATACGCAAATAACAGATTTTGATCATTTTCATGTCTCTTGCAAGTGAATTTTGACCCACTTCTGGTTAATAACTTGAAATTTGGCAGATGTTCTTAATTCCGGTGACAATGCACTATGGAATTTTAATTGAAATAAAAAATGAAAAATGGCGGCTCCTTCAATATGGCGGACGAGATTTGTGATTATGGTCCGATTCTATTCAAAATTAGTATGTGGGGGTTTTTGAGGTCGGAGATCATGATTTTTTTGTTGAAATTTATAAATTCAAGATGGCAACTTTAAAATAGTTCTTGTTTTCATATAAATGACGATAACTCCGTTGTTATCAACAAAAAACTATTACTGTGACATATCATCTGTAAGAGAAAAAAAAGTTATTCATGACTAAGTCATAGTGAGATATGACCTACATTTAGAAAATAAAAGTTGGTGTTGATATCTCAAATTCTAGAAGAGCTGGTATAAATTTCATATTTTTCTCGAAATCTCATTGAAAAACTGCCTTGAGAATGTGAAATTCTTATTCGAATATTTTGATAAATAATGAAGTTACGGAGGAGACATGAAATTGATCAAAATCTGTTTTTTGCGTATCAAACAAAAACGAATGGATTTTATCAAAATATTTTTCCACATTATTGTTGGCCTTGATGAACTACACATTTAGTGTCATTTAACCGACCTCGTATCTCTCACCATTAAAAAGATACCCATGGTGAGCATGGTAAGTGGGACACGCTGTATAGTCATGACCACCTTTTCATAGGCAACCCATTTTAGGCGTTTTCGTCTGTTTATGTAACTGAAAAAAAGTATGTGTCATCCGGTTAACAGATGGGTGAAAGTCGACCTCTCTTTGTCTCTTAGAGTAAATGCGTTTCATTGATTTGTTATTCTACATGGTTGCCGAAAAAATAGTGAACGCAACACGTCCGAAAACAGTTTTTTGGACTCGTAGACTTCCAGGACTCGCTAACGCTCGTCCTAGAATTTGGTCTACTCGTCCAAAACAACAGTATTTTCTGGACTTGTTGGTATTGGTATTGGTAGGTATGGATGGTGACTGATGCGCTGCGACCTAGTTAGATCTATTGTGCCCCATCTTCTTCTGCTATCTCGAGGTGTTCTCGTTTACAGCAGCCCCTCAAGCTTCAATTCCTTCAGGAATTTTAGGATTTTGAGGGGGTCCATTTGTGGTATTTCTTCCACAGTCAGCTGGTGTGATCCCAGTATATTTAATCTTTTGTGGTGTACGGCATAACACTCCATCAATATGTGGTGAGGTGTTTCTGGATGTTCCCCACAGAATCTGCAGGTGTTGTCCTCCTCCAAGCCTAGCTTCCTTAGGTGTTCTTTGAGTCTGCAATGCCCCGTTAGAAATCCTGTGATTGTCTTTAGACTAATTTTGCTGACGTTAATCGGTGTTTTCGATCTTGCTCGGTTGAAATTGCCGAGGAGATCTTTGGCCTGCCTTAGCCCTGGAAGTCTTTGCCAGTATGTTGCTCTCATTTCTTCTTCAGTTTTATTGAGTTCTTCTTGGAAGTGAGATTTTCCAAGTCCGCAGAATGGTTCTGGCCCGATCAGTGGCGTTGATGCCCCTTTTCGTGCCAGGGTGTCTGCTTGTTCATTGCCCTCTACTCCGACGTGCCCAGGCACCCAGAGGAGGATCACCTTGTTGTTCCTGCCTAGATCATTAAGTTTTTCTAGGCATTCCCAGACCATTTTCGAGTTGATGTTATATGAGCTCAACGCTTTGATGGCTGCTTGACTATCGGAGAGGATTGCAATTTCCTTGTTCCGGTAGTTCCTGTCGAGGTTGAAATGAATGCATCTTGCTATGGCGTGAATTTCCGCTTGAAAAATGCTTGGGAAGTGTCCCATGGGTTCGGAGTACTTGGTCCAAATACTCCTGCTCCAGTTCCGTCGGGAGTTTTAGACCCGTCCGTGTACCATGTAATGGTATTCTTACCCAGTGCTCGAATGGGTTCTGTGCTCCATTGTTTCTTGGTATTTAGTTCCGTTCGAAAAAATTTCTCGAAACTAAATTTCCTGGTAATTTCGTCAGTTGGGAGATCGGCAAGGTGTGCACTTCCGGTGGGGGTTGAGCCCCTTACACTGTGTGCTGTCCCTTTGAGTCCGACTTTGGCCAACCTCAGGTCTGCTCCCCAAGCAGTTCTCCTCACCATGAGATGGAGAGGAGTGAGGTCCAGAATGACCTCTATTGCTGCTGTTGGAGTTGACCTCATTACTCCTGTTATGCAAAGACATGCTAGTCTTTGTACTTTCTCCAGGATTTTCTTTGTTGTGGCGAGTTCGGTTCTACCGTGCCACACTACTGCTCCGTAGGTGATCATAGGTCTCACTATCATGGTGTACATCCATCGCAGTATTGATGGGTTACAGCCCCATGTTTTTCCTGCAATGTTCCTGCACACCATCAGTGATGATTTTGCCTTGTTAGCGATCTTTTCTACGTGTCTGTTCCAGAGTAGTTTTGAGTCTAGGGTTAGTCCTAGATACTTCACCTCTTGCTGCCATCCTAAATCTGATCCGTCGAGGCGAACAGTCCTTAGGTGCTGAATCTTTGTTCTTCTAGTAAATGTTACCATTGTGGTTTTTGATGAGTTAATTCTCAATCCCACAGAGAGGCACCATCTTCTGGTAGTCTCTAGCTCCCTTTCTATTAGATCACAGAGGGTTCCTTCGAATTTGCCTTTGGCCATAATGACTATTTCGTCAGCATATCCAAGGCAAGTGACTCCGTTCCCGGTAAGTGTTCCGAGTAGTTCGTCTACTACGAGACTCCACATCAGAGGTGATAGTACCCCTCCTTGTGGGCATCCCCTGCTTGTGCTGATCCGAAAGCTGGTATCGCCTACTTTCGTTTCAGCAGTTCTTGTAGCCAGCATTTGGCACATCCATCTGGATGTGGTTCTGTCTACTCCCTTGTTCGTTAGGGCCCTATTTATTGCTTCGTGAGAGGTGTTGTCGAATGCCCCCTCTATGTCTAAGAAAGCGCATATGGCCATTTCTTTATACTCGAGAGATCTCTGGATGCTTTCGGTAAGCACGTACAGAGCGGTTTCCGTTGATCTGCCCGCCCTGTATGCATGCTGCCCGGGGTGCAATGTCACCCTCTCCAGTATCTCGGTTCTGATGTAGTTATCTACCGTCTTCTCCACTGTCTTCAGTAAGAAGGATGAGAGACAGATTGGTCTGAATGACTTCGGGAGGGTGGGGTCCTTCTTTCCTACTTTGGGAATGAAGGTTACCCGTGCTCTCCTCCAGTCGCTCGGTATGTACCCGAGCGCCAGACTGAATCTGGCTACTTTGATAATGAATGGCATTAGTTCCGTTTGCCCTTTTTGTAAAAGGGCCGGAAATATACCATCAATTCCGGGTGACTTGAATGGCTGGAAGGAGTCAATTGCCCATTTCACTCTTTGGGGAGTGCATATGGTTTTTGCTACCTCCCAGTCTTCTCGTCTGGCTCTACCTGGTTCTTCCAGTGATCTTCCGGGTTCAAATGGTAAGCTACCTGGAAAGTGCGTCTCCAGTAAGAGGAGAGCTCGTTGCTCTTCATCCTCTCTGTAGCTGCCATCTGTTCTTCTGAGGTCCTTGCTCTCTGCCCCTCGCCATAGTTTTGTGCAGTCTGGCTGCTGCGGGGCTTGATGTGATTGTCTCACAAAAGCTCCTGAAGCTGTTCCTCTTGGCTTTCCTTATTTCTTTATTATATTTTTTGTCAGCCTTTCGGTGTATCCCTGCCAATCTCCGTCCCGCTTTGCTTTGTTAAATAGCCAGCGGACTTCGGATCTCAGATTTGACAGGTGTTCATTCCACCAAATGGTACCACTGTGTGATTTCTTTCCTTTTATGGGGCAGCTGGATTCGTATGCATCCATAATTGCCCCGTTAACCGCTCCTAGGGTCTGCTCAAATTCGACGTGACTGTTGCCGTTGAACTTGATCTGTTCTAGGTTGCATTTTAGATTGGTGGTGTATTTTTCCCAATCTGTGTTTCTAGGATTTCTGGTGAAGGTTGTTTGTGTCACCAGCCCTTCCATGTTGAACATAATGATTCTATGGTCCGAAAGAGAGGGTTCGTCCGAGACCCTCCAGTTCCTTACCATTCTACTAATGCCCTGGCTGCCGAGCGTTATATCTAATACTTCTTGCCTAGCCCTAGTTACAAAGGTGGGGACACATCCCACATTAAGTATATTTAGGTTGCCGCGAGTATAAATTCTAGCAATTGCTCACCTCTTTGATTGGTGTCCGTGCTGCCCCAGATGGTGTTGTGCGCATTGGCGTCGCAGCCCAGCAGGAGGGGTAGATTGCTCCTGCTGCAGTAGTCGGTTAGCCTCTGTACTTCTTCTGGTGGTGCTTGCCCATCTCCAGCAAAGTATCCTGAGGCTATTACTACGTCGAGGAGTGAGTGCCCTGTGCGGATCTTGGCCCGAACCGGTACTAGGTCCCTCGTCGTGAATTCTGAAAGACAGATATAATTAATATTATTTCTGATCAGGATGCAAGCTCTGGGGTTGTCACACCTGACATCCCAGATCACCTTACCATCTTTGTTCGGCAGTCCTCTGATCTGTCCTCTGTTGACCCAAGGTTCTTGGATCAACACAACTCCCAAGTTTGTCCTGGCGAACACCCTCGATAAGGCGGCTGATGCCCCCTTAGCATGATGAGTGTTCACCTGGGCAACTTTGACTTGGGTAGCCATTGCTACGGGTGAGTTGGAGGGTTTGCCTCCTCATCGTCCAGCAGCATTTGCTCTTTTTCGCTGGGAGTCACCGTGATGTCCTGGTCCATGCTCCCAGTCGATTCGACTTCGCTGGCCACTGTATCTTCTACAGCCCCAGGGGCTGGTGTCTTGCCCGCCTCTTCTTCCTCCTTCTTCTTCTTCTATGGTTATCGTTGTAACGATAACCATAGAGTGAAATTTGAAGAAACCCAAGTCATCTCTTCACCATCTGCGTATTACCCAAGACTCTTCCGGGAAGCAATTGAAATCCAGAAACACCACAGCAACTTCAACAGAACCGAAGAAGGACTACAATTGAACAAGGTTTGGCTTCCAGTTCTCAAAAATTCTCAATTAGCTCCCTACCCACAAAATAACGGTACGAACGATTCTATGATGTCTGCTAACGATATGGACCAATCAGATGTAAGAACGTCAAATCACAGGTATTTATTGAGACAACGTATAACAAATGTCAAGCATTTGACAGCGACTACAGAAAGCGAAAATTTTTAAAATAACTCTTGAAACTGCTAACCACTCGTGTTGGCGAAACGTCGAGTTCTTCTCTAAACACACGTCGGCCTTACAACCCGAAGAACCACCATGTAAGTGACGATGGCCGCGAAAGCCTTTCACAATTTATCCCTAGCTTTTGTTAAAAACGAACCTATTCTTGCATAAAGGAAAGTATAAAAAATAAGGAACTGTGGTGGTCATGAGGTTAGTGAAGCTTCCTAATAACCGGAGGCCTGGTCGTGGATACGATCTTGGTGTTTGGTGTTTTTTTTTATGCAGGTTATTTCCCTTTTCTTTCGTTTTGTTAGAGATGTAAATTATTCGATATTTCGATAGCTTATACATTTGGGATTACTATTGAGTGTTAATTTTCTCATAGGTAATATTATGTGCGTATGTTGAATGAAGTGTCGATCGTTTTTATGTCAAGATCTGTGTTTGTAGAAAAAATCATGTATGTATTTCGAGCCGCTCTCCAAAAATAACCGCGCTCCGCTTCGCGTCGAGCGGCAATCAATCACTTTGCGCTCTAAATACACAAATAGCTATTCCCTGAGGACATTTGAAATGTTTAACAAATAGTTTTACGCAAAAATAGCGAATGATAAGCCGGATACGACTAACAACATAACCACTTGTACCACGGCACACGTCACTGTTCTGCTTGAGATCGTCCAAACAGACACGTACCAACAGCAATAAATTACGAAGGCGTAGAAGGGCCACGTGCAATTTTTTTTTTGGAATCCCGACTTTAATCTTGGACCCCCGACTTTAATCTCGGACCCCCGACTTTAATCTCGGACCCCCGACTTTAATCTCGGACCCCCGACTTTAATCTTGGACCCCCGACTTTAATCTCGGGGATCCGACTTTAATCTCGGACCCCCGACTTTAATCTCGGGATTTCAGTCGAAAAGCGAATTTGATGGTCGAACGTTCGCTTGTCAACCATAAGGGCATCACACGTTAAAAGTTAAGGGACTGATGGTCTCTCCTAGCTCACACAAATTTCCCGGAGACTTATGAGGTTTGCTCGTAAGAGTGCAGCAAGTTGACGGAAAGAACAAATTTTGAACAAATATCATAATATGTTTATATAAAGAATCAGCACACGGAGTTTATTGTTCTTTCTAAATCACCCTGGAAGATAATAGTTACATTGATGTGTTCAGATAGTATGTTGGGACTAATATTTTCTGACCGATGCGACGTTTCGAATTTGAATCATTTCATGTCAGGGCCCCTCAATAATGAGTTTACATCTGGTGAAATGGTTTAGAAATGAAGCAAAGAATGAATATCCCATGTATTGAAACGCTACAGAAGTGAACTTTTAAAATGTCGAAGCACCACCCAAGAGTGATTTACAAACATATATATATATTAATTAGATACACCAAATTCAACATTATTTGTCCCATGCAATAATAGATACATTATCGAAAAAATAAACATTTTGAACTGAAAATTGAAACAAAATTACTCCTCTGGAAATGTAAAAAACCTATACGATAAAAATTAAGCCTTTTTTATATCTAACAGGAAACAACTACTTCGCCGTCAAAAGTCACGCTGGACATTGAACTACATCTGATAGATATTGTGAGAAGATCATAATATATAGGTGAAAATTTGCAAGATAAGTTCTTTCCACAATATCTATCAAATGTAGTTCAATGTCCAGCGTGGCTTTAGCTAGGGAAGTATTTGTTTTTTGTTAGACATTATACGTAAAAATAGCTTAATTTTATCAGTTCTTTCCAGAGGAGTCATGTTTGTTTCAATTTTCAATTGAGAATGTTTCCCTTTTCAACATGAATACCGTTAAAGAGGTTGAACGATGGAAAATATATGTCTTTCAGTCGCATATGATTCCACATCTGATTTTATGAACATCCTGTTCATTTATTCAAATAAAACAAGATACCTTGTCCTTTCAACTAATAGTGAACGATAAAATACGTTGCATTTTGTATCTTTAGCTTTATGAAGAGATTCCTTGGTAAAAATTCTAGAATCTGAGAGCACTGAGTCGAATCCCGAGATTAAAGTCGGGGGTCCGAGATTAAAGTCGGGGGTCCGAGATTAAAGTCGGGGGACCGAGATTAAAGTCGTACCCCCGAGATTAAAGTCGGGAGTCCGAGATTAAAGTCGGATCCCCGAGATCAAAGTCGGAACCCCCGAGATTAAAGTCGGGGGTCCGAGATTAAAGTCGGGGGTCCGAGATTAAAGTCGGGGGTCCGAGATTAAAGTCGGGGGTCCGAGATTAAAGTCGGGGGTCCGAGTTTAAAGTCGGGGGTCCGAGATTAAAGTCGGAGGTCCGAGATTAAAGTCGTGAGTCCGAGATTAAAGTCGGGATTCCAAAAAAAAATTGCTCTTAACCCTTCTACGCCTTTGTAATAAATAGTTATTTATGATACAAGTTTATAAAATAGGAATTTTTTTAATGACCGTCATTCAACAAAACATGCCAGTACAAAAAAGCTCTTTACGGCGTTTTTTCTACAACAGTTATATTGATAAATTATAGCAATTATTGAATATTTTATCCTTTGAAATTTTCAATTTTCGTCCTAAAATCAAATGATGACATCCGAGTAAAATCTGACGCAAAATTCTGTCCCTTTGAAAAATTTATGAACTGTGCATAAAAAAACATTTGATGATTTTACGTACAATTGATTTTTTAACGCACTTGTGCTTAAAGTATAACTTCACACACTGTGAACAGTGCGTAAAACCTTAGTTTACGCTCTGTCTATAGAAAAAATTATTTATAGTAATTTATGCAACAGTCGGTCAGCGAAGTTTCAATATTCTATTTACCGGGAGCAATTTGATTTAATTTTTTGTTTTCCTCCATTATTAAAACATTCTCATGTGACAATTCGAACAAACCTTACACATTGAGTCTAAAATAAATAAATTCAACTCACTTCAGAAAGACTATAAATACCTATATCCGTAAAGCCGACTGTGAGTTCTAATAACAACTTATATTATTATCGCAATATACAGGGAGTAAAAATTGACAATGTGTTTCAGTGATGTTCGACGGCGAGACGATAGAGGGCGCTCCTCCTTTATGGTGCGCTGCAGCTGCCGGCCACCTGGATATCGTCAAGCTGCTGATCAGCTGCGGCGCTAAGGTAAACACTACTACCAGGACGAACTCAACTCCGTTGAGGGCGGCGTGCTTCGATGGCCACCTGGAAATCGTGAAATATCTTGTGCAACACGGCGCGGACATTGAAGTGGCCAACCGGCATGGCCACACTTGTCTGATGATAGCGTGTTACAAAGGACACCTACGTATCGCCAGGTACCTACTCGGTTTGAAAGCTAGTGTTAATAGAAAAAGTGTTAAAGGTAACACGGCGTTGCATGATTGTGCGGAATCGGGAAGTTTAGATATTTTGAAATTGTTGATCGAGTACGGTGCGACGATGGATGTAGATTCATACGGTGAGTACATTATAATTTTTGGTTTTCAGAATGACTTTTATAGTCCGGGAGGCAGCTGCCATTTTGACTGAATTATTTTAAGAAATATGAGATTTTTGGCTACTGTTCATTTCGTGTTGCTAATAAACGAGATGAACATCAGCTTCCATGGTAGCGGTGGGTGTAGCCGCGGCAGCCACTCACACATGTATAATTATGAAACAAAAAACAAATATGAAGAAAGCTGAGACTTGGTTTGTAGATTTATTAGTATCTAAATGAACGAAAAAAAGTAATCAGCTGACTTTTTGGTGGGGGGTTGTACATCAGCTTCACGTCTAAACATGCGCAAAACATGCGTTGAGTAAATTAATACTAAGAAAGCTGAAATTTGGAGAAGTGATAGTCGACTTTACCAATTAAAACGAAAGAAATAGTCCGCTGAGTTTTCCGCGGTGGAAAAAGAGTAACTGTTTCAGATAACTATTAGTTTACGAAATTTCAGCTTTCTTCGTTTCCGGTAACTATTAGTTTACGAAATTTCAGCTTTCTTCGTTTCCGGTAACTAGTGATTTTTATTAATTAAACAGTGCGTATGTACGCGACCGTTGCGCCTTTCTCACGGCATCAGCTGCTTCTCTCTCGTGGTAAATTACAGTTTAAATATGTATACATCTCAATCTAAACAGTTAATACGTATACATTGAATATAAATGATAAACATTTGCACACGCAAATGCCAAAAGTAAATATTTATGGATACGTAGATTTATAGTTAGCTCAGCAGACTAATAGAGCCGTCGCTGTCTGCAAACGGTTTTATAGTTTGAAAGGCTCCCTTTTTCTCCCCCTCCTCAACGTCCCTGGGTCCGACGGCGAAGACCTACAGCTGAGCGCTAACTCCGGGTTAACCTAGCTTTTTTTTTCATTTTTTTTTCGGTTTGGTGGTTTGTATTTCTGAGCGTTCAGTGACCATCCCTGATATTTTTTATGTTTTTAGGATTTTTTTCCTATTATTTTTTTTTTTTTTATTTTCTCCCTCCCACCCCCTCAAATTCTAAATGACTTGAAAATAATCCAAAAAATTCTGTAAATTCGAGAAATTATCCAAACTGTGTAATCTGTGTTACTCGCAAATACCTTTTTCCGTTTTCGAAGAACCGCGGACACGCTATTTAAAAAAATCAGAAAAAAATATTTTACCCCCTTGAACCCAAAATTTGTTTGCCTTCCCATTCCCCTCCTCGAAAAAAAATATCAAAAACGGTCCCCTACGACCTTGACTGCCAAGAAATTCAAACTGACTTACCCATGGTGCCACAGAAAACGGGTACCGTGTAACAATGATATATGATATTAGCCTACCATTCAGTTATCGCTTCATATAGATATTTCAAATTTGAAGTAGAGGTATAGGATTGAAATATATGAAATTTTATTGAAACATTCCTGACATAATCCTACAGGACGAGTCAGATGCGCTGACAACTTTTTTATAGACAATTGTACCTGGTCTATTTTCGTCAGCTTGACAATTTTCCAGGAATACTTATCACATAAATGTATGGTTTGTTAAGATTCGCGTCCAATAGATGGAGCTGAAATCGAAAAAGTTTAATATTCAAGTCGACCAATTCGAATGTAGTGAGTAGGGTGTAGGGATGGATTCATATACATATTCCTGTCTTTTCAGTCCAAAATAATAATAATAACGATAATTACAAAGTAATATTTATTTGCTGCCAAATATGAAGGATAATAGTTCACAAAAACGTAAATAAATTATTACCCAGTAATTCAGATAATGATAAAATGATAAATTCTGGTAAATTTTATGGACGAAAAGAACTCAGATTTAAAGCTTATTCATAATATTGTTAAAACATGTGAGTGTCATTCGTATTACGAAGAAGTACTGATTTTACATAATCTAAAGATTTCTGACATCTGAATAATCTAAATGAGATACAAAATGATGATGAATGATGAAAATTAAGAAGATATGTTCAATTTTTAAAATGAAATAACGGACGAATCTGAAGTCATTGCCGATAATGGAAATAATGGAATTTTTCAGTTCAAAAACGAAAAATCTGAATAGCTGAATTCTGTTTGGTTACTTCTACTTAGTCACGGCTTCATGAATGGACCTCAACCAATAGAAATGAAATCCAGGGAAATGAAGTGTTAAGATCAGAAGCTACATGTTGCCAACCGATATGTCCTTTCGAAACCCGTTCGCTCCACAGAGAAAGGATTTCAATACTTTTTGGGAATGTGTAATTTTTCATTTTTACTAGCTCTTTCCATGTAATGAGATTCATAACTGAAGAAACATTATGTAATATTGCCAATTTCATTCAGAGGACGGTTGATAATGAAGCAATATTTCCCAGAGAAGGCTATCAAGTATGGAATTAAACAATTCAACCTGTGTTAAAATTTGAAAATATATTTTGTGAAAGAACGTGTTTCTGATACATCAGTCGCAACAATGTGTTGTTTTTGTCTGATAAACTTTTATATTCCAGAAGAAGACCGATTGCTGATAATTTTGATAGTAGTGTATCGCTGGCTACCAAACTTGTTGGTAAAAGTACTCACTATACCAAATTTTTCAGGCACTTAGAAAAAGTACTTATAACTGACCAGTGCCGGATGAAACCAGCGCGGGGCCTTTAGCAAATGGGAACAAGAGGCCCCTTTATTTTTATTAGATATTAAATGTTGGAATATGAAATAAAACAGCACATTTTCACAAAGAATTTTCGTGATTCAATGTGGGAGAGATAAAACTCGTCAAATCAATATTTCCAAGTAAATAATTTTCTATGTTCATTATGGTGAGGTCATTTAGACGTTCTTGTCCCATTGTGTAGTTGGTGATCATCAAACTCAAGTAAATACGTAACACTATTATTTATACATATTTGGGAAACACGATTCTAGTGAATTTTCCGTTAAAAATTTATAAAATTGAAG
The DNA here is from genome assembly GCA_944452925.2 of Chrysolina oricalcia. Taxonomy (NCBI): domain Eukaryota; kingdom Metazoa; phylum Arthropoda; class Insecta; order Coleoptera; family Chrysomelidae; genus Chrysolina; species Chrysolina oricalcia. The sequence goes on along the minus strand of OX101825.2, from coordinate 34,570,433 downwards.
TCCCTGATCCTCATGCTCTTTTTGCTGTCAATATCAGCATCAGCTACAGCTGTATTGAGCAGCTCAGCAAACTGAACCAGTTCATTGCCCAGACTGTCATCCACATCGTCTAGGTAAGAATTGACGATAATTGAAGTTCTTTTCAAGATCTCTTCTGATGCCGTTAAAGACTTTAATTGCCGAAGTACCTATCCAAATACACTGGTCACTTGATGGTAAAGCTTTCAGGCGTTTATCAATTACGACAATAAAGACATGAATTTCAAAGTGTTTGATTCTCTACACCTTCATCGAGTGTTGAGTAGAGCTGCTGCTGAAATGGTCGGACTTTATTGTATTTCGCCTGCTAATACGAACAGCTTGAAGACAAATATATTAGTGGATTCCCTTGTATTTTAAGTATTGTGGTGTTGTCAACTTGCATTTTGCAACATCATCATAATGTAAAATGTAAATGATGTGGCCAGCATTTCAGAATAACTACTACTTTTTTTTTAATTTGCGCACAGGCGCGAGGCCCCCCAGGCGCGGGGCCCGTAGCATTTGCTACTCTTGCTACGTGGCTAATCCGGCACTGTAACTGACAAAATCAAAAACAGAAGCTTGCGAAAAGATGATATTTGTTTAATACAGAACGATCTCGTAATTTGTATCATTTTAGTGGAAGGTTAAATAGAATATATCCGAAATCCCCGAAATTCCCAACTTAATGAAATCGATATGGAAATCAAATATACTAACAAATGTAGATGTTTAATCGATGAACCAGAAGCAAAATTATTCAGCATAATAGAAAAAAAGCTTCTGTAGATGTTTCTGATGTATCTGGATATAATTAGCAACTCAGAAAATCACTGAATTTGTAAAAAAAAATATCACTAGAACTCATTTTTGATATAACGGTAGTTCACCACAATAGATTCATTCTAAAATAGGAGAGCCCATCAAACAATCACAACTCTTACGTGTGACCCAAGAACAAGATACACATCAATCAGTTATAAAAGATCTTTGAAGTCCATCGTCTGCTCTAACAGAAGGAAATGCCGCGAGAGTCAAAAAACAGTGTAACACCATTTTTCAGTAGTAGAATGTACCTACTTATATATTTTTCTGAAAAATACATTTTATTTTGAACATTACCTTTATCTATAGTAACATACTGTATGCCTACCTCTTATCTTACCTAGTCTGCTTTCGGTGTAGTAAAATATTCTTGCATGTTTTGAGGTGAATCAAAACCATCACCTCTCCATCTCTACTATTAATTGTGTTATGAAGTTTATTTATTCACTGTGCGACCGAACCCCCCCCCCCCAACCCCTTCGACCCTTTTGTAATATTTGAACCAGAAAGATAGAGAAGTGAAACAAAATGGAGTTGAAATGGGAACGGATTTTCACAATAACTTGAAATTTTGAAAGTGGCCAAAGCGTGCAACGTAACCAACTTCCAATTTAAGCTTTCTAAGTCGATGATGTTCCATTCGGAGCATATAAAAGATCGATACTGTTCTCTTTTCAACCATATTCACAAACGATTCATGTGTTGATTTATCCTGAATCATCACTTACAAAAAAAATTACGAGTTCAGTATGACCTATATTCTATATGACCCAGTACAATAACAGAGTTTTGAAAAGTACCAATCTAAGATCAAATGTATTCAAATAGATTACCACGACTCCTTTGTAGAAAAAGTGTTTAAAGCAGCCGTAGTAGAGGTGCAAAATCGGCGGTCATTATGACCGCTATGGCACCACAGGAAAGTATCGTAGCGGTCATAATGACCGCTATGGCACTCATGGTGACAGTACCTTTTTTTTTATTTTTTCTATATTTTTTTTTATTTTTTAGAGGGGGCTAGTGCCCCTCCCCCTGAACATCGTTACAGTACCATATTCTTTAATTTTTTTTTTTTTAATATTTTTTTTCAAATTTTTTAATTTCTTTATTTTTATAGGGGCTGGCGCCCCCCTTCGAACATCGTATTTTCTGCAAAAACCGTTTTTTTTTTCAGAAATTCCCGCCCGTTCGCTATGTAGCTTTCGAGGTGTAGTGGGGGGAGGGAGGCAATTTTTCAAAATCGGAACGCCTGCCCTCTATAACTGCAAAGGAAGTTCTTGAATACGTCTTCAGGTAACGGAGATACGGAATTCCCCGCCCTTCCTTCCCCCCCCCCCCTACGAAATTTCCACCATATACCTTAGAATTTCGCGTTCTACAAAATGTATATTTTGGATTGTTCGTCTGACGACGCATAAACTCAGCGCCCATATACGCTATTTCTATTTCTTTCGTGAAACTGTTACAGTCGACTACCACTTCCCCAAATTTCAGCTTTCTTAGTATTAATTTACTCAACGCATAGTTTTCGCATATTTAGACGTGAAGCTGATGTACAAATCCCCACCAAAAAGTCAGCTGATTACTTTTTTTCGTTCATTTAGATAGAAATACACCTACAAATTATCAGCTTTCTTCATATTTGTTTTTTAATATAATTATACGTGTGTGGGTGGCTGCCGCGGCTACATCCACCGCAAATGCGCAAGATGACGGTCACTTCGTTTATTAGCAATATTAAAAGAACCATACTGCAAAATTTTAGTTTTCTTAGTTTTGGTCATAAAAATGGCAGCTGGCTCCCGGGCTATTATTTTTTCCGACGACCTACATAAAAAAAGTTTCATTTACTGCAAACTAGCACAGAAAATTACGTATTTCGCACTGGTGCGATATGAAATATTTACTAAAATTGTTCCTAAACAGACCGCACTAGTGCAATAAAAGTCATTTTGTACTAGTTCGAAATGAAATATTAAATGAAGCACTCTTAATCCTAAGACTAGGTTTTTCTGGAAAAATTATTTGTAGGTAGATATGATAATGGGAGTCTCGAAAAATTAATTTTACTTGTCAATGTTCTGCGATTCAAATCTCGTAGTATTAATTTTTTTCAGGTGGGTCGTAGGAAAAGTATAGCATCTACAACTCGTGCGAAACCGGTTATTTCATACTCGTGTGACAAGATAATAAACTACTCGCATATGGCTCGTGGTTTATCATCTTGTCACATTCGTATGAAATATCCTATTTTCCGCCATTTAGTAGCACAATATACCATTTTTTCGGCTGAAACCTATACTCTCTTGAAAACATAGTGATAGCACCATCTCTAAAGCAACCACAACATAGGAAAATACCGCCAGAGATCCTTTATTGAGAAAATTGTTTAAATTGTTATTTCCGTCAACCGATTGCACCCCTACGCGCAACCCTCGGAAGTCTTCTAGAGACTTGTGTTAGCTAGGGAAGACGCAGCCCTTACCTTTTAACGTGTTCCTATACTATTCACATAGTCGGATTCAGGCGCGGTCGCAGCCCAAAATTTGGGGGGGGGGGGGTCACCGCGGCTCAAATACAGTTCCAGGATAACTTCAATGGGCATATAAAGTATATCCCATTTGGAGCAGCAACACTCTCGTATTTAATTGAGTATAAAATAATTTTAAATTTTCCAAGTGATAGTTCTCAGAATTACCTTAAATCAAATCCTTCATTTTCCTTAAAATTACAAAAAAATGTATTTTGTATAGGAATAGTCAACACTAATAAATAACTTACATGTTAATGAAACATCGATTTTCCACGGCTAACTATGACCAATTGAAAAGTGAAAAATTGGGGTAAACACAGATCCTGGTTTGGAACTCTTCAAAACACCAGATAATAATACTTCAATCATTAAAACATACAACAAAAGTAGTGTCGGTGATACATTTCAAAATGGTTTTTGATTCATGTCTTTCAAAAGTTAACAGTGGGAGGACTAAAAAGAGCCGCTCTGTATATACATAAGTAATATGTATTGGTGTCAACTAATAAATATATTAAAACAACTATTTTTGACACAAACGGCGCCCCGTAAATAAGCAAATAAATGCGATAATATCGATATAAAATCTGTACTGCACAAGGCATGTCGTAGGCAATTATTATTGCTCGGCGGGGCTGGCTATCGTCCGAAGTACAAGTAGTTCTGAGTAGAACCTTTCTGCCCCCCGCTGTCAGGTCTATCTAGTGAATACTCCGGATCTTCTGATGAACTCCCTCAGATTCCTTACGAGGTTTCCCTGTGGGATGATATCTTCTGCACTGCAGTGCCCTCATGCGAGCCATGGCTTCGCTTACGAACATTATGTGGGAGGCTGTTTCTTCTTCCCCATCACAGAACCCGCATAGTGTGGAGTCTTAGTGTATCCCCAGCATGTGCAAGTGTTTTCTCAGTTGGCAGTGCCCTTTTAGGAGTGCTACCAGTTTTCTGAGAGAGTTCCGGCTCAGTTTGAGATGTTTTGAGAACCGGTCGGTTGGCCCCAGCATCATGTATCCGTGAGTATTGCGATAGACGTTCTCCCAGGAGTTTTAGTGATTGTTCTTAACCCATTTCTTCTTGTCCTGCTTAATGTCCCCAAACGGAATTCCGCAGACTTGTTCCGATCCGATGAGAGTTGATGCTGCCCCTGCTCTTGCTAGTGCATCTACGCTCTCATTCCCCTGAATGCTTCTGTAACCTAGTATCCAGACAAGTTTCACCTTTACAAATTGTGGAAGGCTTTCGCGGCCATCGTTGAATGAATGATGGTTTTTCGGGTTTTTAGGCCGACGTTTATTTATATAAATAAACGTCGGCCTAAAAACCCGAAAAACCATCATTCAAGTTTCACCTTGTTCTGTGCTCCTAGGTCGCTGAGGTTTTAGTGAGTCTCCCAAACTAGTTTGGAGGAAAACCTACATGATCTCTCTTTTGCAAACGGAAATAGCCATTACCTCGGCTTGGATTATTGAAGCTTGAGTGCGGAGGCTTAGACTAAAATGGCTTGCCTTGGTCTCTCCCCGTATATTCCAGTCCCTACTCCAATGATTGTCTTAAATCCATCCGTGTACTAGATTTTCCCTATCTTCAACATTGGTATTGCCTTTGATGTGGACTTCCCCATCTTGTATGATGTAGGTGTATGTTCCATCAACGGAGTAGGTTGAGTCATTTTATCCGACAGTATCTCAGATGTGTCGATTTTTATGACTTCCATTATGTTGGAGTGGCCTTGGTTATTGCCCCTTCATTGGCCCAGACTCTTTGTCTGGAGACTTCTATCTTCGCCTTCGCTGCAATATGCAAATGCAGAGCTAATCGAAGATGTGCTGAATAGAGCACCCACTGACCCCGAGCATGGCGAGTCTGGTTGTCACTTGTTCAACGTTTGGCCACCACAGCAGTGAACTATACGTTATCGAGGGCCTCAGCGATGTTATCGAGGGCCTCAGCGATGTTATCGAGGACCTCACCATCGTTATGTATAGCCAAAGATATTGTTTGGGTCAGAGTCCCTAAGTTTTGCAAAGAAGCGCCTGTCCATCATCATTGCCCTTGTTAGCACTTTTTACATATGTTTGTTCCAGGCGAGCTTTGAGTCTAGGTTTAACCCCAGATATTTTGTCTCTCTTGCCATCTGTAGGCTTTTACCAAAGATTCGAAGAGCTCTGTTGGTCTCTAGGTTTCTCTAGAGTTGAATTAAGGTTCTCCCTCATTCTCCCTCATACACTTCGTCTGTACATCTGTAAGGGCTGATTGCGTCAGATCCATACAGACCCCCATATGCTTCCCAGTAACCAGTATGACGATATCGCCAGCATAGTCCTGAACATACATTCCTGTCAGGTTCAAGTCTGTAAGGAGGTTACACAATAGTGGGGATAGTACTCCTCCCTGAGGGCATTCTCTCGTAGCTTATGTCCCCTTATAGGTTGGCCTGTTTCAGGGGTGGAGCAACGTTTCTTTCCCTGAGGGCTGATGTGATATGACTCATATGATGTAGTATTATCAAACGCTTCTTCTACGTCAAGAAACGCTGAGTAATTCGAGAGAGATTTCTCATTCCTTCCGTCTGACAGGATTTTCCAGGTTGATTGGCGTGTTGGTGTTCTGAGGAAATTAGATTCACTGAATCATTATTTCGGATATTCCTATCAACTAGTTCTTCCATCGTTTTTAGCATGAACGATGAGAGGCAGATTGTTGTGAATGCCTTAGCCTGGGCGTAGGATGGTTTCTACGGCTTCGGTATGAAGACCACTTTGGACCTTCGCCAGGTGTTAGGTATATGTCTGTAGGCCAGGCTCGCCCTGAACAGTCTAACTAGGTGAGGAATCAGTAGGTCTGCTCCTTGCTATAGTAGTACAGGTTTGATTTCGTCTGGCCCTGCTGATTTGAATGGACTAAAATATGGCCTCTTTCGCACTGTACCAGGTTTCCCTTGTGGGTCTAGCATACTCTCTCCAATAGTCAGGAAAGTGAGTATCAAGGAATGATCTGTGAATAAGCGTACCTACAGGATTCACCTGATCTTTTGACAAGATCTTGTTCAGTTGTGAGCATTCAGCCGTGCTCTCTACTTCTTCGCAGAGATTCTTCCACGCATTCCATTTCTCTCTTTGTATGACTCTTCCGTACAGAGAGTGGGCTTCATTGTATTCGCCCTACTGTTTTGTTCTAGGCTAGGTTTTGTTGTAGGCCTTATCAAAGAGAGATCTGGTCCTTTTTCTCAGAGTTTCCAGCTCTTTTGCTTCACCATTGGACCGTGCTGTTCTGCTTCCTTTTGGTTAGAGGGAATAGCTTCTTTGAAATGAGGAGACAGTTGCATTCTGAAGACAGATTGCCACCTCCTCAATTTCCTCCGCCTCTCCTTTGGAGAATTTCACAGACTCGAGGTTAAGCGAAAAAGAGCTTCTATATGTGTCTCTCAGTCGGTTTTCCTCGGGTTTCTGAAGAAAGTCGAAGATTCACTGCTTCCGCGGATGAGGATGCATCACAAATGTTTACTAATTAACGCCTTAAAAATGCAAATAACCGCCATGCCTTATTTCTATCCATCGAAAGTCACACAGACTTTCCAGTTTGTCACCATCATTGAAAATTCTACTTCGTTTTGCTGAGGAATTTGCAAAGATCACCGGGGATCTTTAATTATTTTGCTAAAGAGTTATTGACAAAATGGTTATTTATTGCATATTTTGATAAGGCTCTTTTGGTTAGTTCACGTCTCCCTTCACCTCAAAGGCCATAACGAAGCAACTGTCGATACCGATTGCAACGCATTTTGATAAATCTTAGGCCGGATCCTGATACTGCTGATTGGCGGTCAGCAATTGGAAATCTAACCATGATATGGAGTGCTCAGCCTTTGCAAACCTGAAGCTTCCGTTTACCTGACATGAGTTGATTTTTAGTAAATAACAATAAGAATCTGAAAAATGTAAGGTATGGTTAATCGATGTTAGGGATTAAGTTGACGCTGGCGTCGCCGGAGGTTCTGCTTTCGTTTCACTTCTTAGGTGGTATTGTTGTTGGCCTGGTTGACTGGTCGTGAGTACTTTTCTTTGTTGTTCAGTTAATCCCTTGTCCCACGTGACCATAAAGATTAGGCAACCAAACTTGCACACGGGTTGTAGTTCTGATAGCTTACCTCAATATCTCTCAATTATTCCAGAGTTCTGAAAAAAACTGTTGTGATAATTTCGATGGTGATAAAATGCAAAAAATTAACAGATATGTTCAAGACGCTATGCGCTTTTACAAAAAAACTAATGTTAGGCAACCAAACTTGCACACGGGTGGCAGTTCTGATAGCTTACCTCAATATCTCTAAATTATTCCAGAGTTCTGAATAAAACTGTAGTAATAATTTCGATAGTGATAAATGCAAAGATTACAGATATATTCAAGACGCTACGCGCTTTTACTAAAGAACGAATGATGAATAAAAAATGTTCTTTCCGTTTAACAGGTGATGCCATGCACGGGACCGGTGATCCCCCTATGGTTAAAAAGCGAACCCGTTACCATCACGATCACCACGGCCTATGAAGTAATGAGTTGTTTAGTAGTGGTCATAGCAACAAGGTTACAAGGGATTCGGGATTAGAAAAGAAAGTTTTGTATTTCTAACCTCAACATATTCTTCTCTAGATTCTGGGACTAATGAGCAATGCATTGTTAATCGTTATTTTATCCAACACTGTTAAACTTCAGTGAACCACCAATTATCAAAATGTTACTGACGTCACTGGATCCCATTGTCTTTTTGGTAATCGGCAATATATTACGATGAAAATTCATAGTTGACTAGTTCGAGTCATGTTGAATGATATTTTAGTATCCTAATCCATTTTTATTGGTTTTTGAGTCCCTTCAATCGCGATCTTGAGTCCTTGATACCTTGAAATAATTTGAGTCTTGTACAAATCTCACTTAAATGTTCCATCCTGAATATGGTCTGATTAAAGAATGTAGGGCACGCATTTAATAGATTATACGGATATTTTGTTATTCCTCTCAATTATATGTTGTATTTTAACTATTTTCTCTATGTTATCAAAGCTTTGCACCTTTGACGAATGATTACACGATTGTATTCGAGCACAATTATTTATTTATTATACATTGAATATATAGCTGAACCAGGATAGCTTGACCTCTGATTCTTTGAGGCGCACTAGACCTTTCTTTGTTTCCGATGGAGATCGATGGTCGATCTTTGTTACTTCCTTAAATTGATTTTTGCAGTCTTCAATTTCATCCACAGTTCAACCCCTAACGTATTTATATAACACATCATTTATGTATTATTTTTTTTTTGTTTCAGGAATGACTCCTTTATTGGCCGCAGCGGTGACAGGACATAATCATATTGTAGAATATTTAATTAAAATTCCACATCTCGTATCGAGAAGGGAAAGAATCGACGCTTTAGAATTATTAGGTGCAACTTGTGTTGACAAAAAACGTGATATGATTGGTGCTTTAGAATTATGGAAACGTTCAATGCATGATAGGTGAGTTCTAGTACTTAATTATGTGTGTACCGGTGTTTTGGATAATTTCTAAGAAGAACCCAAATGAATGAGGCAAACAAGCCAAATGAACAATAAAATCAGTTCCTCTGAAAAAACTGTGTTGACTTTCAATTGACAAGATAAGAATATAACAAAAATTGTTTTATCAACATCAAAAAAACAAAACGGTATACATGGATACACTAAGCCTCAATTTTCGTCAATTATCATCTATAAAACTTTTCTGGTGTATACATTATCACCATCAGCAAATAATTGAAATTGTAGTTTACCATTTCCAACTACTCAAGATAAATGCTCAGAATTTTATTTTGAATGGAAATATCCCATGTCCTATGATTTTTTCAAACATCAGAGTTCAATAATATTGAAATAAGTATTTAATACATTGAATCGTGACATCAATTTTAGGAAGGTCAACTGAATTCCTGTGGTAAACTTATTTTGATGATCAACATGTTGAAAAAACTTGTGTTCATGCAAAATAACACTTTAGCAATATTCGAGCTGAATCACTAACTGGAAGATGTGAGACAAGAACATAATCCTGTGGTGACAATTACATTTGTATTCAACAATTATTCCTAATTAATACTGAGCATTACGAGGTTTTTAGATCTATATTCACACTGGGGTCATTGAAATAGATTTCTAAAGCTGGCCATAATGGACAAAGGTTATTATAAAAGAGAATTTCATTAATACGAGGGCTGACAATAAAGTAAGGTCTCCAATTTTTTTTTTCATAGAAAATGACATTTATTTACAAAAAGCGATACACCGTTGGAAAGGCCAAGGTCTTGGCTACTTTTCTACATAATCGCCATTTTTTTCCAACACCTTGCGCATCCGCACGATGAACTTGTCTATGCCGGCAGAATACCACTCTCCGTCCGCCTCGCGCAGCCAGGTGTTGACCTCTTTCTGAACCTCCGCGTCACTATCAAACTTCTTCCCTCCGAGATGTTTTTTCAGGGCGGGGAACATGTGGTAGTCACTGGGGGCCACGTCGGGACTATAGGGAGGGTGATCGATGATTTCCCAGCCAAATGTCTTGAGCAGGTCAAGGGTAACGTTGGCTGTGTGCGGGCGCGCGTTGTCGTGGTGAAATTTCACTCCTTTGCTCAGCAATCCCGGGCGTTTGTTTTTTATGGCACGACGAAGCTTTTCCAGGGTCTCACAGTACCTTGCTGCATTGATAGTGGTTCCCCTTGGCATGAAATCCACCAACAATACCCCGTGGCGATCCCAAAACACCGTAGCCATCACCTTGCCGGCTGACAGTGTCGCCTTAAACTTTTTGGGTTTCGGAGAATCGCTATGGCGCCATTGTTTGGACGACTCCTTTGTTTCGGGTGTGTAGTGATGAGCCCACGTTTCATCCCCCGTAACAAACCCTTCCAAAAAATCATCGCCTTCCTCTTCAAAACGGGCCACAACTTTGGTCGCACATTCCACGCGCCGCTTCATGTGGTCTTCGGTCAGCTGTTTCGGCACCCATCGGGCAGAAACTTTGTGGTACTGCAACTTGTTCACAAGGATATGACGGATTGTTTCGCTGCTACACACTCCTCCAAGCTTCTCTTCCAAGTCCCTAATTGTCGCACGGCGGTTTTTGAGCATTTCTGCCTCCACTGCTTGAACAATCGCATCCGAGACCGACGGTCGGCCACTTCTCTCCTCGTCGTGAACATTAGTGCGCCCGGAATTGAACTCGCGGCTCCACTTACGCACGTTTTTTATGTCCATACACTTTTCCCCGTAAACTTCAACTAGTTGACGATGGATTTCAATAGGTGTCACATTTTTCGCACTCAAAAAACGTATTACAGAACGCAATTCGCACTTGGACGGCTGACGCGAGTGGTACCTCCATCGTTGACGGCTGCTCAGCCAAGACTGAGCGGTCGGGGAAGCCTCACCCAGCAGCAAAGTGGTAGTGGGGGAACCAAGGAACACGGCGGTGTTGCCAGATTTCGCCTAGCGCGTGATCCGGCGAAGTTGCAGCGTTGGAGACCTTACTTTATTGTCAGCCCTCGTATCAAACATTGGTTCCATTCTTTGCTTCTATTCAGTTGAATCATTACTACTTCGGTACACTATAATTTCTAATGTAAGTACCACCAAAAATTAAATAATATAAGTTTATTCACAAATAAACATAACTATAACGTAAGTATATACCTAAGTAAGACATTTTTTGAAATAAACTGAATAAACCTTAGGACGGAACCTTGTTGTAAGGTAAACTTTATATGAGTCAAGAACTTAAATAGCTATTTGTGTATTGATTGCCGCTCGACAAAGAGAGTTACCGCGCGACGCGAAGCGAAGCGCGGTAATCTTTGAAGAGCGGCAAAGACACTTTATGCTCGAAATACACACATGATTTTTTTCCACAAACGCAGCTCTTAGATGTAAAAACTATCGAAATACTTCATTTAACATAGGCACATATTACCTATGAGAAAATGTACACTCAATAGTGATCCCAACTGTATAATATATCCAAGTATCCAATAATTTACATTTATAACAAAAGGAAAAAAGGGAAATGACTTGCCTTAAAAAAATTACCGAACTCCATAATCGAACTCACGCCGAGATCGAAGCCAAAAGGCAGAATCTCTAACCTTGACACCACTGCAGTTCCTGCGAAAAAGTATTACTTTACGCACTGTCAGCAGTGCGTAAAAGCTTAGTTTACGCACTGTCGTAGAAAAATTCTATTTCAAAACTAACAATATATTTTTTTATTTCCTATATTATTTCTGAATATAATTTATTTCAAACGTCTGTATATTGAAACAAAATAAATTTGATCATCAATTAATATTTATCAAATTATGAACGATATGTCTTTCTGTGGTATAAGAATACAAAGATTTAGGCATTTGGTAGTATGTCAAATAATTTTGAGATAATATCAGTGAAGTGACTATATTTTTCTTCAATCCAGTTTTTATTGTGACAGTTCTTTTATATCTCGTTTCATACAGGATCTTCAAAATTGATAAATTTTTCATTTTTGGAAATATATAGATCAATATTCTATAAATAAACAATCGAACAATTTCAAATTTTGAACATAATTGGTATTTAATTTTTCATCTCATTTTTATTGCCATTTTTATAAATCGGGATCGGAAAAAGGGATCTTATCAAATCTACTAAAATTTGTAAAACTTCTGTTTTTACACGAGCTACATCTGGGGATAACCTTGGTTTCAAAGTTCTTATTCTATTTACAACTTTAGTGCAGTTGGTTTCTTCAATATAAATAGATTAAGGATAACTTATTGATGTTTCCGTATTATTAGTTAGTTAGTTTTTTCGGCAACATCTTTTCCGACTCTTCAATAATAATGTGATATGGTTTTTTGATCTGATATTGTTGATAATGACTACCTACTTCTTTAAATTTCTTGTTTTCAGTATTTTATTTAAGCGATTCGAGTTAGATTATTTGTTTTATGTATTCGTTTTGCAAATCCAAATTATCAATATTTTTGTTTTTATCCCGCAATCCAGTACTTTCTTTTCCTTGATTTATTTTTTATTTTAACACAGGTAGTACTTTCATCCATTGCTATTTGATTGCATTTGAGATAATTTGCCAAATCTTCCGAATCTCGTAAATCATAATATTCAAAAAATTATCTCCTAATTTTTTGTAATCAGTATAATATTTGAAGTAATATTGATGTGTATCTGTAAAATATTTAGAAAGTGGCCTGTAATGTTATATCTGCTGTAAATAATATTAATAGCTGTCCTTTACCCGAATAGAATATCATTTTGGGTAGACTCATAAGAGGGATATTATTGTTCTTAAGACTGAAAAACTGAGGAACATTTTAATCTTCTGTGCTTAGTAGACATACACTTTTTCACTAGAACTGTTTTCGACCCGTTTTCATAAATTGATGGTTTCATGAACAACGTTTGTGTGGGTTCAGCCTATTTAAAAAACAAATTATTAACTTTTTAAGGCGTTTATTCCAGATTTTTTTATTTGTTCTTTTCTTTAACCGGTTGCTCCATTATACGCTAACTTAAGAAGTTTTCAAGAGCTTAAACTTTTAACGTGCGATCCAAAGCATTATTTTTCAAATCTAAAAACACTGTTCATTTTAGATACTTCGGAGACGGTCCTCCAATTCCCAAACAACGATCTCCCAAAGTAGCGGCCTATGACTACGTTGTTGAAATAACCAACCCTGAAAACTTGGACGATCTCATGGTGGATCCCGACGAGATGCGGATGCAAGCCCTAGTCATGCGAGAGCGCATCCTCGGACCTGCTCATCCCGATACGAGCTACTACATCCGCTACCGAGGAGCCGTGTACGCCGATGCGGGAAAGTTTAACCGCTGTATAGAACTTTGGAACTACGCCCTCGATATGCAACAATCTATGCTGGAGAGGCTCAACCCGATGACGCAAAGCAGCTTGTTCAGCTTCACGGAGCTGTTTTCGTTTATGATGGGGGAGGAAGGAAAGCAAAATACGAGGGGGAGGGTTGTGCCCCCTGTGGATGTTTGGGATATTCTGAATGTTTTCAATAAGGCTGTTCGGGAAGTTGAGTTAGGTATGTATTCAATTCTCTTTTTTAGTAGGAATTCCTGATAATCGAACATATTGGCTTTCAGTTTTTCACATCACGATACAAGACTTGAAATTCCTGAAAGGACAAGGGGGATTCTAGGTCTCGATAGAATTTGCTGAAATTTTAGTATGTTACACCGAAGGTATATTAGAATAATAATTGCATGCTACGCGACCTCGATAACAATTGCATTAGCTGATATACAGAGTAAAATAGAAAATAGAAGGGGTTTCTGGGTATCGATAGAATTTGCTCAAGTCTTAGTTTGTTATACCCAAGGTAAATGAGATTAATTAAATTCATTCTACGCGACCACACTAGCAATTGCATTAATTGATATACAGAGTGCAATAGAAAATGTAAAGGGGTTTCTAGGTCTCGATAGAATTTGCTGAAATTTTAGTATGTTACACCGAAGGTATATTAGAATAATAATTGCATGCTACGCGACCTCGATAACAATTGCATTAGCTGATATACAGAGTAAAATAGAAAATAGAAGGGGTTTCTGGGTATCGATAGAATTTGCTCAAGTCTTAGTTTGTTATACCCAAGGTAAATGAGATTAATTAAATTCATTCTACGCGACCACACTAGCAATTGCATTAATTGATATACAGAGTGCAATAGAAAATGTAAAGGGGTTTCTAGGTATCGATAGAATTTGCTGAAATTTTAGTATGTTACACCAAAGGTATTAATAATTGCATGCTACGCGACCACGATGACAATGGCATTAGTTGATATACATAGTGTAATAGAAAAAATAAGGGGGTTTCAAGGTATCGATAGAATTTGCTGATTTGAGTATGTATTACACCTGACGTATATTAGATTTACAATTGCATTCTACGCTAGCACGATGGTAACTGCATTCGTCGATATGCAGAGTTCGATAGACACTTTTTATCCCTTCTCATGTAATAAGCTATCAAATACATCGATTGTAACATTTTTATCTCTTTCGGTTCGACTGGAAATATAAGTATAATGTAAATGTGTTGGATGTACATCGTCCATACTTTTCGGATAGCCGAAATAATGATGCTGCTAATCTGAAAATCTGAGACAATGGGTACGAAAAGGAGACATTTTTATTGTTGATCGAGGCTACAGGGATGCACTTGGGTTTCTCGAAGATTTAAATATTGATTATGGTGGTGTATTTATGCAGCAGTCATAAGATTTAAGTCATAAGGAAGAATATTCGTCAATTGGTTGGAATAAACGGATCAACCAATCACTGACGAATATTCCTCCTTATGACTTATGACTCTTGCATAAATCCACCATGAGATGCAACCATTTTTAGCCAGAGGCCAAAAACAATTTACGACTAAAATGGCAAATCAATCACGATTAGTAACTGAAACCAGATGGATAGTGGAGTCGCGGAACGGACATTTAAAAAATATTTTTCAATTATTTAATAATAATCAATTGCTTTTATTTATCCTGGCGGAGTTCAGCTGTCACTGCTCTTCCACTCAACCATTCGGGACATGATACCAATACAACATGCCTCTAACTTGGGAGAGTTTCTAAAAATTGCTTGTGCCATAATTAATTTACTTCATAAATCTACTCTTAAGCAAAATGCAGATAATGCTTTAGCCCAAAGAATGATCCAACTAGCTCAAACTGATAACTTGTTTCAAATGAGAATGAAATGGGCTAAAATCAGCTTAATTTCCACAGACTGCCACTGCAGTATATTTTAGACAAAACTTTCGGTACATATCAAGTTTGTTTGGCACCCGCATATATCCAAGATACATTGGGTCGTGACAGAGTACCTACAGCGAATTTATTTTCGAGACTCAATTATTTCAACAGTGATTAATAAGAGCACGTTTTTACTCCCGATTTACGATGAACACTCAATGAATAATCATAACCAAGAGCCAGATGAAGAACCAATTAGCGGTACTTATTGCACTTGCAAAGTAGGTGCAAGAACTCTTGTGGTATGTGCTCACGGTGCTAGCATTATATGGTTCTTAGGTTATGCAAGGTGCAAAGAAAATATTGTATACCCCGATAATTCTTTATTAATGAGAGAAATCGAAATGTTTATAATATTTAATTGTCAACTATCAACTTGTTGAATTGTTGTTGCATTATACTGAAATGTTTAAAATAAATCACTGTGTTAATTCTTCTTTATTTCTTCTTAATATTCAAGTAGATATTGTTATGTACTGTCACGTGTTTACATCCCTTGGCTCACATGCGGAAGTATGCATTCAGGAATATATCACATACAATCAAATAGTTATTACAGAGTTTCATCCTTTTTGTTCAGTAGTGCCACCCCTCAAATGTTTGCCGAACCACCAAAACCTGCAGGCTTCTACTGGAGGGTATACTGTAGCAAATGGGCAAGTACCCACAACAATATGAAAAATATTGTTGTGTTACTTCAAGATTTATTTCATTTATTCTATAGATTATGTAAAACAAAATTCTATCAGTAAATATTGTAAATATTAAGAATTACATAAAATTCAAATGTTCCGACGCTGGACCGTAGAAAGAAAAAATATAAGCATATTCCCGATTGATGGTATTTTCAGTCGAAGCGGAAGAGATAAAAATGTTACAGTTGATGTATTTGATAGCTTATTACATGAGAAGAAAAGTAAATCGTCTATTAAAGCATGTACCTATATCAACGAATGCAGTTGCCGTCGTGCTCGCGTAGAATGCAATTGTAAATCTAATATACCTCAGGTGTAACATACTCAAATCAACAAATTCTTTCGATAACCAGAAACCCACTTATATTTTCTCTCACTCAACTAATGCAATTCCTATCGTGGTGGCATAGAAGGCATTTATTAATCTCATTTACCTTAGGTATAACATACTTAGTTTCAGCAAATGATATCAATACAAAGAAACCCCCTTTTATTTTCTATTACCTCTGTATATCAACTAATGCCATTGTCATCGTGGTCGCGTGGCATGCAATTATTAACACCTTTGGTGTAACATACTAAAATTTCAGCAAATTCTATCGATACCTAGAAACCCCATTACATTTTCTATTGCACTCTGTATATCAATTAATGCAATTACTAGTGTGGTCGCGAAGAATGAATTTATTGATCTCATTTACCATGGGTATAACATACTCAGATTTGAGCAAATTCTATCGATACTCAGAATCCCCTTCCATTTTCTATTATATATATCAACTAATGCAATTGTTATCGCGGTCGCGTAGCATGCGATTATTAATCTGATATACCTTTGGCGTAACATACTAAAATTACAGCTAATTCTATCGATACCTAGACTCCCTCTTATACATGTGCCTAGTCCTTTGCCTTTTAAAGGATCACTTTGTAAGCAATAATAAACCCCCTTTCAGCAATTTATTTTTAAACATCTACAACATTATTAATAATACAAATCAACAATAATTGTCAATTAATATGTTGGATAATTGAAGGAATATAGCCACTGCTGCGTTTTTCAAGTGACTCACTATGCTAGTGCTAAATATTATATTCAGATGATTACGGCATATTGACAAATTAATTTTATTTGATATTCCAAATTCTGTTATCATTGTTGTGAAGGTACTGTCTTCAGAGATGAATGACGGTCTTTGCTTCATCGATGATGTTACTCATGAATCGATCATCGTTCATGATATGCGGAAGAGCTTTGGAAAAATATGGAGTCTGAAACCGAGAGTCATGCACTGACTATATATCTTTATCATAGGACTAGGAATCATGTGAGGCTCAGTTTTTGGTGGCACTTGGCAATCTCCAGATGCTTGTCTGCCTGTGTATCACGACCGCAGTTATTTTTCTGAAGATCGAATGACTCTATCTTCATATTTTTTCATGTAGTAATTTGCCACTACTGGGCTGAGCGAAATGCCCCTGGCGACTCCATCAACTTGTTCATGGAAGGTTTGATTCCATTGAAAATAAGTTGTCATTAGTGAATGTCGAAATAAATTGATGTCTCGTGAAAAATATCCTCTATGTAGCTTAGGGCTTCTTCAAGTAGTACATTCGTGAATAACGATACAATGTCGAAGCTAAATAGGATGTCGTTTGGATCCAAGGTGATGTCCTTCAATAATTGTTCACTGAAGTGAGTGGAGTCTCGGTCGTACGTCTTAGTCTTCCCAACATGTTTCTGAAGCATTTCTGGCAAATGCTTGTCTAGGTTGTTGGTTGCTGACCCTATTGCACTCGAGATGGGTCCCAATGGTATATCCTCTTTATGAATTTTCGGTAATCCATAGAGCTCCGGTGGTAATGCTTCTGATCTGCAGAGTGTCTTCTTTTTCTCCGGTGGTAATGAAGACTCTTTTATTTGTTGATTTGTGTTCTTAAGAATCTTTTCTGTTGGGTCTTGTTGTAGTCTTCGGCACCTATCTTGACTGACAAAGTTATTGAGCTTGCTTTTGTAGTCCGAGGTGTTTTAAACCACTGTTGCGTTTCCTTTGTCAGCAGGTAGGATAATAATATTATCGTCAGCATTGAGGCTTTTTATGGCTGCCTTTTGACCCCTTGAAAAGTTGTACTATGTAGGTTTGGCTTTTCTTAGAATTTGCTTCTGAATTCTTCTTTAACATCAGCAGAAAGTTTTTCAATTCCGGCTTCTATGGTCGCGATGATTTATTCTTTGGGTATTGTCGATGGTGTTATGCTGAAATTTACTCCCTCAGCCTAGCAAACTTGTTTCGTCACTGCTGAGTTGTCAATTGGATTTATTGATTACAACCAGCTTCATGTCTAGTTTTGGGCTGTAAAAATCCGCGAAATGATTCATCTTCATAGAAGTTTGCATCACAAATCGGTCGTTCCACGGTTATACTTTCCCAGACAACCGTGGTCCTTTAAGTTTGGAGTTTCTCCATAACAAAATTGTACATGGAACCTGTAAAGTCATCAAAGTTCAGAACCCCTGGCATGGGGTGGTGCAGTAAGTTTTCCTACAGCTGAAAAGTGAATACGCCACCATAAATCAGTCGCCACGGAGCTCCAAGGCAAACAATAATAATACCCGCATTCTACGAGTGTTTATGGGGAGAATCATTATTATTTCTAGATTTTATAGTGGCATCGATTGCTGTGATCGTTAGCCACTATGTGTTCTGAGTAGGCGTTGTTACTAACTCCATTCACCACTTTTGGTGCAGCACTGTTAATTTGAACACAACAGTGAATCATGAAAGACTCACCCTAGTCGAACCACGAGATATCAATAATTCATTGGTGAAACTGAAATGAAAAAAATCCCAGCTCCGTCTGGGGCCCGAACCCAGGACCTTAAGTCCATAAGTCGGACGCACTTTCCTCTGTCCCTTGCCCCGGCTTTATTATTATTATTCGGCTGTTGAACTTGGTCTCGTGCTCGACCCAAACTTTGTCACTAAAATACAAAAAGCTCTTGCAACATTACACAAGTGTCTGTCAGATGTAATCGAACGTTCGTAAAAGGCAGACATTTTCTTCTTTTGAATATTTGACTCATATCCTACTATGGAAATTTTCTAGCAATATTTACCGATTCTCATATGCCGGATGGGGCAATAGTGCGTCAGAGTCCGATTCCTTGAGTACTATGATAGATTAGTTGAGGCTTTGGTGCTACATGCCTCTACACCGCGACCTTTTCAGATCAATTATGTATGCCCTCAAAATTGTTTAGAGTTCTCTATCTCGCCCTGTCTTTGTTACGAGACTCCCTACGCTAGTTTTTAAAACTCCTGTGTATATAGGAGCTCTTGGTTTTTCTTCTCCCAGCGTTAAAAACCTCAGTCAAGCCCTCGCCATCTTCCTAGCTATCATAGAATTCGAGCAATCGGACTCTGACGCAATATTATTGCCCCATCCTTTCTAATCATTTGTGCTATGTGAGTTTTTTGACAACCTGCGGTATTTACTATTCCATAAATATTTATCTATTTCAGGAAGTTTGATGCTAGAACGGATGCCAAACGCCGAGCGTGATGTAAACTATCTGACGCGTGTGATGGTGATCACTCTACATCTAGCGTGTCTACTTACCCGTCTTATGGACCATCATACCAGTACCGAAAAAATCACAAAGGAGATACATAAAGCTATTTATAATGTGGTTAAACTAAAAATTAGGGCGAAATCTGGCAGGACAATGCTTCACCTAGCTTGTTGCAGAGACGCCGCCGTTTTGGGAAGGTATCCTGCGTGCCAGTTTCCTTCGCCACATTTAGCAGAGGTGAGTTTTAACTTTCAACACAAAATTAATGGAAATTGTAGATAGGATTCTATTCA
This sequence comes from Chrysolina oricalcia, assembly GCA_944452925.2. Lineage (NCBI taxonomy): Eukaryota > Metazoa > Arthropoda > Insecta > Coleoptera > Chrysomelidae > Chrysolina > Chrysolina oricalcia. The sequence goes on along the minus strand of OX101825.2, from coordinate 34,550,620 downwards.
ACAATCTTGAGTAATAGAACATGTTGCTTAAAGAAGCACCGAAAATTTGAAAAATGATCTAACCATACCATGAGAACGCGTATTGTTTCAAAAAACTTCAAAAAATCCCATAGAAAATGAATCGTATTGTAGACTCTGGTTTTGATAGAATATTCAACCTTCAAATTTCAGCAAAGGTTTGGAAAATATTCTAAGCTGTGGCCTAAAGCATAATAATTCTGATCTTCCGTGTGACAAGGAAATCATTGGCCAGAGCGTCATTTAGTTGTTATTTAAGTTAGACTTTGGACATTTGGATCGAAAATATAATTCCTTAGAGTCCAAATAAATAACTTATACGGTTTTACCGGACATAGACGAGAATTTTAAATGGAATCCTGTAGAAATTTGTACGCCATTTGATAGAGCAAAACATTCCCTCTTCAATGAAATATCACAAGTAGACAATTGTTTTTAAAATGGCGGCACTGTGATGTCATTGATTGAAATTTCGTCAAGCCACGTAATCAAATAGCAAATAAACGAAGCACTTTGATTAAACATGCAAACAATTTCGCAGGTTTCGTTTTAGTAATTCTTTCAAATGACATTCCTTCTCTTGAATTTTTTCGAAAATTCTAAATAGGAAATTGTACTTTTTTTAAATTACCTTCAAAGTATAAATCAGTAATTACAGATAAAATGCTTGACACGCTCCGCTCCGCCTCTTGTTTTTATTTTTAGTTAAAAAATCATTGAAAGTTATCTTTTTCATTACACCTAAATAAATGAGCACGTTTACAAATAATTTTTTTTTTTTTAATCCTAACCCAGGAACGGGGGTGTCCACAACAACTTACCAAAGTTTTATCACAATCTGATGGATGGCGTAAGGATGTTTAAAAATATAGGTAGAAAGAAGGCTTTGGAAACAAATTGCCAATTGTCAATTAGAAATTGGTTACTATTAGAAACATCAAAATAGTTTGTTACATTTTTTGTTTTTGTTGTTTATAATTTTGTATTCCCTTTATCGTGTGTGAAAAATTTCCTTTTGTCCCGTCGTATTTTGGTGTTGTTTCATTGTTGGTTTTCCATTATAAGCAAGAGAGCATCAAATTGACATGCTCATCTATGGCGAATGTAGGCAAAATGCCAGACAAGACATTATATGGAGAACGATTCCCATATCGCGATTCTCCTTCAAAAAATTATTTTCAATGTATAGTTCAATACTTGAAAATTTAAAATAATGCAGATGAAGATACCAATGGCTTTAAAGTAAGCTAAGAAGTTGAGACAAATATTTTAGCAGATGTAGAATATGATCGAACTGCTTCCGTTCGAGAGTTGGGCAACCTCTCGTGAAAGTGTTGGGAAACGGTTTTCAAGTCTTTTAAATTTCAAATTGACCATCACATATGAAAATGACCTTTGAAAGGTGCCTAAATAAATCATTGTGATTGGATGATTATGATTAATCTACAGATCTCGGTAGACAAACAATTTCTTTTAAGCTAGAGAAAAGCAACGATTGGTAAGAGGTGCTTTTCAAGAGTGTTTTGGAGTGAATGTTTGGTTGGACTAGGACTTAACGTCATCGTTTCAAGTTTTTTTTACAGAGCACTAAATGGTGAATATTTGGAATTTCTTCTAACCAAATTGAATTTTTGGGAAACTTGCAAATTAATTAATGTATTATTTTATATGTTTATTTAAGTGGAATTAAAAAGACACTTTCCAATTATTTTTTAATCTATAGACTATAGCGACCCGCCCCAGCTTCGCACGGTTAGCAGAGCATAAACGCCTAATTTTTTTCTGTCCTAGAGTCTTATCAGCGTAATTTAATTCAATAAGAATATATTTAAAAACTCTATTGGTTTAGGCGGTGCACGCCAGTAAGGCTCCCGTCGGCATGATTTTTTCTGACATGTTTATTTATTTATTTATTAGAAATCAAAGCCCAACAGACAGAGTCCATAGATAGGACCGCATTAAATTACACAACGTTTACATCTTGCATAGTTAACAATTTCACATAATTAATGAGCATACATACAGTCGGTAGATTTAATATTAACAGAATTTTTTAAATAAAAAAAAACATTTTCACAGCAAAATACTCAATTATCACAGATATGTTTGCATGAATTTAACAATTTTAATAAATTTATAAATTCATGAGTTTTGTAAGTATCGTTTAAACTATTCAATTTATGACAAGTATTACAAATTGACAATTAGTAAGTATGACGAACTAAGTGTATCAATATGAACAGATTTTATAGGTTGTACAATAAATAAAAAAATTTCACAGAAAAAAAAATGCTCAAATACATACACAAATATTATACCTACTTATATGTATACAAAATTCACTCAAACATACGGCTTAAAATAGATGAGAATTCATTAAGAGATAGTGTGAAGTCAACATTTCGATAAAAAGTATTATAATAGGAACACATTTTATATATTGTACAAGTGTACAGTATATTTGAATTTGCCTGTGGTAAATAAAAAGTTGGATTGTGTCTACTGGATAGTCTGGGAACTAAAAAGTTCAATTCTCCTAGAAGAAAGCCACATTTAATAGAACCATTGGCTAATTTGTACAGAAAAATGCACACATTTATTACCCTCCTCTGACGTAAGTTTGTCATATTTATTCTGGATAAGAGATGTTGGTTATTTGTGCCTCTAGCAGGATACACTCCATTCATTTTGAATGTGAGATACTTGGCAAACACTCTTTGTACTTGCTCGATGGCATTTATATATTTTAAATAATTATGGTGACCAAATCAGTGATGCATATTCTAATTTACTTCTTACCAGTTAGTAATAAATGGTTTTGAAAGTCTTAATGGGTTACCCATAATCAACCCTTCATTTGATGAATAAAATGTATGGTTGAACTGAACATAATTTTGACTTAAACAAACACTGAGTAAATCCAATATCTCTTGTTTAAGCCCTTTATTGGCTGACATTTTTATGGATAATTTAGAAACAAAAATAAAAGGAACCCCTCATAAAGCCATGCTGCTCAGGCGAAATAAGCATTTCATCTTTCCCATAAATATGTTCAAAAACTTCATATATTGGTATAGGTATGTTGATGATATTTTGGTAGGTTTCACTGGAACAATGAGGCAATTAGATCAATTCTTGGAATTTATTAATTCTCTTCACCCTTCTATCAACTTTACAATAGAGTCTGAAAAGGACAATTCAATTAATTTTTTGAACCTAACAATAACTAAAGTAAATAATAAACATGAATTTTCTATTTTCCACAAACCATCGCATACAGATATCACAATTCACAATAGCTCATCACACCCATATCAACACAAAGTAGCAGCTTATAACAGTATGATACATAAATTACTTAGCATTCCTCTTTACTTCAAATGTTAATAAAGAACTTAATATTATTAAACAAATTGCAGTTAAAAATGGCTATAAAACATCTCTGATAGACAACCTTTTGACCAAGAAGAAATACAAAAAAGCTATTCAAGAAATTTATCCTACTACAAAAGACCACCAAAGGTTCAAAACAATTACATATATCGGTGAACCAGGCAATAAAATAGGTAATGCAAAAGCAAGGTTTAAATATTGCATTTAAGACAGACAATAGTTTAGGCAGACATATTAAAAAAAACAAAGATAGGGTGGATAAACAAGAAAAATGTGGAGTCTATAAATTAAACTGTGGTAGTTGCCCCAAGTTTTATCTTGGCCAAACTGGTAGAACCTTCAAACAACGCCTAGCCGAGAACAGAAGTAGTTTTGTAAACGGGAAAACGAATTCCACGTATGCTAACCATTTATTAATTGAAAACCATACTTTCGAACATGATTTTGAAATCCTTCATGTCGAAAACAGAGGTAAGAAGCTAAATCTTTTAGAAAGTATGGAGATTAATAAATGGAAGAATTCTCAGTATCTGCTCAATGACCAACTCGAATTAAATTCATCACCACTGATCAATTTGTTTTCCTGGAAAATTTAATCAATATAAATGTAAAAGTACCTATCGGGAATTTATTGGGAGTTAGGTATACAACCGAACCCTAATTAATTTTGGATAAGTATTTATAGGAACATAGCAAATATGTAATTTAGTATATCTTCACCACTTGAAGAAGCTTTTGTAAAGCGAAACAATTGTCGTGGTTTTGTAAACCCTCTTTATGTGAAAATCATTTGAACTACAGTTTCATTATATAGAGAAAAACATAAGTGGCCCCAAATTAGACCCCTGTGGAATACCTGAAATGGCTTCATATTCCAACGACATCTATCCGTTATATTGTACAAATTGTTTTATTTCATTTAAGTACGCCTCAAAGAATTTTACCAATGTGTCACTGAAGTCAAATAATCTCATTTTCTCTAAGATTATTGGGTGGCTAATTTTGTCTAAGGCTTTAGAGAAGTCGGTGAAAACAACATCCACCTGTCGCCTCTCATCCAGTGCTTTTGAACTATATTGGGTGAAACAGGCCAGGTTAGTTGTTGTTGACCGACCCCTCATAAAGCCATGCTGCTCAGGCGAAATAAGCATTTCATCTTTCCCATAAATATGTTCATACATCAACATTTCAAATAATTTCGAAAAACCACAAATAAGAGATACAGGTCTATAATTGCTTATGCCATCTTTGGCTCCATTTTTTAATATTGGGCAGATTTTAGCTTGTTTCCAACACGTTGGATAACAACAGATTTCAAAGATAGATTGAAGATTTTCAATAATGGTCCAGCCAATACGTTTATAGTCTTTAATAATAAATGACGGGATACCATCTGGTCCAAAAGAGATAATGTCAGTTTCAATAAATTGCGGTGAGTCTATTGGTTTGTTTGATCTCCCTTGATATTTCAAACTTGGGAAGTTGGTATCTTGGTTACTATAGACACTGCTGAAGAAATCAGCAAATGCTTGCACAACAGACTGCGCATTCTGATAAACATTTTCATTCAGTGACATTTCCCCTTTTATTGTAAATATGTTTCGCTTTTGTTGTATAAATGACCAAAATGCCTTCGAATCTTGTTTAATTGTATTCTAGATTCGATTCAGATAATCGGAGAACGCTTGCTTAACTTGAATCTTTATCAAAGATCTAAAATTACAATACTGATTGTTGGACATTATTCGTTTGTCTATTTTGTACATTTTATTTTTTTGCTTCAAATTTTCTCTAATTTCCCTGGTGTACCAAACTGGGAATTTTCTTGTGAAATTCTTAAATAATGGAACATGTCTATCAAAAATGTCATAAAAAACGTGATAGAAATGATCGCACAATAAATCCAAGTCTGAGATATCATCCAATTCTTGCCAATTAGCTATGAGAATATCATTATATAATTTGCTTTTTTGAAGTTATATGCTCTGCTGTTATGATTAATTGAAAAATTCTTAGTGTGTTCAGTATTGACCGTCATTGCTATATTTAGAGCTGGGTGATGTCTATCTTCTGTTACCATAGTCGTCATATTTCAGCCAATTTACACATAGCACTAATGAATTATACTCCTAAACCTTCCTCATGAATCACTCCGTCCATTGATGAAAACCGTATGAAAATCCATTCAGTAGTTTTTGAGTTTATCGCGTTCAGACAGTAGACATGCGCGGCTGGGGAACTTTGTTTTATAATATGTCTTATACTGCCGTCCTAAGCGTATCTCAATTTTTTACATATTTTAGATTTCACTTTCTAAAGGTTCCCTATGACCAAGCCGTTGACTTGAATAACAAATTTGGCCGGATCTCATCGTTCTATGCCAACCAAAACATGATTAAAAAAGACGTATATCCAAAATACACCTAAAATTCTAATAGGCATAAGTGACTGGTCATTGGTCATGGTGAAAGAATGTCATTTGAAAGAATTACTAAAAGTAATCCAGATTGGCGATGCATCAATTTTTTTTTTTGCATGTTTAATCAAAAACTTGTGATTTTTGTGATATTTGTGAATAAAGATTATTATTATTATTATAATACTGATTTTAGAAAAAAGTTTCTAGCGTCTCCATTTTGAAAATAAATGTCTGCTTGTGATATGTCATTGAAAAGGGAATTTTTTGCTCTATCGAATGGCTATATCCGGTAAAGCCGGAAGTGATATTCAAATGTTTTTTCATGGAAAGTATGAGTATGATCCAAATGTCAAAAGGCTAAATCAAAAATAATGACGCTCTGGCCAATGATTTCGTTGTCACCCTGTTTATTTTGGTAATTTATGATGTGAATGAATTTACTTATGTCTGCAGGTTCTTCTGAGAGTTGGGGCAGATCCCAATATCAAAGATGACGACGGAAATACCCCCCTCCATCTGGCAGCCATGGCAAAACCGTGTCCAGCCAGTGTCGCGCAAGTTTTATTAGATAAGGGAGCACATATCGATTTAGTGAACAATAATGGTGACAAATTCGCTAACTTGCTGAAAGGACAACAAGTACATGAACTAGTGAATACGACAAAATATACGAGACTGAGTTGTGCTGCGGCTAGGGTGATACAGCAGTTCAAAATACCATACAGAGGCGTCGTACCTGCCGCGTTGGAATCTTTTATAGCGATTCATTGATTTTATTTGGTGGGTTATATCGCGCTTCAAGAAAGAACTTGGTGAGAAGGTGAATATAATTGTCTGCGATGCGTTATGGATTGAAAAGTGTAGTGGAAATCGTTTTCTGTTTGTTTTTCATTATAGCAAGTATGAATTCTGAAAATCAGCATTTTTTAATGCCTTTAGGAAGCATTATCAATTACTCGTTTTTTGAAAAAAGTTACTATGAGTCCAGACAGCATAAGAAATTGTTAAAATCATTGCTATTGTATATTAATGGATGCGTTACATTCATATAATTGACAGTTTCTCCCTAAATGAAATTCATATGTCGTGATTGAACTGAGAACGAGTAGTATTTTCCCCTGTACCACACATTTTCACTCCTAGATTCGCTTTTCAATAACCAAGTTATCTTATGTCAGTAGGAATATTGAAACGTTTCTGATTAAGCTAACTTGCTCATCGAAATGCGCATGTAGGAGTGAAAATGGTAAAAGGGGAAAATACTATTTGTTCTCATTGAATGATACCTCAGACATCCAGTATTCCATTTTCGTTAATTAAACTGAAAGATACATATGCAACGAACCTCTCCGTTGAGCTGAATGGTAGTTGAATCAAGTTGTACATAGTGACGTAAAAACTTGTGATACAAAATTCACATAATTCAAATTAATAATTTTTGTAAATAATTAAAATATTCATATCCCTGTATTTTACAATTTTTTTCAGACAAATTGCGATCAGTGTTTGAACTATATTCCAGGTATTGAGGCCGTCTATTTAAATATCTTTATAACGTTTCGGCTATCGCGAGCGGCTAGCTTCTTCCATTTTCGATGTAGGGGTAGACTGACTTGACGTGGATCGTTGGCTATACTTATGTCTGCGCACTAATAATGACCAGTATATTGCCATTTAACGTAGTTCCTCCCCCGTTGTCCAGACATAAGTATAACGTACGATCGGCGCCAACGTCGGAGGTACAAGAAGCTAGCCATTTGCGTTGGGGAGAAATTTCTATTTATGACGTCATTACAGCCCAGAAAACAGTTATTCTTTTGTATGAAAGTGGTTGACAATGTTTCACTTTGAGTAAGGTTATTCTGGACTTTCATTGTCTAAAAAAGAACAAAGAAAAATTCAATTCTCTGCAATTTTTAATCACGACGTTTCAACTGTTAAAATCTACAGTCGCATTATACACATAAATATATATATATTAAATCATCGCATTATACACTTGATAACGACTGTAGATTTTAACAGTTGAAACGTCGTGATTAAAAATTGCAGAGAATTGAATTTTTCTTTGTTTTTTTTAGACAATGAAAGTCCAAATAACCTTACTCAACAGTTATTCTATTTCATACACGTGTAAATTGATGAGGTGAGACAGTATCGTATCTGTGATGCCCTATAAAAAATCGTCCATTTCATGAGATTAGATATTGCAAAGTTTTCCATTAAGTTTGAATGTGCCTCTTGATTTTTGCAATAATTCAAAGGATCAAGTTTAAAACCATTGAATTTAGAAGTTTCTCTAGAAAGTGTTTGACTTATGATGTAGCAATGAAGATGATCATTAGTTTTTTTTATTGTCCAAACTTTGGATATTCTGATTTCTTTCTATAAAATTTTGAAGTATTCTTTAAGTTTTAGCTAGCGAGCAAAAGCATCCAGTGGGAGTTGTTGAATTAGCGACAATACTGAAACACTCCACCACTACCTTGCATTATTTCTAAAAATTAATATCTCAAATTCAATATTCGATTGACTATAAGATGTCCATGTGTTAATAACATTTTCAGAAGAATACATTCATTACAACATTTTTTATCATTTGAAATTGGTCAAACTCAATTTTCAGGAATCGGACGTTTCCACCTCAAATTATGAAAACTATTCACTTGAGTTTTGTTTTGGGTCAATTGTTTGGGAATATGCATCTTGGGAGTATAAAGAGTACCATTATATGCACATTTCGATCCCATATTATAATTTCCTCAAATCTGAAACATTCTTCTCTAATAATAACAAAATTAGGAGTTTTTTTTACAACAGTTGGTATAGGAGACAAGAGCGTTGAATGTTAGGATGCTAGAACGTCATAAAGAAACCTTATCAAGAAAAACTGTATTCTTTCAATGAACAATGAACAAGAACTGAAAATCTGTAGAATCATCCCCATCTAGAGATTTTACAAATTTGCGACTTTTCAAATGACATGGTATCGTAATTTATTTTATTCTTATTTTTCTGTATTCACCATTTTATTATTAGACAAAATTTGTTCTCACGCACAGAAATGTAATTGCTTCTCGAGTAAGTGGACTATTGAAACCCAATGCTCATTTTTTTTAGTTTTATTGCTAGCGTTTCGTCGAAAATACTCGTCTTCTTCGGGACCTAAATGTAATTTGAGTAATGGTGTCTTATGTGACACCATTACTCGAATTATTAAAAGGACAATATGGTGTTCCATTTCAAAAAACATATCATGGCAAAAAGATAAAGTGAAACTGTAAACGTATCATTTGTGGGATGTATTAACTTCAATAAAAAACCATTTCATAGGTTTCCATCAATTGGAGAAATTGTCTGGACTTCATATTGTAATAGGTACCAAATTTTTTATGATGGAAGAGTTTCTTTGAATTTTCCTCGCGGTACAAACGGACTTCAAAATTTGTGTGCTCTCACCTGATGATGCTTGTTCAAAGCATAAAAATGCATTCTTAGCTGACAGACATCCTAAACATACCTGTTCTCTTACAGTAGTTTTTCTGTTTATGGAATATTTTGTCATCTCCTCGAGCATTTGAATCGAAAAAAATATGTGATATAAGTATATTATTATTAATATTGGCAGATATTAACAAATCATTTTACTGTCACTATCTGATGTTCATAATATGTTCATTATATGTAGCAAAATTCACCGAGAATAATTTAATGTTTTAGACCGCAATAAGATTTTTTTTTTTCGGAAAAGGAACATTGTTGAAAAATTCTACAAGGTGTTTAAAATTTTGTTTAGATATGGTAACTCACCTGAAATTTTTTTTGAATTAGAAAATAAAAATGTTGTGTTATTTTAGTGCCCTGTAAAAACTAATAAAATGTTTTTTTTAACATCTTGTTATTTTTCAACAATTTGTTTTCAAACATTGAAAACTGGTTTCAAAATTCGTGCTTTGGTTTTTCTGTTTACGAATTTTGAGACTGAGGGAGTTACCGTTTTATAGATTCTTAGCCTTCGATTGAACATTTTTGTTACTTTTTTTAAACTAAATGAACCTGTAGTGAGTTTCTAGAAAATTTTACGGACTCCACATTATATTTGGAAGATAGTTTAATTGTAGGTAAATAAATGTTTCTATGTTACTTGATTGGAAATGTCGTTTGTTCCTTTACTCTCCTATAGTCTGTATTTTTGGTAGAATGAACGAAGTTTCTGTCTTCTTAGAACTACTTGAAAACGTGTGATTTATTGAGTGCTGAGTATTTACAACTTATTAGTTTTATGAATTTTGTTATATATTAAATAAAGAAGTTTAAAATAAGATTTTTGATTCTTTCGTCTGGGCAGCCTGCCAATTTCCCCTGATATCCGTACTACTGAGGAAATCCAATCAAATCTTATATCCCTTCGAACGTTTCTGCTTCGAATTATGTGATCACCTGTCAAAGTTTGTCTTTTTGAGGTTATATTTAGTTTGAAGCAATAAGTTTTAATTTGTGTATATCGTGAACTGTTTTAATAAAAAATGCCATAGTGTGTTTTGGATCAATGCAAATACTCCTGTAGTGCAGTTTACAAGATAAATATGAAATCTATTTCAGTAAGTTTGTTTTGATTTTAGGGGGAGTAGTCAGGGTAACAGGGGAGTGGTCAAGGTATCAGGGTCGTATTTCTCTTACTGTCGAAGTTATCAATTTATATTTACGTACCCTAATGAATGAGACCCAACTGGATAAACCACTGATATTTTGGTTTGGACTGATTATTGACTTTTGATTGCCACAACCATCTCAAAGAGTGCGAATAAGATGACGAGGAGTTTTATTAGTTTTCAAATTGAAATTTATTCAAAATTCAGATAAAAAGTAATAAGGTTACTCCTTCGGAAACTTCGTCGCGGTTTACACCCTGATTATCGTATCGTAATTATCAATTTTCATTTATATAAGCTGTGAAAAATACTCTGTTTCTCAAAATACAGTTGAAAGTGATTAAAAAAAACAGTTTATTTTTATTATTGGTGGAGATTGTGAGTTTGTTATTTTTTGGATCTTTACATAACTGTTTTGCTAGACGAAAATACTTCACTACCGTGACCTATTTCAGTTTTCCTAGCGATATTAAAAGAAGAGAAAATCGCAAGTTTAACACAAGACCATTTCTAATCTTATTTATGGACAGTAGGTAAGTACTCGATTCTTCTGAATAACTTTATATTTAAAAATCTAAGTGAATTACAAACAGATTCCACTTAATCCAACTGTTTTAAATAAGGAATGGTCAGAATATACACAAACTGAAGATTTATTCACTGAATTTGTCTTTTGAAATAAAATCCAGCTATCACTGACCATAGCATGCACTCACATACTAGAAAATTCAGATTAAAATATTTTTTTTTACAATTTGTTGAAAAACCGTATTGTGCCTATCACACTAGAGTGAATTCTTCACAGAAAAAACATATTTTTGTCAAAACACATTTGGAGCAATTTTTCAGGTGTACAGTTTGAATTTGGCCAGAAGAAATTTTTGATAAATGTGGTTATATGAACTCATATTCCTCATGAAAATGCACGCCCACTCATCCCCATTATGAAGATACAACTTTGGGAAATAATAACCTACATTCTCCCTGAATACGAATCTGTACCGCTTCCCCACTCCTTTGTATAACTCGAAATATTTGGCAGGCTTCACGCACGCTAATTTTTATAGCCGTGTTCTATCTCCTGTTTCTTTAATCTAAGGATTGACCCCAGAAATGTCGGTTTATTTTTCACGAGATTGCCAAATTGAATGTGATAAAGGGGATTTGAAATACTACCTAAGTCATAACAGCTCACTTCTCACCATAACCTTCATAATATTTGACGTAGAATTGTGAAATTTGCAGAATCGACTGATGCGTACAAAAATTACCAAAACTAATCCCCATAAGACAATGGAGGCACTAATAGAAAGAGATAAAAGAACATTTGTGACGTAGTTGGACATGTCATGGCACCAATCTCCATAGACAGTGACGGACTAGCGCACTCCGCACTCTTGGTATATGAGAGTTACGTGTGACAGTTTTGTTTCTTGGTTCGAGTTCGACTCTGTACTCATGCCCAAGTACGTCACTATGACGCGTCGATGCTACAAGATTCTGATTGGCTAGAGCTTATTAAACCCTCCTGTTAGCTTACTCTCTTTGAACAAAACCTACCTAGAAGACGTACTTCAAGTGATATACACTGCACGCCACCATCGATGGAACCACAGATTTTTCGAAACATTACAGTTGGAGGTAAAGTATATAGAAAATCCTTCATAACAGGTCAGCCATTTTACTGGTTTCATGAAAAAAAAAACATCTGAAATATCCAGATTTGAAATTTGCAAAATCGGTAGATTTATCAAAAATGTACAATTCTACGTGAAAAATTACGAAAGTTGCGGGGGAGTTTCCATGTCAAGTAAAACAAACTTGGATGTTTCAAAACTGATTTTTTTTTTCCGGAACAACTGAACTAGCAGCAAAACGGTTCTTTTTATCACGAATCCTATTTCCTCCTAAAAATTTTTGAAAATGTCGGTGGTGCCAGCGCTGCTGGTGAGCAGTTCACTTGAAATTACTTTCTAGATCATTTTATTTTAAACACTTATTGATTCTGCAAATAACACAATTGTACAAGGGTTCCATGAAAAAATGAGACACTGTAACGAACTGGAGCCGGACCTGACAGCTTGCGAAAGAGCCATCGCCTAGTAATTCTCCACCATGGTTTTCAACAGGTTAAAAGAATGTCTGACCTCATCGGGTAAAAATGCCATTTGGCAATTCGAGAACATTTCGAGAGCCATCTAAAGTCGAACTGCCGAACCGTGAAAGTAGATTCAGGAGTCTTCGAGAAGAACTCTGACGCTATATGAAACCTTATCAGCGGAAGGGAGGAGTTAAAATATACAAAGTTGGCTTAGCAGTATCAGCCTATATATTAATTTGTTGAAATAAATTAATAGTTAGTAACAGACGAAATAGATTACATAGACACAGTTAGGACTATATTTAAGTACACTACTTTTAAAATAAACAATTTATTATTTTTTGACTTAATTAAACATATGTGTTGTCTTTCAACAAATATAATGTAATGAAGACATTTTTATCTTACCTCAACCAATTCACTTTAATAATTTTTTTCAACTTCTGCATTTGCCTGAAATTTTGTTGTGGAATATGACTAATGCCTCCAGCAATAAACAAGGGGCTATACAATCATTTAGATGATATACAGTGACCGCCAAAAAGTATGTACCATATAGAAAAAAACTTAATTGTTTATTGTATTGAGTATTGGAAAAACATTTCAGGGGAAAAGTTTGTGCATGTCCGATAATATAAAAATCGATTTTGACACATGTCACGTGACCATAATATGGCGGTAAACTGGAAAAAAATACTAGAGGCCAAAAGTGGGGTAAGATGGCAAGATATTGATAAAAGTAATTCGAAAAAGATGCTTGGAATTTAATTTTATACTCAAAAAGTTTCAAGCAATAAATCGGAATTTTTTTAAAAAATATTTTCCAATCTCATCACAAAGTTTAAAGTTTTTTTTTAATGGCTTGACTACAGTGGAACATTATTTTTTGATATATTTTGATGATATTGACAAAATTCTCTCATTTTCTCCGCATCAGATGGGAATAAATTTTAAAAAATGTTTTTGCCACTATCCAACAGTTATATCAGAATTCCCAGACTATTGCGATGATATGGCAATCTAGAAACATCATGTTTGCTGATTATAATCAAGTTTTAATGATAATGCTGCATTAGCGTTTCACTTTGCACATAAACTTTAAGCCACTTCAATAAAACTCGCTATTTTCAGGTTTATGTGCGAAGTTAATCGCTCATGCACGATTATCATCGAAACTTGATTATAATTGGGGAACCAGAATGTTTCTAGATTACTATATTACCACAATAGTTTTGGAATTCTTATTGCTCTGTAGTGAGTATAAAATTAAATTCCAAGCAACTTTTTCAAATCACTTTTTTCGATATCTTGCCATTTTACCCCACTTTTGGCCTAATCATGGTATTTTTTCCGATTTGCCGCCATACTAGTGGTCATGTTACATGTATCAAAATCGATTTTTAGGTTATCAGACATGCACAAACTTTTCCCCAGAAATGTATTTTCAATACTCTAACAATAAACTGTTTTCCCATATAGTACATACTTTTTGGCGGTCACTGTATATCTTTGAATTATCTAAGTACAAATAAATCATAAGAGATATTCAATTTGTGATTATTTTCATTGCGTTTTAGTAGGCAATATGACAAAACCGTAAAATCAGTGCAAACGTATACAATATAAATGAAATATAGCAATAAAATTACCTATGTGAATGAATGTTTTTCACAATTGGATCCTTTGCTGTACACCATAAACCTCCAGTATTGGTAGAGCCGCAATTTTCAGCAACATTCACCTATTCAATCTCACAACTATGGGAGAGAATAAATAAGGTTAATTAACTATTGCCCAACTCCCTCCTAATTCATACCAAACACTTTCCACACACCAGCTAATTTCGCATATATGTATTCAACGATGTTGAATTTTTATTTTTTATTCGTGCCCCATTTTACCTATTTCAAGCACGCCTCAGCGTGTTTAAATCGAACTTTCAAAAACGCGCGTTTTTAAAGTTATCATGGCAACATTAACAACTCGAGAAACGTGAACTAAATGATGAGTATGAGCGCGAGAGTTCTATGCATGCGTGTCAGAGCGAAAAATGATGATAGAATTTAACAAAAATTTTGTCAGGATTTCATGCATTGACTGGATGCGACTTTAATCCCGCCTATTTCAAAAAAGGTAAGCAAAGACCATTTAGTATAATAATGAAGAAACAAGCTTTGATGCAATTCGGAGATCCAGAGTCGTTTACCAATGAAAACAAAACAAGATATTTTAATTTTTCAACAAAAAACAAAAATTAGCGAAGTTTATAATGTTCCTGGTGTACTCGACGTTGATGCTGCCCGGCTTCAGCTGTTTTCGAATAATTACACCATATCTGATATTAACTAAGAATTCAATCCAAAAAATTCAAGACATTTCGATGCTTGCAATTTACCACCATGCAAAACTGAGTTCTTTCGACAATTTCTCCGAGCCAATTAAATTGCAAGCATGTGGAATAATGCAAATGTAAAACAACCAACTGTTTTCACTCCCGAAAACAATGGGTGGACGTTAGAAAGAAACCAGTATAATTTTCATTGGTTTGATGGTGACCAATTACCAGGATTCGTTAGTCAATCACTTCAAGAATCAGGTACTGTACTTTGACTTCAGGTTTACAATTTATTACATTTGTCGTTTTATGTTATTTCATTTTTTAATCTGTTTTTACAGAAGCTTCCAGCAAGGACAATATAACTGACGATGGTGAGGATGATGACTTCAGTGGACAGTATCATGATTGGCCTAACGATGAAAATTCGACTGATTATTATGACAATGATCAAGATGATTAAGAAACAATCAAAGAATTTCACTTTTTTAAAATATAATGAAAATAATTCACCGTATACTTTCTTAAACACGACAACACACACAAACACAGTAGACTGACACTCGCTCTGAAACGCGTGCATAGTGTTCTCGCGCTCATACTCATAGTTGAAAAACGTTTCTGTTTAGGGGATGTTTGGTCATTACAGTTTGTCTGACTGATTGAATATAACTTTGTAATAGTTATCTTAATAACATATTTAAAAATCAGACATTTAAAAATAAGTTAAGTTCAGCCATACAAATTTAAGTTGAGTAACTCTTATTTTTAGTTACCTTTCTCACCTGGTACCTGCCCAGGTGTCACAGAGCGAACTCCACAAGCACGCAAGTATTAAAAGTACATGAGACACTACTCAGAACCTAAGTCTTCATCTTTTTAAAATTAAGTTATGTCTGAAGGCCCTGGGATCTTACTTATAAGGAAAACTTAACAAAACCTTTTAATTCTGTTTCAACTCATAGGACCCCGCAAACTCCTTATGGAATTTGGGTCCCGGTGGATTTTTTTGAATTTTTGGTATGATGTAGTCCATGTAATTCTCAACCAATGTTACCATTGCGCCAACCCAAAAAAATTAACAGTTTTGCTGCTAGGGGGCGTTGAAATCACCCCTTGCGCAGATTATACTATTTATTTTTGAACCCGGTAACAATATTTTCACTTGTTTCATTATTGCTAATGTTGCACAATATTGTGCAGTTTTATAAAAAAAAACTTACCCCCTCTCCTTTTCCCCCCAACTCCTATTACAAATCGCAAAAAAAATATTTTTCGAGTGCCTTTAAATGAATCGTCGAACGTTTAAATATGCCTGAATGAGAGAAATAGCAATTTATTATAATTATCCCCCCACCCCCCAAATGACACAAAAGGAAAAAATTTCAGTGGATTTTTCTGAATTTTTGATATGATGCATTTCAAGTTATTTTGAATATAAATAAATTCGGTGACAAACCCCAAAAATTAATAGTTTTGATGCTCAGAATAAACTATTCATTATTATAGGCGGAAATAAATAGCTCTACGTATTTTAGTTTAGATTATGCTGATCAATTGTGTAATTTTTTATAAATTGAAAATCTAAAACCTCCCCCTCACCCCCTACCCCTATTTTAAAACACGAAAAAAATTAATTCCCGACTACTTGTAAATGGTATATCAAAATAAATATTTTAATCAGCTCAAATTGAGGAAATCGTACAGTTGTTTGGTTTCACCTTACCATCCCTTCAGAAAAATATTGGTGTAGTTCACTGACTTCTTAGTAGGGCGCGCGCGTAGTTCATGAATTTTTAATATCAATTAATTGGGCGAATATTTTGAAAATGAATAAAAATTAGACATCCACAATTTGAATTTGAGGTGTTGCCTGAATTTTTTTCGTGTTTTGACGTAGGGGTTGGGGTAAGGGGTAGGTTTTAGATTTTCAATTTATAAAAATTTACGCAATTGTTCGGCATAAAATAAAACAAAAATACGTAGAGATATTGTTTCCGCCTATAATAATGAATAGTTTATTCTGAGCAAGGTATGATTTCAACGTCCCCTAGCATCAAAACCATTCATTTTTGGGGTTTGTCACCTGATTTATTTCTATTCAAAATAACTTAAACTGCATCATATCAAAAATTCATAAAAATCCACCGAAATTTTTTCGTTTTTTGTCTCTTGGGGGGTGAGGGGATAATCATAAAAAACTGTTATTTCCCTTATTTAGGCATATTTAAACATTCGACGATACATTTGAAGGCACTCGAGAAATATTTTTGTTTGCGTTTCGTAATAGGAGTTGGGGGAAAAAGGGGAGGGGGTAAGAATTTTTTATAAAACAGCACAATATTGTGCAAAATTAGCAACAATGGAACAAGTGAAAATGTTGTTACCGGGTTTAAAAATAAATAGTATAATCTGCGCAAGGGGTGATTTCAACGCCCCCTAGCAGCAAAACTGTTCATTTTTTTGGGTTGGCGCAATGGTAACATTGGTTGAGAACTACATGGACTAAATCATACCAAAAATTCAAAAAAATTCACCGGGACCCAAATTCCATAAGGAGTTTGCGGGGTCCTTTCTTTTTAAACAAAAATCCTCCCAGAGTCGATGCCGTGTCCAACCGAGATGGCTGACCCTAGTGTGAGGCGTCTGGCTGGGTTTTTTTCCAAAAAAAAAGAAATTGTCGGAGACGAGATTTGAACTCGGAGTTCCGGGGTGTTTAGTAGTGACTCTGTCCATAAACCCACCAGGGGTTATTAAAATTTATGTGTAAACTGGAGATTCAAGTAAAGTAAGTAATGTTTTTACGTACCTTGATTCCCTAATATCAGAAGAATGGTCATCTGGCCAAGCTAGCAGGTAGACATGCGAACATAGTACATACTAACACTACTCAATCGTACACATTTCGTTCGTTTAAAAAGTAAGTAACGTCTGACGGCCCTGGGATCTTGGACTATACCTTGTAACGTCAAATAAAATATTACTAACAAATGCAAGACAGCACAACTCGTTCATTTATATCTGATTACCTTTTCCATACATTTGATGAACTTGTTGTTCTTTTTCATACGCATCATTAGATTTTTGCGAGTATTTGTGATTTCAAAGTGTACCAATAAAAAAAATCGCGTAAAGTATTCGTGGATAACTGGTCTTTCAAACACTTGCAGCCGTATGCACAGTCAATCGCCAGCGACTCGCCAGAGTTTCGCCGTTCGCTACACAAGGATTATAACGCATAGTCGAGCTCCAAAAAAGTGACAACTACGCGATAAGTCACATTTTGGCGAAACGCTGGCGATGTACCAGTTTTTTGGAGCTCGACTGTGCATTATAGTTCTTGTGTAGCAAGCGGCGAAACTCCGGCGAGTCGCTGGAATTGACTATGCATACGGCTGTTAGTCTCTGCGCCGTCGTGCTCGAAAAATCGCCCGTGTTTGAAAGACCTTTTTATCCACTTATACTTTAGTACAGTATTCTCATTCTACCTATGTCCCGTTCACTGTGAGAACTATACTGTGTGCATATAATTAATACCCAGCTGTATCACTCGTTTTCCTCCAATAAAATGGCCACAGCCGAAAGGGAATTCAATGGAAATTTGTCAACATTATAAATTGGTCAAAATCAACCCCGCAAAAACTTCTTTATTGGTATTTGGTCCTAGAAATATGAGAGCAGTATAGTATCAAGACAACTAGTGGCACTCAATTGAATTCTACTGGAGGAAAAAGCGCACAACTTTGTATTAAACTTAATTTCAATTACCATATAAGTGCATTCCATATCTTATGAGGAATGTTGAAAAAAATCTTGTGTAAGACTCTAGTTTTGAGTAAATTCAGCTTCGGCTATGTTATATAGTATTTTGGACTGTGCTTGGATGAACCGCATGTAAGAAGAATTCAATTAGTTCATGTGTATAGCTTATTATGTAGAGTGAGAAGACGTCAGCGTATCTCATCACAGACTTGAGTACAAGAACCGGCTGAATTTTTAATTTTTTTTATTGTTCTGTAAGACAAGCAAAAGGTACATTGTGTAGGATTAGTCATAGGGAACCTTAAAGATTAAACTTTGAGTAAGTAGACAGTTTACAAAAGAAGATATTAAAATAGACTAAAAATAAAAAGGACTGAAATAAAACATTTATTATTCAATCGTTTCCTGAACGGAATAATAATAATTTTTCAAAGGGAAGGACTTAGCGCAATTTTAAAGCGGTGGGTAGTACTTACAGTTTTTCAGTTCAAGGGGCAGCAAAGTGAATAATCTCATCCCTATTACTTTGGGAGAATTATGTCAGTGATTTTTTACAAAATGGCACATGAGTCTGTCTTACAGCTAGTATTAATGTAAACCTTCATTTCTTATGAAACAATGACTTTGCATATATAAAAGCACATAATTAAAAAAAAAATACAAACACAATAATGTTTAAATTAAAAAAAATTTAACAATGCTTTTACAGCTTGACAGTAGACACAATTGTTCCACAATGAATATTCCAGCTGCAAGTGTATACCCAAAAACTTCACTGTAGAACATGAAGAAATTTCACCCAATTTTCAAATTGAAACTGGCAACCTCTTTTTGTCTAGAGTGAAATGTAATTATGTTCTGATTATTCAAATATATGAAATTTTCCTTAAACCAGGCTTTCAAATTTTGTAGGATTGTTTCATTTAGTTTGTAGATTTTGATCTATTTTATCTGATATAACTAGTGATCTGCATATAGTGTACAATTAGCCTCTGTAGAGATGGATTCAATATCATTCACATACAATAGGTAAACACTGGTCCCAACACTGAGCCCTGTGGGACACCAACATTAATATCCACATAATTGGGTGTATGTGACGAACAGACAGTTATCTATACCATGAAGAATAAAAACAGAACTAAGAATCTTCTAAGAATGTGCATGTTGCAGCATTGATACAACTATTGCAGTCCGTAAATACAACTACTCCCTCAATAAGTGTTCAAATAGAACAATTCAATGAAGATATCGAAAGTTTTACAACATAGATGCAAAGACCTGAAAACTACTTTGATCTGAATATTAAGAAGAAACAAGTCCTTATTAACTGTATCGGTGCAAGAACATATCAGTTACTAGCCAACCTTACAACTACAGATTCGCCTAATACAAGATCTTATAAAGTACTTCAAGAACAGTTAAGTCCAGTTCCGAACGTTATCACTGAGCAGCATAAATTTGCATTACGAATGCAACATGAGGGGGAAAATATTGCCAGTTACATATCAGAATTGAAAATACTATCAACAAATTGTGAATTCTTTTGTGAACATTGTAAAAAGTCAACATTGAACACGCATTTACGTTCCCAATTCATTAGGGGTCTACAGCACTCGAACATCAGTGAAAAACTGTTGCAAGAGAAACGCTTATCATTCGAAAAAGCATTAGAAATAGCTTTAGCTGTAGAAGCTTCTAAAAATGAGAGTTATAGTTGGGCAAGTGAGGAAATCGAAATATTGGGGCGAGTTTTCTCGAAATTTGCTATATGAAAATGCTGCATTTTCAAATATTGTTTGCTATACATGCGGGAAATCATCACATAAAGCAAATCAATGTTCCGTTAGAAATTTACGCTGTAAAATTTGCAACATTGTCGGCCATCTGGAAAACGTGTGTATGAAGAAAAAGAAGATTGCCAAAGAGAAAATGTATATGCATGCTGTGGAAATAAATGATGGAATATTGGAAATGGTTCAGAAGATAATAACGATGATGACTCATCTGATGAACCACATGAAATAAATGCAGTGACACTCTTCACTGAACCGCCTTCCAGTAAATATTTTTGTTTAGTCAAAATTAATGATATTATCTGTAAAATGGAATATGATACAGGCTCAGCTGTTAGTATTATGAGCCTGAAAACATTTTCCAACAAAATTCATAATTCTGAGATTATACCATCTGAAACTCAACTTCTTAGTTATACAAAAGAACCATTTTTTGTCGTCGGAAAAGCAGAAGTTAAAATAGAGTTTGAAAACAAGGTTTTATTCGATAAGTTACACATCGTTGATGGAGATTTCGATACAATATCGTGGAAATTGGGACTGCTTCCTGATGTCATGAACATAAACGAAATATCTGAAGTTGAAAAATTCAAACAATACGTACTTACCCAATATCAAGATGTTTTCCAAGAGAAGTTAGGAAAAATTCAATCTACTAAAAGAACTCTTAAATTGAAGGCTGATGCCAAGCCTATCTATATCAAACCCAGACAAGTTCCCTACGCACTCAGAGATAGAGTTGATCAGGAAATCAAGAGACTTGAAGACTTGGGAGTATTCAAGAAAATTGAATACTCTGAATGGGGAACGCCGTTAGTTCCTATTGTTAAAAAAGACGGATCGATACGTTTATGTGCGGACTATAAAGTGACTCTCAATAAATGCATCCTTGATGATAATCCAAATAGCATTCTTCGCATCGAGGATTTGTTCATGAAGATGTGTGGTGGAAAATACTTTTGTGTTCTTGATGTCTATAAAGCATATTTGCCTTTACCTATGGACGATGAGAGCAGTAAAATGCAAACAGCCTCGACTTTAAAAGGGTGTTATAGGGTAGAACGCTTGATGTTCGGCGTTAAAACGGCCCCAAATATCTGGCAAAAATTCATGGATTCTATTTTAGTTGATTTAGAAGGCACTGCTTGTTTCTTTGATGACAAACATTCAACCGACTGAGAATACTACTGGACAGATTGCGTTATCACGATCTACGTATAAATCCAAGAAAAGCCAGATTTTCCGAAAAATCCGTCAAATATTTAGGTCATACTATCGATCAGGATGGCCTTCATAAAACAACTGATAAAATAAAAGATATTTTGAAACTCAGCAGGCCGAAAGATATTCACGAGCTGGGAATGGTCAATTTTTATAATAATTTCATACCGGATTTGGCGTCTAAATTGAACCCATTGAATAAGTTATTATAGAAGGCAGAAAAATTCATTTGGACAAGCCAATGCGAAATAGCTTTTAACAAAATCAAACAATATTTGATGGGAGAAAATTTTTGGTGCACTATGATCTAAATCTTCCGTTAGTGTTGGCTACAGACGCATCACCTGTGGGAGTTTCAGTAATTTTATCTCACAGAATTGAAAGTGGAGAGAGACCAATTGCTTTCGCATCACGTACTTTAACCAAAGCATAACAAAAGTACAGTCAACTAGATAAAGAGGCGACAGCAATTTTTTGGGCATTACATAAATTCTTTCAATACTGTTATGGTCGAAAATTTATATTGATCACAGATAATGAACCGTTGACAGCAATATTTAGCCCCGACAAATATTTGCCATCCATGGTGACAAGATAATTCAATTTTGTTTTCAACCATCTTTTCGATAATTTCAAGTTGACGGGAACCCAGCAACATCTGTCGAGTAATTGCATGTATCTCCTCTCAAAAAGTAGTATCGGTGCACTTATACTTGATATTTCGACTGCATATTGTAACAAAAATATTGACGAAATCCGATAGATGGTTGAAGAGAATTACAATGTCTTTCATTTCAAAAGGTAGTATTGGTGATACCATTCAAAACGGTATTCGTCCCATGTTTGTAAGTCGAACCTTTCAAAAGTTGAAATGAAGCTATTCTTATAATCAATTACTAATTATTCACATTTTTATTTTACTTGAGGTTTTCAATACACAAAGGCTTTTTAAACTTTAGGATTGTTTCCTTTAACTGTTAGTAAGAGATATTGTACCCGCCCCTTACCCCAGGTGTTCGCAAGTCGGTAGCTTCGCCATAAATATTCTCTTTAAACTTCGCGATAGCCCGGAGCCCACTAGTTTTTACACTTCTAGATCTGCAAACGCTTGGAGGACGCAGTGAATTTGTACTAGTCCTTACAACTCTTTCAGTGTCAAATGCATCTGCTGAGAGGTCATTGTCGCCTCAAAACGTATTTAACAGCAGCCATTACTGAAAACCGCCTTCTCGATCTTGCTCTCATTATGCACATCCATAGGGTTATTATTATTCGAAAAAGTGTATATAAGATATGCCAAAACCGGACATAGGAAGAAAGTGAGGAACAACATATTATGTACCTACTTGCTACAAATTAAAATATTTTTTCTTTCTCTACACCCCTGTTTTCATATAATTTTGTAAGCCAGACAAACAGCGCATTATTCAAATACAAGTTTTGCAAATTGAAACAGGTGGTTTTCAATTCTCGATTGTTCCCAGCGATTCGCTGTTTTATTTGCATGATTATCCGATGACAACTACACAAAATTCAGGTTTTTCTTCTGGCACAGGTGATTGTCAGGTACTTAAGAATTATTAATTTTTTAACAACACCTCCAGTGGACTACCGTCTCTCCATCTGTAGCTGCTTTAGCCACTCCTCCAAGTTGAAATGGGGAGAGTGAAACATACCACTCAAAAATTGGCGCTTCATTATTCTGAGCAGCAATGGTGTACTAACCGTTGGCGCGGTAACAGTTTGGATGAGCGACTAGCACAATTTCGTGCTTGAGCTCGCACAATGAAAGGTAAGTCCTTCGTCACTCCTAGCACACACAAGTCTCCTGAGGACTTCTGACGCTTGCTCGCAAGGGTACAAAGGATGACGGAGAATTAGAACTGTATGCGAGGTACAAAGGAATTATCTTGTTTTATTCAATACACAGACCCACAGACAGGTGATTTACGACCAATTACGGAAAATTCTACCAATTCCAACATGAAGAAGTGGAAAACGAAGTGAAATTTGTACTGTAGTAAATTTAAAGTATAACTGGTTTCAATTTAATTATTTCACATACAAACTATAAGTACCAGGTAATTTATATAACTATTTATCTCGCTATGCGCAATCTGTCCATCGCTGCGCTTAACTAACTCTCGTCACTGTCACTCTGTCTTCTTGCCGCTATGCCTATATAAACGAAGGGAATCTAACCGGAAAGTTCTCGAACCGCCTCATCTATTCGCTTCTAGATGTCGCACTTTCTAGATGCCGAAAGTCCAAAATGCCCGAATATTCTTTCGGATTGCAAGCTTGTTTATGAGTAAAGGCAACAGGTCCGCACTCGCCCGTTGCATCGCCACAGTACCAACAAAATTACCTTTTGTATGTGTATGATACAACCAATGTTTTTTCGCCTTCAGCAAACGCGGGTCTGAAGTTGATAGTTTTTACCGAAGTTTTAGCATAACTCCCAATACGAAATTGCAAAAAGAACTTATTTTTGTAGAGCATATTGGATTCTTATACTGGTTTTTGATGAATCAAAACTAGAGTCCAATATACTAGTACAATGACATTTTTATTAATTCTCTTTTTTGACAACCATCTGACATCATCAAGCTATTCTCACTTATCAAACTAATACAAGGTGAGTTGGGAATATTATATAAACATAAATATTCGTCCACTACAGAGCACAACACAGCCAAATATGAAAGTGAAGTAAATAATGTTGGTGACACTAAGGTGAAAAACGATTAAATTTCCACAGATTTGTCTTCGCGACATGCTTTGATACACAGTATCTTTCTAGAAGTATTGTATGATCCGAGAGAAGATCACTTGTGAATAAAAGGATGGCGCGGACACGGACAGTTACTTACGAGATCGGAAGACAGAGCGCAGTAGTTAAAACCGTTTAGACTTTTAGTCCAAGAGGCAGTGAATTTTTGGATAGAATTGTTCGGTTAGTAATTCTAAGCAAAATTCATATATATGTAGGGGGGGTGGTTCCGATGGGTTGAGGCGGAAAATGCGTGAGAACATACGAATACATCGCCCTTTTTTTTCCAGTGATAAAAATAGTACTAGTGGTATGAGGTATACTCTGCCCTACTCTCTCTCAACTGTACTCAGAGGTGTTTCGAGTAAAATGGCTAAACGTGTTTTACTCTCTGCCACTCTGGATATTATTGTTTCCTATGATGTCAAATTATGATATGATTTAAAAAAGCCTCAAAAATTTTAAAGTCTATCAATTTTTTCATAAAATGGCTCCCTTCAATATTTTTATGTAGTTAAGGTCTTTTTCCTAAGTGTTTGTTTGCCTATTTACCGAAAATTCCCTCCATAAAACTCTTATATAAATATATAATTTGTTTAATTTTCAGTGTATTTGTACATTAGCTTGTTGAAAACATTAGGATTTCAAGAATTCGAATTGAACATAAATTATGAAAGGTGTAAAATGTTCAAATCAATAAACCAAACATTGAAGTAACGCATTTTATTACAATTTAAAGATAAAGCATAACATTCTGTGGAAAATCGGAATAAAGCAATCAGTCTTCAATGGAAATATTTAAATCTGGAACATCATTAACAGGTATGTCCTGCCAAAACTGCTTTCTATTCTCAGGCATGAGAGGTAGTAATTTGGTAAGAATCCCATTCTTTTTATCTTGGTCTATTCCTCGATACGACACTCTTGAAGGTGGAATTTGGATTCCCTCTTTGTATGCTTTATTTGTTAAGAAATTGAGTTGGAGAAGAGGGCCAATAGGACCACAGGAATCACTGCGATATAATAAGTTGTGATCTCCTCTTCTTGCAATAACCTGGGTAATTTCATTCAAATATGGACGTGGGTTCTGCTTCTTGAGTTTATATTGTGATGCATAATCGCGCCATTCGAAGAAATCCCTTGGCTCCATGCTCTTCACATCTACTTTTCTTAAGTTGCACTCTTTAATTGCTTCTCTAAAATCCTAAAAATCGTACAATTTTCCCTTTCTCTTCATTGATAGTTCCACCTGGGTGGCTATTCTCGAGCGCGGGAGAAAGGAAATCTCCCCGGAGATAATACTCCCTGAACTTTCCCTCGGCAAATTAGGTACGCATTCTCCAGCTATGGGAAAAGCCAGGGAAGCGAAAGTGCCAAGAGAAAATATTATGAGGCGTTGCCAAATGTTCAGCCAATCGAAATGCATTATTTTGATCATCATTTGATGGTCGTCACGTTGACAAATTCAGTTTGGTTTTGCGAGAGTGTTTGACTTATTACAATAATGAATACAAAAAAGAGCGGACATATCATCACAAAACAAAAAGAATTACTCACCGAATATATTTACGAACGGCCTGAGATATATAGTGGACATATACAAAAGAAAAAAGCCTGAAACTTTGGGGGGAAGTTACTGCAATTCTCAATTGTATTTCGGGTGGACCAGCCAAAGAGTGGCACCAATTGAGAAAGGTATTTAAAAAATAATCAAAAAATATTTTGTTTTCCAAAAGTTGTCTCTCTTTTAGTGTTGGATTGATATGAAAAAAAAAACACAAAATTAAAGTTAGTCAAGAATAGAAAATCCGCAGAATCGACTGGTGGAGGTCCGTCGATTCGAGATAGTTTAGACGATACGGAAACAAAATTATTACATATTATGACCCCAATGAGTATAGCTGATGGAGATCAAAGGATAGCAGAACCGATTATAAAGTTCGATTTTCAAATAAGCAATGTGAGTATGAAACACAAGTTCCAACTTTTCAGGGATTTTTTCTGAAGCAATTCACCAATATGATATCTCATTTTGTTCTTCCAGTCTGAAAGCCTAGTGGATGCCAACAGTGATGAAATTGATATTTCAAAAAACTTTGAAACTGATGAAACTTTCAAAAAGGTGAGTAATCAAATTAAATGGTATTTTTTTTATTCTGATCAGGTTTCGTTGCAGGATAATATTACTACGGCACAAAATAGTATCGAAAATATGAGTTCGCCTACAGAACCAACGGTTAATGTTGGAAAAAAACGAAAATTGACCAAAGTATCACGACTGAGCCATTCTATGAATAATGGCGACGAATTATTGAATATAAATAATAGGAGGTTGAGCATCCAGGAGGACTATTATTCCAAAAAAATTGAAAATAATGAAAAAAGATGTAAGTAGAAAATAAGGAAAAATATTATAATAAGAAAATGGAAATAGAAGAAAATATTTTGGAGGAATTGAAAGAGATAAAGTCACTTCTGATGAATCCTATAAAAATATGATGCAATGTAAATAAAATTCAGTTTTTCTCACAATTGAAATTTCTCATCATCACTATCCACACCCAATAAAATATTTTCAACTAATTTACAAATTATTTTGAGAAGATCTTAATTAGATCCAACCTTAATTGAAGGATGCATGATGTCACTGAGAGATGAAATATTTTATCGTTCAGTCTGAAGAATCTTTATCTTCAACTTTAACTCGATAACTCATACATACTCAAAATAAAAAATTAACGGTTCGATCCTTTTATTTCGATTTTTTTCAATTGAAATGGTTTCGTATTATATTTCTTTGTAGCCTTCTGGCATTTGCCAAGTCTGGATTCACCCTATCAAAAATGTCTTCTTCACCATCGATATTGTCTTGGTTCAGTAAGCCATAATCCACAATTTCCAAGTTGTCTTCAGGTGGAACTTCCGGTTCATTATTCTCTATACACATGTTATGAAGTACGCAACATGCATTTATGATTAATTCAGCTTCATCCGGTAGATAATGCAATACGCGATGCTTCAACAAACAGCGAAATCTGTTTTTCAAAACACCATTGCATCTTTCTACAAGACTCCTTGTAGATTTAGGTCTGTTATTGAACCTTTCTTCTGGAGTATTTGGTGGTGCATTTCTCAATGGAGTCAACAGCCACGGCCGCAGAGGATATCCTATAATCATAAATGAAAAATGTTCGACCTATTCATTGTATTGTTTAACAAAATATCTAACCAGAATCTCCAAGATAAAATGGATTTGTTGGATGTTGTCTATGAGTCTGTTCCATTCAGATATTTGGCTCTGCCTCCAAATATGTGCATCATGAGAACTTCCAGGGAATCTGGCATTAACATTCAGAAACCAGACAATAATAGTAAGATTGTAAGGGAATAAATTAGATTATTATTACCAGTTGAACTTTGATAGAATGATAGTTTTTTCTGTTCATGTAGATGTATTCAGGGTAATTGGGGTCTTCAGTCCTAGGGGCACTAATTGCAACATGGGTACAATCAATTATTCCTATGATACCTGGAAATTGGAATTCCTGATAGAACCTTAAACACATACAATGGAGGTTTTTCACTGGGAGTGGATGGTTAGATTTCCTACATATTCCTAGCAGCCTCAAGTTCCTCGATATTGCGTGGGAACCGAATCCATCTGTTGAAAATATCCGGTGAAGTCAAGGCTTCACAAACTTCTGTGATACTCACACTAGCTTGACTCACGCCAGTGAAATGGTTAGTTCCGGAATATTCACATGGAATATTCAATATTGAATTCAATCACAAAACTTGTATTCTTTCTTACTTTTGTTTCCACTGTTAAAGCTGAGCTATGGGTGGGGTTTCTGAGTAGTGGACGAAGAACTTTTACTAGGTTTCAAACTATTGGCTTCGAAAGCCTAAATATACTATTGAATTGTGAATCCGACAAATTGAATGGATTTTCTTTCCCCCAAAATATCCTGTGACCTTCAGCCTGTTCTCGAGCATTTTCTTCGTCATTAAATATTTGATCGACTATCAAATCATCCATTAACTCATCCATTTCAGTATCACACCAAAAGAACAGACTTTTCAAATATCTATTCCCTGATGACGTTTCCCTCGGAAATACCAAGAGAAATGTCAAGGAGTTTATTGCTCTCGACAGGTAAGAGAAAACAAATTCAAGAATACACTCATGTTCGCCAAAAGAGAAAAGTGCCTGTTTTCTCTTGGCTTTTCTACTCCCTGAAACTCAAGAATAGCCACCCTGATGGTGAAAGCTATCTGCGGACATGAAGGTATGTCCAGGTTCAAAAAAGTTAAGCTCTAATGTCTTCAGTGATACTTTGTCACTGTTGACAATGAATATAAGAAAAGAAAACAACGCCCAGTTCTTATTTTGAGCTGAACAATTGTCGAGCCATAGACAAATATTTTCAACATCGCGATAATTAAGAAAAAAAGCATAGAACGTACTGATGATGTCCTCCTTTGATCGTCCGGAAATTCCTTCGTGCCAGATAACTCCCAGTGGTTTCATCCCTTGCTGCCCCTTCCCTGCCAGAGGCACAAAGCTTTCATTAAAAGCCACTATCCTTTTGTTAAAGCAAACTGACTTAAATGTGTCTATCCTGGGAAGCATAATGACTTTTTGCAAGTCAACAGAGAAAAAAACTGTGTTGTTATCTGGACTTTCTGCTCTCTTTACGTCTCTTCTGTAGCGCTCTCGAGCCTCTCGAGCCCTATTTATTTGTCCATTCCACAGAGTACAATTGTCACAGTCTCGATTCAAGGCATCTTTCTTGTGGTCTGGATCATGTTGAGAAAAATGTTCACATTGTTCACTCCTCATGACCTAACTTTGCGAAGGAAATTTTCATATTGCTTACAATTACCCGATAACGCTCATAAGAATATTTAATCAGCTGATTCTGAACTACAAAATTTGAATACATTTCTTTAATTGAAACGTCACTAGGTAATTATCTTCTGAGTGGCGCGTGCTCCCTGCGATAATGCGAAACCGAGGGGTGATATGATTCTACGTGAAGCTTGATGAGTTCACGTTCTTCTAATTGTGTCTTGTGACTGAGTTTCTCTCTCATATCCTTTTTTGGTACTATATCATTACTGTCATAATTAGCACCCAACAGATTTTTAACCAATATGTTATTGTTTTTTGTAAAACCCAGCGTTGTTAAAAAAAAGTTTTAATCGCATATTGTATATATGCGATTCATTTCTTTCACCTTCAAGTGTATAAACGATTGAATTTTTTCGAGCAGTGATTTCTCCCACTGTTCGTCTCTTCACCGGTTTTCGTATACAGCATTTTAAAACATATAACCGCCTCTCCATCCATGTCATTTCCCAAAACTGGGAGTTGATTGACTCTCGACGAAATTGTGGAATCTTTTTTATACACTCTTTTGTACACTGACATGCTTCGTATACAGGATGTTTCGCTTTTTGTTTTTGTTTCGAAGTGACTTTAGTCTTGTCTTTTGATTTTCGCTGCCTAATTTTTCCTTGTTTTGTCAAGTTGCATACTTGTGTAGGGATTACATCCGGGACTTGCATGGTGTCAGGCTCCGATAATGTGGTCGGAATTTGAATGTTTTCCACTTCTGGAATTACGTTATTTTGAACTTGCATATTTTCTGCCTCTAGCGTAAAAGTGTTGTTTTCTTGGACATAAATGCTGCCCAACGATGTAAAACCGTACTCTTCGATGATTACATTTTCAGCTGGCACAAAATAATTATTATGGTCATCACTACTAGACGAGTGAATCAAAGGAACAACACAATTGGACAAATCGGTAAAAACCACTGATTCCTCGGATGCTTCTTCGATTGACAATTTGTCAATGATATCCGTTGTATTATTCGCATTATCTGAAACTGAAAAATATACATCAACAAACTAAAAATAGTGTCTGAACTATTAAATAAATGTATGCTCTACGTTTATGTTATGATGTATACATTCTAATCTCTGCTTATTTATACCTACGCAGAGTATGTTATTTTCTTCTTATCCTTTTATATTTATCACCTTGTCACCCGGCAATAGCTGCGGTGCATTGCAACTCAATAATGTTATCATTAGAAAACAAAATAACTCACCTGCAGAATTACTATAACAATCATCTGTATCTTTGGGAGGAGTTTTTAAAAGAGCAAGAATTTTAGCAGCTCTAGAAACACTTGGTAATAGCATGGTAACTGGAGTTTTATAACATCCCACTAATATATTTTGAGGTTATGTAGAGATTGAATTGCGTACAAACACAAACCAAGAATGCCTTGGCTGCACAACATTTGAGGCTTTCTTGTAAAGTATGTCGCTTGGGGCGTTTGTTACAATACTTAGGAAGACTGCCTCATCTATCAAAATGAATGAAGTTGAGGTTTTCTTGATTTGTATTGCTATATAAGGCTTTTTTTCTTTGTGAGTGGAATGATTTTGTATATGGGGCTTTTTTAAATGCAGATTTTATTGAACTGGATATGGTTTTGAGGCATTTTTACATACATTAATTAATAGAAAACATGTCCCTGAACCTGAAAATGGCCCTAACTCAAAACCGGTTGAAATTGTAGTTGAGGCTTTTTTTGTTGGTAGGGCAGTACTGGAGTTGAGTAAAAAAAAAGTCTGGCTAATCTGTGAGTATGGCAGGTGAAAAACTGAAAAGTTTTCATAAAAAAAATTTTCCTCATTTTCGCATTCATAAAAATTTATCAGATGATGGTCTATATTATAATAACAGCTTAAAAGACTATATGGCTAATGTGAAACACCCCCAAAGATTTGCCAGACATGTCTAATGATCGTCATTTTACAGTGGCTAATGAAAAAAATAAACTATACTTGATCAAAAATAATAGTCAATAATAGAATGAAAATTATTATCAATATACCGTGTGACACAGTACACCATCCTTTTATCCTTTGTTTCTCTATATATGTTTCTGAAATTTGGAACATTGAATATGCTCACTAGACGGCACTCTTTGACATATTTGGAATAATGAAACAACTTCCGATTTTTCCGGAAATGTCATCAACTTTCAATTTTTAAATGGGACCCCCTGTTACATTACATGGTCGGTTAGAGATGATCATAAGAAATCCAGCGGTATTAGGTTTGATGGTGTCATCTCCGAATACTACGGAGATATCGTTAATAATTTTGTCCATAAGCTCAGTGAGTGCGAGAGAGAATTGATTGACCCGCCAGAAAGAGATTCCCTCTCCAACTCATTGAGCATATGAATGAAATAATTGACGATATCGTGATATCGTAAATTTCAGCCAGATGTGTATTTTTTCTGAAATTATGGTATAATCTATCATGTGGCAAATTTTCGAACCCGGGAAAATAAGAGCAAACATTTTCTTTTTTTCTCATTTTGAAAAATGCCACCAGAATCATTTGCCAATGTCGTAAATTATCCAGACTTATTTTTGATTACAGTTTATAATTGTATCAATCTATGTGCTAAATTTCAAGACTGGAAAAATAAGGGTTGCGGATCCACAAAATCACATTTTTGAATCCGTACATTTGTAGCCAGACTCACTTTCCGCTATCTGAGATAAGCCAGACTTCTATTTTCATAAACTTTATTTTCCACTTTAGTAAATGTAAAATATTTATGACTGGGAAAATAACTGGACTTGTATTTTATTTTTGAAAACCATCCAAAAATTTTAGCCAGACTAAAAAACTGTTGTTTTTTGTCACTAAAAGATTTACACCAACTGAACAAATAAGTACGAAAAAAATTCACTGCCTCCTGGACTATTTCTATTTACAATGGAAATAAGAAATTTTATATTTTCCACTCAAACAGGCGTATTTTTAGATTCATTGCCAAAAGTGCCTCTCAAAACCTAGGTTTTCTGTTTCGTGTCGAAAACTTTTTCACTTCCCGTCAATTGATTATAATTTATAAGGCACAGCTCCGAACTGTCCTGGAACTGTGTCCTATATATGGAGTGCAGCCCCTAAATACTAGCTGAGACTTTAAAATTATGTCCAAAAAAAGGGCCATTAGTCTCGTCGGTGATGATTCGCTTACAAGCTCGCTCACTTCTCTGGAACACCGGAGAAAGGTTAGCGGTCTATTTTATAGATATTTTCATGGACTCTTCTGAAATATCATCAATCGTTCCACCGTTAGCGGTCCCATCAAGACTGATCCTTAGAGCTCAGTCTTTACACCCCTTTGGAGACATGCCGAACATCTCTTTTCCAGGGATCGTTCTTCCAACGAACGGCATAGCTTTGGAACTCATAAAATGTGTTTGCTATATGAGTAGAAAAAGAAATAAAAACATCAGTGCAAATTACATGGTTTTATTTAAATATTACAGATGGTGATCTCACATAAAAATTGCTGTCACCTTCTGACTTGACGTGAAAAAATATTGTGCTGAACAATGATTCATTGTTGAAAAATGTGACTAGAACTGAAATATTACTTTGGTCTTACAGTTAATATCCAAAATTGATCAATGTTAGTACACATAAAAAAGTAATGGCTATATTTTGAAAAGCTGATCATATCTCCAAAACAGTTGTAGGTATAGGTTCCATTGAATCGACAAAGTATCAAATGCAGAGCTCTTTCAAAATCTTTCTCAGATTAGAGAAAAATCACATATTAAATAGTTGTATGTAGTTTTGAATTTTTTTTTGCTTTGAAAAAAATGTTTTTTGGTATCCGAGAATTGCTCGTACGGGTGCAATAGGTGGATCGAATGAACAAATTTTTGAACAAAAGTAAAATGTCTTCATTTCTCAAATGATTCAAGTTCAAACCTATCAAGTCCACTAGCAACCATCCAAAGTATTGACCAATAATTTTTAATCAAATAGCCCTCAGAGACAAATTCGAATATCAGATTTGCCGAACGTTCCTCATTCATATGACAGACAGCTTCTCAAGATTGAGTTTACAGCATACTGTTTTGTGCTTGTCAACCAAATGAGAAATTCTCAAACATCTTATCAAAAAACAATAAGCCGTAGGCGTAACCTTTACTAATATTTCTCAAACAAACATGGCCGCTGTCTGCGCGACAAAAATTCATGACTTTTTCCCGCCATTGGAGTTTTACGTCTGGTTGTTACATATACTGGGATAATACTGAACTGAAACAAAATTCAAATCAAAGGACTATGGATCAAGGCCCATCTGCCACAAAGAAATAAATAATTTCATTTCCTTAATAATTATACAACAAAAACAAAACGAATTGTTATTCCTTTAGTACTGGTCATGTAATTCGTTTGCAGTACTGAGTATAAGACCACCAATGACCAAAAACAGAAGACAAACAAAGAACTGAAAAAAATATGATTTTTTCAACTCACTGATTTATTTGTATATGGCAAAAAAACTGTAGTGGTTAAGTCGGGTAGTGTCAAAATCAGAGAGACATCTCAGTCGATTCTCACATGCCGGACATCTCACGTTAAAAGACATTTTTCTCCGTGGTCCTTATCTCACAAATTTCCCAAGACTTTGGAGGAATGCTTATAAGAAGACTGCAGGTTGACAAAAAACATAATTATAAAAATTGTATTGATTTAGAGCCAAAAACGCACTCAATAGGTGAATGCGGCAAACCTTTTTATACTATTGAATGAAACCAGAACCTAGCTGTTTCCAAGATAACACTAACAAAAAATACAACTGCTATACAGAGTGGTATCCTAAAAAATATTTTATCAGGTCCTCCCGAGGAATGAATAAAATTCCGTCTTAAACTTTATACATAGATTTCATTTAATACCGTACCCCACGTGACCATAAAAGTTAGACAACTCGACTTGCGCGTGAGGTAGTACCGAAAGTTGAATATTCTCACCATACCAGTAAAAATTTTGTTACAGGGATATGGGATTAAATTAATGCTCTGTAGAAGGTTTCATTACAATAACTTTTTCGAAATTTATCCATCAACTTTCATAGTCCAGATAATCAATACTAAACTTACTATGGGAAGTTTTGATCTGGAAATACCTTCAGGATACCGAAGAACTACCCTGTATTTTAATTCAAGAAAAAGTGTAAAATTTGTTGTGGCTGAATGATTTTGTGATAATTAAACTTGTAAAAGTTAGCAAAATTCGATCAACACTGTTCGTTGAGCAGGGTATTAGAGATTGAACTGCTTAATTTGATGAAAAGAAAATATGTTCAAAGCAATCTACTTCATAATATAATATCCTAATGTTAATATCATACTAAACAAATTTCTCAATAAATATAAAAATAATTATCAAAATGGCACAAACTCAATGAAACAGTTTTATAAAAATTGGTTATTTTCAATTTGATTGACATATAACATAATACAATATTAAAATAATTGTTGTTAAAATTATAGAGGTCCTAAGATCAATTAGTTGCACTTAACTTCTAAATGTACAATGTTAACATCTGAACGTGGTAAGTCTATTATTCGACCATGATTGTTATATACACAGAAGTTAAATGTCCAAACAATGATCTTAAGCCCTTCAAATCAATATACTACTGATTCTATGTTTCACACTCCACAAAAAATGCTTCAAATCACGAAAATTACAAACAAAATGATTCACCCAAATTACCACTGAAGTGTCTAGAATTTATTTGAGATTCTTCAACTTTTTTAGTAGTAACTTGAATGTCAATATTATAAAAATGATTATTGATACAGTAAAATATAATGAAAAAGTACAATAAAATATAATCAATATTAATAAATAGTAAATACAAATAATCAGTTCTAAGATTTGAGTAATGAGTTTTCAGAACATAAGATCTTACAATACTGCATTCAAAATCTTCCTGAATAGTGATGACAAAAAATTAGCAAGGAAATGATCAGTTCACATCTATTCGTTGTATATCTATTAATGTACTTTCAAATGTGTACATCATTTTTAAGAGTTTCGATGCATTGAAGAAACAGGTCTCACTGCGACCAGATGAAACAATACGTATTAAAAACGTTAACGAAAAATAAATTAAATTTTGTATTTAAAACTAGCAATGTCTGTCCAATCCAGTAAAATAGCTTTTATATATTTTCTTCCAGGTATACTTAAAGTAGATCTTTGTTAGTTCGAATAGAACCACACTTTTGGTCTACTATTCCAAATAATAATAATAGCCGTCCTGTCTCCGCACAGGCTATGCCAATCCACGAGTGTTTATGAGAGAGTGTTATTATTATAAAAATAATGAGTATAATCACGTCCAAGAGCGCCAATATAAATAATACTCATTCTCAACGACTTTGCATTTGGGTACACACATATAGGTGTTCATAAGGGAGAAAGTCCTTAAAATTGTCAATTACTTAATTAAATTTTCGGTTGTGAAGTCTCGAGTCATTTCATACAATCAGCATCATTAAGGTGTCCACATGAATATTGAATATTTTTCAATTTTGAATATGTATTGAAACTTCTATATCGGGAAGTTTATTCATATGTCACTCTGAAAGTAAAATCTTTTGTTGAAACTCTGTTTTGAACCAAGTTTTAGAATTAGCAACGATAGAAATAGTTTTTTTGACAGATGACATGCCTTTATCAATGAAATGTAGTTGATATTTAGAAACACATTGAAGTCGATAAAAAACTCAACTATTTTGTTATTTTTTTCTTCATCTGTTTGAGGAAAATGAACTTAATCTCCAAAATGTTCATTTATGGTGTCAGTCACACCTACTAACGGAAGATTGACTAATGGGACAGTTCATATCCTGTCCAGTTGATTTTTGATTTCCTTTGGACATAATACACCAAGCTTTAGAGGTTTCTTCCCCACAAAATAAAAGACGCAAATGGCCTATACTAATTTTTATAAGATAGTTCGTTAATGAAAACACCAGTTTTTACCACAACAAAATCGCTTATTTTAAATTACAACTTTTTTGATTTTTTGGAAATATCTCAAAGATTATTCAAGGAATCGTTTTACAGTGAATTGAACTTTTGTAGAGATTTATAAAACCTACAAAATGGATTTTCATACGACCGGATCGATGCTTTTTCCACTAAGAAAATCCGGGAAAACCTCGAAAACGAAACCATTTTTCAAAAATTTATAATTTTTATGAATTGAAGCTGGACAAACAATATTGTGGTAACAGATAGATAACAATATGTGGTTCAACTGTGCGCAAGATGTTTTCTGTCCGATGTGTACTTTTTGCACAATCGCGTTATAAACAATTTAAGGGCAAATCTTTCTAAATGCGCCGATTTAAGGGAATTCGTCGTATTCAAATTATTTAAACGGCATCTGGAAGTAGAGATCAATATCTACAATTTGTATATTTTGGATTTTCACATGAAAGGTGGGAAATGTGTTGAAAATTTCACTGAAAGTTGATCAAAACGCTCCGAACTCAACTCGAGTTAACTTCAGTGCGACTTCGGGTGACTTCGGACGCACTTTGAAGCATTTAGAGTAACTTCCAGTGATATTTTCAACACATTTTCCATCTCTCAGGTGAAAATTCAAAATATACAAATTGTAGATATTGATCTCTACTTCCAAATGCCGTTTACAGAATTTGAATAAGATGATTTCCCTTAAGGGCCTTAATCTCTGAAAAAAAGGGAGTCAGAAACGATTTTTTTTTTCTGAGCGGTGATGAGTATGATTGTATGAAGATGAAAATAATTTTAAAGATATTCTTCGAGTTTTAAATGAGTGAAAAGGATATTTTCCCCCATTTTTTGGGCATATTCGATCAGTTCTATCAAAACGAACGAATATTTTGGTGTTGTTTCATTTCAATATTGAAGTCTATCATTTACTTAGTTAAACGATTTTCTCATTTTTCTTCTAGATGTTTCCTTTTTTGTGAATAATTTTACAAAAATGTGTTGTTTTCGCGAAATAGATTTCCTTGCTTTATTCCATTCGAAATGGAAAATATCCAGTTTTATCAAAGTCAACTAATGAAGGTTCGGTTTAGCCGACGACTAGTGAAAACTATTTATTACTTACAATTCTGGATTCAGAGATGGAACTGAATTTGTTTTAAATGATACGCCCCTCAGGTTGCTCCTCCCA
The DNA here is from genome assembly GCA_944452925.2 of Chrysolina oricalcia. Taxonomy (NCBI): domain Eukaryota; kingdom Metazoa; phylum Arthropoda; class Insecta; order Coleoptera; family Chrysomelidae; genus Chrysolina; species Chrysolina oricalcia. The sequence continues at coordinate 34,513,065 of OX101825.2, read as the reverse complement.
CACGACTGGTGAGTATCATATATCATATAGCCAGTATGACATCTGGCACAGGGTCGGATCGGGAATGAGAAAAAATAAAACTCATTCTGTCGGACGAAACTATAGAATATTATAACTTTTCCAATTACTAGCTGTGTTCATCACTTGGGTGACAATACTCCATAACATTTTTATATAAGGAAAAAACCAAGATGCGGCTCCAGAATGTTGGACGAGTTTCGTAATTTTTGATACGATTCCATTTAAAATTGGTATATAGGAGCTTCTGGGTTGGGATGTCATGATTTGTTTGATATTTCAAAATTCAACGCAGCGGCTACGAAATTTCTGATTCATGGTCTGATTCTATTTTGAGTTGATACAGGTAAAGGGATTTTTATGTTCCGAGTTCATGATTTTTTTTGTCAATATTTGATAATTCGAAATGACTGCTTCAAAACGGTAGACGAATAATTGTTGTCCGATTCCGTTCAAAATTAGAATCTAGGAGTTTTTGGGATAGGAGATGAGTTGTTCAAAACTAAATAATTCAATTTGACATATTTTACTAATGATCCAAATAAAATATTTGTTTTCAGAGCATTTGAATGAAATCTTGTCTTAAAACATTTTTTTATTTATATTTATCAGGAAATACACCATCCACTTCGTCAGGGCTATTTAGCGAGAATCTGGGAGTTAGTAGCATATTTTTACGCATTACTAAATAACTTGCCCTTATGGCTCACATATCGGCAACTCCGTTCTTCATTGGCTTCCAATAAAAAGGTTTATTTGGGCGGCGCGGCGTTTCTGACGTCCGCGTCCCTTTGAAGTTGAAAAGCTACAGCGGATTTTTCTTGAATGTTCTAGTGGGGCAGGGCGGCAAGGTAAACAAACGAAACATTGACTTTTACAATGGAGATGGCTTTGTTTGTTACTTTGGCGGCACTTATACCGAGAATAATAATCATTAGAATTCATTCATTCCACTTTTATAATTTCATCAATTATTCTAGGTTGAAGAAGAATCACAATTATTTTTATTAAATTCAAGGACAACTCGATATAACCAGAAGAAAATATTGTGATTTCGTTATACAGGGTGTTTATTAAGTACTTCTACAAACTTCAAATAGTAAATCTACTACTAATTTCAAGATAAAATGTCGTGTTTCGGAGATGGATCAATGGTGTAGTTGACATTTTATTTTCAATTGTTTTGAATAACTTTTGCAAAAAATAATTTTTTCTCGCAAAACGAGGTGAGAAATCAATTTTTTTTATTAATTTTTATGTAGTACTTAGATGGCGCTGTGTACGCCATCATTATTTATTTTAATTTGCCTTAACTTTATTGACAGTAAACTTTTTTATAGTTAAATCTTATTTCTATAAATTTTCTAAGCAAAACAGATAAACTTGCTCAACAACGCTTGGGGCAAGCGTTTTTGACAAATTTTCAAATTTCTACATCGATGCAGGTTATGGCCGGTCACTTGGCGCCAGATGAAGTTGCTCAGAACTTTACAAAACTTGAGTATCTGATAGATCTCGCCAAAATAAATAATTTTTTTCTATCGAAATGCATCAAACAATGATTTTTCAAAATACAGGGTACTTATTGAAATTTTAAAAAGATATCGATTTTTCAACCTTTTGTATCTTGAGAATGAATGATTTCTCGATACTATTGTTAGAAAAAAGCTGTTTATTTTAGGGAGATCTGTCTCATACTCAGTTTTTGTGAAGTTCTGAGCAACTTCATTTGGCGCCTGAGTGACACCATAACCTGAATCGATGCATACATTTGTAAATTTCTCAAAAAACGGTTGCCCCTAGCGTTGTTGAGATTTAAATATAAAAATTCAAAGAGTTTACTGTCAAAACAGTTAGGGCAAATGAAAATAAATAATGATAACGTACGCAGCGCCCTCTAAGTGATACATACAAATTAACACCAAATTTTGATTTCTCACCTCAAAAAAAAGCGTTTAACAAATTTTGTGCAAAAAATTGTTTTTTGCAAAAGTTATTCAAAATAATTGAAATTAAAATTTCAACTTCAACACCCTGTATCTCCGAAACGAAACATTTGCGGACACATGATCATGTGAACTTTTTATCTTAAAATTAGTCCAAGGTTTACCCTGTAAAGTTTGTACAAATACTTAATAAACACCCTGTATATACGAGAAATGATTTCAATATAGAAATAATACACAGAGATGTTAGTGTCTAGGAATCAAAAATGATTCCAAAGCTGAAAGCATTTTATGTAGATTTAATTCTACCTCAAATTTTGGACGGGCAACTTCCTAGAGGAATGAGAATTAGGGATATATGCTTCTAGTGTTGTTGAGGGTAGTGAAAGAAATGTGGAAAAAATGAAGAAATAGCCCACATTTTTTTCAATATTCAGGTAAATTAGAATAAAACATCTAGCTAAAACTTTGTTTAATTTAATTTATTTTCAACAGCTGCATTAATTCACATCGGTTGGAATGTTTCACAAGTGATATAGTCACTATTTTCAAAGTTGTTTTATTTAATTTTAAATTAAATTTGAGTAAAAACATAATTTACCTCGAAAAGCCCTAAATGGAATTCTTTTGAGACTATAAATTACGAAGTCTTTCCGTCATTTTGAATTGATACGGAAAATTATATTGTGAAAGATCTAATAATTGATTTTTCAATTTTTTGTTCATGATTCCACATCTGATTTTCTGAACACCCTGTTCATATTTTCAAATTAATGCATTCATTCACACCCAAATTGAAATTTTGAAAAGAATACGACCATAAATCACAAAATGAACCAAATCCATCGTGGAGCCTGCCATTTTGAATTATTGAAATTTGATGAAAAATTCATTATCACAACCCCAAAATACCATTCTTATATAGAATTCGACCATAAATCACGAAACTCGCCTGTCATCTTCAATTCCTGAATTTCGACAGAAAAATCATTATCTTCGAACCCAAAACCACAACATAGGTTATAATCTTGTATAGAACCCGCCCAGATATCACAACAATTGTCTGTCATTCTAAATTCACGAATTTTAACAGAAATCTTTTACCCCAAAAACCGATTTTGAATCGAATCGGACATAATCACAAAAGCCGCCATCTTGAATTCATCAATTTTGACAAAAGATTCATACTATCCGAGACCGAAGAACCCACTTACAAATTTTGACCATAATCACAAATCTCGTTTGCCATATTGAAATTATTAATTTTGAAGAAAGATTCATAATCAACGACCCCGTAAACCTCCACGTACCGACTTTGAATCGAATCAGAAACCAAATCACAAATGTCGCTATTTTGTTTTTTCATTAAAAACATTTACAATGGAGTAGGTACCTACTACTGGAATTGTGAACACTTGTCAAATATCAAATCATTCGGACGTCTGCATGTGAAAATTTAGTAAAAAGATTCCGTTACATACATAAATCATACAGGTCAAGTTAGTAGAAACGTGTATAAAAAAAGCAAGTATCCCAATTAAAGTTATTTTGGTCCAATACATTTTTATAAAATAAACCCTTTCAAAATATAATAGGATAGACCGTTTTCGTCAGCATTGTATATTTGTGCTGCATGCATGTCATGTTTTATTTGACATTCCCTTTTATCTGATATTCCAGACGTCGGTTGCAGTATACTTCTTCTTAAAATTCATATTCAAAACCTTTCCGAAATAGTTCAAATAGATTTTGCTTAAATATTTTTTCAATTCTCGATACTGTTATGTATTCAGTTATAATCATTTGTTTACATCCTGTATTAGATTTGGTAAATGAAATCTAATGTCAGACACAGTTGTCAATATATACTTTCATGTATGTCTGCCTCGTCATTAAAAGTATTGAAACTGAATCCAGTGTAAAGTACAAAGCCTCTCTTAGTTATAAAGTCCTTCCAGAGAGTCCAAATGTTACATGGTGGTAGCTAAAATGTTCGCTGGATTCTGAAAAACAAGCCAATTGAACTGAAACGTTCGACTATCCCAATCGATTGATTCTTGTAATATTGACGAATAATATAACTGAAAATTCATTAATGATGGCTGCTGATGGTGCTAAAACCCCAGGTGAAATGAATTTCAAAGGAGAATTATCCTCCAATTGTAAACTGTGGAAGCAGAAATTCCATTTTTATCTGCTAGCCACAGGAAAGAATCAGAAAGCTAATGATGTTAAAATAGCTTTGCTGTTGAATTTCTTGGGTGATGAGGGCATTACAATTTATAATACTTTCGAATACGGAGCGAATGAAGACAAGAATAATCTTGAGACAATCCTTAAAAAGTTTGATAGCTACTAACTGTAACCCGGTTAAAAATCTTGTTTATGAACATTTTAAATTTTTCAAGCGAGACCAAATGTTAGGTGAGACTGTTGATCAATTCCTAACAACCCTTAGACAGTTAGCTTCAACTTGTGAGTTTGTAGAAAAAGATACACTCATTCGTGATAGGTTAGTGTTAGGTATTCGGGACATGCGAATCCAGGAAAAACTCTTGCAACATTCTGATCTGAAATTAACAGATGCAATTAAAATCTGTCGATCAATGGAAAATAGTACCATAACCCAGAAGGAAATATCCAAGGAGCAGAATTTACCCGTATGTGCTGTCAGATATGACACCTTCAAATCCAAGCAACGTACAGGTCCACCTCCAGGAAATTCGGAGAAGAAATATTCGTCTGCAGTAAGTTTCAATCAGAAGAAAGGTAACAATTTATTTTGTAATCGATGTGGACAATCATCAAGATCAAGGTAAGTGCCTAGCTATACAAAGGTACTGCAGTAAATATAAGCAGAAAGGTCACTATCGAAAATTTTGCAAGAATAAAGCTATTCATGATATCGAAGAAAATGAGGTTTTAGATGATAATGATAGTGAAGACGAGCATCATATTGTTTGGACCATAACACAACCTAATATCAATGCAATTGAGTGGTATGAAATTTTGAAAATCGTTGATATTGATACAAAACTAAAAATTGATACGGGAAGTCAAGTAAATATAGTCAATTACAGTGACTTTAAAAAACTTCATATTAGTGAAAACCAACTAATGAAAACAAACGTTAATTTATCCTCGTATTCCGGACATAAAATAGACATTGTCGGTAAGATTCGATTGAAATGTGCACACAATAAAAATAATAAGGAACTCTTATTTTATATATTGAAATCGCAAACTCCGTGTTCAATTATTGGACTAGAAGCAGCATATGAACTGAAAATCATTGATAATAATGATGAACATAGGTATAATATAAAAAGTGTGATTAAAACTGATAATTCTTCCGGAAATGTGACAAATAAAAATGTCAAGGACATTCTTGATAAACATTCTTCAATTTTTGCGGGACTTGGCAAAGTGAAAAATACTTGTAAAATTTCTCTTAAAGACTGCTGTTCCTACTGTTAGCGCTCCTCGGAAAATACCAATAGCTCTCAAAGCTAAGGTGAAACAAAAGTTGGATGAAATGGTTTCGGAGAACATTATCGTTCCAGTTACTGAACCAACAGACTGGGTTCATCCGATAGTTATAGCTCCGAAGGCCAATGGGGATATTCGAATCTGCATGGACCCCAGATCTTTGAACGTTTTTGTAAGAAGAGAAAATTTTCAAATACCGACTTTAGACTGTTTATTCAGTAAGTTGAATGGTGCTAAATTTTTCAGTGTGCTAGATGCATCTCAGGCATTTTTACAAATTCCTTTAGATGATGAAAGCTCTAAGTTGTGCACAATAGCCACTTGTTGGGGAAGATATCGTTATCTTCGTTTGCCATACGGAATATCCTGTGCACCAGAAATATTCCAGAGAATGGTATATTAAATTTTACAGGGTATTCGCGGGGTCATTTCTTATTTCGAAGATATCTTAGTATTTGGAAAAACTTTAGATGATCATAATTTCAATTTGAACAATGTTCTAGAAAAAATTTCTAGAAGTGGGCTGACACTGAGCTTGTGTGAGTCACAAATACGTGTATCAACTGTGAAATTTCTTGGACATAAAATCAGTGGTGCAGGTATTGCACCCGATAAAAACAAAACTCGAGCTATCAGTGGGATGAGCTCGCCAAAAGAATAAAAAAAATTTACAGCGTTTCTTGGGAATGATCGTTTATCTCGCTAAATTCATTCCCAACCTTTCTCAAGAAACGAGCTCTTTGCGAAAACTACTCAGTAATAATGTTGAGTGGGTTTGGACTGAAAACGAGGAACGTTGTTTTTGTCGTTTGAAACAGCTTGTGATATCAACTCCTGTTCTTTCTTATTTTGATGTGTCAAAAGAAACTGTCTTATCGGTGGATGCAAGTCCATTCGGCCTAGGTGCTGTTATAGCCCAAGAAAACCATCCAATTGAGTATGCTTCTGTCTCTCTAACACAAACTCAACAGAAGTATAATCATATTGAAAAGGAACTTCTTGCCTTGCACTAGTATTTGGGTGCGAAAGGTTTCACTATTTTCTTTTTGGTTAAAAGTTCATAATTCAATCTGATCACAGACCTCTTGTTGGACTGTTGAAAAAACCTCTTGATCAACTTTCTCCACGAATTCAGCGACTCAGTATTCGTTTACTAAGATACAATTTTGAACTTTTCTTTGTACCTGGAAAACAAATGCAAGTTGCTGATGCTCTTAGTAGAGATCCAAATTCTGATGTCATAAATACTGATTATCTGATCAGAATTTAATGGTCCATTCAGTTATAACGACTACTCCTGAGAAAGAACAAAGCCTAATTCAAGAAGTAGATAATGATGCAACCCTGTCAAAAGTGAAGTTTTACGCTTTGAATGGTTGGCCTAGTCATAAAAGTAACATTTCTCCAGAGTTGAAAACATACTGGAATATACATTCTGAAATATATGTACATAAAAATCTTTTACTTTTCCGGAAAAGATTAATTGTTCCTCAGAGTTTGAAGCATGCATTTCTCAGCTTACTACACAAGGTACATCAAGGTATCGTTTCCTGTAAAAAACTTGCACAGGAATCTACCTATTGGCCCAACATAAACTCAGATATTGAAAACTTTGTACTTATTTGTCGTATATGTCAACTATTCTCTAAAACAAATCAGAAGGAGCCTCTAACTCCTCATTTTCCTTGGGAAAAGATTGGAATTGATTTCAAATCTGTGGGCACTACTAATTTTCTAGTTGTGGTTGACTATTTCAGTAAATTCGTCGTTGTTAATAAATTACACAATAAAACAGCTGAAAGTGTAGTATCTGCTTTGAAATATATATTTTCAATGCATGGCTTGCCATTAGAGATATTTTCAGACAATGGCCCACCATTAAACTCACTTGAATTCAGAAAAGTCGCCACGGATTATGAAATAAAGCTTTCAACATCAAGTCCATACTATCCTCGGTCAAATGGGATGGTAGAGAGAGCGATTCAAACTGTTAAGGGTTTGCTTGTCAAGGCAGTTAGTGAGCGAGAAGATCCATTCCTTTCGATTCTCAATTACAATGTCAAACCAAAATCAGACTTGCCAGCACTTTGCGACTTGTTAATGGGAAGAAAATTGAGAACAATGATTCCTACTCACAGAAGTTTCCTGAATCCAAAATATCCCATATTAAATGTAAGAACGAAATTAATTGACAAACAAAGGAAACAAATTCTCAATCAAAATATGTCTGCGAAGAAATTATCAGAACTAAAGCCGAATCAGAAAGTTCTCATACAAGAAGGTGTTCGTTCCTGGAAACCTGCTACTGTATAAATGTGGACCAAATGACTATCTCCTCAGAACAGAAGATATGGCTGAATACCGAAGGAATAGATTTCATATAAGACCCCTCAAGGAACCCATAGTAAACCCTTCCGGAAGCCTTCAATCAGTGGACATACCCTTTCTATCAGCGAAAAGTCCAGATTCCCCATCCAATCCAGAAGTTGATGAAAAAAGGTGCTCCATCAAACACAGAGATCCTTACCTCAAGTTTACACGAAGTGGACGTATCGTTAGACCTCCTGAAAGATTCAATTATTGATTTTATTTTAAAAAAAGGTCGTGTTATGTATTCAGTTATAATCATTTATTTACATCCTGAATTAGATTTGGTAAATGAAATCTAATGTCAGACACAGTTGTCAATATATACTTTCATGTATGTCTGTCTCGTCATTAAAAGTATTGAAACTGAATCCAGTGTAAAGTACAAAGCCTCTCTTAGTTATAAAGTCCTTCCAGAGAGTCCAAACGTTACAGATACATTGTGTGTCTGAAATCCATTATATTTAATCATTTGAAATTTTCGTGCAAACTTTCAGATTACCACGAGAACAAACATTTATAAAGATATGCCTTAAATTGTATATAACGCGATTGTACAAAAACTACACATCGGAAAGAAACCATCTTGCGCACAGTTGAACCACATGTTATTATCTATCAGTTTCCGCAATGTTGTTTGTCCAGCTTCAGATTTATAAAAATTATGAATTTTTTAAACATGGTTCTTTTTGAAGAAAACAGAGTTCTTTAGAGATCGTTTAGTAACGAACAGTCGTTCTTTTTCTAGGTTTTCCCGAAAAATGGTCTCTTTTAGAGGTTTTCCCGAATTTTCTTAGTGAAAATGCACCGATCTGGTCTTATAAAAACCATTTTGTAGGTTTTATAATTCTCTACAAAAGTTCTATTGACTGTAAAATGATTCCTCCAATACTTTATGAGATATTCGCAAGAAAAAAACAAAAAAAGTTGTAATTTTTTTCACCGTTTCTTGTTTAAGAAATTCCAGAAAGCGATTTTGCTGGGGCGAAAACCGAGTTATTTACGTTGTAGTTGAATAAGATGGGAAACTTTTTTCTTGTGAAACTCATGCTTTTAAATTTCGATGCATTCAAATAAAGCTTATTCTCCTCGCACCATTGATGAACCTTATTTATTTCAAATTGCAGGGCCTCACAATCATCCATGTTTTGTATTATAAAAAATAATTTCAGGTCATCCGCAGAGAATGATCGTTTACAATCTATTTCGTCATTTAGATCATTGATAAATAATGCAAATAAAAGGGGACCTAGGTTTGAACCCTGTGGAACCCCAAAGGTAGTAATAAAGTAATTTGATGTTGTAAAGAGAAACATTCTCAATTGAAAATTGAACCAATACATGACTCCTCTGAAAATGGAAAAACACGATAAATTGAAGTTACTTTTTTTGTGATATCTAACAGAAAACAACTACTTCCTCGGCTAAAGCCACTCTGGACATTGAACTTCATCTTGTAGATATTGTGAAAGACCCTATATAACTTGAGAGAAAAAATCTGAAAGTGAAAATTTGCATTTTCATTCAGATAATTGATTATTTATTAAATGTCCAGTTTCCATTGGAGATTCTTATCTATGAATAAAATTAGGGAGAATGTTATTCAGAAGTATCACTCACAGAAAATCGCTCATTTCATTGATGTGTGAATTGCATCTCTTTCGCTAGGCCTCCAATACATTTTGGTCGACAAAAATCTATTTCTCTCTTCTAACATCAACAGGGAGGTCGGAAGAACTGGAAAACATACTCTTCAGAAGCAATTTCACACTGTAATAATGGAATTGTTGGACTATTTCTTGTGCGGTGACACTATGAAAATATTTTTATGACTAAAACCTGTCAGGGGTATGGCATGTTGATTTTATTGGAAATGTGAACAGGATGTTCATAAATTCAGTTGTGGAATCATCTGCAACTGAAAGTTAAACTTTATTTGAATTGAAACCATTAAAGGAAACAAACTGAGATCGTTGAGTGAAATAGGATTTGAGGAGTAAAACAGCTAACAAATGGAAGCCGAAATAATGAAGTTTCTGTAACAAAAAGAGGTGGTCAATTATGTCAAACGCTTTAGCAAAATCTGTGTAGATAACATCTACTTGGCAGCGATTATCAACATGCTCCGACACATACTGCGTAAATCCATGTTGATATGGTGAAATTATCATATGTACTGAGGTGAATATTCGCTTCTAAATTACTATTTCAAGACTTTGGCGTAGTTAGATAAGACAGATATGGGACGATAATTTTGAATATAGGCTGGATCACCGCTCTTTAGTTTTGGGGACACTCGTGAAATCTTCCATATGTCTGGAAGTGTATTGGATTTTACAGCTAAATTGAACAAATATTTCAGGGGAGTAACAAATACTCAATAACAAATGAAGGGAGTTTATCTGGACCCGAAGTGAATTTATTTTTCAATTTATTCGAATCGGAAATTATCTCTGACTCAGTTATATTGAGAAATGATATAGTACCATGATTACTAAGGGAATTGTCTTTGCTGAAGTTATCTAGAATGGATGATATGAACACACTGCTAAAAAAATCAGAAAATCCATTTACAATGTCTTGAGGAGCATCAAATGTTCTGTCATGACAAAATACTCTACCAGGTATTCTTGAGGTATAATTCTTCGCATGAACAAATGACCAGAAACTTTGAGGGGTTGTTTGAAATATTTTCTTGTATTGAATGCACATAATTGTTATATAATTATCTGTTGTTTAGTTAATCTTCTCAGTATTTTGTCATGTTTTTTTATTTACCGGTGGATCCACCGTGAATATAGAACAGAAGAAGAAAGATGAAAACAGCAAGCATGTACAAATAATTTTTTTCGGTCTCTGTTTTACAGATATTTTTATGAACGATGCTATTCTGAAATATCATCAATCATTCCACTGTTAGCGGTACCATTGAGACTGACCCGTCGAGGTCAGTCTTCACATCCCTTTGTCATCACTTTGGAGACATGCCGAACATCTCTTTTCCACTGCTCGTTCTTCCAGCAAACGGCAAAGCTGTGGAACTCACTGCCTCGGGAGGTGTTCCCTGAGGCATACAGCCCGCAGAAATTCAAGAAGAACACCAATTCCTACCTACCTTCCCTCGGCTCTCACGATTTTCTTTGAGAACATAACAGGATTTATCTCTTCGTGAGAAAACAAAACAAAAATTTCAAATAATAGGGGGAAGTTTAGATCACCTATTTTTGCACAAAAATCAGTTGGACTTTGACAGCGAAATAGTCGTGGTGTTAGAGCGTTTCCCTTCCGCGCAGGCGGCCCTTGTTCGATCCCCGGACGCCCGTCCACTTTTATTTAAACTGTAGGTCCCAGATCTCCCTTGCTCGCACAAGCTCTGCTTTTGAGGGGTTTTCTCCGAAAACCTGGGATTTTCGTAATTGAGTAAAAATATTCATGAGGACATTAATGTACAACCACTATAAAATATTCAAGATTATAAACAGTTCCTAGGTCCTTAATCATATGCTATGATATACGTATCTTGGGAATCTGTTGTTGAAAGTTTTGGGTAACATGCAAAAAAAAATTGTAAATATTCAATAATCAAGAACTTTTCAATTACTATTCAATGTGGTTTGTAAAAAAGCACCTGAGTAGAAATCCATCAGACTTTTCAATATTCAATTCAAAAAGTTGCACCTGAGTAAAGCCTGCCTTCCATACCAGATTTTTGCTGCTGGCGTCTTGTCTCTAGTCAATCAGAGTACTTCACAAGTAGCCTGTGTTTTTTTTTAAGGTAAAGGATTTTTAAGGTCATGGTGCTATTTGTTGGTTCAAGTTTTACTTTTAGCATCAAGCCGTTGAGGTCTTTGTTTATGGACATGTTGACATCCTTTTGTATTCTTAAATTGTTTGAGTTGCTGATGTGGAATGTACTATAAAATAGGCATTGTGGTATTCTCTTTCCCCTTTGTGGAGAAAAATAACTGTTAATATATTTTAACATTAAATGAAGAATCTATTTCTGCTGTGGAATTGTGGTCTATGCCATTAAAACCAAAGTTAGTTCTGGTTATGGTTATGGTATTTGCTGCACAGAGCTGAACATATTTTAGCTGAACTGGTCAGTACTCTTGTATCCACAATGATTCAAGTTTTTTATTGTCGTGGTGAGTACTGTGATTAACATATTCAGTGCAGCTTTTTATAGTCCCCTCCCCCTGTTAACTTTTGAATGGTTCGATGCACAAACATAGGACAAAAAACGTTACTAATTTTTTAAATAACAGACATTTTGATTGCTTGATAGAAGAGGGGGGCTTTAAAAAACCGCACTGTATAATAAAAATAATAATTTTCTTCAGATTTTTTAAAAGAATGTGTGTGAGTCGTATACAAACTGATTGAATTCCTTGAGATGGCATTTATTCTGAATTTATTCAAATAATAACAAACATATCACTATAATTAGAAGAACCTGAATACAGTATGTATACACATTTATATGTATATATATATAACCTTCCTGAAAACTTGTATCTGATCTTAATTAGGCTGATACAAAAAATTGTAAATTTTCCTATCACAAGTTAATCAGAACAATTTTGAAATGATTTTTATGGCTTCTTAAAAAAAATACTACCCTCAGCAGCCTAATCCGAAAAAAAAATGAAGGAAGAAATACAAAGGCATTTCATTACCAGAAAATTGATTTTAGACGAACAGATTTAACATTTTGTTATTTACAATCCTTTATTCTATGCAGAAGGTTCTCAACCTATTTTTCGAAAAATAGAAAAGAGTTTGACATTTTGTTAGGTGCTTACCATTCCTGATAATCTGACTGTTGAAAAGAAATATAAAAGTTTTCCTGTTTTTTCTTATAAATTTCTACAAATTTTATATAAAAATATGTAAAAATGTTGCAAAACTTAAAATAAAAAAGTTTACATTTTTACCAACCAAAATTGCCATTCATTAAACCGCCGAAAAAGCAATAAGTAAAACTAGAGAGCTTATTGGACATGACAAACCGACAAAACCGTAAAATAGATTTTTAAAAAAAATTATTCTGAAGATTCATGACAAATTACCTGAATGTTTTATCCTCATGAAGCTTACATACAGAGTGACAACCTTAAACACTTTTGAAATTACAAGAAACTGCATTGATGGCTGGATAGTATTCTAATTCCAGAATACTACCCTCCTGGAAGCAACCACCCACAGGACCTAACTACCAATAACACATTGAAGTCAAAAAATTAACCTCAGTAAAACAGATAATAATATTACAGCAAATAATATTGAATGAAACCTCATGGAAATATTATGAAAAAGAACCTGACCACAAAAGTGTGTTATTGTATCTGTTATGTTTAGAATTTATTTTGTTTTCCATTATGAATATATTGCACGTCTTCATTGACTGTATCTGGTGATTCTTACCCTCATTTAAAAACAAGGGTAAAGGCATTCAGGGTTTCTCTATCATCTCTTAAATCTATTTTCCTACCTTAAACTCCTTTTGTTTTTGATTTAGGGCCAGTTGTATAGGTCCAATTGAACTACGGATAGACTAACCAATGGTTTACAATGTGAATGACATTCAACAAGTGATGTTTGAGAGGTTCACATTCTAACCATTAGTAGGTCGATCCGGAGTTTAAGCTGAACGTATACAACCTAGATGTCTAGATTCACGTAGATAACATGGTATAGCATCTTTCTTATTAAAAAATTGCCACCTTGCATATAATTTGCCGTGATGGATTCTTGAACTTTCAATATAATACTTTCAGCAAAAAATATTTCATTGGTGATGTTCCCAGTTTTCTCTCAATCTGTTTCATTTTACTTTTTGCTCAAGACACTAAATTTCCGAAAATAAATAAACTTATTCGAGGTTCATGTCAAAATTGCTACACAGTACATAAGGGCATTACTGCATTACTTACATAAAGGTTACATAACCAAGCACTTGCGCTGACGTCTCTTCTGAGGTTCAGGTCTCAAAACCGCCCTCACTGCTTCATCAAAAACTTGTTTCAGTCCTCTTTGAGTCAAAGCAGAACATTCCATATATTTAACTGCTCTTATTTTGTTTGCCAGTTTCTGACCCTGTTCCCTTTTAATGGGACATAAACCTTGATCGGCTAGGGCATTCAGTGTTTCTCTATCATCTCTTAAATCTATTTTCGTACCTTAAAATCAAAAAAAAATTACATAATCACAAATTATTATTATTATTTCATTTTATACTTGAAATCAGGGTTGGAAAAAATCATGATTTTTTTTAAAAAATTCAAAAATCGTGATTTTTATTTAAAAAATAAAAAAAAAACAAAGAAAAACGTAATTTTTTTCATTTTTATTTTTTTTATTTTGAATAATAATCGATATGTTTTGGTCCATTTTAAGTACCTATGTATCTTTACATGCAAACGCAAACAATAACAAATAGTATTGAAATTTCTTGTATTGGTTTATTCTTGTCAGACCGTGCGAAATCAAGAAATTTAGCAATTTCGCAATTTCCCTTTAAAAATCCTGTCGAATCTTGATTGCACCAGTCACAACGTCGCAACACACAATATAATAAAACGACGAGAATTCGTAAACTGATTCATTTGACAAATTTTATTGAGACTGTGAGTGTCTGTGCCCAAGTAGTGAACTTAACTGAACAAGTAAAGTGAGTGTAGGATAAAAATGAGTGGAAGGAGGAAAGATCCAATTTGGAATTATTTTATAGAAAAAAAATCAGAAAAAGGAAAAACGTGTAGTAGAGCTATATGTAAAAATTGCAGAAAGGAAATGCAAGGAATTGTCCAAAGAAAAGTGTAAGAACGCTGGGCCAAGTAATGAAGAAGACAATTTAACAACTGAAGGTATGTACTATGTACACATGTCTTATAAGTAGTATGACTAGTATGGTAACGGTATGATACAATAGAAACAAAAACTAAAAAATTATTATTATTTCATTATCAATTGCTATTCTTCACACAAGGAAAAAGTGCTAGATTTTAGTACGGGGTATGATTTGATATAAATAGAAATACAATACAAGTATTACAAAGAGCGCTAAAATCTTACTAGTTTCCATATATTTTATTTTAAAATATTTTAATAATTATTAATTCAACAGCTTATCTTATCATTTATCAACCTAAATAATTAATCGCTTTTTTACAGAACATGAAGGATCAGATCTTAATTCAGATAAAGGAACTATTGCAAGCGGAAGGGCTTCAAGGTTTTCCAATTCAACCACCAGTTTTGAAAATCGACCGCCAAGTTTAGCTTCGTCAAGTTTGTCTGTTTTTGGTTTGTCAGTGCCATCAACATCGTCATTATCACTTTCTAATGAAACTAATGATTCAGTCTATAAAAAACGAAAAACGGACGTTCCCGGTCCCGCTAATTTAATGAACTTTGTTATGCGGACATCTGCAAATAAAAAAGAAGAAATAGACAAACAAATCTCAAAAGCTGTATTTGCAACTAATACTAGCTTCAGATGTTTAGACAATCCGCATGTGAAAAAGGCGATCGAAATATTAAGACCTGGTTATAAGCCCCCATCAGGAAAAACTGTTTCGACAACTCTTCTTGAACAAATCCACGAGGAAGAAAAAACAAAATGTTTTGGAAGTCTTTCTGGTCAGAGTGTAAATATGTCTATTGATGGTTGCTCTAATGTCCACAATGAGCATGTAGTTTGTGCTACAATAACCATTGAAAATGGACAATCATTTTTGTTTGAAACGATTGATACATCAGGAAATCCACACACAGGCGATTGCTTGCAATTTAATTTTATCTTGTAAATCTAAATACAACTGTGACGTAAAATCTTTCGTAACAGATAATGCAGCAAACATGTTACTTATGAGAAGAAATATATCAGATAAACTAAAAGTAGACTCTAAAATCATAACTTATGGATGCTCAGCTCACCGTTTTAACTTATTATGCAAAGATTTAGAAATAAAAAATTTCAAAGAACGTGTTACACAAATTATTAAGTACTTCCGAAATAATCATCTGACTAGGGCAAAATACATGCAGGCAGGTGGAAAAACATTAGTGCTTCCGAGTGACGTAAGATGGAATAGTATGTCAGATTGTTTAGAGGTATATACAAGTCAATGGGAGAAATTGTTAAAAGTATGCGAGGAGAATAAAAAAGAAATAGACTCAACAATATACGAAAAAGTTTTAAACGTTGGTCTTAAACGATCAGCTGAAGATTTCCTAAACATCTTAAGCATATAGCTGTGGGACTAGATAAATTACAAAAAAAAATGCTTTCCTATCTGAAGCAGCAGAAGTATGGAAGAAATTACAAGAAGAATTCCAGGACGAATTAGAATTATCGTTATCTCAAATACAAATTTTTGAACACCGATATAAACAGGCACTAACGCCCTATCATTTTGTGGCTTATATTTTGGATACAACCGGAACCAAATTTAAAATGACGTGCAGAAAAAAATTCAGCATTAAATATCATACAAGAAATGTATGGAAATAGTGGATTCCTACCACTCATTATATAACTTGAAGCCAAAACTGAACCATATTCAACAGTTATGTTTTCAGAAGAGGTATTATCCAGTGTTAGTGCCTTACAGCGGTGGGTTTCACAAAAGAATATTCCTGAAGTTGCTAAACTTTTTCCTATTCTGAAACAATTTTTATGTGCTGTCTCCTCGTCTGCTTCGGTGGAGAGAGTATTTTCTACATTTGGAGTGGTTCACTCCAATTTACGAAATAAATTAGGAGTGGAGAAAGCGGGAAAATTAGTATTTCTGTACAAATACTAAAATGAAAATTAAAATTAACGTTGCATTTTTTTGAAAATATCTATTTTTTTTTTTCGATATTAAGAATATAGTTTTATTTGCAGTTTGTATCAGTTTAATTTGTATTTTGAGTATATTTTATAAAATAAATAAATGTTATTTCTGATTTCACATTTTTTATTTTATTCATTGAATAAAAGAAAAAAATCGCTTGATTTAAATCATTGATTTAAATCGTGATTTAAATCAAATGATTTAAATCAGGCGAACCCTGCTTGAAATGCACAAACATTATATTTGACAACTTTTCAAATGTGTGAATTGTCCAGTCATACGGTAACCGGATGAATAAAAATCAATTTTTCTACTCCCGTATGTGAATTACTAACGTCACACATCGATAAAAATGTGTAAAGCTTCATTTCACGAATCGGTGTGTGAAGTGCCATGCTTTTCTTATGGGATTTATTTCACGCACCGGTGCCATAAGAGTCAATACAAATTCACACACCGGTCGCTGGTCTAGGTAGCGGTGGCGAGAGAAATTGACAAATATGACAGTTCCCGCAGAGTGAAGTTCAGAGTTACATCAGTTAATAGACCGTAAATAGTAATTAATTACCCTCTGAATTAATAAATAGTACGACGAAATTTTGATTTAAACCGCAAATTCCTGATGGACAGATTTCCTGATGGAAGAGAAAGTAAATGTACATTTTGACAATTTACAAAATTGCAATATAACTGTTCGTAATAATTATTATTGTAATAAAGAAAATTAGTCTAATTTTCCTTTAATTCAATCTCTAAGTAACAGGTCGTAGAAAAAGTATAGTGTGCACCACGTGCGTGAAGACTTTTTTACGCTCGTGCGGATTGTGAAACTCGCCTGCGGCTCGTTCCACAAACTTCCACACTCGCGTAAAAAAGTATACTTCACGCACTAGACACACAATATACTATTTTCTACGACAGTGCGTAAACTAAACTTTTACGCATCAACTGTGCGTAATAACACACTTTTCATACCTTTATGCATTTTTGAAAAATACAGCATTTTGCGTCAAATATAACTCGGGAGCATTTATTTGATAATACGACGACAATTCATATCATTAAACATTCAAATTAATGATATAATTGCTACAATTTGGCAATATAATAACTGTCGGAGAAAAACTTTGTATGAAACACTTTTGTAAAGGGATTTTTTGTACTCGCGTGTTTGTTGAACTCGGCTGCGCCTCATTCAACAAACTTCACGCTCATACAAAAAAGTCTTACTTTACGAACTTGTATCATAAATAGCTATAATCGTCCGATAAACGGAAGCTAGTCGTCCCAAATTTATACAATTAAATGAAATTTATGATAATTACTCAGTAAATGAATTCATCACTCAAAATAATTAATTGTGAATATGTATATACGTAGTATCCTTCTTTCGCGTTAGTATAGAATTTTAATAACTTTTTTACTTCCTAAACAAAGTACAGTAAATTAGAATTCTAATTATTTGACAGTTATCACAATTTGAAAAAGTAATTTCATAAATGATAACTATTTGATCTGAGATAGAATTTTAATGAAATTATGATGGTAACGTATAAAATATTGATTAATGGCCAATATTAAAACATTCAAACAGTTATTTGACTTTTATATTATAACAAGACCGACGAGTTGGAAGAAATTATAGCTGCCGAAGAAACTGATGAACAATTCAGACTCAAGAAGAAACAAATGACTCGAAGGAAGTTGGCGTGTTGAAAAATTATGTTTCTACGACGATTTAGAGGAACTAGTTGGAAACTAAAATTTTTCGGTGTTTTTTATACAAGAGATAGTGTCAGCATTGATAAATGTCATGTGTCTTGTTCTCCAGCCATAAAGTAGCGAGAGTAGCATCTAATCAATCAGGTTAGATGAGCGACTGTAGTGTGAAGCGATTGCATTCAAGGATAGTGAGGTAAGTTTAGGTTAGTACATTTTCTCCTTCTTTCTTTTCCCCTAAGCCATTACATAGCGAGCAAAGCGAGCATATTTTCAATTTCTTATCTGTCAAGTCAATAAAGTGAGATTATCGTACGATTAATTTATTTTTATTCATCCGGTTACCGGACGGCTAGCAACGTCCTTTCAAATAAAGCTTTTTTTCCTAAATTTAAATCTGGGATACAATTAATAAACAATTTCAAAGCAAATTTAATAGTTTATATAGTAATAGTCACATTAAAATTGGAGATCCTTAATGAAAAATAAATTGGACTCCCCCAATGACATTCTTTTCTAAGTCCTTTTTTGTGTGAAGATACAGAACATATGGAATGGCGTTCTATGGCAGTTAAGTGTTCCGGGGTACAATCAGTCTTTCATGATATGAGATTGAGAGTTCCACAGGGTACGGTATTGGGACCGTTATTTCTTTTGTTTGCAAATGACTTGCCAGAACACATGAATGACTGTCACATTACAATGTTTGCCGATGATACCACCATAACAGTATCTGATAAAAATAAATTAAATGTGATCTCGAAAGTGAATTCAGTGATACGTAGTTTTTCTTCCTGGTGTGAAAATAATCGCTTAGTGTTAAACAGAAATAAGTCAGTATTTATGAGTTTCCACAACAGAAAAGATCAGCTAGCAGATAAGACATGTTTAGGTAATGCAATACATATAGAAACTGATATTAAATTTTTAGGCACGTTGCTAGATCCCAGTCTGACTTGGGACCTACAAATTCAGAGTGTTTGCAATAAACTAAATAAGGCATTTTACGCTATAAAACAATTAACAAAGTGTGTGACTAGGTCAAGCCTGTTAAATGTTTATTATGCAATGGTTTTCTCTCATATTTCCCTCAATATCATGTCTTGGGGCTGTGGGAAAGATTTCCAAAGGGTGTTCATAGCTCAGAAACGCATCATTAGGGTGATATTTGGTTTGCATTTCAGGGACAACTGTAAGCCAATTTTTGTGAATGAACAAATTTTAGCTGCTCCCTCAATTTATATTCTGAAGTGTGTTTGTCATGTAAGGGAAATGTAAATTCTTTGCTAACTGTAAACTCTTCACACATGTACAAGACTCGAAATGGTGGGTTGTTGAAAGTTCCCTCACACAAAACAACTAAATTCAAGGAATCTCCTCTTTACAATGTGATAACTCTGTACAATAAATTGCCGAACTCTATTAAGCAATCGAGTTCTGATCAAGCTTTTCGCAATAAGGCTAAGGAGTTTTTTATCCAAAATTGTTTTTATAGCAAAGAAGAATATCTGAATTTTTTGAATATGCAATGAGCTCTTCAAAATTTTATGTCTTGATGTTGTTAGTATCGAAAATGTTATTGTTTGTTCATATACTTTTTAATTTACTATTATTTTATTATTTTTCCTGAATTAATTTTTGACTTACCACATGTACTCTTGTACCAAAAAATGGTCAATAAAGATATTCTATTCTATTCTTCTTAATATAATCTTTGAACTTCGGTACTTATCAGTATTATACTCAACGTTTTATTCCATGTATCGATATTTTACATTGCTGGTTACTATTTTTTATTCTTTTTAGTCTAAGTTTATTTTTTATTCACATGTATTTTTAATATTACAATTGCAATTGTTTAGTCATTGATGTTACTGTGATCATTTCATTCTATGTCTGTATTTATTTATATTTCTGTATATTGTAATATGCCTTTCTTACATCTATATTAGGGTTCCTAATTAAATAAAGATCTATCTGTATCTTGTATCTGCATCAACCGGGCTAAGAAATTTGACACCTAATACATGTTTATTTGTACTCTCCAGCAAAACATTTGAACTTGTTCAAATTTTCGCATTTACTCTTCCTGGAGTCTTTTGCTGCCTAGAGGAGTAGTTGTTTTCTGTCAGATTTTGGCCTCATATTTTCCACTTTGTGGAAATATTTGGAGAGAAGGGTACTTCGACTTAGAAGATTTTATTCTTATCACCTAATACATGTTTCATCTCATGTTACACAAAATACCAAAAATTAAATACTGAAGTTCTCACCAACTAATATCATGGGCGCATCTGGACAATGATGTTTGATTTCAGGGTACCATTTGGAAGTAACATTTTCGAAAGAAGACGGAGATGCTACACTGAAACATATGAGAAAGACATCTGTTTGGGGATAAGACAGAGGTCGTAATCTGTCATAGTCTTCTTGACCAGCTGTGTCCCATAATCCTAAACTTACTGAAATACCGTCAACTACCATAGGTGCGGAATAGTTATCAAATCTGAAAATAAAAATTTATAATGAATTTCATGTCTATAAGTATGTTGTGAAGTTCTAAATCTATCAAGGTTTTAGTTCAGTTCAGTTCAGAAAAATCATGAACTCTCTTACTGGTTAATGCAACATTCAACTTACACAGTTGGCACATATTCCCCAGGAAAACTGTCTGTAGTATACGAAATAAGCATACAAGTTTTTCCGACCGTTCCATCTCCAACTACAACACATTTAATTGGCCGGCCTGAAGACATGTTTGTTTTCCTAAAATGACAAGAATATTTAGAGTCACATAACCTATAAATTGAGGGCAGGGCTGAATTTATTACCAATTTAAAGTTGCAGGAAACAAATACCCTTGAGTAATTTTTGGAAGATAAAATTCAAATTATTAGTTCTTTCTGCAAAAGGACTTTATGAGCAGTTTTTAGTTCACATTACTAATCAGTAATCACTACAGAAATCACTTTTCGTCGGCAGGACGGCACTGTCGGCAGAACGGTAGAACGCAGAACTAACTCATTTGTCATTTAAGAAATAAGAAAAGAACTAAAAGGAAGAAGATTAATTTCGCAAATGTGCGCCATCTATATTTATTTGGTTCAACTGATTTATAAAGACTACAATAAAATGCACGTCATAAGCGCTCCGACCAATGATAAGTTATTATTGTTATTAACAATTTTGGATGGTTGTTCTGTCTACGTAAGGTTAGTCAGGTTAGGTTAGGCTGGCTAATAATTCACGCCTTTTCAACTCAGTTTGTCTTCTTCTTGTTTGTCATTTAAACTTACCGCCATTACAGTAACCAATCGCAGAGCGTGCCATGCCGTGCACTTTATTGTCGTCTTTGATAAAGGTGCTTTCCAATCGAGAGCTTGTTACCCCTGAACTCACTTCAGAATCAGTTCAACTGACAGGAATACATGTTATTCACTGAAATGAAATTATAATATGATGACTGGAATTCTCTTAGTTCCTCTGCGCACCCGTATAAAGTGAAAACTCTATAGGAGATGAAGAAAGGAGGCACATGCAATCTAGCAGAGAAATACTTTATTGCTTACTTGTATGGGTGCGAGAGAGACATTCATCTGCACGTACGTGTCATTAGTTTTCCAATTTATGGTTTGTAAACACACCAGTGCAGTGCAGCGCGTCTTTGTATCAGTTTTATATGTTACGATCAACTCAAACTCGATTCCTCCGCCACTGCCAGGAACCACAAAACAAACATGGCGGCCTCCATGAGAAATCAAGTCGCGCAGCCTGACGAGCATTCCAGTCATCATATTATAATTTCATTTCAGTGATAATTTCATTTCAGTGATGTTATTTAATAGAAACATGTTCTTTCGTAGTCTGTCAGATCACTTCAGGGGTTCCTCGGAGTTACCCGAGCCTCCCACTGGGTCAATGGACGATTCCAGTACCCCTGTTCAGTGTTGCCACAAATGATTTTCTGGTGGAAACCTCTGACATTTTTTAGACCTTTTCTGATATGGTTCAGGGTTGAAACGGATACAACTGTCAATTATAAAGAATCGCGAGTGTTCCCGGATACATAAATCGAAGTAACATTGATGAAATAGACAAAATAAAAATATCCTAGGGAATTTTATCTGTCATATCGGAAAACGTACTAGCGTGAAATTCCCTAGAATATTTTATTTTTGACAATATCATCATTGGTACTTTGATTCGCATATCCGGGAACATCTAGGAATCCTTATAATTAAAAGTTGTATCCATTCCAACCCTGAACCATGTCAGAAAAGGCCTGGAAAATGTCAGAGGTTTCCACCAGAAAATCATTTGTGGCAACACTGAACAGGGGTACTGAAATCGTCCATTGACAATATTCCACAGGATTTTGGTTCAATTTTTTTAAATTTGAATTCATTGAAAAAATATTTGCAAAAAAATCGAGCTTGTTGCAAATGTCGTGTTCCATTTTTTTTAATGTGTACGAATATACTAAAAAAAAATATGTTTCACAGATTCCCAAAAATAAAGAACTTGTGCGAAAATGGTTGTTCCATTTGAATCTTCCCAACAATGAACTAGACACACACAAGCGGCTAGTGATACGCCTACAACTTTGGACTGAGCATGCGCCAAACTCGAATTTATTTGATGTACAACAAGAGGGTCATTTAATGGCGGAGAAGCAAGAAGAGGAAGGAAAAACAAAATTGCAAACTGTGTTGAAAATGCGTGAATTTGTTTTTTCGCTCGCAATTTACACAGAAACCTAACCTGAGCAAGCTAACCTAGCTTGCGATTCGAAAATTCGTTGAATTAGTTTTTCGCTCGCAATTTACACACAAACCTAACCTGAGCAAACTAACCTAGCTTGCGAGTCGAAAATGCGTGAATTATTAGCCAAACCTAACCTGACCTGACTAACCTACCTTGCGATTTGAAAATTGTTACCATATAACGACTATTTATCCAAAATTCAAGAGAGAGCAGTGACGTAGCAGCCATGACAGCCATATTTGTCCATTTTTGGAGTCTACGGAGCACGCTCGAGTTTGGCGCATGCTCAGTCCAAAGTTGCAGGCGTATCGCTAGCCGCTTGTTAGACACACCACTTAGTTTAGCGTGTGAAGACAGCTGCCGAAATTTCCGGAGTTACCCGAACTCCAGTGGCGTCGGTGGTATATTTTACAAGACTGTCAGTTGTATTTAATCATTTAGGGTTTGTATGGCCGTGCGAGTTTTCAAGAAAATGAATTTTCCAGAGAAAATTTTGGGTTATTTTGGCCCTGTATAAATCTGACGAGAGTGCAAGTAATTCTGGTCTATGGGAGATAAAGAATCAGTGCCACAGCGGCCTCTGATGCCTATGGTAACTTGATTGCCGTGCGAGTTTTCAAGAAAATGAATTTTCCAGAGAAAATTTTAAGTATTTTTGGCCATGTATAAATCTGACGGGAGTGCAGGTAATTCTGGTCTATGGGGGATATAGAATCAGTACCACAGCGGCCTATGATGCCTATGGCTAGTTCATAGCCGTGCGAGTTTTCATGAAAATTAATTTTCCAGAGAAAAGTTTAAGTTTTTTGACCTTCTTTAAATCTGACGGGAGTGCAATAAGTAATTCTGGTCTATGGGGGATAAAGAATTAATCAGTGCCACAGAGGCCTCTGATGCCTATGGTAACTTGATGGTTGTGCGAGTTTTCAAGAAAATGAATTTTTCAGAAAAAAACTGTGTTCTTTTTGGCCCTGTATAAATCTGACTGAAGTGCAAGTAATTCTGGTCTATGGGGGATATAATAAGAATCAGTACTACAGCTGATGCCTCTGATGCGTATTACTAGATATGATGGCAGTGCGCGTTTTCAAGAAAATGAATTTTCCTCCGAACAATAAAAGATATAGAGAGGGCTTTTCTGTCTCTTTTTCGAAAGCAACATACCCGACGTTGTTTACAAACATCTCTGCCCGATTCATATTATAAAGGACATTGTCGGAAATATTCGTTTGCACTCGGTGATCAGGTTGGAATTCCGTTTTATTCACTCTTAACTTGGCGATCATGTTTGTTTACGTCCGTTTACGACTTATTTGTCGTCTTGTCAAATCAAACCATGGGCGTCGCAGCATGGTAATCATGGCATAAACCATAGTTGACCTTTTGTGACAAACCCAATTTGCATACTGGTTAAATTAAACGCGAAATCAATTAAAACATATCACTGACGCTAAGTCAGTTAGTTAATAAGTCAGTAAACGGAAAATAGCTCCGCTAATGATAAGCGAGCCACCTTGTATTCAATTAGCGCTAACAAGAACACGCTCCACCGAAGTTCATTTCAATTAATGAATCAAGGCTAAATTGCAATCGGTTGAAGTAGACCGACAACTGATAGCGGTCTCTTTGTGAACACGTGTTCAATCTAATGAATCATCTCGCAGCTGCACAAATCGTGGAAAAACAACTCAATTTGAAGACAAAGGAATGACGTCACGCACACGATTATTTAAAAGAGCGCTTGACCCGTTTACAGTCAGTTCCCAGTCCAGTTTCGCGTGCCTCGGATGAACTTATTACTACGTTCAAAGTTCCAATTTTAGTTTTGCGGGCCTCGGGTGAACTACTACGTTCAGAGTTCCAACTTCAGTTTCGCGGGCCTCGGATGAACTTATTACTACGTTCAGAGTTCCAATCTTATTTTTGCGTGCCTCGGATGAACTTATTACTATGTTCAAGTTCTTAGACGTCGTAATGGTGTACCTTAGTTGAAGTAAAGTTTTTGGAGACACTTCGAGATGTCTTTGTTTTTTGTGTTTTTTCGGAGAAATCACTCAGTATCGTTAGTAGTGTTTCAAGTCCAACACTCCGAGAATGTCGAGCCTACTAGTCAAGTTAAACGGAAAGTGAGTAGTCAAAAGTCCTAACGCTGGAACACTCAGTGGATGGTGGCTCTGTTGATTAAAGATATTCTATACGTAAATATCGTCGGCTTTAAAAGGGTGCCTTTCCACAACGAAGTCTCGATAAATTAAAGGAATGTTATCAGCCCGATAAACAATTTCAGCTTTACGAGTAAGACACATCGATGTCATTCCCCAGTGTTTATGAAATATGAATAATGGTTTACCTAGTTCTGAATCCGATCGAAGGAATGAGAAATGTTTTGTGGTTATCTAAAAGGTCTTTGTTTTACACTTGTAGTAGTTGCACTTGTAACCCTTGATAAGTGCCTTGTACGTAATATTGTTGATATATAACAGGTTATGTGAAATTGTCGTGTTTTGAAAAGTTTTACCATGATTCCCAATGTGGAACAATGTTTTGATTTTTGTCTGGCATGTTTTGTAACCTACTTGATCATTATGATTGATTATGATTGCCCTAAATACCAGTTTGATGGAAATATCATGGTGTACGTTTGTCCTTTGTTGTTAATAATCAACGAACTGTTGTTTTGAATTTTAGAGGTGTTCGGAAATGTACATCACCCTGAAAATGTATATGATGATGATGATTTGTGCATGTTTTATAGTCAAGTTTGTATATGATTTTTATAAACCCATAAATGTCCAGAATCACCTCGTTAGTTTAGAAGTATATACCAGTTTATGTCCATCTGCCCCTATGGCAAGGTAGTTAATATGAATTTATGTTTCGCTTTTGATCTTTTACAAGTTTTAAAGTTTTGTTTATATTTGTTTTTTTTATTTTATATACACAGGGTCCTGTCATGGAGGACGATATATTCGTACATGTAGAATAGTTTGCTCATTTACATTTTTTTTATACAATATATTTACATAATATCTATGAGTGTGTTTCATTCCATATTGAATCGTGTCAAAACCAAGTCTACTGCTGTCAGGTGCTCACCCAAAGATAATCGGCCGCCGCTCGACGGTTATCTTTTTATAAATAAAAGTACAACCAGGTTGATAGAATTCGATCACTCAACTTGGTTCAGCAGGGCGCTCTTCATTATCATCGGAGGGTGCCTATGTTGGGATCTTCACCTTGAATAGTCTTCGGAACGTTGCGCCTACTGGATCAGCTGGAAAAGGTTTGCCTTGCCTAGCTGTCGGTAGATAGAGCGAGTCGTTTTTGGGGACTATAAAGGGGTCGATTTGTTACACTGGAGTCAGGTGTGGGGTTGGTTTGGCTGTTGCCCCGCCGGATATTGAGAAATCTCAAAACTGCCTTATAACCGCGATTTTAGATCGTAAAAGGCAGGAAACCGCGGGACAGTCTTGTTTTTATGTTTGCATGTGGGGTTGGTTTGGCTATTGCCCCGCCGGATATTGGGAAATCTCAAAACTGCCTTATAACCGCGATTTTAGATCGTAAAAGCCAATACCTTTCTGACAGTAGAACACCGAGTTACCCCTTGGTTTAGAGCGTTTTGACGTGATGAGATTGGAATGACACTGTAAATAAAAAATAAATATAAGTACAACCAGGTTGATAGAATTCGATCACTCAACTTGGTTCAGCAGGGCGCTCTTCATTATCATCGGAGGGTGCCTATGTTGGGATCTTCACCTTGAATAGTCTTCGGAACGTTGCGCCTACTGGATCAGCTGGAAAAGGTTTGCCTTGCCTAGCTGTCGGTAGATAGAGCGAGTCGTTTTTGGGGACTATAAAGGGGTCGATTTGTTACACTTTTCATTGGTATTGATAAGTTGATTTTTATTGAATTTGCTCATTTTCATCCAGATTTTGAGACAAAAATACACTATTTATTGAAGTAGCTGTTAAAAAACTATGTAACTATGTAAATCGACTGATCGATCACCTATCAATAATTAGGAAAAAACTTGTTGAAATGTAGGTATACTAAAAAGTAAGTAAGTAAACTCTACTCTTCATTAACCAAATTCAAATCATAAGCCACTAGCAATATCTAATGGGTATTGGAATGTTTTGTTGACATACAGGGATTATCACGTGGGTAATCCGTTCATCAGAAGTTTTTGATATTCCCATTTGAATAAAATTTTATATACACGGAATATCACATATATTATATCAATATGAATAATCAATCTGGAATGTTGTCAGTGACGTATCGCTTCTGGTGAAACCGGACGTGAACATAAACGTCTTTACTGTGAATGGAACACTGTGAATCATCGCAGGTTTGAAATCTAATTGAGTAGTATTTTTACTCTCTTGAGGGAGCCCATACTCCTTCCTAATTTCAGGAGATACCTCATTGAATTTCTTCAATCCTTTTGGTGATGCAAGAAGTTAAATAATAACTACATAAGAAATTATCTATTTTCTACCGACAGACTTGTAATATCGATCGCTCCCTAAGCCTAACTCCACACAAGTTAAGAAATAACTTTTTGACAACTCTTAAAAAAATTTCAATCATCTGCCTCAGAATATCAATAACCTGATTTCAGAGAAAAATATTCAGAAAAAGAGTTAGAGAGCTACTAGCTTACTACACTTTGGATGCGTATTTCAATGATACACTTTCATCATGAATTTGAATGTATTCTCTTCTGTGTATTATAGTTTATGCAATAATCTAATTCTTCGCACTATACAGTATTTTTGATTGATTGAACCATCAAAAGTAAGTGTTCATTGCTTTGAAGCAATTTAGTTTCTATTGCCACACCGCAATAATCACTATCTTTCTGCGTTCACAATTGACGAATAAAATTCAATCTTTAAAATATCGTAGAAAAAATAGTTTATACCATGGTAGTAGACATGGCGTTTCAACAATTCTCATGTCATTTACAATTGTCACTTATTTTTATACCTATTCATCGTAATAAAACATGTTACTCTCTACTGACAACACTCGTAGAGTGTACTCAAAGGCATAGCCTGTGATGAGGGTACATGGCGGCTATTATATTTGCTCCGGGGTGACTGAAATTATTGGTAGCGCATTCACTTTTTAACTCAGGAAACCTATACAGCGCTTCCGCCAAGCATTAGACGTCAGGATCATAGAAATATATATTATATACCAAGATGCATATAACTCCTGGTGCGTTTACTGATTCGCTTTTGTTTCAACTAAAGTTCTTGATCCTGTAATTGCGTCAATAGAGTTTGTTCCATTCGTCAATGGATGACGCTTAAGTCGAATATAGTGGAGTTTCCAACAATCCAAAGTGCCTACTAGATAAATTTTTTGAGTTTTTGAACGTTAACATTATTTTGAGGTTATATGTCAATTACATTGCATATTGGTATTTATCGTGTGATTTTTCTGTTCTTTTAATACTTTTCGCTCAGTTCGGTAGTTTTGCGACGTTTTTAGTTGTTGGGTTATTGTTATTTATTTGTTCTTGTGTTTTTCTGTCATTCGTAGAAGTTAGGGTAGTGTATACCATTTTTTTGTGAGTCTCGACTTCGACATGACAATCATGACATGGTTCAATTTGAGGTTATGTCGATGACGCAGCATGCGTTTGTCAAAACGACATGTCAAGTCATCATGATCGGTAATGATTTGCCTGCCATCTATGTTAAAATTGAGTAAACTCTCTTGACGCAATAAAAATGTCATGAATCAAGCAGGCCGTACATCAACAGTTTTGGATGACAATTTCACAGCTATAAGTAATTCCACCAGGAGTTATATGCATCTTGTTATATACTAACTCTAGAATGCTAATACCCATGTCAAAAGTGTTGTAAAAAGTTCAGGCTAGTCCGCAATGCGCAAGCGCGTCATTAGTGATTTTTGTAACAGGCTCGGTTTTAGTAAAATATTATGGTACTTGTGAATCTCGGAGAATAAGGTTTGAAACCTCATTGTGCTCATAACACAGAACTATATCCCAGTTCTGTGGCGTATACCTGTTATTTCTATTTAGCCGATTTGAATACATATTTTCACATATTTATTATCCCGAATATTTAGCAAAGGATATCAAAAAGTAGAGTACGGTTATTATTACTATTTACCGCTCTGAAGCGACTGATTATTGGTATCACAATTACTTTTCAGCTGCGAATTTCAAGGAAGCACTGGATTAGAAAATAAATTAAAAGTGCAAAAATCTAAGAAAATTTATTTCAGCTAGTATCATGAATAATTTTAACTCAAATTGGATATATAAAATTGGATGCTTGGAAGCTCGAGGTTTTTTTTAGAACGATTCATATCAAAATACGCAACTGCATTTAATTAAAATCTTTTGAAGAGATTAACATGCTATTTCTACGAGTATTTCTGGTTGTATTACCTTAGTGCAATTTCCACAATGGGGGTGCATGAAAAAGTGAGGCCAGAAGCATTTTCCTTACTTACCATCTAAGAAAAGCACTTCCTTATTGAAATTAAATTTCTGAGGTGCATGATTCTGTGTATGTTTAGTACTTTTTGTAGGAATCTAGAACTCATATTATAAGAGGTGTGGTAGAAAGTTGTATCACTCGACATGCATGCTTACGCAGACACAGTATTGGTACTGCACTAGGTTTCAAATTATTCTATTGTCATCTTCACATGAATCTTCATGAGGAAAATGTCTGCCACAAATTATAATTTTCTCACTCAAATGTTCTGCTGTGGTCTCTTCTTAAAAACAATAACCAAAAATCATGCCTTTTTTGTCAAGCTAAAATAATATTTAAGCTACTTTGAGCAAAGCATATAGGTACATAAAAAATTTCATAATCTACCAAAAATGATTTATTTCAGGTATTTTTCCTTTATGCAACACTAAACAGTTCATTGTTTATTTTTAGGAAGAAACGGCTTTACTAGAAATTGTCTTTAAAGGAACAAGATTAATGCAAATTCACGAAAGACGAAAGAATAACCAACGACAACAAACACCACACAAAACGACAAGAGAAAATCTGAAATTCTAAAAACCGTCTCTGTCTCTGACAAGAGCGACAGATCTTAGTGACAAGTCTTCCTGTTGATGAAAAAGCACTGTTGCACGGTCATTATAATTACAGTAGCGTAGGGTACATTATTATATCATTTCTACATTTGAACTTTTTCATGGAACGAATCTGCACTGACAAAGAAATAACCCTACACTCAGTGCCGCAATTGCCACGTAGCAAGCTACCAGTTAGCAAATGTTGCGGGCCCCGCGCCTGGGGGTCCTAGCGCGTGTGCGCAAGTAAAAAAACGATCAAGTAAGATATGTTTTTTATACGACCTACCGAAAATAAATAAAGTTAGAGATGGGTATAATGACTTATAGCGTGGAATGAAATTCTAGAACACTTGCAAGCGATTAACGCTTCGTTGCAGTCGTTCGATCAAGATCTTAACACGAGATAGGTACGCTCTTTATAAATCATTACAAGGCTACTTCCAAGTAATACGATCCAAATTTTCAGATATAGAGGCAAAAGCCAAAGCCCTAATTGGCTTTGAAGAATATAAGCAATCGACTTTGAGAAAACGCAAGCAAAGTACAAAGTACGACAATTTCTGCAGCACATCTACTCACAGACCTCATAAAAGAAGGCTCACGCTCACACTCAAAGAAGAACATCAAACACCTGGACAATGTTTTGAATTTCATGTTTTTATTGTTGTAATTGTCTTCATTAGCTGAACGCATGGAAGCTTACCATCAAGTGACTAGTGTATTTGGAATACTTCGGCAGAAAAGATCTTAAAAAGAACTATCGTCAATTATTTCCTAGACGATGTGGAAGACAGTCTGGGCAATGAACTGGTGCAGTTTGCGAAGCTGCTGAAAACAGATGTGGCTGCTGATATTGACAGCAGAAAGAAAAAGCACGAGGCTCAGGAACTTCAAGTTTATAAACTGTTACCATAAAATTCATTGGAATCGTGTTTCCCAAATGTTGGAATAGTGTTTCGCATTCACTTGATTTTGATAATCACCAACTACAGCGGAGAACGTTCTTTTTCAACTTTAAAACGTTTTAAAAATGTGTTAATGAGCACAATGGGACAAGAACATCAAACGACCTCACTATAATGAACATAGAAAGTGATTAACTTATAAATATTGATTTGACGAGTGTTATCTCCAAATTTGCTCGGATTAAACCACGGAAAGTATTTTTGTAAATGTACTGTTTTATTTTATATTCTATACTTTAATACTTGATGCAAATCAAGGGCCTCTTGTTCACATTTGCTACGGACCCCACGGTGGCTTTATCCCGCACTTCGTCTAGGAAGAGGTATTCTCTTTCAATAAGAAAACTCTAGATCTAGTTTTGAATTTAGCGTCATTTTGAAAGAAAAATCCCTAAACAAAATTAAAGTCCCTAGTGTTTTGTATTTTATGGAAAATCTCAATATTTCCGTCGCTATGAACAATTTCAATTATATTACGGGGTTCCTGAGGGTGCCAGGAACCCTGACATGAAGAAAAAATGCCGAAAAATGTGTCAGTAGTTTTAAAGCCAAAAGTTGTGTGGTGGCATCACTGAATCCTTATCCGAAGTCCTCTATTAAAAATGAAACATGAGAAAATGTAGTAGCACGCCACTGGTTCTACGCTTACGTCCGAATATCATAACCACAGAGTAGGGAAGGGAACAGAGGCGACGGCGTGTCAAATAACGAAGCTGAAATTTGTTTGCGCATGCGCTAAATAACTGGTATATTTGTCACCCTCACTTTTTGTTTGGGAACAGTTTAGTTTTGACTTTTGACTTCGTTTTCAAGTTGTGCTCTTGTTTATTTTGTAAATTGATAGTGTGAATTGTGAATTATTTCAAGTTAAAACATGTCTTTGAAAGGTGGAACTGTTTGTGCATACCGTGGGTGCTCTTCCAGGACTGGCAAAGGAATATCCCTATTTTATTTTCCAAGAGATGCTGAAAGGTTTGTTTATGATACCAAGTTTTTTGAATATGCTATAATTTCCTACATTACCAAATTAGGGTGGATTCAGTCAACATTATCATTAACATAGGTTTTTAGCAAAAAATGATCATTTTTGTATAAATGGCGTCATTTGATACAACAGATTCAACTGTCGCTTTTAACATATATTTAAGCACAATTTTAATATAATGTTCACTAAATGCACGTTTCAATTGATCTGATTTTGTGTTTAAAAACTGTATGGTGAAAATCTAACTCTGAATTATTGGATTTTTAAGAGCTGTGCTTTGGCTTCGAGCTTGTCTGAGGGAAGATTTACTTGGTAAAGTCGGTGAAACACTGTCCAAAAACTACATGCTATGTGAGGAACATTTTGAAAGTAAATGTATATCAAAAGGTGGAAAATCACGGAAACGTCTCAGTTATGATGCTGTACCAACAATATTTCCGCACCTACTTGAATGTGGAACTGTTCCTAGCGAGCATGAAGAGCGAAACAAGAAAGTTGTGATTCTAAGCGGTGAGTAATTGAAAGATATATTTATTGAAATGAACAGTAGTGGTGTCTTCGTTCACAATGTATGAAGATTGTAGTATGCCAAAAGCGAGTATTGTGGTTCTTACTAGTGAGAAATGTCAGTTGTATGCTATACTTTTTCGGAAACTATTGAAATATAGATTATTTCCATAATTTCATATATTGACATTTACTTACTTCCAACTGCCATTGTCTATGTAGTAATGGAACCAGTAAATGGCACTGTACCGGTGTATGGCACTTAAACTTACAAAGTCAAATTATAAGCTTACAGTTTCGTCTATATTTATTAAAATGAGCATTTAGGGTACCTCACGCCATCTATTTTTTCATGGTTGAGTGATGAAATCATGTGGTTATTCTTTTCAAGATGGTGGATTTATATGTTGTCAGCTTTGCCATGTGAATGTTTTTATTGTATTTTTTTGTGGAATTTCGTAAGGAGGTGAGTAGTTATGCTGAAATTTTATTCCTTACTGAATATTTTTATAATAATATGATGAATTTGGCGTTGTGGTCAAACATTTTACCACAACTTTTAATATATTTTGTTCCTTAACCTAGTATACTTAAAAAAAAACGTTGGTGCTATCTACTGGATCAAAATTTATATCAGGCTCCAGTAGTTGGCACAGGTGTCATCTACTGGAGAAGATATGTACGTTTGTAATTAAAGCATATTTTATTATTAGTTAGCTGTAAATGTGGCAAACAAAATACCAAGTTGTTTAATACACATTGACCAGTAGATGGCACCCTGCCAATTACTGGAACATGAATGTGACAACTACTGGTGTTTCAGGAGTGAATATGCCACCAGTAAAAGGACACATGCTGAGCTATTCCGAAGAGCAGCTGGCAGCTGCTTTGGAAGCAGTTTCAAAGGGACTACCTACCGCTACAGCAGCAAAATTGCATGGAGTACCTAGGTCCACCCTTCAAACAAAAATCAGCGGAAAATCTCCACTCAAAAGACAGATGGGTCCAGGTCCAATTTTAACCACAGAAGAGGAGAAAAGCCTTGTGCTATGGGTGCTTCGTATGGCCGAGGCAGGATTTCCTATTGGAAAAGAACAACTGATTGAAAGTGTTGAAATCTTAGTTAAAAAACTCAACCGAGATAATAATTTTACTAACAATAAACCTGGCAGGAAGTGGTACAAAAGTTTCTTGAGGAGAAATCCTGAAATTTCACTTCGTACTCCTCAAAATCTTACTGCTAGCCGTGCTGCGGTAGACAAAGAATCATTAGATGCGTGGTTTAAAACAGTGAAAACCTACCTTGACCAAGAGGGATATGGACATATTCTAAGTGACCCAAAAAGGGTTTATAACTCGGATGAAACCGCTTTCTTCCTGAACCCGAAAGGCAGTAAAGTGCTGGCACGAAGAGGCGATAAAACTGTTTATCAACACGTAAATAGCGACGAAAAGGAATGCTTAACTGTACTGATAACAGGAAATGCTGATGGACAGGTAGTAGATCCTATGATCGTATTTCGATACGAACGCATTCCAAGCAACATTTCATCTAACTGGCCAACAAATTGGGGAATCGGTAAATCGGAATCAGGATGGATGTGTGGAGAAACATTTTATGGATTTCTAGCGAATGTTTTCGTTCCGTGGTTACATCGTAATCAAATTCATTTGCCAGTAATTCTTTTTATAGATGCCACAGCTCACATCTTACGCTGCACTCAAGCAAACTCTGTGAAAAAGAAAAAATTATCTTAATTGCTCTACACCCCAATGCTACGCACCTTTTGCAACCACTTGATGTTGCCGTCTTTAGAGCTTTAAAAGAGGGGTGGAAAGCAAAGGTTCATGAATGGCGCATTCATAATTACGATTCTCCAATTTTGAAAAAGCATCACTTTTGCACGTTATTGCAAGAACTTATAAGCGAAAAACTAAAACCGGAGTTACTTCAAAATGGGTTTAGAAAGTGTGGGATAGTACCATGGGATTCAACAGCTGTAGGTAGTAAAAAGGAGGATGGGCTCGACGTGCTGAAAGATAAAAAGAAGCAATTTGCAACAGTACAGTCAGGTCTTGGTTTTATAGAAAAATATATACCAAAAGACAAACTCTCACAGTTTAGAGACAAGAATGTCTGGGATGGAGACCTTAGAGATTTGTCCCTATTTGATTTTTATAAGAACGTTTTTACTGAATATGTCAATTTAAAAACCTGCTTGGAGCGTAACTCTGTAACAGTTACAGAAAATACAACTTGTGAAAACGAGGAAGAGAATAATGAAATTATAAAAGAAGTTATTAATTATATTGTAACATATGTTGAAAATAAAGAAAAAACACGCACACCTGAGACTTCTCCCATAAAGACACCAGTGCTCCTACCAAATCAATATATTCCTTCACCGTTTAAGAAAATTTTATTTTGGCCAGAACCCAAACCAACCATCAAAAAGCCTAAAAAAGTGGTGTTTCCACCTGTTGCAACATCAAAAGAATGGCAGGAATATCACAAAAAAAAAGAATTGGAAAAAAAACAGAAAGAAGAACAAAAGAGGATTAGAGCAGAAGAAAGAAAATTGAAGGGAGAAATGAACAAAAGAAAAAAAGATGAAAAGGAACTGAAAAAGAAATACGGAATTAAGTCAAAAAAGATTACATCTAAAAAACGAAAATGGAGTGAATCTTCATCAGAAGGGGAAGAAGAATGGGAGCCTTCAGGAGATAGTGACTCCTCGCATAATTCAGACTTTGAAAATGAAGACCCAAGTGCTGTACCTCAACAAGAATGCAAAGAAAATTGTAATGCAGACTACAAAGAAAATGATTATGTGTTGGTCCAGTTTCCAGGTAAAAATCGGGTATTGAAATTTGTATGCGTTATACAAGAATTGCTACCAGCGAGTGAACTGGAAGTTGTTGCACTTATTTGTGTCAATGAAAAAAAAACTATGTTTAAATTAAATGAAAAGGATGTCAGTGTCATAACAAGTGACCAGATTGTTAAAAAGTTGTATTTTCCTGTTATGACTATTGCTGGTGACCGGCTGAAATATGAGTTCAAATGCTCCTTAGATGTTGATGGATAATGTCATCTACTGGATCATTTGCCTGCCAACTACTGGAAAAACTCAACTTTTACACTGCCAACTACAGGAGCAAAAAATTGGTTTTTATTTTTAGTTTTATTTGATTAATAAATGAATAAAAATGTATTTCACACACTTCCTGTTGCTCTTAAAAGTTTGTTCATAATACACAATAGAAGGTGTCTAAGTATTTCAAATTATTTTCAAGTTTCAATAAATCAATGTGTTTTTGTTCCTTAAAGTGTCAACTACTGGTCCCTTTACCTTAATGATATAATGTGTAACGAAAACCTCTATAATATATTAGAGTTCTATTAGATCAATGAGAATTCGATATTTGGTAGTTGTATAAAAAATATTGAAGTTGATGTTTCCAGTTTCATTTCAATAAACAATTAAAATGGTTCAGATATATTTTATTTTGCTCAAAAATTTCTATCAACAGCTATTTTTTTTTATAACAATTGTTCATTTAATTATTACAGCTTCAATATGGCATGATGAGAACATTTATTTGTCTTGAAAATATGTTCATCATGGTTGTAAATATACTTGGGTGTTCATTTCAAAATATTTGACTCGGCTGAGCTTTGTCAAATACTCTATTTATTGACTACCAAAGTAATACTTTGTAAAGAACTATTTGCATTGATTGATATTATCAGAAATCAAAATGATCTGTTCAAAAAAAATAAAGATTCAAGAGAGTTATTTTTGAACTATGAACTTCTCTTTTTTTGTCAATGAGATTAAAATTGTATTTACTTAATTGAGGTTGTTTGCAGATATTGTACTCCGAACTCCTGCAGAACAATGTGACACGAATGTAATCATCTCAAGATCTCCTTCTCCTTTACCAGGTATGTTTTTTTATTTATTTAATTTAAGTAAGCAAGCCTGATATATAAAATTACAAATGTATAAATATATTACAACGTTATTAAACAATGTAAATAAAACGACCATTTGAGATTACATATATAAGAAAACAAAAATACATAAATATCACCAGACTATCAGATCACATTACACAATCAGCAAAAAAAAAATTGAATACCAAAGAAATACTAAATATGACAATGAGCTGTCACTAATATACTTCTTTAATGATGAGTTGATTTGGTTTACTGAATTAGATTCTTTCACAAATTGTGGTAGTTTATTGAACTTGTTTAAGCCTTTATGAAACATTATATTCATTCCAAATTTAGTATTAGTTTTATTAATGTAAAAACTGTCCTCTCGTATTGTAATCAAGGACTTCATCATTTCTCAATAATAATTTTTTAAAGTAATTGGGTAACAATCCTTTATGCATTATGCAGCTTAAATATAAAGATCATAGTCATTAATAAAACACGTTCTTCAACTGAAAATCAATTTAGACACTCTAGCATCAATTTAATTGCTGTGTAACAAAAAGCTACATCCCAATATTAATCTAATACCCCGATTTTGAAGCTTTTGCAATTGAGCTATTTTATTTTTACCAAGTACAAAAAGTTATGTTGAACAAAATAATCAAAATGAGGTTGTTTAGAGTCAACCTGTTCAGTTATGATTTCTTATTGAAAT
Source organism: Chrysolina oricalcia (assembly GCA_944452925.2). NCBI lineage: Eukaryota > Metazoa > Arthropoda > Insecta > Coleoptera > Chrysomelidae > Chrysolina > Chrysolina oricalcia. The sequence goes on along the minus strand of OX101825.2, from coordinate 34,475,707 downwards.
AAAGTGTTATAAACTCTCAGTGTTGTCATACATACAGGGTGTTTCCTGAATACATTGAAACATTTAGGATGTAAATAGTAGGTAGTAAGATTTTTCATCAAGAAAAGTTCCCAACATTTTCAATGTGGGTTTCTCTTTGATAAACTGCAATAGTTTTCTTTGTATTCATTGAAACAATTGTGAGAGACAGTGGCATGTTAATGGATATTGTGATAATCCGTTTCTCTTTTGCATATTGAATATGCTTGCAGGATGTTCTCCAAATTCTCTGAATTTCCTGAATAATAACACAAATTATTCCAACTTGTCAAATACTTGTTTGATTGCAGGTCCAAGTGGAGTAACCTCAGGAATAATGGACATTGAACCTGGTGCTACTTCTTATAAGCTGACCCTACCGATGTTGTCTCCAGTTTCAACTCAAACACCAGCTGCCCTCAGTTCCAAGAGCCCAAGGAAACAAAAACTCAGGAAGATGGTGGATATTTTGAGGAAGACAAAGAACACAAAAAAAGTATTACCTCGGAGTAAAGAGGACTGGACCATCAATGATTTCCACAATATGTGTGACAAATACCTAACCAAACCTCTTGCTGAAATTGTTAAGTCACAATCAGTGCTCAAAGTGAAGAAACCTGTTGGTAGGAGGTATTCCCAAGAATATAAGCGGTTTTCCATCACACTATATTTTTTGGGTCCCTGAGCATACAAGTTCATGCAAAAATTGATATGCCTTCCTACAAAGCGTTCCTTAGAAAGAATGACCCAGAAACTTGTTTGTCAGCCTGGTCTGCAAAACGAGGCAATATTTAAGGCCATAGATATAAAGGTGAAAACGATGTTAAATCAAGACAAACATTGCCTTTTATGCATCGATGAGATGGCTATAAAAGCAAATTTGTATTACCACACTGGTCGGGATGAAATAGTTGGACTTCATGATGTTGGGAGTGGTGAAAAGAAGTTTTTAATGGCGCACAATGCCCTCGTTATCATGATAAGAGGGCTGTACTCCAACTGGAAGCAGCCAATTGCTTACTTTTTCGTTCACACGCAGTTTGAAGCAAAAGAATTAATAATTGTCATTAAAGAATGTATTGGAAAATTAACGCAATGTGGGTTACTTGTGGATGCTCTTGTAACTGACTTGGGATCCAATTTCATTGAACTTGCTAATATCCTGGGAGTAACAGCTGATGAACCAGAATTTGAAGTAGATGGTCAAAACATCATTTATCTCTTTGATACATGTCATTTGATTAAAGCCACCAGGAATAACCTGATGAAAAATGTTTTAATCTTTGATGGAAAAAAAACATCTTGGTCATATGTTGAATATTTTTATCAAAGAGACAAATCACATTTTTACTGGAGCGCACCTAAACTCACTGATTCCCATATTTATCCTACAAATTTTGAAAAAATGAAAGTTAAACTCGCTACTCAAGTTCTCAGCCACACAGTTGCCAGTGGTATGGCTTTAGGTGCACTTTCGGGAGAATCTCTAGGAACCATTGAAGTCATCGAAAAGTGCAATAATCTTTTTGATTTGCTGAATTCATCCTGCAAAGATATCAACCCGTTGAAAAATGTTTTCGAGGGAAACGAAACACAATTGAACTATTTGAATGAAATGGCAGATTTTATGAAAAAAATTAAAATATATAATACCGAGGGGAAAGATGTAACATCATGGTCAAAATTCAAACCAAGTTGGATTATAACAATAAACGGCATCAAAAGACTTTGGAACAGGTTATCAGCGTCTAACTTCAAATATCTCATCACTAGAAGAATAAATCAAGATGTGATAGAGAACTTTTTTGGAAGTATTAGGCAACAGGGTGGAAACTGTATAAATCCTTCAGCAATACAATTCGAGAGAGCTTTTAGAAAACTTTTTTATCAGAATTACCTGCATTCCACTGGTATGAATTGTATACAGGATAATGATGAATTGTTAGCAAATATTAGTCAATTTGATTGTTCTGATACTGATGTAGATAAGGAAATTGAAACTAATGCAATTTCTCTTCCTGATTATGATTATAAAAATGAAAGTATTCCAACACAAAATGCTTTTGTTTATGTGTGTGGCTATCTGATCAGAAAAGCACTGAAGGTTCATAGATGTGATATTTGTGAGAAGTTATCCAAAGACTCCGAAAAATTAGACATCGATAAGTTATTCATCTACTTCAAAGCCTATGATACTGATAAAAGTATTTATGGAGGATTGAGGGTGCCTAGTGAACGATTTATCAATTATGTTTATGTTTTGGAGCAGATATTTTCATCTACATTTGAAGAGATTTGCAGGAGACAAAGGATTTCTCAAACTTACTTTGAAAAAATGAAAGAAGTACAATATTGTTAATGCTAGAATGTCTTAACTGGTTTTCAGTTGAAGAACGTATATTGTATATGACTATGATCTTTATATTCAAACTAAACAAAGGATTGCTGCCCAATTACTTTCAAAAGTTCTTATTAAGAAATAATGAAGTCCATAGTTACAATACGAGAAGAAATGACAACTTTTACATCAATAAAACTAATACTAAATTTGGAATGAATAGCATGTTCCATAAAGGTTTAAACAAATTTAATAAACTACCACAATTTGTAAAATTATCTACTTCAGTCAACCAATTTAAATCACAATTAAAGAAGTATATTAGTGACAGCTCATCGTAATATTTAATATTCACATTTATCTATTTGTGTAATTTTGTGATATGTATTTATGTATATATGTATGTATGTATATATATATATATATGTATGTATGTATATATGTATATATATTTTTTCTTTTTTCGTATATATGTACACTTTGAAATGGTCGATAAATTTAAATAGTTAATAATGTTGTTATATATTTATACATTTGTATGTTTTTATATTAGGCTTGCCTACTTAATAAATACTTACTTACTTATTGTCATCCTTGTACGAAATTTCCTCTAGAATATGTAATAAAATTATTTATTAGGTTGAGAATATTTTATACTGTGAAATATGCAAATCAGGATTTCAAAGCCAGTAAGGGAAAGAAAAATAGAAAAATAAGCATTCTCTCTCATATTTGATTGATTTTATTTGATTTTTACGAAATGATCATAAATAGTGTTGAGCGGAGTTTTATTTTTTTGTGTGCATATCGACTAATGTTCATTATATGTTGAGTATATTTAATGCACCTCAATCCTGAAAATTTTTTTTTGTTGATGTTGGTTATGTGCCAAAATAATTAGTGAATAAACTATCGTATTTTCTGGAAAGGACTTTGTGTTATTTCTCACCTCATCTGTAGAATTTTGAAAACAATTGTAATAAAAGAATTATCTGGTTATTAAAACTAAGAGGATTGTACTCTCTAACTCTCAAAATACAGAATTTTAAACAAACGTATTAAACAAATCTGAAAAATAAATAACAGTAACCTCATTGTAGACTTGTAAAATAAAATTGAATCAGCATGCAGCATCATAGGAAAAGGTAAGATCAAAATCAGATGATATTTAGAATAAAACTCAGTCAGACCTTCTAAATTACTTCAATATTAGGACCCCTTCAGATAATTTATGCAATTGACTTTCGTACAAAATCTTATTCTGGGGAATATCGAGTAAAGCTTAAAGACTGTTTGTACTCCAAAAGGAAACTGCTATACGCATTTACATACTTAGTAGACGACTAATTGCAAAGAAATATTCTGAAGAAGGAAAATTCGTACGTTTCCTAGCATTTTTTATATTTACCAGCTACTGACCCCACGTAAAAACTTACTCTAAATCATTAACAGGCTCAAACAAAAATTACTATAATGAAAGACATTCAAACTTACTGGAAATACCTGCCATAGACTGCGACCGTGTCAGAATATAATCTAATTATATTGGTAATTAATTATTTAACAAATTGCAAACCATGTTAGAGAGATGCCACTGCAGAATTTCAAATCGTATGAATAAAAACCCATCATTCGAGCAAGCTTTATATTCCAGTAAAGAGTACCTTGACATTTTCTTTGTGTTATGTACGAAATTATAGTATGGATCGACATTTTCGCAATCGTAGAAAAATTACTGTACAACTCATGTGGATTGCTCATTTCTCACATGTATGCATTGCAGCACTTGCCTTCTGCTCATTGTACAATATACTATCATAGACTGAAGGATGTCTTACATAATTTGAAGAAAGTTAAAATTTTCTTTCTAAAACACATATTTTAAATTATTTTTTGAAGTAGTTTGTTCAAATATCAGAAAATTCTTTTCAATATACAAATATTGAATGTAAAAATATTTTGATTTTCATTGATTCATTAGATATACCTACTTCAATTAATTGAACACCTAGTGAATTATGCTCCCCACATAAATTTATCTCAGTGTATAATATACCAAATGTAGCGTACAATTTCTCAGTGTGAACTTAACTTGTACTTCAAGGTTACGAAAATTACGGAATGAAAGATCAAAGACACCGCCTATTAGTGTCGCCTCTGTATTGTTCCCTACTCTGTGTCATAACAATAACAAATCTCCCCCTCCGAACTCAGAGTTTTCCTCCTCACCATAATCTGTAACAAAGGATAGTGCTCTGAAGCTTTCATAACAAATGTGTGTTGTGATTATAGAAATGGCATCTCTATGTCTTTTATTGCTCGGAGGAATTTTCCAAAGAAAATTCTGGGTTATTTTGGCCCTGTATAAATCTGACGGGAGTGCAAGTAATTCTGGTATATATATGAGGGCTAAAGAATCAGTGCCACAGCGGCCTCTGATGCCTATGGTTACTTGATAGCCGTGCGAGTTTTCAAGAAAATGAATTTTTCAGAGAAAAATTTGGGTTTTTTGGCCCTGCATAAATCTGACGGGAGTGCGAATAATTGTAGTCTACAGAGGGTATAGAGCACTGAAATGAAATTATATGATGACTGGAATGCTCGTCAGGCTGCGCGACTGGATTTCTCATGGAGGCCGCCATGTTTGTTTTGTGGTTCCTGCCGTTCCTGGCAGTGGCGGAGGAATCGAGTTTGAGTTGCACTGCACTGGTGTGTTTACAAACCATAAATTGGGAAACTAATGACACGTACGTGCAGATGAATGTCTCTCTCGCACCCATACAAGTACCCTAATAACACAAGATGTCCAATGGACATCCGTTTTATATCCATTATATGTACATGGTGTCCATGGACATATTTTGGACATCCATAGAATGTCCACATGAAGATGTCCCATGTACGTCCAGGCCAGTAGGTCCATATGGTGTCCATTTCATGTCCACATAGCGATGTCCATCTAACTTCCGTTTAATGTAGTCCATATGATGTACATATATATATATATATATATATATATATATATATATATATATATATATATATATATATATATATATATATATATATATATATATACGTTTTAAATTCAATGGACGCCGAAAAACACCACAAAAACTTTAATTCAATCAACCAATCAAAACGCTCAAACATATTATTCACAACCGGGCAACCCAGCCAAACTCGAATGCACGGCAACGACGGCAACGTCGCTACTGCTGCAGATTCGCGCGTTCATGAAAGTTTGGTTATTTCAGTTTAAGATGCCTAAAAACCCTGGTGTGTCAAGTGATTCGATTTTGTTTTGATTTTTCAGAAGACAAATAAACAAATGAAATAGTGGTCTGCTTCTTTAGTCGGTCCCAGAGATGGCGCCCTCTGATACAATTTTAGTCCTGTCAATATTCCAGGGATATGGTGATTGAAGACTGTTGTCAATTTTATGGAATTTCAACAAACTTCAAATACTATTCAGAAATGAATAGTTGTGACGGAATCTAAATTTCATGGTGCAATTTCCTTGTATTGATGACTATTATTAATGTGTTTCTCCATTTTGCTATATATTTTTTTAGAAATTCTCATTCATTCAATAATAATTCAATTTGTTTGATTGACTCGTCCGTTACTTGATGAAGATCCATTCATAAAATACACAGAAAACGATTCGATCTCCACAAACGTTATTCAATCAGACAGTGAAGAAGCTACTGTGCTAGCGAAACATGTCTGATTGAATACAATTTATGAATATCTAATCGTTTTCTGTGTAGTTTGTACAATAATAATTTGATCATGTTCCGTTTTGTATCATTTGTGGGCAATCCAGAGAGACTAACAATAATTCATCTGTATCCAGTACCATATCATGAAGATTATGACATAGGATCTTGTATTATTAGAAAACATTTTAATGAAAATAATGGCACGAATGCATCTCACGGAATCCCGCCATTCCTGATTATATTAGCACAAGATTGACAGGTTCTAACGGTGAATTTTCATGAAGCTTAATTTCAATACTTCCAAATGAAATGCGTGGTTATTATTGTAGTTAATTGCATTTCAGTAAAAGATGATATAAATAAGTCGAAAGTGTAACAAATAAAACTGATTGGTGATAGTGATTCAGTAAATTCCAATAATAAGGTTTTTTTTTATTCAGTTCATTCGTCGGCAATTGGCGAAAGAAAATAAGATCGCAGCGCCACCTATAGCAATACTTTAAACTACGAATCACGGACAAAGGTTTTTGACTTTACACGTGTTTATATGGCGTTTTGACGATCTGTACTCCTATTTTCAAACAATTTGTGAAAATTTGTGATTTCTATAACTAAAAAGTGATTGTGTTTTTATTGAAAGACTCTAAAGAACGTTTCAGTCAGGTGATTCAAAGGAATTTCATCTCCGATTAGTTTTGAATGCTTCTGCAATTCAAGGTTGCATGGCGTTTTGATGATCTGTTCTCCTATTTTCAAACAATTTGTGAAAATTTGTGATTTCTTCAACTGAAAAATTATTGTGTTTCTATTAAAAGACTTGAACGATAGTTTCAGTGTAGTTTACAAATATTTTACGTGTTTTTTGAAGTCATGATTTGTGAGTTATTGATCTGATTCATTCTGTTGATTAAGGATATTTCCATGCTCGTTTTCTGTTTCTGTTCGTATTTTTTTGGTTTATACTGTTGATAGACTGCCAAATATGGGAAAATACAATCCTAGTTGTTCAGTCCCAGGATGCAGGACATATGGCAAGAAGAAAAATGTGGGATATCACAAATTTCCCCCAAAAATAAAAGCAAGGTTAAAAAATCACCAATTGGTTCGACCAGATTGAAGAAATTGACCAAAGGAAAGCATGGATTTTGAAACTGAAAATTGGCAAGCTAAATAATATCGAAGTATATGCTTGTTTGACAAACAGACTGATGAATGAATCAGATCAATAATTGATCGCAAATCATGACCTTCAAAAACAAGTAAAATATTTGTAAACTACACTGAAACTATCGTTCAAGTCTTTTAATAGAAACACAATAACTTTTCATTTAGAGAAATCACAAATTTTCACAAATTGTTTGAAAATAGTAGAACAGATCATCAAAACGCCATACAACCTTGAATTTCAGAAGCATTCAAAACTAATCGGAGATAAAATACCTTTGAATCACCTTACTGAAACGTTCTTTAGAGTCTTTCAATAGAAACACAATCACTTTTTAGTTATAGAAATCACAAATTTTCACAAATTGTTTGAAAATAGGAGTACAGATCGTCAAAACGCGATATAAACACGTGTAAAGTCAAAAACCTTTGTCCGTGATTCGTAGTTCAAAGTCGTGCTATAGGTGGCGCTGCGATCTTATTTTCTTTCGCCAATACTTGAAAACTTCTGTGCTTGTAAATTTGCCCTAACAGGAAAACCGACCGTGGCGGTACACGCAAATGCGGAATATTTGGGAAACAGGTCACGATTTCATTTGTTTTCTCTTAATCAAGCTGGCGAATTGTCTCCCGTTTTATCCCACAGTTTTGCAGGTATGAGTCGACACACCAGGGGTTTTAGACATCTTATTTCAGTTATTTGCATTCTTTGCATTATTTGTTTTTTGTGCTAGGTGTTTCGTAGTGGCGTGGGGTGTGTTGTGGGTAATTTCGCTAATTTCTGATTTGATTCTGGATTGTGATTTGGTGGTACTGGTTTTTGTGTTTAATTAGATAAAAGCTAGAAGTTGGTTTATAGATTCAACTGAACTAACAATTATGTTTAACGTAACCTAAAAACTGGACTCATTGGGGTGTATTTTAAAAACTGTTGTTTATCATTAGAAACTGTGAACTTCATTATGGATAAACAATGTCTCTATTTCGATGTTAGTACTCCGCTATGAGTTGTCTGGCATTTTTTTTTATTTTTCCCAAAAACAATAATTGTACTACTATGGAAACAAATTACTATTTAATGCTTATTTTCAGGTTATAAAAGTAATGCACTATCCAACAATAATGAAGATTCTACATTTTGCTCCAGCAAAGGTGAGCTTTATATTTTATTTTAGAAACAATTTTTACTGTCAGTTGTTTCCTTAGGTCAAACAAGTGAAACCACATCTACAAATCATACCGGGGATACATTTGATCTTGCAGATAGATGCCTCTGCTGTCCAATGCATAGAATGGGTAATTTGTTTGAGACATGAATATTACTTGCATTTCACCAATATTTTTCAGAAATGGAACAATTAAATACTTTAATCTGTACTCTGCAGAGCACTGTTTCTGAAAATCTAAAAATTCTTCTAAGGAAGCAAAATATTCTGACGAATATTGTAACAGATGCTGTTGGGGAAATACATTCTATTTCTGAAGGTGTTTAGAAAATTAAAATAGCAGAAACTCAAGATGGTGGCTATGAAGAATCGGTATTCAATCTATTTCCATTTCCTATCGAAAAATGGAAAAATTGAAAATGGCAGAAGATTTCTGGTCAGAGGAGTCGAATTTCAAAGCATCTGTGAGTACTGTGAATCCTACATTACTTGCAATAAGAAGATGGCTGAGGAGGCTGCCAGGAAGTATCTGAGGAGGGCTAAGGAGAGGAGTGTTTCTGAAAATCGGCTAATGAATCATTAAGGGCCAGTTTCACAGGTTCCAGTTAGAGTCCATATCAATTAAGTAATTGTTAGATTGTGAACCTGTCAACGCCATTGAAAGAATGTCATTCACCGTCTAAACTTTCAGTTAGTTATCTGAAGGTTAACTGGGACCTGTGAAACTGGCCCTAAGTCTATTTCATTCTGAAGAGAATTTAATTTTTAGTTGAAAACTGAATAATTTCTATTATACAATTTCATATTTTTAATGTGTTATATTCAAGAAAAAGAAACTACTGAAACAACAAAACTACTTCAACTTATTCGACGCGCATTTTGCCGACAAAGTTAGCATCTTCAGGAGCAAAACAATTCTTTTAGCTCCTGAAGATGATAACTTTTGTTGACGAAACGCGTGTTGAGTTGAGTTGAAGTAGTTTTGGTGGCTAGTTTCTTTTTCTTGAATTGAATTCACACCATATTTTGCATTTATCGATTTAGTTGGATATATGTGTATATTATTTTATTTGATTAAAACTTTCGTTATTCTATTTTATTTTACTTATTTTACTACCATGAAAGCCCATTGACAGCCCATGAATGTACATAAGGGCATCGTTTATGCCGTGTGACACCGACTCATGGTACACCCCACTTTTCTCCTTTGTTTCTTTAGCAATATCTCTGAAATTTGGAATATTGAATATGCTCACTAGACGTCACTTTTTGATATGTGTCGTATAGTGAGCATATTCAATGTTTCAAATTTCAGAAATATTGCTAAAGAAACAGGAGAAAAGGGGGGTGTACCATGAATCTGTATCACACGGTATGTAAGAGGATGTCCTATGGATATCCAAAATGAAAAAAGTTAATGTCCAATGGATGTCCATATTCAGTCCGATGTACATTCCCTGGTTGTCCAGATTATCCATCCAATGGATGAATTAAATGAACATCCTATGAATATCCAGTATGGATGTCCAGGATGGACAGTCTATGGATGTCCAAAAAGGTGGAAAGTGATTATCCCATGGACGTCCTTATGTAATCTGGTGTACATAATCTGGTTATCCATTGGACGAACTTGTGTTATTAGGGTAAGCAATAAAGTATTTCTCTGCTAGATTGCATGTGCCTCCTTTCTTCATCTCCTAGAGTTATCACTTTATACAGAGGAACTAAGAGCATTCCAGTCATAATATTATAATTTCATTTCAGTGGTATAGAATCAGTATCACAGCGAACTCTGATGTCTATGGCTAGTTGATGGCAGTGCGAGATTTCAAGAAAATTAATTTTTCACAGAAAATTTAAGTTTTAATGGCCCTGTATAAATCTGACGGGAGTTCAAGTAATTCTGGTCTATGGGGGATATATAATCAGTGCCACAGCGGCATATGATGCCTATGGCTAGTTGATGACCGTGCAAGTTTTCACAAAATTTGTTAAGTTTTATTGCCCCTGTATAAACAAAGACCCGGTACAAACCCTAAAAGAACACTAGCTGATTAAATACAACTGACAGTCTTGTAAAATATACCCCCGACGCCACTGGAGTTCGGGTAACTCCGGAAATTTCGGCAACTGACGACCTTTCGCATTCGCAGCTGTCTTCACACCGCTAAGTCCGCTAATGGTGGATTTATGCAGCAGTCATAAGTCTTAAGTCATAAGAAAGAATACTCGTCAGTGATTGGTTGGAATATACGGACCAACCAATTATTGACGAATATTCTTCCTTATGACTTAAAACTTATGACTTATGACTGCTGCATAAATCCACCATAATTGTTTTATGTTATGGCAGCCTACTCTGTGGTTATGGTAAAAGAATTTTGAACTTTAAAGATCATTTCAAGGCATAAAAATATATATTATGAGAATATTTCTATGTTTCAAGGAGAGCAAAAGATTTATGTCAAAACTCTTATGTTGTTGATTTCCATTCTCGTTGTTCAAACTCGAAATTTGAGAAAACACTTTTCTTTCTAGACCCCATTATCTGATAATGTTCCCAATACTTCAACCAAAGAAAGTGAAAGAATAACTGATGATTCGCTGTTTCTTGTAACTCTGAGAAAGCGGGGAGAAGTTGGTAAGATTTACTTTTGTAAATCTGATGTTGGTGACTTAACTAAATTTGAGGTATTTTCTGTTAGGAACTGGTGATGAAGAAAGTAATACTATTGGTTGTATAGAGGAAGATAGCCCATAACACACCGAACCCATGGACGAAACTGTTGTCTTTCTGAACATGGTTAATATTGTGCAGAGTTACTGGATAGTTGATCCCTGACGATGAGTGAAGCACACAACATAGAAAACAAAACAAATCCCCAATGTGCTTCTCAAATTTGGAAAGAAAACGAATGACTAGAATTACATCTTCCAAACTTGGACCCATGATCAAACAGAAGGCCTAAATGATAAATAACAGAAGCCATGAGAGCAGGGGTGGATAATGAGGATGATGTTGCAGTTAAATATGAAACAGAAAATGGAGATTTCACATGTAGACTTGTTATTAACCCAGGAATCCCTTTCTTGTCCCCTGACAGTTGTTTTTGATACCATTACCAATATCTACCATTTGTTGGAAATAAGAACATTTGTATTTAGACTATTGAAAAAAAAACTCACTGTAAAACAATGTGTGGAACAGGGGTATTTCTTGAAAACAGTAAGGGAGTGTTAGCTTTAAAAAATACATAAATTATTTTCAAATTTTAGGGCAATTAGCTCTAACGGGATTACATTGTTGTGGACTGGGATTTGGATCCTGTACCAATATTAACAAGATTCTATTTTGAATATTTCAAATCCAATCATGAGCGTTATACAGTCAGCGTTAACTGTGGCTTTGGAATCGATTCTTGCCACTACTACATACTTTGGCAAAGGACAGAACAGACTGGTACAAATTTGATGACAGTTGCTTAAATAGTTTATCGAATTGGAGCCTCTAGAGACCATACTTCCTTTTTACTGAAAAGCAGCTATAATAATTGTAAAAGCGAATACGCCACCGGAGCTCTGATACATTTTTTTTCATTATTTCTTTATTACTGCTGTATTCAATATTTTAATAAAATAGTTAAATAGGAACACAATTTTTTTCCAGTTTTAAATATTTTTTTACTTCATAGATCATGTATCTATAAGTAGAAAAATGTGTGAACTCAGGGCAATGCGTAAATTTATCGATGTTTCTCTAAAAAAACTGACTCGATCAAATTTTGAATATATTTTAACTTTCACTTTCGGACATCAAAATAATAAACAATTGTTGAAGTTGACAGATGACGTATCATCAGTATTTCCAACATTTTAAAAACAAAGTATGTTACCGACCTCTCTGACAGCGAAAAAACGATCACCAAAATCCTGTAGAATATTTTCAATTATTTGTTGGAATTTTGCTACGGTTGACAACACTTGATGTAACCGATGCTTTCCCAAAGAGATTAAACGTTATTTGACCAGGGAAGTCTAATCCCCATAAGACAATGGGGCACTAATAAAAAGAGATCAAAGAAAGTTTGTGACGTAGTTGGACATGTCATGGCCGCCGTTCTCTATAGACAGTGACGGACTGGCCAGAGCTTATTAAACCCTCCTGTTAGTTTATTCTCTTTGATGCTTTCCGATGTGGAACACAACACGATAGCCAGTTTTGGTACAGCTACCAGCTACTCCATTCGGGTGCGATTACGTGAGCTATAGAATTCTATAGTCGACAGTTATATCTCTGTCTCTCCCGTGAATTCAACCATAATGACACCACCTATTCGAAGAAAAGTAGAATTCTATGGCTCACGGAATCCCACCCCAGTCCATTTCCATTTGTAATTCGTATGAATACTGAAATTCTGAAACATAAATATAAAACGTAACTTGCAACCGTATGAAATCGTCAGAAGCTGAAATTTGTTCTTATTCCAGTGTCTAGTATTATTTTTTAGCGCACTGTGGAAATTGGCAACAGTGGCAACGTTGAATGGTGTAGGAAAAAGTGAATAGGGAAAAGGGGAAATGTCAAATGATAGAAAATTAAACTTATCGGCCATTTTGCTCTGTGGTTCATTGTGTTAGGTGGTGTTAAGATATATTCTGTGAATTTAAGAAATTATTCAGGTAATTAAATATATTTGGTAAAAAGTATATTTATTTTAATTTCACATTTAGAAAACAATATGCAATTGACGGTGTTTCCGTCCAGTTGTAAATGCCGGCTTATTCCACTTTTGATACCCGACATTTTGCTTCATAGCAAGGACGCTTAACTTGTATTTTTTTTCATTATGATTATTTTGAATTTAAGGCTGTGGCTTAGTCGAATCGCTATAAGTATCACCTAAATTTCGACGTCAGTTTTGTATCTCTTAACAGTTATGTATCTTTTTCTTTGATGAAATTGAAAAATGGATGGACGCCCGTGGGCCGTGATGTCAAGGAAAACAAATTGTTTTAGCATTCCTAAATGCGCAGAAAACCAAGTTATCTTCAGCAGTAAGATTTCTAGTCTGTATAAAAATATTAGAAATCCTACAAATTTAAATGCTTATATAGGTATATACAAGAAACAAGTGTGGTAAGGGGGAAACATTTGTTCTCAATCATAATAATTTTAATTGATCAATTTTGATAATATAAGGGTTGATAGTCAACATAATTTTAAAATTTTAAATATGTTAAAATCGAAAGTTGAACCTCTTGTATCAAATGGCACCATATACAACAATGTTTAGTTTATACTAAAAATCTTTGATATTAGCGTTATGTTTATGATAATGCCTTGTGCTAAAGTTGACTAAATCCACCCTAAATTAGGTATAGCCAAGTTGCGGGCTTCTTCACGAAAAAAAAGTGTTACTTTCACAGTTTTATCTCCTGAACACGAATTTAAAGAAATTTTGTGGGGATCTCAAATAATTTTCGAGTTATGTCCCTTTGAATCTAAAAAAGTGACCATTTTCAATCAAAAATCGCACAAAATGCCGCCTCCCTTGACAGGTTTTTCAGGCGCTAAGCTACAATATTTCACAATTACAAACACCAAAACCAAGCTTTTTATACAATTAAACCTAGCCTAGTTTTTCCTTGGTTCATAGTTATTTTAATTCTTGTGGTAAGTTGGCAGGGTTGGCATATATGATATTGGATATACAGTGTGTTACTTCTCATGGAAACACCCTCGTATTTTCTGTAATTTTTGACGTAGAACCATGACATTTTCAGGATCGATAGATACACTAGAAATGAACTCACTGCACAAAAGGGGTCATCCTTCGTGATATACACTGCACGCCAGCAGCGATGGAACCACTAATTTTTCCGGAAAGTTATACTGGTCAAAATCCTTCGTTTTGTGTTCAAGATCCCCAAATTACTACTAATGCACCTGTTTCACTTCTCATGGAAACGTCCCCATCATTTTCGACGTAGAACCATTGCCTAGAGGAGAATAGTCAAACAATCCCTGTGCAAAATGCATTAGATGGCCGTCACCTGAGACATCTATACTATTTTACTGGAAACATTGAAAATGTATCCAGTAATGTGGCGCCGTCATCGGATGGCACGCAAAACTATACTTCTGTCTCTTTTTAAAATAGAACCATTGTCTAAAGAAGTATAGTCAGTCAATCTTATGGGATTATTATTGGATGACGATGGGGTTTATTAGTAGATGGCGCCAGCACGGTTGCCCCCAAAAAGGAGACATCGAATGAGATGGAAAGTGTCATAGTAATCGCGTAAAGTTAATAATGAATGGTCATTATTTCGTGTTTTTGGTTGGCTCAGTGTCCGTTCCACCTGCCATTTGCAATTTGCATGTAAACGAGAGAGCAAAGTAGCGAACTTTCATGGTGTTTGGCATTTCATTGTTTTTGTCTTGTTAGGTCTCAGTCGTTTTCGAATTCACATAGATATTTTCAGGGTGATTTCTCTTGACAACGTTCATGATGACAACCGATGATTGGTTTCAAGTTATGAAGGTGATAATGCCATTTCCGACAGTTACATACCATTTTATTTTCTGTTTTTATTGAAAGCTTTTATTTAACTTGCTCTGTGTGTGGGACACCCAGTATATTTTCACCTCCTTTGTCCCCGCATGACATTCTGAATACAACCATGTATCATTTGTGACTTTTTGTTGCCAATTTTTTTTGCAATTTTGAATTTCATTTTTTATTTTAGAGTGCTATGGATACGTTCAAATCACTAATTACAGCCCTAAGATTTTGGGCTTCACTGTTTTCGGTCAAAATGTAAGCGCGATGTGAAATTTAATTTTAAAATTGAA
The DNA here is from genome assembly GCA_944452925.2 of Chrysolina oricalcia. Lineage (NCBI taxonomy): Eukaryota > Metazoa > Arthropoda > Insecta > Coleoptera > Chrysomelidae > Chrysolina > Chrysolina oricalcia. Next base: position 34,460,440 of record OX101825.2, on the reverse strand, counting down.
ATTTCTATTTTTTTCAATTGGTGACTCGTCGGGTTAGGATAAAATGCCATTTTATTACGATTCATTTGATACCACACACTTTTAGTTTTTGAACAATATTCCGTCAAAACACTTAAAAAGCTACGTTAGATTTTTCCTAAAATAAAGCATCTTTAAAATACCTAAGTTAAATGCATCAAGTAACCGTTGACAAACAAAACTGATGAAACAAAATCATTAAGGAGATCGACTTCTTATTTTATTTCGCTTTTGCAAAAGTAAATTTCGTATTTATTGTGTAATTATTTGAAGAATATATTCATGATAATATTTATGCCAGATGTTATTAGCCTTTGGATTATTGATTTTGTTTTATTACTTGTGTTGGTTATAGGTTGTTCGATGCATTCAAATCTTATTTCTATCTCTTATTTTGTTATCTGCTGAAGTTTTCTTACGGAAGTTTGTTTGAAATCTATTTATGTGCAGTATCAAATTAATTGTAATCCGACGAGCCGTCATGTTGCCATCTGAAAATAAATAGTAATGGAAATTTTGCATGCAGATACATTTTGATCAAAAACAGTAAAGATGTATTATTGTCAAAATTTTAGGACTGAATTTAGTGATTTGAAGAAATGCATGGCACTTTAGAATAAAAAATTAATTTAAAAATAAAAACAAAATTTTGTTACAAAAAGTAACAAGTCACATGGTTGTATTCAGTCAATCATGTGGAAAAAATTAAGTGAAAAAAGACCGGGAGTCACAATTGAAAATCGAAAGTTTATGTCACTTCTGGTGAAATTGGAAGTTGCATGAAGCTCAGTTAAATGTCAAAAGATGCAGTTTAATGTCTTATACAGATCCTCCAAATTTCATTCTATTATCTTCAAAAACAAGAAAGTTATAGGGGCTAGCCACTTTCCGCGGCCACCCGCTATATCAGCAACTCTAAGTTGGTTAAGGCGGATTTAGCGGATTCACAATGCATAATTTAGTGCATATGCGTAATTTTAAGGCTACTTTTCCTGATTTAAAATGCGTAATTTTTCTGCATACTCCATAACAGTTCAACACAGGGATATCTTTATAAATTGTGAAACGGGTAAATCATTTCAATCGAGTCCCTGTATTGAACTTTGATGGATTAGGTGTGAATTAAAATTACGCATATGCACTAAATTATGCATTGTGAATCCGCTAAATCCGCCTTTACTTGAAGATTATCGCCGCCAACTATCGAATTAAAATATGAGCATAACTTCCCCTTTATTTTTAATAACTTCCCCTTCATTTTTAATAACTTCCCCTTCATTTTTAATAACTTCCCCTTCATTTTTAATAACTTCCCCTTCATTTTAATGTTTTTTCAATTGGTGACATTGCTAAAACTATTTAAATTTATTGCTAAATCAATAATTGCTAATCTGTTGTATACCATATTACTAAATTCGTGGAATTTCGACATTTTCTGTATTTTTCGTTTGCAACATATATTGTACAAAATAGCACAAATTAAACAATTGAATATGTATGAAGGGAATTTTGCACAAATTTGAATTCGAATAGTTAGCCGCGCATATCCCAAGTTACCAACTTACCATAAGCGTGAAAATTACTAACAATTAGGTCAGGATTTGGTAAAAGAAGGTCGATTTATTAACGTTGTGCTTGTAATTGTAAAATATGGATAGAGTAGCGTTTGAAAACAGTGTCGACGAAAAGAAGAAGACACTTTGTGTGACTTTTGTCTTCTTTTTTTAATCCTGATAAACTTACCTTTGTCCTTAAATCTTAAAATCATGAATAGTTTTATTGAAGTCACCCTCACACAAACTGTTACAGTGTTGAGGTCTCGATTTAATTTCTCATTGTTTAGTTATTTATCATCAAAATCTTAAATGTTATAATGCTATATATTAAATTAACAAACAGCATTGAGTAATCGTGATCTAGTGGAGGAGTTCTTACAAGCATAAATTCTTATAAGTTGTCAGAAGTTGTTGAGAATGTAATTTTCTCCCTACCTTTGTTTATCGCTTCAGGCCAAGAAAGTGGTCCTAGTTGAACTGTACTTATGTTAATGTATTTTTACTATTTTTACCATATATGCTTGTGTGTATTTCGAAATGTGGGATGACGTGTTCTACACCCAATAGGATATTTAAATGTTATAAATAATTATGATTCTGAAGAAAAACTTTGAGCATGCTAGCTCTGAGGATCTCCCTTTACACAACTGTCTTGGTTTAGTTTAGTCATAGTTTTTGTGTCTTCATTTACATTTTTTTTCTGTAAAGATAATCAGGTGGGTAAACATTATTCTGAAACAAACGCTTACCCAAATGTTAATGCTATGAGTTGTACCAAGGGACATTTTTTTGAATGCGTGTTGATTGAAATTAAGTAGTTCCTTTTTTTGTTGACTACCACGGCCCATATAATTAATTTCATTATTGCCCTACTGATTTGATTCCTGTACGAATGGCTAAATATGTACTGAATATGTATTTGAAAGCGGGACACCCCCAAAAATTGTTATTTATTATCTGATTCAAAAGTTATATTTTTCAATGGATAGAGCATCAATAGATTAGTGCCATCTAAATTCGAAATGTAGTATTGTTTCCCCTAAACCCGCCTCAGAAGATTCATATAATAGAAGAGTTCGAAACTGATACTCCTACAGAGAAAAACAAAAGACGTAACCAGTCAAATTCATCAAGTCATTAGTTTTCATTATTATTTCTCTTTGCAATTTCGGTTACACCGATTTGCAATTATCATAAATCCAGTGGAGTAGTAAAACTTTATTTTAAAAAATTAGAAATTTTGTATTGTATTTCAAAGTTACGGCAGTTTAATGGAAGTTTTTTTAAAAAAAAATCGTTCAAATTCTGATAAAAAAGATAGAGGTGCCCTACTTTTGAATGGGTCAGTCTGTAGATATACTCCTAGTTTTTCTTCATACCGAATAGACTATAGGCTGATACAGATTTCACTATTCTGTTTTTGTCTGTTATTTTAGAATGAGCGAAATGGACGATAAAGACCGTTCAAGAGACAGAGATCGTCCAAGAAGAGAAAGGAATACCCGTTTCAATGACAGCGGCAGAGACCGCAGCAATGATCGGGGTAGAGAACCCAGAAGCATGAAGTCTTCTCAAAATAGAGTGTACGTATCAAACATTCCTTATGAATATCGCTGGCAAGACATAAAAGATCTGTTTCGTAACCAAGTTGGTGATGTTCAGTTTGTCGAGTTGTTTGTTGATGATAATGACAAACCCAAAGGTAGTGGTATAATCGAGTTTGCTGATTCGTCTTCTGTAAAGAAATGCATGGAGCTCATGCAACGGTATGAAGTTAAAAGTCGCAAGTTGGTCATAAAGGATGATGCAGGTGTTATCAGAGATAAACATGGGGCCATCATTGGAGGCGGTGGCTCAAAGAGAAATAGAGACAACGATAGGTTTCGTGATGATCATCATAGAGATATGGGCGGTAATAATTTGTCGCTGAGAAACGATGACGTCAAGTGGGGTAACACATATGGTTTGAGTCCTCATTTTCTTGAATCGTTGAATATTGATGCTCCTCTTAATAATAAGGTGTTTGTGGCAAATGTAAGTATAATTTTTTTGTCTTTTTGTTTGGTAGGAATGATGGATTATGTGCCTCGTGTATTTGGAAATAATGATATTTATTGGATATTGGCAGGGAACAGAAGGATATGGTGCTTATTTTCTGGTGTTCAGCATCAAAATTAATTTTGATGATTTCGTTTCACTCATTTAATTTGACTAATCTGTGTCATTTTGGAAATAGGGCATTTTCCAAAATGCTGAGTACCTACTCGTTCCATTTTTGAATTTTTCTAAATAATTCATTGTTTTGAATTATTGTTCTGGCATGCCTTTTGGTAGATTTGTCAACCAGAAAGTACTTTGACAAAGTATTGGGTCTAATGACAATGAAAATGGCAGTGTTCCCGATACTCTTATAAAACTGGGCTTCATTGTTGATTTTAATAATATGAATTTTTGAAGAGGTGTTAATTTTTATTAATGTGTAAAATCAGACTATTTTTTGTGTTGTACTACTGTCTTGAATTAGCATATCTTATGCTCCCAATAGTGGTTTGTTTTCCTTTTGTATATTCAGCTATTGGATAAACTTGTAGTTCGAGAATTAAAATCTTCGTGAAATCGATTGTGCAGAAACATGCAAGTTAATGTCATACAAAAAATAATGTAGATGTGTTCCCGTTACAGCCTTTCTAGTGTAAAATAACTGAATATCTTTTCCTAAAAGAGCATTACACTATGCTGTGAAAATCGTTAGAATCTCTGCAATTGTATTCTTAGAAGAATCTTGGCAAAATAAAGATGTTGTAGGAAGCAGTTACTTTTTCTGTTCTAGCTCCACATATAAGATACAATGCTCCATGAGGATCAAGTATCACTTAGGTTTATGTGATTATTAGGACTAAGATCAACATTTACTTCTAATCCTTGTTCAACATCCTTTTCTTGAAATATATGGCGCCATTTTTACGAATATAGTCGAAAATAAGGTTGTTTTCACATTATGATCATTACTTTTATAATACAGGAGGCTTGTGTTTATTGTGACAATATATACTGGGTGAACCAAAATAAATACTGTTTACCTTTCAAATCTGGTTCAGGTGGGTCTTCATATTTGATGTCACAGGGGCTGTTTTGTGAACGCTGCGTTTTAAATTTTGTGTTAAATTAGCCATTTTCGAGTCTTGATTACCTGATTTTTTAGTCCAGTTATCTTTCAAATTTGAGTAGGGTTCATAAAATATCAATTGAAATTAAACATTTGGGTTCAAGAATTTGTAGCCCTGTGTAGTTTTTGTGCAGCAGTATCGTGCCTCGAAATGTCTTTGATTTTGCAGATGTGAAGACAGTGTTTTTACAAGTGAACTTGTCTGAGGAAGAATTCTTGCAAGTGGTGAATTCTTGAGGTCTATCAGCGAATAAAAAAACTACTCAACTTGTTATCTGTTTAACTTTTAAAACTTTTTGGAAATAAGGGAAGAACTTGAATTCAAACTGTGTTAGGTAGATAGATTTATTTCATTTCTACATGTTGAAAAAAAAATTTTGTCTTCTGTTCTAAATGAAGCTGCAGTATATTTTGGGTTGAAAAGTTTCTGAATGTTTATCTGGAATGGAACTTGGACAACTATTTGGGAGATGTTGTGAAATCATTGATGGATTGTCATTGCTGTTTTGGATTTATTGGAGGATTTTCATTGGGCAGGAATGGACACCCAGTATATAGTAACTGAAATGTAGTTAGAAAAGTTTATAATTTTTATATACTTGGCTACAGAGTTGACATGGAGTGGAAAAGTTTATTTTTGATATTGATTCAGTTTCCGAATTAAAAAAAAAAATGATGATCTCATGATTTGACCAAATTGTTTAGACGTGAATAATTTCTTATTCATTCTGTGGTAATTCTGATAGGAAAGTAATATACAGAACTTTTTTTTGTTCAATTCAACCATCATTTACAGTTGGAATATAATATAGACAAGAAGAAGTTGAAAGAAGTATTCAGAATGGCTGGTAGGATTATTCATATCGATATTCCTTTTGACAAAGATGGCAGAAGCAGAGGTTTTGCAGTTGTTGAGTTTGATCATCCGGTTGAAGCTGTTCAAGCAATTTCCATGTTTCACAATCAAGTCTTGAATGAACGTACCATGACTGTTAGGATGGACAGAGCCAATGAATCTTTCAAACTACCTGATGGTCTCAAATCAGTTGGTATGGGTTTAGGTCCGAACGGGGAACCCCTCAAGAATGTTGTACACAATTTACCATCATTGAATAGCAACGCACAGTCTGCAGGATCTGTAGGTGCAGGCCTGTTGGGAGCTGTTCCTAATAATCAGATGCAATTGGCTAATGCACTTTCAGGTAAATGATGTCAGTTTTTTTTGTTTTTTCAACTCACTCTCAATTTATTTTCAGGTCTAGGGAATGTTGGAGCATTGGGCAACCTGACCAATCAACAAGTGTTGCAGGCTGCTAACTTGACGGGATTGGCTAACAATCTTTTGGGAAACGGTTTGGGGGGATCTGATTTGTCGTCGCTTGTTCAGAACCCCTTGGCTGCACAAAACACGACGACACAACAGCAGTTGGCTGCTCTTGCAGCTCAAAGTTCGGCGTCCAACTTGACCACTGGTAATAACTTCGGAAGGGGACAGGGTGGAGGAGGCGATAATCCTTACAACAATCTAGGATCACAGAGTTCAGGGGTGAGCTTCTCATCTAACAACATGGGTGCAGGTAGAGGATTCCAGAGCAACAATAATTTAGGCAATTACGGCAATGAGAGAATGGCCTTTTCGGCCAATAATTCGTCATTGGGCATGAGGTCAGGGGACAGGCAACAGGAGACAAAGAGCTTCTCAAGAAAGGTTTTGGTATCAAATGTGAGTCGATTATAGATATAATTTATTCTTTCTGCATATCATTATATGGATTTGGTATGTTATTAAAAAAACTATTTTTGAATGTAAAATAATACCATAAACATATAAATAAAGTATTTGAAATGGACACATCAAACAAATGATACAAATAACAGTTTTCCGAACACACCATTCAAATGATTTTTTTTTGCAAGGAATGCTAACAAATATGAAAACTATATTAGATATATTTAACTACGTACTTCTTGTTCTCCAAAGAGATGAATAATGAAGAACAGTTGGTTCAGTTATTATGCAATCATTCCAAAATTTCTAATAAATATAAAAATTACTTTCACTTCTTCGGATTTATTTTGTAATATTCAGAATAAAACCGACAAACTCCGAATACAGATTCCTCATCTTATATCAAAGTGGAAAGTTTCTATCAAAGTATGTCCTAAAATGCATCCCTTCTGAGATACAGGGTGTAAAAAGTACGAAAAAAATTAGTATTTATTCTGTTTTCTCCGAAACTCTTGAAAGAAAAAATTTGAAACTTGTAACACTAATAAATAAAGTGATAATTTGAAGTTATAATTTTTAATTTCCGTAAACCAGTGGCGTAGTTACGATGGTTTGTGTCCATATTTTCCTTCATATTTTCTTTCAACAGGTGAGTGGACAAATGAGTGTTTGACGTCAGTTAGGCTCATGGATAATCAACAAAGAGTAGTAACATTTCATATGCCTAAATGTGGAGGTTTCTGCGTTAATTGAGAAAAACTAAAGATATTTCCTGAATTGCGACGGAATTTCTTATGTGCAATAATCGCATAATGCTTATTTCTTACAACTTATCGGAATATTTGTCAACCTCTTGAACCTTTTTATATGTTAGGAGAATCGAAAATATAGTACTGGTGAGTCAGAATGAGACTGAATACTCCATTTTTTCATTCATCATATTATTTGGTCGGTTTACCATACTTTCTCACAAATGATTGTTTTGACTGATAAACTGACAAACAAACCCAACCTCAAATTTATAATAATCCACTCAAGAGTTGAGGTCAGAAGTAATTGTTGGGAAAAACTGAAGATAAGTAGGTAAGTACTCTTAAGTTCAATTTTATGTTGCGAGTCATTTGAACATTTGCTCTAATGCTTTTTTGTCTCTATATATTGTACCCAATAAACCGTATCTATCATTTGAGTAGATATTAATACACAATAATTGATTTTCTTCATCAAGAACATTTTGATTGGATATTTTCCAAGATAATTCAATCAGAAATGGCTTTAAAAATGATACTCCAACATAAAATTCAATAAACTAAAAGTACTTATTTTCAGTTTTTCGCAAATATCATTTCAGGCGTCAACTCTCATCTAAGAGAAGTATTGAGAATTTGTGGATGTGATCAGTTGATCTACACAACAATCATTATGCAAGAAAGTAGGTGGAAGAACAGACATGCAGTCTCGCGACTGCATGAATTGAACCTCGCCCTACCATATGATTATTTGTTAAGAAAATTTTTAAACTTATGATTAAAGACCTTTATTATTATTATATCAGTGAATATACGACATCGATTCGATCAAATAATATGACGAATGAAAAAACCGTAGTTTGCCGGTCTCATTCTGACTTAACTGTACTGTTTTGAATACTCCCAACATAAAACAATGCTGTAAAAAAGTTGCATTATGCGATTGCACACAGAAAATTATGTCTGTATTCAACACATATATTCAGTTTTTCGCATCTTGATTGATTTGGCCGATACTTGATGGATATCCATAATTACTCAGAATTAAATAAAAAACACTTGTTTTTTGATATCCACAATATATTACTAGATGTAATATGTGACGCGTTTCGCTGTTAATACAGCTTTCTCAAACATAAAATGGAATTCAGTAAATGTACAACCATATTTATAGTAATTTGATGTAAGGTAAACAATAGAAGAAGGGTACAATGATACACATAATGATAGACAGGTAGCTTGCTACCTGTTTATCGAGGATCCCTTCAGGGTCAACACAGAGATGCATTTAATTATTAAAGAGATTAAGAAGTGGTGAATAATTTAAATCTAACTGGTCATTGAGTAAATTATTGGAATTTTTTCTTTTGTTGATCTCTAATGCTTCTAAGAAGTTAAGTTTTAGACCTTTTCTTTCTGAATGCAAAATTTCAAAATTTAGATCAAAAGTATGATTTTCATCTATAAGGTGATTTGAATAATTTGAATTCCTCTTGTGGTTATCAAAGCATCTTTTATGTTCAAGTATGCGGGTTTTAAAATTTCGAAAGGTTCTACCGACATATATTTTAGGACAATCTCCAAATTTTAATTTGTAAACCCCTGATTTTTGTGATTTTTCGGTTTTAGTTTTATTGTTTTTGATGAATTTGCTCAAATTATTGTTCGTTTTATAAGAAGTCGTGAAATTATTTTGTGTTAAAAATGATTTTATTTTGTCACTGGGTTTGCCTAAATAGGTTAATGAGCAATACTTAATTGGTTCTTGTTTTTGGATGGGGTATACTTCGTTGATAGCAATTGAGAATTCTTTCTTTATAATAATTACATCTATTAATTGTGGGTCATAACCATTATTATGTGCTGTTTGTTTTATAATATTAAGTTCTTTTATGAAGTTGGAGTCTGACATAGGGATATTAAGTAGTCTATGTATCATGCTATTGTATGCGGCTAATTTATGTTGATAAGGATGTAATGAGGACTTGTGGATGGTTGTGTCTGTGTGTGATGGTTTATGGTAGATGGAAAAGCTGTGTCTGTTGTCTATTCTTGTTATGGTGAGGTCTAGAAAGTTTATAGAGTTGTTTTCTTCCATTTCGGATGTGAATGTAATATTGGGGTGTAGAGTATTGATCCAATTCTCAAGATTAGTCAGTTCTCTTTTTGTTCCCGTATAACAAATTAAAATGTCATCTACATATCTATACCAGTATAGAATATTTTTACTGAGGGGATGTGAATTGATGATATTTTCCAAGTTGTTCATGAAGATTTCGGCTAATAAAGGGCTCAATGGGTTACCCGTGATGAGGCCGTTTTTACTATTGTAGATAACATTATTAAATGTAAAATTATTTTGTTTGATACAAATTTCTAGTAATGAGATTATTTCTGTATGAATTACTGGGTTGACTCTTTGTTGTGATAGCAGTTTGTCTGTAAGTTTAACTGTTTCTTCTGGGGGTACGCAGGGAAACAGGTTTTTTACATCAAAGGAAATTAATTTTGAGTTTGATGGTAGTTTGACATTTTCAATTTTGTTAACGAGTTCATATGAGTTCTTAATCGAGAATTGTGGTGTGAATTTTGTGTGTTGTTTGATGATTTCTATAAGGTATTTCGACAAATTAAATGCGGGGGCTGTACAGTATGAAACAACTGGTCTTATAGGATAATCTGTTTTATGAAGCTTAATTAACGAATATAGCTGTGGAGGTTGAGGATTCTGAAATATCAATTTATATTTGTCTTTCTCTGAAATTATTGATTTAAAGTTATTGATGGCTAATTTAATTTTGTTCTGGAATTTGGTGGTGGGGTCTTTATGTAATGCTGTGTAATTGCCAGTTGAAATAAAATCTTGAGTTTTAGAAATATAGTCAGATTTATTTAGAGATATTACTGATTTAAATCAGATCTTGAGTTACTTGGTATCGAAAGTGAAATAGCCCTCAGAAATACTCCTGAAAACAATCATTTGAAATACCAAGTATCGAAAATTATCAAAATCTCAGTTCCCATTTCAGTTTCTCATAACCATGAAATGAGGACGATCAAATCCATAAAAGAAAAAATAGCTAACAACTCTCTTGTGTTTACGAAAGCAGACAAAGGTAATACAGTAATATCTCTAAATAAATCTGACTATATTTCTAAAACTCAAGATTTTATTTCAACTGGCAATTACACAGCATTACAAAAAGACCCCACCACCAAATTCCAGAACGAAATTAAATTAGCCATCAATAACTTTAAATCGATAATTTCAGAGAAAGACAAATATAAATTGATATTCCAGAATCCTCAACCTCCACAGCTATATTCGTTAATTAAGCTTCATAAAACAGATTATCCTATAAGACCAGTTGTTTCATACTGTACAGCCCCCGCATTTAATTTGTCGAAATACCTTATAGAAATCATCAAACAACACACAAAATTCACACCACAATTCTCGATTAAAAACTCATATGAAATCGTTAACAAAATTGAAAATGTCAAACTACCATCAAACTCAAAATTAATTTCCTTTGATGTAAAAAACCTGTTTCCCTGCGTACCCCCAGAAGAAACAGTTAAACTTACAGACAAACTGCTATCACAACAAAGAGTCAACCCAGTAATTCATACAGAAATAATCTCATTACTAGAAATTTGTATCAAACAAAATAATTTTACATTTAATAATGTTATCTACAATAGTAAAAACGGCCTCATCACGGGTAACCCATTGAGCCCTTTATTAGCCGAAATCTTCATGAACAACTTGGAAAATATCATCAATTCACATCCCCTCAGTAAAAATATTCTATACTGGTATAGATATGTAGATGACATTTTAATTTGTTATACGGGAACAAAAAGAGAACTGACTAATCTTGAGAATTGGATCAATACTCTACACCCCAATATTACATTCACATCCGAAATGGAAGAAAACAACTCTATAAACTTTCTAGACCTCATCATAACAAGAATAGACAACAGACACAGCTTTTCCATCTACCATAAACCATCACACACAGACACAACCATCCACAAGTCCTCATTACATCCTTATCAACATAAATTAGCAGCATACAATAGCATGATACATAGACTACTTAATATCCCTATGTCAGACTCCAACTTCATAAAAGAACTTAATATTATAAAACAAACAGCACATAATAATGGTTATGACCCACAATTAATAGATGTAATTATTATAAAGAAAGAATTCTCAATTGCTATCAACGAAGTATACCCCATCCAAAAACAAGAACCAATTAAGTATTGCTCATTAACCTATTTAGTACCGTTCTTCTATTGTTTACCTTACATCAAATTACTATAAATATGGTTGTACATTTACTGAATTCCATTTTATGTTTGAGAAAGCTGTATTAACAGCGAAACGCGTCACATATTACATCTAGTAATATATTGTGGATATCAAAAAACAAGTGTTTTTTATTTAATTCTGAGTTTTTCGCAAATATCTCAGAAACCTCGACTTTTAGGCTGAAATGTTATAACTTTTAGGAAGAGTATCGGGGCCTAACTGATGTCAAACATTCATTTGTCCATTCACTTGTCTAAAGAAAATATGAAGGAAAGTATAGCCACATACCACCGCCACTGGTTTACGAAAATTATAATGTATAACTTCAAATTGTCACGTTGATAAACCTTGATTAATGTACCAAGTTTAAAAATTTTTTCTTCGGGAGTTTTGTAGAAAAAAAAATCTTATTTTTCTTCATACTTTTTACACCCTGTATCTCAGAGAGAATGGACATTTTAGTACATACATTGATTAAAATGAGCTGAGGAATCTGTATGCGGAGTTTGTCGGTCTTATTCGGACTCGCCCTGGACGCCCTTTATATATACAGGGTGTTTCTTAGGTACGTGTAGAAAATTCAGGAGCGTATTGCTGACATCAAAATAAGAAGAAACGTTCCTATAAACATATGTCCACAAGTTATTCGTTTCTGAGACACAGAGTGTCAAAGTTGAATTCTTATTTTTATATTTTTTTGAATAATTTCAAAATAATTTTGATATTTGGGTAAAGTTTGGTATCTGGGAATATTTATTATTTGGTTTGTGTAAAAAATATATTCCTGATGGAGGTCACTGAGAGCAACTGTTTTCGAGTTATTGAGATTTGAAATAATCGATGCAAGTGATTTTGAATGACAAAATTTTTTAATTCAAAATAAATTCAATTAGAAATTAGTTTTTTTTACAATTGAAATTGAAAATTTGATTTTGTCATTGAAAAATCTTCCCAGATACCAAACTTTACTCGAATATCACAAATATTTCGAAAGTTATTCATAAAAAACAAATATAATAATTAAACTTTGACACTCTGTATCTTAGAAACGAGTAACTTGCGGACATGTGTTTATGGGAACTTTTTTTCTTATTTTGACGTCAGCAACATGCTCTTGAAGTTTCTACACGTACTTAAGAAACACCCTGTATATCGAGATTGTAGTTGAATATTGCATGTTCTAGTTTGGTGAATCTTTTTTTTTCTAGTTGCCACCCACAGCAAGTTATAAAATGCTTCATGAAAAGTTCACTGAATTCGGTGATATTCATGGGTTTGAAGAGAAAGCTCATGGAAGCGTGCTCATTACCTACGGATCAGATTGGCAGGCAGAACGAGCTATCAGTATCCTTTAAAAGTAAATCTTCTGATTTTGTTTGAACAATTTCAGATTTTTTTGTATGAAAGTCTTCTCTATTCTCCTATTCAAACGAGTTTTTTCAATTGGTTGTAAAACCATAATCTTAACCAGTCTTAACAAGTTATTGAAAAATGTTCCTGGGTGAAAATATTAGATACATTCCTTACTCTAAAGCCTGCTTTGGTTGCTTCTTTAGTGTGGCACCCAAAATATTTTCAGTCCATTCTGTTTTGCTCTCAGACCTTATTCAATAAATTTAATCTTCTACAATTCTAATGTGATTTGATGGAATACTGTCAAGTTAGGTTCTTTTCACAATATCTATCGGATGTAGTTCAATGTTCAGCGTGGCTTTAGCCGGGGAAGTAGTTGTCTTCTGTTAGATGTTACAAAAAATTAACTTCAATTTTCATAGTCATGTTTTGGTTCAATTTTCAATTGAGAATGTTTCCCTTTCAACATGAATCCCTTCCAAGAGAGGTTATCTTGTACGATGGAAAATAGCTTCCAAAGTTTGACTTTTAGTCGCAGATGATTCCACAACTGACTTTATGAACTTCCTGTTCATATTTTCAATAAAATTAGTTTATAATTGTTTTCTAATACCGTCTCAAGTTTGATGTTGTTGTCACAAACTTTTGTGGTGTGGACCGATGCTTGTATGAAATCAATGTCATTTATAGTTCAGTTAAATGTTATTGTGTTTAAGTTATTGTTGTAATCCTCTCAATTGATTTTTCATATCCCACAAGCGATAGAAATATTCTGGTGAAATATGCTATTCATCGTCATTTGTAGTTTTGTTCAAAGTTCTTAAAGGAACCATATTTTATTTTGTAGCCTTGAAGACTGAGTCATGCCTAATTGATAATTCATTCTACCATTGTTTAAATAGAAGATAGTCAATGCCTGTCGAAAAGGCGTTGGACCCAAACGCGAGTGTCATCTAGCGTGATTAGTTACAAACATGAATTTTTGACGTCATTTTAATGCAGGTTTCTTTAAAAAAAACCTTGATTTTAATGCTGTCCCATTGTTTCACTCAAGTTATGACATGACTAGGAGGCCAGATCACTGAAGTTACGACATGACTTGACTTGGATGCAAGATCACTGTCGCAATCTACATTTCGCATCCATTTGAATCCAATATAAATCCCATAAGGTTGGCTAACTATCTTCTATATAAACAATGATTCTACTCACTAACTTTTATTTTGTTTTCCTTAATAAATATTTCAGAAAACCTGGATAAAGCAAGAATAGACGGAAGAATGATTGATGCTAGATTGTTCTTCTGAACAGCATACTTATAGATGACCTAATTTCAAATGAATTTATTTAAGAAAAGTGATGTTTCTTTATTTTTTTGACAGTAGATCAACTACAAATAGCAAGTTTTTAGGTATAGGACTGTATATGTGTAATGTGTATTTTTTTAAATTCATTTGGATCAATGAATTTAGTATGAAATTCGATTCTGTTTCAGCATTTGATGAATGTTTTGTGTACCTATTTAAAGGAAATACAAAATTTTTACACTTATTAGCTTTTATCTATGAATCTTCCTTGAGCTAAACAACTATTTCTATTGGATAACAAGTAATATGAAACTGTTTTGAGTTGTCCTATTACACCACATACGAAAAAATTTGTGTCAAGCAGAGTTATAACAAGAATGAGCATTTGGAAAAGATGACTGGAGAAACAGAGAGACTATGGAAAAAATTTGAGTTGGCCATCCTAAAATTCTTAATTTTGCTTACCTATTTTTGCTAATAAAATTATAAAAACTGCATTATCAGCATCACGGTGATGTTCATTGCTGGTATTGTGGATTAAATGCAAGGAGACTGAACGTTATTTGACTAGGAGAGTCTAATCCCCATAAGACATTGGGGACACTAATAGAAAGAGATGAAAGAACATTTGTGACGAAATGTGACGTAGTTGGAAATGTCATGGCCGCCGTTCTCTGTAAACAGGGAGAGGCTAAAGTTAGGACCAACCTTGTCATATGTTTAAGATTTGACATATCCACGTAACATAACCTGATGAGTAATTTTTTAGTATGATCTAACCCAACTAACTAACATTGCGTAGGTAGTTTTTGCACCATTTTTCCTTGTGAAAATACATTTTGCGAAGAGTAATTTTTTAGTATGATCTAACCAGAACGAAGTAACCTTACGTAGACATTTGAGTGCGTGGAAATTTGGGCCATCGCAGTGGCAGGTGTACGAAACGATAAGCCATCATTAATTAATTTAGTGGTAGGTTTTTAAATTACTGGCCAAATTTCACAATACACGAGTAGATAGAGCTGGCAACATTGACATTGGTGCGATGTCCTAACTTTAGCCTGTAGCACAACCGCTCCGATAATTTAATATTTAAGAAATGTTTTTAGCGACCATTTTGTAGAGTAATAATATGATTAAATATTATAAAGGATGGCATGAAGTTGGCATCTCTGAAACTAGGGTCACTGAATCCTAGAAGGCTTTGGCCTTCTTACCGAAGCCTTCTAGGATTCAGTGACCCTATCTGAAACCAAAGAGATTAAACGTTTGATCTGAAACCACAGCTTACTTACAGCTTCCCAACTCTTGTGGCGGGAAGGGTTTGCGCCGATCTGCTGGCGCAGCGCTTATGCCCCGCCTTTTGGGCTAGAAGACTGCTATGACGTGCAGTCGGGCAATAGGCGTTATTATTATTCGTTGAGCGATCATAGTCGTGCATTGATAATTTTGATTGTTTGGTTTTCTAACGTTTTGATTTTTGATAGTGAAATGAGTGAGAAAACAACGGGCCATGTGTGTGAAGTGAAAAACTGTTTTATTAAAGGGTACAACTCTAAGAAGAAATTCTATCGTTTTCCCAAGGATCCTGTGAGTACATAGTACCAAAAAATTTCAATTAATATTGTACCTACCCACGAATGTCTATATGATTAAAAATCCTACTGATAAAAACATAATAAATCGAGTCCCGGGTTTCAATATAAGGTACGTTAATTGAGTCCCAGTTTCCAAAATAAGGTAAGTAAATTGAGTTCCAGAATATTGTTACAGATGAATCAGAATTACCTGTAACCACATGTAACAAAATATAATTTTATTTACCTTCTACGTAAGGTTTTAGTTCGTTGGGTTCTCTATACTAAACTACGTATATTCAACTGTGGTGCCAAACAAAATATAATTTAATTCTATATATTCTACGTGAGAGTGTTAGAATGACAACTTGGTAAATTTGAGGCCAATAAAAACTGGGACAACTCTTATAGCAGAGTTTTGTCAATAGACCGTCAGATAATGACAGATTTTGCTGGCTTATTTTCCATTTTCAGAAAAAAATGTTTTTTTTTTTTATTTTCTCGCTTATGACATTTTAAAACCTTAACAGGTATAATAGTAATCTAATATTGAAAAACCAAAGCCATAAGATTTGAACGTGCTTAAAGGGTTGAAATGAATTTGTGTTATGAATATGTCATATATTGTTAAAAAAAATGTTTTTTCCGTTAACCTGCTGTCGTCCCCTTACGAACGGCAGTCCTCAAAAGTATTTAACACTGGATATCTGTCAAAAATTCCAAACAAAAGAGTAATCATTCCGCATATGAATGCAGTGACGAAAGGTGAAATAATCGCAAAAACAACTGTCCTATTTTTTGGGACGCAAGAGTACATACGGTACTCAGCACCCGGGGATGAATTTACCTGCACATAAACGCAATTAATAGTTGTCGAACTCGATTTATGTGGATGACCCTTTCTAATGGGCAAAATTCCCCGAGATTATTTTATTATACCTAATACTGTTCTATAGCTTTCAAACAAAAGGTGGTATACCTACTATGTTTCAAGAATAACGTGGAGTAAATTCTCAGAAAACAAACAATTTGGTATGCAGAATTAATCTACCTTTTCTTGAAATGTACTATATTCTCTTTATTTATAAATGGGTTTGTCGTGATATGGGTATTCACAGTTTTTATTGATATTTAATAGGCGCCTTTTTAGTCTACGACGATTAATTTTAAACAAAATGAATCATTTATAAATAGATACTTTTATTTACTTTTTTATCTTTTATTTTTACAGAGCTAGGATATGGGCAATGAAAGCCAATCGTGAAGACCTTTTAGAAAAAGTGAATGATCTATATAATGGCTACCGGCTATGTGAAAACCATTTTGCAGAAAAACTTTTTACGAATCACCTTCATACACGATTGGTAGCCACTGCATTGCCAACCCTATTTCCGTCTCTTGAAAGCAGTTCTAGATCTGCGAAGGATGACCATTCATATAGTTCACCCCCGCTACTTTGTGCGAAGATACGAGTTCTTATAATGACAGAACAGTAGTTCCAGCTACTGCAGAAACTGACTCAGGATTCATCTTTTTATTGTTTTTTAAAGGCATACGAAAATAACAATATAGATACATTTGGAAATCTGCACATGCCAAATGATAAGTTTGTCGAGCTCATTTGTAAAATTGAAATTATATTTCAAGAAAGCTTTGAAAAACTCGCAAAAACAAATATTTGTAGCGCACTTTCAAATTTAAGCAATGCATTACCTTTTAGTCATCCTCGTAAATATTTACCGAAAGAATTTGTACTTAGATTATATTTATGAGTAAGAATTTATTACACTTTGAAAACAATAAATGTCAATTTCAAAAATATTAACAGAAATAATGTCGGGGCGTGGCGCAGTGGTTAAAGTGTCCGACTCTGAGTCGAAAGGTCCGGAGTTCGAATCCTGGTTGGGCTGGGATTTTTTAATTTAATTTAACCGATTAAATTATTAAAATCTCGTGGCTAGACTAGGGTGAGTCCTGCACGATTCGCTGTTGCGTTCCAATTAACAGTGCTGCTCCTAAGGTGGCGTATGGAGTTAGTAACAAGGCCTATAAAGAACACATGGCTAATGACCATAGCAGTCGATGCCAAAACACCAAAGAAAAAAAAATTAACAGAAATAAAATAATTTGGAGAAATCTGTATCACTGTATATGTAATGTAAAAATATATTCTGTTACTTGTCCATCTTTTATTTTTCAATTGTGCAATAAAGTTTATTAGAATCCTAATTATATTATTTGAACTAATTCCTTTCATAAATTCAAATAAAAAACCCTATTATACCCATGTCGGGTACCTACCTAATTTCATTGTTATAATAGGTAATACTGTAATACAATTTTTTGACTTTCATGTTGAAATAATCTACTACAGTACTGTACTGTCAGGCCGAACGCCGAAACTAAATATCTTAATCCGGCCCCGACTTCTAACCCAAGTGAGACAAAGACCGCACCATTCCATCTCGCTTGGTTCCCGATCGCCAGATCAAAGGCGCCGCTCGGAGTTGTGGAGCTGAGTCTGAAACTACATCACGGGTACATCTAGCAAATGCTAGCAACGTAATCGGATCGAAACTTGCAGTTTCCTCCGAGATTCGTCGGTGAAGAAAACTAGTTCGTTATTCTTGTAAGAGTTGCGTGATCCTCAAATAGATGGCGCACTCCATTCAAACTAAATTTTTTCAGTTGAGCCATGGTTTGTCTCTCCTCTCAAAAACAACAAAGCACTGCAAAAAGTTCACATTCCAAGCGATAAATAACAGCTAAACCGGTGGTCATTTCGCTTGATTGTCTCAAATAGCAATGATAATATTTTGTTTTGGGTCCCAACCCAAAGGAAAATTGGTCATTTTTACTTGCACCTGCAAAATTTATTTTAGGTAAGGATAAACTCGCATATTCCTGTATTGTTTTCTATTTTTTTAAAGATGTATGCCCTTCAGACCATGTACAAGTTTTTGTAAGGTACCAGTAGTTTTGCTGATTTGGTATACCAATAATATAAAAGGGGGGTTTTGATCAGGGTGTAAAATAAAATTTGTTCACACTATGCAGCAGGTTCTGAATTTGTAAAATTTATTTTAGTTGTGTTTACCAAGTTGTGTATGGTTACAAGCATTCCTGCAAATCGAACGATTAAAGAATCTGAGTTTCAATTCAGCAAACCCTATCCCTGAGATTTCGGCACAGTCCGACCCTGAGATTTCCTCTACAGGCCTAGATTTGTACTTTAGCCCCTCTTGTCCTATCGACAGTATTGTCTCAACAACTTCTACTTATTTGGCATTATGTAATTTTGTTGTAAATTGCACAGGTTAAATGGGCGGAGAATGGTCTTTTTGATATATAGTATATGAAATTGAATGATACTATTGAAATATTTAAATCGAAAGTCTAGGGTTTGGTGAGGGATAATACGAACGGCTACAAGTTGCGTTCCGCATAGTAAAATTACTAAAATTGTGATTGGTCACTTATGGTCAGTTCAGGATGACAGGAAGTCTAAATGACAAGACAAGAAGAAGAAAACTGAGATGAAAATGCGTAAGTTATTAGCATAGAAATATATATTATATACTTAGGCTGAGTCAAGTCTCCGGTCTGACCAATATGATTAGACCAGCGCGGTCATTTGGTTGACTTGACGACCTAATTAGAACTGTATGTATGTGACCAATATTTTCAATCATCTGATCGGTCCGACTCATCGTCATACTTCATACTGAACGCGCGTGCCTTGTCCGACCGGTGACTTGACACAGCCTTATTACTCTAGATCTAGAATGCTAATCCCGCCAATTTTCACGGCGAAAAGCATGCCGCGTATGCGACCCGTTTACGATGTGCGCATGCGCGTCATCAGTGTAGTTTGGGTAGATCGTTGCCAAGTTTGAAAATAATTTGGTGTTCTAATCAGAGTTTTTTGTTATGAGGCAGTAAAACACATCATTTGAAAGAGAGAACTTTTACAGCGCATTTAGGACTTTTTAAAACCGAAAGAACCTTTTAGAG
Organism: Chrysolina oricalcia; assembly: GCA_944452925.2. Lineage (NCBI taxonomy): Eukaryota > Metazoa > Arthropoda > Insecta > Coleoptera > Chrysomelidae > Chrysolina > Chrysolina oricalcia. Next base: position 34,440,644 of record OX101825.2, on the reverse strand, counting down.
ATAGATTACACCGAATTTTAGGCGCGAAAGAAACTTATTTAATACAATAATGTACCCTATGCTACTGTAATTATAATGACCTTGCAACAGTGTTTTTTCATGAACAGGAAGACTTGTCACTAAGATCTGTCACTCTTGTCAGAGATCTGCATAAGGATCACGAGACTCGACTCGATCAAATCGACTTGACTCGTTATCGTGTCTATGAAGTTGTTTACGAACGTCGATCGAATATGGAATATGCTATCTTAACTCAAGGAGACTAAAAACAATTTAGTCTCCTTGATCTTAACTAGAGAGTTAAGTACAATCGAGTACTAGATTCCATATTCGATCGACGTTTGTGAAGAACTTCATAGACGCCATAACGAGTTAAGTCGATTTGATCGAGTCGAGTCTCGTGATCCCTACCCAGAGACTGTTTTTAGAATTTCAGATTTTCTCTTGTCGTTTTGTGTGGTGTTTGTGGTCGTTGGTTATTCTCTCATTATTCGTGAATTTGCATTAATCTTGTTCCTTTAAAGACAATTTCTAATAAAGCCGTTTCTTCCTACAAATAAACAATAAAGACTTGTTTAGTGTTGTGTAAAGGAAAAATACCCGAAATAAATCATTTTTGGTAGATAATGAAATTTTTTATTTACCTATATGCTTTGCTCAAAATAGCTTAAATATTATTTTATCTTGACAAAAAATGCATGATTTTTGGTTATTTTTCTTAAGAAGAGACCCCAGCAGAACATTTGAGTGGGAAAATTGTAATCTGTGGCAGACATTTTCCTCATGAAGATTCATGTGAAAACGACAATAGAATAATTTGAAACCTAGTGCAGTACCAATACTGTGTCTGCGTAAGCATGCATGGCGAGTGATAAAACTTTCTGCCACACCGCTTATATTATGAGTTCTAGATTCCTACAAAAAGTACTAAACATACACCGAATCGCCTCTGAAAATTGATGTTAATATGGAAGTGGTTTTCTTTGATGGTAAGGAAAATGCTTCTGGCCTCACTTTTTCATGCACCCCTATTGTGGAAATTGTTCTGAGGTAATACAACCAGAAATACTCGTAGAAATAGCATGCTATCTCTTCAAATGATTTAAATTAAATGCAGTTTCATATTTTGACATGAATCGTTCTAGAAAAAACCTCGAGCTCCCAAGTATCCAATGTTATAAAACCAATTTGAGTTGAAATTATTCATATTAGCTGAAATAAATTTTCATAGTTTTTTGTACTTTCAATTTATTTTCCAATCCAGTGCTTCCTTGAAATTCGCACCGACGATTTGGGGTGGTTCCGTAGGTTTTTGTTGGTTAACTACAGCTGAAAAGTGAATGTGATACCAAAAAATCAGTCGCTTCAGAGCGATAAACAATAATAATAAGCGTACTTTACTTTCTGATGGCCTTTGCTGAATATTTGTGATCATAAATATGTGAAAATATGTATTCAAATCGGCTAAATACAAATAACAGGTATAAGTACAATGAGGTTTCCAACCTTATCCTCCGAGATTCAGAATTAACCTTTGTTAATCTTCACAAGTACAATGATATTTTACTAAAACCGGGCCTGTTACAAAAATCACTAATGACGCGCAAGCGCATTGCGGACTAGCCTGAACTTTTTACAACACTTTTTATATGGGGATTAGCATTCTAGAGTAAGTAATATTTATTTCTATGGTTATTAGCATAGAAATATATATTACTAAGTATATAATATTTATTTCTATGGTTATTAGCCAACCCAACCTGACCTTAATGGTGGATTGAAGCCTGATTCACATAATGGCAGTAGCAGTGGCATTAAAGGCAGTGACTCCGCCCCTTTTGACGCTGTTATCCGAATGTGTGACATTGGAATTGAAATTTTCAACTAATTGTTTGTTAAAAGCAGTAGAAATAAGGAATCATAAGAGCAATCTCGATTTCATGATAATTTTAAGGTTAGAAATGTGAACACTGCTAGATTTTACTGCAAAAAGTTTAAATGAATCAAACTTTCAGCAGCGTGACCTTGAATTTTCAGCATCGTCTAAACATGTTTGCCATTGGTTATCTTATCAATAGAGGGGGGTGACGCCACTGCTACTGCCATTATGTGAATCAGGCTTTATGCAGCATCAGTCATACAAGGAGACTAAAATTTAACAAGGAGAGTTTAATCTCCATAAGACAATTTAATGGGGACACTAGTAGAAAGAGATGAAAGAACATTTGTGACGTAGTTGGACGTGTCATGGCCGCCGTTCTCTATAGACAGGTACGGACTAGCTCATGGTATATGAGAGATAGGCTGAATTCCCACAGATCCGACGTCCGATGATACGATGGTACGAAAATGTTCTGATTGGTTGGAAAAATGTCCTGATTGGTTGATTTGTTGTCACACCAGTAGTGATACAACATATGTACGAGAACACGCATGCGCAGTAGCGACTTCTCAGCGTCGCTGGGTTCACCGCGTGACGTTGGGTGTTGCCGGATTTAAAATTAAGGAGTAGAGTTACGGAGGGTGGGACGTTGCCGGTATTTAAATTTAATCATGGAAGAAAAAAGATATACACGGTGTAGCAACGTAACATGACAGTAAAAACAGTTTGTCAAAAATCGAATTATATACAGGGTGTCTCAAAATACATCGGAAAAATGAATCATCACATCATTGGAGCATCGCATCATTGGGGCATCATGGCTGCCGCCATACAGGGTGTACCATCATAGTATTTAAGAGAAAAAAACATGGCTGCTGCCATACAGGGTGTACCATCATAGTATTTAAGAGAAAAAAACATGGCTGCTGCCATACAGGGTGTACCATCAAAGTATTTGAGAGAAAACACATGGCAGCTGTCAAATTTGGTATACCGGGTGAACCAACACAACATTTAAGAGAAAAAAACCCCTGTCAAATGACATGAGACAGAGAAAAAAATGGCACAGGGTGTCTCATAAACGTGCATCGTGACGGGGTCCGTCATTTTTAAAGTGCGATACCAATTCGTTTTCAAGGAATACATCAGAGCCATCTGTCGTTCAATATATACATTAATGATATTTTGGATCTGTACGAATCATCAAAAAATAAACACTTCCGGTTTCAAAAAATTAAGATAGAAGAAAAGTAATAGTAAATTTGGATTACCCACATCGAGGAGAAGTCCAAATCTGCAATAAAATGGCTACTTCCGGTTCAAACCGGAAATGGCACTTCCGGTCGTCCGATTTTGATGATTTTGGCATCAATAGATTCGTTTGGATGTCGAGAAACATTTTAAAGCATTTTCCGAGGTCAAAAGGGCATAGGACGCTATCTCCGTTATTAGTAAAGTTACAGAAACGTGCGGGTACTCTAAGAAGACAACTTTCATGGGAGATCAAGAAAATAATAGAATTTGCGTACGTCAACTGCCATAAGGGCCGTAAACCGCACATATTAATGCGTTATGTACTTATTGCTTAAATCTTAGAAGCTGATTCGTAAGTTTAGTAAAATGGGTGTACCAACTCGACATTTATGAGAAAAAAAACATGGCAGCTGTCAAAATTTGGTATACCGGATGTCTGAAAATACATTGATTAGGAGAAAAAAATATGGCGGCTGTCAAATTTGGTATACCGGGTGTCTCAAAATACATCGATTAGGAGAAAAAAACATGGCTGATGCTATACAGGGTGTACCATCATAGTATTTAAGAGAAAAAAACATGGGTGCTGCCATACAGGGTGTACCATCATAGTATTTAAGAGAAAAAACATGGATGCTACCATACAGGGTGTACCAACTTGGCATTTAAGAGAAAAAAACATGGCAGCTATGAAAATTGGTATACCGGGTGAACCAACGCAACATTTAAGAGAAAAAAACATGGCTGATTGTCAAATTACATGAGACAGAGAAAAAAAAACATGGCAGCTGTCAAATTTGGTATACAGGATGTCTCAAAATACATCGATTAAGAGAAAAAAAAACATGGTGGCTGGTTGTCAACGTATATACAGGGTGTCCCACAACGTTTGAGAGAAAAAACATGGTGGATCATTAAGAGAAAAAACATGGCTGCATGAGTGATGGAAGAACGCTTCAATGGGCATATGGAGATTCGAAACAACTACTTGCCTATGCAGAGATTGAATTACATCCGACATCTAAATGTGTAATAATAGGACGTTTGGACCGTCCATTTGGGAAAAAAACATAGCGGAGTCTGATTGGTCAAAGCTCATTATAGTTGTACAGGGACGTCTCACAAATTTTTCCATTTGGGTGAAATATATATATATATATATATATATATATATATATATATATATATATATATACAGGGTGATTCAAAATCCTCAGTCTTAAATGTTAAATGGGAAAATGGATCGACGAAAAACTTACCATTGCGGAAAAACATATACCGAGTGTTTCGAAAAAATATCACTGGAAATAGAAAAAGATGCGTAGTCGTTTAGAGTGAAAAAAAAAACATGCCCGCCATTTGACATCATCATAAAGGCATTATTTTTGGAAAGTATGTTAGTGCCATTGGGTAGTTGAAGTAATCACCAATAGAATGGTATCTGAAGAGTACAGACAGAAGGTTGAGGATTATTTCGTTCCAAAAAACAACTAAAATAACAAACGCTAAAATGTGTAAAAAATTTGACGAATTAAGCGGTTTTCACGTTCCAATAAAATGATTAAAATAACAAGCGTTAAAAATTTACTTTTACATGTATTTCTTATGGAGATTTGACATTTCAGAATCGTTCAAAATTATTGTTTTCGCGTCCCAAAAAACAAGTAAAATTAGAAGCGTTAAAACACGTAAAAAATGCAACGAAAACATGTGTTTTCATGTTCGAAAAAACATATAAAATTTCGAACGCCGAATTACATAAAAATGCAACGAAAATAGACGTTTTCGTGTTCCAAAAAACAACTAAAATTACGAACGCCAAAAATACACTTTTACATGTAATTCTTATGGACAATAGGCATTTCAAAATTACTCAAAATGATTGTTTTCACGTCCCAAAAAACAACTAAAATTTGAAACGCTGAAACACGTAAAAAATGCAACGAAAATAGACGTTTTCGCGTCCAAAAAAAAATTATTGAAATTATAAGCGTTAAAACAAGTGAAAAATCCTATCAAAAAGTACCAGTTATCACACTTATATAGTAAATTTTACTCAATTGCACTTAGCTTTAAGTATTTTGGTGGTTATGAGGCTTCAACTACTTGCACTCAGTTCTGGACGTTTTGTATAAAATTTGAAAAGCTGAAACACGTAAAAAATGCAACGAAAATAGACGTTTTCGCTTCCCAAAAAACAAATAAAATTAGAAGCGTTAAAGCACGTAAAAAATGCAATGAAAATAGAAGTTTACGCGTCCCAAGAAATGATTAAAATTACAAGCGATAAAAATTTACTTTTACATGTATTTCTTATGGAGATTTGACATTTCAAAATCGTTCAAAATTATTGTTTTCGCGTCCCAAAAAACAAGTAAAATTAGAAGCGTTAAAACACGTAAAAAATGCAACAAAAATAGACGTTTTCGAGTCCCAAAAATCGAGTAAAATTATAAGCGTTAAAACAAGTAAAAAATCCTATCAAAAAGTACCAGTTATCACACTTATATAGTAAATTTTACTCAATTGCACTTAGCTTTAAGTATTTTGGTGGTTATGAGGCTTCAACTACTTGCACTCAGTTCTGGACGTTTTGTAGTTATTATTAAAAATTACTATTTAGTTATCAGTTTGTATAGTAAATTTTCATAAAGTGAGGTTAGATAAATAAATCGAAAAAAAAGGATTCGAACCCACGCTCCCTTTCGGGAATCGCAACTTAAAGACAACGCCACAACGCCTTAGACCCTCTGCCAACCTAACTAGTAAGTATACATAATGAAATGTTGGTATTGTAGGATAGGGTAAAAAATTCAAACATCGTGAATACAAAATTTATTAAGTATTTTTATTTCGGTAATATATCACATAGCCATTTGTAAAGAATATCTACGTTTCGGAGGCTGCAATTGTAGTTGGTGCGGCGATTGCGACGAATATATGCATACAAGGTGAGATGCTATCATTGTTGCTGAATGTGGGAACCATCCAAAACGTATTATCATAATCCTCCAAGTTCACAACTCGTGTAAGTAGGCCCAACTGGTGAAATTTGGCAGTAAGATAGTCACGTTTTTGCCACACCGCTTATATTATGAGTTCTAGATTCCTACAAAAAGTACTAAACATACACCGAATCGCCTCTGAAAATTGATGTTAATATGGAAGTGGTTTTCTTTGATGGTAAGGAAAATGCTTCTGGCCTCACTTTTTCATGCACCCCTATTGTGGAAATTGTTCTGAGGTAATACAACCAGAAATACTCGTAGAAATAGCATGCTATCTCTTCAAATGATTTAAATTAAATGCAGTTTCATATTTTGACATGAATCGTTCTAGAAAAAACCTCGAGCTCCCAAGTATCCAATGTTATAAAACCAATTTGAGTTGAAATTATTCATATTAGCTGAAATAAATTTTCATAGTTTTTTGTACTTTCAATTTATTTTCCAATCCAGTGCTTCCTTGAAATTCGCACCGACGATTTGGGGTGGTTCCGTAGGTTTTTGTTGGTTAACTACAGCTGAAAAGTGAATGTGATACCAAAAAATCAGTCGCTTCAGAGCGATAAACAATAATAATAAGCGTACTTTACTTTCTGATGGCCTTTGCTGAATATTTGTGATCATAAATATGTGAAAATATGTATTCAAATCGGCTAAATACAAATAACAGGTATAAGTACAATGAGGTTTCCAACCTTATCCTCCGAGATTCAGAATTAACCTTTGTTAATCTTCACAAGTACAATGATATTTTACTAAAACCGGGCCTGTTACAAAAATCACTAATGACGCGCAAGCGCATTGCGGACTAGCCTGAACTTTTTACAACACTTTTTATATGGGGATTAGCATTCTAGAGTAAGTAATATTTATTTCTATGGTTATTAGCATAGAAATATATATTACTAAGTATATAATATTTATTTCTATGGTTATTAGCCAACCCAACCTGACCTTAATGGTGGATTGAAGCCTGATTCACATAATGGCAGTAGCAGTGGCATTAAAGGCAGTGACTCCGCCCCTTTTGACGCTGTTATCCGAATGTGTGACATTGGAATTGAAATTTTCAACTAATTGTTTGTTAAAAGCAGTAGAAATAAGGAATCATAAGAGCAATCTCGATTTCATGATAATTTTAAGGTTAGAAATGTGAACACTGCTAGATTTTACTGCAAAAAGTTTAAATGAATCAAACTTTCAGCAGCGTGACCTTGAATTTTCAGCATCGTCTAAACATGTTTGCCATTGGTTATCTTATCAATAGAGGGGGGTGACGCCACTGCTACTGCCATTATGTGAATCAGGCTTTATGCAGCATCAGTCATACAAGGAGACTAAAATTTAACAAGGAGAGTTTAATCTCCATAAGACAATTTAATGGGGACACTAGTAGAAAGAGATGAAAGAACATTTGTGACGTAGTTGGACGTGTCATGGCCGCCGTTCTCTATAGACAGGTACGGACTAGCTCATGGTATATGAGAGATAGGCTGAATTCCCACAGATCCGACGTCCGATGATACGATGGTACGAAAATGTTCTGATTGGTTGGAAAAATGTCCTGATTGGTTGATTTGTTGTCACACCAGTAGTGATACAACATATGTACGAGAACACGCATGCGCAGTAGCGACTTCTCAGCGTCGCTGGGTTCACCGCGTGACGTTGGGTGTTGCCGGATTTAAAATTAAGGAGTAGAGTTACGGAGGGTGGGACGTTGCCGGTATTTAAATTTAATCATGGAAGAAAAAAGATATACACGGTGTAGCAACGTAACATGACAGTAAAAACAGTTTGTCAAAAATCGAATTATATACAGGGTGTCTCAAAATACATCGGAAAAATGAATCATCACATCATTGGAGCATCGCATCATTGGGGCATCATGGCTGCCGCCATACAGGGTGTACCATCATAGTATTTAAGAGAAAAAAACATGGCTGCTGCCATACAGGGTGTACCATCATAGTATTTAAGAGAAAAAAACATGGCTGCTGCCATACAGGGTGTACCATCAAAGTATTTGAGAGAAAACACATGGCAGCTGTCAAATTTGGTATACCGGGTGAACCAACACAACATTTAAGAGAAAAAAACCCCTGTCAAATGACATGAGACAGAGAAAAAAATGGCACAGGGTGTCTCATAAACGTGCATCGTGACGGGGTCCGTCATTTTTAAAGTGCGATACCAATTCGTTTTCAAGGAATACATCAGAGCCATCTGTCGTTCAATATATACATTAATGATATTTTGGATCTGTACGAATCATCAAAAAATAAACACTTCCGGTTTCAAAAAATTAAGATAGAAGAAAAGTAATAGTAAATTTGGATTACCCACATCGAGGAGAAGTCCAAATCTGCAATAAAATGGCTACTTCCGGTTCAAACCGGAAATGGCACTTCCGGTCGTCCGATTTTGATGATTTTGGCATCAATAGATTCGTTTGGATGTCGAGAAACATTTTAAAGCATTTTCCGAGGTCAAAAGGGCATAGGACGCTATCTCCGTTATTAGTAAAGTTACAGAAACGTGCGGGTACTCTAAGAAGACAACTTTCATGGGAGATCAAGAAAATAATAGAATTTGCGTACGTCAACTGCCATAAGGGCCGTAAACCGCACATATTAATGCGTTATGTACTTATTGCTTAAATCTTAGAAGCTGATTCGTAAGTTTAGTAAAATGGGTGTACCAACTCGACATTTATGAGAAAAAAAACATGGCAGCTGTCAAAATTTGGTATACCGGATGTCTGAAAATACATTGATTAGGAGAAAAAAATATGGCGGCTGTCAAATTTGGTATACCGGGTGTCTCAAAATACATCGATTAGGAGAAAAAAACATGGCTGATGCTATACAGGGTGTACCATCATAGTATTTAAGAGAAAAAAACATGGGTGCTGCCATACAGGGTGTACCATCATAGTATTTAAGAGAAAAAACATGGATGCTACCATACAGGGTGTACCAACTTGGCATTTAAGAGAAAAAAACATGGCAGCTATGAAAATTGGTATACCGGGTGAACCAACGCAACATTTAAGAGAAAAAAACATGGCTGATTGTCAAATTACATGAGACAGAGAAAAAAAAACATGGCAGCTGTCAAATTTGGTATACAGGATGTCTCAAAATACATCGATTAAGAGAAAAAAAAAACATGGTGGCTGGTTGTCAACGTATATACAGGGTGTCCCACAACGTTTGAGAGAAAAAACATGGTGGATCATTAAGAGAAAAAACATGGCTGCATGAGTGATGGAAGAACGCTTCAATGGGCATATGGAGATTCGAAACAACTACTTGCCTATGCAGAGATTGAATTACATCCGACATCTAAATGTGTAATAAGAGGACGTTTGGACCGTCCATTTGGGAAAAAAACATAGCGGAGTCTGATTGGTCAAAGCTCATTATAGTTGTACAGGGACGTCTCACAAATTTTTCCATTTGGGTGAAATATATATATATATATATATATATATATATATATATATATATATATATATATATATATATATATACAGGGTGATTCAAAATCCTCAGTCTTAAATGTTAAATGGGAAAATGGATCGACGAAAAACTTACCATTGCGGAAAAACATATACCGAGTGTTTCGAAAAAATATCACTGGAAATAGAAAAAGATGCGTAGTCGTTTAGAGTGAAAAAAAAAACATGCCCGCCATTTGACATCATCATAAAGGCATTATTTTTGGAAAGTATGTTAGTGCCATTGGGTAGTTGAAGTAATCACCAATAGAATGGTATCTGAAGAGTACAGACAGAAGGTTGAGGATTATTTCGTTCCAAAAAACAACTAAAATAACAAACGCTAAAATGTGTAAAAAATTTGACGAATTAAGCGGTTTTCACGTTCCAATAAAATGATTAAAATAACAAGCGTTAAAAATTTACTTTTACATGTATTTCTTATGGAGATTTGACATTTCAGAATCGTTCAAAATTATTGTTTTCGCGTCCCAAAAAACAAGTAAAATTAGAAGCGTTAAAACACGTAAAAAATGCAACGAAAACATGTGTTTTCATGTTCGAAAAAACATATAAAATTTCGAACGCCGAATTACATAAAAATGCAACGAAAATAGACGTTTTCGTGTTCCAAAAAACAACTAAAATTACGAACGCCAAAAATACACTTTTACATGTAATTCTTATGGACAATAGGCATTTCAAAATTACTCAAAATGATTGTTTTCACGTCCCAAAAAACAACTAAAATTTGAAACGCTGAAACACGTAAAAAATGCAACGAAAATAGACGTTTTCGCGTCCAAAAAAAAATTATTGAAATTATAAGCGTTAAAACAAGTGAAAAATCCTATCAAAAAGTACCAGTTATCACACTTATATAGTAAATTTTACTCAATTGCACTTAGCTTTAAGTATTTTGGTGGTTATGAGGCTTCAACTACTTGCACTCAGTTCTGGACGTTTTGTATAAAATTTGAAAAGCTGAAACACGTAAAAAATGCAACGAAAATAGACGTTTTCGCTTCCCAAAAAACAAATAAAATTAGAAGCGTTAAAGCACGTAAAAAATGCAATGAAAATAGAAGTTTACGCGTCCCAAGAAATGATTAAAATTACAAGCGATAAAAATTTACTTTTACATGTATTTCTTATGGAGATTTGACATTTCAAAATCGTTCAAAATTATTGTTTTCGCGTCCCAAAAAACAAGTAAAATTAGAAGCGTTAAAACACGTAAAAAATGCAACAAAAATAGACGTTTTCGAGTCCCAAAAATCGAGTAAAATTATAAGCGTTAAAACAAGTAAAAAATCCTATCAAAAAGTACCAGTTATCACACTTATATAGTAAATTTTACTCAATTGCACTTAGCTTTAAGTATTTTGGTGGTTATGAGGCTTCAACTACTTGCACTCAGTTCTGGACGTTTTGTAGTTATTATTAAAAATTACTATTTAGTTATCAGTTTGTATAGTAAATTTTCATAAAGTGAGGTTAGATAAATAAATCGAAAAAAAAGGATTCGAACCCACGCTCCCTTTCGGGAATCGCAACTTAAAGACAACGCCACAACGCCTTAGACCCTCTGCCAACCTAACTAGTAAGTATACATAATGAAATGTTGGTATTGTAGGATAGGGTAAAAAATTCAAACATCGTGAATACAAAATTTATTAAGTATTTTTATTTCGGTAATATATCACATAGCCATTTGTAAAGAATATCTACGTTTCGGAGGCTGCAATTGTAGTTGGTGCGGCGATTGCGACGAATATATGCATACAAGGTGAGATGCTATCATTTTTGCTGAATGTGGGAACCATCCAAAACGTATTATCATAATCCTCCAAGTTCACAACTCGTGTAAGTAGGCCCAACTGGTGAAATTTGGCAGTAAGATAGTCACGTTTTTGAAGTGGGAAAAATCGACCATTTTTCTTCAATAGCTGTATTAAGGTTTTTTGTATACAAATTGATGAGAACGTCAATACACACAAAAAATGCAACCAAAATAGACGTTCCTCACGCTCCAAAAAACTCACGCTCCAAAAAAAAAAAGAGTAAATTTAAAAAGCGTTTGAACTCGCAAAAATGTGAACAGAACATACGTTTTACGCGTTTCAAAAAAGATAAAAAATACGAACGTCAATTCACGCAAAAATACGTACAAAAATAGCCGTTTTCGCATTAATTATTATGACGAAAATTAAGGCAAACAATATACACGTTTACATGTATTTCTTATGTAGATTTGACATTTGTAAATTGTTTAAAATGGACGGTTTTACACGCTACAAATAAGATAAACGTCAATTCACTCAAATAATATGACCAAAATATACGTTTATTACGTTCAAAATTGAAATTTTAAAAGCACAATTCACGCAAAAATGAGTATCACTACATGTTGAGCTTACGTCGTGGACGTAAAAAAGGTAAGACCTTCGGTCGGTAGAGATTATTTCTATTGAACAATCCATAAAAAAGCATGAGTTTTCTTGATTTCGTGTATGGTGATAGTGGCCACAGAACGGATCTTAGAGGCACAAAACAAAACTCGATTATTACAACCGACGTACTTCCCGTTGAGTTATTATCGCATTTCCTGTGAGCGAAAACCCAGAAATGAAAATGTTATTCATAGTTATTTTGTGACCAGTACCGGCATCATTTTAAGTATGTGCAGCTTGTAATTCAATATAATATGGATTATGTTTGAAAGTACAGAGGATTTTGAGGTAAGTGGGTTTCAGTTAATCATGTAGCAACGTAGTCTAAAGATGACAATAATTGATCATTCAGTCGAGAAAACATAATTTCAGCAAATATCGTGTTTTATTATTGGAGTTATCACCATTGTGTGGTTTAGGGCGATAGGCGTTTATATTTCATATCTTGAATTTATCCAGGAAATTATGAGTATTATTATTCATTTTCAGTTAGCATCTACAAAAATTTATTTCGTGTTGTCGATTTTCACAATGTTCATTTCAAATAAAGTCCGTTTTGGATACATAAGTCCATTATGATTTTTTTTTGAGATAGTCAGTTTTATTAAATATAGGGTAGAATTTTTTTCTCATCAAAATTACCAATTTCCAAAAAGTTTACTGATTGCATGGCTGAAGGGGTGATTCCTTCTAATGGAAAAACAAGAGTTTACAAATTAAAATGAAAAAATAGAAAATTTTCAAGTGAAATTCTATGAATATGAAAATAATCAATTAAAAAAATAAATATCAAAATATTATTTGAGATATGAGAATTCAAGTCGAAATGAACATGTAACAATTTGGCATTCATGGATTCTTATCACAACGAGATATCTAAAAAAATTAAGAGTTTTGGCAAAATATATAAAAAGTTGATAGTAGAATAGTTTTAGAATTGACAAATCAACCAAGAAAAGTTCATTGTGACACTTGTAATTAATATGAGTGAAAAGGAAATGAGCGAGTTAAAATCACTATCAACCAATCGGCTGAAGTTGAAGTGCCAGATCGCATCATGAATCAATATCAAGAAACTCCGTAGAGAAGGAAGGTGTCTGACAAAAGATGCGGAAGGTTGAAAGTATCTAAAAAATTTCTTCAAAAAGAATATCTAATTTGATCAGTATTTGGAGCAAAATTCTAGAGTTGTATCATCACCAATGTTACGGCTTCAAGTTTATCAACCGTACAAAGACAAAAATCGAATTTTTGAGTGAAGAAGACTCACGTTGAAAATACAGGAATGACTATTAATTTTTATTTCAAATGCTAAAGTTTGCAAAATAACAAAAAATTAAACAAATAAGCATGTTTGAGGAATTAAAATTATTTGTTGAACAAGATGCTGTGAATAGATGATTAAAATGATTAAAACAGATAAACAACCTTGAATACCTTTACCACTCTGGATGTATCATCTTTAAATCCTGCTGAGGTGATACAATTCATTTATAATTATACCAATTAGAGGAATATTTTCATCAATTGGTAGTAATGAGCAAACTGATGCAAAATTGTCAATGGAAAAAATTATTAATTATTTTTATTCAGATTTTGTTCAAATATGATATAACTGGAACTGCACTGAGCAAACACACTCAAAAATATATTTTTGATTTTCTCAGTTCAAGTGTAATCTGGTCGAAATTGCACAGCACAAACTCGGTAACATGGATATGGCAGGATTATTTCAGTACAGATGAAATGTTGCCAAAACTACACTGCGCAAACTAGTTCAAATAAATATCAGTGTACCATACACCGATAAAAAGAGGCTGATCAAGAGGAGGCAGGACGATGGAGAAAAAATTATATACAAAATTATTTTATTCACATAAATCGTCATTGTCGTCAAAATCGTTGAAAAGTTTCTATTTTTGAATAATGTCACTTGGTATGAATATTTCATTAGACCACATGTTATAATTTTTTCATAGAATTGAGATATGATCGAAAGTCTTTCAATGAATGTAAACATCATAACCATCATTATGTTCTTTCTTTCTTTTGGTCGTAAATTAGAATGGATCCATTGATGAAAGTCTTGGGCTTTTGGCATCTTGGGAGCATTAATCACCTCAAAAATTCCAGCATGATTGATGAATTTTGATTGTGGGTGAATTCGTTTTGAGAGGTACCCTGAACAGGCGCCTTTCGAATCCCCGTATTCGCATTGGTTTTCTTTGGAAACATGTAGTCGTTTTGAAGTCGGTCCGGATTGGGTCGACTTTAAAGTTTGTAGTTTGTATTCCGAAATATTTGGTTGAATTGAGATCTGCCGGAGAATATACGTGAATTCAACGCAATAAAAGTCTCTGAAATAATTCAATATATATTTATTTGAAACAAACAGTTTTTTCATTTCTATATCAAAAAGCACCTTAGTTTTTAAGTAGTACATACATTCTTTCATGCAATAACTTTCAATACTTTGACACAAATCACATAATGTTTCAAAAATTTCCTCATCATCATCTTCATCAGCCTCTGTACATCTCTCTGAAAAATTCGCAACAATTTCCAGAAAATTATGATAAAAATCGAGAAATTTCATTTTATGTAATACAACCAATTTTTTCGATAGGAGACGGTCCATTTGAATGAGTTGACATACATGTTCTTTGGTAAAATGAAAACTCATAGTGTCTTTGCTAATTCTCACCACCACGTCATCGTTGTCGTCGTCACAATTATCATAAAATATCAAATTGATTTGGATGGGATCGCCAAAGTCCACCTTCATTTGAGACGACGTCTCTGAAAGTGTAAAATTGTTTCTCAGCAATCCATTCATCAACTTCATAAAAACAGGCCACTCAAAACTATTGAAGGAAATTTGAGAGGTGGCGTCTAACTTGTTGAACAGCTTGACTGCAGGTTCAAAACTCCTCGCAGGACTCAGCCCACAATGTACGTTGTAGTCAGTGTTGTTAGAGAATTCGAAAACTGTATTTAGCACGTAAAAATGTTCGTTTTTGATAGCTTCTTCATATTTCAAACAAATGTTGTTGAGTTCATGATCAAAGTCCGGTGAACTTATACACATGTTTTCATCGTTGAAATTTTCACAACATTCACCCATGACTGCTCAATACTAACTAAATTTTATAGACGATTTGATGCGTCAATCCAACTATTGAGAGAATTGTCAAGTCCAAGCCATTTCACATAGACTTCACCAGATAGACATCGGGATTTTTCGTTTTTTGCAATAGATC
The DNA here is from genome assembly GCA_944452925.2 of Chrysolina oricalcia. NCBI lineage: Eukaryota > Metazoa > Arthropoda > Insecta > Coleoptera > Chrysomelidae > Chrysolina > Chrysolina oricalcia. The sequence continues at coordinate 34,425,288 of OX101825.2, read as the reverse complement.
GCAGTCGCTTCAAGAGACGTATTGCAGAAGCTGAGAAAATAATTGCCCCCCCATTTTGAATGGTCAAATTTGGTATACCGGGTGAACGAACGCAACATTTAAGAGAAAAAACATGGCTGCCTGTCAAATGTCAAGAGACAGAGGAAAAACACAGCATTTAAGAGGAAAAAAACATGGCTGCTGCTTGTCAAATGTCTGGTGGAAAATGAGGCAATGAAAAAACGTTTAATTGGGGGTATGGAGGATAAACTTTAATTTCACCAAAGGATTGACTGAATTGATTGGTCAACGCAGTTGTACAGGTACGTTCCGTTACGTTTAGGAAAATATATATAGGGTATCTCAAAATGTGTGTCGTACCATGATGCGCGTTGACTAATCAAACACCACCATCTTTTTCTAATGCTGTTTTTCAAATATATCAAAATATCAATGAGGATTTGAGAATTCAAGCTAAAAGAACCATGTAACAATTTGTTATTCAAGGATTAGCACAACGAAATATCTAAGAAAATTAGGTAGTTCAGACGAAATATACATGAAGTTGATAGTAGAATAGTTCTAGAATCGTCAAATCAACCAAAAAAGACTTGTTATGAATATGTGCCAAACCGAAATAACTCTTTGAAGGAAATGCGGGATCACATCATACAACAATATCAAGAAATTCCTTGGGGGAAGAAAGGTGCATGACAAAACAATACGGATAGTTGAAATGTGCTAAAAAATTTTCTTTCAAATACACCACTCCGATAATGAGTCTTCGGAACAAAATTCAAGAGTGGCATTATCACCGATATTACGGCTTTAAGTTTATCAACCGTACAAAGACAGAAATCGAATGTTTGAGTGAAGAAGACTAACGTAAAAAATATTGGAATAATTGTGAATATTTCTTTCAAGTGTCGAAATTTGAAAGTAATCTCGAGATTTCATGGCTGGGAAGATTATTCTGTTTCAACTCAACAAGCATTGTGGTATATGTTTCAGTGGAGTGAGTTGGTGCATGAGCAAGATTTCATCGACGAAGGCACCAAATTTGATGTGTGTTAGCAGACAAATTTGTGAGAAATATATCACCGACGAGAGAATCTTCTTCAATAAGTATCAAGATGACTTGAAATATTTCCAAGTGAACTGTAAGAGTTGTCCGTAGGTAGATTTCATGGGCGGAAAGACAATTCGCTTTCAATTCAACATTGTGTTATGGTTGAAATGTACATATCAAAGTCGGAAATGAGCTTCTGTTGGTGCGCACGCACACCAACAGAATCTCCTGGCGGCTGTCAAATTAGGTATACCGGGTGAACGAACGCAACATTTAAGAGAAAAAAACATGGCTGCCTGTCAAATGTCATAAGACAGAGAAAAAACACAGCTTTTAAGAGGAAAAAAATATGGCTGCTGCTTGTCAAATGTCTGGTGGAAAATGAGGCAATGAAAAATCGTTTCATTAGGGTATGGAGGTTGAAAAAGACTTCAAAATTATATGTTTATCCTCCATACCCCCAATGAAACGATTTTTCATTGCCTCATTTTCCACCAGACATTTGACAAGCAGCAGCCATATTTTTTTCCTCTTAAAAGCTGTGTTTTTTCTCTGTCTCATGACATTTGACAGGCAGCCATGTTTTTTTCTCTTAAATGTTGCGTTCGTTCACCCGGTATACCGAATTGACAGCCGCCAGGAGATTCTGTTGGTGTGCGTGCGCACCAACAGAAGCTCATTTCGGACTTTGATATGTGCATTTCAACCATAACACAATGTTGAATTGAAAGCGAATTGTCTTTCCGCCCATGAAATCTACCTACGGACAACTCTTACAGTTCACTTGGAAATATTTCAAGTCATCTTGATACTTATTGAAGAAGATTCTCTCGTCGGTGATATATTTCTCACAAATTTGTCTGCTAACACACATCAAATTTGGTGCCTTCGTCGATGAAATCTTGCTCATGCACCAACTCACTCCACTGAAACATATACCACAATGCTTGTTGAGTTGAAACAGAATAATCTTCCCAGCCATGAAATCTCGAGATTACTTTCAAATTTCGACACTTGAAAGAAATATTCACAATTATTCCAATATTTTTTACGTTAGTCTTCTTCACTCAAACATTCGATTTCTGTCTTTGTACGGTTGATAAACTTAAAGCCGTAACATCGGTGATAATGCAACTCTTGAATTTTGTTCCGAAGACTCATTATCGGAGTGGTGTATTTGAAAGAAAATTTTTTAGCACATTTCAACTATCCGTATTGTTTTGTCATGCACCTTTCTTCCCCCAAGGAATTTCTTGATATTGTTGTATGATGTGATCCCGCATTTCTTCAAAGAGTTATTTCGGTTTGGCACATATTCATAACAAGTCTTTTTTGGTTGATTTGACGATTCTAAAACTATTCTACTATCAACTTCATGTATATTTCGTCTGAACTACCTAATTTTCTTAGATATTTCGTTGTGCTAATCCTTGAATAACAAATTGTTACATGGTTCTTTTAGCTTGAATTCTCAAATCCTCATTGATATTTTGATATATTTGATTTTGTTCTTGTAATTCACATGTTCGGTTTTGTAATGGTGGCGGGATAAGTTATCCGAGTTTTCCTACAGCTGTAAAGTAAATAAGTCGACTTGGTGCGCCCTGGCAAATAATAATAATTACAACCATTTTCCACCCGCACAGGCTATGTCTTCGAGTGTTTTTGGAGGAATATTATTAAAACTCCAATTCGCTGTATAACTCCGTTTTTTCGATAGAAGGAATTACCTCTTCAGCTATTCAAGCAGTGGACTTTTTGGCAATAGATAATTTTGAAGAGAAAACCAATTCTGAACTTCTTCTTCGATGATCACTATTGTTTAATTTTTTTGTCAATTCGAAGGAAAATATGTATTCACACGGGGCATGCGTAGTAGTGTTTTCAGCCAAAATCATCTGGAACTATTTATTTGAGTGAGTTTGGTGAGTTTGTAAATGGTGCTTTGGCTATAAGCAATTTCAACAAAAATGATCTGAATATATTATTCATTTTGGTGAAATTTTACATCTGAATCGATACATAGTTCAGTCGAAAATATTCCTCTCGATATTACCTCAAGTCTTTCGGCTCATTTGCACTGGGAAGCAATAACATACGATTCACTTGAAAATATTTAACATTTAAAGTAATTCCTTTCGTTGGTGATGTATTTCTCACATACTTTTATAGTACCAAACTGCACGAGCCTTTCGTTTGATGGAAACCAATCTGATGAATCTCCTAATCTTGTGTCAAAGTTGATGTCTTTGTCAGTGAAATCTCGCCCACAAACCAGCTTACTTAATTGGAACATAACACAACATCTGAATTGAATTGAGTTGAATTGAATACCAATCTGATGAATCCTTCCACCCGCACGTTGAATTTGGTGTCTGATTATGTAATGGTTCCTTGATCAGAATCAGATCAAAAACGTTCAGAGGAATTCCACAAGAACTCAAATGGAATTTATAGAAAAATGCCCAAGATGTCATTGGAAATAATGTGAATAAAGAATAGCAACGGAATTGATGTATTTCATAGAGGGTTGATTTTTTTGGTCCCTCTAGAGATATCATCTCATAGGCAACCAAACACCATTTTCATATAGGAACGAGGATTATATACTCTTGCAACACGTTCGAAAAAACCCCGAAGCTATCGAATTTACAAAGTGGAGTTATGAACGAGATCTGCCATCACTGCAAAAAAAAAAACTGGTGGATATTGAACGACTTTGATGGGTATCTTTCTAACAAACTTGCTTACTGAAATTTCTCTCCTCTATGATTTATTTCTCACAATCTCTCTTGCTAACACACTGCATGAGACTTATTTAATTGAAACCAAATCTAATGAATATCAACTTTGGTGTCTCATTTGTTTTTTATATGTTATTGTCTCTCGAAAAACACTGTGATTACGAAATGTCCATGAAACTGTTCCTTGAATGCATCTTTTCCCATCGTTCCATGACTTTTTTTCACCTCAATTTTTTCATTTTGAATCTCGTTGGCATTTTATTTTCCACGTTACCTTTTCGTTTCATTGCGATTCGTTTTATTCAACACGTCAAGTCAGACACATAGGTTATTAGTTGTTGTTCTCTATATTTCGTAGTATTATTATTATTTTCATGACGCGACGTTTCGTTCAATTCATTGATCTCTAAACCTGTCGAACGCGTAATTTATGCGCTTTCTCTATTTCTCATAATCACAATTATTTTTATGATTTCATTAATTCATTTTTGCTTCCTTTCATTTCATATCGTTTTGTTCCTTCCAACGCGTCAAGCTTGATACCCGTCGGACGCCTACGGTATATGACGTCGACCGCATTTTTATTATCATTGTCATTATTTTCATAACTTTTTGTGTCGTTTCGTTTCATTCAAATCATCGAATTTGATACATTCCATATTTATTTCAACCTCTACATTTATTACTATTATTATTATTTTCATAATTTCTTTGATTCATCCCGTTTCATTTCGTTACTTCTGACGCGTTGAGCTTGAAATCTGCCGCAAGCATAATTTATTATCAGCCTTCTATACTGTATAATATGATGTCTTCTACATTTTTTATTATTATCATCACTATTTTCTTGATTTTTTATGTCGTTTCATCGTTTCATCCAAATCGTTGAATTTGATCCCTTCCATACGTATATTTCAATGCGCTGACCTCTATATTTATTACTATTATTATTTTCATAATTTCGTTGATTCATCCCGTTTCATTTCATTTCTTCTGACGCGTCAAGCTTGAAATCTGCCGCAAACATAATTTATGTACAGTCGTCCATACTTTATATGACGTCATCTAAGTTCTTTTATAATTATTACCACTATTTTCATGATATTTTGTGTTGTTTTCGTTTGATTCAAATCATCGAATTTGATTTTTTTATACGAATATTGTATCATGTCCCGATAAAGGTTTATTATCTGATTTGAAAGCTGTACTTTTGAGAGTGATTCCCATTTATGAATATATGTTTATATAAAAAATTATTGTAGATAAAATAATCAATTAACCAATAATGACGTCACCATGCCTCACAGCTAAATCTTTTATGAAAATTTCACTCAATCACATTTCAGATAATTAAACACATATGGCGAAAATGTTATCTCATTTTGAAATTAGACTCTAATAATTTGTAAAAACCCCTATATTTAATAAAACTGACTATCTCAAAAAAAAATCATAATGGACTTATGTATCCAAAACGGACTTTATTCAAAATGAACATTGTGAAAATCGACAACACGAAATAAATTTTTGTAGATGCTAACTGAAGTAAAATGCATAATAATACTCATAATTTCCTGGATAAATTCAAGATATGAAATATAAACGCATATCGCCCTAAACCACACAATGGTGATAACTCCAATAATAAAACACGATATTTGCTGAAATTATGTTTTCTCGACTGAATGATCAATTATTGTCATCTTTAGACTACGTTGCTACATGATTAACTGAAACCCACTTACCTCAAAATCATCTGTACTTTCAAACATAATCCATATTATATTGAATTACAAACTACACATACTTAAAATGATGCCGGTACTGGTCACAAAATAACTATGAATAACATTTTCATTTCTGGGTTTTTGCCCACAGGAAATGCGATAATAACTCAACGGGAAGTACGTCGGTTGTAATAATCGAGTTTTGTTTTGTGCCTCTAAGATCCGTTCTGTGGCCACTATCACCATACACGAAATCACGAAAACTCATGCTTTTTTATGGATTGTTCAATAGAAATAATCTCTACCGACCGAAGGTCTTACCTTTTTTACGTCCACGACGTAAGCTCAACATTTTTGCGTGAATTGCGCTTTTAAAATTTCAATTTTGAACGTAATAAACGTATATTTTGGTCATATTATTTGAGTGAATTGACGTTTATCTTATTTGTAGCGTGTGATAATGTCCATTTTAAACAATTCCGAAATGTCAAATCTACATAAGAAATACATGTAAACGTGTATATTGTTTGCCTTTATTTTCGTCATAATAATTAATGCGAAAACGGCTATTTTTGTACGTATTTTTGCGTGAATTAACGTTCGTATTTTTTATCTTTTTTGAAACGCGTAAAACGTCTATTTTGGTCGCATTTTTTTGTGTGTATTGACGTTCTCATCAATTTGTATACAAAAAACCTTGATACAAAGATCACTCAACACATTAACTATTGAAGAAAAATGGTCGATTTTTCCCACTTCAAAAACGTGACTATCTTACTGACAAATTTCACCAGTTGGGCCTACTTACACGAGTTGTGAACTTGGAGGATTATGATAATACGTTTTGGATGGTTCCCACATTCAGCAACAATGATGGCATCTCACCTTGTATGCATACATTCGTCGCAACAATACCAACTACAATTGCAGCCTCCGAAACGTAGATATTCTTCACAAATGGCTGTGATATATCACCGAAATAAAAATACTTAATAAATTTTGTATTCAAGATGTTTGAATTTTTTGCCCTATCCTACAATACCAACATTTCATTATGTATACTTATAAGTTAGGTTGGCCGAGCAGTCTAAGGCGTTGTGGCGTTAAGCTGCGATTCCTTTTTTTTAGATTTATCTATCTAGCCTCACTTTATGAAAATTTACTATACAAACTGATAACTAAATAGTAATTTTTAATAATAACTACAAAACGTCCAGAACTGAGTGCAAGTAGTTGAAGCCTCATAACCACCAAAATACTTAAAGCTAATTGCAATTGAGTAAAATTTACTATATAAGTGTGATAACTGGTACTTTTTGATAGGATTTTTTACTTGTTTTAACGCTTCTAATTTTACTTGTTTTTTTGGGACGCGAAAACAATAATTTTGAACGATTTTGAAATGCCAAATATCCATAAGAAATACATGTAAAAGTAAATTTTTATCGCTTTTACTTTTAATAATTTTTTGAGACGCGTAAACTTCTATTTTCATTGCATTTTTTACGTGCTTTAACGCTTCTAATTTTACTTGTTTTTTGGAACGCGAAAACGTCTATTTTCGTTGCATTTTTTACGTGTTTCAGCGTTTCAAATTTTAGTTGTTTTTTGGGACGCGGAAACGATAATTTTAAACGATTTTGAAATGCCTATTGTCCATAAGAATTAAATGTAAAAGTATATTTTTGGCGTTCGTAATTTTAGTTGTTTTTTGGAACACGAAAACGCATGTATTCGTTACATATTTTATGTAATTCGGCGTTCGAAATTTTATTTGTTTTTTCGAACATGAAAACACATGTTTTCGTTGCATTTTTTACGTGTTTTAACGCTTATAATTTTACTTGTCTTTTGGGACGCAAAAACGATAATTTTGAACGATTCTGAAATGTCAAATCTCCATAAGAAATACATGTAAACGTAAATTTTTAACGCTTGTAATTTTAATCATTTTTTGGAACGTGAAAACCGCTGAATTCGTCAAATTTTTCACACATTTTAGCGTTTGTTATTTTAGTTGTTTTTTGGAACGAAAGAATCCTCAACCTTCTGTCTGTATTCTTCAGATGCCATTCTATTGGTGATTACTTCAACTACCCAATGGCACTACTATAATGAGCTTTGACCAATCAGACTCCGCTATGTTTTTTTTTCCCAAATGAACGGTCCAAACGTCCTCTTATTACACATTTAGATGTCGGATGTAATTCAATCTCTGCATGGGCAAGTAGTTGTTTCGAATCTCCATATGTCCATTGAAGCGTTCTTCCATCACTTATGCAGCCATGTTTTTTCTCTAAATGATTCACCATGTTTTTTCTCTCAAACGTTGTAGGTCACCCTGTATATACGTTGACAACCAGCCACCATGTATTTTTTCTCTTAATCGATGTATTTTGAGACATCCTGTATACCAAATTTGACAGCTGCCATGTTTTTTTTTCTCTGTCTCATGTCATTTGACAATCAGCCATGTTTTTTCTCTTAAATGTTGCGTTGGTTCACCCGGTATACCAATTTTCATAGCTGCCATGTTTTTTTCTCTTAACTGCCAAGTTGGTACACCCTGTATGGTAGCAGCCATGTTTTTCTCTTAAATACTATGATGGTACACCCTGTATGGCAGCAGCCATGTATTTTTTCTCTTAATCGCTGTGTTTTGAGACATCCTGTATACCAAATTTGACAGCTGCCATGTTTTTTTTCTCTGTCTCATGTCATTTGACAATCAGCCATGTTTTTTTCTCTTAAATGTTGCGTTGGTTCACCCGGTATACCAATTTTCATAGCTGCCATGTTTTTTTCTCTTAAATGCCAAGTTGGTACACCCTGTATGGTAGCAGCCATGTTTTTTCTCTTAAATACTATGATGGTACCCCCTGTATGGCAGCAGCCATGTTTTTTTCTCTTAAATACTATGATGGTACACCCTGTATGGCATCAGCCATGTTTTTTTCTCTTAATCGATGTATTTTGAGACACCCGGTATACCAAATTTGACAGCCGCCATGTTTTTTTCTCTTAATTGATGTATTTTGAGACATCCGGTGTACCAAATTTGACAGCTGCCATGTTTTTTTCTCATAATTGTCGAGTTGGTACACCCATTTTACTAAACTTACGAATCAGCTTCTAAGATTTAAGCAATAAGTACATAACGCATTAATATGTGCGGTTTACGGCCCTTATGGCAGTTGACGTACGCAAATTCTATTATTTTCTTGATCTCCCATGAAAGTTGTCTTCTTAGAGTACCCGCACGTTTCTGTAACTTTACTAATAACGGAGATAGCCTCCTATGCCCTTTTGACCTCGGAAAATGCTTAAAAATGTTTCTGACATCCAAACGAATCTATTGATACCAAAATCATCTAAATCGGACGACCGGAAGTGTCATTTCCGGTTTGGACCGGAAGTAGCCATTTTATTGCAGATTTGGACTCTCCTCGATGTGGGTAATCCGAATTTACTATTACTTTTCTTCTATCTTAATTTTTTGAAACCGGAAGTGCTTATTTTTTGATGATTCGTACAGATCCAAAATATCATTAATGTATATATTGAACGACAGATGGCTCTGATGTATTCCTTGAAAACGAATTGGTATCGCATTTCAAAAATGACGGACCCCGTCACGATGCACGTTTATGAGACACTCTGTATATATTTTTTGTCTCAACTGGCACGTTGGAACGTCATGTATTTTTCTTAAATGATAAACCCCATCACGATGCACGTTTATGACACCCCGTATTTATTTTATTCCTCAAATGGTGTATTTTGACACACCCTGTATACGTAAAACGAAAACATCTGAATCCCTGCATGCCCCAATGATGCGATGCTCCAATGATGTGATGATTCATTTTTCCGATGTATTTTGAGACACCCTGTATATAATTCGATTTTTGACAAACTGTTTTTTCTGTCATGTTACGTTGCTACACCGTGTATATCTTTTTTTCTTCCATAACTCTACTCCCTAATTTTAAATCCGGCAACACCCAACGTCACGCTGTGAACCCAGCGAGCTTCGTCAATGCGCATGCGTGTTTTAGAACTGGGGTTGTATCACTACTCACACCTACTAATTCAACCAATCAGAACATTTTCGTACCATCGGGTCATCGGACATCGGATCTGTGGGAATCCAGCCTTAGTGCTGACAGTTTTTTGCTTGGTTCGAGTTCGACTCTGTACTCATATCCAAGTACGTCACCATGACGCGTTGATGTTACAAGATTCTGATTGGCTAGAGCTTATTAAACCCTTCCTTGTTAGTTTAGTCTCTTTGGCAGTCATAAGGAAGAATATTCGTCAATGATTGGTTGAAATAAACAGACCACCCAATCATTGGCGAATATTCTTCCTTCATGACTTGAAACTTATGACTGCTGCATAAATCCACCATAACTAACCTTACGTAGACAGAAAAACCATAGAGAATTGTCATGATATAAAAACTTAATCTTCCAAACTTGTTAACATCACTTAAAACGCGGAATGTAACTTGAGTTCTCAACACAAAGTTTTGGAGTATTTCAACTTATTTCTTGCGTCGCTGCTAGCCTTTTATTGATTAGTACTATTCTGATGGTGTTGATGATATATGTTGTCTATGGTTTAAAATTTCATTTTCATCAATGGCGTCGCCAATCCGAATTCGTGACGCGAAAAGCAAAAACGCTATATTGGAAACTTATCTTTAGTCAAAAAAAATTATGAACTTTTTATTTTAGTTTTCGAACGTGAAACGGCGGACTTTTCACAAACACTAATAACTTTGTTCACTGTATGTACTACAAAGACGGCGGACACACTCGCACATAACGAGTTTATTATAACATTTACTAGACTGAGTCACAGAACTCATAATACTATTATAGTATTATGAGTTATGTGGACCAGGGACCCGGACCCAAATGAAATATCGGTTCCGGTTCGGGTTCGGGTCCAAGGGAAATTGAAAATATCAGTTCCGATTCAGTTCTCAGAATATTATTTCGGTTCGGTTCTGACAAATTTTTTCGGTCCAAACGATTCTTTTCGGTCCGTTTCCTATATATGTATGGATTCAGTAATATATGCGGAAAATAGTATTTAATAGCTATTTTTCTACTCCGATAACTATAATGGCATTTTTTGAACTCATATAACATAGCATCGTTATTTCCCCATTCTTTCAAATTATATGTACCTATATCCAAACAAAACTGCTTCAGCAATGGAAATGGATAAGACCAGTGACTCCAGTGCAAAGAGACAAAGAGTACACGTTTTGTAGGTCTCTTCACTTCAGTGAGTGGCAGTGACCTTAATTAATGCGCCAAAACCAAAGAGTACACCAACTAACTGTACTCTGTGGCCAAAACGCCCAAAACATGAAGCATAAATGAGAACAATAAAGTCTTTCCACAGAACAAGTCAGTTAAATTTCACCAACTGATTCCTAAAGTTAGGAAATACCTTAATCGGATTACGGAATACCCAAGTGCAATTTGCGTTTCACCACACGTTAAGTAATGGTGGATTTATGCAGCAGTCATAAGTCATAAGTTTTGAGTTATAAGGAAGAATTATCGTCAATGATTGGTTGGAATAAACGGACCAACCAATCATTGACGAATATTCTTCCTTATGACTTAAAACTTATGACTGCTGCATAAATCCAAGGAGACTAAAATTTAACAAGGAGAGTTTAATCCCCACAAGACAATGGGGACACTAGTAGAAGGAGTAAACCCTCCTTGTTAGTTTAGACTCTTTGGCATAAATCAGTCGATTCTATTGATATCGAAAGAAATGTACCTTCTGTGATATCCACAGAACTTAAACATTAGTTTAAACTAAGTTTAAGTTCTGTGGTGACATCTCACATTTCATCAATGATTGACTTCGGATAGAACCGAAATTAACCGAAAAAACCGTTATATTTTTTAAGGGTTTCGGTTCGGTACCACGAAATGATCGAATTTGAAATATGGGTTCGGTTTCGGTTCCGGTCCACGAAAAAATATCGGTTCCGTTACGGTTTTCGGTTCAAAACGGTCCCGGTCCGGGTCCCTGATGTGGACTGAGGACGCCATCCAGTTCTCCATATTTGCTGGAAGTCGAATTGTAGAATTATCGTGCGTGCACACGCTCCTGCTAATTTATTTTTTCAACTATGTGAGTCGTTTGACTGGTTCCAAACTAGACAAATAATTTTTTATTTGTAGTTGAAGATGCGGGTAGAGGAGATTACATCAGCTACCTATCAATTTCAGTTAAAATAATGTCAATAAGCTAGCATATTCATTTCAGCAAAAATTAAATAAAATCTCTAAACTGAATAACCAAAAACTGATGAAGTGTGAATCGGTATTCAACTTTTGCATAACGTTGCCACACAAGTTTTTTTGGTGCTACTGGTCCGAACTGGAAAAAAATCACGCACATTTTAGGTTATATGTAAGGCATTTCATTCACGTTTTTTTTCAAATCCTTTTTAAGGACACAACCATTGTTTAAATAGAACAAACAATGACACAACATAACATTTTCAAAGCTTTTCGCCTACATTAAATCACTGTATAAAAAACATTTTTAGAGATGTTCCAGGGACAAAATGCACTTTTATTTCGTTTTTTTTCTCATTGATTTTACAAATTAACAATAGTCAAAACATGCAAAGGACTCTGGGGCGATTTAAAAAAAAATCAAATCACTTATTTTAATTGGAACACAGAAATATTTTCTGTTTATACAAACTGAACATTTAAAAAAATGTAAATATTTAACACTGGTTAATGTCTGGTTCAACTGAATTTAAACAAACTGTGGATACTCATTTCACATAGAAAAGGTAGATAATGATTAGGATGATGATTTTACAAGTCAGAACCGGTAAATGTTTTTGAGGTTATATATTTTTTCTACAACCACACTCCAAAACATGCTTTTCTGCATAGTTTTACCACAGAATAAGGACCTTATTCTGTTGTTTTACGTTCGCAAACATGATTATTTCTCACAATAATTGAAATTTGACATTAGTGTGCCGCAAAGTGACATTTCTGTGCCACAAAGTGACATTTCTGTGCCAAAATTTTTCAATACCTTATTTCTAAGCAATACAGTTTTCGTGACAGCAAGGTGAAAGTATATTTTGAAAATTCTGCATTTCCAAGGGATATTCGATCAGGCAACTTCAAGAATGAATAGACAAAGTCTATTGGTTTATATAATATGAGGGAAATTGTCGTACAAATTCATAATATTCTGAACAAAAATCATAGACACCACTACTGCTGTCTCAAATACCCACATACACACTATCCATTGCTAGGCACCGGAGCAACATCTATCGAATCATTTGAATGTCAACAAACGTCAAGCATAAAATATTCGTAAAATATTCTTGTCCCGTCATTTTTTAATGAGATTGAACTAAAATGGATAGCGACAGTTCTGAAATTGAAAATACTCCGCCAGAACTAAGAAAACAAGTTAATTCAATGTCATTGAATTTACTACCTTCAACTTCAAGAGGAAAATATGAAAATGCATACAAACAGTTTATGGATTGGAGCATAGTATTATTTTTAGCAAAAAGGGTGTTGTAGAAAAAGTATAGTGTGTAACACGAGCAGAAATGCAATTTCTCACTCGTTTGAATTGCAACACACTCGCTTGCGCTCGTGCCGCAACTTTTTCAAACTCGTGAGAAATTAGCACTTTTCTGCACTTGTTGCACAATATACTATTCTGAATATCGACAATTCATTCCTTAACTTGCAGTTCGTCGTCATCTTGATTACTAAATAAGGATAATATTTTGTTTTGTTTGTTTAAAAAAGACTACTTTTACGAGAAACAAATTGGGGTAAATTGAATTAAAACTAGACACCATACTCTTCGTCAACTCTCTCAACTCTAACATAATTAACTGAGATCACATGATCACATTTGCGATTGCGCGAACGCTAGATATATTCTCGGTGAACGTCTCAAGGGTGAACTATATTATGCCAAATGAAAACATCCACAAGATAACATTTTGTGCACATCTCCGATACATTATTCCTATAGGCATTAAAAAAACGCCACAAAATAACAAAATCAGAACAATGAATATCCTTCAGGGACCTCTTTGGGAAGTACATATTACCTCTCAAAGAAACATCGGCGTGTATACATTTTTGAAACATCTCAAAACCTCTCAGAGATGTTTGTGCTCGCTGGGTTACGTACCAAAGTGTAGCTCATAGAAATCATAATATATATAGTATATAGAATATAAGTAGAAAAGTTATTGGGTATAACCCTCAAAATGTTGTGCAACCGTAGACACGTGTTTCGAGCTTAAGCTCTCATCAGTACGGTAAAATCAAGTGCGAAGATGTACAACACTTGGATGTAAAAATAGAAACAAAGGAAGTCAACAACAGGAAGCCAACCACACATTTGTGGCATCGGTTAGAAGACCTTGTACTCACAAGGCAACAACTAACGTCGCCACGGAGGCAGCTATAGCTACCAGCGTGACAAATGTTGTGCAACATTTTGAGGGTTATACCCAATAACTTTTCTACTTATATTTTCATATATTGCCCCTCGCTAAATCCATCCTTTTTGTATATATAATATATATCTATGGTGTGTGTATCTAGCCTATATACAACCTCCAGCAGTAGTCCTTGTGTCCACAGAGTACACAAACTTGGTGTACACTGTGCTTAATTAAGTTCTTATTGATTTATATTTCTGCAGCCTGCGCTATCCGCCCAAGGCCAGCATGGACTTATGTACATGATTATGTACATTGTTAAATTAAAATTGTTAAAATTGTTAATTCCGTCAACCGATTGCACCCCTACGCGCAACCCTCAGAAGTCTTCGAGAGACTTGTGTGAGCTAGGGAAGACGCAGCCCTTAACTTTTAACGTGTGATGCCATGCACGAGACCGGTGAATCGGTGGATCGAACCCACGACCCCACGCATGCGAGGTGAACGCACTACCAGCCGACCACCACGGCCCATGATTATATACATTGTTAGCGAAGCATAGCCAATCATATGCTACTTCTTTCCGGTACACCGGAAAGTGATAGCGTTTGTTTCGTTTCAATCGTTTTGCTTTCAAAGACATATGATTAATGAATATTTTGACCGAGAGGGTAAATTGAATAAAATAATCTGGAAAAACACTCCAAACAACAATGTTTTGCATAGAACATAAAAGGCAAATGATAAAAGAACCACAAAGATGAAGGATATGTTCGAAACATTCCAATCACGAATTCCGTGGTTCCTCAGGGGCTTACGGATCACGTTCAGAAAACAATCTGCGGTGGGGATGAAACAAAGAGACTAAACGTTATCCAACATATATTAACTACATAGCTCTAATCAAGTAGGTAATAATGGAAATCTCAGCGGAGATTAGCAACAAGTAACTCCAGTTGTTATACCCAAACAAAACCTTTCTAGTTTTGCGTGTTTTATCTTGAAGATTTCACACGATTTTTAATGCATTTGAAAAGTAAACCACAGACCTCTTGAGGTCTGTGAAGTAAACACAGAAGACAATTCTGGTTCTATGGTTCCATGTCACATCCGTAATTATTGTGTCAATATTGTCAAAAATCAAAAAATGTAAAGTGTCAAATTCAAAAACATGGCCGATATTGATGCGGTTGTTCGAAATTCTAATCGCATTGAAAACATGAAAGTAAAAAACGGCCCACGAGTTGTCACTATTAACAAAACCGAAACGGGTTTCGGATTCAATGTGCGGGGCCAAGTTAGCGAGGGTGGTCAACTAAAGAGCATTAATGGAGAATTATACGCCCCCCTGCAACATGTCAGTGCAGTCTTGGATCGAGGGGCCGCTGAACTAGCAGGTATCCGCAAGGGAGACAGAATTTTGGAAGTGTAAGTTGCCTCAAATTAGTTCAGATGAATTCTCCAGTTGATAAAGTTCATTAAAGTTATTGATTTTTTATATGAACCTGACGTCTGACAGTTTACTGTTACTTTAGAATGTTGTTTTGCTTGGAATGATCATGCAGCATTCTTGTTTAAAGAGCATTCACCTGCCTTGTCACAGTGAAGGCTAAGGTTAAATTCAGGTCCATTAATGAAAGACTGTGCTTTTTTGTAGAATACATCAAAAATTCTTCATGAAATTTTCAATTTGTACAATGTTTTTGTTGTTGCTCTAATTTTTACATCATTTAGAAGAATCTCTTGCAGTTTTGAATATTCGCTTTGCCCTACTTATTTCATTAATATATGTTAACAGAACTGATTTCAAAGGAGGCATGAATAATTTGAAGGATTGCTGAACTGAATGAATCCTACCCACTGGAAAGAGAAGTGGTAGTACTTTTGGAGCTCAAGTGCTCCCTAATCTTGGTCTCGAAAGGATTACAAAAAGTGAAATTTAAAGTATAAAATCCTTGTTTTTCTCTCCAGTAATTTTTTGAAGAAACATTTTCTATTGGCCTGACTGATCCTTGTCATTATCCTGAAAAAATCTGTTGACAATATATTGGATTTCCTGTTATCAATTATAAATCAATCAGTAAAAGTCAGCTTCCAAATAAACTATAAATAACAAAGTCAGTTCTGCATCGATGATATGCCTACTTCAAGATGTATAGAAACCATGGTGTTATCACTGATTCGCTTTTGTTTCAACAAAGTTGTTGAGACTGTAATTGCACTGATACCGTTGGCTTCATTCGTCGATGGATGGCGTATAAGTCGAAAATAACCGAGTTTCCAACATTCCAAAGTACTGAGTCATAATTATTTGATTAAAATTTGAATGTTTACAAATTATGGTTAATGAATATCACAACAAATAAAATTCAATGTTGAAAATTACATAACATGACACTTGTCCAAGCATCATCATGAATCTGTAATTTTGCTGCCATCTGTGTGCTAAAGAGGTGAAACGGTATCAACACAGTAAAAATATCACGAATCAAGTAGGCTGTACCTAAACACTTTTGTATGTCGGTTTCACAGCTATAAGAGATCACACCAGGGTTTCTATGTATCTTGGCCTACTTAGTAGTTTTCCTAAAGTAACAGAAATAGATGGCAGTATATAACCAAATAATTGAATTCTTAGACAATGTAATAACTCTATGCCTCAATTGTTCCATTAAAACAGCCTTAGCTAACTGTAAGATGTCTAAAAATCCTGGTGTGTCGACTCATACCTGGAAAACTGTGGGATAAAACGGAAGACAATTCGCCAGCTTGATTAAGAGAAAACAAATGAATTCGTGGTCTGTTTCCCAAATATTCCGCATTTGCGTGTACCGCCACGGTCGGTTTTCTTGTTAGGGTAAATTTACAAGAATAGAAGTTTTCAAGTATTGCCGACGAATGAAATGAATAAAGAAACGTAATTATTGGAATTTACTGAAAAACTCCACCAATCAGTTTAATTTGTTACATTTTCGACTTATTTATTCAATTTTTTACTGAAATGAAATTCACTAACACAATAATAACCACGCATTTCATTTAGAAATATTGAAGTTAAGCTTCATGAAAAGTCACCATTAGAACCTGTCAACCTTGGGCTAATAAGCGGGAATGGCGGGATTCCGTGTGTGATATATTCGTGCCATGTTTTTCATTAAAATGTTTTCTAATAATACAAGATAATGATGTGATAATCTTCATAATATGGTGGTACTTACTATACTCACTTTCGGTACTGGATATAAATGAATTATTTTGTTCGTCTCTCTGGATTGCCAGAAATGATACAAAAACGGAAGGAAGGAACATGATCAAATTATTATTGTACAAACCATACAAACTACACAGGAAACGATTAGATATTCACAAATTTTATTTTATCACACATGTTTTGCCTGCACACTAGCTTCTTCACTGTCTGATTAAATAAAGTTTGTGGAGGATCGAATCGTTTTTAGTGTAGTTTGTACAATTACTATGGATCTTCATCAAGTAAATGACGATCAGAATAATTAAATTATTATTGAATGAATGTCTAAGGAAATATACAGCAAAATTAAGAAACATATTAATAATTGTAATCAATACAAGGAAATTGCACTATGAAATTTAGATTCTGTCACCATCATTCACTTTTGGATTGTATTTAAAGTTTGTTGAAATTCCATAAAATTGACAACAGTCATCAATCACCATATCCCTGGAATATTGACAAGACTAAAATTCTATATAAGGGCGCCATCTCTGGAACCGACCAAAGAAGCAGACCACTATTTCATTTGTTTATTTGTCTTCTGAAAAATCAAAACAAAATCGAATCACTCGACACACCATGGTTTTTATACATCTTAGCTAACTGGAAGCATGGGAGTGCATGTTAAGGATAAGTTTTCTAAAAGTTATTACAATTAAGTATAAATGTTTTCCTCATCGCATACAAGGCATGGTGTTGTCACTAGAGCTTCCTGATATCTCTTCCGTTTATTTACTCTTCTTTTCTATTATGCAATGTTGCTGATTTTGCTAAGTAAATAAACATTGTTATTATTAGTTTTCCTCTGGTATGTTATGATCTACCTTTTCATATCAGTTAGGAGCATATTTAATACCTTCATTTAGACAGATGAAATCACAAGTACTGTTACAGCTGATACTATAGCAGAATTCTAAAATAATAGCTGACTTAATCATAGATGAATTCAAATATTGGCTCTATTTGTGTTGGTGGAGCAGGGACACATTCCTTAAATTATTGAAGAACTGAAGGGTCAAAAATCCCATACTTATTGTTGATAAGTTCACCAGTCTACTTAATGCATAAAAAGTTAGCAAAGTCTCTCTGCAGAAAATCAGTGAAACTTGAAATAATAGGGAATATGCATAATTTTTTTTTATTTGTTTAATCAATTTACTACTTCGTTACAACATAGTGAAAAATATAAATACTGTTGAAAGTCTTGGAATAAATTTTTAAAATAAAATATAAAATACCGATTGAATTTGACCTATTTGAACGCCTCCATTTTCGCGCGCTGTGGATGACGTCACATGGCGCGATCAGTGTTGTTCTTCTTCAGTGTCGTTCGTTGAGACGTACTCTGATTGCTCTACATGCTTGAAGTTGATATTTTATAAAAGAGTAAGACAAATGCAGTACAAGTGTTAGATAGAGATGAACATATGTGAAAGTGATCTCGATCAACCAGAGCAGTCTTCAATGAACAAGCCTTTCTATAGTTATGGCCATTGACAGTTATTAATTAGGTTAGGGATTTGCAGTTTTAATCGCTATAACGATAATGGAAAATGCTAAAAAAACATTTTATAGGTATTGTCTAGTACCGGAATGCCAAAACACAAATATAAGTACACCAAAGTATTTTTTTCTGTTCCAAGAGATGCGAAAATACGTAAACAATGGTGTAAGGTTATGAGAAGAGGCGAAGTATCTCCAATATCACATTTACATTGTTGTGAAGATCATTTCAATGTGAGTATATTGTATTTCTATAGTTAACATGATGTGAATTGATCAGAAGTAAGTTTTGTATGCATAAATGTTTTGTATATAAAGCGGGAGATAACTCTGTTTATACCTGCCTCACCTAAAAACCACTTTCATCGTTGCTCTTGATAATTTACAATTGTCACTAGACCAATATCGCACTATGTAATGGAAAACACTACAAATATATAAACAAAAACAAATTTTCTATGAAAGACGACTAGCACAGTATGAATATCAACAGAGATAAATTTCATAACGTGCCATGTGATGTCATTCTTCGTTTCGACCAATGGTGATGCGTTTCGCAAATTTGAATTCCGCGCGCTTATTATGCACTTTTTGATTAAAGTTTTATGGAGTTAAATACAAGCTAAATGATAAACTAATAGTTTAGGTGTAATGTCAAGACAATAAAGTATCGGAGGTAAACAAATCAAGTAAATTTAAATCATTTGCTATTCCCTATTGTCCAGAATTTCTCGTGAACGAAAAAAAATTGTTACCCTCTTGATTTTTTATATGGGGTGGCTGTGCTCACTTTATATTGAGTTAGCACTGCCACTAATATAACTAGACAAATTAACATTAAAATTCCATTACTGTGGTAACCAAACATTGTCAAGTCATTGGACACGTTTATACCGTGCGGAAATTTGATATTCTGACCAAGTTGACAATCTCAAATTCAGACCAAGAGAATGAGTTACTGCCTATTTACATCATGTTTGATCAGTAAACAGTTTGGTTCTCATTTGGTATGTTTGGTGATCCTTTAGACAACTATAAAAAAGGTTTGCAACTTTACTAACTCATAATTCAAGAAAAAACAGACAAACAAATGAAAAAAGTTGACTGGGAATTTCTGACGTTATGTTTGTGATGAAATGATGGAAAAACAATTTAAATCCCATTAGGGTACATAATTCATAACGGGCTTAGCAAGGATTCAAACCAAATTTTGCAACTCGCTGAAAAGTCAATGCCATAGATGTTTACACCATCTTGGTCATCTAACTAATTTGGTCTGGGATGCAACAATTTTTGGTACCAACCAAGCTGCTAACCTGACCATGTGTACTGTATACACCAGGATGACCCAGACTATTTCGTTAAAATAAAGGCAATAGTCAGGTTACCAAGAGACTGTGTAAACGTGGCCATTGTTGTCGAAGTCTATTGATGTGAAAATAATGCAGAAAAACTTTTCTATATTCTGTTTTCGCGGCCCTGTAACTTTCTTGTTATGAAGAAAAAAACATAACATACCTTATATACTTTTTGAATGGTTTATTTGAACGGTTTAAGCAAATGAATGACTCCAATTATCTTCATTTTGTCACCTGAAAAAAAAAAAAAAACATTACATGTTAACTTTTTTTTCAAATCAGTAGTCCTATTTTTTATTGAAAATTATGATACTTATATGCTGCCTTCCTGAGTTCAACCATATAAAACAGTATATATTTTGGAACTTTCCTAGATGCCATTGAAACCTTAGTGACAAGAAGAACATGGTTCTGACAGGTGATTTTAATGTACTTTTTGGGACTAACCAAAAAGAATGTATTCAACTTTGTGACACTCTAGAGGTGTATGGCTTCAAACAAACAATATTTGAGCCCACTCACGGGCAGTCCTGTCTGGACAACATCTTCTTACATTTTTTATAAGTACCGAAAGTGGGCAATGGACCTGTAAGTCCAGGTTCATTTTCCACTTTCTGATCATCTTGCACAAAATATCACATTAAAGTACCAAATTGCAAAAAACGTTCATGAAGGTATAACAACAAAAAAAACTTTCAGACCACTCACCCAATGTGGAATGAATACTTTTATGATCTAATAGAGCAACAATCATAGAACTTTCTAGACAATGATAAGTACTATTAATACAGACAAAAAGTTTAATCATTTCACTGATATTTTAAGAAAAGAATATCTTGAATCATTTCCTGAACAAACATATAAGACCAAAACAAATGGCTGGTTTAATGAACCATTAAAACAGATGAGGGAACATCTCAACTTCCTTAAGGATTTTGTAGATACCCATAAAAATCCACATAGTTGGCAAGTATATAAAAAATCCCAAAAAAGATAAAGGGAAGCAATAAAACTCGCTAAAATAAACTCTAATGATGGATTGATTCAAACATCCAATAATCTGACAAAAGTTATGTGGAATGTAATTAACCAACAGGGGGCTCAAAGAAAAAGAAAATGGTGCAAAGGACCCCGCACTTTTTACAGGTAAAATGGTTCTCGGTGAAATTGTCTGAATATTTAGTATATTGTAGTATTCGATGTACTGATTGAACGTGCAGAATTGCAAAGTTCGTTGATGGATAGATTTCGAAAGTTAATCATGAATTACAGGGTGATGTCTGAAACGTTGATATTTTGTCATTTTTATTATCGAAAATTTTCATGATCATCCTATATATCCCAACGAAATCATGTTTATACAGAATCAGCTATCTTCGGAGGATGATAATTCACTTGAATATACAGGTTGTGCACGAAAGAACCTTCCATATATTTCACCAATTTTTCAAATCACCCTGTACGAAATGTATGAATTGTGATTAATGATGGAATAAGAATAGTATATTGCATGCCAAAATAATGTTATCAATATTCCATCATTACATCGAATTTTCCGACATTACTGAAATGTTTTTATTTTTCACTCTGTACATAATGATATATTCTGCACCATCTGAATGATATTTAGTAATATGAAGGTATGTTGATGATAAGAGCGAAAAAAAATGCAGTTGGCACTTTCAAATCCCAAGAAAATATTCAAATAAAAATTACTGATTTTTAACATTTCAAAATCTATCCATCAACGAAATTTGCGATTCTGCACGTTCAATCAGTACATCGAATACTACAATATACTAAAAATTCAGACAATTTCACCGAGAACCATTTTACCCATAAAGAGTGCGGGGTCCTTTAAGAAGAGGTTTACCTTCTGAAAAAGGTCAAAGTAAATTTGCGCTGTAAAGGGGGAAGTAGGAATGCCGAGCGATGGAGGCGGAGTTCAATATTAAAAGAAATCTAATAGCGTCTCACTCCAGCTCATTGCCCATTTACGTTATAGTAAAATTGGCCTTGAACGCGCCGCCTGATATTCCAAACGCAGCTGCTCGTACATTCCTCCGCATTCCTCGTCGAGGGGATAAAAGACTAACCGCAAACTGCTGGGATAAAATGCATAATGCATTGTTTCCTTCCTTGGATGAATATTTCGCATATTGATAATTATTGATAAAGGTAATAAAAAAATGTAAGAATGTTGCTAGGTGAGCACATATCAAAAATCATTCAATCATTCGAATACAAAATTATTTTTATCGACTAGATGGAAACGCTGCAAAAACGATTCAAGCTATAAAAAAATAAAACCTAAGGGACTTCAATATACAGTGACCGCCAAAAAGTATGTACCATATGGGAAAAATTTTTATTATTGGAGTATTGGAAAAAATATTCTGGGGAAAAGTTTGTGCATGTCCGATAACCTAAAAATCGATTTTGACACATGTCACGTGATCGCTAGAATGGCGGCAAAATGAAAAAAATTGTAATGCAAAGGCAAAAAAAGGGGTAAGATGGCAAGATATCAAAAAAAGTTATTTGAAAAAGTCACTTAGAATTCAATTTTATACACATAAACGAAGTTTCAAGAGATAATTCAAAAAAATTGAAAATAGCAATTTTTTAAAACGTCTGACACTCAATGCATATTATACTTGAGATCTTAGATATTTGCAGGGGCTCTGAAGTAAACAAATTATTTGAGATAGGACCAGATGAAAAAGTCCAGTGGGGTAAGATTTGGCGACCTAGCAGGCCATTTACCCACCGTACGATTCGATGTAGTTATGATGAAAATGTATAGTGCTTCATATGGTTGTACTAGGAATGACAGTCTCTGTCATAATTAAAAATAAAAAATATAAGCACTTCTTTAAAAAAAAGGTGACAGGAAGAAAATGTGGATAATTGGAATCAGTCATTTACTGAAATAAATAAGGGACGTTAAAGATTTTTTTCAAATAAAAAAGTTTCAGGGCCGCGTACACTTGGACGAATCACCGCAGGTAGGTATAGTGAAACATCGAATTTAATAATTCTTGGAAGTTTTCGTGGCGAAGGTTTAGCCATGCATTGATGAAATTCCTGCCTTACTCTGATAACAAGATTAGATGAACATTACATGTATTGCATTGTGAATACATGATAGTGCATGGTGACTGCAAGGAAAGTAGATTCAATTCAATTATAGAATAGTTACAGAGTAGTAGCATAACAATGATAGTTTAGATACATACAATCGGGTACGAATTTGTATGAATATAAAGTGTTACATTTAGTTATTAGTTAGTTAGTATTTTATTTTTCATTTTTTTAGTTAGGACACCGTTTGTATTTCTTCTACAATAATTGAAATACAACATTCCTATAGTAATAGTAGAGTTTAATGATGAAACAGAAACAACTTTAATTCCTAATTTCCACATTCCTCTCGAATCGACTATCCACTATTTCACAGAAAGCATGCATTTCATGTAGAACGGAAAATTTAATGGAAATTCTTTTTGATTTTTCCATATGTTCTCACAGGAGCAATCGTAAATTTCCCTCCATTTTACTCAATATCGATGTACTTTTCAACCCTATTCGAGGCTTGTATGCGAAAATGGAGCACCTGAATCTGTCACTATCTGACGGTCTATTAGTTCAATAGAATTTATACCAAATATGCCAATTTTCAAATACGTATGATTACCTATATTTGACGTTTAACTGCCACATTCACTAATCTGAAAACAGCAAACTTGACAGGCCAATCAGAGTCAACAAACAACTTTGGTCTAGAGCTCCTGATTGGTTTATTGGACAAGTGCGTGAAAAAGTCAGGATGAATGAACCTCCGAAGAAGCTAGCCACTCGCGCTAGCGAAACGTTAGGAAACAATTGCGAACAATGACGGCCTACGAAGCCGGAGAAAAATAGTGATAATGAAGTTAGGGTCTTTTCACAATATCTTTCAGATGCAGTGCAATAACCAGCGTGGCCTAAGCTGGGGAAGTAGTTGATTTCTGTTGATTTTTTTCGTAGGTATTTTGGTGTCAGGAATATATATCACTTTTGACTTTTCAATAATTAGGTGGAAATTAATTAGTTGAATCAAGGGAAAAAATGCGAAAAACGCTATAACCATCACGAACGTTAAGCACTACCGATCCTAGACAATATTGTTCGCTACGCTCCTCCAAACAATTGTCTTCTATCGGTAAAATGTGCTTATCGTTCTGTATACTTAATATACCATTTGAAGGTTCTGCTATACAGGGCGGCTTTTTTTAGCCCCCCCCCCCCCCCTGTTAACTTTTGAACGGTTCGACGTACAAACATGGATAAAAAACCGTTTGGAGGGTTTCACCGATACTACTTTTTGAAACAAAAAATATGGTAATTGCTCGACAGGGGGCGCGGGGGGGCACATCAATTCAAAATTTTTAAATGGCATGGGTGGTCGAGTGTTACATCGTTGAAAAGAGAATTCAATTCTCTTTACAACCATCTAATTTTTTTGAATTTCGTTTATATTTTTTTTGCAATTCAAATTCGAAATATCAAATATAAATGCGGATCTGAAAACTAGTCATACCTTGATAAATTTGAACGGTTTGTTGTGGAATAATGAAACCAAAAACATTGCGAAGGGTATTATCGATACTACTTTTTGAGTGAAGAAATATTGCAATTACACTACAGATGGCGCTGGGAGCACATCAACTAGAAAATTTCGATAGGCCTAAAAATCGAAATTGGGAAAAAATTCTTCAACTAAATACAAAAATATTTAGATGGTTGTAAAGAGAATTGAATTCTCTTTTCAACGATGTGACACTCGACCCCCCATGCCATTTAAAAATTTTGAGTTGATGTGTCCCCCCGCGCCCCCTGTGGAGCATTCACCATATTGTTTGTTTCAAAAAGTAGTATTAGTGAAACCCTCCAAATGTTTTTTTTCATGTTTGTACGTCAACAGTTAACAAGGGGGGGACTAAAAAAAGCCGCACTGTATAAATATTCACTTACCTTATTTATTCACAAGATCCTCTTTTTGGGTGATTATTTTTCGACATATCTTGCAACCAATAAAAACCATCAATTTAAAGCTATGATGTACTTTCAAACCAATCACAACATTATTATAGTGGGAATTTTCTACTTAGATTATTGCCTCGGTAATATTCGTGGTATTTTGCTTTTATTGTGTGACAATAACTGATACTTTTGATTTGACCTCTGTCATCAGTTTGCATGCAAATTGAAAAATGAATTTAGATAACCGTAATGAATAAAAATGTTATATAGAGAATGTGTCTATGATTGGGGCATCAAAAAATAATCTATCGAATACTACACGAGAGTTCGATAAAGTAGAAAATAATTCTCCACATTTTTTCTCAAACTTGTTGCCATTTGGCAATAGCCACTCGAGCCCTTCGGGCTCTCGTGTCTATTGCCTGGCAACAAATTTTCGAAAAATCTGTCGAATTATTTTCACTTTGTTCTCACTCTCTTGTGGTATTACAACTGATAATTTTCTCAAAATGGGTCGTTCACGGTATTTATCACCAGTTCGATAATTCGAATTTGGCATAATGTTGCTTGATTAACAAATATTGAAAAATACAATAAGTGTCACTATCACAATACAAGAGCAAACTAAACTCTAACGGTAGCTTCCTCCCTTCTCTGTGACACTCATTTCGGGATAATTGGGCTCTTTTTGTCTTGCCGCCAGTCGCCCGCCAGCCGCTTGCAAATTGCAAAACATATCCAGTTCTCAGTAACTAATTGTGTGAGTGACCTGGAACGTAATCACGATCCATCAAATATCGTATCTGCTCCTTATTACTTATTATTTGTCCATTTACAGAAAGCAAATGTTCAAGTTAAATTGAATTATGAAATACATAAGAATTACAATTTGATAATATATAACTTCATTATTCTTATATAGGCTACCTAATTCAGCATATTTGCAACTTCAATAAACCCATTTACAACTTCTATTGTTTTATCTCTAGTGCTAAAATTTCCGGAATAGCTTCTGAATAATTTCTCTACTCATGAATGAATCTACAATTCATTCAGGTATCCATAGTATTCATGTTAAAGAGCATAGTTATGTGAGGGCGCTCGAATCAGTGAAGATAAATGCTCGAAAATTGAGTCTGCAGGGGTTCAATAAAAAACGCTTTGACGATGTAATTTTGAATGGATCATTCCAATTTTTTTTTAAACATAGATAAATGTATAACTGAGGCATCTCACGAAGTACTTTTTCGAAAAAAAAAATATATATATCCTGAGATAAAAGTTAGTGAATCTGGTCAATGTTCTGCCTATTTTTTCAACGTTTTTCTTTTTTTTATTTGAAAAAGTACTTCGTGAGATGCCTAGATCCAACATTCGAAAATCGGATGATGAAAAAAAATATCGAGTTTATTCAGCGAGCTCCGAGTATTTTATTTTCTTCCGTTCCTTGTTTTACTAATAGTCACTAATAAGGTTAAACCCCTCTTAACTCCAGATCAGTGTAATGTTTTGTTAATGTAGCACATAACTTGACTAGGGACTTACCAGCAGCCACTGTTGATCCTATGATAAATATAAAAAGTATACTATCTCCAAAAGCAGAGTTTGTCTTGAAAAAAGTAAGCTATAACGACATAAGAGACATAATAAATAACTTGAAGAACAATAACAGTAAGGACATATATGGACCGAGATATGGACTCAGTGTTAAACTAATCAAAACGATAAAAAATCTTAATGATACCACTGACCAAGTTAATTAATAATTTCATCAAAGAAAACACATTTCCCAGTGCTCTAAAAAGAGCCACTGTACTTCCAGTATTTAAAAAAGGAGATGTTGAGCAGACGGCGAACTACAGACCCATCTCTCTGCTCCCTGTGTTTTCTAAGATATTTGAAAAATATATGGCTAAGTCGATCAATGAATATTTTGAAATACATGAACTATTTACAGACTCTCAATTTGGATTCAGAAAAAAAAGCACGTCCCTAGGGATTCTCGACTTAACTTCACGTATTATGGACAGCTATGAAGACTTGGAGTATAAAAGTTCCCTCAAACCAAAGAGGGAACGGAACTTTGGAACCGTGCGAATTGCTAGAAAAACAGTACATGTAGCAAACCATATTTATTTCGTTGATTGTATGCATTTCGGAATACGAATAATTACACCGGTATATCCCACTATAGAATTTAGTCTCGGATTCATCTCGTTCCAGCTCCCGTGTTCCCGCGTTGGTTTGAGGAAACCTTAACTCAGTTATTTTCTGTGACTTAAGCAAGGCATTTGACTGTGTCTCACACAATCTCTTAATAAAAATGCTCCAAGTTTATAACTTTCATGGCAGTAGTATCCGACTACTAGAATCATACCTATCTAACAGGTACCAACCTGCTACATGCTGGTGTACCACAGGGGTCTGTCCTAGGGCCGGTACTCTTTCTGATCTACATTAATGATTTGCTTCTGTGTGACACCCGACTGAGGTATACTATCTTTGCAGATGACGCTACCATCTCCTTATCTGCTTCATCTCTTGATAATGTTCAGGATACACAGAAGGCACTGTCAATGGCTGAAACTTGGTTTACCTCAAAAAAATTAAAAATAAATAATGATAAAACAAACAACGTTATCGTTTCACTGAGAGACATTGGGGATAATATACCACAATGCGAAAAAGGGAAGTTTCTAGGGGTACACCTTGATCCCAAACTGCAATGGGACGCTCATGTAGATTATATTTGCGGCCGACTTCGTAGCAGCGTCTTTGTACTCCGGAGTCTATCTAGCAGTGTATCTTCAAGCACACTGAAAACGGCTTACCACGCTTTATTCCACTATGTTCTTTCCTATGGACTGATCTCATGGGGTGGAACATCACAGTCTGAGAGGGTCTTCGGATTACAAAGGAGAGCCTTAATAGTCCAAGATCCCAAAAACAAAATGTGTACGATTGAGTAGTGTTACTATGTACTATGATCGCATGCCTACCTGCTAGCTTGGCCACATGACCATTTTTCAGATCAGGGAATCAAGGTACGTAAAAACATTACTTACTTTATTTGAATACAAATATATTCATGTAACGCCTGGTGGATCTGTTTGGGCATCCACCCCGGAGCTCCGAGTTCAAATCTTGTCTCTGACAATTTTTTTTTAGAGAGATTTAGATATTTTCCGAAATTGTTTTCCCTGGCTCTGAGAATCAGGGGGTACAAAAATCCCGTGTTTTGAGTCTTTGCCTTGCACTAAGGAAATCTTAACAAAATATTCTATTTACTAAAATTATGTTTTCAAGTCAAATTTCTTTTTAAACAAAAAGCCTCCCAGAGTCTATGCCGTGTCCAACCGAGATGGCTGACTCTGGTGTGACGCGGACGAGATTTGAACTCGGAGCTCAGGGGTGGATGGCCACGACACTGTCAAAAAACCCACCAGGCGTTGCATGAATATATCTGTAGATTGGGTATTCAACTAAAGTAAGTAATTTTTTTACGTGCCTTGATTCCCTGATATCTGGAAAATGGTCATCTGGCCAAGCTAGCAGGTAGGCATGCGATCATAGTTCATAGTAACAGTACTGAATCGTACACATTTCGTGCGATTAAAAATAAGTAACGTCTGTCGGCCTTGGGATCTTGCTCTATAAGAATTATAAGAGGACTGGGGTATAAATAGAGATAACTGTAGACTATCTTTTAAAATCCTTGGAATCATGACATTACCATCCCAATACATGTATGAAAATCTCTTATTAAACAAACAAAGGAAAACTAAATGAGAAACAGTGACACCAACACACACACACACACACACCACCAGAAACAAAAATAACCTAGTGGTCCCATACTGTAGGCTTGGGAAGTGCCAAAAAACACCAGAATACTGATTGAAATTATTCAATAAACTACCCGAAAACCTGAAATATCTTCCAGTTATAACTTTTAAAAAAGACATCCGACACACCCTGATTGAATATGCACTTTAATAGCATCAACAATGTATACTTCATTATTATTCCCCATGACTTTTCATTTATATATAATGTTAGTACCAGTTCTTACCTGTATTTGTGGAAATATTTGTGGATATTATGAATAAATAATTAAATAAAAATAAATTTCCTTCATAATTAGGTCGAGAAAATTAATTATACTGAAATTGAACTGAATATTTTTTATGCATAGTTAACAAGCCGTTACTGTACCCGGATGTAAATGTACCGTCTTAAAAAAATCTTGGTAATCTTTTTTCATTCTAAAGAAGCTAGCAAAGCCACACACGAATTTCGACTCGGGATGGGTTACATAATTTTAGGCTCATTTTAGGCTAATTTATTAGCATATTCTCGAATTTTTTGCTCTTCTCCTTCATAGAAAAATCAGTGGCTTTGCTAGCTTCGGCCGAACTCAGCAGAGCCATACTTCAAAAATAAACAAAAATGTAATTTGATATAGCCAAATTGTAGAGCCTATTTTAGGCTAATTTATTACCCTATTTATATTTTTTACTCTTTTCCTTCATAGAAAAATCTGTGGTTTTGCTAGCTTCGGCCGAACTCAGCAAAGCCATTTTTGAAACACAACATTTTTCAGCGATTCGAAATGGTGATATTTTAGGAATATTTTTAGGCTAATTAATTACCCTAGTTTCATATTTTTTTTCCTCGCGTTTTCGAAAAAAACTTGATTTATTGACTATCGCATAGACGATGATGTGATTATTTCAAACAATAATTACTTGACTATTTGACATGCCGAAACGATGATTACCATCGAATGATCGATGAATAGTCCACATAAAATTATTTTGATCAGGGTTTTTAAAAAATAACATGTCGCTTTGCTAGCTTCGGGCGAACTCAGCAGAGCCATTTTTGTAAAAGCAACTTTTTCAAAGATTCGAAATAGTAATGTTCAAGGAACAAATTTAGGCTAATTAATTACCCTAGTTTCATATTTTTTGCTCCTGGCGTTTTCGAAAAAAACTGGATTTATTGACTAACGCATAGGCGATGATGTGAATATTCCAAACTATAAGTATATGACAATTTGACATGTCGAAACGATGATTACCATTGAATGATCGATGAATAGCCAATATTGAATTTTTTTGATCAACATTTTTTAAAACAAACCTGTGGCTTTGCTAGCTTCGGGTGAACTCAGCAGAGCCATTTTTGTAAAAACAGCATTTTCCAAAGATTCGCAATAGTAATATTCTAGGAACAAATTTAGGCTAATTAATTACCCTAGTTTCATATTTTTTGCTCCTGGCGTTTTCGAAAAAAACTGGAATAATTGACTAACGCATAGGCGATGATATGATTATTCCAAACTATAATTATATGACAATTTGACATGTCGAAACGATGATTACCATTGAATGATCGATGAATAGCCAATATTGAATTTTTTTGATCAACGTTTTTTAAAACAAACCTGTGGCTTTGCTAGCTTCGGGTGAACTCAGCAGAGCCATTTTTGTAAAAACAGCATTTTCTAAAGATTCGCAATAGTAATATTCTAGGAACAAATTTAGGCTAATTAATTACCCTAGTTTCATATTTTTTGCTCCTCGCGTTTTCGAAAAAAATTGGATTTATTGACTAACACATAGGCGATGATGTGATTATTCCAAACTATAATTACTTGACTATTTGACATATCGAAACGATGATTACCATTTTTGTAAAAACAACATTTTCCAAAGATTCGAAATAGTAATATTCTAGGAACAAATTTAGGCTAATTAATTACCCTAGTTTCATATTTTTTGCTCCTCGCGTTTTCGAAAAAAACTGGATTTATTGACTAACACATAGGCGATGATGTGATTATTCCAAACTATAATTATTTGACAATTTGACATGTCGAAACGATGATTACCATCGAATGATCGATGAATAGCCAACATTGAATTTTTTTGATCAACGTTTTTAAAACAAACCTGTTGCTTTGCTAGCTTCGGGCGAACTCAGCAGAGCCATTTTTGTAAAAACAACATTTTCCAAAGATTCGAAATAGTAATATTCTAGGAACAAATTTAGGCTAATTAATTACCCAAGTTTCATATTTTTTGCTCCTCGCGTTTTCGAAAAATACTGGATTTATTGACTAACGCATAAGCGATGATGTGATTATTCCAAACTATAATTACTTGACCATTTGACGTGCCAAAACAATGATTATTACCATCGAAGGATGAAATGGTGGAACCGGATGTAAATTCATCCATGCAAATATGTTTGGAAATTTAAATAATTAAATGTTGGGTTTACACTTGGTATCACTTTTATCCAAGAATTGGGCTTCTTCACATGATATACTATTATATGATATATCTGAATTATCACTCATTTCCATCAGGCTATTCTGTGCTTGAAAAGGAAATACTTTTTCAACTAGGTATTTATTGCACGCCATCGAGTAAAGTGACCTGGAGGAAATTTTTTCACCCAATTGCAACGATAAATCATTCCAAATCGGTAACATTTTTGAAACTGGCTTTTGCTTATCATTGAAAATGATATCTTTATTCTTAAGGAATATGTCTATGACATCATTCCTGGGTATTTTAGTCGGTCGTCCTGGTCTCCGAATTTCCATTTTCGTGAAAAATATTCACTTTACACTAAGTAAACACGTAAGCATATAATTACAACAGTCACCTACCCTCGTCTCTTGCCTTCTACCCTTTCCGCGATTGCGAGATTCGAATATCGGATGATGAGGCGACTATGTCATCGTCCATTAGTTTATCTATGGACGATGAATATGTTCACGGATAATAGAGACTCGGTCGTCGCATCCTCCATGTTTGTGACGTCAGTGTAGTATAATTTTGTAAACAAACATTCAATATTTTTGATCAACGTTTTTTTATAACAAATTGTGGCTTTGCTGGCTTCGGGCGAACTTAGCGGAGCCATTTCTGCAAATACAACATTTTTCAAAGATTCGCAATAGTAATATTCTAGGAACAAATTTAGGCTAATTAATTACCCTAGTTTCATATTTTTTGCTCCTCGCGTTTTCGAAAAAAAAACTGGATTTATTGACTAACGCATAGGCGATGATGTGATTATTCCAAACTATAATTACTTGACTATTTGACATATCGAAACGATGATTACCATCGAATGATCGATGAATAACTAACATTCAATATTTTTGATCAACGTTTTTTTATAACAAATTGTGGCTTTGCTGGCTTCGGGCGAACTCAGCGGAGCCATTTCTGCAAATACAACATTTTTCAAAGATTCGAAATAGTAATACTCCAGGACTATTTTTGGGCTAGTTAATTACCCTAGTTTCATATTATTTGCCCTTCGCAATTTCGAAAAAAAAAAACAGGATTTATTGAATCTCGCATAGGCGATGATATAGATTTTTCCAAACTACTTATAATAATTTCTCGGACATTTCTTAATATTTTTTCTGCATAACTGTGATAAATCTGAAGATTTGGTAACGCTAAATCACGTGCTCTGAATGAATAGACAACATAGTCCACGGATAATAGAGACACGGTCGTCGCTTGTGACGTCATTGTAGTATATTTGCGCGGGAAAGGACCCCGCACTTTCCTTATGGAAAATGGCTTTCGGTTAAATTCCCTGAATTTTTGGTATGATGTAGATCTTGACTCCCTAAGCAAAAGTGTCCATGGGCACAAAGAAATCGGCTGACTAGTTTTCGAGATACAGGGTGTCAAAGATGAAAAGTGAAGTTTTCTGCTCAGAATTTTTAACAACTCCGAGAATTGACAAAACGCCCATTTATTCATGGAATAACATGCCTGAATGATGGTACAATGTCATCTTGATCTCGTATCCATTATAATTTTACGTTTTGGGCTCTACAACAGGGTGGACAAAGAAAAATCCAATTCGATTAATTTTAAACCAACCAGGGTAAGTTCTTTCATGAGAATTAAAGATCCAATTGAGCATGGACGAACTTCCTCAATCTCGATCGAAGTTTACTGACATTTTTTTTTCATATACAGGGTGGTTCGAAAATAGGGGTACGTCAACCCATAGTTTTTTTAATCGGAAAGGGGAGAGCATGTCACATATATATCAAACATTCTTTAATGTTGAGAACGTCGCATACTCATTTCATATATATAGAGTGAGTAAAAAGATACAGTCCAAGTTTCTTGAAAAAATGCGGCTTTTTCCAATGAATACCCTGTATTTCGAAAAAGAATCGGTTAATTTTCTTGAATTTTTGATATAATGTACGATTTGAGGAGTCCGAGATATTGTCATCAATATTAGCATAGGTCTCCGGACTCGTTTGTCGGCTATATACTTTTGAATGTACGGATTTTATTAATATCCGATATACTCCATTGGAGTCCAAAATGGGCTATTTTCCAACAATTCATGTTGAAAAATATTCGGGCTAGATTAGTGCGGTACCTAGTCCAACAATGCAATACCTTATATACAGGGTGAATTAAATGTTTTTCATTTGAAAGCCCTGTTTCCGAAGAAACTAGAGAAAATTGAAATGTATCAGAAGCAATAACTCTCTCAAGGTTGGAACTAATTCTACAGTATTTGAAAGCATTTCAATTCAGATGGAGAAATATTTTATATGATTTCTGTTAAATGTGCGGTTTCTACAAAATTGGGATATTTAGTACTCAATGAACAAATGAATGGTGAAGGTATTATACCTCCCAAAATTCTACAAGTCCGCGAAAAGAAATAAGTACGTTTTGTGGTAGTTTCTTCATTGAACCAAGTTTGAAATGTATTTGAATAATTTTTCACAAAAAATATGAATAAATATAAATGAAGAAACTTTATTAATATAAGATTTTATTGAGTTGCACTAAAAAGGAAAAAATAATTTCTTTAGGGGTGTAAACTTATTCTATAACAGATTCAAAGACCCCGCGATATAAGAGGGAGGTTGGAACTAAGGCAACAGACATTGATGAATCTTATATAATTTTTTGGATTATCATATCATACGATATGAATGAACTCGTTTCCACACCACCCAAGAGGTAGAGTTGCAGGTGCGTATTTTTTAGTTTTATCCCCTGTAGGCCTATTTCACTATGTATGGGGAAAATACGCCAAACACGATTCTCTAATATTCCAAATGTATTCTATGATGATTAAGTGTTATTGAGAGGAATATAATTGAATCGACTTTTTTTCTGCTGTCCATTTTCTTGGTATTGTGAAAAAAGTTGAGTTTTGGCAGTCTGTTCCCAATTTGAAATGGGAGTATGTTATTGTTTTCAGAGAAAACTAGATGAAGTGTCTTAAAAAAAACTTATTATTTTGCTAAAAGTTACAAAGTTATTGTAATGAAAGGTTTCATTGTTCTATGATTTGAATACCAACATCATCTGGAGCTCTTCTGTGAGCAGCATCAGCAATGAATCCAAAAAGACACGTCGAAGGAAAATGAACGTCACGCTGGTATCTTGCATATCCCAAGAACCACAAAACACTTGCAACATGGGCACAAGTTCCTAATGTTCTTGAACCAGATTTGCAGGTACAGTAATAACCCATAATGGGAGGATCGTCGTCATTTTCTTCTGTGTTGTAGGCAATCCATAACATATATTTTGTCGCATTTCGAAACCTAGAAAATGCCCGGAATCTTACAAGTCTTTCTTGTTCCAAAACATCTAATTCCAATATATCTTGTTCTTGCCTCTGGAGTTTTTCCTGAATATAAGATGGAGATAGCTGTATCTGATACACCCCAATAGTCAGATCCTTCAAATATTCCATCGTCAGACGTGGAAAGTTTCGAACGTGGGTGTGGTCCAATTGCACCCATCGACCAATCCTATTTTGTAGGTTTTCGGCTTCAACTTTAGCTTGAACAACATTCACATCATTAAAGCGCTCTAACATTCGTCTAGCAAACTGAATATTGGTCCCTGGCATTGTTATCAGACGATGAAAACGATTTATCAACGCACCAGCTATGCGATAGAAGTCACCCAAGTTTACAACATGTGTTGTGGATATTGTCCCCTTGAAGAATTTAAAAATTGATTTGAAATGTCCATTTTTGGATTCCACTACCCACCTAGTTTTGGTTATTAACCTAGAACTATTCGCTTCGTCGGTAGTAAATTGTCTATGACCTCGTGTGAGAAATGGGGGCATATGATAATTAATACCAAGTTGTTGGAATAATGGTGTCGAGTCGCGATAACCCCTGTCCACTATAAAAATATCCCCATCCTGAAACCAGGTCCTGATACCTTCGATGTCCCTCTCGAACTCCTGGTTCAATATAGTGGCATCATTGTTTTTGATGTCTGAAAAATAAGGTCCTTGAATGGCCAGGATATACCCGTCTGGAGCAACAATTACTTCCGGTTTCACCATATGGTCTTTTTTATGAAAACAATAGGATTGCCTGAGAATTCTGAAATTACTATTTTTTTCGATTTTACTATAAGTACAATCGATATAAGCTATTGCTTTTGGTTGGTTAGGGTTGGGGTTATAGAGTTCATTGACAAATTCTGTGACGTGTCTTGTGATATAGTTTTCTCTGGTTATAGCATTAAAGCCCAAATTGTTTGGTACAAATCTTTGTGTCAATGAAATCCTGACATTAGATATAATGAGACTGGTGTCCTGGCGGGTGGGATATTGAAATATCACTTTGAGAAAATCGTCAGAAATACCCTGACGCAATTTCAAGAGAAAGGTTAACAAATGTTTTCTGGTAATGTATCTCACATTTCCTCGCACAATAGGATCACAAAATTCATATAATTCGTTGAATTGCACTTTACTCAATGAAGTAAGAGATATGAATTCTTCATCGGAAAAAGAATTGATGTCCTCGAAATCTTTGGATGTGTGTTTTTTTGCCGCCTCTCTCAGACCTTCCATAAATTGTTGGAGCTGCATTCCTTTCAGAATATATGGTCTATTCACGTACCTCAAGCCTGCATGTAAAACATCTAAAAGGTATCCATTTTCATTCAGGTGATGAGGGCACACCCTCACATTATCAGGAACAAAAATATCGGTCGAAACATAAATATTCACTCTACAATCTGTAGTTACCCGCTGAATGTTATGTCGAGAATCACATATGAAACAAGTATTGCTCGAAGTTTGAGTTAATATATTTAATCGGAGAACACCTGGGTCGTTTTCTAAGGCTTGTATTTCATTTCGAATCAACAAATTACAATTGAAACATAGCCCAGTGTTGGCATTGATGTCTTCTTGAGGCCTTCCTGCAGCATCTCGCCTAGCAACAGCCAACTCCTGAACAGGAAAATTATTGTCTCCAAGAATCCGACACATTTGTCTACTGGGAAATTGTCTGTCACACACGTAACAAATGGATCTATTACGAATTGGCATAATGAAAGAATGAAGAACTGATTTTCCGACTAGAGAAAGATTCAGGCGTTCTCGATGAATAACACTCCTAAACACACCTATCATTCGATGAAAACTGACAGTTCTTACCTGTAAACATTGGAAACGTATTTTGTTTCCAGAGCCTCCTTCAAGAAAGGACGAAAGAAGTACTTGCGAAAAGTGTACCCTAAACATTTAACACCTAATTAAAATCATTCGAACGAAGGAAACCGCAATTGAGGTGTGGATGTTTTTTCTTGGCACCATTAAAAAAAAACAGTACACTCAATTAGGAAAATCTCTCGTGCAAGGTTGTTCTTCAGTGAACAATATTCCAAAATAAATCTTTTCCGAAGTGATAAATATATATTCTCCGCACAGAAGTTTTCAATATATCTTCAATAATAACCATGGTAAAGGAATTATAAACACAATGTTTCATTTTCTCGACTAGTAAATGTGAAAAGTGTATTTTTTATACAAGCTTTTATTTATTCGATTCCTGTTTGTCTGTTTGTCAGGGACAAATCTGGCGATCGTTTGACCCACTTCCACTTGTCCAATCAACTTGAATTTGACATACTTATATAAAAAAAAACAAGATGGCGGCCAAAATAGCGAAGGATTTTTGTAATTTATGGCCTAATATTAATCAAATTGGGTCCAAATTAAAAAAGGCAAAATGGCGGGTCCAAAATGGCGGACAAGATGTGTGAATTATGATTCGATTCTATTCAAAATTGGATCGTAGGGGTTTTTGGGGTTAGAGATCGTAATTGTTTTGTGAAAATCCAATAACTTCAAATGGCGGCTTCAAGATGGCAGACGAGTTTTATGATTTATGAATTGATTTTATTAAAAATTGGAATGAATGTGTTTTTGGGGCCGGAGATCATGTTTTTTGTGACAAAATTCAAGTATTTGAAATAGCGAACGAATTTTGTGATATATAGGTATGATTCAATTGTATTCAAAATTAATATGAAGGATTTTGTGGGGTCAGACACTTCGAATATTTTGTCAAAATTCAATTATTCAAGCTAGTTGATTTCATGGATGAAAAAAGAATTGAATAAATGAAAACTTTCTAAAGACTTTCTTACATTGCACTGAAATGGAAAAAAAAATTCTTTAGTGGTGTCACGCTATTCTGAGATTCAAAAGCTTGCTCTGCAATGTTTTCAGTTTGAATACAAATATGAATTCTTGAGCGACAAGTTTTTGAATCTGCCAGTCACAGAATAACGTGCACCCTTAAAGAAATATTATTTTTTCCTTTTCAGTGCAATTCAATAAAAGCTCGTCTTCAGAAAGTTTCTTTAATTATATTTATTCATATTTTTTGTGTGAAATATATTCAATTACATTTCAAAATTAGTTCATTGAATAAACGTCCAAAAAAAGGAAATATTTACTATCGCGGACTTTCTTGTAGAATTTTGTTGATTATATGCTAAATATCCCATTCCTAGGTTTTCGTCGGGCTGATTGGAAAATATATCTTTTTTTGTATAAACTTTACACATTTCACAGAAATCATATAAAATATTTCTCCATCTGAATTGAAATAGCTTTCAAATACTGTAGAATTAGTTCCAACCTTGAGAGAGTTATTGCTTCTGATACATTTCAATTTTCTCTAGTTTCTTCGGAAACAGGGCTTTCAAATGAAAAACATTTAATTCACCCTGTATATAAGGTATTGCATTTTTGGACTAGGTACCGCACTAATCTAGCCCGAATATTTTTCAACATGAATTGTTGGAAAATAGCCCATTTTGGACTCCAATGGAGTATATCGGGTATCAATAAAATCCGTACATTCAAAAGTATATAGCCGACAAACGAGTCCGGAGACCTATGCTAATATTGATGACAATGTCTCGGACTTCTCAAAACGTACATTATATCAAAAATTCAAGAAAATTAACCGATTCTTTTTCGAAATACAGGGTATTCATTGAAAAAAACCGCATTTTTTCAAGAAACTTGGACTGTATATTTTTACTCACTCTATATATATGAAATGAGTATGCGACGTTCTCAACATTAAAGAATGTTTGATATATATGTGACATGCTCTCCCCTTTCCGATTAAAAAACTATGGGTTGACGTACCCCTATTTTCGAACCACCCTGTATATAAAAAAAAATGTCAGTAAACTTCGATCGAGATTGAGGAAGTTCGTCCAGGCTCAATTGGGTCTTTAATTCTCATGAAAGAACTTACCCTGGTTGTTTTAAAATTAATCGAATTGGATTTTTCTTTGTTCACCCTGTTGTAGAGCCCAAAACGTAAAATTATAATGGATACGAGATCAAGATGACATTGTACCATCATTCAGGCATGTTATTCCATGAATAAATGGGCGTTTTGTCAATTCTCGGAGTTGTTGAAAATTCTGAGCAGAAAGCTTCACTTTTCATCTTTGACACCCTGTATCTCGAAAACTAGTCAGCCGATTTCTTTGTGCCCATGGACACTTTTGCTTAGGGAGTCAAGATCTACATCATACCAAAAATTCAGGGAATTTAACCGAAAGCCATTTTCCATAAGGAAAGTGCGGGGTCCTTTAAATCGACTATTCAGTACTATAGTGAACTACTACTAATGCATTGTTGATTTATTATAAGTTTCTTTTATTATTACGAATTCATTTCAAAGTGCATTCTTACCTTTTTTCTTTAATCGTCGTTTGACAGGTACATCCATCTGTTCAGATATGAGTGAGCTTTAATAGTCATCATTTGTAAAGTGTATACTGCATATGAATGACATTTCAACTTTAAAATCTTTTTCCCACATATTTCTACCCATTTACTTCTTGTCTCTGAATCTTTTGGAAATCTGTGACATGATACGTTCAACTTCTTTGTTTTAGTAGAATAATAATTGTTACAATTAACAACCGCACAATTTGTTCCGCCTGCAGTTGGGAATTCGGGTGTACTGAAGTAAAATTTATATTAAAAATAGTTTCACGTTTTAGCAATAAGATTTATTTACCTTGCACATGGAGGTAAGTCAATTATCATTTTGAATTATAAGGTTGTAATGTAAAGATCTCCCACACCACTACTACTACAGCTTCAACAATGAAAAAAAAAAACGTTTTGGAAAGAAAGGTTCTCTTAAAGACACTATGAACCACAGAAGACAGGGGTCTTTTGTGCTATGCCCTGAACTAAAGAACAAATATTGTGCTATTAATTATGCACATACATACAATTCATAGGTATGTGATATTCACGGCCCTTTTGTGTACAAAATTATACTACACTGACGTCACAAACATGGCGGATGCGACGACCGTGTCTCTATTATCCGTGAACATAGTCATCGTCCATATATATACTAATGGACGATGACATAGTCGCCTCATCATCCGATATTCGAATCTCGCAATCGAGGAAAGGGTAGAAGGCAAGAGACGAGGGTAGGTGACTGTTGTAATTATATGCTTACGTGTTTACTTAGTGTAAAGTGAATATTTTTCACGAAAATGGAAATTCGGAGACCAGGACGACCGACTAAAATACCCAGGAATGATGTCATAGACATATTCCTTAAGAATAAAGATATCATTTTCAATGATAAGCAAAAGCCAGTTTCAAAAATGTTACCGATTTGGAATGATTTATCGTTGCAATTGGGTGAAAAAATTTCCTCCAGGTCACTTTACTCGATGGCGTGCAATAAATACCTAGTTGAAAAAGTATTTCCTTTTCAAGCACAGAATAGCCTGATGGAAATGAGTGATAATTCAGATATATCATATAATAGTATATCATGTGAAGAAGCCCAATTCTTGGATAAAAGTGATACCAAGTGTAAACCCAACATTTAATTATTTAAATTTCCAAACATATTTGCATGGATGAATTTACATCCGGTTCCACCATTTCATCCTTCGATGGTAATAATCATTGTTTTGGCACGTCAAATGGTCAAGTAATTATAGTTTGGAA
This sequence comes from Chrysolina oricalcia, assembly GCA_944452925.2. NCBI lineage: Eukaryota > Metazoa > Arthropoda > Insecta > Coleoptera > Chrysomelidae > Chrysolina > Chrysolina oricalcia. The sequence goes on along the minus strand of OX101825.2, from coordinate 34,384,785 downwards.
TAATCACATCATCGCTTATGCGTTAGTCAATAAATCCAGTATTTTTCGAAAACGCGAGGAGCAAAAAATATGAAACTTGGGTAATTAATTAGCCTAAATTTGTTCCTAGAATATTACTATTTCGAATCTTTGGAAAATGTTGTTTTTACAAAAATGGCTCTGCTGAGTTCGCCCGAAGCTAGCAAAGCAACAGGTTTGTTTTAAAAACGTTGATCAAAAAAATTCAATGTTGGCTATTCATCGATCATTCGATGGTAATCATCGTTTCGACATGTCAAATTGTCAAATAATTATAGTTTGGAATAATCACATCATCGCCTATGTGTTAGTCAATAAATCCAGTTTTTTTCGAAAACGCGAGGAGCAAAAAATATGAAACTAGGGTAATTAATTAGCCTAAATTTGTTCCTAGAATATTACTATTTCGAATCTTTGGAAAATGTTGTTTTTACAAAAATGGTAATCATCGTTTCGATATGTCAAATAGTCAAGTAATTATAGTTTGGAATAATCACATCATCGCCTATGTGTTAGTCAATAAATCCAATTTTTTTCGAAAACGCGAGGAGCAAAAAATATGAAACTAGGGTAATTAATTAGCCTAAATTTGTTCCTAGAATATTACTATTGCGAATCTTTAGAAAATGCTGTTTTTACAAAAATGGCTTTGCTGAGTTCACCCGAAGCTAGCAAAGCCACAGGTTTGTTTTAAAAAACGTTGATCAAAAAAATTCAATGTTGGCTATTCATCGATTATTCGATGGTAATCATCGTTTCGGCATGTCAAATAGTCAAGTAATTATAGTTTGGAATAATCACATCAGCGCCTATGCGTTAGTCAATAAATCCAGTTTTTTTCGAAAACGCGAGGAGCAAAAAATATGAAACTAGGGTAATTAATTAGCCTAAATTTGTTCCTAGAATATTACTATTTCGAATCTTTGGAAAATGTTGTTTTTACAAAAATGGCTCTGATGAGTTCGCCCGAAGCTAGCAAAGCGACAGGTTTGTTTTAAAAAACGTTGATCAAAAAAATTCGATATTGGCAATTCATCGATTATTCGATAGTAATCATCGTTTCGGCATGTCAAATAGTCAAGTAATTATAGTTTGGAATAATCACATCATCGCCGATGCGTTAGTCAATAAATCCAGTTTTTTTCGAAAATGCGAGGAGCAAAAAATATGAAACTAGGGTAATTAATTAGCCTAAATTTGTTCCTAGAATATTACTATTGCGAATCTTTAGAAAATGCTGTTTTTACAAAAATGGCTCTGCTGAGTTCACCCGAAGCTAGCAAAGCCACAGGTTTGTTTTAAAAAACGTTGATCAAAAAATATCAATATTGGCAATTCATCGATCATTCGATGGTAATCATCGTTTCGACATGTCAAATTGTCATATAATTATAGTTTGGAATAATCACATCATCGCTTATGCGTTAGTCAATAAATCCAGTTTTTTTTGAAAACGCGAGGAGCAAAAAATATGAAACTAGGGTAATTAATTAGCCTAAATTTGTTCCTTGAACATTACTATTTCGAATCTTTGAAAAAGTTGCTTTTACAGAAATGGCTCTGCTGAGTTCGCCCGAAGCTAACAAAGCCACAGGTTTGTTTTAAAAAACGTTGATCAAAAAAATTCAATGTTGGCTATTCATCGATTATTCGATGGTAATCAACGTTTCGACATGTCAAATTGTCATATAATTATAGTTTGGAATAATCGCATCATCACTTATGCGTTAGTCAATAAATCCAGTTTTTTTTTTAAAACGCGAGGAGCAAAAAATATGAAACTAGGGTAATTAATTAGCCTAAATTTGTTCCTTGAACATTACTATTTCGAATCATTGAAAAAGTTGCTTTTACAAAAATAGCTCTGCTGAGTTCGCCCGAAGCTAGCAAAGCGACATATTATTTTTAAAAAACCTTGATCAAAATAATTTTATGTGAACTATTCATCGATCATTCGATGGTAATCATCGTTTTGGCATGTCAAATAGTCAAGTAATTATAGTTTGAAATAATCACATCATCGCCTATGCGATAGTCAATAAATCAAGTTTTTTTTCGAAAACGCGAGGAAAAAAAAATATGAAACTGGGTAATTAATTAGCCTAAAAATATTCCTAAAATATCACAATTTCGAATCGCTGAAAAATGTTGTGTTTCAAAAATGGCGTTGCTGAGTTCGGCCGAAGCTAGCAGAGCCACAGATTTTTCTATGAATGAAAAGAGTAAAAAAAATATAAATAGGGTAATACATTAGCCTAAAATAGGCTCTACAATTTAGCTATATCAAATTACATTTTTGTTTATTTTTAAATTATGGCTCTGCTGAGTTCGGCCGAAGCTAGCAAAGCCACTCATTTTTCTATGAAGGAGGAGAGCAAAAAATTTGGGAATATGGTAATAAATTAGCCTAAAATGAGCCTAAAATTATGTAACCCATCCCGAGTCGAAATTCGTGTGTGGCTTTGCTAGCTTCTTTAGAATTCTTTTTTCTACAAAAATGAAACACCAACAAAGAAATACAAATTAATTAAAAAAAACACAATCAGACAGGTGATGTTCCATTGTTTTCAAAACACAACTGTTATAACAACCTGTGTTCTTATTCTCTTAGAAAATTTACTTTGTTCAACGCCTGACAGTTTATGCGTATTCTGTTCTTGGAGTCTTCGATATTTGCAACATAAACACATTTTTGAGTTAGGGCCAGAGAAAAAAGTCCCAATGGGGTAAGATCTGGTGACCTTGCAGACCATTTATCACCCTTACTACTCGACGGGTGTGAAAGCAGCAACGGTTTTCCTAGCAACGGTTTTTTTTTTGCTTATGGTATTTACATTTAACCGTTGCTGGAGGTTATGGTTCAGAAATAAAATTTGCGACTTTTTTTATAACATGACCAGGAATTTCGTCCATACCAGAAGATTTTTTCTTGCAAACTTTTTTAATGATCTCTTCCAGCTCAAATTTTGTCGTTGGATATACAGGGCAATTCAAATTCGACCCCCACCATTGGGATCTCCTAAACTACAGGAGATACGTCGAAGCCTAAATTGGGGCAAAGTTGCGTATTCTGGTGCTTAACAAAATACTGTTTTGAAACTTGGAAAATTCCGAGTATTTCCGGAAATATCGGGTAAAAACTGAAAATCGGAATTTTCGTTTTTATTTTTTTCTGTCGTTATTTGACAACATAGCCGAAAACCAAAAGTACATTTTCATTGATACTTTTTTTCAGCTACACGTTTTCATGTTCCGATTTACTATCCGACGTTTCGTCTTCTGGAATTCATCATCAACTTTTATTTCTGATTTCATTGATGTATAATTTGTTATGATTTGCACTTCTGAAAACACAGATATTAAAAAAAACAACTTCATCTGAGATGGTCATGACTCCATCGAAAAATTTTGTGTAATAAACAATAGTTGTCAGAACTCATTAAACATCATAAGTTTGCACAAATACTTCAGTCGAAATGTCCTCATTCTCAAATGAAGAAAAACGAGATATGTTGAAACTTTATTATAAATTTGATAGGAATAGTACAAAAACAGCACAAATTATACATCAATGAAATCAGAATGAGAATCACTATTTTTCTGTATAAAAAAACAGTATGGCGCCCATAACAGAAAAAGAAGTTGATGATGAATGCCAGAAGACGAAACGTCGGATAGTAAATCTGAACATGAAAACGTGTAGCTGAAAAAGATATCAATGAAAATGTCCTTTTGGTTTCGAGCTATGTTGTCAAATAACGATAGAAAAAATAAAAACGAAAATTCCGATTTTCAGTTTTTCCCGATATTTCCGGAAATACTCGGAATTTTCCAAGTTTCAAAACAGTATTTTGTTAAGCAACAGAATACGGAACTTTGCCCCAATTTAAGCTTCGACGTATCTCCTGTAGTTTAGGAGCTCCCAATGGTGGGGGTCGAATTTGAATTGCCCTGTAGATAAATACTCTGTAGGGAGGGTAAAATAAAATTTATATTATTTATATCAGGTTTGGTTATGCTACTACTCACAGTTGAGAAGTAATCACTAAAAAGGTTGCTAATGGTCAAATTATCAGAAGTATCTTCATGATCAGAAATTTTAAGAAATGGTACACCACTGCCTGATGTGTATGATGACTTTGTGCTTCCTTGATTATTTTCCAATATTCTTTCACCTTGTTGTCTGCTGAAGAGATTCTGTCGTCATTATAAGTTTTTATGGCATGTTTCAGTTTAGCCTGATATGACATGAGCTCTTGATACTCCTGATGATATAAACCATTTCCATATATTTTATTCAACTCAGATATCTCAGTTATCTTCCTTCTTCCTGCTCATTTCTCTCAACTCATTAGAAATCCATTGAGGGCTCTTACATTTTTTATTCAAATTTTTTTTTTTTTTGGGAATGAAAAATCAAAATAAGAAATTATATTATGAAAATGTTCAAACTTGGAATTCACACAAATTTTATCATACAGATAGCAAACTACTGAACTTATCGATATTATATTCATTAAAACATCTAACGAGTGTTTCATAGTTATCGTAAACCCGTTCATAATGAAAAGTTGCAAGTTGAAAAGTGTGATCAGAAATACATGAACGATTAACATATTAGCTAATAGGATGAACTGTGGATAAAATATTGTCAATACAAGTTGCAGAATCACCCCATATACGAGTTGGTTCGCTAATAATTGCTTTTATATTGTGCTGCTCAAGTATATTCATGAATTCAGTCTTCATATTGCTGTTTTTCAACATATCAATGTTGAAATCACCGCAAACGATTATGTCAAAGTTCTTGTTCTTACTATATAGCTCTTCAATTGTTCGATCGAAAGAATAAAAAAAAAGTGTCTGTGTTACCCAAAGGTGATCTATATATTGACAAAAATATTATGTTTCTACGTTTTGACTCTAATGCTATAGCCATATTTCAACGTCTATCTCGATACTAGTATCAATGGCAATTTTATTAACACTTAAAGATTCTTTTTTTGTGTTAAAATTGTTGTTGTTAAAATTGTTATTTCCGTCAACCGATTGCACCCCTACGCGCAACCCTCGTAAGTCTTCGAGAGACTTGTGTGAGCTAGGGAAGACGCAGCCCTTACCTTTTAACGTGTGATGCCATGCACGAGACTGATGACCATGCGAGGCTTTGAACCCTCGACCGTTCGCTCCAAAGGCGAACGCTCTACCCGCACGGCCACCACAATTGCAAAGATACTGTGGCGAAGCTGCGGGCGATGCCGGACCTGAACTCTCACGTATAGCTAGCGACCAACCGCGGGAGACTGTCGATGCGCTTGCACCGAGAAGAATCTGGGCGCCGCGGTGAGTCTGGGCGATTCGATGGAAAATTCTGGAGCATTCAGAGAAGTCAACGTCGGATATAAAAAGAACTACGCAGCGGACAGACGGGCAGTCAGTGAAGTGAAAGTCGAATATAAATAGTAGAGTGAATGTTATGTAAATTAGAGTATTGTGAATCATTGTATTTCGTTAAATAAATTATTTTAGTCAGTTAACTAGAGTTTAAATCTACTACAGTGGTGATCAGAAGTGCGATTGTTAGAGATAAAATACAGAGTGTTCGTGTAAGTAGATAGCTTGTGTATTTCGGCCAATTGTTTTCGCGAAAATAGACAGTGACTGATAAACATTTTTCGTGAAGTGACACTTCTCGCGTGTGAAGTAGACAATAATAATAGACTGGTGTCCGGGAAATAGACTGTGTGAAATAGACAATAATAATAATAATAGACTGGTGACCCGTGAAATAGACATAGACTAAGACAAAATGTGTTCGAGGAAAGTTCGCCTGGTTGAATTGAAGGTTGCGGAATTGAAGCAAGAACTGGTGGAGAGGGAACTTGACACAAGTGGTAAAAAGGCCGTGCTTCAAACAAGACTTGCCGAGGGATTAGTTCAGGAGGGCGAGGACCCAGAAACATTTCTATTCGAAGTTTCTGGAATGGATATGAGTTCCATAATGAGTAAACTCGACGGAATGGAAGAAAAACTTCAAGATAAACTTGTAGAAAATTCCAAAAATCTGGAAGAAAAGCTGCTTGAAAATTCGAATACTCTGAAGGAAGAATTTCAAGCAAAACTTCTAGAAAATTCGAAAAATCTAGAAGAAAAGCTGCTTGAAAATTCGAATACTCTGAAGGAAGAACTTCAAGCAAAACTTCTAGAAAATTCGAAAAATCTGGAAGAAAAGCTGCTAGAAAATTCAAATAGTCTGAGAGAAGAGCTTCTAGAAAACTCGAAGAACATGAAAGAAGAACTTTGTGGCGTAGCAAACCGATTAGAAGAAAGAATGGGGACTGTCGAGACAGAGATGGAGAAAATCAAGGATGAAATCGAGGAAGAGATGGGAAAATTGAAGGAAACTATCAGCGATGAAATCAGAGGCGGACTCGAGGCGGAAATCATCAAAATAAAGGAGAAACTCAGTAAGTTGGAAAATCAGAATGACACTACCCACACCACAGAATCTGTCAATGAAAATTCAATGCTGGAACTGAGTTTGAACTTAGATGATGTTCAAAGGGGTTTGAAAGATGTAAAAATCAGTCCAGAAACAGGAAAACTCTCTATGAAACCACCTCAGTTTGATGGAAAAACACCATGGACAAACTACCGCCGACAATTTGAAGCTGCAGCAAAGGCGAATGGATGGAATGCAGGAGAAAGAGCTGTGGCATTAACACTGGCCTTGCGTGGAGAAGCAACGAATATTTTACAAACCCTCACGGCACAAGAACAAGAGGACTACGAGCAGCTGATTAAACATCTCGAATTACGGTATGGACAGACCCATCTAGAACATGTATACCACTCACAGCTCAAAAACCGCTGCCAGAAATCAAGCGAGTCCCTACAGGAGTTTGAAGCAGACATTGCACGTTTGGTTCGCCTTGCATATCCAGCCACACCGGAAAAAGTAATCGAACGACTAGCAGTTCAGGCATTCTTAGATGGACTTCGTGACCAGGAAACCAGACAAGCATTGACACTAGCTCGTCCAACACATCTCGTGGATGCACTGGCACGCGCTTTGGAATTTGAGGCGGCAAAGCAATCCTGCAGAAGCCAAAGTAAAGTCCGATTTATTGAGGAAGACCCACAGGAGCCTGCTGACCTGGAAGCTGCCATAAGGAAGGTCGTGAAGGAAATGTTGCCTGAGAAAAGACTAGTGAGATGCCGGAACTGTAGGAAACTTGGACACGTGCATAGTCAATGTCCAACCCTCAAGAGGTCGAGACCAACGAAGGTTTTTGAGAAGGGGCAATCGTCGGCCACTATTCAGAAAGACCCGGTGAACAATGCATATGTCGCTGTCCTCCAACGACAGAACAAAGGAGCCTTTGTAGACGGTTTCATCAACAACAAGCCTTGCGCAATGCTGCTGGATACAGGTGCGACTAGGACAATCCTTGGACCTGCTTTTATTAAAACACCAGAGAGAATGGAACTAACATCCTGGAAGCTACGCACAGCAACAGGAGAGCCGGCCACTGTACATGGTGAGCTACCGATTGAACTGATTCTAGGCAGCACAAAAGTGAAACATCGGGCATTAGTAGCGGACATTGAGGACGACGCAATTATTGGAATGGACATCATGAATTCCAGAGGGTTTGAATTGAACTTCAAAGATGGCGTCCTACGTGTGAACGGAGAAGAGCTGGTGCTACATGGAAGAAGTGAAGAGATGATTCGTGTTCTGCTGGTTGAAGATGTAAGTGTACCCGAGAGGGCTGAGACCATACTGGAGGCTCGCTTGGACGGAGGTGCGAGCAATGGAAGCGTGGTGATGTTCGAGCCCAAGCTTCATGATGAGAAAATTGGACGAGGTATTGCACTAGGCAAGACTTTGTTGCGTGCTGATAAATGTGTGCCAGTAAGGGTAATGAATGTCAATTATTACCCAGTGACCTTGAAGAAAGGAACTGTTTTGGGGCACTGTTCGTCAATTTCCTCTGTGATCAGGAGTGTACACGGTACTGTTAGTCAAGACAACAACCTGACAGCGGAACTGGAAAAATTGGTTACCATCTCTTCCAAGGGCATTAAACCAGCCCAACAGCCCAGATTGAGAGAATTAGTCAAGAAGTACCAAGACATCTTCGATACCGGACAAGGAAAAGGGGGTCGAACGAATGTAGTCCAACATAAAATTGATACTGGGGACGCTCGACCAATCCGACAATCAGCTAGAAGACTTCCTCTTGCCAAGAAGGAAGAGGCTGACAAAATAGTCAGTGATATGGGGAAAGATGGAGTTATTGAACCGTCCGACAGTCCATGGTCCTCTCCAGTCGTTCTGGTGAAGAAGAAAGATGGATCAACACGCTTTTGCGTAGACTATCGTCAACTGAACAACGTGACGAAGAAAGACAGTTACCCTCTTCCGAGAATAGATGACACCCTAGACACGTTGGCCGGCTCAACGATTTTCTCGACCCTTGATCTGAAGAGTGGATACTGGCAGGTAGAACTGGCTCCAGAAGATAGAGAAAAGACAGCCTTCACCATCGGCTCAGGACTGTGGCATTTCACCGTCATGCCATTCGGACTTTGTAATGCTCCAGCAACATTCGAGAGATTGATGGAGACGGTTCTGAAGGACTCTCATGGAGGACGTGTCTGGTATATCTCGATGACATCATTGTAGTTGGCAAATCGTTCGAAGACCACGTTAAAAACCTGGAGGAGGTATTCCTGCGACTAAGAAACTCTGGATTGAAGCTGAGCCCCAAGAAATGCCACCTGTTCCAAAAAGAAGTACGTTACCTTGGCCATGTTGTCTCTGGGCGCGGAGTAGCAGTGGATGACGAGAAGATTAAAGCAGTGAAGGAGTGGCCTATCCCGAAAGACATACACCAACTACGAAGTTTCCTTGGTTTGTGCACATACTATCGCCGATATGTGCTGGGGTTTGCCAACATCGCTAAACCACTGACCAGGCTCACGGAAGGTCAAACAAAATTCCAATGGTCCGAAGAATGCCAAGACTCGTTCAGGACGCTGAAGGGGGCATTGATCAATGCACCGATTCTAAGTTATCCCCTTCCGAGTGGAAAATTCATTTTGGACACGGATGCCAGCAACGTGGGACTTGGAGCTGTCTTGTCCCAGATCCAGGATGGGCAAGAGAAGGTCATCGGTTACTTCAGTAAAACTCTCAGTAAACCGGAGCGTAACTACTGTGTCACCAGACGAGAACTGTTGGCTGTTGTCAAGGGAGTAGAACACTTTTATAAATACGTGTACGGGAGAAGATTCCTGTTAAGAACCGACCACGCAGCCCTTAAGTGGCTTCTACAGTTCAAAAACCCCGAGGGCCAAGTAGCACGTTGGATCGAAAGACTCCAAGAATTTGACTTCGAGATCGAACATCGAGCAGGGAGTGGCCACAAGAACGCAGATGCCCTGTCAAGGAGACCATGCCCAGACGACTGCTCACACTGCCGACGAGCAGAAGAGAAGGAAGCAGCGATTTGTAGAACCACGGCAGTTGACAATAACTGGAATGACAACGAGGTCCAGAAAGACCAAGAAAGAGATCCGGATCTTGGTTTAGTCATCGGTTGGAAAAATAGTAATCAAAGACCGACATGGCAGGAGATCGCAAGATATTCCCCAGCAGTTAAATCCTACTGGGCCCAATGGAATTCCCTTACCCTGGACAATGGGGTCCTGAAACGTGTATTGGAGTCCGAAGATGGTGGGGAGGACAGACGTCAGATAGTGGTGCCCAAGAACAGAAGACAGGAAGTACTCCGAGAGATCCATGATGGAGTTGCTGGAGGACATCTGGGTGTGACGAAGACCCTGCAGAAAGTAAGACAACGGTTTTACTGGGTCAATTGTCAAGTTGATGTCAATGACTGGTGCAGAAAGTGTGCTGTTTGTGCTGCCAGCAATGGACCTCGGACACGACCCAAGGCCCCGATGCGTCAGTATAATGTAGGTAGTCCATTCGAAAGAATCGCCATTGACATCGCCGGCCCGTTCCCCGTATCAGATCATGGAAATAAATACATCCTTGTGGCAATGGACTATTTCAGCAAGTGGGCCGAAGCCTATGCCCTGCCCAACCAGGAAGCCATCACCGTCGCGGACGTCTTGGTGAAAGAGTGGATATGTCGATTCGGTGTCCCCTTGGAGCTGCACTCGGACCAAGGCAGAAATTTCGAATCCAACCTGTTCCAAGAAATCTGCCACCTGCTGAACATCCGCAAGACGAGAACCACAGCTCTACATCCGCAGTCCGATGGAATGGTTGAGCGGATGAACAGGACTATCAATCGCCACTTGTCCAAGGTAGTCTCTGACCATCAAAGAGACTGGGATCAGTATCTCCATTTGTTTCTGATGGCCTACCGTTCCGCAGTACACGAGTCGACCGGCCAAACCCCTGCTAGTATCATAATGGGCCGAGAGCTGCGACTTCCCTGTGACCTAAAGTTTGGGATGCCACCAGGACAGGATACCGCGGGAGAGGACTACGTCAGTAAACTCCGGCAGCGAATGGAGGACATCCACGAACGAGTCCGTTTGAACATCCAGAGTGCCAGCGACCGAATGAAAGCGACTTATGACATCAATGCCGATGCTGGAGGATTTCAGGTTGGTGACCTAGTTTGGCTGTACAACCCGGTGCGTCGCCGGGGCCTGTCACCGAAATTACGGAATTCATGGGAAGGTCCGTACAAGATCATCAAGAGGATAAACGACCTGCTTTACCGAATCCACAAGCCACCCAGAGGTAAACCCAGGGTCGTTCATTTCAACAGGTTGGCCCCTTACGCTGGAAATCATGACCAAGTCCGCACCCTCAGACCACCAGAGGATGTGATGACGTTCCAGAAATTCATGTCCTTATACTCAAATGGACAGAAAGTGTCACACGGGGTAACTCGGGAGGAGCCACGGGACCTTTTCAAAGTGCCAGTCGATTACGCCCTAGCACACTGCGTCGCAGAAGATCTTCGAATGTCCAGGGGCATCGCTGTAGTGTTCTCCAAGAAATTTGGCCAACTCCAGACACTACGGAAACAGAATCCAGAAATTGGAGGTGTGCTACAGCTGAAGAAGGGCCAGAGGAACATCTACTACTTGGTGACCAAGAAGCATTCCCAAGACAAACCGTCCTATGAAGATGTCTGGAGGAGCCTCACCCAACTAAGAGATACGATGGTGAACCAGAATCTGGTGGACTTGGCAATCCCAAAATTATCCTGTGGTATTGATGGGCTGGATTGGAGAGTTATAAGAAGTATGTTGGAGACGATATTCCGATACAGCGGCATCCAGATTTTGGTTTGTTGTAATCCTATTACACGACCTAACATGAAGACTGTGGAGTGTTATTTTCATCGAACTTCACGATGCAGATATGGGGAATCCTGCAAATATCGACACACTCCAAGGATGACATTTCGGGACGAAATATCTCTAAGAAGGGGGCAATGTGGCGAAGCTGCGGGCGATGCCGGACCTGAACTCTCACGTATAGCTAGCGACCAACCGCGGGAGACTGTCGATGCGCTTGCACCGAGAAGAATCTGGGCGCCGCGGTGAGTCTGGGCGATTCGATGGAAAATTCTGGAGCATTCAGAGAAGTCAACGTCGGATATAAAAAGAACTACGCAGCGGACAGACGGGCAGTCAGTGAAGTGAAAGTCGAATATAAATAGTAGAGTGAATGTTATGTAAATTAGAGTATTGTGAATCATTGTATTTCGTTAAATAAATTATTTTAGTCAGTTAACTAGAGTTTAAATCTACTACAATACATACCCCACCCCTGATATGCCTCTCCCTACAAAAGAAAGTGATTAGGTTATAGTTGGTCAATTTAAAACTTGCACATTCATGTAATTTTAGCCAGCTTTCACTTATTATATTATTATATATATAGAATTAACTCCATATCAAGTAATTTATTGGAGCAACCTTGTACATTAAAGTTAAAGTCACAATTCTCAGCTAATCACTCCAAGTCTTGTTCTGTCAGATGCATCACATTGGCTGATTGTATTATTTTGGAAACTTGATTTTCTCCAATCATTTCTAATGCTTCTGTGGATCTAAAAAAGAAGTAGGCCGATTCTCATCTACTTTGCTTTCCAGAGCATTTCGTATACCATATTTCTGGTAATAAAGATCAAAATTGAACCATTTATAACCGACTCCTCTTGGCCAAAAACAAGGACTGCAGCAACCATATAATTTGTAAACCTGCTTCCTTCAGATGTTATTAATTTGTTGACAATGAATTCGCCCTCATTTCCAGTCTTAGTTTCTAGATATTCTTCAATGTCTTCATCATTTACATCTTGTTTTACTCTATTCAAAAACATCCAGACTTTTGGACTCTCACCTTTGAAATTTTGATTTGGGTTTACAGCATCAGCCTGACCCACTACTCGCTTTTTATGTTTATTTTTCCTTTGAACAAACTGCCATTTGTGTTCTTTCATAGGCTCAACAGAATTGTCCTTATGAGAGAAATGGGGTTGTTCTCTTTCTAGTGTTTCTGCTCCGGGTCTAGAATTGGCGAAATTGATTAATTCATTACATTTTTGTTGGGTTTGAATTTTCATGATTTTATGCGAAATTTCGTCAGATTTGTAATTCCAAAAACCATTACAGTGATTAATTTCGGACGAGATGCCCTTCAAGAGATAAGTGTTCTTATTCACCTTCTTATTGACTGAATTATCTTGGCACTTTCATCAAAGCAAGTTTTTGCTTCAGAAGCTAGATAATTTTTTAGTGTACTTTGTAAACTTCTGTATAATTTTTCCTCTAATAATATAATTTTGTAATGCAATAATGAGATTATACTTTCTTTGTCGTCAATTATTGTTTCTGTGTCAGATACTATTTGTTTCAACAATTTGTTCTCCTCCCGAAGATATGCTTCGTCAATCAAAGACGCATCATTGAATTCAGGTTTAGTGATTTCATTCAATGACACGTCACAGCAAACTTTTACTCTTTTTGTACAGCTATTGTGGAACAGCACATTACACTTCACACATGGGCCGTGGTGGTCGGCTGGTAGTGCGTTCGCCTCGCATGCGTGGGGTCGTGGGTTCGATCCACCGATTCACCGGTCTCGTGCATGGCATCACACGTTAATAGGTAAGGGCTGCGTCTTCCCTAGCTCACACAAGTCTCTCGAAGACTTCCGAGGGTTGCGCGTAGGGGTGCAATCGGTTGACGGAAATAACAATTTTAACAATTTTTAACAATTTTTAACAATTTTTAACATGATATTCCAGTTATCACATTTATTTACACAATTTCTTCAGCTTATTTGACTGGCTACTTCCACTTGCGGCCATTTTACCTATAACATTAATTTTTAGCATAAACTTAATATTGTTGTATAAACGGCGTCATTTGATATGAGGTTCAACTTTCTAATTCCACCCTTAGTGATAACAGAAACTTGGTTTCTAAACAACGAGGTGAATCATTTTCAAATTAATGGTTACTCATACTCATACAGTTAATATAATGAATGGAACAATTCCTGCAAGGAGTAGTGGGGTCTCGCAAATAGAAAAATGTTTACAGTTTTTCTAAATTAATTTTCATTCAATGATCTAATATCAACTGGTAAGTAATTGCCATGCATACATCTTGCCACCATTATAGAAAATAGAGTCTCTATTAAGATTTTTAGTTGGTAATGGAAGTTTCAGACTGTAACTACTGTTACGGGTGACATAATGATTAGCAGTCGATTAAATTTTGATTTATGTTTATTTACCAAACAGACCGATTCCAATATTAATAATGCTACAACTGTAAGTATTTTATTACTTGCGAATATATCTCTACAGGACTCACCGGGTCTAATTTTATAAATATATCAAATGTCCCTTTTCTGTAAAATGAGCAATTCATTGAGTAGTGTTGCTCTACACATTCTCCAAAAAGGTATTCCATAACGTAGATGGGAATCAATAAGAGCGTAATATGCCATTTTGGCAGTTTCTGGTTTAATTCATTAGAAATTACTCTCACTGCATAACATCCAGAAGAGATCTTACTTTTGAGTTGTTTAACATGGTCATCAAATTTTAAATTTTTATCTATCAGCACTCCCAGAAATTTAATGCAATCTTTATTTCCTATGACACCTTGACCAAACGAAGGTTCATTAATTGCCCATCTAAAGGATAATAAATGGGTTTTTTCGGCATTGAAAGATAATTTATTTGCATTGCACCACTCTTTCACAGATTTCAAGTCTTCTGTTATAATATCATGCAACTCCCTGGTCTTCTTGCTTTTCCACAGTATAGTGGTATCATCTGCAAAGAGAGTGAATTTACCAGAAATCTTGGTTTTAGTGAGGTCGTTAACATATAACAGGAAGAGAATAGGTCCGAGCACAGATCCTTGCGGAACTCCTGATGAGATTTCCTTTTTATTTGATAGTTCCGTTGTTTTAACCATCTGATATCGCCCAGAAAGATATGACTCGAACCATGTGAGAGTCACTCCTCGGCATCCGTACAGCTGAATTTTTATCAACAGTATTTTGTGATCGACGCAGTCAAATGGTTTTGTGAGATCACAAAATACTGCTGCTGTTGTCTCTCCAGCATTCATCCCTAAATAGACCTCATAAAGAAATGAGAATATTGCATCATTCGTATTTTTTTATTCTGAAAACCAAATTGATTTTCACTAATTATTTTATGAATGGTAGAAAATTCTAACAGACGGACGTTTCTTGACTATATTTTCTATGATTTTGGCAATAGTAGGAATAAGCGAGATGGACCGAAAATTAGACGGATCATCATTATAATCAATTTTCGATGATAATCGTGCATGAGCGTTCCACTTTCCACATAAACTTGAAAATAGTTCGTCAAATTAAAGAGGCTTAAAGTTTATGTGCAAAGTGAAATGCAGCATTATCATTAATACTTGATTATAATCAGGAAACATGATGTTTCTAGATTGCCATACTATCACAATAGTCTTGAAATTCTCATATAACTATTAGATAAGAACCAATGTTACAGCGAGGGTTCTGGCAAACACAATTTTTTTTCATTTTAGTGCCATCTGGTGCGCCATTTGGTCAAGCCAAAAAAAAAAACTGCATGCGGGTGCACGGAAAAAACCCTTTTTCAGTATGCTAAATAAGCATGTAAATATAGTGTTTTCAGGTAGGTGTAATGAAAACATTTTTTCCATATGGTACATACTTATCTACTTGATATAGACCAATATGTATGCATATGTAATAGCTGCAGTGATGTTCAACAAACTAATTATAGAGTGCCTCAAGGATCGGTCTTGGGCCCTTCCTTATAAGCTTTAGTTTTGAGAAGTTTGGATAAAGCAAAACTGGACGCGAAATATTTTACTTTTGCGGATGATACTATTCTGGTCTACACAAGTACAGATTCAAGAGAACTGAAAATATTGGTGAACAATGATTTGGAAAAATACCAAGGATGATTGATAAAAAACAAGCTGCAAATAAATTTGAAAAGAACTACTTATATGATCTTCGCTGAAAAAAATAGGAACTCAGTAGAAATGCATATTAAAATAGGAAATGAAATGATAAATAGAGTGGATAGTACAAAATATTTGGGTTTAATATTATGTGAGCATATAAACTGGAGTAAACGTTTTCAACTTATAGAAAAAAAGTTGTGGCAGTGATAGGTGCACTATACCAATGTAGGGATTACCTATTCAATTTGACATTGAAATTAATCCAGAATGCTTATTTTTTACCAATTTTCAGTTACCTAATTCCTGTCTGGGGCACTTGCAAAATAAGGTTGTGAAGGTGTTATTTAACCCCAGTTACAACATCAATAGTTGTAAGAAACTGATCTTTTTCAAATAGCAGAAATATTAAAAATTAAAGCAAATTTCTGTACATAGTGATAAGTTATAACTTCAAATGTAATACGCAATTAGAGATGGTGAACAATATACATGCTCATGATACCAGAAGACATAACGTATTATATTTAAGTAATGTAAGTACAAACATAGCTTTAAATAGCCCACTGGACAGAAGTATAAGGACATTTAACAGTTTGCCAGAGTCTGTTAGGGATAGTCTAAATTATAACTGATACAAAAATAAAATAAAAATGTATTTTCAACAGGAGTTGTATATGGGAGCAAAGGGTTAAACATCGGTCGGCAACGACTGTTCGTTACTAAACGATCTCCCAAAAGAACTCTGTTTTCACATAAATCTCTCAACCCGGAGACTCGGAGTGTTCTTCCTCTGCTCGCTAGGTGGAGCGGCCTAGAAACCGCTTCATCGCGTGAACCAGTGGTGACCTCCGAGTAATAAAAGATATAGAGGTGCCATTTCTATATAAACAACACACGTTGTTATGAAAGCTGCATATCACTATCCTTTGTGATAGTTTGTGGGTGAGGGTTAACCTCCGAGTTCGGAAGGGGAGATTTGTTATTGTTATGATATTCGGATGTAAGATTAGAACCAGTGGCGACTGGCGGCGTGCTGATATTTTTTTTCATGTTATATTTTTATCTCTAGACGACAACATGCCTGGTTGGAAAGCGCGTGTGTTGTCAAGATGTCAATAAAAAATACTTTATTTTGCGAAAAATTGAAAATTAGATTCTTGCTGACAAAGCATAGAATAAGGTCACAAATACTGAAAAAATAAATGAAAGTGCTGAAGTAAAAAAATCAAAATATTCAAATATCGTTGAATCACATCAGTAAACTATACACTATATATACAGAGTGGGCCATTGAAAACGAAACAGCGGCTCTGTAGGTCGGCAGAACCGAGTTATATAAAAACGCTCGGACACGTCAACAACATTTTCGAGGGGGACATCGTTCGCGATGAAATTCACCCGAAATACATTCCATCCCTAAATTTTTAAATGGCAACATATGGCTATTGATACCTCATTTGAAAGGTATTTTCCTTCTTAATATCAAACAACAAAAATAAATTAATTCTCTCGATTCGTTTTCGAGATATAGGAACTAGAAGTTGGGAAATCACTTTTTATTCACTCAATCAATAAAAATAAGATCTAACAATGCAACTGTTTAAAGATAATTATCATAGTCAAGGAATTAAATGATCTAACCAACAAATAACATGCCATTCCGTTTAAAAATTTTATTTCCTCCTCAATTACTTGATCGAAAAAATGTTAAGGGTCTTGAGAATCAATAAAAAGACGTTTTCTCGAATTCGACTCCAATGCGCGAAAAACAAAAACATGTATGAGATAATTTTTTTCTCCAAATCGCAATTGTGGACGTCTATCAGTGTCAAACTGATCGTTGATTGAACGACATTAGAGTGAATTACTTCACTAAATAAGATGCTGAATATCTTTCCTCAATAATGGTGTAAGTATACGATCGCGGAAAGAGTTGAAATAATAACAACTTTTTTTAAGAATGATGAGTGCGGTAACCGTACAGCTGATTTGTTCAATGAAACGCATCCAGATAAACTTGTTGCTAGAAAATACGTTCTAGAATTAGTGCAAAAATTTCGTCAAACTGAATCAGTAGCCAACAAGAAACGAGACCCAGAACGTGAATTTCCGGTGAGAAATGAACCTGTTGAAGTTGCACTTTTAGGACAAGTTCATGCAGACCCAACATTGAGCACATGGAAATTGGCTAGTGTTACCAATATCAGTAGAACCAGTATCCGCCGAATCGTGAAACATAAATTCCACCCCTACAAAATACATTTGGTACACCAATTGAATGAAGATGATTTTGATAGGCGACAGGAATTTTGTGAAATTATTACTACGAAAATAAATGCTGATGAGAATTTCCTTTTCAACATCTGCTTTTCTGATGAGTCTACATTTTTTTAAATTCGACTGTGAATCGTCATAATTGTCGTTATTGGTCAGATGCCAATCCACATGTTTTCCACGAAGTCCATACTCAAACTCCCCAAAAACTCAATGTCTGGGCCGGTATTTTTGGGGACCGTTTGATTGGACCAGTATTTCTCGACAGTAACCTGACAGGAGAAACTTATTTGGAATTATTGAATCAATTTGTTTATCCACAATTAGTAGACATCATTGAAAATGACGATCGTTACCATGAAAACCACTTGAAATTTCAACAAGACGGGGCACCTCCACATAATGCACAGCCTGTTAGGGCGTTTTTGGATACAATGTTTCCTGGAAGTTGGACTGGAAGAAGAGGCGCTATAGAGTGGCCAGCCAGATCTCCAGATTCAACGCCACTCGACTTTTTCCTGTGTGACTTGAAAAACAAAATATATGCAACCAAACCAGAATCTATGGAAGATTTACGACGTAGAATTATTGAAGAATGCCGTCGAATAACGCCGTAAATGCTACGAAATGTGAGGTCTCATTTTGAACAGAACTTGTACTATTGTATGGAAATGGGGGTAGACAGTTTGAATATTTAATTCATTGGCAATATGAATTATTGCGACAGTTGCTTTATCAGAAATTGTTTTTATTGATTGAGTGAATAAAAAGTGATTTCCCAACTTCAAGTTCCTATATCTCGGAAACATTAATTTATTTTTGTTGTTTAATATTAAGAAGGAAAATACCCTTCAAATGAGGTATCACTTGTCATATGTTGCCATTTAAAAATTTAGGGGTGGCGGTCACAGCTCTGAGGGATGGAATGTATTTCGGGTGAATTTCATCGCGAACGATGTCCCCCTCGAAAATGTTGTTGACGAGAGTTTTTATATAGGTTACTCGGTTTTGCCGACCTACAGAGCCGCTGTTTCGTTTTCAATGGCCCACTCTGTATATGCTATACATGCATTATAATACATATAAGAATTTACACATAAACTATAATACACATAAAAATTTACACATAAACTATAATACACATATTTACGTTGAAAGTGTATCATTGAAATAATCATCCAGAGTGTAGTAAAAGCCTTAATAGCTTTTTAACTATTTTTCTGAATTTAGATTATTGGTTTCCTGAGATGATCAAAAAGTGTTTTAGAGTTGTCAAAAACTAATGTCTCTACTTATGTAGAGTTAGGCTCAGGGAGCGATCGATATTACAAGTCTGCCTGGTAGGAAAACGAGAATTTCTCATGAAGTTATTATTTTACTTCTGTTTCTTAAACATCAAACAGGTGAGAGTCATTAAAGTTTATTAGTTAAATAGGGGCTGACATGTATCTCTGAAGACATCTCTGCAGACATACCAAACAACAGCTCTATTTTGATGTAGTCTTGATTTGCTCACAGGTTGGAGCAATGACTTGCTTATTGTAAATCGTCTGTCCAGCTTGAAACAAATTAAAATTTTGGATTGCATTCTTCTATTCCTTTGCTGAAGTAGTCTAATTTTTTGTATCTGACGGATTATAGTTGTCGTTGCTACTTTTAAACACTTTCTTCTGGTATCATCTGTGTCCATATCATCACAATCACGAATTCCTCTGAAATTCATTTCAAACACACACACACACACATAACCGCCAAGTTATTATAATGTTATAGTTGCAGAACAGTGAAGTAAATTCTATGTGCAACAAATTCAAAGTAAAAAAATATCAGTACTTAGTGCAATACGAGCTATGTCCAGAAAAATTCATTTTACAGAAGACTGTAGATAATAACTACTAATGACCATAGCAGTCGATGCCAAAACACAAAAAAAAAATAACTACTACATGAGAATATCTACCGGTCATTGTTTTGAAATTTGAAGTATAAAATAATCGAGCGAAGAAATTTATATGTAGTACCTACTATCATTTTACAGTCTCTTATGAAATAAATGTTTCGTGATATAGCTTGTATTGCAGTATCAACGACGCTATGTTTTAAGTACTCGAAAGACATTCCAACAAGACAGAAGAGTTGAGTTTGCTTATTTACTTTTTAGTGTACCTACACTGCAACAAGTTTTTTTTTCGAATTATTGATAGGTAATCGTTTTTAAGGTCGAATTAAATAGTAATACTGTTTTTTACAGCTATTTCAACAAATAGTGTATTTTTGTCTCAAAATCGGTATTATGTCATGATTACTATGCTGCGACGCCCATGGTTTGATTTGACAAGACAAGTCGTAAACGGACGTAAACAAACATGATCGCCAAGTTAAGAGTGAATATAACATGCTGGTTGTTATCATCAAAATAACATTATATTAGGTGTTTCAACGCTGTAACATCAGGTGTAATAAAATATTGAACGATACACACCCTTTGAGGTGTTTTTTTTTCTAAAGACATTCTATCCGGGTGGAGAAAAATTTATTAATAATAATTAATAATAATAATAATAACAATGTTTATTTTAAAAAATGCTACAATTATTTGTATAAAAACAATTACAACATGTAATAAAATGACGTCACACACACAATGATATTTCAAAACTAATGTTTTAAAAAATCATCAATACAATAGGGTTCTAAATCTACAAGTATTTTTTTTATGTTTCTTTTAAATTGGTTGTTACTAGCAGAATGTCTTACGAGTACTGGTAATTTGTTGTAAAATTTGATTGCCATATAATAGGGAGATTTTTCAGTAAGTCTTAATGTATGATATGGATACGTGAGGTCGTGCCTCCTAGTGTTATATTCGTGATCTGTGACATTTAGATTAAAAAGTTCACGATTTTTAAACAAGTACATCAAACATTCGAAAATGTACAGAGCATAAACAGTCATTATGTTATTTTTCTTAAAAATTGTTCGACAAGAGTCCTTATAACGTAAGCCATTGATTATTCTCATTACTCTTTTTTGAATAACAAATACCCTTTCTGTATTCTTATTAGAGCCCCAAAAAATTATTCCATATCTTATGACAGATTCAAAATTTGCAAAATAAAGAGACAAAGCTGCTTGCTTTTCTAAATGTTTGCTGATTATTCGTAGTCCATAGGACACTTTTCCAAGATTCGAAGAGATTTCCTCTATGTGTTGTGACCAGTTCAGCCATTCATCGATATGAACACCCAGAATCTTGGTTTCTTGGGATAACTGAAAAGTTATATTAGTAAATGATATATCTTTTGGTTTTTCATCTGCTGTTAGATAGTTCGCAAACATTATCGCTTTAGTTTTAGACTCATTCAATACTAACTTATTTGTTTTCAACCAATCTTTAGTTTTCTGAAAAATGTTATTACAGTTTGCCATCATCTCCGGATATGTGTCTCCCCCTGCTAGTAGACTTGTATCATCAGCATATATTGTTATAAATTGATTCTCTGCTAATTTAGATTGGCATAAATCATTCATAAATATAACAAACAACAGTGGGCCCGTGACACTTCCTTGAGGTATACCTATAGATGTTGTTATAATATCAGATTTAAAAATTTTCGAGTCTTTAGTGATACTTACTCTCTGCTGTCTGTTTGCTAAATATGAATGAAACCATTTCAGAGCATTCCCTCTTATTCCATATTTTTCTAATTTAAATAACAAGATATTGTGATCCAGACAGTCGTACGCTTTTGACAGGTCAAGAAACATACCCAAAGCTAAATACCGTTTTTCCATTAGATTAATGATGTTCTGTGTGTATTGAAAGATTGCCGTTTGTGTTGATTTATTTCGTAAGTAGCCATGTTGATTATCACTGAAAATATTACACTCATGAAAAAACTGTATAACGTTATTGCACATTACAGTTTCAAATAATTTGGAGAAGCTTGGGAGTAAGCTTATGGGTCTGTAATTTTCAATACAATTTGTATCCCCTTTTTTATGTAATGGTCTAATAACTGAAAGCTTGAGTTGCGAAGGAAAAATGCCAAAATTTAAGGAATTATTAATTATGTATGCTAAAACATCTTTAATTAGTACTGTACATTTTCTTATCACATAAGTTGGAATTTCATCTTCTCCACTTGAATATTTATTTATCAATTTATTTGACATTGCAACCACATCATTTGAAGTCAGTGGTTGTATGCACATAGACTGAGGGTTTTCGACTATTTCACAAGTAAAGTGTTCATTATTACTCTTAACTAATTTTGAAGATATTTCGCTGAAATAGTTATTGAATTCGTTCGATATATCTGTTGGATCGCCCTGTATTTCACAGCTGTGCCTCTTTACTTTGCCAGTGATTTCATTGAAAATACTCCACATACATTTTGTTTTGTTGTCAGAATTTTTTATACGTTCTCTATAATTTTCCTGTTTTGATGACATTAACAACTTATCATACTCGGTTTTTGTTTTTAAGTATTCATATTTAATATTTATATTTGATTTAGATAGACATAATAACTTATCTAATCTACTTTTGCACTCCATGATTTGAGAATTGGGGTAATAATTTTTGTTTTTACGAAAATGTATGTATTTGATTGGAAAACATTCGTTAAAAATATTTATAAAGTTATTGATGAACATCATTCATTGTTTGTTTACTTGTTCATTTTGTATTTCATAGACCTCTGCCCAATCTTCATACTTTAGTTTATCAACAAATTGTTTTACGGCTTCCTCAGTGAAACATCGTTTCATTTGGGCTGTATGATCAGAAGCGTGAGTCTCGATTACTTTTGTAATGTAACTTCCCTTATAATTTGTAAAAATGTTGTCAATGCAACTTTTGGAATTTTTTGATATGCGTGTATATTCTTCAACAACCTTATATATATATATATATATATATATATCAAAGGAGCTAGCTAGAGCTAAAAGTTTTGATTTTTCATTATTATTTTTCATGAGCTCGATGTTGTAATCACCAGCTATAAAAACTAATTTATTATCACTTGCGACTTTCGTTAACAAATTTTCAAATTTATCAAAAAATATACCTAGTGAACCTCCACAAGGTCTATATAAAGATATAACGATCATTTTCTTATCAGAAAGAGAAACTTCAATACCTGAACATTCGAAATCTCCCACAACTGACAGTTTAGATATTTCTTTTAAATTTTTATAGCTTATCCCATTTTTACAATATATAGCACTTCCCCCATGTTTGTTTTCTGTACGGCAAAAGGATGCTGCTAGTTTAAAATTTTCTATTCCAATACATTCCAGTTGGGTAGTTGATTTCCAATGCTCAGTTATACATAAAAAATGACAGTCACTATTGTTCGCCAAAAAATGTTCTATTTTCTCCACACTGTTTCCTATGGATTGTATATTTTGGTGCATTAGACCTATATTTCTGAAATTAGCTTTGGTTTGTGAAGAATGTCCTTCGATATTTGATTTGCTTATTGAAAATCCTCTGCACTAGTGCTATATTGGTTGAATTTTCGAAAATTGAACCAACGAAATGCTACCGATTTGGGCCATGCTGAAGGGTTGTAAATACCATCTTTGAATTTATAGTCAATCCCGAACATAAAACATTTGTTTTGACTCTCTTCTGTGGGAAGTTCTTTTACCGTTATTTCTGCTCCTTCGAAACAATCTTGGGCTTTAATATGATTTTTAATTTTCGTCTTTATTCATCATCAAGTATCAGACATAATAATAAAAGTACAATATAATCATGCATGATGATGATGATGTCAGCGTGAGCTGTTTTTAAACTCAACCATCCATTGCGACTGGAATATGATTCATTTCTTGTATTCGAAAAACTACTATTATTATCGTACAATAATTCTGTACACCAGACCGCCTGATGTTACAGGGTTGTAATGTTAACAGTGTGATGATAAGCCATTCGGTTGAAGGAAAATGTGAAATGCCGACTAGAAACATTGAACGATAATAATAGAAATTTTTCGGATACATGTAAAGAATAATTCATTTGGATTTTACCATTCTTCTTCGCCTTCCATCGAATGGATGGTCATCACTCATATAACAATATACAGGGGATTTCTTTCATCCCAGTAACTCAAGGTGGTTTGATGTAATGAAATATTAAATGGTGTCGAATGAAGTTTTTCTAAAGCACTCATAGGTATGTAACATCAATCACATACACGATTTGTAAATGAAAAAGTGAACTATTGTAATAATTATAGTCTGAACGGTTTTAAACTAACTTATTTGTACTCATTAAATCATCATTTAATTTCAAACCAGACTGTCAATGATCGAACTCTAACTGTACCGCCCTCAATGAGATCAGCTGTCTAGTTATATACAACTAGATCGCTCTCGCGATTGTACTGGAGATTCTAGATTGATCGCTGCTGTTCGACTGCACGATTCTAGATGGCTCGGCTGGTTCCAGAAAATGCCAGCAGGCATTCCGAAGCGATGTTTCCGGAACATCGCTGATGTAACATATGCAAATGAGGCGACCTGTCCGGCTCCAATTCGTTACACTGCCCCCTTCTCAAAGACATTTCGTCCCGAAATGTTGTCCTTGGAGTGTGATGATACCTGCATGACTCCCAATATCTGCACCGTGTTCGATCGTGGAAGATGGTTACAGCACACCAAAATTTTGACACTGCTGGATCTGAATATCGTCTCCATGATACTTCTTATAACTGACAATCCATCCCTTCAATACCACAGGACAATTTTGGGATTACCAGATCCTCAAGATTCTGGTCCACCATATCAGTTGTGTGAGGCTCTTCCAGACATCGTTATAGGACGGTTTATCTCGGGAATGCTTCTTGGTAACCAAGTAGTAGATGTTTCTCTGGCCAACTCAAATGTAGAACTCCTCCAACTTCTGGCTCCCGTAGTGTTTTGAGTTGGCCAAGTTTCTTGGAGAACACCACAGCGATGCCCCTGGACATTCGAAGATCCTCCGCCACACAGTGAGCAAGTGCGAAACCATTTGGCACCTTGAAAAGGTGTCGTGGCTCTTCTCGAATTTGAGTACATAAACTTCTGGATCGTCGTCTCATCCTCCGTATTTCTAGGCGTTCGTTAACTACTTTTATTGGCCTATTCTGGGAAAGAAATAACTAACATGAAAAGGCTAGACGGCTGGAAGTCGACCATTGAGGTAGAGGAGTACCTTGAAGGCTCGGAGATTAAGAAAAAATGTAAATGCAATAAAGCAGAAGTAAAGCTAAAGGAGTTAATTTCAATAAAAATTTTACATTCAGCGATAATCCAAAAGAGGGATGTCTGCATCACTAAGTTTCCTGTTTCACTGCAAAAACACCAACCACTAACATCAGGAATAATCCGGCAGGGTGCAGTAAATTGTACATTTAATATTAATACAAATAATAAATAAAATTGTAACATACCTAACTCTCGCGGAAGTTATCTTTCCCACCCTTAACTGCTTGCCCGAACTCCACTTCAAGTCGTGTGCGGGAAAGTAAAACTTTTTGCACTTTTTAGATGATAAGTATATTGGATTCAGTGAATATGCATATGTACTAATATTTATGTTAATCTTGTCTCAATGTATGTCCCGTGAAACGAAGAAATAAAAAAAGATATTGATCTAATATCGAAATTCAACGCACTCTATTGATAGATGAACTACAGTAACAAACGGACACGTCTCTGACACTTTAATCTTGCTATCTTATGTAATCTAACCTCTTGCACTCTCGTGGATGAAGGATATTTAATGCAATTTTATAAAGAATTACATTGGTTAAAAATTCGGAAAAAAAAATGGAAAAATTACATTTGATTATTAAAATTCGCCAAATTATGGGAAACGCTGTCAGCCGAACCTCAGCTGCCTGGATCAGAGCCATAAGAAAACACTGGCTTCTTACGGCTCTGATCCAGTCAGCTGAGGGTCGGCAGACAGCGGTTACCAAAAGTGGGCGAATTTTAAAATCAATTAAAATTTTTCAATTTTTTTTTAACCAATTTATTTCGTTATGAAACACGGCATTTATAATCCAGTCATTCACGGGAGTGCAAGAGGTTATATTACTGTATAGTGCGTATTATAGATCTACTCAACACTCAATCAAAATTTTTTCATTTCAGAAATGGGGTCAATGTTGAAGGTTCCACTCACAAGCAGGTCGTTGATCTCATCAAATCAGGCGGAGATGTCTTAACCCTAACTGTTATATCTGTAACCCAGCAGGTAAATTTAATTTTTGAATTTGGTTAAGAAACGTTTTATACATACAAAGTTAGGAGCCCGTTGCAGTATCATTTTTGGAACATGAAAGGCTATCAAGAACCCTTTATTTAATGGTTTAAGTTACAATGTCTCTCAGGAGAAGTTAACTTTTGAGACAGAAATATTCTTTTGTCCTTCAATTATTAAATTGATTGATTATTTTCTATCCACATTTTGTATTGATATATTAGGAAGCGGAACGTCTCGAACCTACAGATGACAGCCAAATTTACTATGACTACAGTGAAAAACGATCTTTACCAATAAGCATTCCTGATTATCATCACAATGAAAGAGGTGGCGAAAGATATGTATCATTCAATATATATATGGCTGGGAGACACCTCTGTTCTAGGAGGTACCGAGAGTTTTCAAAGTTACACAATGATCTGAAGAGAGAATTTATGGGTGAGTGTGAACACTACTAGACGATGAGATATTTATGTAATTGCTGGATATTTTTCTCCAACCCATTAGTCGCATTAGAGACTTGAATTAATTACTCAATTTTGCTAGCTAGATCAGTAACGTAAAGTAGAGAAATTAAGAAATTGAAGTGAATACTATACTAGTTACTGTTATACTAGTTTGTCTCTTCATCATCCTTACCCGTCGATTTCAATTTTGAGATAATCCTGCTGAAGTCGCATTATAAAAACAAAATATGTGCATTTACAAAACATCAAATAACTAGTAACTATCACTTGAGATATATTCTACACATTTTCTTGTGAAGTGACTAGGCAAAGTATTGAATATATCAGTCCGGAACTAAACAATAATAATAATAAATGCTCTTCGCAACTAAACAAATAGCCACAATCTATATTCACTCTTGATATTAAAAATACCTATACTATTTCTAGTGTAATGTGTATGAATAATAGCACTTTCCACTTATTCTACAGATTATGGTGATATTTTGCCTCAAGATTAACATTTCTTTTGAACTAGGAGTTGGAAAATCATGAATTGTCATAAAATAGTTATTAATTAGTCAAGTAGTTATGACAAAACAGCTTTGCCAGCGTTATTCTGTCTGTATTTTACAATTAAATGCGGATATGATGCTTATCATTGAAATTTCATCACATAATTTTCTCATTGTGCTCCTTTTTTATACCTTGGCTACAAATTTTTATACCTCATCGCCAGTTTATATTCTAAATATCTCATTTCGTAATGGTAACCTCTGTATTACGATCTTAACAAAATATGTAGAATACGCAGTGCAGAAATGAAAGTATCTCTATTACTGACGAATGTTTTGAAGAGAAATAATCTTTTTTAAGGTTTCACATTTCCTAAATTACCTGGAAAATGGCCGTTCGCGATGAGCGAACAACAGCTGGACGCCCGTCGAAGAGGTTTAGAGCAATATTTAGAAAGAGTATGTGCTGTAAGAGTTATAGCAGAGTATGATGTAATGCAAGAGTTCCTAACAGATCAGGACGATGAAAATAACATGAGTCCTGTTGATTTAAAAGTATGTACAGATATGCACACGTTAATTTTTTGTTCTTTTGTTTTACTTATAGATATGGTCTGACAACGCCACATCTGAATGATCAACAATTTTTGAAAAATCAGTTTTGTTCTGAACACACTTCAAGTAATAATGTGACTCTTGGTTCACAAGTAGTATACTTTTTTAATAAAACTCTTTATTATACTCGTAACCTCATACTCTCCTAAAAATTATGTACATTCATTTAATTCAATATTTGTTTCATAGTTTCTGAGTCTCTTTAGAATTAGTCTTGTGTTTTTACAAAACCATTTCTGAATTTGCTACAATTCTTGAAATAGTATATTATGGTACTTTGAAGCATACCAAACGAGTTTAACGTTGCAAGTTTAAAGGCACTTGTACACGTGTATCCTACTCTATTTTTAATTATACCTGCATCGTGACTTCAAAAACAACGCTGGAAAAGCATTCAAGATCAGAATATAATGTTACTTCTAATCACGTAGGTAATGGAGATTTGATGTTACGTATTGTTGAAATGGAGGATTATTTGACATTTCATATGATAAAACTGAGAACTTGAGTTATTACTTAGCAAAAACCATTATAGCATGGCGTGTTTGAATCTTGAAGATTTCGCACGATTTTTAGTGGATGTGACAATGACTATGATATAGGTATAAAAAAATAGTTTTGTTTCCAATATCCATTTAATTACTTTGAATGGGTTCTTATATTCATATTTATTTATTTATTTTATGTCATTATACTTGAGTTTATATTTACATTTTTTTATTAGGTACATTGATATATTCTATATCAAAGAATTTTATCCTAAAGAACGAATAAACATCTATATATACAAATAAGTGGCACACTTTTCAAATAATTCACATTAAAAATACCGTTTAAAAATGTTAATACTGAAAATTCGCAAAATAATGAACCACTGATGTTTACTTGTTACTTATTTACTTGATTTCAAACTACAATATAACTTGATAGAGGAATCTTCATTTATTCACAACCACAAATGTATACAGAAAAAACTAACTCTGCTGGTAAAATCCCTGTTTCTCTCTTAAATGACGATGATATAGAGCTTTCTCAATGGATTGATCAAATTCGGTAGTTTGATTAACATGGAAGACTTTTTTTTTAATTTCCGGTGTTCAACTGAGCTCCACTGATTAGGAATAATGATTTTTGATCGCCACTTGATTCATTGATTATTCCCTCAAGTTGCTATTAAAGGCCAGAGCAAGTGAAATAAAATCAAGATATTTTCGACGGAGTTTATTATTTGTGAACATTAGTGGTACAAATCGTCAGGTAATTTATTATCAAGAAGTCGTTCTTTTTGCATCCATTCGAAGTTTTATGATTAACAATTCACAAAACACAGCTTGATAGTTATCAGTGTCCCAATGACATTATGAGACCTAAATCAATGATATAAAGCTCACACTAAAAAAAATTGCGAAAAATTTAGAGTTCCATGGTATGATGAATAGTTATTTCATGATATTTACTGTGATTATGAATTGAAAGTCTGGCACAAATAGAGTTATTCGAAGCGGGACACCCCTCTGAAATTGTTATTTATTATCCGATTGAAACGTTATCTTTTTCAATGGATAAAACATGGATAGCGTTAAATGAGATTTGACCACGCCACTTGAATTGCAAAACTTACCGGAATGAAAAAAAAAAATTGATTCTATAGAAATATAGCATAATTAAAATATAAATGACGTTATCAAAATATTTCCTATTATCGTCCTGTATATCACAAGTGTGAAATATTGTAATTTACAATGCTTGATTAGACCGCTATCAGTTTCTAACCAACAGTTTTCAGAACACGTGGCTAATGACCATAGCAGTCGATGCCAGAAAACCAAAAAAAAAAAAAATATAGCAATCTTTTTTATGTTGGGGAGTAGCGCAGTGGTTAGAGGTCCGACTTTGGGTCTAAAGATCCGGAGTTCGAGCCCCAATTGCGGCTGGGATTTTTTAATTTAATTTGACCGATTTAATTATTAAAATCTCGGGGCTCGACTGGAGTGAGTCCTGCACGATTCGCTGTTGCGATCCACAGTGCTGCTCCTAAGGTGGAGTATGGAGTTAGTAACACTACCCAGAACATATAGTGGCTAATGACCATAGCAGTTGATGCCACTATAAAAACCAAAAGAAAGAAAAAATAGCAATCTTTGTTTTCTCTAAACAACCCTCCGACACAGATTCTTATTTAGAAAATATTAGTAGCAGACTTCGAAACTTATATTGCTACAAATGTGAGAAAACAAAAGACGAAAATAGTAAAATTAATTCAAATCATTAGTTTATTGCACAGCAAGTTCACTAACTATGACTCATAAAAATATAATTTTTATTATTATTTTTTCGTTCTATTTCGGTTATACCGATTTGAAAGTATCACGAATCCAGTGGCGTAATCAAATTTTACATAACTTGTAGGAGATTATTTGGAGTTGAGATGTGGTTTAATGAAAATGCAAATCAATATTGTCAGTAAATTTTTTTTGTCATTGTAAACAAAAAGTTATATCTCTCATAAAGACAAACTGTTTTTTATTTTTGTTGCAACTGCTATATGAATATGACTATTTTGAATGTTTTTTAGGTATTATTACCTGATAGAGAAGTAGTTACTGTTTCTCTGAGAAAAAGCGCAAATACCGATGAAGTATATGATGCAGTTATCAAAAAAATTGGAATGTCCAAAAAAATCGCCAATTACTTTTATTTATTCGAAATAGTTGAATATAATTTTGGTAAGCAGAATGTATATAATTGTTTTACTGTTCAGTTGATTGAATAATTAGGTAGTATATATTTCAGTGAATTGTTGCTACTATTTAAATATTCTTAGGCACGAATATTACAGGAATTGTTTCTATTCTAAAGTTCATAATAATTTTTCCATTTTAGAAAGAAAATTACAACCTAGTGAATATCCACACAACTTGTACATACAAAATTATAGTACCGCAACAAGTACCTGCTTGAGCATTCGAAAATGGCTGTTTTCCATCAATAAAGAACTGACATTGATGAATGATCCTCAAGCAACCTCTTACTTATTTTGGCAGGTAAAACATCTTTTTTTTCAATTTACAGCAATACAACTAAGTGTATCAATAAAATAATTTTTATGAGTCATTAT
This sequence comes from Chrysolina oricalcia, assembly GCA_944452925.2. NCBI lineage: Eukaryota > Metazoa > Arthropoda > Insecta > Coleoptera > Chrysomelidae > Chrysolina > Chrysolina oricalcia. The sequence continues at coordinate 34,354,017 of OX101825.2, read as the reverse complement.
CAGGAATCCAGAAATATAAGTAATTAATTAAGATAAATATTATTGCCAAATAATAATAATAATAAGCATTTTAACTACAGTCCTGAAGTCATCTTCAAGAAAGAGCTAGTGCGAGAAATGAAAAACTCTTGCTATTGGCTGAGGAAGTTCAATAAGTTTATCCAAACAAGAAGTGTGAATAGGTTTACTTGTATTCAATATCAGATTTTAAGCTCTGAAAGAAAAACTGTAAAAATTAGAAATGGATTGAACCTTTGAAAATCGAGGAAAAATTTTTCTGAATACAAAAAGTAGACCTCAGTAACTGAAAACTAAGACAACAATTGAATGCTTTGTTAACAACAAATGACATGAACTTAAAAAATTAAAAATGTTTCACTATTACATTAGTAGCTGTTTTATTAGTTTGTGAAGATTATGTTATCTCCACTGCTGCTCAATTCAAAATATTTGACCACTTACAGTGTTTAAAATTGAATTTTCTTCTAAAAGGTATTTTTTTTATATCTCTTATCCAGAAAAAGTCGTTTTATTCTCTCAAATGGTTCGAGTCTTTCTTCATAGTCTCGTTCAGGTACTCTGTTTGATAGGATTAATTCCTACTGTTTGTGAATTATCTCACAGCCTTAGATATTATGAATAGATACCAAAGAGATTAAACGTTATCTGACTAGCAGAGTTTAAAGCTGGATTTATAGATTGAGTCGCAGCTGCTTCCGCTGCCGTTGCCGCAGGCAAGATTGTGACCAATTTATAGTTTAATTTTTTTGTTCATTGAGCGCATGCGCAGTTATCCAACTGAAATGCAAGAGTTTGAAATTTGATTTTTGAATGAAAGTTCGTTTTTGTGGGGGAATACGCCTACATCTATATTTTCCTCATATTCTGACATCTCTGAATAAAATTAATTCTTGCTTTCAAACTATATAAACAAATACCTACATAACCTAAATTATGTGACCTTTCGTTTATTTTTGACACGGAAATTTTGAGTTTTATGTCATTTTCTGCTGCCGCTGCCGTCCGAGATAAAAGTTGGTTAACTAATGGCAACAGCGACAACTGCAACGGCAGCGGATCTATAAACGTATTCATGAGCAACGGCACCTTTATCTTCGTACGGAAACGTCAACTGCAACGACTGCGGCAGCGACTCAATCTATAAATCCTGCTTGATCCCCGTAAGACAATGGTGACACTAATAGAGAGAGATGAAAGAAAATGTGTGACGTAGATGGACATGTCATGGCCGCCATTTTCTGTAGACAGTGACGAACTAGCGCACTCCGCACTCTTGGTTTATGAGAGTTACAGGTGACAGTTTTGTTCCTTGATACGAGTTCGACTCTGTACTTATGTCCAAGTACGTCACTAGGACGCGTTGATGCTACAAGATTCTGATTGGCTAGAGCTTATTAAACTCTCCTGTTAGTGTACTCTCTTTGGGTAGATACCACCGTAATGTGGCATAACAAGGACTCATCATTTGTTTGAAGGTTACTTGATTATTTGCCTTTCGGACGTCCACCGCAATCATCTTCTGGTGAATGATGCCAAATATATAGGTCTTTAATTCCGGTGTAATTACGCGCGGTTTTGTGGCGCGCGTGGCTGAATGCAATTATAGACAATAACATCGTCAAAGTAAAGAAATGGTGCGACTCCAATTTCTTAACTTTCAATATTAATAAAACCCACATTATCATCTTCAAATGTTTGCTCAACCCTACTCCGATAGGCGGCCAAAGGGCACTCAATCAAAATTTCTGGAGAAGTATATTGATCACAAGCTAACGTTTAACAAATCTAGTGGATCTGACGGGACTCCGCCGATCGTTCTCAAGAAATGTGCTCCTGAACTAACACCAGTTCTTTGCAGACCTATCGCACTGCTATCTGTTCTCAAAGCTCATGGAAAAAAACCATCAACAAGAGGATCATTAAATATCTAGAACGCTTAGGAATTGTGAATGACTGACAATATGGTTTCTGTCATCAACTGGTGGCCTGCTTACTTATGTCTCAAAGATATGACAGTAATCTAGAGAAAACTATGGTGAAACTCTGGCGGGTGCATTAAGGATGTCGCAGACTACGGCGCGCGGAACAGCGCCGCGCCTCCCGGAAAAAATTCCGACTGAATTCTTTACATGGAATCTGATTCAACTGCGTAGACCGTGCCGCGCTACCTCCAGTCGCCGTGGAATAGGTAGCGCACACTATGGCGTGAGGAACCGCGCCTCGCCTCCCTGAAAAACTTCCATCTGAATTCTTTACATGGAATCTAATTCAACTGCGTACACCAAGCCACGCCGCGCCGTCTTCTGTCGCCGTGGAATAATTCCGGTCGAAAACTCTGGGGAGAATTCAAGACAAAAATATTCGGCGCGGCGCGGCTTGTCTATGTGTGCGATAAAAAGTGGAACAATACAGTGGTGGAAAAACAGTTTTGGGGTTTTTCGTGACCACTTGATGGCCGCCGTTTTTTGTTCTCATATAACAAGACGAATTGAGTGAGCGAGCGCGTATGTGTTAATTTGGTTGAGTTGATATTATAATTATTTCATTAATAAGTCATGCAATTTCAGGGTTGATCAAAAGTTTTGCACTTAGTTTCAGTTGCAATAGACTACGATCCCCACTATGAACTGAACTGAATACTACACTGTTGATAAGACACACACTACTGTTGGTTGTCGTATATACCCAGAGTTACAATGTGGACAATGAAGAACATGACGTTTGTATCACTAATCGAGGAAACTCAAGGTAAACAAAATAACATTGCTAACGAGACAGTTGAAAATTGCAAAAATGAAGCGCCGGATGTCCCACAAGAACCTGGGACACGAGTTGCAACACATGGTACCAAACGAGCGGGTTCTACTCGAACAGCTCTATGGGATTGAAAAACTCAAAGTGATGACTCCAACGGCGTGTTTCAAGAATATGTGACATTCAAAAAACAACAACAGCAAAACCGTTATCAACCTAGTGTATCCCACGTGGAACACTTAACCAAATACTTTCAAGGTGTTGAGGGAATAGTAAGAACGTTACCATTGGCGATGCAAACGAGTTAAATGACAGATTTCACATGTAGTCCACAATGCAGAGCTTAAAGCCATCAATAGAAACATGCTTCTCCACCGGTTAACTTTGACTTCAGGGATCAGCGCATATCAAGGAGAACATTTCTTTTCGCCAGCCAGTACTCTTCTGGCTACAACTCTCAAGGCTGTTTCTCATTAGACGTTTCCAGCACATCAATAACATCTACATACCCTCTATCACCAGAAAATATTGAAGGATCTGGCGAAAAATACACTAATTTGTGAAAAACACCCTTTTTTCATACTGCTTAAATTTTGATGAACAATTTGTTTCATATCCAAACAGTGCTGCACCTCCTCCAACTGCAACCAGAATAATGTTTCCTTGATATTGGCACTTTTATGAATTTTTGTATTACTTCATTCATGAATTACACACACTTCTTCAAATTCATATGAGTATTACTACTCGTTATTTCAAATTCATTGACCTACTCAATTGGAATAGTTGGACGGTGAGTAATTGGGACGTGAATGGTGGATGAGGTAACACATTTCTTGTAAATCTAATACTGACACAGGTCTACTCGAACCCTGGTCAAATTGTATCTGATATGGTCAACAGACAAATTTGCCACGGTTAATGACAACACAGTGCAACAACAGGAACCCCCACAGTAGGTTTTTTGGCTCTACATATTTTATTTTGAAATCATTCACAATGTATAAGTCGTATAACACAGTATTAATGTATACAACTCGATAGCATTTTGCGACGTATCGCTGATTTCACCTCCTGTCTGACCTAAATATTGCAGTTTGTCGTCATATCTTCTCCTCTCTTTAGTGCGTTGCGTGATGTGTGTATTTCCCCTTCAAAGATGTAATACGTAATGCTTAGAGCTTGGCAAATATAACTTAATATTGGATTAAACGATTAAAGTTGTTAGTGTATATTTACCCTTCCTGTTCATCGTTTCCGTATCTATACTTGCTACAGCTATACTTGCCAACCTGAACCTGTGATACACAGCCAATCGTTTTTCGGCAGGTTCGGATCGGATCGTCTGAACTGCTCTTATCGTTGCGAAACCTTGTACACTAGTGTCTACTGCATTCACTGACCTCTCTCATCAGCCGATCTACAGCTGACCATGAAAGTTTTAGCGGAGTGACGGCAGGGCCAGCGTGGTATTGTAATGTGCGCACCCCACTAACGGAATCAGCGGCATTTTCGCAGGGCTGCGCGGCGCGTTTCCGCGCGCCATAGTCTGCGATAGCGCGCCGTAGTCTGCGACATCCTTTAGTATCTCTACAGCCAAAGAGTAGGGGTCATAGACAAGAGAGATCACATAAGGTAGTCATGAATGAAATAGTAAAATCGTTACGGAATCCTTGAATCAACTGTCATTTCAATTTCATTCATAAAATTCAAAATCTGGTTGGATTCTGGTGTCACCAATCACGAGCCGGGAAGCAGGTCATGTGACATCTTCATCAGCGTCACAACTGTCAAAACACTTTACGAAACGATAACGAAGAAGAAGAGCAGAAAGAATGAGATTGGAGGTTATGTTATAAACGTAACCGCTATTATTTGACAGAAATTTTCAATAAAAAATAATAAAATATTAATGTTTTTTGATAAGATATGATACTATTATGTATGTAACTATGTTGAAGGTGTTATGCATTAATTGATGCGGAGAGCATCTTCAGTTAGTTCACTATTTGTATGTGCTGGCCACTGCATTCGTACCTAGTTTGATTTTTCTATGGTGTTTACTCATCGAACATAATTATTTTAATTTTTGTTCATAAATTACATTATATGTAGAGAAGAATTATTTCAAACTGTTGCTTGTGCACTACGAAATCGAACAGAAGAGGTTACAAGACCTGGAACGGCTGGAACAGGCTTGAAATTACATAAGTGCGTGCAAATCTCAACAGAGAAGATTTTTAGGAGTGTTGTTATTTACTGTCAATGCTAAACTATGCACAACATGTGTTTACAAAAGCCGAGTTTGCTTGAACCTAAACTCTGAGAACCAAGTTGAAGTAATTCAATGTAAATTAATCAGTGACGTATTTACGACAAAATACTTCAAATTTTTTATTGTCTCACTGATCTTTATGAATAAACCATAACGGTTATAAGAACCTGATGAAACTTTTGTAGCTATTTCAAACAAGAAAAGTGTATCCCATGATCATTTATCATGTTATTACGAGTAAGAATAACCTATCTGTGGCTACGGTGGAGTTAGATGAAAAACCCAAATGCTCACTGCATGAGCTCCCTATACACACTTTAACCTCAATTATGAAGTGAATTAATTCTCTACTTTATTCGCTCTGTCATAGCAGTAATCAAGAGTGAATTTGAAATTATAGGAAACATCGACATCAAGAATGTGCACTCATGCTTAAGAAAAAGGCAATATTTTTTTCAAAACGTATTGAAGAAAAACATCTTCGTTTTACAAAACTAGTATTTACCATATTTCATTAACAAAATATTCTATTTCCGTTAAAACTGAAGTACCTACAGTACAGTAAAAAAAAATATCTAAAATTTTAATCCTTTTATTTTTAATGAGCCCTGGTGATAAAACGCAAACTCTGAAGAAGGAAAAATATCAGATTTTTTCATTCAAAACAGGACATTTCTTACCATTAAAAAGAGTGAAAAAAATTTCTCCTAAATAGCATAAATTATTCATTCATAAATTCATTATAGTTGAATCCAAATCCTTAAATGAACATTATTATGGATGATTTTATGTTCACAAATACCTACTTTAACATATTCTTGAGAGCAGTAGTTACACAAAACAGCTGAACAAAACAATACACTATGGTAAAGTACTCATAGTGGGATCTTATGTCCCTGGACATTTCAACAAAACTATCAATAATTTCAATTTCATAACTGCTATGTACTAAAAATTTATTGAATCACGAGATAAATTTTGATGTGAATATATACAAAAAAATGTGCTCTTTCACAACACAAATACATCATTCATTCATGCTTTAATATTGGTAACTTCCCCAATTTCTTGACTCTTCGATTCTTAGTTTCTTCCCTTTTAAGATTACGGTTGGCATATTTTACAATATGAAATATCCGCATTCATTGGCATAACTGCAATAAATAAACAGGGAAACTCTGCACAAGGGTGTACAAATGGAAAGTCTTTAAATTTTTCATAAAGTTGTTCTCTTGTTTTTCCAGTAGCTTTTGGTCCGCCTTCTTCGTATACCTTCCAGCCTTTCGGTTTCCTACCTTCAGTTCACTAAGAATCTTGGCAGTAAATAATTCTTTTGTAATTTTTTCTTCCTTCATTTTCATGTCCTCAAATGAACGTTCCAGTTTAGCCTTTTCACTCTCAATTCTTTTTATTTCAATCGATTTGGACTGGAAAATATAATATCTGACAGAGATTCCAAACATTTTTTGTGTGTAACTTCACTAAATCCCTCGACTTGCTTTTCCTTGGTGTTTCTGAAAAAAGACTGATGTTTGGGTACAACATTCTGAAGCTGTTGAAAGATATTTTTGCATTTAGTGAATAAAGAAGCTGCTCTTACCACTTACTATGGTCTATTTCATTCCGTATTAACATATGGTATTCTGGGCTGGTGCAATGCATCCCACACACGTTTACAGAGAATGTTCATTCTACAAAAAGCTGCAGTCCGCAGCATATTTAAAGCCAATTTTGATGAACACTGTCAACCCATCTTTCAGGAATTGGGAATAATGTCACTATTCTCCATGATTGTCTTGGAAAATCTAATGTATATTAAATGCAACTCAAATAAATTTTCTTTACATAGAGACATCCACTCCCATAATACGCGAGGCCAGGATAAGCTACTACACTCTCGCAAAAGGATAAACAAATCAAGAGTCTTGGGCATAGATCTGTATAATGCAGTACCACATGCCATATCATCCTTACCCAAGGAGAAATTTAAATCAAAAATGAAAAATATCTTGAAAAACATGTGCTTATATAGTATTGAGGAGTTCTACACTAAGATTGGCACAGTAGGAGAAGGTTGACTCACCTGTATGCATAATTTGTCTATTTTAATTATTGTTCTGTCTTATATTATGTACTTTGTCATTTATCTGTATATATATATATATATATATATATATTTATGTTTTTAACTTGTCTCCGTTCTACATGTAATTCTGACGTTTCCAAAAATGTATCATTTAAAGGATGAATAAATAATCTAATCTAATCTAATCATTTATTGATCCACTTTTGTAGTTACTTCTGACTGTGTGTCTTTGTCAACCCTTGACTTTTGAAACAAATTCAACTTGGGGATTGCAGTTCGACTTAAATTATGATTAATGATGTTATTTGAATATAATTGTTTTCGCTTCTCCATTTTATCTCCATCATTTATAAGCGAGTTTCCATTGAAGAACTCGTTCAACATCTTCGAGGTCGGGAAATTAAAAAATCTTATCTTTTCCAAACTACGCGAGCTAGAATAAAATCTGTTACGGCAATCTTCAACAGGCCACTTGAGCAATTTCCAGTAGTTGCACCTTCCATGATGACATGCGAATATTAATACCAAATGGGTAAATATTAATTCTACTTGGACAAATGTAGTCAATTCTCTTTGAAATAAACGTTCTTTCTTGTGAAAAATAACCAGAAAATAGTAAGACGTTAGGAAAAATGAAGCAGCTGATCCAAACACAGTTTTCTGATATTTGACAGAAAATTATAAACATCGTGGTAAAATTCAAGGACATTGGCCGATTTTCGCGACATTTTCAGAATGATCTCTCTTGTCTATGACCCCTACTCTTTGCTACAGCGTTTCACACCCCCCCCCGTCATGTTCTTTTGTTCTTTGTTATCTAGTTTTCTCTCGGAAAGATCACTCCACTTCGTGATTTATGGAGTTTCATTCGAAATGCTGTGTTCCGCAGGGATCCCCAGCACTTGTTTCTTCTTCACATCAATGATTTGTTGGGAACTACCTATACCCAGTGCATAGCTTTGCGGCCTTTACACCGCTTTCTCTTCCAAAGTTCCGATACTAGAAGAGAACGGATGAACGATTTAAATATGAACCTAGCAAAAATTCTAGAGTGGGAATCCAACAACTTGGTAGAATTCAATGCCAACAAAACGATAGAATGTCTTTTCTTTAGAAAGGCCGATCTCACAGTGGCCGGCATTATTATGGAGTATCCATACCAATCAAGTTCTCCATTTCGATGTTCGGCATTACTATCAGCAGTATTTCATGGGTAAACCACGTGAAGTCTATTTCCAAAAGTGCCAGTCAAAAACTCGGTTTTCTGTTTCATGCCAAGAGCTATTTCACTCCCAGTAAACTGATAATGATTTTTAAGGCACAGATCCGACACAATTGCAAGTGCTCCCTGTAATCAACTAGCATAATTTTGTTTTAATTCGGCCAGGTCAACACAGGTCAATTCGAAGCTGTCTGAGGCCATCTGGCTATTTGATTATTCCGGTATCACGCTGATGAAACGGGGTCTATCGTGAATTCACATTGCAAATACGGACGATGTCAACAAAAGCACGTGAACGCCAAACTGGAACAGAGGCGTATTATGCTTACAACTCGTAGGTACGTTGTGAAATAAAACCAACGAATGTTTAACGTCACCCGAAACCAACACAAAACTCAACACTAAATAAATAAGAAGAGAAGTATTTTATTGATCATACCAATATTTACAATGCAAAATTATGATACAATCACTTGGCCATCGACCGGGGTCCTTCAGCCAGTGGATAATTATATTGTGTTTGTTCTTATCTTTTAGTACAAAATAAGTGTTGTAGTGTTCGTAGGATAAAAAAATGTACGTTTTCTTATTCATTAACGTCGGATAAATTTTTATATCAATGCCTTTGGGCAAGTTCTTGCAACATGGTAACTAGTGGTTTTTCTGGAAATTTATGCTTTGGCCTGGCATTATTCCTCTCCAGTATTACGGGGTCCATTATTTGCATATTCATAGGATTGGAGGCGAATTTTATTGAGAGCATTTCCAATCTCTCTTGTAGTTTTTGCACTTTTGTCTTGGAGTAGAGCATATTGTTGGAAGGGTTATGGAGCGGGTTATTTGGGTGTCGTATTCTAGATATGGAACGAAGTGCAGAGGTTTCGGCAACTTGTAAGTTCTTCTTTGCAGTATTTCGCAAGTTGAGGTACAGAGGATGGCCATATTCCAAAATTGGTCGGCAGATTGACTTATATATTTTACTTGCAGTTGAGGTATTGATTCCCTGGTTTTTATAAGTCAGTGCTCTGAAATGTTTTGTTCTTGTCTTGACCTTTCTTTTTGCCAATGCGGTGTTATGATTCAAATTTAGCTTGTTATCTAGATTTACTCCTAAGTATTTTATTGTTGTGCGAGGTTGGATTTGATGATTATTGATCATGATGGTGGGAGAATTATCTGATGGGATATGGTTGAAAATTATGAATTCAGTTTTTAGCGGGTTGATCAGTATCGTCTACATACTGTATGTAGGACTTGGGATTTCTAATATTCGGATGTAGGCTTTTCAAGTCAGCGTAGTATATGTTGTACAGAAGGGGAGACAGAGCGGAACCTTGTAGTACTCCCTGGGTGGCACTGAATTCCCTTGAGAAAACATTATTTATTTTTACTGTCATTCTTCTGCTTGATAGAAAACTGTGTATTAGATGAATGATCCAGTGGGGTAGAGCTAGTTGGTAGAGTTCATAGAGAATACCCTTGTGCCAGACACTATCGAATGCTTTTTTGATATCCACAAAACTAGCATTAGAGAATTCGTTGTTGATTCTAGCCGTTTGTATGATGGATGTTAGTATGACCAAGGGGTAAAGCGTGGAACAATTTTTACGGAATCCAAATTGGTGCGTAGGAATATCGTTTTGTACCATTTCTGACAGTTTGCTCTTTATGATTTTTTCTAGCAGTTTTCCTAGTGCTGGTAGCAGAGTGATTGGTCGGTAGTTGTTTGTTCTGGAATGATTAGAGTTTGGTTTAGGGATCACAATGATTTTTCCTCTTCCAAATATCTGGAAAGAATTGGCTATTAATGCAGAAATTGAACATTTTCATAATACTGAGGTGTACAACATAATCAAGTTTTTTAGAACGGCCCAGTACATTATCAAATCCAGGTGCAGAGTTTCTTTGATTGTGTAAGATTCTAAAGTATTGTTCTTCGTCTGTTTCAAATTCGTGATTCTCTGGAATAACCCTGAGATATTCTTCATACCATCTGTTGACTAATTCAAAGTTTTCCTGATCGTAATTAGGGTGGGTTGCTTCAGTGAAATTCTCTTAAAATTTTTCTGCAAATATGTTTGCCTTATATGTGTCAGAACTGTATAACTGCCTGTTTTCTTCTATTGTTGCAATTTTGTTGCAGGGTTTAAAGAGGAACACTTTTTTATTTTATGTCAGTATTTACGCCCTTGTTGATTATTTATTTCCTGACATGTTTCCAACAATTTGCTCTCTCTGTATTGGTCTAGTGCTCCGCAAGCGTTGTATTTTGCCGGAAGGTTTGCATAACATTTGGATGTTGGGTGATTACCCTCACATTTGTAGCCCTTCAACTGTGTGGTACAGTTTTATGTTCCGTGGGTGAATTGAAGGCAACGGTTAGATGGTATTGGCGTCGGGAGGGGGGGGGGGGGCTGATGACGTAGATTAAATTGTGTTGCTTTTTGAAGTAGATGCCATCGTTTAGCAGTTTCTCATGCACTGGGTGTTGGAGGTGATGATTCTTATGAAGGATGTGGGTTTTCCTGTTGCTCTAGATACTATGCGTTTGCAGTATCTGTGTTCCAATTTTAGGTTTGTTAGATGCTCACTGATGGTAGAGTCATCAATTTCTTGTTCGACATTTTTAATCACTGCAGAAAATGACTGGATTGCCGGTTGGTTGGCTTTAGAGCCATGCACTTTTGCTTGGGTTTCTGAATAGTTTTCTACAATCTCTGTATCAGCTTATTACTAATGATAATTTTAGAACTGTTGGTTTTCAACAAAAATCCTTTTTTTGTTTGTATGATAACATCATTTGTGTTTGGTTGCTCTTTTTCCCAAATATCTGCAAATTGAATCCTGGTCATAGTTTTTGTGTAGCAGTTTATATAGTATAGGAATTTATATTCCATTTTTGCTATTTCTTGCATTTTGGCCGAGAAATTCACGTGTTTTTTTTTGGTGTTGGGATTGGGATTTCTTTCATTTGTGTTTTTGTAGGGTATGTTATTTGTTGGTGTTTTAGTGCTGGGGTCAGCACCTATTATTATATTAGTAATTTCAACTTGAGTGTAGCTTGCATGGGTTTTATTTGCGACATTTCCTAGTTTTTCTTTCGATTTGCGTTTGTGTCTCACTTTTTTCCATATACCATCGTCTTCTATTTCCATTTCACTGTAACTACCGTCACTTTCAGTTTCCATTACACTTTTTCACTTGCACTAGTACTGTTTATCTCAGAGCTGAGCTAAAGTAGGTCTTCACTCTTTGACTGGTAAACAAATATTTGACGTAAATAATCAATAATATGATTAAAAACACAAAAGAAATCACAGCGGAAACTACAAAACGTAGCTTTAATAATTGTAATGCCAACCTGAACACAACTCTGCAAAGTCTGGACTGTCTGGTCAGGTTGATGTTCTAACGACCAATAGCGTTGCGATAATTAGTGATCACGAGGTAGACACGCGTCAATCATGCATTGATCATTGTTTACATCGTACGTATTTGAAATGTGAATACACTATAGGTCGCTATACGTTGTAAGCAAAGCAAGAAGCACTTTGAGTCTGGTTTAGAAATTTAGTCAGATATCTGGAACGATAGTCGTTGCCGACCGATGTTTTACCTTTATTTTTATAAGAGTGAAATGTGTGAAACATTTTTGGAATATGGGACAAAACAAATGATAAAAATTAAACAAAAAATAATGTATAAAACGTGGAAATCATTTGGAACACGACTGCTTATCAAAATACACTGTTTTGTCAGCTACTGCCATCCACCTAACAAATAGAATAGTTCATTCACTACGTTACATACATATCAAGTGCATTTGTAGCAAGTCAGCAAGTAGAGACCTTCAAAAAAATAAATTAAAAAAATATATAATTAATAATCTTCGCACTTGATTTTACCGTACTGATGAGAGCTTAAGCTCGAAATACGTGTCTACGGTTGCACAACAATTTGAGGGCTATACCCAATAACTTTTCTGTTTATATTTTTATATAATGCCCCTCGATAAATCCATCCTGATTAATATTGAACATATATATGTATATAATACAGACATTGACAAACACTTTGTGGTAGACTTCTGTAGATAAAAGAATCGAAAGCATGACATATACGCAACAAACAATTCTGATAAAAATAATAAAAGATTAGTCAAATATTGTAAATAATGAAAGATTACTGAGATGGCAGAGGGCAGGTCAGAGAGGTGAGCTCGGTGCTCAGGTAATCATCAACTGAGTAAAATTATGATTGAGAAGGTATTTTTTTATTGTGTATTTGAAGTCTCTGAAACTGAAACTTTTCATTCCGTTGTAAAGGTTGTAGTTCAACGAGTTCTTTTTTGAACGGTTTAATCGATAGGCAGGGTTTCTGATGAGCTTTGTGTTTCTTGTGTCATAATGGTGAATGTCACCCTGAGTGATGAGATATTTGCTCTGTTTGTGTATTTCCTGTAGTGCGTTGTATATAAATAGAGTGGGTAGTGACATTATACCGAGTTTAATAAATGATGGTTGACAGCGTTCCCTGTATCCCACATTGGCAATAATTCTTATAGCTTTTTTTTGATGTCTGAACATTTTTATTGCTGTACTTGAGTTACCCCAAAGGAGAACCCCATAGTTGATCTTCGAGTGGAACAATGCGAAATATACTGTTTTCAGGGTGACCGTGTTACTTATGGGTTTTAGTTGGCCTATCAGAAAAATTACACTTGATAGTTTTTTACTTAGCATGTTGATGTGTTCAGTCCAGTTTAGATTTTCATCAAGGGTTTTTCCTAAAAAGTTTCACACTCTCTCCAGTTTGGATGGTTTGGTTGGTGGAAAAAATTATATTTTGTGTCTTTTCCGTATTTAGGACAAGGTTGTTGAATGAGAACCAGCATTCTGCACGATATTTTATATTGTCAGTTTGTTCAGTTAAAGTTTTGCTGTTTCTTTCAGATGCAATAAGAGAGGTATCATCAGCAAACAAAATACATTTATCTGAGCCAACAAAGTTCTCTAGATCGTTCACATAGATTATAAATAATAGCGGATGATGTATTGTCATTTTCTACTTTTTGGTAGCGATTTGAAAGATATGATTCAATGAGGTGTAGAGTGATACCTCGTACTCCGTAGTACCATAGTTTTTCCAGAAGTATTTGGTGTGATACACAATCGAAGGCTTTGGTCAGGTCACACATGGTTACAGATGTATGAAGTCCATTTTCAAAGCCCTCGACTGTTGCGTTTACTATTTTGGTTACAGCATTTATGGTTGAGCGATTTTTCCGAAAGCCATAGGGAGTGTTAGACAGAAAAAGGTATTTTTCAAAATAGTTGAGTAATCTTTGTTTTAAGCTAACTTCCATGATTTTAGAAAAAATACATATAAGTGATATTGGTGGGAAGTTGCTTGGGACTGTGTAATCCCCTTTTTTGAAAATTGGAATCAATTTAGATAATTTAAAGGAAACAGGAAAGGGGCCACTAGTAAATATGAGATTAATGAGAGTTGTAAGGGGATACAGTATAACTTCAGACACAGCTTTGAGTAAACCGCTGGTGATGCCATCGGTATCTTGGCATTTTGAGTCTTTCAATGACCTAATTGCATCGGCAACTTCGAATTCAGTAACTGGAGCAACAAAAATGGGGCCCTTGGGTCTGAAGTTGAGTAGTTCCTGTTCATGTAAAGAAGGTAGTGATTTAAGTAGATTAACAGCAACGTTTACAAAATAATCATTGAATTGGTCAGGTGTAATAATATGTGGGGGGTTTCTTTTTTGTTTTCTGTTTCCTTCATAATTTATAAGCTCCCGGCTGGCTTTCGATATGTTACTGGATGATTGAATATGTTCATCGTAGGCATGTTTCTTCGCGGATTTGAGGTTTTGATTGTAGATCTTTTTAAGTTTTTTGTATGTGTTGATGTCTGCTGGGTTCATTGTGGAGTCAAAAATAATTTTGACTGATGATAGTTTTTCTCTCATTTTCATTAGCTCCGGATTAAACCATTTTACAGGTTGTCTCTGCCGATTATAAGAACACTTTTTCAGCGGAAAAGTGTGTTCTAATAAATTTGAAAAAGTGTTTGTTAAGAATTTTGAATACGAAACTATTCCCGAATCAAATATTCTATGCTCATGCCTGGGCTTTGGTCCAAAGTCTTTAAAAAAAATTTTTTCAACGAAAATATTGCTAGTTCTTCCGGAAGCGTTTGAAAGATGCCATTTTTTGTGTTTTGAAAAATAGTGAATTCGGATTGCACATAGAGCTAAATAATTATTTCCTTCAAGATTTTTTGTATTATGATGCCAAAATAGTTATTTGAATGTTTTCGGTGATTTCAGGCAGTCGACGAAGTGAACCGAGGCTGCATCCATGCAGGCGAACGCCTTTATCAACTCAAGGGCCTTCAAGACAAAACTCGAGCTGATGAGTATCTCAAGTTGGCTCGCGAACTGCCAGGGTATGGCGAAGTTGTATTCCCACATTGCGCGTGTGATTCGCGAAAAGACGGACACGTTATTCTCTCTATAGGAACAATGGGTATTAAGTTGAATGCATGCAGGGAGGATGGTACACCTGAAAGTCAAGTTGTGGCCCTACAGTGGGACTGTTTGAGGCAGTGGGAGGCTGATGAAGAGGGTAAGATAGTTTTATTAATTTTTTTCATGTTCTCCGTTTTCATTTAGAACCAATCTAATTGGGTCGGAGAATTAATATAGGAACATTGCGAAAAGTTGGAATTCTGTCTTTTTGACTTTTGAATAACACTTTCAAAATGTGCAAAAACTTTGGTAACATAAAGGAGTTGTTAATAGTGGGATGTAAGAGCAAGCTCCGACTGTATCACTCGTGACATGGTCAAAAATTAAATCCTGTCATTTGACGAGTTAGGCCCTGTCTCCGGAGCTCCGATACATCCGGAGGGAGCTCAATACCCCAATAACCACTGCCCACGTCCGTGGAGTGACTACTGGGTCTGAGAATCAAGTGCCCTGAGTAGACGAAGTGAACTAAGGATAACAGTCTTCTGCTTTGTCCGGCTAGGATTACTGCCGTATTACGACAAGCCGATATACTCTTCAGATTCAAGAGCAGTTGTACTCATCATTCCAACAAGGACCTCTATGATCAAACCATCATTTTCATATAATGGTTTGGGTAGAGCCTGCGGAGTTCAAAGTCTCAATATTTAGTCCGTTTTTCATCTTCTTTTCGGGCGAAGATCGTTTCGCCAGGAGCCGAAAACTCTGACAGAAATCGTCTTACTTTGATGGTCAAAGAGGTATGTATTTGTATTTGCCTGAGAGTAAGTAATGAGAAGTTCCAATAGATTCGGCACTTCTCATTCTCCACAACGGACTCGAGCATAAGGCAACACCGGTGTCTCGGCTATTCCGTGCGAGAGTCGTAGATGGTAATACAACTTGGACTTGGGCCGCATAAGCTGGACAAGCTGACTGCAAATGTATTGGGTCAGGGACCTCTATACCCATCACGAGACTACAGTAGACCAGGGTGTTGAAAACACCATCCTGGCAGGCCATTATGAATCTCTCGATCTCCGATAGGGCAGACCCCTTGACATGAAAACGGTAAAAAAATTTGAGTACCCAAGATCTTCAATATTCCTCGCATCGTCCTCTTTTGAGATGAACCGTGGCACATTTGTCGATCCCGATTTCAATTCCACAAAATCCACAATCCGACAGAATCGTATCTCAGACAGGATGCAAATGGTCAGAATGCAAAATATGACATTGGAAGAATCAAAGATCTGTTGTGGTGTACCTCAAGGATCAGTTCTCGGCATTATTCTGTTTCTATTGTAATTGAATGACTTAGCAAGGATCGATATTTCAGGGAAGTTCACAATGTTTGCTGACGATAAAACCTTAATGAGGCACAAGACTGACATAGATGCGCTGAAAGACATAATATCGATCGATTTAGAAAAGGTTAAAAATTGGTGTGATGCCAATTTTCCGTGTTTCAATGCAAATAAAAATAATTTCTGACATTCAATTTGAACTATGATAGTTTGTATTTAGAAACCTGAGCAATTCTTAAAAAGTCAAATTGCAAGTTGAAAAAAAAACTGTATTTTTTTGAAAATTTAGTTTTTAGAACCTACATACAGAAAGCTGTAGTTATCACAAAAATATCATAAATTGGATTGCCATTGAACAATTAGTTTTTAGAACCCACATTCCAGAAAGCTTTGTTAATTTGCTAATACGGTTTTAGGGATGGCATTTTGTCTGAAATATAACAGGCCGGACAAAACCCCGAAATGGTTGAAGATATTCACTCCATATGTGAGTAAACCCTTCTCATCAAATACTCTCAAAATTATATTTTACTAATAACGGAATGTGTTTTTGGCTTTTTCAGTTCCTTTACCTAATGGATTGCTTCGAGAGAATTATAGAAGAAAGCAAATGGCTCGATACTGGAGACTGACTCCCTCCACACCCTTCGAATTCTATTGTTTTCCAAAATACCGAAATCAATTAATTTGTATGAGAGTAATTGAGTAGTGTACTTCTTCGAAACTAAATCTAGTGTATATTGTGATCTTTATTATACTATCTTTTTTAAACAACTTTCTAGTTTTAAAAGAATATTTTGTTATACAGAACTTTGTTGTACTGATGATCGGATCAGATTAAGTAAAGCAAATTTTTTTCTTATACTTATATATTATTATCATTGTTGAAATTTGTTTGTTGAAATTCTCATCAGACCAAGAACAGTGCATACTTTGTTGGTGATGTTTTTTATAGTTTGGTTTATTGTGTTCTCATCTTCAGGAATTATTTGTAATAAACTATTGTTTTTTCCTTAAATTGGGATTGTAAATAATTGCTGAATTTACAAATTGCAAAAAAATCATTTTCATAGTATCATATCAAACTAGCATTGAATTTATATGGAAAACCCGTTACTATAATTTCCTGAGAAGTGTATTTTTAAAACATTTGAATTTTACAGTACATGACATTTTACACTATAAATTTTTATCTCCAAGTAAAATTATCATTATTAACATTGACTCCCCGAAAATGTGTGACTTACACGATATCCAACTAAATTCTAGTAGGAGTTTATAATATCTGTCAATCCTGGTCATAGACTGCATGCATAGACATAAACATATTAAGACTTCTGAAATTGAAATAAATTAATGGGCGACTCCAAGTGGAGCAAAAACACAGGACATAATAGAAATAAGTTTGTATATTCGTTGCTCTAACTTTTTTTTTTGTAGAGAAATCAAATTTTAACACATCCACCAAGCTGTAAGAACTTCCTGGCATAGTTGAGAATTATTGTATTAAATTTCAATTACAACAATTTCCCGTCTCATTATGTTAATATAGTCAATTCAACCCTAGCCAGATATACATTACAGTGGGGGTAATAATCTCTGGTAGGTTGAAATTCCTAGAGCAAAAAAATTGGAAGTCCTCATTCAATTTTGATGTATATGTGATGAATACTTAGAGAAAAGTGTACATATAGGTTTATAGATTATTTTGAGTATCATAGGTGAACCCAGAGAATGGTTTTAATCAAAATAATAGGTAATTGAAGTATTGAACCACTGATCAATACAAGCATCAATAAATATTTGAGAACTATCATTACTATAAACATATTCAGTCTCTCTGCTTTTATGTGAAATGTTTTGATTATATTCTTTTTTATTCGATTTTTCTGATCATATATTGTGAAAAATTTTTGAAACAATCTGTCTCAGTTTTCTTGCATGCATGAAAATGTATTTCTGATGCTCTTGCAATAATTTGGATTATAAATTTACAAAAGAGAGGCGTCAACCGAATGTATTTTTAAATATTTTTCTCAATGTAAATTTGTAAAAGCCATTTTCAGTTGGATTTTGAGGCACCTCGCCATTTATATTTTGTCGGAAAATATAAACTAGAGAACTTAGCCATAATTAGTGAATTTAAAATTTAAATAGTGTTATATTTACATATTTATGTCTTGTTGAACTAAATTTTTTTCAAGTTATTAGCGTTGCCTTCGAAAGATATGTTTGTGTTGAATATTTCGAAAAAATATACTTTTATTATTCTAGGAATATTGATACTTGGCTGTTATGCACGAAATCTGAAAATAAATAGATTATAATAGTTATTTTTATTTCGTTTATGTGATTGAGGCTGTCCCGATTGGTGTTTGGATTTAAATAACTTTTCATTTCCAGGATTTTCTTCCTTACGTTTCGCTAGGGCAAGTGGAAAACTTTGGAATAAGCTCGATCTCAATGAAATTGGCACAGATAAAGTATAACGTACTAAAATTACTGTACCAATCGAAATTTTTGCGTGAGATCTCTGAGATTCTTTTTTTATGGAAATGTTTCAAAGAGGTCATTTCACTAAGACTCCGCGATTAAAGATGATTGATTGAGTTTTTCACGTATTTTCCAATCCAAATACCTGGTAATTAAATCTCATAATAATTAAGGAAATTCATTGGCTCAATGGGGCTCAAGAAATTAGGAAGGGATGCAAATTTTAAAATCAATATTTTCTGAATAAAACTCACTATTCTGATCATGATTTCATGATTATGATTGAGATGTGCAATACAGCTGTTTTCTGAACATGATCCGTATAATACCTCTGCCCCCGAGGAACATTTGTGAGTGGAATGTTTGGAACACTCTTCACTTTTGTGTGGTGATTCTGTATCATATGTCTTTTGTGTTCTAAGAAGAAAAAAAAAATGTTTTATTCATTTCAGGTTCATATTCATATATACAGGGTGAGTTAGAATAAGTCCGACAAACTCCGCATACAGGTTTATCACCTCATTTGGAAGTGAAAAGTTTCTATCAATGTATGTCCTAAAATGCATTCTCTCTGAGATACAGTGTGTCAAAAATACGAAAAAAAATAAGATTTTATTCTTTTTTCTTCTGAAGGAAAAAACTGAAACGTGGTACACAAAATGAGGTTTATAAATGTGATAATTTGAAGTTATAATCTTTAATTTTTGTAAACCATTGGCGTAGTTACAGTAGAATGTGATCATACTTTCCTTCATATTTTCTTTAGACCATTGAAATGAGTGTTTGACATCAGTTAGGCTCATCAATACTCATCCTAAAAGTCATAACATTTCATACATCTATCTATCATATGCCTAGAAGTGGGGGTTTTTGAGATATTTGCGAAAAACTGAAGATATGTTCTCAGTACAGACATAATCATTTCCTTTGAGCAATAATCGCATAATGCAAATTTCTTACAACATAAGGGAATAATTGTCAACCTCCTGAACATTCTTTAATTCAAAACATAGGTAAGTCAGAATGACACCGACAAACTCCGTTTTTTTTTTACAATTCACACTTGGGACAGAGATAGAGAGACAAATTAATTTCTTAGACCTAACCATCACGCATAATCATAATAAATTTGAGTTCAATGTATTCAGAAAACCGAGCTACACGGACATTACAATCCCAAGTGATTCTTTCCACTGATAGTCTAAAATTAGCAGGATATAATTCAATGTTACATAGAGCGTTCTCGTTACCTTTTGTCTGCTAATAATCTAGATAGAGAAATTAAAATAATCATACAGATAGGACAAAATAATGGTTTCAAAGCGGCCACAATTCAAATGTTATTCAGAAAACAACGTCTTAAATTTTCGCTCAAATTATAATATACCCCCAGGTCAAACAATCAGAAACTAAGAAATTTGTAACCTTAACGTACTTCGGGAGAAGAACAGAGGCTATTGCGGGATCCTTTAGAAAGAATAATATAGAAGTAGCATACAGGCCGCATGCCAGGTTGTCTAATTTTCTTTTCAATGCCAAAGATAGAATAGCAAAAATGGAAAAATCTGGACTTTATAAGCTTAAGTATCCAGAGTGTAACGGTGTTTATGTGGGACAATGTGGACGTAATTTTTCAAAAAGATACGCTGAACATGAAAGGTCCTTCAGACTAGGAAAAAATGATTCGACGTTTTCAAACCAATCCTAGGAATGCAACCACAAGTTTCCGAGTCTGAACGATACGGAAATTTTGCACTATGCAAGCAAGGGTTGGAAACTGAATTATTTAGAATCCCTAGAAATTGATAAACACAAATATTGTGGATGTAACCTACTGAATGATCAACTGGATTTGGTCTATTCACCGGTTTTTAAGGCAGCTCAGTCACATTGTCGCAAATAAACAAGGTACAGGCCTCGGGTAGAATTATGGGTATTTAAGGAGTGTTATTTATTATTTCAGATTATTCTATTGTTTGATAATGTCCATATAGGACGAAACTGCAGTAACGTTGGTTACAAATAGAAGTGGTATAAAAACATAGAAAGTTTTATTTCTCACTTTTCTTAATAATATATGCGATATGGATATGTATTTCATGAACTAGATCATAATCGCGTTCAGAATGTCCCTGAACAGACATGTCGAAAGAACATGTCACGCTCCTCCCTGTATTCTGAACAGAGATAATCTGATGAGATGTAACTTGTCAGGTAGACTTTGAAGGTGTAGTACATTTTGTATTTTGGCGATAATAAAAACTATAATAAAACAGAACACATATCATATTCACATATTTTATCACTTCAGACCAACAACAACGTCTATTTTACTAACAAAAAATCGTCTTTTTCTTAGATATAAAATTTTCCATATAACGGAAGCATGCCAAAATGTACGTTTTTAAAATTGATTTTAGGTTGGTAGTACTTCATAATAAACTACCGCCAACTAATCGAATTCAAGTATGCACTATAGAAATACCTTGGACTTCATTTATCGAAGAATTGTTTTTCTTGGCGTCATTTTAAATAAAAAATCGCCTGCAAACTAACAAAAAATCATCAAACTATAAATAATCCTTAGGGAGACAGAAATTAGAAGATTTTGTCATTACAACTGATGCCGAAGGCGTGTCAATTAACTGGAATACTGGTCTTGTTAGCACCTCGAAAATATCACCTGCACGATATGCAGGAATTTGTAGAAAACAGAACGAAATGCTTTCCCGCTAGATGGCGCTCAGAATTTGGGTGCGATAGGGTCACTGAATCCTAGAAGGCTTTGGCCTTCTTACGGGTACGGCCAATGGGTGGAGTCTAATAGTTGACATCTCTTTAAATAGTTCTAATGTTACAAATAACCCACAAAAGCGCCAATCAGGAAGTAAGGGTCATAAGTGAGAGAGAACAGATAATTTTGGAAGAAAAAGTTGGGTTATGTTTCTTTTGAAAGTCAGAAATGTCAGAATGTCAAATAAAGTAAATTGTTATTATATTTATATCATGTTCAATTTCAATGGATGAAATTGGAATGAAATTGCCAGGTGTACAATTGACTCGAATTACAAAAAAGCGTCGACTTCCGTGTACGGCCCCGATGTTATGTGGCCCGGCCACCAGCAATTATGGAACATGGAGACAGCCGTGGACCATCTCTGCTGCAGACACAAAAGTTTCTTTTAGAAGGGCAGAACATAGTGTTGTTTTCAGAATGATGTGTAAAAGTTGCCAATGCTGATGGTTGATTAAAGATATCCACAGAGTTAACAAACCCTTTATAAAAACACTGAAACTTCTCCATTAATTGGGTTCATTATTTAAAATTAGAGAGTATTGTCCCAAATACTTCTTAGTTAATATAGGTATACCATTGTTTGATCAACACAAATTTTCAAAATTGCGTATCCATTTGAGGTTCTGCTAATAACTCAAAAACCAAATAATATCGATTATCGATTTTGAATATTACTAAGTGCCTAAAATTCGCGAACATAACACATGTCAAATATATTTGCTGAAAGCCTCTCAGATGAAATCAAGCTTTGGCAAAGATTAATATTCGACATACATTACAATACATCCAAAACATATTAACATATTGAAATACTACATTTCTGACTCACCCATTTACAATCTTTCATTTTTGTACATTCTTATTTGTATGAGTAGGTACGAAAGTTCCTTTATATACCTAATGAATTCGTTTTTTTTTTGTATTCCTACCATAAATTACGAAGTTTCTTGAGAAACTGTATAAATAACCAAAAAACAACCAGCAAAGACAATTCCACTTTTCACAAATATCTCCGAAATCTAAATATGAATTATGACCTCCACATGGCATGGTTGAAACAAGAAAATATAGCATTCACTTTAATGAAATAGCCGTTTTAAAGAGATTACCAATATTCTAACACTATCTTCTATATTATATGGTGTAACCAATTTTCTCAAGATAAAAGTCCATATAGAATATTTAATCTTGTTTGAAAGAAAATGTTCCATTTTTGCAATTTACAACTTTTCTTTTCTAGGTGCTTTTTTTTCAAAGACCATTCATTTTGGAACCAAAGACCATAACTTTGGTTCCAAAATGAATCTGAAAATTGATAAAATGGGTTGATAATCTGAACAATTCAGAAAAAATTTGTCAGTCCTAGTGAACACAAAAATATCAATACTTACACTGCACACACTTTATTTATTGATCCCTAGAAACATTTCTGTAGAGGGATTACATTTTACATAAATTGTATAAGAGCAATACATATTTGGTACAAACTGATGAAGAAATCAAACAATTATTAGAAAAGGAATGATGAGAGTAATTTGTGAAATGAGTAAATACCTTAAGTCATATCAAAGCAAAAACAGTTAAAGGTGAAACATGGTTATATTATAGGAATTCTGTTAAGTATACATTTCTTAAATTCATTTTTGAATTTAGTTTTAGTCCTAATTTCTGTCACAATTTTCCACTAAGCAATTAAGGTGTTTATAAACGTCAACTAAGAAATTAAGAATTATGTCATGTGGAGAAAATCGTTACAACTATAATGAAAGCCGTCTTGGTCAAAATTTCTTCTCGATCCATTGTATTGTTATTGCAAGAAAATATTCGACCAAATCACTGCAAAATATAAACAAATTCATTTTCAAACATTCATTCACCGATTTTGCGCATGCCCGTTTCCATTTTCAACTAAGACAATGAGGAATCGGAATCCAAAAAAAAAAAAATTCATAATTTTACAGTGGATAGAGCTCAACGCCCTGGTTCCGAATATATATAACACTTATATATCTTTTTGAATCAGAGCCGTAAAAAAATAAAATCTGATTTTGCGCGGGAAACACAGTTCATTCATAAAAATGGCAAAGTGAATATAGCTACGCCAACTCCAACTTTTTCAAGGTTGGCAACAAAATTCCTTGAATAAATGGATTGTTGACATATACAGAATGTTTTTCGATTTTTGACAGTTTCAAAATGTTTGGATTATTTATTCATTGAAAATGATGTGTATTTCGTCAAATTTGACTTGAAAACCGTGTTGAACGTTCACATGAATATTGTTTCGATTATTTCGAGAGAAATCATGAAGTATTCAGAAGTTTGTGTGTGTGTGTGTGTAAATAATACGTGCAGGGGCATTTCAAATAAAAATTCATAATCTATATGCAGTGATCATTTCATATTCATGTAAGTATTTCAATTGAAGTAACAATATTACTTCATGTAGCTTGTTAGTCAAGTGGATTATTACATTTCTTTGTCATCCCTGATTTGAATGCAGCATATAAAAAAGCAAGGTTAAACTTAACATCCTGATAGATCATTTTGCAAATTGATTCATAAATAAAATGCTTTTCTTTACACAATTATTAGGTAGCATGTAGATGAAACTATATTAAAGCCGTTAGATTAGAATTGGAGGGAAGAAACAGTTTGAAAAATATCATTCAGAATGCTTTGAATATTTTAGCATAGTTTCTTATTAGGTACAATGGAAAATTAGGATAAAAACCATTTAGAATAGTTTTAAGAATGTTCAAGACTATTACTGCTTTTAAGATTCAATGAAATTATACTGGTAGTGGACATAACCTCTTGTTTTAGTTCGAAATTATACAGTTCGATAACTTCATCAATTTTGTTACCTTAAACTAGTTTCTGTAACTTTCGGCTGTTATGAGTGTTATGATAACTATAAATTCATTGTATAATTTAATACAAAACATAAATTTAGATTTTTGAGGGTATTACTTACCGATTCACAGAGGGTACATTATTATTTCACCAAGAATAGTCAATAATTTACACTGCGTCACATTCACATTAATATGCATTGCAAAACTCAAGAGAACAAAATCTGGGAGATGGTGGATAGACCTTGGATGCACAAAAAACAAACAAAAAGGAAGCTTGTCATTAGTTCATGAAACCCCAGTACAATTTAAACAATATTTCAGAATGTATCATAATGTATTATGTATTTGATGAGATATTGCAAAGTTCTGGTCATTTCACATTTCATTATGTTGGTATTTATTTCTGAGAAAAACTAACACCAGTTTTGTTGGGACAATGAATTGCCATGTGTACCTAAATACAACCAATATTGGTCAATTTTATTGTTTACTTACTAATAGATTTTACTGGACCTTCTGTATCAATAAAATGATTTTTCATTTCAACAAAAGATGGGTAAAATCTATGAGAAATCGAATTGATGAATATTTGTTCAGGTTCTGATCAGGATAGAAAAAATGAAACTGGAATAGTGAGAAACTGTTGCTGATGTAAGTTGCATTCCAAATTAACACTACCTAACAAATATAGAAAAATTACTGAGAACAGGAAGGCAAGGCAAGGTTCTATCTCAAATTTGCCATTAGTTTAAATATATGATTGGGAGCTATAGTTCTCTTTTGTCGAGTTTTGAGACTTTTGTGTGTTCGAATTTCTTCCTAACGTTTCATCAGTCAAATAAATAGCAATTAGTAAATGGTACCAGATTTCCTTTCAAAATGTTTGAGCAGTGATATAATTAAAATACAAACATGGAATGTTCAATTTCAAATAAATGTTTCACTCATTAAACTTGTTATATTCCTTTTAAAATATTAAATTTGACAAGAAAAACTCGAGATTCTTCAAAAATTGTATCTAGCTCCCAAAGCATTTTGTATATTTTTCAATTTTTATTTCCCAAAATGAATAGATGTTCTGTTTCAGGTTGATGAGAATTTCCACGGATTGGCAAATTATTATTATTATATGAAAAAGTGTCACCACTTCACAAAAGGGTTTTTTTCAACAAATCTACTGAAAGAAATCAAATATTATAGATGGAAGTGGAAAATGTATAATAACTGAAATAAAAAATATATTTCTGAGTTTGTGTACATTTTACTTATTCAAAATGCTTTCAAACATGGCTGGGAGATTTCTGAGAGGTTTGTAGTTTCAAGAGGCAGAGGTTAAGTTTTTTAGATAAATTTTAACTAAGCTCAATGTTTGGAATCACTATTTTTCATTTTACATTGGAATTGAATAGTTATTTTCTAAAAAGAAAGTCAATTCTTAAGAAATGATTTAATAATCAAATCTTTTGACAAAATATCTATATTCCAATTTAAGAGGGATATTCTGATTTTGTGAGAAGCTTGAATGAACAGCAATCACATGAGAAGACATTTTCAACATCCTATTTTTAGGATTTTAAGCTTCCTGTCTTAAGATGAAAAAAAAAGGAAATTAAAAAAAAACTATGATAGAATAGAAGGGCAAATGAAGAATTAGATATGCAAACTCAGAGTACGATAATTTATTGAAAAAACTAAATAATTTCTTCGAAACAAGTCCTATAAATGTTGTAACTTATCGAGATAAATTGATCTGCCTCCACTTGTATAGATTTTCTTAATCTTACATTTATTCATTTTCGAAATTTATCAAGAAAAGAATTCCTCCACAAAATAATTAAGTCAATAATTTTTTGGTTCTACAACCCATTTTCGTGAATTGTAGGGAAAGACAATTATGAAATTGTTTAAATAAGAGACAAATTTTCACGATTTGAATGTTTTCAAAAAATTATCAAAATGCTACTTTCACTTGAACAATAGAATAAATGGAAATTAAAATCTGACAAGAATCCTATCAAGAAATTTACCAGTATCAATACCAATCTGAGCTTTTTAAAATATTAACATTCTAGGATCAAAAGCAAATCTCGATAATACAAAAACACTTGCATTACATTTTGCGGTTTTAATCTCAACTCTGAAGTAAATATAAGTACTTATTGAGATCAATGAATACATCCATTCAATCATTCCAAATAAAAACCCCAACATGAATAAATCT
This sequence comes from Chrysolina oricalcia, assembly GCA_944452925.2. Classification (NCBI taxonomy): domain Eukaryota; kingdom Metazoa; phylum Arthropoda; class Insecta; order Coleoptera; family Chrysomelidae; genus Chrysolina; species Chrysolina oricalcia. Next base: position 34,327,457 of record OX101825.2, on the reverse strand, counting down.
GATTTATCTTGTAAAAAAATGGTTCACAAATAGAAATCATCTTACAAAAATAAATTGAATATAGGCTCAACTCAAACACTAGAGTACATTTTTTATAAAGTACGAGTCAAATGTCTAAGTGAATATTATTCAACATTTAGACATAACGTTCAAGTTCCACTACCAACCTGTTGAAAGTTTCCATGCATTTTGATTTTTTATACAATACTAGCTTTTATTTTGAGTTTGTCCAGTGTTTAACATCACAGAGATTACAAATTTATATTCTACATCACAAGGTTGCTAGACCAATAAATAATTTGTAAACAGTTCCATTAAAACCCAGTTTTCTGAATGGACAGAGAGTTGAAATAAATAAACTTTTATTGAAAGCAATACGAGCACATTTTAATCTCCATTCAAAAAACAGGTTTTTATGTAAAAAAAGATCAAGGTTTCTCTGTGTACTTTGAAATCCAGGAAACAATAATTGAAAATCAATCATCCACTTCAAAGAGCCCACCTATGTGTCTATGTATTATGTATACCTACATATTTATTACAAAATTCTACAGAAAGGCACTAGGCCACTGACTACATTTACAGTACAAATTAAAATCAATATTTACCTAAGATCATATTTGTGGTTACAGTCTTTTATAGCAATTATAAATTGTGTGGAGATTACTCAATTCAAAATGTACTTATGGTATAAGAAAATAACTTGTTGACAAAGTATCATTTCACGGTGCAATATCAAAATGAACGCAAATGTTGAATATATTACATACATACAAAAATCAAAACATTTCAATAATCTTAATGTAAAATACATACAATATACACAATATTCAATAAAAAAAATCAGAAAATTATACTACAATGGAAAACAAAACTTTTACTCCTTCGAGAGAATTATATTAGATAGACTTCGGAAGAATTCCAAGAAAACATCTAGAATCTCTCAAATTGTCTTAGTTGTAGTAGGGCTATATTTTCCTGATATATCGCAATTCAAATATGAGATTTGACAGTAGTTGATTAATAAAAGTATGAGATATTTGAAGTGTCAGTGTCAAATGGATTTGAGCTAATAAAAACAGTACAATAGCATATTTCTTATTTAGAACTCAAAATTTTACAGCTAGATAAAAAAAAAACAGAATTACTTTTTCAATTGTGCAAACTCTTTTTTATGACAAACAAATGTTGCCGAACTGGTCTAGATAAAGTCAAAATTTACAAAAATTCAGCAACTTTTCTGCTGCAAATTAAATGTTTCCATAATTTATTAAATAAAGACCCAAGAGGGCCTGTTTTTTTTCTGCAGCATGATGGATTAGTAACCATTTGCAATGTTTTCTTGACGACTTTGGATTGCCACTTTTTATTTGTCTAAAAAACCTCAAATCTTTTTATTTATTTTAAATTATGTTCTGATTGTGAAAACCTTTTTGAAATATTTTTTTCCTAATGAAAACTAATGCTCCTACTTTACTCTTGGTGCACTTATTCATCTCCCTCATATACCAAATAATAATGAGATTTCTTTGGTTGCATTTTCTGTTTTATGGTGGACTTATGCAGCAGTTTTAAGTCATACGAATGTTCGTCATTGATTGGTTGAAATAAATGGTTCCTTGTGACTTGAAGCTTATGACTTATGACTGCTGCATAAATCCACCATAAGAGGATGAAGCAAAAAGAAAAATTAAAATATCTCTAATGAGATAATTTTTCAGAATATGATCTTATTTCATTTCCTTCTGACAAAATTGAAAACTTTCTTTTGACTCCTTTACTATCCAACAATTGTCTTTGCTTTATTGAGCAGAGAAGTTTGAAATTGTTTCAAAGAAAAGTATTAAATCTGCTTAGACTGAACTTCTTATATGATTAGCCTGAAGAAATTCCAAGAATGAACCTGGTGCAAGATAGTCCTTCCAGTGTGTCTTCTTGAAGTTAACAGAAGATCATCTCTGCGGCAAAAAATCCAAGCCTCTTATCATTGAAAGTTTGCACCCCCCTCTGTAATTAAAAATCATAAATCAGCTACATTAAAATATAAATAGTGAAATAAATATAAATGAAGGGGTAATAAATATTTTATAAAACCTGGAAATTATATTTTCTTATACTCAAATGAGAAATATGGATTCTTATTGTGCTTGGATTAATTAGAATATTAATATTGTTTTGACTAACTGAACTGATAGGGTACGCTCTGCAATCAATTTTATATATCTGTATACTCCTCATAAGTGAATAAAGTGATATTCTATTCTTGATAAAAGTAGCTAGATGACTGTGAAGCCACCTGAAAAGTTATATGTTCAATGTTGAGCAAAGCTGACTCTCTTAGATGGGTGACTAATGTACATCTACAAAAAATCAATTGGTTCTCAACTTTGTCTGGGATCACAAGTTGAAAAACAGGTCCCCGTCTTTCCTAGGTCTTATCTTTCCAAGATACTATAAGCTAAGTGGCCATCGCGCTACAGTGATGCCCTTTCACCCAGACGACCTAGGATCAAAACAGCATCTGCCACCAAGCTAAGAGTGGTTCGGAATCTACTCTCACAAAAGCAGTAGGTTCTGAATGTTCCCTGTTTACACAAGATCTCATATGAGTTTCCAATGAAGATACATTAAATGAGTTTATTTTTTTTTAGTTGCTTGTAAGGGCTCAGATAGTTAACAAAAAAGGTCAAATTAAGAGCAACATTGCATTTTTTTGTATCACTTCTTTTCATAAGTAAGCAGACTATTAGTTTCATATGTGAATTATGTTAATATCCCCCTTGAAACTAAGATAGGTATCCCTCAGGGAACAGTGCTTGGTCCACTTCTTTTCATCACTTACATCAACTCACTGCTAAACCTAAACATAAACGGCATCTCTATCTCTTATGCAGATGACACAGTCCTACTTTTTATATAAGAAACCTGAGAAAATGTTAATAATAAGGTGTCTCATGGATTAGATTTGGTAATAAAATGTTGGCACGACAAAAATAAACTAACTTTAAATTCTTATAAAACATTTTATATTGCCTTTTCAATGACAGATTGAAAGAGACCACAATTTAATTATATCACAATGAATGATCTCATAATAAAAGAAACTAATTCCATAAAATATCTAGGTATCACTCTAGAATGGACAAGTCTTTAAAAGACTTAACTGACAAAATTAGAATATTGATTCATACATTTTATATAATATGAAAAATTTTAACAAACAAAACTTCTTTTGCAAATCTACAAGTTCCTAGTCGAATCACTCCTAAATTATGGAATCATAGTATGGGGGGCTCTATGACGATGCAGTAACTCAACTAAATGTAGTACAAAACTACATACTAAGAATAATATTGTTCAAAAATAGACTATATTCTACAAGTAGTTTCTATAATGAATCGATTCTGAATGTCCGATGTCTAAACTATCTTAGTAACTGCATCTTCTGTTTTAAATCTACAAATAAACATTTTGTGAACCATTGCTACCAAACTAGACAGTACACAAACAAACATATTGTAATACCATTTAGAAAATATGATGGAAACCAAAAGTTTGTATGAACTGTTGCACCAAAAATTTATAACATCTTACCAAATGAAATTGAAGTAATAACTAAATACAAACACTTACTACTACAAGATTATTTTGTATTATTGCACACAGAGGTGTTAATTGACCTAGGTGCATAACTGTAAAAATGTACTGGCGAACTTGTTGTTAACACATATGAATGTATCACATTTGTAATTTTTGAATAGAGAATTGAAAGAATTGAATTGAATCTTGTGTACCTCAGAACAGAACAATCATTTGAAAACTCGTAGGTAATTCAAATATGAAAGTGTGAAAAAAATTTTCATGAATTCAATAAAACACATGATAATAGTTACAAATCACTAAAAGTTTTAACTCAAAGAGAGAAAGGCATGCCTCTGAAACAAATTGAAAATATATCTGAATTAAAAATGTTTTGCCCTACTGACTAAGTTTTCTACAAAATTTTTCAGCGTATTATACTGGAATTAAAAATAAATAAGTGAAATATTGAACTAAATCAAAAATAATATTGTAGATACTGTAAGGTGAATTGATTGAAAAGTTCAAATTGTGATTTTCACGAAACTTATCTGGAAGTATTTTGAAAAAGAATTCACCTGAAAAACACTGGCAATTGGAGATTATGGAATAAACCATAATCAGTTTGGAGAGATGTTATTGTTATTTCCGTTAACCTGTTGCATCCCTACATGCAACCCTTATCCATGCACAAGACCGGTGACCATGGGATTCGAACCCACGATCCTACGCTGGAGAGGCAAACGGCTCTACCAGCTGACCACCACGGTCCATAACAGAAAAATCTTTGTGGCTTACAAGTCGAAATTAAAATAATATTCAGTTCATTTTTGCAATAGGTTATTTGAGTTGTAATGTAATGAGATCATCCTCTATTAACCATTATAGGAAATAGGAACTTAACAAATAATTTTCCACCAAAAAGGTGAAAAAATCAGAATTTTATACTTACGTTATATTTCTCTGTACTGGATGAATATTTTATATGTGGTTGCACCAACAACCCCCATCACGTTTCTTTGATATCCCATAGCATATACGTCTTCATAAGTTTTTTGCCTTGAGCTGGAAAATAAATTAAATGATGTTTGAATCAAGAGATGAAAGGAAATTTGTAGCACACTCGCCCACATATATCATTTGAACTGATAGAAAGATAAAGACATTTGAATTAATTTGGTAAAATTGGTTTGTGTGATATTTCTGAGTGAATCTGTTTGTGTTTGATGGCTTAGGTACAGAATTTTATGGGAATTTCATAGGTTTTTTATTTAGGGTATTCAATAGAAACAAACGATTTTCCTACAAAATAAATTGAAAGCAATTGATAGTCTCCATTATTGTTCCTACCAGTTACCACCAAGAATATTCCATCTTATCTGCACAAAAAATATTTTTTTTTCACATAATTAGGAGCGTAATTTGATTATTAAGAATGAGGGATTGTAATGCACAAAAGATCAAAGTTTGGAATTAACTTTTCTAAAAATTCATCTAGAGAAACTAAATTTAAAAAAAAGCTGATTTGAGAGTACCCAGTAATGTCTGTCCCAGTAACATTAAAGTCATCCATTTTGATGCTCCGTATTACTGTCAACAATACTCTAAAAACTAACCTCCAAGAGTCCATTGTCAAAAGAGCCACTTAGAAACTGTTTTCTGTTTTGTGCCAAGAGATATAGATTTATAATCTATATGCTACAGATCCGACTTGTTATAGGTAGGTATTCACATATTTAGAGTTCAGCTCCTGTGCTAGATTAAATGTCATTGAGAAAATAGCAAAGCATCTCATCGGTAATACCTCACTCACAATCACGCTTACTTTCCTGGAACCCTGCAGACAAGTTGAGACTCTTTAATTTTTTGTATGGCCTGGAGACTTGTTGAACATTTCTTTTCTAGGACTAGTTATTTCAAGAAGGACAAAAGCTTAGGAACTTATATTATCTTGCCATGTATTCCACAAAGCTTACAATTCAAAACATATAAATTAGTCCAATCCTTTCCAATAATTCTTGGTTCACACAATACCTATTTCTGAATTTTAATTGAATTTTTTAGTGAGAAAAATGGTAGGAAACTCAAATATTTTGAAATGCTAGGACGTTTATAGAGCATTTCTGATTTGCCTTTTGTGTTAACTAATTTCAAAATTTCTCAGAGAACAACAAATTTGAGAAAGTTTTAAATATTGACAAACGTGTTTTAGGTTATGGATTGTTGAAATTGAGTTATTCAATAGGTCTCTAACTTTTAGGAATGGGAATAATATTTGTTATTGCTCGCTTATATTGGAAACTGGTGAAATATGCCTTTTGATTCTACTTACATGGTTTGATATCTTGAACAAGGCGAACACGAATTTAATCACATTTGGCGCTCTGCTCTAGAAACGTCCACAAAAAATAGTTATCTGGTGATTGACCTTCACAATCTGCATATCCTCAACCACTTGTATTGTACTTTCACAACATCAAAAATGTCTATTCGAAAACAAGGACTTTGAATAAAACCGTTGTGCTTGATCACAGCCTCAAACATAACAATAACAATAATTTTGTCAGAGTGCAGCTGCAGTCTGCACCTAGAGCAACGACTGTAACGCGCAACTCATGTCGGAAGTCGGAAGACGTATTTTAATTTCAAATTTGAAGCGGGTAAATCTTCATGCAAAAAAATTATTTTAGATCCTGGATGTTGTATATTATTGTTTGATACGAGGGATTGGGGGTATGCATTAAGTTTTGATTAAGGAAGAGAAATCCTAACTTGTTTTAGTAGTTAAAAAAGTTATTCAAATATCATTCTCTATCATTTTTATTTGCAAAGTCTGAACTCTACGTATTCGTACCTATTTAGGACGTACGTAAAACAATGTCATTGAAGGAAAATATTTTCCTTTTAATAAACAGCTAGGTATTTCTCAATCAATAAGTTGAAATCATCTTTCTGTCATACCTACCTCTAGTGCCTAAATCTTGAGGCGGGATTTATAGGTAAATTGGCATTGGATTATTTATTATTTATATAATGCTCAGCTTAGCTGAATTTGAAATTAAACAACAGATATATAGAGAAACTCACCTGATGAGTATTTTTTGTGTCCTTTAATAATAGTCCAGAGTGTCTATTATGGAAATATCCGATTGATCTTGTGCGAATTTGTCATCTATTACTTCAATCATCATATATAGACACTGAGAACTGATGAATTGATTTGTTTCACAATATTCACTATCACACACAAAAACTATTATAAAAATATGAAATAAACCAATTAATTTATTAAGTTAATCAATTCCCGTTGAAAAAGCATTTCCTCTTTGACACTTTTGACAGCAGACAAACTTTGAAATTGACATGAAGTTCTACACGACCAGTGCAACCAACGTGAATTTCCCGCGAAAAAAAATATGAATTTTTATGAATGGCAACTTGTGACGTCACAAGTTGTGCGTAAACGAACTATAGTACAGCTTTTCACCGGGAAAACGTCGTTTTTCGAAAAAACGCTTTTACAGGTCGATTCAGCGTGTTGGAAACTACAATTCAACAAATTTTGGAGAAATTTAATTTTTCATTCCGATTCCTCATTCATTCTTAGTTGAAAAGATAAAAGATAACCATCTTCTTAGTTGCTAATTCTTAATTTAATTGACAGCTGAAAGTTTATAAAACACTGATGGGGTTTCCTTGTATTCATCTTTCTTAATTCTTAGTTGTCAATTTAATTCTTAGTTTAGTTGAGTTTATAAATCCACCATTAACTATTCAATATTGATAGCAATTTCTTTCTCAAGGTTTCCTTTTTCAATCCTGAAAAAAAAGTATGAATGAAAATATAATCTGAATTGTCATTAGTGAGGAAAATGTGACAAATGTATTCTTCAATCTACTAATTAACAATTTATAAACAAAATGGTCTTGAACTCACCTCTGAGAGTACAATATAATTTAAGACTTTTGTCGGTATTCTTGCAGGTTTTTACTGCACAATAGGTACTTCACGTTCAAAAGAAAGGAATATTTTCATCAGTAAAAGAGTAAACAACATATTCCTAGGTTGAATCAGTTAAAGCAGGGCTCATCAGAAGATCTTGGGACTTGGAACAATCTGCTTTTTTTTCTGTGAATCTGATAAAACTATTTTTGATCATTTCCAATGACAAAAAAATTGACTTTTGACATGTGTCACTAGTTCAAACATCGGACCTAATTTTCGTGGTGTTTTTGGAACATTGGAGCTATTTAGACTCCACCCATTGGCCATACCCGTAAGAAGGCCAAAGCCTTCTAGGATTCAGTGACCCTAGGGTGCGATACAAAATAGTGATCAGTTGTCAAATTCCATAAAAATAGTGGTTAATTTTTTCTCATTCAAATTTAATTTAATTGCTGATGTTGAAATGAGTTGTTGATTTTTTCGAAAATAGGATAAATTCATCATGAAATCAGAAGTGGAATCATCTGCTACTGAAAGACAAACTTTTGTCGCTATTTTCTATCGTTTAATATAACATCTTATTGGAAGGTGTTCATGATGAAATGAGTTCATGACATTTTCATATATCCACGTAGGCATTGCCACTTTTTTCATAACTCTTTGCTTTCAATTGAAAAATAGTGTAAAGGAACTTTGTCTGTGGTACTATTGATGATGCATTCAGCATTGGGGCACTGAGCAAATACGCATGGCAATGCAAGTTTTGACTTCTGCCGATATCAGAATAAGATTATTCTGATAACATGAACACTAGGATGAGAATATCACCAAACTCAATTTTTTGCCCGAAAATCGATCAACAATGAGAAATCAGCTAAAATAGAACACTGCCGCTTATGGCAATAAAGACCTGCGTAGGAATCACGAGACTCTACTCGATCAAATCGACCGCGTTTTTGAAGTTGTTCACGAACGTGTCGATCGAATATGGAATCGAGTACTTGATTGTGCCTAACTAGTTAGGATAGCATATTCCATATTCGATCAAAGTTCGTGAACAACTTCATAGACACGATAACGAGTAAAGGTTCCGTTAAACCAAAGCGGGAACGCGGGAGCGGAACGTGGGAAGCGTGCTAATTGCTAGAAAAACAGTAAACGTAGCAAACCATATATATTTTTCCGCTTGTCTGAATTTTGGAATACGAATAATCACACCGGTATGTATTTTTACATATCCCACTATCAAATTTAGTCTCGCATTCATTCCGTGTCTTTTCGAATACATAAATCGACGTGTTTCAGGGTTTTTCTTGAAAATGGCTAATAACGTAGAAAATGAATTTATCCGTTACATAATATGGTGCTCACTGTATGATTATAGATTGCTCAGAAGCATTTCTATCTAAACAATGGCAGAATGCTCTTCCCATTTTCCTTCGCCGCGTTTGTCATTTGACAATTTTAGTGGTATCCATAGACATATTATAAATCACAGTTACGAATTTCAATTTCAAATTAATTGCAACTAACGATAATTTAAAACCATTCCCCGTATGAATCAAATTACTATCTTATGCTTACTGGTATGTGTTGTGAGTAAATAAGCATAGTTAATAGCGGAGAAGCAAGAAGAGGAAGGAAAAACAAGATTGTAAACCGTGTTGAAAATGCGTGAATTTGTTTTTTGTTATTCTAATTCAATGTTCTATGCAATCGAAACTGACCTTTAAATATTTGTATGGTTGCAACACTGTTTTAAATATGCTCTTTGACATCTGTCATTATAATACTTGTCGATGTGGTCGTTAGGTCGTTGTACTGTAACAGACTGTACTAACCGCTTGGCTCCAATCCATCCATGTTTGTTGTCTTGTTTATTTAAATTAATAGTTATTTATGCAACAAGTGCAAAAAGTGAATGTTTATTGCACTCGACGTGAAATTTTCCGACGAGGCTGTTAGGCCGAGTAGGACAACACGTCGAGTGCAATAAACAATTTTTGCACGAGTCGCATACAACATTTTTTCTACGTTCATGCAAAAAGCAAAAAATGATTTATTGAGGTGCGGCACTAGGTGTAGGACAATGAAAAGCGCAACTTGAATACTTTATTATTAATATCGATTTGCATTGAAACAGGAACTAATACGTTACGAACAATTTAACTCAAACTTTATTTTTACCCTCAATGTTGAAAGTGAATGAACAATTGGTGCAATTCTCAATATGAATATTTCGTTGTGAAGTACCTATTGCCAATCTCACAGAATATCTGCTAAATATGTAGTAGGTTTAAACGTTTATGTTTGTCATGATGACAGCACGTTGAAGTAGAATGACAGATGAGTGCAATAAAAACTTTATTGCACTAGTGCAATAAAGAACTTCTTTTTCCACTGAATATATAGTTCAATAAAGTTTTGATTTTTGCATTAATGTAGAAAAAATATATTAAACAGCGCAATTGGTGTTGATGTTTATTGGCCTCCCAGCCAGCAACCACTGTGTTTTGAAACCAACTCTGCTCAACAGGTTATGGGCCCAGGCCGATTGATTTAAGGTATTTTTCCCGCTGCCGACACTGTAAATAGTCCATACATGCTTAGCAACAAAACAGGTAAATGGCCTATATCATTCGTTTACTAATTCATCTTGACAACGGAACTTAATAGTGTCATTTACATGCCTAGGGTAATAATGACTTTGACTTTGACAAGTAATACCTTCAGCTTCATTCATATCAATTTTTAGGTTATGAGACCTTTTGAATATTATTGTTGTCTGCTTATTCGGTAACTTAGTTACACGCACAAGCAACTTAGAATGAAATAGCGAACGAATAATCATGAAGGAAGGGTAAGAAAACAAACTTCAATTCAGGCAAATTTTGAGAAATGTCAACAAGCAGCGGGAAAAACGTAATAAGTAAGTAACACGGAATGTATCGACTGTTATCATCCTCGGCAAGCGACAAGCCTCGGCTTTGCCTCGGCTCGTACTCGCTCACCTCGAATGTTAACACGTCTTTACATTCCTTGTTACTTAAATAACTATTATCACACCAAAGTAAAAAGGTATTTTAAATTCTCAAGATGGCTACCAGGTCGGCGTCATTTGAGAAATTTGGCATTGCACAATTTGAAGGCAAGGATTTTGATCACTGGAAATTCAGAATGGAATTAATACTGGAACAGAATAATGAATAATGTGAAACAGTGCATCGAAAAGGATGGAGATGAGGAAAATCCAGAACAATTTAATAAGCTTGATATAAAATGTAAATCAATAATAGTTCAGTGCATCGCTAACTCGCATCTTGAGTATGTGAAATTGTGAAGGATAAAAAATCTAGTTTTGAAATGTGGAACGCACTTGAATCTGTATTCCAGAGAAAAGGAATTGCATCTCAATTATTTTTGAGAAAGAAACTCTTGAGTATGAAGCTGAATAACAGCGAGAGTCTTCAAACACATTTCATTAAATTTGAAGAGATAGTCAGGGAACTAAAATCAGTTGGGGCCATCTTGCAAAACGTTGATATTGATTGTAATCTTTTGTTGACACTACCAAGCAATTATGATTCAATTATAACTGCACTGGAAACACTTGATCCTGATAAGTTGTCCTTGGAGTTTGTAAAATCAAAACTTCTTGATTATGAAATGAAGAGGAAAAATGTAGTTGCACCCTCTGCATTGGGTGAACATTCATCGGCAGCATTTAGTAGCAAACATTTCAATCCATCAAAGAAATTTACTGGCAATAAAAACTTTCTAAAGTTTTACCGATGTGGGAAACCAGGTCATCTGAAACCAGACTGTTGGTACAGGAATGATCGAAATAATCCAAAAAGGGAAGTTAATCAAGTGAAGTCTATCGAAGAACCTGTTGCCTTTATAGTGGCTGCTACCAGCTGTGAAATAAATGAAAAAGACAATCAGATAAGTTGGTTAATAGACTCTGGCGCAACAGATCATATGGTCAATAAAAATACCTACTTCAGTAATGTAAGTAAATTGAGTACTATCTTAAAAATAAATGTAGCAAAAGAAAATCAATCTCTTCAAGCTAGTCAGAAAGGTGATATTACAGTAAAACTAAATAAAACTGACCAAATTGCTATTATCAAAGATGTGTTGTATGTTGAAAATCTAAGAAACAATTTATTGTCTCTACAAAAATTGGAAAAAGCTGGTTATTTTTAGTAAGGGAGAAGTAAATATTTTCAACGGAAGAAAACTTCTTGCTAGTGGTAAAAGATATAATGGGCTGTATGTTATAAATTTTGATATAGTTGGTAAAACTGAAGCAAATGTAAGTAGTACTAATAAAATGTTTGATCTTTGGCACAAGAGACTAGGTCATATTTGTAATAAAAATTTAACTATTTTGTCAAAAGGTATGGTTGAGGGACTAAATCTTCGAGAAAGTAAATTTGACAATGAAATATGTTCAATATGTGTACAATCAATAATCAGTCGTTTACCCTTTAAAAGGTTGACAAAAAGGAGAACTGTTAAACCTTTAGATCTTATTGTTCACACAGATGTCTGTGGTCCGATTACACCTACTTTCAATAATAAAAAATATTTTCTTACCTTTTTAGATGATCATACACATTTTAGCATGGTATATCTGCTTGAAAGTAAAAGTGAAGTTTTTCATTATTTCAAGGAATTTGAAGCGTTTGTTACGAATAAATTTGGTTATAATATTAAAGCCATTTCATGTGATAATGGTGGTGAATATTGTTCTCGTGAGTTTACAGGTTTCTGTAGGGAAAAGGAATGCAAATTCATTATACTGTAGCTTATAATCCGGAAATGAATGGATGTGCAGAGAGGCTGAACAGAACCCTCATTGAGAAAGGAAGGGCTATGTTACTTGAAGCAAAGTTACCTAAAACTTTCTGGGGTGAAGCTGTTCTTTGTGCTGCCTACCTGTTAAATAGAAGTCCTTCAAATTCTTTAAACAATACTTACACTCCTGCTGAATTGTTTTATGATAAAAACCAGATTTAAGAAATCTGAAAATATTTGGCTGTTTGGCATACAATCATATACCCAAAGAAAAACAAAAAGGAAAGTTTGATCCGAAAGGAAAGGTACATATTATGGTTGGATATGCAAATAATGGATTCAGGTTTTGGATCCTGAGGAAGAAACTATTGTCATTGGTAGGAATATAGTATTTGACGAATGTAAAAATATCAGTCATTTAAATTCAGATATAACCTTGATTGAAAGCAAAGAAACTGAACAGAATCAGGAAAATAAAATGGAACCGGAAGTTAAAAATGAAGTTCAAAATGATGTTTCACCAGAAGAAATTTTAGAAAATGAAAATGTTTAAGAAAACAATGAAGATACCAGAACTAGAAGTGGAAGAAGAATTAGAAAACCACAGTGTAATATCCCTTGTATATTTTTGTGATTATATGTAGTGAGCAGTGGTGAATTGTTTTCTTGGATATAGAATTGTATTTTGTCATTATCAATAAAGGTGTATTTAGTCAACATAAACGTAATTTTAGCACAAGCACTAACATAAACATAACCTTGAGAATAATTTTGTAAGAAACCTAATATTACAGGAGTTTTAGATTTAGGCATACATTTAAGAATGAAAGGTACATTTTATGACATGCAACTTTAGGTACACGTGAATTTTGGACAATATTTTTATCGTAAAAGTAAGATTCTTATAAAGTTGGGAATTTCAAAGTGACATGTTTTTAGCATAAACTTAATTTTGTTGTATAAATGGTGCCATTTGATTTAACAGATTCAACTTTCGTTTTTAACATATATTTAAGCACAATTTTAAAATGATGTTGACTAAATGCACCTTTAATCAACTTCAAAAGCTACATTTTCATTCATTACTAATATATTATAATTGGCGACGAGGAAAATTATAATCATGGCTGAAAAATCGGAAGATAATAATGTCATGATAGGCACAGTTCCGGAATATCGAGTTGGAGAAGAGTGGGATATTTATGAGGAAAGGTTGGAGCAGTACTTCGAAGCCTATGGTGTGATAGAGAGGAGAAAAGTTTCGATTTTGTTAGTTGCAATAGGACAAGAGACTTATAAAACATTGAGAGATTTATGCGATCCAGATTTACCTAAAAACAAGAAATTAGAAGACTTATTTGGTATTCTCAGAGCACAATTTTCACCGAAGGTAGCAGTTTTCAAAGAGAGGATCAATTTCTATGATATGAAGCAGTTAGAAGGTGAATCAATCAGACAGTGGCACGTCAGACTGAAGAATAAAGCTAGCAGTTGTAAATTTGGTGCTGAATTGAATAGCAAATTAAAAGACAAGTTCATTCACGGTTTGTTAAAAGGACCTATTTTGGATCGTATATGTGAAGAAGAACACACGAAAACATTAAACGATGTTTTGGAAATCGCTTTGAAGAAGGAAGCAGCGGTGGCATTTTCATCAACGGCACAGACGGTTCACAAGGTGCCAAGGTGGAGGCAAGAAGATATCAGATGCCCAACAAAGCAGAGAAAAATAAATCAAGCTATGATAAAAAGGCGGTGGAAGAAGTGAAAAGGTGTAGATATTGTGGTGAAGGTTTTCATAATTTTTCGTCATGCAAATTTAAAGAATTTACTTGTAAAATATGTAACAGAAAGGGCCATATTGCGAAGGTTTGTTATGTTGAATTGGATGAGGATTCTGATTCAAAATATTTCGATATGATGTATGTATCAGATATTACAACAAACAATTACGTTGAACCTATTCAAATAACAATTTTGGTTGAAAACAAACCTTTGTCAATGGAACTTGATTCAGGAGCAGGGGTGTCAATTATTCCTGAGGCAGTGTATTTGTCATTCTTGAAGAAAATAATGATCAAACCAACGAATATTCGATTGAAAACTTATGATGGAAATATTATAATACCCAAAGGCGAAATTGTTGTCAGTTTGATTAGTAGATTGATAGTTGTCAAAGATGGTTCCCGTTCATTGCTAGGACGAGATTTAATGAAATTATTTAATATCAGATTAGATTGTATGAATCATATGGAAGTGAAGAATGCTAAACTGGAAATGCTATTAGAGAAATATTCAGATTTGTTTAAAGAACAGATAGGTTTGTACAGACACGAGAAAATTGAGTTAAAAGTTTCCAATGATGTTAAACCGATATTTATCAAGCCCAGGCCAATCCCTTTTGCATTTAAAGAATTAGTTGAGGCAGAGTTAGATAAACTAACAAACGAAGGAGTTATTGAACTTACAGATAATTCTCTATGGGGTACTCCTCTTGTTCCCGTTCTCAAAGATAATAATAAAGTAAGATTATGTGCTGATTATCGACTAACAGTTAATAGATACATCGAAGATGTAAAATACCCACTTCCAAGAGTAGATGAACTATTTGCTGCTCTACAGGGTGGTGTACATTTCACTAAATTAGATTTTTTGAATGCCTATAATCAATTAGAATTAGAAGATAACACCCGGAAATTATTAGCTTGGAGTACACATAAAGGAATTTATTTAGTAAATCGTTTGCCATTTGGGACCAAACCAGCATGTGGGATTTTTCAAAAAACGGTTGAAAAATTATTACAGGGTTGTGAAGGGGTTATACATTTTTTAGATGATTTGGTAGTGACGGGAAAGACAGATGAGGAACATTTACGAAATTTAGAAATGGTGTTCGAGAAACTTAATAATGCTGGATTCAGGTTAAATTTGAAAAAATGTAAATTTTTTGAATCTGAAATAAAATATCTTGGACATATCATCGATAAAGAAGGGTTACATAAAGATCCAGAGAAGGTGAAGGTAATACAGGATGTTCCTCGACCTGAAAATGTATCACAAGTTAAATCATTTTTAGGCTTGATTAATTATTACGCTAAATTCGTTCCTAATTTGTCTAACCTATTACAGCCTCTTTATTATTTATTGAGAAAAGGAAATTCTTTTATTTGGTCCAGGGAATGTGAAAAAGTTTTTAAAGAGGCGAAGAAGATAATGACTTCTGATCAGAATTTAGTACATTTTGATCAGAATCTGGATATTAAATTGGTCTGTGATGCTTCCAATGTGGGAATCGGGGCTGTGTTGATGCATGTATATCCAGATGGTTCTGAGAGACCAATTAGTTTTGCTTCTAGAATTCTTAATAAAGCTGAAATTAATTATTCTGTAATCCATAAGGAAGCTTTATCTATATATTGGGGGGTACAGAAATTTTATCAGTATTTAATGGGTCGCAAATTCATTTTATGTTCCGATCATAAACCATTATTAGCAATATTTGGAGAAAATAAAGGTATTCCACAAATGGCTGCACAACGCCTACAACGATGGGCACTTTTTCTCAGCGGTTTTGATTATACTTTCAAGTATATCAGTGGATCAAATAATGATGCTGCTGATGGTATTTCAAGATTGCCTGTTATCATCGAATTATGACTATGATTATTTTCATTTTTTAGTTGAAAAAAATTTAACTATAGATTCTTTGAAGATTCGATGCTAATTAAGGAAGGATAAAGAATTAAGTAAAATATTTTTATATGTACAAAATGGATGGCCTGAAAAGAATGATGATTCGGAATTAGATCCTTATTTTTGTCGGAAAAATGAAATATATATTGAAACAGGTTTATTAATGTGGGGTTATAGGGTTATCATTCCTAGTAAATTTCGAAATCAGTTGTTGGATGAATTACACAGTACCCATTTGGGTATAGTGAAAATGAAATCAGTGGCAAGACAGTATTTTTGGTGGCCTTGTATGGATAAGGATATAGAAAACTTAACAAGGAAATGTGATGCTTGTTTGTGTTTATCAAATAATCCTCAGAAGACTGAATTAAATAAATATGAGGAAGCATGTAGATGTATTTGAAAGAATCCATATGGATTTTTTGGGCATAATTAAAGGGAAGATGTATTTAATCGTTATAGATGCTTTTTCAAAATGGCCTGAAATATTTGAAATGTTGAAAATTGATAGTTTTAATACAATTGAAAAGTTACGTGAATGTATAGCTCGTTTTGGTATTCCTAATAAGATTGTCACAGATAATGGTCCGTCTTTTTCATTATTTGAATTCAATAAGTTCTGCGAGGTAAATGGCATAAAACATATTTCAACTGCACCTTATCATCCTTCCAGTAATGGTGCTGCCGAAAATGCTGTGAAGTCATTTAAGTTAGCAATGTTGAAGTCTTTGAAAGATCAGGAAAATGCTGGATTGAGCACCGTAACAATAATGAATAAATATTTGTATGCTTATCGAAATACACCACATTGTTATACCGGTGAATGTCCTTCAAAAATTATGTTCGGACGCAAAATAAGAACTCTATTTCATCTTTTAAGTAAACCTGTCATAGAGACTACACGAAATAGACAAATAAAGAATTATATGGGAAACAGATTAGTTACTTTTAGAAAGGGAGAGGTAGTGAACGTTAAAGATTACAGAAATACGAATAAGCCAGGTTGGAAAAGAGCAACTGTTGAAGAAGTATTAGGTAGAAAACATTATTTATGTAAATTAGTTGATGAACCTGCATTGATCTGGAGAAGGCATACTGATCAGATTTTGAAAATTGAGAATAATAATACTAATCAAACTGAACAAGTATTGGTAACGGATAATAAGTTAGTAGGTTTTAATTCACATAATAATGATTCAAATAATATTTCTGATTCAGAAGTTATCAATGAAGAATTCGTAGATAATGAAATTATGTCAGATGAAGTTTCAATTCCTAATGGAGAAGGTGGTAGTGGAGCTATTTTAGAGTCAAATGTTCCAATAAATTCTAAAAGAGAGAGACCTAGAAGGATTATTAAACCTCCTGATAGGTTGAATATCTGATGTCACTCTGCATATTATGTTTGGAGTTATTCAACTTATCGGGGAGGATTGTAATATCCCTTGTATATTTTTGTGATTATATGTAGTGAGCAGTGGTGAATTGTTTTCTTGGATATAGAATTGTATTTTGTCATTATCAATAAATCAACTTCAAAAGCTACATTTTCATTCATTACTAATATATTATACACAGTATCTAAATGAATTTCTGAATGAAGAAGAATTTGAACACTTAGCATTGAATGCTGAAGCTTTTGTGGATGATGTGCCTGAAAGCTACGAAGAAGCCTCATGTAGACCTGATCACAACCTATGGAAAAACGCTATGATGGAAGAAATGGATTCACTGAAAAGGAATAAGACATGGACTTTAGTTAATAATCCACCTGAAGTTAAATTAATATCATGTACAGGTCGACAAACGTAAGGATGCCTCCGAGAATTGGTTACGCAGTAGACACGACCCTGGAGTGGGGCAAGAGCTCAATCGCTGTGCATTATTCAAGCAGTTAACGTCGTGAGTGTACAGTCAGTGGAATAAAATTATTGTGGCGTTATTCTGATTGTGTTGAATTTGAAATCCTTGTGTTGTGGTTGTGTTGTGTATAGTTTTGAAATATTATTAGATAGGTTATAGTGTAGTTTGTTGTGTTTGAAAATGCCTTCAAAGAGTAAAGTGAGAAATAAGATTCTGAGTGGACAAAGTAGGGAAATTGTCAGTAATGTCATCAAATTTATGCAGGCAGAAGAAATGGTAGGTGAAACCAGTATTCCTCTTGTGAAGGTTCAAGAACGAGTTGCTGCCGCAACGGGAGTTTGCGTTAGAAGCATTAGAAAAATTAATTCAGAAATGAATAAAATTGAAAAAGGTGAAATGGAATAATTCTCAACTCCAAATAAAAAGAGAAACAAAAATCAAAAGTTACCATGGATAATGCTGATTTGGCAGTGGTCAGAGGTTATGTGATATTGTTAGTCAATTTCTGTAAGTATGTTCCTCGTGTTCTTTATTATATTTACCTATTTCTGATATTGTGTGGCGATGCATTCTTTTTCTAGTCGTACTTTATTTACACTTATGGCTTCGGGAAAATTATGCAATTTTCATAAACGGTTCAGTGATCACAGACAATTATATTATTCGAACAGTTCATTAGGAATTAATGAAAATTCAGATAAGAACCTACGTTCCTACGTAGACAGTTGTCGATCTTTGTCGCACATCTACTCACGCTTTCTATCGTTTGCGCATCTCAGAGGCATCCTTATGCTTGTCTACCTGTAAATGGGTTTTTCGTTTGAAGAAAAATGCAAATGGAGACATATAAAAATATAAAGCCAGGCTTGTTGCCAGAGGCTTTATGCAAAAAGAAGGCTTTGATTATCATGAAACATATGCACCCGTTGCCAGATTAACCACTGTTCGGTGTTTATTGGCTGTTGCCAATTTTAAAAGCATGACTATTCCTGAAGGTTTTAAAGATGAAGGAAAGGTTTGTAAGCTTAACAAAGCCTTGTATGGCTTGAAACAAGCACCCTATTGCTGGAACACTGAATTCAATGATTTTGCTGAAACTGAGGGTTTAGCCAAGTCAAACTATGGCCCTTGTTTATATTTTAAAACTGAAAATTGTTCTACAATTTATCTATTACTCTATGTTGATGATATTTTAATTGCAAGTAATAAAAAAGCTGAGATTGAAAAGATTAAAGTAAAACTAAAACAAAAATTCGAAATGCAGGACATAGGAGATATGAAGACTTTTTTAGGAATAAATATACGCAGAGATGAAAATGGAATTTATTTGAGTCAGAAAAGTTACATAAAAATGTGCTGAAACGTTTCAGAATGACAGATTGCAACGAAGCAAAAACACCTATGGATCCAGGAACAAATTTCAAAAGGGAACACGATGAAGAAATTAAAAACAAACCAGTAAGAGAACTCACAGGATGCCTGATGTAATTGATGCTTGCTACATGTCCTGATTTAAGCATTTCCATAAATTTATGTAGCAGAAGTCAAAGTGATCCTACTGATCAGCTGTGGAATAGTTTAAAAAGAATTCTTAGATACCTAAATGGTACTGTAAACCTAGAATTATGTTTTTATAAGAATTCTGACACAGAGCTAATAGGATTTGCTGATTCTGACTGGGCAGGTGATGAAAAGGACAGAAAGTCAACTACAGGATACTGCTTTAAGTAAGATGTCTGGTTATTTAGACATCTTATATATACCGATCACAAACCTCTGATTTTCGCTTTCAATAAAAAACCTGAGAATTCTTCTCCAAGGCAAACAAGATATTTGAATTTCATCAGTCAATTTACTACAGATCTGAGACATGTTAGTGTTAGTGGTAGTAGCAATGTCGTGGCTGATACGTTATCTAGGATGTATACAATCAATTTACCCAATAAATTCAGTTACGACGATTGGGAAATGAAACAGGAAGAAGATGAAGAACTTCAGAAGCTTCTTTTAGAATCAACGTCTTTGAAACTTCGTAAGTTCAATGTTCCTGGTTCAAGATGTCAAATGTACTGTGACTCATCCCAAAAGTTCATTCGACCCTTCGTTCCAAAAGATTACAGACGTAAAGTATTTGAGCAAATTCACAATATATCTCATCCAGGGGTAAAAGCAACTACAAAATTGATAAGTGAGAAATTCGTATGGCCAAATATCAAAAGGGACCTCCGAAAATGGACCCAATGTTGTCTTAAATGTCAGCGTTCTAAAATAAATAGGCACGTTGTTAGCCCAATAGGAACTTATGAATTGCCCAGTGGAAGGTTTGAACATGTAAATATAGACCTCGTTGGACCTTTGCCTCCATCTAATGGTTATACCTATTGTCTTAAATGTATAGACAGGTTTACTAGATGGCCTGAAGTATTTCCCATTAAGGACATTTCGGCAGAAACAGTTGCTAAACAGTTTTTCGACGGCTGGATCACGAGGTTTGGAGTGCCACAACGAGTAACCACAGATCAAGGTCGTCAATTTGAATCAAATCTCTTCCGAGAATTTTCTAAACTACTTGGAATTCAACATATACGCACAACTGCTTATCATCCTTGCTCGAATGGAATGATCGAAAGGTTTCATCGTACAATGAAAGCGGCATTGAAATGTCAGGAAGACGAAAAATGGAGTGACGCCCTCCCAACGATCTTACTCGGAATGAGAGTCGCAGTGAAAGAAAACATCGACTGTTCTTGTGCAGAGATGGTTTATGGAACCACACTTCGAATCCCAGGAGAATTCATAACACCGAATTCGGATCCATTACCAAACTATCAACATTTTCTTTTCAACTTGCGAGAAACGATGAATAAAATCAGACCAGTACCAGGTTCACACAATGACCAGAAAAAGACATTCATCCACAAGGAACTTTTCATTTGCAGTCACGTTTTCGTTAGAACAGATATGCTGAGAAAATCACTTCAGGCTCCCTACACTGGTCCGTATAAAGTGATATCAAGAAATGAAAAATGTTTCAAGATATCAGTAAATGGAAAAGAGAAGTTTTTATCAATAGACAGATTGAAACCAGCATTTTTAGAAGAAGAACCCCAAGAAACATTACCAACTGAACAAAACCCCAGAAACAGACGAAAAGTTAGATTCGCTATTCATTGACACTAGGGGGGGAGTAATGTGGTGCCATCAATTTAATTTTTATCTCTCAGTAGACTTTAGGATGGTTGTTAGACTTTGACGTTAGTTAGTTTTGAAGGATAATTTTTATCTTGATGTTTTTTTAACAGTTGTAAAGTTAATAAAACATTTATCAATACATTTGATTGAATCATATAAACTTTCAAATTAAAACCCATAATTTTATTAGTGCCGAGTGAAAATGCCACGAATTTGTATTTTGTGTGGACAGTCAAAGAAAGGAAACCCTTTAATCCATTTATATCCCATACCAGAGGCAAGTTGAAACTTCTTTATTTCCATTAATAATTCATTAATTCAATCTGAAGAGTATCAGATTGGTATTCGAATGGAAGGTAATATGCATTCAAAAATTAAGGAGAGACTGCAAAGACCAAGAAAATATTTTGTGTTGTTTTCATAGAACTGTTACAAAATACATAACTAGGAAGATTAAAGAAATACTCAAAATGAAATGAGATTTTTGGGTGACTATTATCACCTTCTTCCATAGGGCCATTATAATATACCTAACTAGAAAAATTAGGGTCAGAAGAATAAACGCAATGTATATGAAATGTACAATGAATTTCATGTACCGCTAGAATCAAATATGTACTATAGGTTATCAGTCATGGAGTTTTTATTAGTTTTGAAATTTTGACACAACTTTATATATTATATCTAACGTGATTGATATAAAGTTAATTTAATTTCAATATATTCGAAATACGTGTTCTTCTCTGCACCACAGATTAGAAAACATGTTTTCTAATCTGTGTCTGTACTATTCCTACTATATGTAGCATAGGTATAAGGCAAATATTCCACAGAAAACAGCTACTTCCATGACTTATGCTACACAGTACATTAAATCACATCTGACTGATACCAGTGAAATGTTTTTCAAAGACACTATTACAAGTGCTTCTTGTAATCAAACATCAGAGCTCCTGCTCGACCAGAAAGGGGTGAACACCTTGGATAATAGTTGTGATTTTCTTGCCTCTCATCAGTGTGATGGTAGGTCTTTCAATTCTCTATTCAATTATATTAAACTTGAGGTCTTTCCCGACCTTTTTACGATTTTTAAATTTCAAGTTAGGAGTTGGTGGGTAACATGAGGTAATTCCCACAAAATCTAGTTTCACATTGAAAATAGTGTTCGACGTATTTCGAGATTTTTTTTGTACTTAACACTAATGAAGATAATTTGGATGACAAGTTTTAATCAGAATAACTGTATAAAGAATGAAATAAAAATAAAAAAGTTTGTTGTTCTCAAAATCTACTAAGAAAACTGGCTTTACTTGAAGAGAGATGTCAACAAATTCAGGGAACAAATGTTTTCATCTAACCTGTAGAAAACAATCTGAGAAATGTAGCTAGTGAGCAGTTGAGCTTATAGTCAGTTGAGCTCACATATATATTACCTTACAGTGCTAAGACATCCATATTTTCAGAATGATGATTTACGCCAAAAATGGATTGAAGCCGTAGGAAAACATCTTCCAGTTTCTGGGCACGTGTGTTCACAACATTTTGCCAAAGAGATTATTGGTTCAAGGAAGCTATTGAAAGGTGCACTTCCTTCCTCCATGTGAGTATTTAAATTCAAATTACTAACAGTATTCAGTTGATTGAACTTTGCAACACTGAATTATCAAATGGTGTTTCTTTTACTGCAGTCTTGTAAGCTAAACCTCATGAATAAGCAAATTAAACAAGAAGTTTTTCTACATTCCAGATTGATGTGCAAAAACAAATCATAAATAGTCACTGGAACAGTTTCATTGATTTTGAATCACTCCGATAATTTCTTTCTGAATTCCCATGGTCTTTCATTGTATAAAATGCCATATATTTGGATACAAATACGAAAAAATCTTCTTCAAACCCAAAATGCATCATCCAAAATTTGATTACCTTCTTTCAAATATGAAGTTAAAAAATTATCAAGACAAAAGTTTTTTTTTTTTGGAATACATAAAAATGTTAATCAAAAAATTCTTATGATTGCAGAATATGAAATATTGTATTTAAGCCACATATAGGCTGAAACACAATAAAACGTTTCTGTAATAAGCTTTTAATGCTATTGAGGAAATTACTTTTAGGAATAAAACAGGACGCAAGAGTTAAAAAATGAATCTTGAATGGTACCAAATGAGGTGTGGCGTGACCAGAATAACAATCCGTTTCGAGTAAAAGGAAATCGTAAAACTAAATGCTAAACATATAACTTCAATTGTGTATCAGCCATATCAAAAGAAATTATCGCTGTTTACGATTTTTTTTGTCCTGCACCATGTTTAGAGTTCTGTCCTGATTGCTAGTACTGGGAAATTAGGTTGATCAAAATTACTATTTCCATTTCTTGTGTACATTTTCAAGAAAGCTGATATTTTTCATCGAGTTCTGTGGCAAATGATTTCTTTAGTTTGAAAACAATTCATAACAACTATTCTGCATGCAAGTACAGTAAAAATAGACATAGTTTTCCTAATAGTCAAAAGCCCACTCAAAACAATAAAACTTTAATCTTTTGACAATTACACAAACCAGCTTCTCAATAATGCATGAAAAAAAATTATCTCCACCATGTCAAAACTTTTACATCATAATAATATTATGATCTCTGATATCACCTTTCCAGAAACAAACTAAGTTGACCTGGATTGAACATACATATCTTCATCTCTTGGAGATACAGGCTTGTTTGATTTGATGTTAACTAGGTGCGAGAAGCTAGTATTTGCTTTCACCCCAATTGACATTTTCTCTACAGTTAATTGATTAACTTGTTTTGCATTTTCAGTTTGCTCATTGCCAATGAAATGGAGAAACTCATCGAATCACATGAAGTGTTAAAATTAATTGAAATAACAGTGTTGCTTTGAAATAAGTTATTTTTGATAGCAATGAAGTTTTTGCCTATTAATGAACAGTTTCAACAAGTTTTTCTTTGATTACTACACTTTTATTTCAACAAGTTATTGCACCGATCCAGATAAGAGGAAATCGACTTTGTTAAATTAATTCATTGCATGAATGATGATTGAAATTTTATTTCATATTTTTATATATAAAGTTTATATATTACCTATGATAATGTAAATTAGCTGTATGTGCTAAATAAAGAAGTTTATTATATTTTTCACAATAAATATATTATAGGCATATACTAATTAATGTTTCTTTCTTTATTAGAACGGCTTCCAATCTTTCGTTCCACTCCACTCCTGGTCCATCTTGCGAAAATACTGTCTTCGACTCAACCATACCAGATATTCCTTTTCCCAGTCCAATTACAGAAATACCTGTCACTTCCCAGGTAGAACAAGAATCTTCGTCTACAGAAAAAATTGATATAATTACAAACCTATATTCTTTAATTAAACTAGATAATATTCACATCAAGCTCCCTGATAGATGGGGTTATCATGAATTAGAGGAACATGTAGTATTCTCAAAATTGGCAGTAATGGGTAATGATTTACCCTACCTTGAGCGTACAGTGGTTTTGACATATCACTCAATATGTGCTGTCGCTTCAAACAAGTTTCTCGATATCATGGATTTTGTAACTACCATTGAGAATTTAGAAGATTATATAAAAATGGTAGATGAGAAACATATTTGCAAAGGGCCAAGTCTCTCCTGTGAAATTTTCATTTCTGCTTATGCAAATGAATGCAGATTATGTTCAAAATATAATAGTTTCTTGAAAAAAAAGCGCGAAAAGAAAAGAAAATGTGTAATCGCAAAAAAAATCAAAATTAAACAACAGTTCTATATCAGAAAGAGAAATAGACAATTGTAATCTATAATAATTGATATGAGAAAAAAAATTATTGACTCCAATAAATTGGAAAACTATATAATACATCTGCCAGTGAATCAACAAGAGATGATAAAAACATGTTGTAGAGCAAGTGAATGCAAGAAAACAGGTAAACGATATACTTTGGACTGGATCTATTCCTGCATTTTGATGAAAATCAAAAGTCCAAAATTATATAATCATATGAGGGAAAATAACATACTGCCTTTACCATCTCCGAGTACCCTGTCAAGGTGAGTATTGAATAGATTTAAATCCTTTATTGATAAACTATGTTTCATTGACATGCAAAACGAACCTATTATCAAAGTTCATTTTTAAAGGCTTAGGTTTGTTAAAATACTGATGGGTAGTAGTAGTTATTGTCCATATCACATACAGAGTACAAATGGCAGGTAAAAAAAATGATGTCCATAGACAGTCATGGGGGAATAATAATTTCACGTTATATAGATAAAAGTTAAAAATATAGTTGAACATCTACTTAATGATAATAATAATAGTGGATTATGATGAACTTCATGCATAGAGAAAAAAATCTACAAGCTAGCAGTTAATTATTGAATATCCTCCAAAAGGGAAAGTTACATCTTCTACTCAACACTGAATAGAATAGAATATAATTTATTTGTCTTCATATTACAATATTACCCACACTGATAACAACATACATAATTTGTTTAGACACGTCAAAAGTGTAAAGAGCTTACAAAGCACATTTCAAATCACCTAAACTAAAAATATATTAAACACATATTGTTAAAACACATTAAAAATTGTTAAACACGTTAAAAATTGAACAGTTACATTTGTTCATTTTGCTTTCAATCAACTGGCCAGACTGCCTCAATTATTGAGTAGAAAGCTTGGCTCAAAAGAGCCTGCTTCAACACAAATTTTAATTTTTTATGGTATGTGTTTTCCATTCTTTTGGAAGCGTATTGTATATTTTGCCATATAATACTTCTGTTTGTATTTCATTTTGGCTGTTCTAATGACCTCTTTGCTTTTGGTATTAAAATGATGTATCAGTGCCCCAGTGGTGTATTTTTCTTTATTTTTGTGTACTTATAAAATAGCTTCAAGTATATTATAAACATATGGTACTGTGAGAATCTCTAACTCAATGAAGAAAGGTTTTGCATGATCTCTGAAATTAGCTCGAACCATCTCTCTGATAATTTTTTCTGGGTTATAAAAACATCATTTGCTGCTGATACCGACACCCATAATAATATCCCATATTGCAAATGACATTGTATTAGACCGAACCAAGCTTCTCATTCTCCTCGGGGCAAAGCGACCTTTGGACAGTTTCTTATTTATTTCTGTAATTTGTGTTTTCCAGCTGAGATTGCTGTCTATATTAAACCCTAGTAAACGCACATTTTTTTCGGTATCATTGTTCGTTCTTTTGTAAAAATCTATAATTTTAGTTTTATCTTTATTCAAACAAATTACATTTTCTGTGAAGTATTGTTCATATTTTTCTTGGGTTTCTTTTGAAAACTCTTCAAGTCTATCAGTTTTTCCTGCTTTGATTATAAATGTGGCGTCATCTGCATAAGAAAAAGTATCCGCTATCAACATTTGTGTATAAAATGAACAGAAGAGGACCCAACACCGAACCTTGGGGAACTCCATGTTTAATTAACTGTATATCAGATGTACTGTTGTTGTAAACAATATTTTGTCTTGTACCTGTTAAGAATGATTTCAACAAGTTTATTGCTTACCCTCTTATCCCATATTTTTCTATCTTATTTAGAAGTATCTTGTGGCACACACTATCGAAAGCTTTCAACAGGTCGCACAAGTTAATATATCCATGTCTTTATTTTTTACTACTATATGTATAATGTCTGTTACAGCTTGAGAGGTTGAATGTAACTTTCTAAAGCCATATTGCGTCCCCCCTCTAGATAGTTTATTAGCCTCTCTTTCAAAATTATTTCGACAATTTTAGACAATACAGGGGTTATAGTAATAACCCTGTAATTATTACAATAATTTATATCACCCTGTTTGTGGATGGGTGTGGATCTGCAAAGCTTTAAAAAATCTGGAAATTCTCCATTTGAGAAACTACATTTATTAAATGACCTATGGGTTCAGTTATCATATCCTCAATAATTGTTGGACTAATATTGTAAGGGTCCATGCTTTTTGAGTTATTTAGTTATAAAATAACATTGGAGCCTTCTGTTCCATTTGTTGGTCTTAAAAGAAAACTGAATCTTTTATAGTTTATTAATTAATTCATTATTATATTTTAATAGTATTGATGTAAGTGAAATAAAAAATGCTGTTTAGTTACAATAAAAATATATAAAATGATTCGGCAGATAGCAGTATAAAATATGGGCATATTTCTGAAGGGCAATTTATTAGTGTAATTTGACTACCACATTTATTAATCGTTGTTTTTAAGGTATATACGGAACATAGATGGCAGTTTTGGCTTCCAGAAAGAAGTGTTTTCACTATTAAAAGAAAAAACTAAGCATATGGCAGAGTGGGAAAAACATGGATCTATCTTGGTTGATGAATGCAAAATAACAAAAACTAAAAAGTTTGATAAAAATCTGATGGATTTTATCGGATTTGTTGACTTGGGTGATTATACTCCTGAAACTAGCAAAGACAATCTTGGGGACCATGCTTTGATTCTAATGTTTCAACCATTTGCCGGCCGTGGCCTTCAAGCTTTGGCATGTTTTTTAAGTGGAGGTGATGTAACTGGGGAAATTTTATCCAAAATCATTCTTGAATGTGTTATTCTTTGCGAAAATGCTGGATTGTACATCGACGTAATAACTAGTGATGGGGCAACTTGGAATAGGAAAATGTGGAAACATCTTGGTGTCGGGAATAGCCTGAAACCTTGGTGTGAACATCCTATGGATGCTTTAAGGAATTTGAGAATGTGTTCCGATTTTCCACACCTCATCAAATGCCTGAGAAATAACTTGATGCTGAAAAAGAAATTCAGAGTATTAAAAAAAATCTTTTCTTGCCAGTCATAGTAATCCTATCATTTTAGATTCCAGAAGGTTTGGTTTTATTTTCCCATTTTGAAGACCTTTTTGAATACGAATCAAAAAAAGAATTCAAGATGGCTTTCAAGCTCACAGAGAGTCACATTCACCCCAAATATGGAGAAAAGATGAATACACGTCTAGCCTTTCAGGTGAGATAGAAGTTACAGAATACTTCAAAGAATAGACCAATGTCAATTGATTCTTGTGATTTTAGTTATATAGCAATACAACAGCACTGGCATTAGAAACTTATCAGGAGAAAAATGTTTTTGAAAATGTCGACCCCACAATTACATTCTGTAAAAGAATTGACAGACTCATAGATATTATGAATTCATCTTCCCCAGACACCGGATTGAAATACAATTCCCAGGAATATTTGGTAACTAAGATTAAGAATGGATAACCTCCACAAAAATACATAATTTTCATTGAAGCTTTATTTATTACAAATAACAGATTACCTAAATTTACATTAATATAATTCATTGTAGGACCTGGATACGTTTTTGATTTATTTGGACTTGTGGGAGCAATGTTCACCCCCAAATATATTCTTGTCTGATTCAACATTTCATGGGCTCAGAGCAACAATATCTTGTACTTTAGACTTGACCAAGTATTTGACCAAACTTGGCTTCAAATATTTAATGACATCCAGAATAAATCAAGATCATTTGGAGGTATTTATAAGCTATAATATAGTCTTTTTCGGCACTAATTCACTCCTTTTAAGCACTTTTTTGGGATGATGAGGGCAGCAGGAGGTTGCAATACTCACCCAGAATCTATACAAGTTGGGCAAATATTTCGACTGATGTCATTGTATTCTTTGATAAAGCCACCAAGAGGAAGCAATGTAACCGATGGTGAAATGATGCAATCACTTCTTCAAGTTGGCGACCTGAAAAAGAAAAAACAAACAATAATTTTTGACATCGAGATTGGAAATGATTTTAGAGAAATTGAAGAAGAATTCACAGAAGTTGATGAAGGTTTCGCATACTTTTGTGGTTATGTTGCCAAAAAAATAAAGAGTGGTAGCAGGTGTGCAGAATGTGTCAAGACACTAAATGGGGAAGGAGATGAACAATTTAATAAATTCATTAAAAATAAAAGTAGAGGGTTTCTGACATTTCCCTCGCTACAAATAATAGTTTTTTTACGAGAAGTAGAGGAGAATGTGTCAGAAGTGTTTGAAAAAGAACTGAAGAGGAACAGTCTTTCAGTAATTTTAAAAAAACTATCAGGTTTCTCTCCAAGGCAATTTCTTGGGTGTGAAAACCATTGTAGAGAATTTTCTAAAGAAGTTCTAAGGGTATATTTGGTATCTAGATTGAGCATTTGCTGTACCAAAGAGCACAGTCAGAGAGCTTCAAAAAATAAATCGAGGCATCTATCTAAAATGGCGAAGTTACAGTGAGAATATAAGTAAAGGAGTTGGCCTGAGATAGAGAACCTCTCACTTCTATAAAAAAAATTTGGAGGTGGCTCTGAGCTTATTTTTTAAGTGGGTACTGGAGTTATCATAGGAATATTTGACGAAAGCAATTGGAAATCAATTGTAGGATGACGGACATGACTATTAGCTCTCTGTCCTGCGGGTCTGCACTGATGATCGGCAGAACCGTGAAACTAGTCTGCAGATGTCACATTTTTTATTAACATTTGCTAGCAGTTACAGGGAGTACTGCTAAGTGTATTTGTAGAAACTTTTCCAGGTGTTGGGCAGAGGTGATTCGGCAATAGTAAAAGGTTGTTGGATTACTTTCCGTTCGATGCTTGCCGACGAAGCACCCATAGGTATCTCTTAAATTTTCAGAATTTCATAGTATTTTATCTACTTCAAAAGTGTCATCAGCCCAAAACAAGTTCAAAGTGAATGCAGCCATTTACATTACTGATATAATTTTCTTTGTAGTTCGAGTTTCAATCGACTTCTTTCTCCCAATTATACATGTGTTCTCAATTTTGAAAAAATCTGATGAATATAGCCATAGCCAAAATATTCTTTAGTGTCAGAAGTTTTTCAATTAATCAACAAAGCTTTTCGGCTATAAATAAAATTATTTATATATAAACTATAATAGTGATAGTCT
Source organism: Chrysolina oricalcia (assembly GCA_944452925.2). NCBI lineage: Eukaryota > Metazoa > Arthropoda > Insecta > Coleoptera > Chrysomelidae > Chrysolina > Chrysolina oricalcia. The sequence continues at coordinate 34,297,397 of OX101825.2, read as the reverse complement.
CCTCCATCTAAACATAAATCCAGATGAAAGAGAGTACTACCACCATATGCGCCCAGGGGCTATTTAACAAAAACGGTGACGTTTTTGCTAATTCAGTACCACCAGAGGAGTCAGTGAATCAGTGAGTCAGAGAATGAGCGCATGCAACAGTGCGAGAATAGAAAACAAACACAGGCGCCCATCATCATACCAATGACCCCTTCATTTCTGCCATCTTCCTCAACATTGTCCAATTGCTCATTAACGAAGTTATTATTTTCCATATTTTCATCTTTCAATCAACTTTTTGTTTTTTAGATTTTATAAAATATATGGAGCATGCATGACAGTATTATTCTCATAGCTCAATTTTCTAGTTGTTTAAATCCATTCTTAAAATTTGATTTTAACCATAGAGTGGTTATTTATAAAGTATAGAACGACATTATTCAACGAAACTTTCATATCAAGCATTTATAGGGCACGTATTCATATGAAAAATCGTCAGCTATTATCGTATAGAAATCAAAATAACATTTAAAAATGCCCGTATTGACAGCCTGAATAAAGTGAATCATATAATTTCTAATTCAGACTTCTGGCTTCCGCCTATTAAATAGCATTGATATATATTTTGAAACAGAAATATTTCTCATTTAACTAAAAACATCCATTATAACACCCCTACAGAAAATACTGCAATTATCTTCATTTTTAAAATGATCAAATTTAATCACAAACTTCAAGAACACTATACTAGAAGTTCAAACAATTTTCACATAGAGTTAATACTCAAAAAGATATGAACTCATTATTCATGAAAGGTTTGAAAGAACACAATTATTTATATTTGTATTTTATATATTGTGTTTGTACCTGAAATTATTTTATTTTATGCAGGTATATTGTACATATATTTATTATCAATAAATTACTTTTGAGAAATATAAAAATGTATTTTAAAAAGTGTATTTTAAAAAATTCAAAGATTCAATTATATGTATGTTTCAAATCAAAAATATAAAATGTTTTATTCTAGGATTCATTGAGTAAGACGTTTCATTCACCATTCGTTTTAAGTACCATTTTTTTTCACAGTTGCAGTCATCAATTATTTTATTACTCTTTATACTTGATTTTATGTTATTGTTTCCCATTTACAACAACTAATTTCCTTTGGGAAATTAAATATTATCATTTCGCAAAAGAATTATTCTAATATCTTTCTGTTTTTGAGATATTTCATTACATGTTTAATTTTTGTCTTTATACCTTCATAAATTTCTGTTTGATTTTTTAATGTTTCCCAACTTTCTGTTTCTGGACTAAGAATTGAGAAAGATGAATACGAGAAAACACCATCATGGGTTCATGTATTTTATCTGTCAGTATATTAAATTGAGAATTAGCAACTTAAAATTACAATTGAACAATTACATGCTTGCACATACAATATTTACAATTCCAAAATTTCAAATAGGTTTGTTTGTGTGTCATGTGCAATGTTCTTCCTGGCTGCACGATTATACATTTCATTGCCATTTTTGACTCATGTGTGCACCGTTTCCAAATTTTAACAAAAAAGTGCATATTTTATTCTTCATTCAAAATGATCTGACTCAAAGTCCCTTGATAACGTAGATCCTTTGGACATTTGTCTTCTGCACTCTGATCGTCAAAATATATGTCAAGCTGACAATATAACTTTTAGTTCATGTGCATAAACACCTTAATTGTTAATTCCAAATATTTAGTTTACTTGTTTAACGATCATGAACAAGTGGACTATTTAAACGCATTATTCAAGAATATACATTTATTTTTTAATGCAAACGTTTCGACGAGAATTTCCGCCTTCTTCAGGGCTCTAGTGTAATTAGAATATAATGTTAGTTATATTATTAGTTACATTATTCTACACTAGAGCCCTGAAGAAGGCGGAAATTTCTGAATAAACCTTACATTAAAAAGTATATTCTTGAATAATCTGTTTAAATAGTCCACTTTCTCCACTTGAGTTTATAAATTCACTCCTACTGCTTGAATATTTATGAAATATTTCAGAGAGTTGATTGATATTCCAGAGAATTCATTGATATTCCAGTTAAATATGATTGTTTGTTCCGAGAATAATAATTCATACTGAGAAATTACACTTTTTCAATAAAAAAATCAGCACAAATTATGGTTACAACACACCATGTTCAGATGCATGAGATGGTGTAATAAACATAATCTTGATCCACTTGTAAAACTGATTGACTGAATTCAAAAATTCTCTTAATAACATAATGTTAGACTAATATTATTGTTCTTATAAAAATGTAAAGTATGTAACTTCATACAGCCGTATGCATAGTCAATCGCCAGCGACTCGCCAGAGTTTCGCCGTTCGCTGAACAATGATTATAATGCACAGTCGAGCTCCAAAAGAGTGACAACTACGCGATAAGTCACATTTTGGCGAAACGCTGGCGATGTACCACTTTTTTGGAGCTCGACTGTGCATTATAGTTCTTGTGTAGCGAGCGGCGAAACTCTGGCGAGTCGCTGGAATTGACTATGCATACGGCTGTTAGAGTAGTAGGTCACTGTTCTGTAATTGTAATTATATTGTTTCTAATGTAAGTATATCCGTAAATAAATAAATAGGTTCTTGAAACATTCCTAAAACTAAATATGTCCACCTTTATAGATGTTGCTGTTAGATTTTGAAATAATGTTTCGAAGACTTTTAAAACATTTCAGCAATATTTTTTATTTCCAGAAACGTTGTTTGTTTATCCATTTCAGTAAAATGTATGTCATTTCAAATCGTGAAATAAAATTATAGTTACCTCTGTTTAAAATATTTTTCATTCCACTTTTCCCTGAGTGTAACAGCAACTCCAAAATTTTCTCTGACATATCACAGGATACATTTTCTCATTAGACCAATACCTGCAAAAAGTAGAAGTAGACTAATATTATTGTTCTTATAAAAATGTTAAGTATGTAACTTCTTAGAGTAGTGGGTCACTGTTCTGTAATTGTAATTATATTGTTTCTAATGTAAGTATATCCGTAAATAAATAAATAGGTTCTTGAAACATTCCTAAAACTAAATATGTCCACCTTTATAGATGTTGCTGTTAGATTTTGAAATAATGTATCGAAGACTTTTAAAACATTTCAGCAATATTTTATATTTCCAGAAACGTTGTTTGTTTCTCCATTTCAGTAAAATGTATGTCATTTCAAATCGTGAAATAAAATTATAGTTACCTCTGTTTTAAATATTTTTCATTCCACTTTTCCCTGAGTGTAATAGCAACTCCAAAATTTTCTCTAACACATCACAGGATACATTTTCTCATTAGGCCAATACCTGCAAAAAGTAGAAGTTTACTTTTAACAGAAAAATAAATAACTTGTAAACGTTGTTTTTACAAATCCCTCGGGTTTCCGGAGAAACCCTTCCAGTCACGAGCTTGTCCGAGCAAGGGAAATCCGGGACCTACAGCTTACATGAGAGTGGATTCTGAACTATTCTAGCTAGTGGCAGAAGGTGGAATCTGAGTGAGTGGCAAACCCTCTAGCATCACCATAGCCACTTCTAAGAAGCCATTATATTGGCAAACCAGTTTTCGTGTTGTTGATTTGATAAATCAATTTTTGTGAAAATAAAAACATTTTTTTTATCGTTTACACTAATCAATAAATCTTGGATAATGAACTTTTTATTGGTTTCTATACCAGGTTTGTTATTTCTTCCAATATCCATTCATTTTGCATTTTAGTAACGAAAATAATCACTTGAAAGTATATGTACCTATGCCTCCATTCCAAAACTATTAATTTAGAATTGATTGGTAAAATCTCAATGAGGATGTCATATTTTAGTTCCAATGACAAAATAAGTTTATAATTTTGTGCCATGTTGATCTATGACCAATACATGTAGGTAGATAATAGTGCACTTGAGTTGTGAGAAAACGTATTTGTACATTCCTATCATCAACAAAACAAAATAGTCCATACATTTTCAAACTATTTATGATTTACGCCACAAAACCTCTAGGTTCAGTACTGTATAAACATTAGCTTGAAAAGTTATCACATTTTTATATCAAAAAGGTGACGTTATTGATAAGCAGAATATCTTGGTCTTTAGTAAAAATTTGAAGTAATGAAAGCATGCCGTATGATCCTATTCCAGAAAGTATGATTTTTTGGTACTTACTATAAACTTAAAAATAAAACTGTTGTATAATTCGTTCTTAATCCTTCCACAACAAGATCATCACACAAGGACGGAAATAATTAAATCTTCAGTGTTTTCCTTGGGAATTTCATCAACATAACCTCAGCACTTCAGCAGTCACAAAACAAACACATCCATCAACGGAACATCGAATCCGAAGTCATTCCGACCGAACGGTCACCGGTCAGGCGGTCGCCGAGGTCTGTGGTCATGTCACTCGGGGCACTCGGTCATGGATAAAAAATAGGCACGAAAATATAAACACCCTGTGCATAAACATAACGGAGTCAGCCCTCTGGCGGTAAATTCTGTACTAGAACGTTATTGTCAAAAATGAAACAGAATCAAGTAGGCAGATGTCTTCAATTTGATCCCACAGTTTTTCAGCTATAAGTACACACACCATGGTTTCTAGACATCTTAGTTTTAGTTTACAGCATTAAACAATCAGACATCAGTGCTACCAGTTCCCAGACTTGAGAGGTTGAAGGTTGAACGTCTGCCGCAGCAAACCTCGGTTTAAGCTACTACATAAATCCACAGCTCAAGTCACAGATCACAGAAACTAAAGTTTAGATGCGAAACTGAATACCTGTAAGCCATGAATCGTATTACGCCACTGATGTGTAGTGTCTGTACTGGGAACTAAAATATTTGAAACTCAGTTACATGGATTTCTGTAATGGGTTGGTAAGTCACCTGACTACAACAAGAAATCATCTTTACCGATAGAGGAATAAGCGGGGAATTTTGAAATATTTAATAATGGAATGATAAATAAAGAAAAGTACAACTTCTGTCTAATTTACTTGGTAATGGTTTATTTTTTTTAGAGACGGTCATTATCAAGTTATATTAGGTCCTTGATACTGGTGTAAAAGCCAAAACCGGTCCTTACAAATAAACCATTACCAAGTAAATTAGACAGAAGTTTTACTTTTCTTTATTTATCATTCCATCATAAAATTCTACAAAATAAATAAATCATTATTCAAATTAGAATATTTCATAACTTTATCTTGTAGATAACAAACATGTTTCTCTGTTAGATAGGTTTAGTTAGAATAGAAAATCACAAGTAATCATTAGGTTGAGGTCGTTGAGGATATATTTTTAGTATGGTCTCTATTGTTTTGAACGTTTACCAACAAAGAAAATCGTTTCGAGCTTCTTTTTAATATTAAAATTACATGAAACGAATATGAAAAATGAGAGTTATTCACCAATGCATGTATAAGTTGTAAACTCATTCATAAATAACAATCTTAATGGTTATGAATGTTGAAATGATTCCTTTGGAAGAATAACTAGACAGTGGTGTCACAATAAAAATTGCATAATAACGACCCCTTCACCTATGACTATTTACGTGAAGGGTAGGAAGTAAGGTGGAAGGTTACGTTTGTACCATTTTTCATCGCAATATCAAATCAAATCCAATATACTTTATTGACGAAGACAAATAATTTTCAACACAAAGATAAATACAAAATTTTAACATTAAACAAAAGTTGAATATAAAATAAATTTACAAACATAATTCATTCTCAGAACACAAATACAAAGTTACAATGAAAAACAAATAAAAACTCAAAAATTAATATTTGGAACATTTGGTGTGAATACAATTATTATGAACATTATTATCAAATAGAGATACTAGAGCCGGAGGAGTCGCAATATATATTAAAGATTACATCAAATTCATTGAGATGAACAATGTTGGTGGCGACAGCCAATACAACATGATTGGATTGAATCTACAGGTAAATGGTGTAAAAATTATAGCATTATATAGACCACCATCATTCAATGTGAAGGAATTCCTGGAAATACTAGAAGAAATACTACAAAAGGCATAAGATGTCCGGAGGACTGCTCATTGCTAATATCCTATACAATAGGAAAAGTTGGATCGAAAATCCATCAGAAAACAACTACTTTCCTGGCTAATGCCACGACGAACATTGAATTACATCTGATGAAATTTCCGTGCAGAGTTCCTAACAAGGTTATCTCTGCAATTGCTTGGTTGCATGAGAATGATCATAGAAACATTCAGACCACCTATATATCGATTTCGGAGTGTTGCTCCTCATCAGTATAGGGTAGGTCTAGCAGTCAATAACTAATGACTGCAACGAATGAATCGACGACCATTCCCATTTAAAGACCGAAACTGAGATCGCGCCCGCACAGTGGATTAACTCCAAACTGCGAGCGCCATCCCAGCGCCGGAAGTCCAACCAAACAATATCCGTGCTCCACGATCGTCAAGACCGTATATGAAACGGAAAAGAAATCTGTAGTTCACAATGAGCTTATGACAAAAGGCATAAGATGTCCGGAGGACTGCTCATTGCTAATATCCTATACAATAGGAAAAGTTGGATCGAAAATCCATCAGAAAACAACTACTTTCCTGGCTAATGCCACGACGAACATTGAATTACATCTGATGAAATTTCCGTGCAGAGTTCCTAACAAGGTTATCTCTGCAATTGCTTGGTTGCATGGGAATGATCATAGAAACATTCGGACCACCTATATATCGATTTCGGAGTGTTGCTCCTCATCAGTATAGGGTAGGTCTAGCAGTCAATAACTAATGACTGCAACGAATGAAACTTTTCCTATTGTATAGGATATTAGCAATAAGCAGTCCTCCGGACATCTTATGCCTTTTGTCATAAGCTCATTGTGAACTACAGATTTCTTTTCCGTTTCATATACGGTCTTGACGATCGTGGAGCACGGATATTGTTTGGTTGGACTTCCGGCGCTGGGATGGCGCTCGCAGTTTGGAGTTAATCCACTGTGCGGGCGCGATCTCAGTTTCGGTCTTTAAATGGGAATGGTCGTCGATTCATTCGTTGCAGTCATTAGTTATTGACTGCTAGACCTACCCTACTGATGAGGAGCAACACTCCGAAATCGATATATAGGTGGTCCGAATGTTTCTATGATCATTCCCATGCAACCAAGCAATTGCAGAGATAACCTTGTTAGGAACTCTGCACGGAAATTTCATCAGATGTAATTCAATGTTCGTCGTGGTATTAGCCAGGAAAGTAGTTGTTTTCTGATGGATTTTCGATCCAACTTTTCCTATTGTATAGGATATTAGCAATGAGCAGTCCTCCGGACATCTTATGCCTTTTGTCATAAGCTCATTGTGAACTACAGATTTCTTTTCCGAGAAATACTACAGCATGAGAAAAAAACACTAATAATAGGTGATTTTAACATAAATTTATTAGATAATACTGAGACTACGAGTGAATATAAAAATTGTGTTATATTGAATGGGTTTGAAATCCGAAACAGTATAGGCTTAGAATATGCAACCAGAATTACACAACACTCTCATACTATTATTGATCATGTTTTAGCAACAAGTAAAATAGAGTGTAAAGTAAACATTGAATATAGCACAATTTCTGATCATAATATATTAGAAATAGAAGTTTATTCGGAAAATAAAAACTATAATTGTAAAGTTCTAAAAACATTTGAGAAACTAGATAACTTAAAATATGAGGATAATTTGAAAGATCTATTACAAACCTCTATACCAGTTGATACATTTGAAACCTTGATGAAACTTATACAAGAGGCAAAAAATGAGGCTACAAAAACAATTAAAATGAAAACTAGGGAAAATAATGATTGGATAACCCCCCAGTTTTTAGGATTATTGAAAAAAAGAAACGAATTATACAAACTAATAAAAAAATTCCCTCAAGATCAACAAATCTTATGGGAGTTCAGAAATAAAAAAAAAACAAGTTGAAAACGAAAAAAGAAAATTAAAAACTAACTTTTTCAGAAAAAAATGGAATGATGCTGATGCCGAAACAATGGAATTTCATAAATAACCTAATAAAATATGAAAACAAACAAACTAGTGTAGATACAATAGAGTTAGATAATACATTAATAACTGATAAATTAGAAATCGGAAACAAATTTAACGAATATTTCTGTGATATAGGTCAATCAATTGTCAATAAAATCAATGCTAAACTTATAAGTAACCCTCCTTCACAATATTTCGAGGAAATCAATATAAAAAACTCCTTGTACCTACATGATACTAACATCAAAGAAGTAAGAGAAATATTGATTGGAATGAATGAAAACTCTGCTCCAGGTAATGATCAAATTTCTGTAAAAAATTATTAAGAGTACAGGAGATAATAATACCAACTTTAGTCAACTTAGTTAATAAAATGTTCGAAACAGGGGAATTTCCGAAGGAGCTAAAAATGGGTAAGGTTACCCCTATCCATAAATCGGGACCAAAAAACAACTTAGAAAACTATCGCCCAATTACTGTAGTTTGTGCATTGTCAAAATTTGTGGAAATTCTTTTCAAAAACCGTATCATGAACTTTCTTACTAGATATGTTGAATTAGATGAGTATCAATATGGTTTTCAGAAACAATCGAACACCCAAAGCGACACAACAGACTTCCTAAACCATGTTACCAACTTGGATGACAAAAAATTTGTCCTAACAATATTTATTGATTTACAAAAGGCATTCGATGTAGTGGATCATGAAATACTACTCGAAAAATTGTACCTTCTAGGTATACGAGGAAACAGTGCAAAAATATTAAAATCATATCTGAAAGATCAGCAACAGTATGTATCTTTGCATAAAGTAAATAGTGAAATCGCGAATATAAACTGCGGAGTCCCACAAGGCTCAGTCCTTGGTCCACTATTATATTCGCTACACACCCTAAATCTCAAAAAATCAAATCTTAAAGCTCGCTATTACATATTCGCAGATGATACCATTCTAGTATATGAAGGATCTAACTTGGGAGAACTGGAAGCTTTGGTAAATAGTGATCTACAACTATATGCTAAATGGCTCCTAGCTAACAAGTTGCAAATAAATGTGAATAAAACAGTGTATATGCTCTTCAAAAATAAAGAAAGTTGGGACCCAGATGTCAGAATTGTGGATCAGCCAATTCAAAAGGTCGATCATACGAAATATCTGGGATTAGAAATCGATGACAAATTAAATTGGCACAAACATGCAGAGCACATGACAAAAAAAATTGTACCAATGATTGGAGCACTTTATAGATGTCAGAGCTACTTGAATCTACAGAATAAAATTATGATATATAATGCATATTTTCTTTCTATATTCCGTTATCTCATAACAAACTGGGGGGAATGTTCTCAAACATTATTTAAAAAAATCAAAACTCTACAAAATAAGGTGGTAAAAACTTTATTTGGCTATGATTACAGAGCTAATACAGAAATGATCTACCATCAAACTAAAATATTACCGCTGGAAAAAATACTACAAATAAAACAATGTAAATTTATCTACAAAATAACAAAAAATCAACAAAAATGCAACACAAATATGAATATAGTAAATGAAATACATTCGTATGAAACTAAAAGTCAAGACCAAATTTATCTACTCCAGGTGAGAACGAACATTGCCTTAAATGATCCCTTTTTTAAATGTCTTCAATCATTCAACCTTTTGCCAAATTATATAAAAAATAAAGATAGTTACTCCTCGTTCAAAGCTGAAATGATGCAATATGTTAACGGCCATTAAATTTAAAATAGATATGTTCCGGTACCAGCATTTACTGCTGATTAGGAACAATGCTTCACAAACATATTGATTATATACATATATGTCATAAAACCTCGAATCTTATCAAATTTTGGAACAAGCTTGTTGTGAAATGTTCAATACTATTAATTGTAATTAGTTTTTATAATACTCTATAGTCTGAATATGTGATATAGGCTAAGAGATTTTTATACTTTTTATACTTTGTATTGTAGAATTTTGTATGTATATTGATTGAAATAAAAGCATATTAAAAAAAAAATATATATATTGGCACTATTTCATGACCATCCACCAAAAATCCAAATAACTTATTCTCTGTGCCAATTCTCAGAAAGTGCTCTTTTGTTTCCTTCCGAAGCATTTTTATGGCAGAACTGTTTGTCGATCCTTGGTCACAAACAGTTGCAACAACTTCTAATCCAATAGAAAAGCATTCTCTGATTATGAGTGGTATGAGTTCCTTCAGTTTGAGGGCTTTGACGGGTCCATTACTGAATGTAAATACTACAGGCTGTTTCCACTGTCTGTAAATTCCCTTCAACAAAAACACATTTGCATGATCTGCCAATAATGCTTTTCTCGCTGTCCCATAATCTTCCAAGCCTACAACTTCATCAACACTCCTGTGATAACATATATTGCTGTCAATGGCCATTTCATCAAACATCAATATGCAGAGCTTCTCTTTCTCATCCTTCATTTCTTGAACGCTTTTTTTCAAAGATTGAAATATGTGTTTGTTTATACCTGGATGGAACGGAACCTTTCTTAACAAATTGCTCAATGTACGTGAAGAAGGTAAAGCAAAAATTTTTCCCAAGAAGCGGTCCCCTTTCCACTACTCTTGAACAAAGACAATGCTAAAATTTTCTCTTCTAACGTATATCTCCGAGATTTCGGCTTCAGATGTTGGTTGCGGAGTTGACACATCATGAAGTTAAACGATGGTGGATTGACATGTTTGGCGAATGTCTGGAAATTTGGTGTAGCTGTAACCTTTTCTGCGGCGGCAAGACGTTCCCTATAAGATTTAATATTTTTCTGCATTCTTGACATTTGGGCTCCCCATTTCTTCACTTTATGGTAGAATACTCTTGCTGTTGGAGAAAGATTTTTAGCTCGAGTCTCATTCACTTCACCCAATATAGTTCTCCTATTAATTCATAAAAAAAATTATTCATCATTAATTTCCCCATTAAATTTCATTAAAAATTCCACACCTAACATTTTCGACCAATTGAAAGCCTGAATTTTTCATCGTTACCATAGCAACTAATAAAATTTCCTGGGTAAGGAACATGAAATTACACTGGACATTTTCGACGTTTATAGTTAAAATAACATTATATTGCTTTTGAATGAACATACAAAGACTATTTAGATTTCAAAACAATCAAAAATCCTCATTACCCTAGTATTTTTTTAATAATACGTTGGTCGGAAATTTTTTTAGTGAATACCACTCCAGCTGCAATTAAAAACAAAAAAATTCTCGAACATGAATACTTTTTAGGAAATTCCTGTTCTCTAAAACATTTCCGGTAATAATTGAAGCTCTAGTGACAATTTTCCTCATATTGCATAAATCAATCAATTATTATTTCAAACCAATGACAACAAGACTCTTTGAAAACACTGCCTCAAGCACTTGGTCATTTCAAACTGGTGCTTCGAGGATTCCATATTATTTATACATTTCCATAGTTACAACAATGATGGTAAATATACAGAGTGAGTCAGAATAAGACCGACAAACTCCGACTACAGATTCCTCATTTTGAGGTGAAAAGTTCCTATCAAGGTATATCCTAAAATGCATTCCCTTCGAGATACAGAATGTCGAAAGTACGAAAAAAAATTTAATTTTTTTCCTCCAAAATTCCTGAAGCAAAAAATATCAAACTTGGTACACTAATCAACGTGATAATTTAAAGTTATAATTTTCAATTTTCGTAAACCAGTGGCGTAGTTGAGTTGGTATGTAGAAATATTTTCATTCATATTTTCTTTGGACAAGTGAGCTTTTGACATTAGTTAGGCTCATCAATACTCAACTTAAAAGTCATAACAGTCCATGTACCTAAAAGTAAAGGTTTTTGAGAAAATTGAGAAAAACTGAAGATATGTCCTGAGTAGCAAAATAAATTCATGTGCAAAAATCGCATAGCATATCGGAATGTGTCCTTTACTTTTAGGTACATGGAATGTTATGACCTTTAAGTTGAGTATCGATGAGCCTAATGCTCACTGGTCCAAAGAAAATATGAAGGAAAATATTTCCACATACCAATGTAACTACGCCACTGGTTTACGAAAATTAAAAATTATAACTTCAAATTATCGGGTTGATAAAAGTTCATTAGTGTACCAAGTTAAATTATTATAAATTAAATCTAATTTTTTTTTGTACTTTTGACACCCTGTATTTCAAAGGGAATGCATTTTAGGACATACATTGATAGGAACTTTTCACCTCGAAATGAGGTGAAGAATCTGTAATCAGAATTTGTCGGTCTTATTCTGACTCACCCTGTAGAAACATAATTACATAAAATGAACTGCTTCTGTAGTACTTATTTAGTCCGTGTATGTATTCATGAAATTGTCTGATCAAGTATCCCTTCAAAATAAAGAAATTCAGAATAATTTCTGAATTGTTTGTCACTCAAACTGTGCTGCTGTACAAAAACACAGCTTCAACAGTTATATCTCAGAATATAGAGGGTAAATATAAGTATATTGCACTTACTATGACCAATGACAACTTTCTTGGGTGTGGTTGCTTCAGGTTTGGATAATGTGTCAGCAATGGAAGGCATATGCAACAAAGGCGCAGGTGGTAGACAAGGGGATGTCAAGAAAACATTGGAAGGACCAGGTATTTGTCCATCATCCGTTACTCGTGAAGACTCCTCATCAAATTCTGAAATTTTATTTTGAGAATAAAGAAAAAGCATTCAAATATCTGTTCGGAATTTAATGTTAAAATCCTGCAGGGATATTTTAATGTGTGTCATGGCAACCCAGTAGGAAAGATTGTTATCTTATTTCAAAAAAAATAAACTTTTTCAAAGGTGATGAAATATGGATGATGAGGGATAAGTGGTAATTCTGTAAGCGGTATGTTTTAACGGATGTTAATTTTCATACATATTTAATAACTGGTTATTCTGTAAAATCTATATAAATGTAGTGGTATCTCTGCAAAATGTATTTTCATGCCCACACATATTAACATATATCTATTTATTCTGTAAAACTTATATAAAGGTGTAACAAAATATGTTAAATGGGTAAAAAATAACATAGCTTACAGAATTACCCCTATAAGCAACAAAAAAAGTCCTACTGGAATAACGAGAGGGATTTCATCATATAAAATTTTAATAGATATACAATAATCACTTATTTGTTTTCTAATCATTGTTCATTGTTTCTTTGAGGGGGCTCATAGAATCCAAAAGAATATTCATGAATTGTTGTAAATGTTAAAAACTCATTATTTGGGAAAAATATTTCTTTGGCACATTGTGTTTGGGCGTGCCAATGCCTCTCATAAAATATTATTTCTGCGAGTAATAATACGGAGGTGATTGAGTAAATATCAAATACATTAAACTTACCATTGCCAATAACAACTTTCTTGGTCCTGGCTGCCTCAGGAAGAGATAATATGTCGGTGCTGATGGAAGGCACAGGCGGCAAGAAAACATTGGAAGACCTAGGTGTTTGTTCAACATCCATTACTTGTGAAGACTCGGCATCAAATTCTGAAAGGAAAAGCACTTAAATATCTATTCGGAATGTATTGTTGAAATCCTGCAGGGATATTTTGATGTGTGTTTCATGGCCACCGAGTAGGAAAGCAACTTTTTGTTGATGTCACATGGAGGATGAGAAAAATTAACTTTACTACTAGGAGTATGAACACATAAGAAACAGAAACAATTCTACTGGAACGACAAGAGGGATTTATCACATAAAATGTGTGATATACGCACATCACAGGGCGCTGCAATGCAAATCAAACTTATTAAACTTATCTGAATGAAACTTTCCTGGAATATTAATAGAAGGAATTGCCGTTCTTTTAAGACCCCTCTTTGTACCTGGCACTAGACAATCTTGTGAGAAATGTTGCTCACAGACAAAATACTTATAATGTATTTCTTTCATTGAAAACTCATCATGGCGCGGTGGTTTAATCCTCTCTATCCAGGCTTGAAAAACTTCAGGTTCCCTGATTGGAAAACGATGTCTTCTACTTGTGTTATCATTACATCCACTAACACAACACTTCTTAGGATATTTTGTACGAACATCTTCCATGATAATACACAAGCACTATTCAAAATACTCTTGAATTCAAAATAATCGTAAACAATAACGCAAAACAAAACCGCCAACAGGAAACTTGTTCAACGTTGCCACAAGACAGAGTATTATTTATATAGTTGGTTAATGACATGCATGGTCAGGTAAGTTGTGACAGTTTGGCCAACAGGCAGTAATGAACAAGAATGAGAATTATTGATGAACAGGTAGACAACTTAATTGTTAATTTCATACAAATCTTTGACCTGAATCGTTGGTCATTTAGAGTAACCGAGAGTAGATCTGCTCCGAATGGAGTAGCTGTGGCAACAATGAAACTTTGAAAGGGATTGAACAACTACAACGGGGCCCACTAGTGGCAAATAGCCCAACACATAGCCCAAGCACCCGCACAGAAAAAAATATCGTGCTGACATCTAGGTTAAATATATTAATTATTCATGCTCCCAGCGCTACAAGTGTCTGTACTGGAAAGCTAAAATAGAAAACCGCGGGAAGGCCGAGCTTACATATCTAAACTTTAGTTTCTGTGATCTGTGGCTCAAGTTGAGTTTACAAAATGAAAAATGACAGCCACTGAACCAAGCTCAGCACTGAACCTGCTCTGTACAATTGAAATTTGAACTAAGCTTAACGCTGAGCTAAACTTAAACCCGAGGGCCTTATAGAGTTCGACTCTGTACTCATATCCAAGTACGTCGCTATGACGCGTTGATGCTACAAAATTCTGATTGTCATAGTTGATAAGAAGTTTAATAATTAAGATTGACTAGCCTGGCTCACAATATTCTATAACTGCTGTACGACTTCTTTATGCACACAACTGTACGTCACTATGACGCGTTGATGCTACAAGATTCTGATTGGCTAGAGCTTATTGAACCCTCCTGTTAGGCTGTGTCAAGTCACCGGTCGGACAAGGCACGTGCGTTCAGTATGAAGTATGACGATGAGTCGGACCGATCAGATGTTTGAAAATATTGGTCACATACATACAGTTCTAATTAGGTCGTCAAGTGAACCAAATGACCGCGCTGGTCTAATCATATTGGTCAGACCGGAGACTTGACTCAGCCTTAGTTTATGGTGGATTTATGCAGCAGTCATAAGTTTTAAGTCATAAGGAAGAATATTCGTCAATGATTGGTTGGAATAAACGGACCAACCAATCATTGACGAATATTCTTCCTTATGACTTAAAACTTATGACTTATGATTGCTGCATAAATCCACCATTAGACTCTTTGCTCCGATCAGACCGATGCTAGGTTTTTAACAATTTTGTTTCTGTAATCTGTGACAATTTTGGATGAATGTCGTTAAATCGCTAACAATTTTGAGTTGTTATTCTTGCTAAGTAAGGTTAGGTTGGCTAGTAATTCACGCATTTTCAACTCTTCTTGTCTGTCATTCAAACTTACCGCCATTTCAGTGACCAATCACAGAGCGTGCCGTGCCTTGCACTTTATTGTCGTCTGTCCGTAGGTGCCTGCACCACAGAACTCATACTTATATCTTATAGATATAAGTATGAGTTCTGTGGCCTGCACTCGTTGCAGTGTGTTTTGAAAATGTTTCGTGATACTTCCGATTTGGAAACATCGTTTCTTTGTGAACAAGAAGCAACTTGTTTAATTCAACCACAGACCACAGAAACAAAGTTTAGATATGAAAGTTCGACATTCCCGCGGTTTTCTATATGAGCTTCGGAATACACCCACTTGTAGCGCTGGAAGCATGAATAGTTAATATATAACCTAGATGGCGTTGTGATATGTGATAGCATTGTTTATATAGAAGATAGTTAGTCAACCTTATGGGATTATAATTGGATCAAAATGGATGCGACATGTAGATGGCGATAGTGAGATCGCATCCAAGTCATGTCGTAACTTCAGTGATCTGACCTACAAGTCATGTCGTAACTTGATTGAAACAGTGGGGCAGTATTAAAATCAGGGTTTTTTGAAGAAACCTGCATCAAAATGACGTGAAATATTCATGTTTGTAACTAATCACGCTAGATGACACTCGCGTTTGGGTCCAATACCTTTTCCAAAGGCATTGACTATCTTCTATTTAAACAATGGTGATAGCATAGTTTAAAATAGAAGTAAGATGAATAAATGCCCGTGGAAAAGGTATTGGACCCAAACGCGAGTGTCATCTAGCGTGATTAGTTACAAACATAAATATTTGACGTCATTTTGATGCAGGTTTCTTAAAAATCTCTGATTTTAATGCTGCCCCATTGTTTTAATCAAGTTACGATATGACTTGGAAGCCAGATCACTGAAGTTACGACATGACTTGGATGCGAGATCAATGTCGCGACATCTATATGTTCGCATCAATTTGAATCCAATATAAATCCTATAAGGTTGGCTAACTATTTTATGTCCATATGCACCGTGTACTATAGAATTCTAATCTACTGTAGTATCTGTCTCTCCCATGAATTCAACTATAATGTCATCTCACTTATTTGCTGAAAAGTTAATTAATCCAGATTAAGTACATACGGTCAATACGGTGCAAATGAGAGTTACTGTTTTAATGCTGTCCCATTGTTTAACTCTTAACTGGTAACGTGGAATTTTGAAACAAAACTGGTAACGTGCAGTCTGTGAGACTGGCACTTTTTGGAAACAAAACAAAAAATTCCCAAATAATAATTTTTTAAAAATATATATTACGAACACTTAAGTACACATTCTTTTGAAATAATATTGCATGAAATAACGAAAAAACCTGATTTAAAATAATTTTGCAATAATCTTTTTCAACATAACGAAAATTGGTAGTGATTTTAGGAAGACTTATAAAAAAATTAAAAATCATTAAAAAAAAATTGTCTCGTTATACCAACATAAAAGAGTGTCATCATATTCTTCATCCCCATAATGTACCTACCCGTTTTGACGGACCTGCCATTACTTTGAGTAGCGAGAAATGCTTCCATAAACGGAAACGTGCCGTCTCACGGACTGTGCTCAACTAAATACTGAATATTTCTCAGACGTCCTTTACCCAAATTTACTCCCAGTTGAATGATTGGAGGGGCACCAATAGCTAATAGATTAGGTGGCGTGATTCGCAGAAAAGCAAAACCGTTTCAGAAAAACCTCGAAAATAAAAATGGCTGCAGTCTCACAGACGGCACGTTACCAGTTAAGGGTTAAATCAAGTTACGACATTGGTTTGTCGTCTTGACTGGACTTCGGTGTTAAAAAAAAATATTCTGCATTCCGCAGCTAGCTCGGGGTTCGACACCGAAGATAGCACGACGCAGCTTTCGTTGGTCCATATCAGGTTTCTTACAACGAGATCTGGACCCAAGGAAGAACGAAGAATGGAATAAAAAAATAACTTTGAACAAATTTTCTTATTCAAAAGCGACCGCCACTGGTCGACAGAGGTCACAATGAGTGGAGCCTGAGTTTTTCCGAGCAATCGAAAAATTGTGGAAAAACTAACACTAATATTAAAAATAAATTACTTATGCCTAAATTGTCCACTGATCAACACTATAAAACTACAAATTTGGTGGTATAGAGTATTTGCTTTTACTTAATGGAGTTAATGCTCCATGTTGCAGTTTTCACTTCAAAAAAGCAAAGCATTTAATCCACATAATTATTGAAGTAATACTTAAGTAAGTACTAGTAGCAATTACATACTCTATACTTTGCTTTATTTACTTTGATATATAGAAGTCAATGCTGCAGTAATTACTAATGTTGTCAAGTATTTCCTCAGTATTTTCTGTTCTTTTCAATTTTTTCACTGCGGGCAGGTCCAAAATGGTGACTTTGTACGTGCTGGCCGTAGATCGTTGAGAATTTGTTTGAGGTACTGCTCAAACAGTTTATCTCGTCGAAAGTCGAAAAGCAAAATATTTCTTACTTCGTCGAAGAATACTTTTGGATATGAAAAGCTGCGGCTTTTGGCACTAGTCAGAAAATCCAGTCTTGAATCACTCAAGCAAAGTTGAAATACTCAGTATTTCAAATGGGAAAGCTTGATATAAATAATCAGGCTGTGAATAGTGTTAACCTATTCGAAATGCTTAACAGAAGTGCGTAAATTGTCGAAGCACTTCCACGCTGGAACGCAGGAACAGACGAGACTCGACTCGAATAAAACTTGGAGAAATATCCCGGACGCCTCAGCGACGAGATAAACTCCGAACACTAAAAATGCTCACTTTGAACAACACTCCGGTGTGGAGTGAGAAGTATGTCAACAAATGCGTGCACTCGGATAGTAGGAAGTAGGATGTTTCGCCTCTTCCGGCTAGCTCAGACCACCTATCCGAAGTACACCATAGTCGCAAAAACTCAGCAACTCCGGAGCTCTTCATTTATTTGGAATAACCAGCAGGAACGTGTCTGACATACGAATTCTTTCTTAATGTGGTTGGTGTTGCCAACCAACGAGGTTCCATTAATTCGCATGCCAGGTCGTAGATTACTAAAAACCAGAAATACTATTTACACTGTACACTACTGAGCCATCCAGAAGTGAGGGCTTCTATCCTGGGAATTGTCCGAGCCCTCGGGCGGCTCCTGGATGACTGCTTAAAACAGCCAAAATAGTTCATATTTATACCATGGCCGAACATTTAAGTCGGCCAATGTTATAACAAATCGCTGGTAGGCGGAGCCTATTGGAACTCTCGCCTCCAGATATACGCCACTGAGTATTTTTTAAAACATCAAAAATAGTAGTATTTCTGGCAGATTATGACAAGTACCCCGGTACGTCTGAACGAGGGAGCAAGACTCGACTACTGACATTAGGCGCAATTCGGCCCGTATTTATAGGTAAGGCCGCACGCTGACTCCGTGGATTTCGCGGGTAGGCGTGGCCTAGGCGAATGTGGATTCCAGATATACTCAGCGAAATTGGAGCTGAAAATAGTTTAAAATATTTGCTTTTCGACTGAGTAAATTGAGAGTTTGCTTCTAACAGGGCAGATTCATGCCTGCAG
Organism: Chrysolina oricalcia; assembly: GCA_944452925.2. Classification (NCBI taxonomy): domain Eukaryota; kingdom Metazoa; phylum Arthropoda; class Insecta; order Coleoptera; family Chrysomelidae; genus Chrysolina; species Chrysolina oricalcia. Next base: position 34,278,220 of record OX101825.2, on the reverse strand, counting down.
ATGACGCGTGTACTCGGAGATCCGGAAATCGGAGGATATTTCACCTCATCCGGCTAGCTCACTCTCCGAGCACAGCATATTCACAAATACAGCAACTCTTCTTTTAGGATCAGTCAGGAACAGTACGAATTCTTTCTTAATGTCGTTGGTTTAACCAACGACGTTACATCTTCTATGCCAGGCTGTAGATTCCTAAGAGGAGCTACAACCTGGCCAGAAATACTTTTGGAAAAAACGAAGATAAATAAAAGGCTTAAAGCCATCCGGCTACCACTCTCCGAAGAGTACACTATCCGGGCTCTTCCGTGGCACCCGGATGACTGAATTTGAGGTCCAACTTGGCCTCTTAAATAAGAGTTTCCAACATTTGCTCCGGCCAATGCCGAAGCAAAGTCGCTGGTGAGCGGAGCCTATCAGCGCTCCGCGCCCAGATATACTCTCGGAGTAAAATTTTATTTTCAGTATATCTGGCCAAGGATGACAAGTTGGAGACCAGATCATTGGAGTTACGACATGACTTGGATGCGAGATCACTGTCGCCATCTACATGTCGCATCCATTTGAATCCAATTTAAATCCACTGAAATGAAATTATTTCAGTGTATAAATCCCATAAGGTTGGTTAACTATCTCTCCTATATAAACAATGGTGGTTTATACTTTATGTTCGCAAAATGCAAAATGGCCAAAATGGGGTATTTTGTGTTATGTTCATTTTGAATTAAGAGTATCTTGAATAGTGCTTGTGCATTATCATGGAAGATTATGTTCATATGAAAAAATGAGAGTGTTGTGTTAGTCGATGTATTGATAAGACAAATAAAAGACATCGTTTTGCCATCAAGGGAACCAGAAAATTGTCAAGACTGGATAAAGCAAGGAGACTAAACGTTATTTGACTAGGAGAGACTAATCCACATAAGACAATGGGGGCACTGATAGAAAGAGATGAAAGAACATTTGTGACGAAATGTGACGTAGTTGGACATGTCATGGCCGCCATTCTCCATAGACAGTGACGGACTAGCTCTTGGTATATGAGAGTTACATGTGACAGTTTTGTTTCTTAGTTCGAGTTCGACTCTGTTCTCATGTCCAAGTACGTCACTATATGACGCGTCGATGCTACAAGATTCTGATTGGCTAGAGTTTATTAAACACTCCTGTTAGTTTACTCTCTTTGTGGATAGAAGCATTAAGGCTTGTTCATTGAAGACTGCTCTAGTTGTTGCATTATTGAGATCACTTTCACAATATTCATCTACCTCTAACACTTGTACATCATTTGTCTTTCTCTTTTGAAAAAATCAACTTCAAGCAAGTAGATAGTAGAGCAATCAGTTACGTCTTAACGAACGACACTTTAAAATACCGCGGCATGATGATATTTCAACGAAAGGGTAAAGGTAAGTTTATCGGGCTCATTCTCGAAACAAAAAGAAAAGTGTGTTACTTACGTAGTTTTATCTCCTGAACACGAACCCGAAAGAATTTCGTGAGGGTCTCTTATACTTTTTGAGTTATGACCTTTTGAATCTTGAAAATCGAACATTTTCAAACACTATTTGTGTCGACACTTTTTTCATTTCCTAATCAACTCTTTTTTCACAATAACAAGCACTTAATGATAAAATTCATTTGATGAAAATCATATTTTAGGGACCAATAGAACTTTATTGGGTGATGTGAATGAAATTCGAGCTATAAATTTTTCTCCAAAAACAAGACCACTATAAAATGTCAAAAATGCGTCTTACGTCTTGCCAATGCAGAAAAAGTTACAGTTACACCAAATTTCCAGTCATACACCAATTATGTTATCATTCAACTTTATAGTGTCAGCTCCGCAACCAACATCTGAAGTCAAAATCTCGAAGATATACCGTTAGATGAGAAAATTTTGGCATTGTCTTTATTCAAGACTAGTGGAAAGCTGGACTTCTAGGAAAAAAAATTTGCTTTACCTTCTACACGTACATTCAACAAGTTATCGAGAAAAGTTCCATTTCGTCCAGGTATAAACAAACACATAATTTTGTATTGTATTCATCTTTCTGATATTTTGAAAATGAATAGTCTTCATCAATAAATGTTCTATCGTGGTGGCATTTAATATGTGTAAATTCATCATGAATGATAAATAAAGAGGAAATAAAATCTTCCAATTTACACAAAAAATATATACTTGTAACGTGCTTACAATTGTTTCGACACACGGTGTCATCATCTGAGCGAGTTATCAACTAAAGAAACGTCAAAATCACCTTCTTAAATATTAAAATAACATGCATGAAATTTCACTAATGACAATTGCAGGTATGAAATTTCCTAATGACATATAGCTTGGATTAGGGAGCATTTGAGTAGTTACTGGTGAGATAATTAATTATAGGTGAATTGTACAGGTCAATTTGGTCATTGAGAACTAAATTGCTATTGTTACGTAAATGTTTCTTGATTTCTGTGGATTCTAATATGTTTAATTTTAGACCTTTAGGTTGAATATGCAAAATTTCAGGATTTTGTGTGAAGTTATGGTTATTGTCAATAAGGTGGTTGGCATAGTTTGAGTCCTGTTTATTTAATCTGTAACTTCTCAAATGCTCACCGAATCTTTGATTAAAACTACGGCCTGTCTGGCCTATATATAATGCATTGCAATCCTCACACTCAAGTAAACCCCCGACTTCTTGAATTTATCCCGTACAGACTTTGCGTTGTTAATAAAAGAATATAAGTTATTGTTGGTTTTGAATGCAACATTGATATTCCGTTTCTGAAGGAAACGGGATATTTTGTTCGTATGCTGACCAAGATATGTTAGACATGCAAAACGTTTATCGGTTTTTACTTTGATATGTGGGTATATTAAATTTAGAGTTTTCTTGTTTTGTTTTTGTTTAAGCAGTCTATCTATAATTGATGTTTTATATCCATTATTTACGGCGATTTGTTTAATTCTGTTTAACTCACACTTGAAATCTAAATCGCTTAGAGGTATATTTACCAGTCTATGAATCATAGAATGATATGCTGCTAGTTTGTGTGATTGTGGATTCATGGAGTGTTTATGTATTGTAGTGTCTGTATGTGTGGGTTTGTGATATATAGAGAAGCCGTGCGTGTTATTTTTACGGGAGATAGATCTGAGAAGTTTAGTGAATTGTTATCATCCTCTATTTCTGATGTGAATTCTATGTTAAACATTTGTTCAAATATTGGTATCGATATGTAGATGATATTTTCGTTTGCTGGGTTGGAACGGTACGTCAATTAAATATTTTTCTTAATTATTTGAACGGTCTCAATCCTAACAGAATTCATTCATCATCAATCATCAATAAAGTATATTTGAATTGATTTGATATTGCAAAGAATAATTGTACAACTAATCTTACTTCCCATGCCACTATGAGCTTTTTGATATGTAAATGATCAATCAGCTGGTGAACTACTGTTGCGTTGAGTGTTTAACTTATAGTTGACCAAATCATGTGTGGTGAAGGGGTAATTTTTGTGCCATTTTTATTGTGGCACTACTGTCTAGTTGTCCCACTTTCTTCAAAAAAAATTATTTTTACATTCATAACCATTAAGTATCATTATGAATGAATTTATGACTTACTCATGAATTGGTCAATCCAGGTGATTTATATATACACAAGGCGAATAAAATAGTAATATTTGAATTGCAAGTGAAAATTCGAATTGCTTTTCCACAAGCATGCCATCGTATTTATGTATATCGATTAGCTCGAGCTGAGATGCTATGGTGTCTTGGATGAAAATTATTGTACCTACCTCTACAATTAAATTCTTTTCTACTAAAATTTGAGACAACAGTGTAATTGGGTAATAGACCGGGAGGTACTATGTCACTTTGGATTACGTCATAGTATGCAAACTGGATTTTTTATCGTTGATTGTTCGTGTGATGCTCATCATGTAATCAACCATCAGACCCTCAAGTAGTGGTGGGTGGAATCCTGGGGGCTGCGCAACTCGTCAAAAAAAGTTGAAAAAAAGTAATAGTATGCACGCTGAAATTTTTTGAGAATTATATTTTGGCACTATTTGAGAAAAAAACTCGCCAGATTCTTGTCTCTTGAAGTTGTTGGAAAAGTGTAAAATAAAAGTCATAGTATGCAAGTTGCAATTAATATAGGTGATAGGTTGTCGTTTGCCTCACCCAAAAAAACCATCAGATGCCACAAGCATGGTATGGAAAGACCGTCAGTTGGGCCTATATGAAGTGGAGCGCACCTTTCGAATGACTTACTTTCTATTATGCTGGTGCCAACTATAACGATTATATTCGGGCGAAGAATCATTTTCGTAGCTTTAATGCCGCCATTAAAAACCTAAATATTGAAAAATATAAAAATTGAACACTACTTTTATCGATTTCATTAAAAAATTAGGATTTTAAGGATTTGAACCTTCCCCCCCCACCCCACCCCCATTTCAATGCATAGTTCTTTGCAAATTCAAATTCAGACATTTACATTTTATTTACCCGTGGTTAACATATTCATTTGCCTTAGTCTATACAGGATGATTTACCCATACAAAATCGAATGGGGTAAACTTGTCTATCATGATGATTTAAACATTTTTTGTACGTCAACCGCAATGGATACGCCACTGCATCATTGAATTTTAGGAACCATCTAAGTGAAAACACAATCGTGCTTCTGTGAGAACTCATGCATTGAAGTATTGAAATGTTACTGTATCCGAGTGCAAAATTGCTGATGGTCGTTGTCTATTTGTCCCGATTTGTCTTGGTTGTACACTTATTACAGAACGAATACTCACATCGTATGTGGAAGCAACCAAAATCATCCCCCGACATAACCTCCAGCAATTATGAACCGTAAAAGTCCCAAGTACAGAGTTTGAGAAGACTTGGCACTGGTGCACGTATGTATGTCACCCGTCAAAACATCTTCAGTTTGATTCCCAACAGTAATCGTATTTTAACGTCTTCCGTAAATTGGTACTGTTCAATATGCCAGCGTTTACCTCTAGCGATTATTGTGATATTTTTGTTACATATAGTGCAGTGGATGAAAATGCCAGGGTTTGTGTTCGAGAATACGCAGTAAAATTTCCAAATAGACGACATACAAACTTGCGAACGATTTTGGTTGCAGTGCAAAGACTTCGTGATACCGTGCCATGTTTTCCAACTCACGTCAAACGTGCAGTGAATCGTGCTGTTGTTGTTAATGAAGCAGCTAGTTCTGTAGCTCCTCGACGAAGATCCATCAACAAGCACTAACTTGTGCGATCAGTGGCGGATCCAGGATACTTGTTAGAGGGTAATGAATATAAAAATTCTCATATAAGAAATGTAAAATACGAATATATTTCTAATAGTCTATGAATTAATAAAAACAAATAATAAAGTTAGGTATGTCACAAAAATAAGACGATAAAATATTCCCAGTCATTAATATGTACTCAACATAAAAATAATTGAAAAAATAAAAAGATGTCAGTCATCATATCAAAGATGAATAAAACAAACAACACTCTGCAGGTTCATAAGTCTTTATGAAAGATTCGGCAAGGCACACATTATTTTTGTGATAAAAAATTGTCTTCATTTGTAATTAAACCGCCGTCTTTCCCATCAAATAATTTCGAAAAGGTAAACAGGGAACTGAAAACTGATTTTTTTTATTTGGTTGTTGATGTAAACCACCAAACTGTGTGAATACAAAACAAAATTTACAATATAAACCTGATCTTCAAGGGATTCCTGAAATCTCTCATTTTCAAGAAGTTGTATTTCATTCTATACTGCAGTCTGTGCACTCCCACATCATCAGTTGATGTTGATTTATGGAATGCTGCAACCCGAATGTCCAGCTGATCTTTATACAAGGGATTAATGGACTTACTCATTTTCGGCACAATGTATTGCAATCTATGCTGAACTCGAACAGCCCACTAATTCTAATTTAGTTTTGGTTGGTGTTACTTTACAACTGGGCCGTGGTGGGCGTGCTGGTAGAGCGTTGGCTTCTCAAGCGTTGGGTCGAGGGTAAGGGTTCCCAGCGAGCACTAAAACATCTCAGAGATGTTAAAAGTAAGAGTTTTTGAGACATCAAACCTCCACTGCGATGTTCTGTTCATACATGAATAGAACGTGTATGTGTAGGTGCGAATGTCCGCCGCACGCGGCTATTTTTAGGATGTTCCTGGGACATCACAAAAAGCATTTCTTTCACGTTTTTTTCAAAGCCTTTTTTAAGACACACACCATAACATTTTCAAAGCTTTTCGCCTACATTAAATCACTATATAAAACATTGTTTGAGATGTTCCTGAAACATCACAAAATGCATTGATTGTACAAATCGACAATAGTCAAAATATGAAGAGAACTCTGGGGCAATTTGAAGAAAAATAATCGATATAACTCATTTTAATAGGAACAAAGGAACACACATACAAATTTAAACCTAAAATATTTTCTGTTTATACAAATTGAACAACTTTTCAAAAATGTAAATATCACTCTAGCACTGGTTGTTGTCTGGTTCAACTGAATTTAACCAAAGCTGTGAATACACTCTCAATAATACAGTGTCCTTGACTAATCACTTCACATAGATAAGGTATACATAATGATTATGATGATGATTTTACAAGTCAGAACCAGTATATGTTTTTGAGGTTATTTATTTTCTGAATATCGACAATTCATTCCCTACTTTGCAGTCCGTGATCAACTTGATTACTAAATATAATATTTTGTCTTGACAAAACGTTTCAATTCACTCTAAAACGACTACTTTTACGAAAAACAAAATGGGCTAAATTAAGTGAAAACTAGAAACGATACTCTCCGTCAACTCAAACATCACTGAGATCACATGATCACATTTGCGATTACGCGAACGCTAGATATATTCTTGATGAACGTCTCAAGGGTGAACTATGTTACGCCAAGTGAAAACATCCACAAGATAACATTTTGTGCACATCTCCGATACATTCCTATAGGCATTTAAAAAAACGCCACAGAAGAACAAAAACAGAACATTGAATATTCTTCAGGGACCTCTTTGGGAAGTACATATTACATCTCAAAGAAACATCAGCGTGACTACATTTTTGAAACATCTCAAAACCTCCCAGAGATTTTAAAGAGAAACATTCTCAATTGAAAATTGAATCAATACATGACTCCTCTGGAAATGGAAAAACCCTACGATAAAATTGAAGTTACTTTTTTGTAATATCTAACAGAAAACAACTACTTCCCTGGCAAAAGCCACGCTGGACATTGAACTACATCTGATAGATATTGAAAGACCCTATATAACTTGAGAGAAAAAATCTGATAGTGAAAATTTGCATTTTCATTCAGATAGCTGATTATTTATTAAATGTCCAGTTTCCATTGGAGATTCTTATCTATGAATGAGATAAGGGAGAATGTTATTCAGAAGTATCACTCACATAAAATCGCTCATTTCATTGACGCGTGGATTGCATCACTTTTGCTAGGCCTCCAATACATTTTGGTCGACAAAAATCTATTTCACTCTTCTAAGATCATCAGGGAGGTGGGAAGAATTGGAAAAACATACTCTTCAGAAGCAATTTCACACTGTAATGAGGAATTGTTGGACTATTTCTTGTGCGGTGAAACTTTGAAAATATTTTTCTGACATAAAACCTGTCATGGGTATGGCATGTTGATTTCACTGAAAATATGAACAGGATGTTCATAAAGTCAGTTGTGGAATCATCTGCGACTGAAAGTTGGAATTCAGTCGCTGTTTTCCATCGTACAAGATAACCTCTCTTGGAAGGGATTCATGTTTTAAAGAGAAACATTCTCAATTGAAAATTGAATCAATACATGACTCCTCTGGAAATGGAAAAACCCTACGATAAAATTGAAGTTACTTTTGTGTAATATCTAACAGAAAACAACTACTTCCCCGGCAAAAGCCACGCTGGACATTGAACTACATCTGATAGATATTGAGAAAGACCCTATATAACTTGAGAGAAAAAATCTGAAAGTGAAAATTTGCATTTTCATTCAGATAGTTGATTATTTATTAAATAAATGTCCAGTTTCCATTGGAGATTCTTATCTATGAATGAGATAAGGGAGAATGTTATTCAGAAGTATCACTCACATAAAATCGCTCATTTCATTGAAGTTATATTACCTGGAGCTAGTGCCCAAGAGGGTACTAGGCCAAGCAATAGAGACATTGTCCTTGACGAAAAGACTACGTGCAAGCCGCCTGTGCCATCCCGTGCAGGACAGTCCATAGTTTATTTCCACCATGTCCTCTACTCGAAAATGCCATTTTAAAATTTGTTATAAACAATAAACAAAAAAAAATCAAGTGTCTTTGTTAGTTTTATTATCGTAAAATGGAAAATATTGAAGCAGTGTTAACGGTGCAAAGGGAAAAACTGTAGAAAATTGAATTCCGAAGAGAATGACGGGTCAAACGATCCGATAGGATAATTAGAACCAGAAAGCGAGAAAAAACGGAAAATTGCGTTTTTTTTTTTTAAATTCATAACTGTAATTTTTTAATTTTAATAGCTGAAACTTTGCACGATAGTAGCTATTGACGTACACTTTATGTGTAAAAAACCTGGATTCAGTCGGATTAATAGTTTTCGCACAATCCTCATTTGAATTTTTTTGGGAAATATTTTCCCGTAGAGCTGGATGCATTTGAGGTCGTCCGATTGAAATTTAAAAAATAGATTTGGAAAGTAGACGTGAACAGTAACAAAATGTCTATTTTGATTTTTCGATAAAACGCGTTCAAGTGTGTTAAAAACTAGTGAGAACATGAGGGAAAACGGCCGACCGCGCGTGAGCGATCGAGTGGTGGGGGAGTGTTCGAATCGAGGAGTAATAGGCGCGCGCTGCGCGCAACTTATAATTTTTTGCATTTGTTGAACGATAGCTCTTAGCTAGAAGAATGGTTTTTAAGGATTTTACTCAAGTAAAAAATTGAGATTGTTATTAACAAAATGAGATGAATAAAAAGGTATTACGTTTTTGTTAATAACTTAAAAACTATTAATACTTGAAAATAAAAAAAAAGTCCCGGAGCTCTATCTCAATTATTAATAATTTTAATGCAACGCTGAAAATAGTGCGAAATACCGCGAGGCCGTTAAAGCACGGGCGCACCACCACCACCAGTACCATGCACTCCCTAAGATTGAGGCCCGGAAGGATGAACACCACAGCACTCGTATATGTATTCAAACGCTCACCCCCTTATCCACCACCCCCGCCCGTTAAAGCGGTTCCTCATCCTGATGATTGGCGATCAGCAGAATAAAATCTGATCGTTTGATATGGAGTTGAAATTTAAACAATGACTTTAAGAGTATGTGCATGGTGCCCCCTGAAACTGGCTGAAGGCCTGAAAAAGTGCGGTGTACTTAATTTACTGAATTTACTTCTTGGTCGGTTCTTCTTAGAATCTGAAAGATAAATGCATGATTAATCGTGATGTAGCCTGTTGAAGTAGACGTTGGCGTCGCCGTAGGTTTCGCTTCCGTTGTTCTTCTTCAGGGGTGTCGCTGACGGGCGCACCGCTGCAAAAGACAGTATATCACAGACAATAATTTTTCTATATCATTAAATGGTCATTTAAAATTTTGAATAAATCATGGTATCATGTGGGCACTTGAAAGAATAAATCCTCATTGGAAAAAAATGTATGAGAGTATTATTCAAAAAGTTATACTATTGTTAATTAACAAATTTTTTCCAGTTTCCGTTTTCATAAATAACGTCGTGAAAGTTTAAATAATTGACGAAAAAAGTTTATAATTTTGTATATTATAACTTTTTATAACTAACAAAAAATTAAAGATCCAAAAAATGTCGGTAAATAATTTTTTTACTAATGTTTTATTATTGCTGTTTTCACATCTAACAATGGCAGTAATTAATACTGGTTACAATTTTTTGACGTCATTTGTTTATAAATTAGTTATAAACAGATAAACAAATATAACATTTGAGAACATTTTTTATTTCCACAAGTAAAAAATGTATTTTTTTCTTGAAGACATTTTTTGATTATTCATAACCGTTTTTTTTATATTTAGATTCTTTAAATAATTAGTTAGGAAAAACTATTTCCTTGTTAAAAATCATGATTTGTACTTCTCAATAGGTAAACAAAAAAAAATCTGTATAAATAATTTTATTGTTTATCAACTTAACAATTTGGTATAAATAAATTCTGACAAGGACTTAATTTTTTTTTTTCATTCATGCAAAAAGCAAAACTTTATTGAACTATATTCAGTGGAAAAAGAAGTTCTTTATTGCACTAGTGCAATAAAGTTTTTATTGCACTCATCTGTCATTCTACTTCAACGTGCTGTCATCATGACAAACATAAACGTTTAAACCTACTACATATTTAGCAGATATTCTGTGAGATTGGCAATAGGTACTTCACTACGAAATATTCATATTCAAAATTGCACCAATTGCTCATTCACTTTCAACATTGAGGGTAAAAATAAAGTTTGAGTTAAATTGTTCGTAACGTATTAGTTCCTGTTTCATTGCAAATCGATATTAATAATAAAGTATTCAAGTTGCGGTTTTCATTTTCCTACACCTAGTGCCGCACCTCAATAAATCATTTTTTGCTTTTTGCATGAACGTAGAAAAAATGTTGTATGCAACTCGTGCAAAAATTGTTTATTGCACTCGACGTGTTGTCCAACTCGGCCTAACGGCCTCGTCGGACAATTTCACGTCGAGTGCAATAAACATTCACTTTTTGCACTTGTTGCATAAATAACTATTCTGGAACTTAAAAAATTACAAAAACATCAGCCATATCAAAGGAGTAGGTATTCAGAATTTGCTCTTGAAGAAGGGGAAACAGCAAGCCATAAGAACTTGTAATAGTGCCACAAGCATTTTATGAGATTCTATGTCGATCTTTTTTGTGGTAATTTTGAAATACATAATTTGTTTGTTTTCAACAGAAGTTTGTATATATACTTACTCGAAAGTGAATAGGTGGGTATTTAAGGTTAATACCTATATCAAGGTTAGTCGTAAGAGTATTCCTAAATCATCTACTAAATTGGTACGAAAAATAATTTACTTGCGGGATATCGAAAAACGTTCCGTAATACCTACTCCTCAAGGACGTTCCTTGTGATCGCGCAGATTTTCGAATATGTCCATTGTACCATCAAAGTGCCCGTGTACGAAGGGTGACAACTTCCCCCTACGGAAAGTATCGCGGTGACATCAATTCAGATACGACATTGCAACTTGCAATATATAAATACTTGTTCAATGTTCTTGGTACTGAACAACCGGATCCCCATCTCTCATATGACAGATGTATGCAACCAAATATACAGATTGAGACACCTGTTGACTCCACCTCCTACCTGCATTTTTCAACTTTAGTAACTTGTGCTCTGGTCTCTTGTGCATTGTGTGTCATACATTCGACCAGCTTGAGCCAGACAAAAATCCACTGTGCTTCTAATTAATTTTCAAGTCAAACGACAATTTCATTTCATTGTCTAGTGAAATCCAGGTAAATTAGCTGTTTCAAGTAATGGGGTCATTAAAGTTTCTGTGAGATCGTCTACTTCATCATAATTGGATGCAATACCTTATTTGGAAATTCCCAATTCGATGAACATTGGTAGTTGATGGGATTTTTCCAGTGTGGTGTGATTTTTGTGATATTTCGTTGAATCAACTATTTATTTCGGCGTTTCCAGGTGAGAAAAAAGCATTACTCTTTGAAACAGTTTATTAGATATAAGATCAAAGTAACACTCACGTACCATGATTATTTTGGAAAGAACATCAAAAAATAAATAAATTTAGATTCTGTCGTGTGTAGGTTTTCATGATGGTGTTTTTGTCATTTTATGAGACTTTCCTGATGATAAGATGTACTCAAATGAAGTTTTTTTTCAATGTTTATATTGTGATAAGCCTTCAGTCATCCGTAATTATATTACATTTTGAAACGAAGAGAAAACCCAATAAAAAATCTTATTGCTAAATTTGCAAATAGTTTTGTCCAAGTTGATGTTTAACAACCAAAATATGCAAGTTAGCATGAAATCCAATATGTGTGGTTCTATTATTTTACTTTAAACATTCTTCAGGCTTCACTTCTGTCTGATCATTCCTCGAATATATCACTTGGTATTTTTGTTTATCCCTGTATTTCCTCGACAGCTATCTGATCTGATATCACAATGCATATTTCATTTCGTCATAATCGAATAATAATAACAGGAGGCTTCGAACAAAGTCAGAAAATTTTGCGAAAAATATCATCCAAATGATTTGAATTAAATCGACAAAGTCGGAGTACCCTTCCTCTACAAATATTTCCACATGTCGCAAACATCTGATAGAAAACAACTGCTTCCCTGGCTAATACCACGACGGATATTGAACTACATCTGATTGTTCAACGTTCCTCCATTACGACCTGTCATCAGGCCCCGGTTATTATAGCCGGTCTTTACATTATCTCTATTATTTTCTGTTTGGTTTTACATAGCAACAGAATCTCTTTTGCTTTTGAAGTAGTTTTTGCAACATATTCTGCTGGTTGGTCACAGAGGATGCTTGCAATTGCGTCCTCTGATATTTTGAGGAACGTTGCACAAGTATCTGTTAGTTTTAATTCAATACCCGGCGTGGTCTTAGCCAGGGGAGTAGTTGTTATCTGACAGGTACTTGCCATAATAAGCCTACGTAGAAGATGTATATGGGAGTAAAGGGTTCATCATCGGTCGGCAAAGACTGTTCGTTATTAAACGATCTCCCAAAGAACTCTGTTTTCTTCACATAAATCTCTCAACCCGGAGATTCGGAGTGTTCTCCCTCTGCTCGCAAGGTGGAGCGGCCTAGAAACCGCTTCATCGCGTGAACCAGAGTTGACCAAGCAGCGGAGGATTTGGACGGGGAACAGATGGCTTCAGTGCTGTATGTGTTGACCTACCCTTGCACTGATGAGAGGCAACAACCTCGAAACTAGTCTGAAGGTGGTCACCTTGTCCAAATCAAAACATAATTCTGCTGGATGGTCACAGAGGACACTTGCAATTGTGTCCTCTGATGCTTTGAGGAACGTTGCACAAGTATCTGTTAGATTTAATTCAATACCCGTCGTGGTCTTAGCCAGGGGAGTATTTGTTTTCTGACAGATACTTACCATAATAAGCCTACGTAGTAGGTGTGTATGGGAGTAAAGGTTTCATCATCGGTCGGCAACGACTGTTCGTCAATATTTAAATCTGCCTGATCCGAATTTATATACAGGGCATTGTTTTCGAAGGACATCTGCAACCAACTACAAGTGCGACAACGTGTCTTATTCTTCAGATATTTGTACTTTTTGCAGTTATCCATACTCCCTACCCGCTCCTTATATTAAAAAGTTGATACTTCCCAATAACAATTCTAAACTTGTTTTAAATTTAATGAGTTCACAAAAACGCTCAACAAGTTTTCATTATGACTTCATCACAACACATAATTTGAAGAAGTGATTTAACCTTCATTTTTTATGGTCTGTTATCTCATAGGTATTCAGAAAGTTGCGAAAGTTTATATCGGTTGGAACACAGACATATGTATACGGAACTAGTAGCAAGAGTAAGTGCAGCCGAATAAGATGAAAGTTAAAAATTTGTTCAAATTCATAGAAATGAGAGTAATATCCTTAATTTTCTACTTAGGTAGGTTCAACACCTAGGTTAAAATGTGTGGCTCTACTGTGATTCTTCACCTTAGTAAGAAAAAAGCTACAAAAACCTTTTATTTTAACCCCTTTTCTTTTGTGTACATACAATGGGCCTGTACAATTTGGCAAAAATTCACCAAATTTTCTGAAGTTCAGGCAGTTCAATTCCAATATCTAATGAATTGATAACTTATAGTACATTTTTATTATACCTGCACCATAATCCTTGTTGAAAGAGCGTGCGAAATCTTCGAGATTATTAAAATAATAATAATAAATTTTCTTCACCATTAGTATACAAATATAAATGAATTGTACTGTACTCAGGTTTTTGTCTTATGGTAAATAATCAGAATGACCCAAAAAAGCTCTCAAGGAGCTTATTGTCTATGGGCAGTTTCTACGATATGGAAAATAATAATAACAAACAAAAAATTTATATTTGCATTGCTCGCCTTAAAGTACGTAATATATGGGAAAAAATTATTATTAGAGTACCCAAAACATTTTTTTGGTGATCGATTATGCCTGTCCGACAACCTGAAAATCGATGCTGACACATGTCACGTAACCACTGGAATGGCGGCAAATTGAAAAAAATCAATATGAAGAGGCCAAAAGATGGCAAGACATCGAAAAAAGTTATTTGGAAAAGTTTATTAGAATTCAATTTTATATCTATATAATATTTTATATCTATATAATATACAAATATTGAAAATATTTATATTTTTGGAATCTTTTATGATAATTTTACAAATATCAAAGGTTTTTCTTCTGAATATCTGCATTGAGGTAAAACATTTCTTTCGATGATAATCACAGAAATTCCTCATTTTCTCCACACCAGATGGCACTGAAGTGAAAAATTTGGTTTTTGCCAGAACCCTTGCTGTTACATTGGTTCGCATCGTACTACCCATATCAGAATTCCATGACTATTGTGATGACATGGTAATCTAAAAACATCGTGTTTTCCTGATAATAAGCAGGTTTCGATGATAATCGTGCATAAGCATTTCACTTCGCATATCAACTTGAAAATAGTGCGTCAAATTGTAGAGGGTTAAAGTTTTCGAATTTATGTGCGAAGTGGAATGCTCATACGCGATTATCGTCGAAACTTGATAATAATAAGAACAACACGATGTTTCAGATTGCGATATAATCACAACAGTGGAATTCTGTTATAACTGTTAGATACGAATCAATGTAATAGCTAGGGTCCTGACAAAAACCAGTGTTTTCAATTTCATGTCATTTGTTGTGGGGAAAATAAGAAAATTCCGCCAATTATCATCGAAATACAAATGTTCCAAGCTGTAGATAAAAATAAGAGGCTCTTTTCACACAAAATCAAAGACGCAAACGGCCTATACTACTTTTTATAAGGTAGTTCGTAAATGAAAACCCCGGTTTTCGCCTCAGCAAAATCGCTCTGTGGAATTTTTTAAACAAGATATAGTGAAAAAATTACAACTTTTTAATTTTTTTGCGAATATCTCAAAAAGTATTGTAGGAATCGTTTTACAGTCACTAAAACTTTTGTAGAGAATCATAAAACCTACAATAGTATATTATGATACATGTGTAATTTTTTGTTAATTGTTATTTCCGTCAACCGATTGCACCCCTACGTGCAACCCTCGGAAGTCTTCGAGAGTCTTGTGTGAGCTAGGGAACAAGACACCATTTTGTCGCACGCGTTGTCTGTGCGACAATGTGTCTAATAAAACTTGTTTCAAAAACTTATTTTTTCTATTTGGAATTTTTTTGTAGTTTTGTATTGTAAAAAATTGGATTCAATATTAATAAATAATATCAGAAATATCAGGTTGGTAACATTGATGAAATATTTAAAATTTGAATGCAAATATCAGTAAATTACTTTTTTTTAAATGACTGATGAAGAAAACTCAACTTGCACCCCTCTTGAATTGAGAGTAATTGCTCAAACTGCTGTGAATGATTTGCTGCCCAAAAACTCTTGTTCAGTTTACGAAAAGGAATTTCACAATTTCGAAGTATCCGATGCCTCACCACACTCCCACTGCAGTCAAAATTACTTTTCACACAATCAGACCATTGAGCATAATTTTGTAAACCCAGTCCAAACCACACCATCAGCTAATTTAATTATAAACGCCCGAAAAATCAGTCATGTAACAATTAAAGTTTTTAATAACTGCACCATCCAATGCAACAAATAACACCACAACATTCAAAGGTTATTCTTCTTCTTTGTTCAATATCTTCTTGTTCTCTCTTGTCTGACGTTCATCTCACAGTTGATGTTACCATTGTTACCAATCTCGAAAAAAATTATCGAAATAGAAGCCATTTCGATGCTCATTTGGCTTTCATAATGACTTTATTTTAGACTCCAAATAGAAAAAAATGTTTTTTATACGACCAGATCGGTGCATTTTTGCTGAGAAAATCCAGGAAAACCTCTAAAAATTCATATAAATAAATAAATCTGAAGCTGGACAAACGAAATTGCGTTAACTGATAGATTAAAACATGTGGTTTAACTGTGAGGAAGATGGTTTCGGTCCGATGTGTAGTTTTGCACAATCGCGGTATAAACAATTTAAGGAAAATCTTTCTAAATGCGTCGATTTAAGGGAAATCATCTCATTCAAATTATGTAAACGGCATTTGGAAGTAGAGATCAATATCCACAATTTGTTTATTTTGTATTTTCACCTAAGAAGTGGGAAATGTGTTGAAAATGTCACTGGAAGTTACTCTAAATGCTTCAAAGTGCACCCGAAGTCGCCCAAACTCAAGTCGAGTTAACTTCAGTTCGACTTCGGGTAACTTCGGACGCACTTTGAAGCGTTTTTATCAAATTTTAGTGGTATTTTCAACACATTTCCCACCTTTCAGGTGAAAATCCGAAATAAACAAATTGTAGATATTGATCTCTACTTCCAGCTGCCGTTTACAGAATTTGAATACAACGATTTCCCTTAAATCGGCGTATCCTGCAATATGTGCCCGTAAATTTAGACAGGGAGATGGACAGATTTAAGGTGACGATTTTCTCGTTTAGCCTTTAAACCAGTTCGCATCAAAAAATTATTTTACGAACAACTACAGAGATACATCGTCATAAATGCACAGTGGATTTATTGTTATTTTGTAGTTACTATCTGCATTAAATGATTAAAGGGGGATAAACAAAACTAATTTATTAATAACAAATCATACAACATGTAGAAATCATAGTAAATGTTCAATATGTCTACCTTCAGACATTACGCATGCGTCTAGATGTCTTCGCATTGAGCCACGTATTCGCTCAAATATTCCTCTCTCTTACTACCCTGCACGCATCGATGATGCGGTTTCTTAAGTCCTCTACATCGCGAACAGGAGTACGATAAACCAAATGCTGTAAATGGCCCCAAGTAGAGAAATCGAGAGGATTGAGATCCGGGGATCTAGCAGGCCAATTCTGTGGTCCTCCTCGACCTATCCACTGATTTGCATATCTTTCAGTTAAATGCTGACGTGCTATACTTGACTATAATGGGCGGGAGCCCCATCATACATAAAAAACATATCCCTTCTGACGCCCAAAGGAACTTCCTCCAGCAGTACGGGATGTACTTCTCTTAAAAATTGAACATATGCCCAGTGGCGGCGCCACGGGGGGGCAAGGGGGGGGGCAGTATGACCCCCCCCCCGCCCTTTGCAAAATGTTGTTCTTGGCTCCCTTTCGATTTGGATATTTCACAAATATATTGTTAGGTACTTAACAAATTTGTTCACCAAAAGCACGGAAAACCAATAAACGAGGCAACATTCGCTTTTAATACCTCGACCTCGATCAGTTGTGAATCCCATATCGCTCGCTGTCGCTCTCTTGATTGATTCTATACCGGCGTAGCACTTGTGGCAGTAGTAGCAGTCTGGTTTGTTATTGTTACTTTGACGAATAAACAGTTTGACGATTTTTATTCATTATGGAAAAAAAGATAAAATTGTCCGGAGCGGATTATCGAAAGTTACGCGAAAAGAAGAAGTTAAAATAAGCTGCTACATCACATTCTCAAACAAAATTAAATTTTTGTAAAACTTCCAATTCGTAAGTTCTTAATTTTTAGTTGAAGATCTGAAATCGTATTTATTATGTAAACTTATACATTTACAGAGAAACAAAAGAACAATTAATTCAATATCAAAGCTGTGTAGAGGAATCGGTGCCAAATAAACCTGACCTACGGAGAGTAAGGAGTCAACATTTCTTGATGTTCCATCTACATCAACCGATATAGTAAGAACAAAATCCGATTTTTCATTAGGATCTGCTGATTTAACATTTACGGAAGTAGATTATAATTCGGATAGTGATAGTGTTCAAGAACAAGACGATTCTGATAAGATGTATGCTGAGAATGAAGGTGGGTAAAACATTTTGTTTTTATATGGATCATTTTATAATTGATATTTCAATTTTGTAGGTATTCACCTTTCTGTCGATGAAGATGCTTATCCCACCGACCCATTTTTATTCAAAAATACTATTTTGATACCTGAAATAGTGCGACAACTAATTATAAAAGGACCTTGCCAACCTGGGTTATTAGATGACTTCCAAGACTTTCCAGTTTTGAATTACAGAAAATTTAACGTTTCTTGGTACAAACTTAAAAAAACGATGTTTGGACAGCGCAGCGTACGTGAATGGTCAGTTTACTCTCCAAGAGGTAATAAAATGTTCTGTTTTGTATGCTGGCTTTTTGATAGTGTTTGGTCAGATCCAAATATGGGTAACAATAATTTAAAAAAGGACTTGAAAAAATAGTCAAACACGAGACCAGCACTGCTCACAGACGGTTATTTGATACATATATTGTATCTAATTACGGTTATATAAAGGCCGCACAATAATTGATGAACAGATTCGCGCAAAAAAAGATCAGATAAATCAAAATAGACAAACTTTATTAAGAATCTTTGATATTGTGTTGTTCTTGGCAAAACAAAATTTACCTCTACGGGGTCACCGTAAGGATGAATCTAGTAATAATCAAGGAAACTTGTTAGAATGAATTTAATTAAAAAATATGATGTAGTCCTTTCAGATCATCTTACCAATGCTAAAAAGAATGCAAAATATACAAGTAGTACCATCCAAAAAGAGATTTTGCACCTGTTAAGCCAACATGTACTTAAAAATATTATTTGCGATATAAAGAAGGCCAACCATTTTACTTTAATTGTTGATTCTACCCAAGATATATCCAAAATGGAACAGATGTCTTTATCATTCAGATTTATTGGAAAAAGTGGGTTTGCAGAGGAGCGAGTTATGAAATTTGTCGATATGTCTAGTGGATCAGAAGAATCATATTATAAAATCATTCACAATGAACTGAAAGTCCTCAATATTGATATATCATTGTGTCGGGGGCAAGCCTATGATGGAGCAAGTACCATGGCCGGTCATTTGACAGGCCTGCAGACAAGAATAAAACAGGAAATTCCAGAAGCCATTTTTGTTCATTGTTGCGCACATAATTTAAATTTAGTATTAGTCGACTCTGTTAATTCTTGTGCAGTTGTAAAATAATTTTTTGGATCCCTAGAGCAGATTTATGTGTTTATTTCTGGAAGTTTGCCTCGGTTGAAACTATTTGAAACAATCCAGGTAGAAAACGAAACGGGAGAGAATAAACCCACATTGAAAAAGTTATCTGATACTCGTTGGGCAAGCCACAAAAGGGCAGTAGATTAAATTTTTTGTAACATTCAAGAACTAAATTCCACTTTTATTAAAATATTAGAAGGCGAAATTAGCAATATAACAAGTAATCAAATGGCTCAAGCCACAGGAATTGCAACTTGCAAACATTTGAATTTAAATTCTTACTTTGCTACTGGAAACATGTTATGACTAAGATATTTGTATTGTCAAACTATTTGAAAAAAGTTAATTTAAATTTAGTTTCAGCTGCCAATTTAATTACTTCTACGAAAAAAGATTTAAAATCAATTCGAAATTCTAAATCTTTTTTACAATTTGAAAAGGAAGCTAAAGACCTTGCTAAAAAGTGTGGTACTACAGAAGAATTCAAAACAACACGCATTAGACGAACAAAACGACTTTTTGACGAAACCGCTGAAGATTATGTGCAAAGCTGCCCTCGTATACAATTCAAAACAACCGTATTTTATTTTTCTTTTGACACATTCATTCAAACAATGGATGATAGATTTGAAGACTTCATGAAAATTTCCAACAAATTTGTTTGTATAGATAGTGAACACATTTCAAATTCAGAAGATAACTTACACTGTTTACGAGAGCTCAGCGTATTATATAAATCTGATATTACAAATACGATTGATGTTACCAATCTTTTTGTTTATTATTCAGAGACCTTGAAGATAATCAAATTAATGTAAAAACCGAAGAAATATTACCATATCTCATTTCAAATGATCTGGAAAATGCATTTCCGAATGTAGCCAAACTCTACCGAATTTTTATCACCATAGGCACAAATAGTGCCACTGCTGAACGCACTTTCAGTAGATTGAAAAATATTAAAACCTATGCTAGATCCACAATAGGTGAACAAATGTTGAACGATTTGGCATTATTGAGCATTGAATCGGATTATTCAAAAAACATACATTTTTCTGTCGTACTGGACGAATTTAAAAACATAAAAACAAGGCGTTTACTACTGTAAATTGTAAATAATAACTATTTTGAAGTATGGGTTGATAGTTTATTATTAGTAAAAATAGTATCATATTGTTGTTTTGTTTTGTTTTTGTATATGTATTCTATTTTATTATTGTAATATTTCTTTTACTATAGTGTGGCGAAGCTGCGGGCGATGCCGGACCTGAACTCTTACGTAGCCGGCACTCGGCCGCGGCTAACTGTTGTTGCGCTATGCACCGAGAAGAATCTGGGAGATTCGAGGTTTCACGAGAAATTTCATAAGCTTTCGGAGAAGTGGGCGTTCGATATAAAAAGAACTACGCAGCAGACGGACGGATAGTCAGTGAGGTGAAAGTCGAATATAAATACCTAGTTCCGCGATTGTTATGTAAATTAGAGTATTGTGTTATTGTATCATTGTATTTCGTTAAATAAATTATTTTAGAGTTAATTGGACTATAAATATATTACAATAGTTTTGTACTATTACTTCGTTTTCTAATGAGAAATACAGTATTACTTCAAATACCTATGCCTTTTTACTGAATCTTGGCGCCTAGTGATGGTGTGCCCCCCCCCCGTCCTTAATTTCTAGAATCGCCACTGCATATGCCTCACCATTTAATCAAGAAGGTAGAAAATGAGGCCCAATTAAATAATCCCCAATAACTCCGACCCACACGTTGAGAGAAAACTGTTCTTGATGGTTAGTTTCGACAATAGCGTGAGGGTTTTCATCAGCCCATATGTGGTAATTATGGAAATTAATAATCTTGTCTCGAGAAAAAGTACATTCGTCTGTGAATTCGATCGTCTTTAGAAAGTCACGATTTCTTCTAATCATTTCCAGCATCGCGGTAACAGTGCCTGTACTCGTTGCAGATGGTAAGGGTATAAGAGTTGTTCATATGATCAACATTTAGCCGGAAAGCAATCTTTCTAGTACTGGTAGTAGGTTGTTCTTCAATTAAATTAAGTACTGCTTCCTCAAGCTGTGGTGTTCTTACTTCTCGATGGCGACCACAATCCTGCGTTCTTTTGTCGATTAACCATATTCTCGTAATCGTTGATGAAGTCGGGAAAATATTCTATGTGAAGGATGCTGCCGTTGAGAATACATTTCAGCATATCTTCTAGAAGCTTCTAACCCATTCCTCTGCGACAGACCGTAAACGTAATGCATATCAGCCATTTGCTCATTTGTGTATGCCATTTTAATAACAAGTGAATTATTAAAGTAACAAATTAAGAACAGAACAACAATACACAATTAGTATTACTTCAAATTTACAAATTTACAAACTGACAGCTTGATACCAATTTAATTGTCACTATCGCTAATAGCTGCCTACTAGATAAATTAGTTTCGTATTTTCGTTTTATGGCGATATATATCTTGTTCGTAAAATAATTTTTTGCTGCGATCTGGTTTATTTTGGGCAAAAAATTCAAATGACATTTTTTGTTTAGAATGAAACAGGCTATCAGATATAAATTTTTAAATGGTAAACAAATAATAAGACAAAAAGTTACATTGGAAATAAATTTTAGGGGTTACGTTTTCCACCCCTTACAACCATGGGGTAAACCAAATAAATTACTGGCTAAGTGTCTTTGTGGTAATAGAAAATATCAGGTTAATTTAAATACTGTAACTTTTTTAGTGCTTGTGGAAAAAATTGTTGAACAAATTTTATGTACCCCCTTCAAGGGGCTGTATCTTAACATGGGATGCTCCAATGAAGTTTCTTTATATGAAAGATCCTATCTTTTTTTCGATGAGGAATCACCCCCTCAAATGTTTCTCACTTATTTAGTTACACCCTGTATATGACCTCCCGTATGAATAACTTTAGCTGCGATGGTAATTTTATTTTTATTTGTAATTTATGTGTTGACCTTCATTTTTACTTTTATTACATATTTTAATCTTTGACGCTTAGTAAATTATTGAAACATTTAGATTATACCAACCAATGAAACTTGCAAATTTAAATATTTATTATTAAAAGTTTCAATCATTTCCTGTTCGGTAATGTTGACTTCATGGATGATTTTGGTGTGCCAAGTATGTGGTTGGGTTCTCCAATTACCTGTTTGTTCAAGTCTGCACTCAACCCCGCCTCCCCCATGAATGTGACGTCCAATGGTGGAAGGTTTAGGAAAGGATGATTGCCTGTGTATTATACCAATATTGACTATCTCCGATTCATTTTGGTCCACCACAAAAGTGAGTAATGGTGGATTTATGCAGCAATCATAAGTCATAAGTCTTAAGTCATAAGGAAGAATATTCGTCAATGATTGGTTGGAATATACGGACCAACCAATCATTGACGAATATTCTTCCTTATGACTTAAGACTTATGACTTATGATTGCTGCATAAATCCACCATAATATGTGATTCTGGGTATTATGATCGCGGTGTAAAGCCAGTGCATAACTGTCGATTTCAGTTCAATGCATGTCCCAGATTAGTTTATTATGTAAGAACAGCCCTAAATATTTGACATGTTCAACAACTTGTAGTGTTATGCCAAAGAACTTGGGTGGCTTCGTGACCCCTAGAATTGGTTTGCATGTAAAGGGAATGAGTGTGATTTTGCTGGGGTTCGCCCTCAGTCCTTTTTTTTGTGACATTCCTCTACGGTCCTCGGTGCATTTTGCATTAGCTCAGAGGTTATTTGGGTACACTTTACCTGTACGAGAACTACACTGTCGTCCGTATAACCTTGGGAGTAGTATCCCTGCTTGTGGGGTTCCCCTGGCAATTTCCAGCTTCGCAGAGTCTGTTAACATGTTGGTCTGGGCCTGTCGATTTTGGAGCATTGACTTTGTCCACCCGCAGGTGGTTTGGTCAACGCTCCTTCGATATCTAGAAAAGTGCATGGTGCTATTTCTTTTTCGTAACGAGTGGGAAAAAGTTTATTATTGGAATAATGAAAAACACTTTTTTTGGTGATCGATTGTGCAAGCTAAATAGTTATTTTTACAACGAGGTTATAAAGCTACCATTTCCTCTTTCAAGCGCGGGAAGTTTTCATAAAGAGCCTTACGCCAGTTATGAAACCTCGCAAGTGTATGTATTTGGAGTCAATATTGGTTAACTCAAAAAATGTTAGTAGAGCCGAAGTAAGTTGAGAATCAAATTGATTACGTTTTTAGATGAACAAAAAACCTCTTGGAATTTCCAAAAACATTTTAACCATAGATATTCATGGAAATTTCACACTATTTGCGGACGACACTACCCTTCTTTGGCGGGGTAAAAACACTGAAGTTCTTAAAAATCGGGTATACCATGATTTAGGCTTAGTGAAGGAATGGTGTGATGCGAACTCATTGAGCTTCAATATTTCAAAAACAAACCTTCTCACCTTCAAATATGAACATCATGACTTGTATCTTGAAACACAGCTAATTCAAAATAAAACCTCTTGCAAGTTCCTTGGACTATATATTGACAATAAATTGAGGTTCCAAGATCATGTGAATTCATTAACAAAAAAACTCTCATCTGGATGTTATGTGATTAGAACTATAGCTAGAGAACTAAACTTCGATATGGCAAAAACGGCTTATTTTTCTTTGATAGAATCCCATCTTAGGTATGGAATTGCCTTTTGGGGTTTTTCTAGTCAGCTGCTCTTAAATTCGGTCTTTGTTCTTCAAAAAAGAGCAATAAGGTGTATGTGTAATACTGAGTCGAGGGAACATTGCAAACCCCACTTTATTCAGCACAAAATACTCACATTGGTTAGTATATTTATTTTGGAGACGGTGTGTCTTATCCATAAAGTCAATTTAAGTGCAGTTAATCCACAATCTGGTTATAGCACAAGGCAAGATGGGAATGTACCACTTCCGATCCCCAAATCATCCTTGACAAAATATTCAGTTATTTACGAGAGCAAAAAATATACAATCATCTGCCTTCTCAAGCTAAAGCGATTAAATCCCTATTCTCCTTTCGGAAGGAAGTAAAAATCATGCTACTTGACAAAGCCTACTATAACATTCAGGAATATTACGATGATCAATTATTGTGAGCAGATGTACTATTGGTTGTGCAGCATGCATTTGTTTATGATTTCCTTACTTTAACTGAGGCATTTTTATCTCCTTTTGATATTTATCAGATGGTGGCTGTGATTTAATTGTATATGACTTTACTTATCAGTGCGATTTTTATTTATAATTTTATGTATTTAATATTTTACGATGCTTTGTCTATAAGATTTTATATCTTCTGTTTTGACAATAAAGTATACTTGATTGATTGTATACTTGATTGATGATTGAAAGAGCTGATATTTAAAAATATATAAGAGCGTGTTTTTATATTCACCAATCCACCAACTTCGCTCATAAGAACATAAGGTCGAGAAGTTGGTGGATCCACCAGTGAATATAAAAACACAAAACATTGCAAAACATTTTGAGGGTTATACCCAATAACTTTTCTACTTATATTTTCATATATTGCCCCTCGCTATATCCATCCTTATATATATATATATATATATATATATATATATATATATATATATAATTTTTTGTTGAACAAAGACACTTTGTAGAGAGGAACTATTACATGCTCCTCTGAATGGTATACCATACCTCAATTGTGAGTCTATAAGGGCATAATAAACTGCTTTCGCAGCTGAAAATCCCAGTTCGTTTGATGCCATTCTGACGGCATAGCAACCAGAGGAAAATCATTATTATTGCAATCAAAGAATTAGGTAAATTATTTTTAACTTAAAATACAGCACGAAAGTTATCGCCCGTTTCTTGGGCCGAATTGAAAATATTTTTTAATACACTCTGATTTCTACAACTTACGACTTGATAGACGCACACACTCCCGAAAAGTACTACGAAGCGCATATTGGAAATAGTATATAGGCCAGCATCAAACAGCAAAAATTTGAATCGATATGTGCAAGAGTCATAACTTTATCAGAAAAATATTAAAAATATTTATTCACACCTTTCAACTACAAACCTACAAACCATCCTGGAGGCAACCAGAATGGAAGAGATGAGGCCCGGCCCAGAGAGACATGTATATTAACGAACAGTCGTTGCCGACAGATGATGAACCCTTTATTCCCATATACACCTACTACATATACCCGTCGTGGTCTTAGCCAGGGGAGTAGTTGTTTTCTGACAGGTACTTGCCATAATAAGCCTACTCAGTAGGTGTATATGGGAGTAAAGGGTTCATCATCGGTCGCAACGACTGTTCGTTACTAAACGATCTCCCAAAGAACTCTGTTTTCTTCAGTCAGGCCGTCATCAGAGCTCTGAATGCAACCAGAACCAGATCAGTACTGGTTCAGGAGTGCAGAGATGCCCTGGAGAGTCTTGCGACTGAAAAGGAAATAACGCTGATGTGAGTCCCGGGCCATGCAGGGATTGAAGGCAACGAGTAGGCGGACCAGCTAGCCAAGCAAGGAGCCGGACAACCCTAATACGGGACCGAACCCGCACTCGGCATAACAAGGAAACAAGTAACAACTGCACTGAATGAGTGGGCCGTTGATACATTAGGAAAAGAGTGGAGAAGGATAGACGGATGCAGGCAGTCAAAGCAGATGATATCGGGACCCGACATGGCAAGGGCGGCCAAGATACTGAAGCTAAGCCGCAAAGAACTCTGACTGTTGGGAGTTCTAACCGGCCACTGCGGCCTCAGGAGGCACCTGGCTCTCATCAGAGTTGAGGCAGACCCACTATGCACGGAATGTTGGGAGGAGGAGGACTCCTTCCACTTCCTGTGCGAATGTGGTATTTGTGGCAGGCTCAGACAAAACGTCTTCGGAGCTGTCACTATTAAGGAGGAAGAATTGTACTCATTGCAATGGAAGGATATTTCGACTTTCATAAGAAGGTCGAAGAGGTTCGAGCAGGTATCCGACATGGGATTAGGGAAGATGCTAGGGATTGTGAAAAGGGCCCACTGGGGCCTAGTCGCTGACGCTTGCGTCCCCCACCCATTACTATTACCATTACTATTAACTACAAACACTTTTATTTTCCCCAATGTGTGTATCATAAAATTCCTATAAAAATTTTTATGTGATTTTGTCCACTCTTTATGTGTTCTTAACAAACTAGGCCAATCAATAGTGCATTTTTCCTAACAAAAATACTAGTAGAAAACTGACTGTGCCATCACAGGGAAGACAGTCTGTAGTTATATTCTGTTATGTTTTCGACTCGCAACTATCATTTATTAATTTGTTATAAACATTTAAATAACAAAAAACGTTTTTTAGTGTTTTGCTTTTAAAATGAAAACTATCGCAACAATCTGGTTGCTATGATGAAATAATTGTAGATAATTGAAATACGATCAAAATGGAATGTTTTACCACCCGATCAGATCATTAGTAACGGAGGAAAACCGGAAAAACCAAATTTTTTTACTATTTAAAAAAAAATTCATTACTCCGCCATTTGTCAAGAAATAGGGTTGGCCCTTCTTATGAAAGTATTGAATCATGTGTACTTTATGTGTGCACAAAACAGGCTCTGACGGCATTAGTTTTGGCACAATTGCAATTTCAATTTTATTTGCTCTATCTTGCAGCGTGCCTCGATGCTCTAGTGATGGTCCGATTTCAATTTCTGAAACCGACTTTGAAAGTAGAAGTACAGTACAACAAAACGTATATTCTCTTTTTGCTCTAAAATGCTGCGACATGGGTGAAAAATGCTTGCAAACATGACTGAAAACGGCCGAGCTGGTGGAAGCAGTCGAGTGGTAGGGGAAGCGTATTATCACGTAACCCGTTCATTAGAAGAATTCCCCTCATCACTCGGACTCTTCTACCACTTGGCAGCTAACACGGGCTCGGCCGTTTTCAGTCATGTTTGCATGCATGCATTTTTCACCCATTCGGCGCAATGAGAATATACGTTTTGTACTATACTTCTACTCTCACAATCTGTTTGAGAAATTGAAATCGGGCTATTACTAGAGCATCCAGGCACGCTGCGAGATAGTGCACAAAAAAATTTAAATTGCAACTGTGCCAAAACTAATGATCCAACAGCGCCTGTTTTGTGCACATATATAGTACACATGATTCAATACTTGAGAATACTATGAGAAATTCCAATCCTACTTTTTGAAGAATGGCGGAATAATAAATTTTGAAAAATGGCAAAAAATCGCAAAATTTTCCGGTTTTTCTCCGTTACCAATGATCCGACCGGGTCGTAAAACATCCCATTTTGTTCGTATTGCAACTATCTACAATTCTTTTAGTTGGAGCAATCAGATTGTTCCATTGGTTTTCATTATACAGTGCGGCTTTTAATAGTCCCCCCCTGTTAACTTTTGAACGGTTCGATGTAGAAACATGAAAAAAAAAAACTGTTTCGAGGGTTTCACCAATACTACTTTTTGAAATAAAAAACATAGTGATTGCACGATAGGGGGCGCAGGGGGGCCTATCAACTCAAAATTTTTAAATGGCACGTGGGTCAAGTGTCACATCGTTGAAAAGAATTCAATTCCCTTTACAGATAATAGTCAGTTTCCTACTAGTATTTTTGATAAAAATCCACTCTTTTTATGCTCTATTGCATGCTTGGTGTAAACTCTTATTTAGAAGGGAGCCAAGGGTGGCCTATCCCAGATAATTTCTTTTCGAAAACACATTCGGTGCATAAGGAAAAACCTAAGCAAATCCTGAAAATGCTTAAGTAATGTGTAGATAAGTTATCATACAAACTTTTTTTTTCTTGCAGGATGAAATCCATACTTTCTATTCTTCTGCTCTTGCTGGTCTTGGCGAATGGATCAGTATACAAATGTGGAGATTCCAGTTTGAGAGAATGTTTTTGTGGCATCCAGTTCTACGAAAATCGATCAATGTTCGTAGTGAACTGTACAGGTTTTGGATTTACCACTGCGGACATGCTGAAGTATATACCCGAAGAAACGGAGATGCTTATATTTACCGGAAATCACGTTAGTACCATTAATATTAACGTATTAGGAGAGAACCGGAATATGACCAAACTTAGGTATGTAATTCATTGATTTACCGATGAGTAAGCTTATTTAGGTATCAATTGTGAGACGGCTTCCTCGAAAGTTTGAATCTATTGAAAAAAAAAAAACGCTGAGAAAGTTCAAATTAATTTTCGATTGGGTTGGCATAGGGCAAGTGATATACTTTCTCAGATAAAAATGAAAAGTACAGTTGGTTATAATCTGCGGAAAGGTGAATACGGTATTGAATAATAGTTACTGCAGAATCGTGGGCCCAAACTGGATCCCTGCGGTACTTCGGCTATTCAAATATTATAATTTAACTTTTGTCATACTTCAGTGTTTTTCATACAGTTATCAAGCACTATTTCATAGGCATTTTCTTTTAGACCCTGCCCTTGTGGAATAATCTATAATGAAGAGTATAAAATTCCATAATGAAATGGAACAAAACTAATATTGTACAGAGACCTTGTTCAGTAGCTTTTATCAAATCATCAACTATGTGTAACGGTGCAAAGATAAACTGCTTTCTGAAACCAGACGGAATTGAAGAAGCGTATACTCTGATGAATAAGATTTGATTTGAATTCTTAAGGACCCTTTACAAAATTCGTGAGGTTGTTAAAGCACTCTGGTTTTCGAATTCTTTAGGAATGGGAATTTTACTAAGAGGTTTCTCATATTTTTATTCATCCGGAGCCATTTTATCTTCTATGGAAATATACAGTGTGACCAGTAAAGTCCGCATCATATAAGTTTTTTTTTTCAAAATTTGACTTTGTCCCACTGCTACAAAAAAGACTCAACGCAACCTACATAAAACTATTTGGTTTTGACAAAATTTCTTTCAGACACAATTTTTTAATGAATTAGTAGAGAATTGAAAATAACGCCGAAAAGCAATAAAAACCCACTATAAAATTGTTCAATTTTGTTCATAATTAATAATTAAAACGTTTTGAAGATAAAATAACAGAGCAATTCAGTTGTTGACAACAAAATGATGTTCATTGCATCTTTAATATACAGGGTGAGTCAGAATAAGACCGACAAACTCCGATCACAAATTCCTCATCTCATTTCGATGTGAAAAGTTTTTGTCAAGGTATGTTAAAAAAATGCATCTCCTCTGAGATACTGGGTGTCAAAATTAAGAATAAATTAGGATTTATATTTTTTTCTCCAAAACCACCGAAGAAAAAAATTATCAAGGGTTATCAACGTAATAATTTGATGTTGCAAGAAAGTATGGTCTCATATCTGTGATTTAACGACATCAATTCGATCAAATAATATGACGAATGAAAAAAAACCGGAGTTTTACTTAACTGAACTATGTTTTCAGTACTCCCAATATTAAATAATGAGGAGGTTGACAACTATTCCTACGAGGATGTATTGATATCTAGTTAGCATAGACCAGTTCCCCGCATAAACAAAATATTGCGTTACCATAGCAACGAACAATAACTTATTAGAAGTGTCAGTGTAAAGTTTGACGTCAAAAAAGTAAACCAGAGTTACGCAATAAATTAAAAGAAAAAATATGCCCACCGAAATTGTGAAAATCGAAAAATTGGAGTATCGAGCCATCATCAAGTACCTGTATTTAAAAGGGTTAAGAGGTAAACAGATTTACGAAGATATGCTTAATACCCTTGGTGATCAATTTCCTTCGTATGCGACCGTGAAAAATTGGACTGCAAGCTTCAAAAGAGGTAAATTTTCCATTGAAGATGATGACCGATCGGGAAGGCCAGTTTCTGTGTCAGTCCCCGAAAATATCGATGCAGTTGATGACATGATTCTAACAGATCGTCGAATTGGGCTAAAACAGACATCTGAAGCACTGAATATTTCATACGAACGCGTTCATCATATAGTTAACGTCAATTTGGACATGAGAAAAATTGCTGCAAAATGGATCCCCAAATGTTTCAATGTTGACCATAAGCGTGCAAGCGTTCGATCTGAGCTCGATTTGAAAACGATGTGCACTTTTTAAACCGAATTGTTACTATGGATCAGACTTGGGTACATTTCTGCGATCCAGAAACAAGACTTAAGAAGTTTCGTGTCCAAAAATCTGTTGGAAAAGTTCTTGCTTCCGTTTTTTGGGATTGCCATGGAGTATTCATGATTGATTTTTTGGATAAGGGTAGAACAATAATTGGAGATTACTATTCGACATTACTGACCACTCTACGGGAAAAAATTAAAGATAAAAGACGCGGAAGCTATCCAAAGGTGTTTTGTTTTTGCAGGACAACGCCCCTGCACACAAATCTCATGTTGCCATGCAAAAAATTCGTGATTTAGGGTTTTAATGACTAGAACACCCCCCTTATTCACCAGATTTGGCTCCGTCCGACTATCATCTCTTTCCTCAACTGAAAAAAAGTTTGAAAGGTCGTAAATTTTCTTCCATCGAGGAGGTAATAAAAGCTGTGGAGGTCTGGTTTGCAGAGCAAGAAGAATTTTTTTTTTGAAAGGTCTAGAGACGTTGCAGGTTCGCTGTAATAAATGTATCCAATTAAGAGGAGAATATTTGAGTAATAAAATATTTTGACATTGAAATTTTGTTTGGTTCTATAGTAGGCTAAGGATTTTTCAATATATCCTCGTATATGTTGTGAGAAAGTTGCATTATGCGACTATGGCACACAGGAAATTATGTCTGTTCTCAGGACATACATTCAGTTTTTCGCAAATATCTCCAGTTATAGGCAAATGAAATGTTATGACTTTTAGGATGAGTATCGATGAGCCTAACTGATGTTAAACACTCATTTGTCCATTCACTTGTTTAAAGAAAATATGAAGGAAATTATGCCCACATACCATCGTACTAAGCCACTGGTTTAAGAAAATTATAAATTTGAACTTCAAATTATCACATCGATAAACCTAGATCGCTGTACCAGGTGTCAGTTTTTTTCGTTATGGAGTTTTGAAAAAAAAACCCAATTTTTTTCGTACTTTCGACACCCTCTATCTTAGAGAGAATGCATTTTAGGACACACATTGATATAAACTTTCCACCTCAAAATGAGGTGAGGAATCTGTATTCGGAGTTTGTCGGTTTTATTCTGACTCACCCTGTATAGTCTGATCAACAAGTCGAAAAACGTCAAAAATAGAGATAAAGCCCCTAAAAAATAAAAATAAGTCATTGTATTCGGTATGACCACTAGAAAAACGATTTTTAAGGATTTTACCGCACGTTAAAATTGCGATTGTTATTAACAAAATAAGATGAAAAAAAGGTATTTAGTTTTATTTTAATAACTCAGATACTATCAATAAAAATGTCAAGACTCCCGGAACTCTATCTCCATTATTTATAATTTTAATTTAACGCTGAAAATAGTGCTCCGCGAAGCCGTTACAGCACGGGCTCACCACTGCAAAAGACAGAATATCTCAGAATAGTCATTTTCCTACCAAGTGCGGAATGTGATACTTTTCCGCACGCGACTGCCGTTGACCCGAACGATGCGAAGCGGAGTTCGGGCAAGCAGTCAAGGGCGGGAAAGACACTTTACGCATGAATTAGGAACATTATTTTTTCTACGACCGCATAAAGATTCAAAAAGCACATTGAAAATATATATTTTATTTCAACATACAAAACATTCCATGAAAATCAACTAATTATTATTGATATTAATGTTGAAAACACAATTTGTTGCATTCTGCAAATGCGTCAGAATAGCCGGTCCAGAGTAGTTAGTTGGTGGTAACTGGCTGTTAAGAGTAACACTCGTAGATTGCAAAGTGCATGAAGATGACGGAGACGGCATCGGTTGCAAGTTGCCAGTACATGAAAGAATTTCATTCGAGATGGTTTTCTTCTGTTCTACGGAGTCCTCCAAATAACTCTCAGCAACAGCAGTTGACATCCAGCCTCCAAGACGTTTTATGTTGGTTATCCCTTCGCCTGAATCTGCTAGAAACGTTGCCGAGGATCCTCTAAAACTGTGACCTGTGTAACGTTCTGGGTTAGGTAGGCCTAAGTAGGTAGCGATCTCTGCCGGCATTTTACCAAATGTGTTTACGCCTACGCACTGAACAGAACATTTGCCTTTTTTGTAATTGATAAAAAAAAGACGGTGCGTGGTGGTAGGAGGCAGTAAATTTGCATACTTTCTATAGTTTCATAAAGGTTCTATTATTTATATCTTCAGATATAACAAAGGATCTTGAGGTATGGTTTTTCGAATCGGAAATTTTCACAATAATTAGGTTTCCTTTATCTTGAATATCGTCAAGCGTGATTTTCACAAGCTCCGCTCTGCGAAGAGCACCGGCTAAAGCAAAAATGGTACTTACTTCAATCATAAGATATATCTCATCAGGGGCTAGCATAAACTTGGATATGTCTTCTTTGGTAAAAATCTGTGCTTTATGTGGTCGAAAACCAACATTTTGCTTTTTTAGGAACGATGTCAATTTATGAAACTTGCTTATGTCCAGGTTTTGTTTTATTTTAACTAAACATTTCACCATCTAGTAACGCGACCATAGGGTATTGGATTTCGGTACCTTACTCAGCTCGAAAAAATACGCCAAAAAAACATCTTCTCTGAAGCTATTCATTCCGTTTTCCTTACACCAGTTTAAAAATTGGTTGTATTGCTGTTCGTATCTTTCTCGTGATTTACTTGGTAACAGGTCTGAATTTACCTCATCTGCGGCCTTTAATATTGCTTCTGGAAGCTCTTCGTCTGACGAATCCATTAAAATATTGCTTTTATTGAAAATAATTTGAAAAATGCCAGAATCGGACACTTCGACAACGCAAGTTTCGAAGCGAGTTTTCCCGCACTAGTGCGGGGAAAGTGACACTTTCTAAACTAAAATGAGTGCGGGAAAGTGGGTAAAAACGCACGGTCGTAGAAAAAATAATTTTTCTATAGCATTAAATGGTAATTTAAAACTTTGACTAAATTATGGTATCATGTGAATATTTGAAAGTATTGGAAAAAATGTGTTAGTCTATTATTCAAAAAGTTTTTATAAATAACGACGTAAAAGTTTAAATAATTGACTTATAAATTGTTGGCTTCCAGGAGTCCTTCTAATATAATAATATAATAAAAGTTTGTAATTTTGTTTATAATAATTTTTTGTATCTAAAGAAAAATTAAATATCCGAAAAATGAATAATTTTTTTAGGAAAGTTTTATTATTGCTGTTTATACATGTAATAATGGCAGTAATTAATAATGGTTACAATTTTTGACGTTATTTGTTTAAAAATTAGTTATAAACATTTTATATAATATTTAAGAAAAATGCTGGTCTGGAAAAATGAAGATTCAATAAAAAATTGTTCTTAAATATTTTTTTATATATTTCGATTGTTTAAATAATTAGTTAGGAAATTATTTCCTTGTGAAAAGTCATAATTTGTACTCATAATTTGTTAAGTTAATAAACAATGAAACTATTTATAAAGATTTTTTTTGTTCACCAATTGAGAAGTAGAAATTATGATTTTCAAGAAGGAAATCATTTCTTAACTAATTTATTATTTAAACAATCGAAATATAAAAAAGACGATTATAACCATTCAAAAAATGTATTTAAGAAAAAAAATCTGTTTTTGAATCATTGTTTCTTCAGGACAGCATTATAGAAATAAAAAAAATTCTTAAATATCACATTTGTTTATAACTAATTTATAAACAAATGACGTCGACAAATTGTAACTAGTATTAATTATTGAAATTGTTAGATGTAAAAACAGCAATAATAAAACATTCGTAAAAAAATATTTAATACATTTTTTTGGTTACCTATTTAATTTTTCTTTAGTTATAAAAAATTATAATAAATGTAAGAATAAACTTTTATAAACTTTTATCATGTGAGCTTGTTGAGTAGGTATATTGGAAGGACTCCAGAAAGCCAACAATTTATAGGTCAATTATTTAAACTTTTGTTAATCAACAATACTATAACTTACATACTAACATCTTTTTTTTCCAGTGGGGATTTATTCTTTTAATTGTTCACATGATATTACAATTTATTCGAAATTTTAAGTTAACATATAATGCTATAGAAAAATTATTTTCTGTAAATGCTGTCATTTGCAGCGGTGCGCCCTTGCTTTGACGGCCTCGCGGAGCACTATTATCATTGTTAAATTAAAATTATGAATAATAGAGATACAGTTCCGAGAGTCTGGACATTTTTATAGAAAATTTTCTCCTTTTCGCGGAATTTTTTTGAAAATTTCTTAAATATTAATAGTTTTTGACAGAAAAAAACAGAAAACTAATTACATTTTTTTTTCATCTTATTTTGTTAATAACAATCACAATTTTTACGTGTGGTGAAATCCTCAAAAATAATTCTTCTAGTGGTTATTCCGAGGTTATTTCGAGGAGCTTCATCTCTATTTTTCACGTTTTTCAACTTGTTGATCAGACTTATAATAAATTATCATTTTGGAAGTGTTAATGAAAGACTTATGAAATGAAATAGCGTCAGAAACTTGCATTCTTGAATTTGTTTCAATATCTAGAGATTCCTAGGTATAATAATAAACCTTTATCTAAATGGCTCAATAAATAAATACTGAATTCTATTTAAAAAACTACAACTTTGGTATATTTCGGTTTTTAGGTACACTCTGTGAATTCCAAACTATTTTTGAACTGCACAGACATATTTGAAAATTATTAAATGGTATTTTCAAAATTTAAAAAAATGTGCAAGCTGTAGATAAAAATAAGAGGCACTTTTCAGACAAAATAAAAGACGCAAACGGTCTACACTACTTTTCATAAGACAGTTCGTAAATGAAAACCCCGGTTTTCGTCCCAGCAAAATCGCCTTTTTTTTTTGTTAAAATTGTTTTTTCCGTTAACCAGCTGTCGTCCCCTTGCGAACGGCAGCACTCAAAAGTTGAAACTTGTGCGAGCCGAGGATTAACGAGGTCTTACCTTTTTACGTGCGATTCCTAGCACTTTCTCGGGCAATCAGAAAAAATTCTGCAGTCGCCATGGTTTTGAACCACCGCCGATTTAAACAAGAAATAGTGAAAAAAATTACATTTTTTTTGCAAATATCTCAGAAAGTATCGAAGGAATCGTTTTATAGTCAAAGGAACTTTTTTAGAACCTACTAAATGTTTTTAAAGAGATCGGTGCATTTTTCACTGAGAAAATCCGGGAAAACCTCGAAAAAGACACCATTTTTTCAAAACTTCATGATTTTTATACATCTGAAGCTCGACAAACAATACTGCGGAAACTGATAGATAATAATATGTGTTTCAACTGTGCGCAAGGTGGTTTCTGTCCGTTGTGTAGTTTTTGCACAATCGCGTTATAAACAATTTAAGGACAAATCTTTCTAATTCGCCGATTTAAGAAAAGTAGAGATCAATACCTATAATTTATATATTTTGTATTTTCATCTGAGAGGTGGGAAATGTGTTGAAAATGTCACTGGAATATACTCTAAATGCTTCAAAGTGCACTCGAAGTCGCCCGAACTCAACTCGAGTTAACTTCAGTGAAACTTCGGGTGATTTCGGACGCACTTTGACATCTTCCACATATTTTTCACCACTCAGGTGAAAATCTAAAATAAACAAATTGTAGATATTGATCTATACTTCCAGATGCCGTTTACAGAATTCGAATACGACGATTTCCCTTAAATCGGCGCATCTTGCAAGATGTACTCTTAAATTGTTTATAAGGCGATTGTGCAAAAACTACACATCGGACAGAAAACATCTTGCGCATAGTTGAACCACATGTTTTCATCTATCAGTTTCCGCAATATTGTTTGTCCAGCTTCAGATTTATAAAAATTATAAATTTTTGAAAAATTGCCTCTTTTTCGAGGTTTTCCCGGATTTTCTCACTGGAAAATCCATTTTGTAGATTTTATAAATCTCTACAAAAATTCCATTGATTGTAAATTGTTAATGAAAACTGGGCTTATAAAAATTAGCTTAAAAAACCTCTGACTATATCTTGGTCTCATATGTAGGCACGCCTCTGTCCATCAATTCATCGTATCGCTTGATGATTTCAGGATTATCGACATGAGTAATAACGGCATCACAGACATAAAAGGCAAAGCATTCCACCACGTTACGGGCGTAACTCGTCTTATACTCAATCACAACAACATCTCTATATCCGCAGGGTACGACAAAAACTACCATCATCCGCGAGTATTTTCCAACTTCGTCAATCTGCAGGAGTTGCACCTGACAAATGCCTTCGCCGACAACACTGACGCTGACCTAGCGGACGATTTGCACGATATTTTCGTGTATAGTAACCTGACCAAGCTGTTCAAGCTTCATTTGGAGCAGAACGAGATAGTCAACTTCAAAGATGATAGAGTGTTTTGCGATCTGCCAGATATACACGACTTGTATCTAGGTAAGTTGGATTATTAGAATGTATTTTACTCCCAATATAATAGGTATACGGCACTTTAACAAGGAAGTAGATTTTACCAATGACGATAAGTAATTGAAAATATGATTATAGTAAAAAAATTGTTATTTCCGTCAACCGATTGCACCCCTACGCGCAACCCTCGGAAGTCTTCGAGAGACTTGTGTGAGCTAGGGAAGACGCAGCCCTTACCTTTTAACGTGTGATGTCATGCACGAGACCGGTGAATCGGTGGATCGAACCCACGACCCCACGCTTGCGAGGCGACCACCACGGCCCATAAACATACTACTTTGCACGTAGTAGGTAGGATTAATGCCGAGGCCTCACAGAGCGCTATGCTAGATTTGCCATGTACGCTATGTTCGCTACGTACGCGACTATTGCTATGTACGCGATGTTGTCTTCGTCCGCGATGTTTGCTACGTACGCAATGATTGCTACGTAGGCGATGTTCGCATACCTACTAGATACGATGAAAAATGAAAATTCACGGGACAATAGTTTACACATTAAGTTCGATACAGACCAATACTGAGATAAAATTATTAAAACCAAACGTGAAGCAGTATAGTTTTTTTAATAGCACAGAAAAGCAATTGTGTTCAAAAAATATGTAAATATATAGCAGGTCCCTTCGGAATGGACCTTTACATTTACGAAAAATAAATTGCAAAACTCGTTTAAATCGATAGTTTCTAGTCTGAAACGTCCATTTAACAAAGAGTTCCACTAAATTTCTTTAATTTTGAAAAAATATCACATTTGAAAGTGTGCCGCTGACGTCACATTCATCGGAAACACCCCCCACCATAATCCACGTTTCGAAACAGGCAATACCGTTCTCCTTAAAAATACAGCTTCTAGCTTGATATAAGCCATTGGGAAATAATTAAAATGTTATCACTTGATCAAGAAAAAAATCCACATATTACCTATTTTTATTTATTTATAGTTTTCAAATTTTCTGAACGGACCATCCTTTTGATGAGAAACGAGCATTGGCAATACCGCAAATCGTAATAACGTGCTCATTATTCATCGGGTGAAATCAAATCAGATATAGCAATGTCTATGATTTCATTGTGACTTTCATCTCTTTGAATTTGGTTTTTCAAGTATATTTTTCTGAATCTCTACTAGTACCTAAATATTTTTGATAGTTCAAGGTCTTTTTTGCAATGATTGATATTTTAAATCATTCTTTGAACTCTGCTTTGAATACAATAATAACATAACCTAATGTACTCACTTGGAAATGTTCTTCACAATAACATATATCCGCTTTTACACAGGGTTTATTCACTGCTTAGAAACACATTTCATCTTTAGGTACAGAAAAAAATTGTATATTAGAATTTTCACTGGAGTTCAGACAACCGGGTACATAGCACTTTTTCGACATGTTCACTTTGTTGCAGGGATACAGATACAGGAATCAAAAGAATTTTAGAATACTAACAACAGAAACTTTCAAAACGTTGGAAACCGCATCAACCTCAAATAAGAAATCACGTAGGGCCTGTTCGTGTGCAACATACATATTTTATGGAACTGATTGACTTGTGTCCAATTTTAATGTAAGCTAACGAGTTAAACAGAGACAAACGATTCTTATTGGTTTGCTCCGTGAAACAGACGAACGAATCCGTCTGTTACCAAATGACAACTGTCATACGACACATTATATTTAAATGAGTATTTGGTGCACAACTTTAACAACGTTGTCAAGTCTAGGTTTGATGAACGTGATGTCACGAATCACTTTTCTTCTGATTATAGAGAAACTAGCGGTCAGAAAAAATTTGTAATATTAGCGTATATCCTTTCTCATTACAGTGTTTTCTCATATCTCGTGGAAAGGTCCTGACTAACCTAGTCGAAATAGGCCGAGATTATTTTTTCAATATCTCTTCTAGTATTGAGGCTGTATTGGTGGAGAGTTTCTATCATTTCACTAAGAAATATTCTTTATAGGTTGGTTTTTCATCGAGGAGATGGGGTTTGTGAAATTAAAAAGATTACCATTTTCTCTAGAATGTTCTACTAGAGCAGTGGAATTTGTGACATTGAGTTCCTATCATGTTTAGATATACTTTTTTTTTTCAAATATCGGCCAGTTTGACCATTATAGCACTGCGGCGAATTATTACAGTTAATTCTATAGGTTTCATTGAAAGTTAGTGGACGTTTTAGATTTTTAGAGAGAACAATTTTTTTTTCAACGTTGTTGTCGTTTGAGAACGCCAATTTGGATTTTTTTTCGTTCAAAATTGTCACATTGTTGCATTCTTCAATTATGTAATGGTGTGACTATTTCTCGTGCGTGGACACTGAATATATTTTTTGGTCATAAACCTGTCATGGGCATGGCATGTTATTAATAAATCATTAATATCCATACTTGCATGCACAGAAAATCTTTGAATATAAAATGTATCGCATGTTGAGTTTTTTTCGAATCATCTGCGACTGAAAGACAAACTGAGTCGCTATTGTCCATCGTTCAAGATAACCTCTTGGAAAGTATTCATGTTGAAAAGGGAAATATTCTCAGTTCATAAGATACAATTTTCAATTTCGGATTTATTTTTCAGGTGCCTTTTCACAATATCTATCAGATATTGTAGCCGGGGAAGTGGTTTTATTCTGATAGATACTACAAAAAATAACTAAAATTTTATTGTAGGGTTTTCCATTTTCAGAGGAGTCTGTTTTTTCAATTTTCAATTGAGACTGTTTGCATTTTCAACATGAATACCTTCGAAGAGGTTATTTCGAGTGATGGAAAATAGCGACTTTAGTTTGTCTTTCAGTCGCAGATGATTCCACATCTGATTTTATGAACATCCTGTTCATATTTTCGAAAATAATCAATATATCATACCTTTCGGATTCAAAGACTTTCAACGCATACAAGTATGAATAATATTGATTTATCGATGACATACATAAAAACTCAAATATCATAAAAACTATTTATGATACAAGTGTGATTTTTTTGCATGAGCGTGTAGTTTGTTAAATGAGGCGAAGCCGAGTTCAATAAAACATATGAGTACAAAAAAGCTCCTTGCGAAAATGTATCATACAAAATTTTTTCTTCGACAGTATTGTTTCGCTCGACTTTACGAAAGCGCTGAACGGACACGCAGAAAACATATTATAGTTGTCAGTTCAAACTGACACTTAGTAGAATTGTCAGTTTAAACTGGC
Organism: Chrysolina oricalcia; assembly: GCA_944452925.2. Classification (NCBI taxonomy): domain Eukaryota; kingdom Metazoa; phylum Arthropoda; class Insecta; order Coleoptera; family Chrysomelidae; genus Chrysolina; species Chrysolina oricalcia. Next base: position 34,238,090 of record OX101825.2, on the reverse strand, counting down.
AAATATTCATAATTGCCAATTTGACAATTATTCATAATGAAGAATGTCAGTGGGTCTGATAAATGACTTGAAACTTTATGAGCGTGTAGCCAAGATGTTTAAAAATATACCTGTTTTTGTTTTATTTAAATCAAGCGAGTTGTGTTCGGGCGAGCGCGCCATGCTCGCGTGACGTCATTATACAACGCAACGTTCTCACCGTACCCTCATTCATTGCTTTGCTATCGGATGTTCCATATGTTCGATCACAATAACGTTTTTAATATAAGTGTTTATATGAATTAGAGTTATTAGAATAGAAAATTTGAAAATAAAACAGTCTGGGCTTATTTTGGACAGCAAATAGTAGATATTTGGTGTTTCACCTGATGGACTCACAAATGAGTATTTCATTGAAATAAATTATCCATACAAAGAGAAAACAATAAACCTGCATCACGAAAATGAAAAAATAGGCACATAGTATTATGCTCAAATACAAGCACAAATGCATATGAGTGGAAAAAAGGAGTATATTGTTTTGCGCACGTGGATTTTGAGAGTACAAAGCAGGATGATGAAATGAAGTACCGTACGATAAAGATTTTTGTTAAAATATATTTAAACAATGTGAAATATTTTGGAGAGACAACATCTACGATGAATAAATACAAGAAATTGAAGTAAATAAGGAATTGGTGGAATTAAGGAATTGGTGTTCGTCTTGAATTTTTGCAGACTGCATGCCTCAGGGAACACCTCCCAAGGCAGTGAGTTCCAAAGCTTTGCCGTTCGAAGGACGAACGAGCCCTGGGAATGAGATGTTTGGCATGCCTCCAAAGTGACGAAAAAGGGATGTGAAGACTGAACTCAAAGGGTCACTCTCGATGGGATATTTAACGGTGGAACGATTGATGATAGTTCAGAAGAGCATAAATCTAAAACTTCGAATTAGGCCGATAGCTCTTTTTTCCTATATATCATGTTGCGTACTTGTAATTGAAGAGGAATCGGTTGAACTGGAAGTCTGTTCTTCGTTCTTTTTCGTCTTAAAATATTTTTCTTCAGTGATTGTTGCTTTCTAGCTAATTTTATTTTTCAATTTTACCATTACAGCTTTGTGATTTATAGACTTTTTCATGCTTTGATTATTGTTTTCATCTATAATAGAGTTTCTATCACATCATCTTGAAAACATGCAACAAATACCTCCTCTGGTATGACTATTGTTGTGAAAGTTCTCAAAAATATTTAGTTCCGTGTGTTTATGTACTGCAGACCTTTAAGGCTCCACGTTAATTGGTTTTTGGCATTCAAATTTATGTGGAATAACTCCATGTCACTTTCAATCTGGAAAAAAGAAAAAATGAATGTGATAATAGGTGAAACGTCCATTATTTAACCAAAGTACCTAAAAGAAAAACTTACTCTTTAAAACACTCACTCTGGCAAACAATCACAATAAAATTTAAAAAAAACGTTTTCAACCTTTGATCCACATAAAGTACAAAAAATGTATCCTTTATCAAATATATTCCGACCTACGTTTGTCACGTGTACTGCAGTAAGATATACTTACATCAAAATGATCTTCGCAATAAAAGACAACTTCTGGTTCCGGGTAGATCAGCCCTTTTCATGATTTGCATCAATTTCATTCGACTTTTAGGTTCGAAAGGGACAATAAAAAAACTTTTCGGGTGCATTTTTAGTTGTATTTAAATACTTTGGCACAATACACGATTTTCTATTTTCTGGATTCGACATGTTGATCCATTTTAGACGCAAACTTCAAATACACATGTAGAGGCAGAGCTCGCACTGACCGACCGTTGTAAAGTGACGTCACAGCTGCCGATGACTTCGGTCGTCGCACGCCTAGCCAAACAATTAAATATCTCGGAAACTAAAAGACGTATAAAAAAAATCACGGTATTTTTTCATTAAAAATAAAAAATTGGTGATATTCTTCATTGTCAGTTCAAACTGGCAATTATGTATAATTGTCAGTTCAAAATTGCAATTATACATAATTGCCAGTTTAAAACTGGGAGTTACAGGATTTTCCTTTCCTAGTTTAGGAGAGACATCAGTTTCGTTGGTGATAGGCATGCTTGGTTTTATCTGATCAGCGAATCTCTTCCATATCTGTCCGTTAACGCGTACCAGATAATTCAGTGGACCGTCTTTCCTAACTATTACAGCAAATTTCTGTTTCCATTCATTTTGTTATAATTTCGAACTACGACCGACTGACCTTCAAAATTCATAGCGCCTTTATACCGAAGTGGATTCTGTTTATATCTTTCCTCATCAACCAAGTTTGGTTTTGTCAAATCCAAAATTGTTCGTATATCTCTCTTCAGCAACAAAGAGGATAGTGACAAACCCATTGTTGCGTTAGAAGTTTTCCTATATTGTAGGAGGAAATTTGATAACTTCAAGGTCAGAGTTCCAGGATCATTGACGATCTGCACATACCTTTCGATCTGACCATTTGTAGAGGGGTGGTAGGGAGCAATGAGTTTATGATGCATTCCATTACCTTTCAAAAAAAAATTAATTCTCTTGACTATAGACAATGGAGGACCAAATCTGGCAAATTCTTTTCTTAACTCCTCTTTTGTATTGAAGGAAATAATCGATGTATAGACCTCAGGCAATTTCGAAAATGCATCTACGACTAAAACAAAATTTTTATTCAGGAATGGGCTAGCAAAATCAATAAGTAATCAATAATATACAGTATCCTAGTTAGCTTCTTTCTATATTTCATAATATTCGTTACACGTTCTAGTCATATTTTCGATATCTCTATCGATATACAACCACCAAACAAAATTTCTAGCCAAAGTTTTTATCTTTATCATACATATGTGTCATATTTGCAATGTACTAAGAATACTGTTCCTGGGTGATGATGGTATAACACTTCTGATACCTTTCATCATACAACCTTGTTCCAAACTGAATTTATTTCCGTATCTTGAAAATTCTGTATATTTCCATGGGTGGCCTATCTGCAATTTCTTTAACCGTACCTCGTGCGATTTCCCTATGACTAATTGGAAGTACAGACATATTTTCCAATTGAAAAATGGTAACATCATTCTGAAATTTTTCTATTCTGGTCTTACTTTCTTTAGGAGGTCGGAACAAAGCATCAACATTTTCATGTTATTTTGTTGATACGATTTCATAGTCAAAATTTTGTGAAAATTGTTGCTGTCAACTAACTTGAATTTTCTTTCGTAACATAATCTAAAGAACTTTTTCATTACCCAAAAATTGCAGTTGCTTCTTTTTCAATCTGAATAATTCCGTTCTGCAGCCGGTAGCAAAATATGGGAGACTATTTCTTCAATTCCAAAAGGAATGTCATTTGTAGCGAGCACTCGAGGAAGATTCCGTTCATGTGGGCACAGTGCTTCATCTGATGTGATTTCCTCTTTTATTAGTTTGAAAGCCTCTACACAGTCCTTTGACCAGACAAAGTATCTTTCTTTTTGCAGCAATTTGTAAAACGGATTCATTTTCATTTCTAAATTTTTTTCATAATAATTAACGAAACACTACCAACTCTTCAGTTCCGACACATCAGAGGGTTGTGGTGAATTTTTTACCGCTTCTACCTTCTCCTTCATTTCAGTGAGACCATAAGTTGTAATCTTGTATCCTAAATAGTTTATGGAAGAATTGGAAAACCAACTTTTTCGGATTAGGCCACCAACCCGCAATTTCGACAGAACTGTACGAAGACGTTGTATATGTTCTTCAAATGTTTGATATTACAAAAATGTGCTTCATTTCATTTCAACTGTCTGAATGAAAATTAAAACTTTCACTTTCGGATTCTTCTTTCAAGTTAGGGTTTTTTCACAATATCTATCAGATGTAGTTTAATATCCGACGTGGCCTTAGCTAGGGAAGCAGTTTTTTATTAGATTTTACAAGGTTTTTTCCATTTACAGCTGGACCCATTTTTTCAATTTTCAACTGAGAATGTTTCCCGTTTCTTCGAGAGTGGTTTCACACAAACGGCATTTTGTTATATTTTGTTGCCAAATTACGTTAAGTTTGGTTTGTTATTTTGTAGATTTTTTTTTCAATCTGTGATGGAGGGTAATTGTATTTTAAAATAATTTTTTTGAATTGTTCCAGATTCTTTTTTAAGGTATTCTGGGTAAGAGATTTTATGAGCACTCGTGTTTTCAAGTTTCTTATGTTTCTTATGTATTTTGGTTGTTAATTATGGCTCGAGAAATAGTTGACGAATCTTTCTGAGAAAGGTGGTTTGTGATACCACTCTACTTCCATAAAATTCCAAACAACACCTGGAATCAATTTCCTTTTACGTATCGTTTATTTTGCACAATGATAACATTTAAAAAAATGCTTCTTCTCATTGTCACTGACACATGGCATCCTGTTTGTTAACATTATGAACAAAATCTGAAAACATACCATACGTAGCTTTTGGTGTGGCCACAGGTCATAGCGAACGTAGCGAACATAGCGTACATAGCATATCTCTGTAGCATCGGCATAACAAGGTAGGGACTTTCTTGAAAATGTCAAATAACAAGACAGCATTTAACTTACAGGCGGTAAGCATGAATCTATCGAGTATACCAACTCTACAATTGACGTTTACTCCATAAGTCGACATTTGTAACTGGAGCAATCTCTACTTTATTCGGAATTTTTTCATGAGGTCGTTGAAAAATTATAATTGCATCGAGCTCTCATTGCATGAAAGTTATTTATAACTGTGAATATGACTGTTATAAGTAATTAACGTATTAAGGTAGTTTGGGATCAGGTTTTGAGTATTATTGTCATGCCATTTCAAAATAATCCGTATCTTAATTATTGCATCGTAAAATCATTCTGATACCCATTTTTGAAGCTTATGTAGAATGTGTAGGTTATTCATCAGACATAATAGATTGGAGCAGTAACCAAGATAGGCTATGAAATTGTTCTGTAGGTGATTAAAATTCAAAATAGAGTTGTATTGAAAGATATAGTCTATAGAAATATAACAATTTCAGCAGGGAGTTTCCAACGTTAATCTTTTGTCAATCATTATCCCAGATATTTAATTCCTTGAAACATTCTTTTCCATCGATATCCGTGTAAAATGGGATGGGATAGGATTTACCATACAATGAAAACAAATAATATATTTTTCCTTTACCACACTTTTTTATAAGAGTTTCGGGATGTGCATTTCAATAAACAAGTTATCTTTATCAGTATGATTTCTATACAGTATAGAAATGCGCATCTAGGAGTATGTACAAAAAAGTAATTATTTGATTCACTAGTTTGAAAAATTACTGTTATTACTAATGTAATTATAGATCTATAAGTAGTAATACGTGAGTATTACTTATATCGTGCACCTATTTCATTATCCATATTAATTTTTTGAGATAACATATGTCGGGTTTGACAACTTTGGCGTCTTTTCTGTAATGAGGTAAAAATACTGTTGTGACATTGTTTTGAGAAGAGATGGATTGCTATGAATGGTCCTGTTAAGTGGCTCCCTCGTTAACTAGATATGACACTCTTCGATTTCTATTTCTGCAGATTGCAGATAGAGGAGATTAACATAATCAAACAGAATAACATGAATGAACTACAAAATTCTCTTAGAACTGTAATGAATAGTATTGATGGCCGGACTGTATTAAAAACAACAGAAGGGCCCAAATATGTGGTCAACAAAATGGCGGTGTTTTTGAACGTTCAATACATCTTGGAAATTGAGTGATTCATCAAATCAGAATTATCATTATGATTTACAAATGAAATTGTTATATCTCGAAATGATTAAACATTGAATGATAAGTCAACAAACTTTTATTGACAGGACCGTCAGTACAAAAACATAGTCACTCGATCAAACGAGTAATATGTACAAAGTGGATGAACTAATATCAAAAATATAACATTCATCTTCCACTTGACTTTATCCATAAGTTCATCCTTCCAACAGGTCTGTTTACTCGGACACTTCTTCTGATTTGTACATTACTTTCGTTTTCTGAAGAATCCCGTTTCTATGCTACTTCAGCAATTTCTTGATTCTGTAGTTGTATACGAGTTTTCTTCTCTTAGCTCTCCTCTAATTTGAGGTTGAATTATTTCAGTTTGATCACCTGGTAATGTTGTATTTATAGGACCTGGTCTTTCTGGAAACTCTATAATAGGGTCATCCGATTCCTGTCCATCATCATCTTTCCTGACTACTGGTTTGACATTTGTTGTACGTGTTCGTCTCCAATGTTGTCCATTTACATCTATTACATACCGTAACAACCCAGCTTTCTGGACAATTCTGCCAAACTCCCACTTTCTATCCTTGTTCTGATAGTTACGAACTTTAACTGGTTCAACAATTGAAAATTCTTTTATATTTGTTTTTGAGTCGCATTTCAGCAAGTGAAGCTGAATAGTGTAGTTAGTACTGAGAGACAAGAAGTATCCAAGTTTGCTGTAATTGCCAAAGAATTTATTATTATTATTGCTCGGCGGGGCTGGCAAACGGCTGAAGTATAGGTAGTTCTGAGTAGAACCTTTCTGCTCTCCGCTGTCAGGTCTATCTCGTGAGTACTCCGGATCGTCTGATGAACTCCTGGAGATTCCTTACAAAGTTTCCCTGTGGGATAATATCTTCTGTACTGTAGTGTCCGAATAAGACATACATCCTCATGCGAGCCAGGGCTTCGCATTCGAACATTATGTGGGAGGCTGTTTCCTCTTCCTCCTCACAGAACCTGCATAGTGTAGAATCTTGGTGTATCCCTAGCATGTGCAGGTGTTTTCTCAGGTGGCAGTGCCCTGTTAGGAGTGCTACAACCTTTCTGAGAGAGTTCCGGCTAAATTCGAGGAGATGTCTTGTGAGCCGGTCGGTTGGTCATCATCATCTTCCCGTGAGTATTGCCGAAGGCGCTCTCCCAGGTTTGGTGATGGTTCCTAACCCATTACTTCGAGTCCTGCCTAATGTACCCAAACGGTATTCCGCAGGCTGGTTCCCTTGGATGCCACTGTGACTTGGTACCCAGACAAGTTTCACCTTGTTCTGTGCTCCTAGGTAACTGAGGTTTTTGTGAGTATCCCAAACTAGTTTGGAAGAAAACCTGCATGATTGACAGGGCCTTTATTGACGCCTGGCTGTCGGACAGAATGACTATGGGTTGGTTTCTCCGGCCACTCCTAAGAATCTCTCGGAAATAGCCATTACCTCGGCTAGGATTATTGAGGCTTGAGTGCCGAGGCTTAGACTAATGTCTTTCCTTGTTCTCTTTCCCAATATTCCTTTCCCTACTCCATTGCTTGTCTTAGAGCCATCTGTGTACCAGATTTGCCCTCTCGACAGCGTTGGTATTGCCTTCGATGTGACTTTCCCATCTTGTATTATGATGGTGTATATAGGAGTAGACTGGAGTCAATTTGTCCGACGGCATCTCAGATGTGTCTATTCTCGTCACCTCCGTTATGTTCGATTGGCCTTGGTTATTGTCCCTCTATTGTCCCAGGCACTTAAGTCTGGAAGCTTCTATCCTCGCCTCCGCTGCAATGTGCAAATGCAGAGGAGGGAGGTTGAGTATCACTTCCAGGCCAATCTTAGATGTGCTGGACATAGCACCACCCCAAGAATTACCAGTCTTTGTAAACCAGCCAGCTTTCCTCTGGTTGTCACTTGTTCAACCTTCGGCCACTGCCGCAGGGCTCTATACGTTATCGAGGGCCTCACTGTGGCTGTGTGAAGCCAAAGGGATTGTTTGTGTCCAAGTTCCCATGCTTTTCCAAAGGACAGCCTGGCCATCGTCAGTGCTGTCCTTACCCTTGTTAGCACTTTTCCAGATGTTTGTTCCAGGTGAACTTTAACCCCCGATATTTTGTCTCTCCTGACATCTGTAGGCTTTCACCAAAGATTCGAAGAGCTCTGTTGACCTCTAGGTTTCTCTTCCTGGTGAAAAGAACAATCGTGATTTTTTGAGGGTTGACCTTAAGGTTCTCCCTCATACACTACGTCTGTGCGTCTGTGAGGGCTGATTGCATCAGATCCATACAGACCCCCTTATGCTTCCAATCATTGTTGAAAACAAACAGTTTTTTCTGATCATCATAATTATACTTAGCTAATACGGAATGATATGATGAGGTCCCCACGGAGTCGACGTTGGTCAAAAGGTACCAGTACTCAGTCTTTCGAGATAAGTTAGACGCACTTCACCAAAAGTCATGCGCGTGGCTCGACGCTGAACATTTTCCATTTCCATTTTCCATCTCAATTTCGAGATAATTTTAATTTTTAGGTTAGAAATGCGAACACTGCTAGATTTTACTACAAAAAGTTTAAATGAATCAAACTTTCAGCAGCGTGACCCTGTATTTTCAGCGTCGTTGCCATTGATTTTCTTACAGTCATTATGTGAAACAGCCAGCTGCGTTCTTCGATCAGCATAAAACAATCATTCAAGATACGATAGGTGCACGTGACGCGCATGCGTATTTAGTAAGGTGAGAGAGACCAAGGAGACTAAACGTTATTTTACTAGGAGAGTTTAATCCCCATAAGACAATGGGGGCACTAATAGAAAGAGATGAAAGAACATTTGTGACGAAATGTGACGTAGTTGGACATGTCATGGCCGCCATTCTCCATAGACAGTGACGGACTAGCACACTCCGCACTCTTGGTATATGAGAGTTACATGTGACAGTTTTGTTTCTAGGTTCGAGTTCGACTCTGTACTCATGTCCAAGTACGTCACTATGACACGTCGATGTTACAAGATTCTGATTGGCTAGAGCGTATTAAACCCTCCTGTTAGTTTACTCTCTTTGGGGTGAGACGACGCCTTGGTCAAGTTGTGGAAAATTACACAATTGTGTTGAAATAGTATACAATTTGTGCATATCAAATAGAAAGTGCACAACGGGTGTAAAATGAGTTCAATGCGTTGTAGATGTTTTCCATATAGTAGATGAGCATATTTTTGTGTATTTTTAGGCAATGTGGAAGTGCATGAAAACTATACAAATTGACTTGCACAAATATTTATTGAATTTCACAAAACGCGTATGATGAAAGAATGGACAATTATGTAAAATATCTATACAACTGTGTCTTACACCACGTTGTGCATGAACCTGCTGCAGTCTTTTCTCTCTGTGCGGAAGTCGAGGAAAAATGGCGATATTTTGCAGACATCATCTTCAAATGTTCAGCAACAAAATGAAAAAGAGAATTGGCGGGAACACTCAAGGCACTATGTTAGAACCTGGTGTTGCCGTTTGGATTTACCAACCCTAGAGCAGAGATAAAAGGATATGTCCCAAGCTACAGAGAAATTGGACAGGCCCCTATGTCGTCATAGAGAAGATCAATCAATTGGTATACCGCTTCCAGCTTACTCCAAGGAGCAAACGCAAGGTTGTTCAAAAATGTAGACGTTTAGCAGAATACCGAGGATATGATCCCTCAAAATAGTTACAGAGGGAGAACCGAAATGGTGACGGTGTTATTTGGGACGGCATAACCTAGAGGAGGAGGGAGTAGTGTTACGAACCTGGCATTTGATGGAAACAGAGTGAATGGTGCTAGAAACATTTTGAAACCTTCTATAAATTTGATGTAAACATCTAGAAAATTCTTATTGTGAGAACAAAATTATAGAGAGTTCGTAATAATTGATAAGTACTTACCTGAGAGAATAAATTATTATTTATCTTGTATATTGACTTGAAGAAGCTACTGTGTTAGCGAAACATTTCGTGATTAAATAAAGTTTGTGAATATCGAATCGTTTTCTTCACTGTTCATTTCATTCATTGTCGCAATATTTTCGTGAATTCGGCATTGATCGACAGCTTTCGAAGTATTATAATGAATATTTAATGAACTCATTACTTCGTTGGATGACATTGAACATGAAGAAGGATGTTTGTTTTTAATAAAGGAATTTCAGAAGCGATATTCTGAGAAATTAAAAGACGCTGACGAATAACCGTAAATTCCCTGAATTAGTCTCAATAAAATAATTAGGAATTTGAGCTTTCGCATTGAGACAATGATGGGAAATACAGCATCTGTTCATTTCTGAGAATAATGTATGTAATATGAAAAATTCTAAACTCAGATTGCGCCTTGAATATAGCTATGACCGTACCACCAAGTAACGAAATACATTTCACTGAGATAAAATATACAGGATGATCACATAATTAGAAAACAGTTTTCATAATTATTGGTCATGAAGTACCTCCAGTGTTAATGGAATATTTTTGATACAAATAATGAGAATAATCATTTCCGGAAATTTAAATATTTGCTGACTAACCTTATACCGGGTCAGTCAACTCGATTCGATGCATGGGGATTTTGACATCAAAATATTGAAGACTGTCCAGTGGCGAATTCTGGGGATCAGTTCAATATAAAATTGTAGAACTCTGAAGTAATGTGATACTGTCTGGAAACTGGGGGGTGAACTGACTGGCAAAGGTCTTATATCTGATGCTTGAGTTGTTACAATGTCACGATAGTGAGTATAACAGGAAATGCATTTATATCATAATGATATTGTTGAAATTGTTATTTCCGTCAACCTGTTCCATCCCTACGCGCAACCCTCAGAAGTCTTCGGGAGACTTGTGCTAGCTAGGGAAAACGCATCCCATAACTTTTAACTTGTAATTCCACACACGAGACCGATGACCACGCTGGGAATTGAACCCATGAACCTATGCTTCACCAGCATGACCACCAAGGCCCATATGTTCTATGGTGTGCAGTGATTACTCTACAAGGTAGACCATAATTGCAAATTTTAATATCTTTGCTGTTTGTAGCTCATTCACTATTTTGAAGAGTCAAGAAGTGGCAATATTTTCCCTAGTTTGTTATTAAAAGTCTCTTTGAAATTGATTTTTTATGAGATAATTGAGAAAAGACAAGATCTGGGAAATACAGTAAAGGCTATTATTTAATATTTGAATTTTAACATTGCAGAATTAAAAAAAGCAAAGTCATTACTCAGTAAAAAAATTGAACTATTAGAAAGAAGTGATAAAAAGAAAAACAATATAATTTTTGGCTTACATCGTAATACAAAAGAAGTATCAGATCTATGACAGGAAATAAAAAACTTGATAGATATTGAGCTCACCGATTCTAACATAAACGACTTATATTCGCTAGGTCAGTCAGAAAACAGCACAATAAAGATAAAACTGCAAGAGTTTACTGTAATTGAACAAAAAAATCATTATCAAAAATCTAGTTGAAATATATAGAAAACGCAATAAGTTAATTGCTTAAGGCGTACACTACGAAATTTTCGAAATAAATTAACGGACTTGATATGGAAAACTCAATAAGCGTAGGAATTATAAAAAAATATAAATTGAAAAGTTATTGGATATAACCCTCAAAATGTTGTGCAACCGTAGACACGTGTTTCGAGCTTAAGCTCTCATCAGTACGGTAAAATCAAGTGCGAAGATGTACAACACTTGATTTCAAAGGCTATGGGAAGAAATGAAGTATGTAAGCCACATAAAACATTACAAGCGAGCAATTACATCAACAAAATGCGAAACAGGAAGTCTTCTAACGAAAAAACAGAACATTTCGAATGAATTCAATTCCACATAAGTATACCAAAATAAGAAAACAAATGGCGAGTAAAATCCCAATTTTATACCTCATAAAACAACAGTCCTGAACTCGTTTGTCCTTTTCCCAACTGATGGATCCCAAATTAAAAAAGCAATCAGAGATCTGAAACTCGACAAATCCATTGTATAGATGGGATCAAAGCCGAATTACAAAAATCTATCTACGTGTATCTCGAGATGCAATACTAGCTCTCACAAATGAAGTTTCATCAACTTTATATAGAAATGAGCCTAGTTCATTCGTTTTTATCGTTTTATCATTTTTATCGTTTTATAGTTTTTATCGCTTGAAACTGGAATACCCCAAGGTACTGTGGAATCTGACTTCGATTTCATAAAAAAGTAGTAAATAGTAAATTAGACAGAATTACATCCTCCCAGAAACAAACTTTGATATCAAATTTTAGATATTTGCCTTAAATTTCTGTTTTTGTGATAATGTTTGAAAAGAAAGATATTTCGATATTGTCGACATTAGTCGTTTCATTTAATAAGAGGAAATCCAAAAGCCTTGACAGGATAGAATCGAGCATTCCTGAGTGCATGAATATATCAGGCTACGGAGACATGTGTACTAAATTGTGATAAGTACGAGGATATATTGAAACATTCTTATCCTACTATATAGAACCAAACAAAATTTCAATGTCAAAATATTTTATTACTCAACATATTCTCCTCTTAATTGGATACATTTATTACAGTGAACCTGCAACGTCTCTAGACCTTTCAAAAAAAATATTTTTTCTTGCTCTGCAAACCAGACCTCCACAGCTTTTATTAGCTCCTCGTTTGAAGAAAATTTACTACCTTTTAAACTTTTTTTCAGTTGAGGGTAGAGATGATAGTCGGACGGAGCCAAATCTGGTGAATAAGGGGGGTGTTCTAGTAATTCAAACCCTAAATCACGAATTTTTTGCATGGCAACATGAGATTTGTGTGCAGGGACGTTGTCCTGCAAAAACAAAACACCTTTGGATAGCTTTCCGCGTCTTTTCTCTTTATTTTTTTTCCCGTAGGGTGGTCAGTAATGTCGAATAGTAATCTCCAGTTATTGTTCTACCCTTATCCAAAAAATCAATTATGATTACTCCATGGCAATCCCAAAAAACTGAAGCAAGAACTTTTCCAGCAAAATTTTGGACACAAAACTTCTTAGGTCTTGGAGAATCGGAGTATCGTCATTCCATCGATTGTTGCTTTGTTTCTGGATCGTAGAAATGTACCCAAATCTTATCCATAGTAACAATTCGGTTTAAGAAGTCTACATTGTTTTCAAACCGAGCACAGATCGAACGCGATGCTACTACCCTTGCACGCTTTTGGTCAACATTCAAACATTTGGGGATCCATTTTGCAGCAATTTTTCTCATATCCAAATTGACGTGAACTTTATGATGAACGCGTTCGTATGAAATATTCAGTGCTTCAGATGTCCGTTTTAGCCCAATTCGACGGTCTGTTAAAATCATGTCATGAACTGCATCGATATTTTTGGGGACTGACACAGAAACTGGCCTTCCCAATCGGTCATCATCTTCAATGAAAAATTTACCTCTTTTGAAGCTGCAATATAATTTTTCACGGTCGCATACGAAGGACATCGATCACCAAGGGTATTAAGCATATCTTCGTGAATCTGCTTACCTTTTAACCCTTTTAAATACAGGTACTTGATGATGGCTCGATACTCCAATTTTTAGATTTTCACAATTTCGGTGGACATATTTTTTCTTTTAATTTATTGCGTAACTCTGGTTTACTTTTTTGACGTCAAACTTTACACTGGTAACGCAATATTTTTTTTATGCAGGGAACTGGTCTAGGCTAACTAGATATCAGTACATCCTCGTAACTTCATGAATATGTTTGTATCCTCTTTTGAACAATATGAAAAAATATGTAGAAATTACTTTTGAAATATATAAACTCTCTTCATTGATATCCACGTTCCAATATTGTGTTTTTTAATTTAAAAATTATTCCTTTGATATCTATCATTCAACTAACTTTTTATATCCAGTATATCATTGGTTTGTTTTCACAACTAGATTATAGTATGTTGATGTTATTGAAATATGAACAGGATGTTCATAAAGTCAGATGTTGAATCATCTGCGACTGAAAGACAAACTTTAGTCGCTATTCTCCATCTTTCAAGATAACCTCTCTTGGAAGGGATTCATGTTGAAAAGGAAAACATTTTTAATTGAAAATTGAACCAAACATGACTCCTCTGGAAATGTAAAAAACCTACGATGAATTGAAGTTGCTTTTTTGTAATATCTAACGGAAAACAACTACTTCCCCGGCTCAAGCCACGCTGGACATTGAACTATATCTGATATATATTGTGAATAGACCCTTTATAACTTGAGAGAAAACAATTCTGAGAGTAAAAATTTGCATTTTCATTTAGATAGTTGAAATGAAATGGTGCTATTTTTTGTACTATCTAACAGAAAATAACTACTTCCCCTGCAATAGCCACGCTGGACATTGAACCTAACTTGAAAGAAAAACTCTGAAAGTGAAAATTTTAAATTTTATAGGTATTAATCTCCAATGGAAAGTGGACATTTAACAAATAATCAACTAAGTATGTGAAATAAAAACTACAAATAATGATAATTTCAGTTTGAATTGGTATTATTGACGTTTTTTTGGAGTTAATTTCATCGGCAAAAATTTAATGGACAAAAAATAAACAACTCTGACAATACAGTGTTTGGCATGTATGATGCGTTTCCTGGTTACTCTCAAATTATTTCAAAGTTGATTTGTTTTAATCTATGTCATGAAATGTACGAATTAAAATACAAAATAGGTATGGATGGATGGATCACTTGCTGAATATCAGAAAGGATATATAAGCTTTTTTAATTTCAGTTCATTTTGCTGTATGTATCTATTGTATCTATTCGGTATTTTTTTTGAGACCACGGAAAGTACCGTATACCGAGAAAACTTTTTCCGTGTGCTAGCCCGAAAAAGCCCATCTAACATTTCTACTAATAAAGATGAAAATAAGATGTTTTTAAAGAAGTATCATGAAAATAGTTTTTCATGAAACATATCGTAACTATTTGCTCTGTATTCTTTTTATTTTAGATAAAAAAAAATGTTTATTTTTTTCAAACGAAAAAAACTTGAAATCTTGAAATTCTCATATACTTTTTATATGATAGTGAATTTTATTTTTTCTCACCTTCCTAGCTTATTTACTAAAAACAAAAATAATTACAGGGCATCATTACTATCAGTTGCTTATGGATAACATAAATGTATATACAGTACGGAGCAAATGTATGGAATAAATTCGATAGATTTAAAAAAATAGGCGACTTTTGAAAAAAAAATTAAAAAATATGTGAGTTTTTATTTTAGAATACCCATCTCATGATAAACAAACAAGAAACGTTACGTCACCGGTGTTAGCGTGATGAGGTAATTGACGATTTTTTTAAATGCAAACAGGGTTCATGTGGCACCTTTTTCAGAAGGTCTACTATTTAACGGTATAATTATTCCAATATGTATTTATACAGGGTCAATCGAAATTATGTATTTAGAAGAATGAAATCACAATAAATGCTCATTCGTTGAACTAAATTATGCTGACCGACACTGAGAATAAAAACATGGTAGTATCTTCTATTGTTTTTGTTGATTCAGAATAAGAAATACTTACACTCTAGTTTGAAATTAGTCGATGTAATCGAAGTGAAGTGTCATTGAAGTGTTTAACATTATTTCTATAAAAATATTAATAAATCGCTTGTAATCTGGTAATGAGACTAACAGAAACCGAACGAATCGAATTTTTAATTATGATTGGCTGTGGAGATAAAGTTAGGACTGAGACAATCAATCAATCAATCAAAATATACTTTATTGTCGAAAGATGAACTCGTTGACAAAACCTTAATGAATAAGTAATGTGTTAATATAAAAAATAAATAAGTCTGGAATAACAAAGGTGCTATTGATGAGCAAACAAACATAAAACATAGAATTATAAATAAAATATATGTAAATATATAGACATACACATATATACACCCATACACACACAGATACATCTTGGATAAAAGAATAGTCACACTTCAAAAACTGTACAGTAGTTATAAATTAAATATGTAAACATAAATAAATAAATAAATTAAAACGACAATAAAATGGATGAAACCATAGCCATTACACTATTTTAGTAAACATGGAGAATATTTACAATGTACGTACACAATAGTTCAAAATTTAACATATTATTTTATATCTGTATGCCATCCATACATTTGTCAATGTACTCTTGAACGCTATAAAATACCTGTTCAATAAGAACTTGCTTAACAGCCTGTCTAAATGGATCAAGCGATTGAATATCTTTGATGTTTGTCGGAAGATAGTTATATATTTTGGCAGCATTATATATTATCGAATTTTTGATCAAATTTGATGATGGAATGGGTAGTACCAGCTTGTCATTTTGGCGAGTGAAGCCAACGACAACTTCTTAAGATGATTTGTTATTATTTACTAAGCATACAGTTTGCAGGATAAATAGAGAAGGAAGTGTAAGTAATTTTTGCTCATTGAATAAGGGTTTACAAGACACTCTAGGCTTAATTTTGCACAGATATCGGATAGCGCGCTTTTGAATAACAAATATTGCTTTGAAGTGCTGTTGGTTACAGGTGCCCCAGAATGACATGCCATACCTCAGATGAGATTCTATTATAGCGTGATACACAATTTTTGCGGTCAAAATACCCAATTCCTTCGACACCATCCGCAAAGCATAACATCCCAAAGCTAGTTTTTTTGCTCAGTATTTTAGTGTGGTTATTAAAATTAAGGTTGTTATCCAAGTTGATTCCAAGAAATTTGTTGGAAATTTTATTCGGGATAACATCATTACCCAAGGAAATGCCTGTTAAATTACAATTAAATGACATGAGGTTGGTTTTTTCTATATTGAAGGAGAGCAGATTGGAGTTGCACCACTCTCTTACACTGATAATATCTTGTGCTATTTTGTGTCAAAAATTGTTTTCATTGGTGTCATGCCACATGATAGTTGTATCATCTGCAAAAATTGTGAAAATGCCATCAGATTTGATGTAAGCAAGATCATTAAAATATAACAAGAAAAGTACTGGCCCTAGTACCGAGCCCCGAGGAACACCTTGCCTGACAAGGCCAATATCTGACAGAGTGTCAGTTCTCACAACTTGGTCACTCAGATATGATTCGATCCAGCTAATACTTTGGTTTCTGAACCCATAGTGCTGAAGTTTGCGCAGTAGTATTTCGTTGTTCACACAATCGAAAGCTTTCGACAAGTCACAGAAAACTGCTGCACATACCTTTTCCGAGTTTAACTCAGAATATTGTCGTGACTTGGGGTTGATTCACGACTAACTAGGTAGATACTGATCATTCATAGATTTAAAACACTTCAGAAAAATATAAAAACATTTATTTTCCTATGTACAAATATGCGATTTAGACGATTGAAATTAATGAAGGAAATAATCAATAAAGAATTAATGAATTAAAGAATTGAAGAATCTCTCCTAGACTGGTTACTTTTGTATAAATTATTTTAGAAAGATCTATACTTACAATACATATTGGCTTAAACAGTTTATGAACATTTTCCATTTATTTAATATCGAATCTTCCAAACTCCCCCCATAGCCCTCACTAGCTGCGGTCACGGCAGAACTCTAAATTCGACTCGACTCGACTACCAGATCGAACTATCGTGGCCTTTTTGAAAACTCTTGTTTGTGTTATGTTGAGGACAAGTTGTGTTTCAAAATAAAATATCTTCGCTCACGTACTGAATTGTAAAAAGGTTACCCACGTATTGAAATATAAAATATTTTAATGTACAGGATGTTCCATATATTTTTGACAATATCACCTTTTCAACAGATGGAAAATAGCATCCCCAGTATTCTTTTTGGATTGAGTGCCAAATTGATAATTATTAAGGATTTTGTGGGCAGATATAAAATTCACCAACCTAATTTTGACCAACTTTTCAATGATTTTTCCGAGGGTTGGAATGAGCGAAATAGGTCGGAAATTTGATGGATCTGTATTATCACCACCTTTGTGAAGTTGTATCACAACATTCAATTTTAGAAATTGTGGGTAGATGCCTTAGGCGAAGAAGTCATTGATGAGTTGGACTAGTAATTCCAGTGCAAAAATAGGCATATTCTCAAAAATTGTAATCAAAATGTTGTCGAAACCACAAGAAGGTTTATTTTTGATGTTTTATTGTGTCCAATAGCTCCTTTAAATTAGTCTGGTATAAAACGAATATTTCAGCGATATTTATATTTATGTCATTCATAAATGATAATGGATCAGGTGCTTCCACTATATTTTTTGACAGCTGGTCAGCTATGGAACAATAGCATTCATTCAGGCAGAAGTTCGTGAGATATTTAATAATGAGTACCCCAACCGAGAACCCGTTTCTCAATCAACAATTAGTAAAATTGAGAGAAAGTTTCAAGAAACAGGCCATGTTGAAGATCTGCCTGAAAGTGGTAGAAAATCAATTTCAGAAGCTCAAAAACTTGACGTGGAACTTACGTTCCAAGAAAACCACCATACCAGCTCGAGGCAAGTCGCAATGGATAATATTTTACACCAATCGACTGTTGTTAGAGTGTTGAAAAAAGGAAAGTGGCATCCGTATAAAGTTCATCTGGTCCAGAACTGTTAGAAGATGACTTTGATAGAAGAGTCGAATTCTGCGAAATCATGATGGAACACTGTAACAGAGATCGGAGTTCATACAAAATGTTCTATTTTCAGATGAAGCTACTTTTATGCTGAACGATCACGTAAATAGTCAGACGTATCGATACTGGGCAAGAGAAAATTCACATTGGATGGAGGAGCATATCACACAATATCTACAAAAAGTTAATGTTTGGGAAGGAATTTTAAACAACCAGGTAATGGGCCATACTTTTTTGAGGAAAGTGTAACTGGTGCTCTACACTTCCTTCGGGGTTATCTGGTGCCACAACTGAATCAACTATTTCCAAATAGAAATTATTTGTGGTTCCATCAGGATGGGACTCCCCACACTACGCCTTTGATATACGAACCTGGTTAAATACTGTTTTCCGAGGTGAGTGGATAGGAAGAAGAGGCCACCAAGGTCTCCGGAATTGACTCCTTTACACTTTTTTTATGGCGGTACTTGAAGAGCAAAGTTTACCAAAATCGACCAAATGATTTAGGGGAGTTGAAGGATCGCATCAGAACGGAGATTGCACAAATAACCCCCGAAGTTCTCGAAAACGTTAGATGAATTAACTGCCAGGCTTTCATATTGCAGCATTGCTGAAGGTTATCAATTTGAACATTTATTATAAGTTTTATTGTATTTCAAAGAATAGAAAGTTTTAATTTACCCGGTATCAATAAATAGTGAAATAATCATACCGTTGAATAGACGATTGGTAGACGTTTTGAATAAGGTGCCACATGACCCTGTTTATATTTAAAAAAATTGTCGATTATGTCATCACGCCATCACCGGTGAGGTAACGTCTCTCACATGTATATCATGAGATGGGCCATCGAGAATTAAAATTTACGTGTTTTTGGATTTCTTCCAAAATATTCCTATCTATTGAATTTCAAAGGACCCCGCAAACTCCTTATGGACTATGGGTCACAGTGGTTTTTTTGAATTTTTGGTATGATGTACTCCATGTTATTCTCAACCAATGTTCCCATAGCTCCAACCTAAAAAAAATGAACATTTTGCTACTAGGGGGCGTTGAAATCACACCTTGCGCAGATTAGACTAATTATTTTTCAATCTGGTAACAATTTTTTCACTTGTTTCATTATTGCTAATGTAACACATTATTGTGCTGTTCAAAAAAATTCTTACCCCTCCCCATCTCCCCCTCAACTCCTATTACGAAACGCAAAAAAATATTTCTCTAGTGCTTTTAAATGTATCGTCGAATATTCAAATAAGACTGAATAGGCAAATAGCAGTTTTTTATGATTATCCCCCCTCCCCCCGAAGGGCACAAAACGAAAAATTTTTGGTGGATTTTTCTGAATTTTCAATATTCAGTTCAAGTTATTTTGAATAGAAATTATTTGGGTGACAAACCCCAAAAATGAATAGTTTTGATGCTAGGGGGCGTTGAAATCATACCTTGCTCAGAATAGACTATTCATTGAGTAAGGTTATTCTGGACATTCATTGAGTAAGGTTATTCTGGACTTCCATTGTCTAAAAAAGAATAAAGAAAAATTCAATTCTCTGCAATTTTTAATCACGACGTTTCAACTATTAAAATCTACAGTCGTTATCAAGTGTATAATGCGACAATCTCAAGAATACTTCTTATATATGCTATGTATAATTTTGTGTCATTAGCCTAGGGGTAATTTGCCGGTATTCAGGTAAGCTTGTTAATTACAGTGCCGGGCCCCTCCGGTACAGCATTGTTAATTCTTATCGCAATTTCAATTGATCCATGCCACTAATTAAGGGTTTCCACATATAACGGATTTCTATGCTAGCTTGACTGAAGACTTTGTTGTTCATAATATATGCACTCTCTTTAAACTTCCTTCTATACCAGCCCTCTTCTTTATGGATGACTTCGGCTTCAGTCCATTTTATGTTGTGTTGGGTCGTCCAGACATGATCCGCTATCCCTGACTTTGATGTTTCTCCTCGTTGAGTGTTTCTCTTGTGTTCAGCGAGTCTAACGCTAAGTGGTCTCTTAGTTTCTCCAAGATAAGCTTCACCGCATTCACAAGGGATGCGGTAGATGCAGTTTTTGGAGTCAATGTCAGCGTTACGTGGTGTCGTCTTTGTGAGATGGCTGCGAATAGTATTTTGTAATTCGCCTTATTCTTTCCGATATACCTCTAACATACGGAACGCACAGGGTGGCTTGTGTCGGCTCGTCTGGTTTCTTGTTCTTATCCCCCCTGCGAGCTCTTCTATTCATTATTATAGACGGAAACAATATCTCTACGTATTTCAGTTTAGATTATGTGCTGAACAATTGTGTAATTTTTTATAAAAAAAATCTAAAACCTTCCCCTCACCACCAACCCCTATTTTAAATGACGAAAAAGATGAATTCTCGACTACTTGTAAATGCTATATCGTAATAAATGTTCAAATTCAAATTGTTGATGCCCTACTAAGAAGTCAGCGAAATCCACCAATTTTTTTTGAAGGTAGGGAAAGGTGAAATTAAACAACTGTACGATTTCCTCAATTTGAGCTGATTAAAGCATTTATTTTGATAAAGCATTCACAAGTAGTCGAAAATTAATTTAATTTGTGTTTCAAAACTGGGGTTGGGGTTAAGGGGAGGTTTAAGATTTTTTTTTATAAAAAATTACACAATTGTTTAGCATAATCTAAACTAAAATACGTAGAGATATTGTTTGCGCCTATAATAATTAATAGCCTATTCTGAGCAAGGTATGATTTACGCCCCCTAGCATCAAAACTATTCAATTTTGTAGTTTGTCAACCAATTAATTTCTATTCAAATTAACTTGAACTCCACCCTCTTGAAAATTCAGAAAAATCCACAGAAATATTTTCGTTTTGTGCCCTTCGGGGGGAGGGGGGATAATCATAAAAAACTGCTAGTTTCCTTATTCAGGCATATTCAAACATTCGACAATACCTTCAAAAGCACTCGAGAAATATTTATTTTGCGTTTCGTGATAGGAGTTTGGGGAGTTTGGGGGAAGAAGTGAGTATTTTTTTTATAAAACGGCACAATATTGTGCAATATTAGTAACAATGAAACAAGTGGAAATATTGTTAACGGATACAGAAATAAATAGTCTCATCTGCGATTACAACGCCCCCTAGCAGCAAAACTGTTTTTTTTTTGGGTAGGCGCAATGGTAACTTTGGTTGGGAATTACATGGAGTATATCATATCAAAAATTCAAAAAAATCGACCGGGACCCAAATTCCATAAGAAGTTTGCGGGATCCTTTATTCCATACATTTGCATCGCACTGAATGATAAAAAAAACATACAGGGCTTCTTGCAAAGATGGCTTGTTACGTATTTTTCCCTGCCGTTTACACCAATACTATCCTAACTGTTCCTGTACCGATGATTGTCCAGTGGAAAAGATAAAATCTCGCACTGATTTACCTTTTTTGTTTAGGTGATAACAACATCCCCAGCGTGAATTTCAATATCACGTGCCTGCCTAAGCTGCGCTACTTGGATTTGGAAGGTAATAACATCACCAAGTTTTCGCAACAAGACTTGGACAATTTCGACAAGCTCGCTCAACCGTACCGTTCCAACAACCTGGTAATAGAAATAGGCAACAACCCTTTTCGATGCGACAGCGCCATCAAAAACTTGTACGCCTGGTTGCACAGAACCAACGTAACGGTACGACATCTAGACACTCTCGAATGCCACCAAGCCAAGTACGGAAAGAAATACATCATGAATTTGAAGAACTTGGCGGAATCCAAACACGCTAAGATTTCCAAAGCGTTAACGGTACTCTTAGTGGTTCTAGTTATTATTCTTATAGCACTTTTGAGCGCCTATATTTACTTGAAGAAAGACAGCGTTAAGGGCAAATGGAGACCGATACTGGAAGCGGTGTCTAGGAAAGTTCAATACAATAAAATCGAATCTCAAGATGTGTGATAGTAATTTGTATATAAAGAAACTGACTTGACATTTTTGTGCTACGATGGTGTAAGACAATGTGCCGCTTTCCAAAATTTGATCGCAAACTCTACTGCCGCTGTACATAATATTGCTAAAACACATGTTTCATAATCAATAGTTTCAGGCGAACCTAAATCCTCTGGGCAACAGAGTCAACCCCCCCCCCCCTAATAAACTATTGAAGTGGGGACCGAATTATCTCTTTCGATTTCAGATCGGTTGGAATGTGTGGCAGAAAAGTTGAAGCAACTTTTGCTTAAGCGGAATAATGATCACGTCACAATTAGACATGGTCTAGAGCTGTGCCGAGCCCTGACAAAAAGAGCTCGCAGTGAGCCCACAAAAAAGTGCTCGCTAGCTCAAATCCTTCGGCACTGTCCATTGTGAAATGCTCGCGAGCACTGAGCACTTTCAGAAAGTGCTTAGAAATTTCGAGAACTAGGCACTTAGCCCTTTTGAATCATTTTGAAAATCAATACTGGATCATAACTCATCTCAATTTAATTTGTAATTCAGAATAATGACTAATAAATATGATCCAGGATGAAAATATTGTTATAGAACTTACCAGCAGCCCTTTGTACACAATAAATGCGAAAAATAGTTCAACAGAAAGATAAACTACTCACAAAAACAAAAAAACGATGTTTTATTTTTTTTGTATGATATCTCATATACAGGGTGTAATTTAACCTTTTGCACTTACGTGAAGGGGGGGAGGGGTGTTTTGAGGCTTGTTAGAACGAATGACGGGTGTGAAAAATGCGAAAAAATTTGCAGTTTTAAAATTTTGAGAAATGTTGGTCGACATTTTGGGAACCTCTATCCGTCATCCTTCCAGACCAGAAAAGGCAATTGCCTGCCGGTGAAGAATTAAGATTACCACGAAAAATGAGAAATAAAACTTTCTATGTTTTTATACCACTTCTATTTGTAACCAACGTTACTGCAGTTTCGTCCTATATTTCTCATTTTTCGTGATGATTTCCTACCACGTAGTAACGGCTACATCCATCAATTTAATTAAGATTACGTTTATAGAGGTCTAGAAAGTCTCTCACCCATAAATATGGGTTGCAAGCTGATGGAATAGGAACGAATACCAGCAAAATGCAAATAAACGGGCATCCCAGTATCCAAACTGGTACTTTGGTAGCCCAAGGCAGCACACAAGTAGCTGAAGACATAACAGATCACAAGTTAATCAACAAAACAGTTCAACAGTGGATTCACACAGGATTTGTTTTATGACCGGACCATGACTGGACATTTTACATTTTGCATAGACAGCGACAACAGGGGTGCAATTACGAACACTAGATCCGTCGTTAGTTTGACATATGTCAGATTTGAGCTATTATGAAAACCAATACAATTCAAAATAAAAAGTAACTTGGATCGATATCAATAAACTGTATGGTAGATATAATTCCATACTATCTCTATTCAAATAAATTTCATAATTTCGATTTCGTTTCGAATCGGGAATATCTATCGTTCTAGCCCACGTATCGTGACAGCTCTCCTATCGAGTGTTCATTATCCCACCCCAGGCTATCAACGAACGACAGCAACGTTGTTGCCAGTTCTCGCGTGTTCACGTGGTAAATTCTCCTTCATACTATCGCGAATTTCGCAATTTTTCTGCGAATAAAATGCCGGACCAATCGTAGATGCAGATCCATGTCGGCAGTCATTTTTGATATGAACAAGACTACCACGTGAACGCGCGAGAACTGGCAACAACGTTGCTGTCGTTCGTTGTTGTTGTCGCTGTCTCTGCAAAATGCAAAATGACCAGCCATGGCCCGGTCATAAAAGAAATCCTGTGTGAATCCACTGTTGAACTGTTTTGTTGATTCACTGGTGATGTGTTATGTCTTCAGCTACTAGAGCTGCATTGAGTACTAGTTTGGATACTCGGATACCCGTTTGTTTTCATTTAGCTGTGATTCGTTCCTATTCCATCAGCCTGCAATCCATAATTATGGGTGAGAGACCTAGACCTCTGTAAACGAAATCTTAATTTGGTTCGACATTCAGTGTCTTTCCTTCACCGGCAGGCAATTGTCTTTTCTGGTCTGGAAGGATGGCTGACAGGGGTTCCCAAAATGTCGACTCACATTTCACAAAATTTTAAAACTGTTAAAATTTTTTTGTTCGTATTTTCACACCTGCCATTCGTTCCAACATGCCTTCATACACCCCTCCATCACGGGAGTGCAAGAGGTTAGATTACACCTTGTGTGTAAAATATTTGATATTACTAATTTCTTATGATTCATCGATATTTTCATAATCCTGTATCTTCACTGCCTTTGTACATCTCTGAATAAGAGCCGTAAGAAGCTGGAGTTGACACGTCTCTGATGCAGACAGCTGAGGTTCGGCGGACAGCAGTTCTCAATTTGTCGGCAAATTTAAAAAACCAAATAGAAGTTTTCCGATTAATTTCCGTAGTTTTTACTGTAATTCGTTATAAACTGGCATTATGCACCCGCCATTCACGGAAGTGCAAAAGGTTGGAATACACCCTATATAATTCTACTTAGATACTTCAGGTACTAAAGTAATTAGTAACAGGAACTACATGACCGAATTGAGGCCATCTGCCTCTTTATCGACCGGTTATGGCAGGCTAACCATCTTATTTCTATATAAACAATGGCCGAATGTTCCTGTCACTGTTAGTTGTTATTAAATATATTAATAACAAATAATATAAATTGTAATTCAGCTTGAGTTGAATAGAATATCTTTATTAAATCAATCCCTAGCAACACACTTTTCTATAGGGTGATCTATATACATATAACACCTCCCTTTATATAATAGTAAATAATGAAAACGAAACAATCATCAGTTAAACATAAAATATATCAGTTCATAGATTCAGTCTCTGAGGAGGTTTGACTATTCGACCTCGTGACGTCATTTTATTCAAGGGATTAAGTACACCTTCAGAGACTGATTCATGAGAATTTCTGTTTTCTAAGCCAGGTTCGGAATTTTCAATAACAGAATCATGTAAACAATTAGAACTAAGCCTAGAACTAAGACTATCATTGTTTCTACGAAAAATCGGGCTATAAGTTTCACCAAACTCGTGACTACAATTACTTTCGGCAGAAGTAACATCATTGGTATCGTTTGTTTCTAAAAAATATCTTACATATTCTTCTTTGGAAGTTGAAGTTGATGGGTAAGTAACAAAACTTTGATTTTCACATTGAGCTGGTTTAATGAACTTTCTGTTCCTGACAATTTCTGATCCATTGATCATTTTGATTTTGTAACATCTCTCCCTTAACTTTGAAACTATTTTACCAGGTGTCCAATATGAATTTGGTTTCAGTTGTACATAGACATTTGTTCCAACTTCTATGGGTTTTAAATACTTTACACTAGTATCATTGCAGTATGTTTCACTAGATTTATGTCTCTTTTCTAGAAATGCATGATACTGTCTATTATTTATAACTTTTGGTTTAAGAGTATTGGAATCACACGGTATTATTGATCTCAATTTACGAGACATTAATATTTGAGCAGGTGAGTTATTATTCGAAATGTCCATATTTCGATATAAAAGCAATGCCAAATGTATATCTCTTCTATCATCTAAAACCTCCCTAAAAATATTCTTTGCTGTTTGAACGTGTCTCTCAGCCATTCCGTTCGATTGTGCATTCGTAGGAGATGTGATAACATGATTGAACTCCCATTCACTCGAAAAAACCCTGAATTGATCTGAACTGAACTGAGGTCCACCATCTGACACCACTGTTAATGGAATACCATGTCTTGAAAAAATTGATTTGAGTTTCCTGATAGTATTTAAACTGGTTGTATCTCTACCCATTGGTTCTAATTCTATATATTTTGAATAATAATCTATCACAATTAAAAATTTCTGCCCACATATTTAAAAAAATCACACCCAACTTTATTCCAAGCTAATTTTGGAATATCATGACTCAACAAGGATTCAGAACATTGTGAATTTGAGTATTTTAGACACAGATGACATTCCAAAATCCTTTGTTTTATTTCATTATTCATAGTTGGCCAAAAAATACTATCGTGTGCTAATTTTAAACACTTGTTTATCCCCATGTGATTATAATGTACTCTTTCTATCATTTCCTTCCTCAATTCCTGTGGAATAACTATAGCATTTCCTTTAAAAATCAAATCATCCATTATCGTCAAATCACTTTTATATTTACTGTATTTTTTTATTTTATCATCTACATTATTATTTTTGGGCCAACCTTGCAAAATAACTTTCTTCAGTACCCTCAACTCAATATCATCAGCAGTTTTTTGTTTCAATTCTTTGAGTTTCTCATCTGTTACGTTTATTTCAGATATCACTAAACATACTTGTGAAGTTATTTCAACTTCCAAATCATCCTCTGTAGGTTCTTTAATATACGCTCTTGATAGTGCGTCCGCTAATAAAAGTTGTTTTCCTGGCTTGTATCTGACCTCAAATTCATACTTTTGTATTTGTAATAACATTCGCTGTAACCTAGCTGGGCACTGATTTAAAGGTTTCTTAAAAATTGGAATCAAAAGTAAGTGATCAGTTTCCACGATAACTTTTTTACCAAAAATAAATTGATTGAATCGTGTGAGACCAAAAGTAATTGCCAGAAGTTCTTTCTCAATTTGTGCATAACGAGTCTGAGTATCAGTCATAGCCCTGGATGCATATGCACAAGGTAAATTGTTCTGTAATAAAACAGCGCCCAAACCAGATTGTGACGCATCAACTGATATAACGCTCTCAATATTGACATCATAAAATTGCAGAATAGGAGATGTGATTAACGATTTTTTTAATTCCTCAAAAGCTATGTCATGTTCTGACTGCCAAGAAAATTCAGCATCTTTTTTTAATAGATTACGCAAGTGGAGAGTTTTGTCTGAAAAATTTTTAACGAACTTACTGACATAAGTCAGCATTCCAAGTAGTCTTTGAACACCCTGTTTATTATCTGGCTTTGGCATTTCTGAAATTGCTTTGATTTTTTCATAATCTGGACTGATGCCATTATTTGATATAATGTGACCCATATACGTAATTTTATTTTTACCAAATTTACATTTGTCTATGTTGAACCTAACATTGCTTTTTTGAGCCAAATCAAGAACTGTTTTCAGTCTCAAATCGTGCTCAGCTTTATTTTGACCCCAAATTAAAATATCGTCAATATAAGTGTCGACCCCTTCCATTGAAAAAATTTCTCTGAACCTTGAATGAAAAACTTCTGGTGCTGATTTAATCCCGAAAGGTAATCTCAAGAATTGGTATCTTCCAAAAGGAGTTCCCACTGTACATAATTCAGAGCTTTCTTCATCCAGGGGAATTTGATAAAATCCTTGAGCAGCATCAAGGGGTTGCATTTGCGAGTTTACCCGTAATTTGTTCCATGCTAGGAATTTGACAATATTCTCGTTTAATTACTTTGTTGAGGTCTTTTGGATCCATGCAAATTCTTAACTTGTTGTTAGATTTTCTTACTATGACAAGCGGATTTACCCATTCTGAACTTCCACTGACTTTTTTTATAATATTCAATTTCTCAAGCTCATCCAAACTCTCTTTCAAACTATTCATAAGAGGTAGAGCAACTTTTCTGGTTGGATGTATCACAGGTTTGGCATCTTTGTCAATGTCAATATGATAGGTTTTGTTTATACAACACCTGAAAATAAATCTTTATATTTGTTTATCAAAATATTGTAATCACTCCGGTCTGTTTTAACTGATTCTACTTTGATTATCAAATTCATTTTAATACTTGAATCTAACCCCAAAATTGATTGTGTTTGTGAGTCAACAATGAAAAATTCCAAGTTATATAGGATATTATTTTTCCGACATGGAAGTATACATTTACCTATTACTTTCAAGTAACTCCCTGTATATGATTTCAACTTGATGTCAGTTTGACAAATAATATTTTCGGGAAGTATCAGAGATTTGAAAATTTCGAATGGAAGTATATTTACCATTGCTCCAGTGTCAATTTTGAAAGAAACGGGATTTTTGTTTATGTCTAAGTCAGTTAACCATTCTTTCTTACCTTTATTGCTCAGCCGAGCCACAGATCCAACGAAGAGAAAATTGTCATGATCAGAAGTTTCATTTACATTATCAATTTGTTCAGAAACTTCATTTATATTATTTTTTGTACCTTTCTTCAAACAAGATGAAGCAAAATGATTTGGAATCTTACAGAAACTACAAATTTTACCAAAAGCAGGACAGAGTCTGAGAGAATGAGGTTTGCCGCCACATCTAAAGCAGTTTTTTACTACCTTTGATGACAAATTCTTCCGGATGTCTTGGTATGGACGTGTCTGTCGAACAGCATCAACATTTGTACCAACATTAGTGCCAGTACTAGAACCAGTAGAACCTATCGCTTCACTTCGTAGCTTAGAAGATTCAATGACATAACAAAGATTGATGGCTTTATCCAACGTCAGATTATCTTCCTGTAGTAGTCGCTCTCTCACAAAATTATTCCTTATTCCACATATTATCATTGTCATGGTCAAACTCTCCTGTAGATTTTCTAATTCACATCGTATTGCTTTTTTCTTCAATTCAGTTATGAAATGTTCTGTGGACTCTCCTATTTCTTGATGACAAGTAAAGAATTTGTACCTTTCGAAAACTATATTGACTTTCCCATGAAAATGTTCATCAAATTTCCCGAAGAGAACACTGAGAATATTTTCCTCTTCCTTTTTGAATTTAAATGTACTATATATTTGGAAGCCTTCTTCACCGATGAAGTGTAGCAATTGTGCACATTGTGTTTTTTCGTCCTTTTTATTACTTTCAGACGCTACTAAGTAGTTCTGAAACCTGGCTTTCCAAAAATTCCAATTTTCTGCAGAGTTTCCTGCAATTGACAGGGGCTGGATCCCACGGTTGTCACTCATCCTTCATAAAATAAATTGTTTGCAGCTGCTTTGGATTGACTTTCCTTTCTATGAATAATTATTGTTCGATATTTATACTGGTGTTAGCTATGTTTTCAGTATAAGTTCCACGACTGCGCCATGTTATTAAATATATTAATAACAAATAATATAAATTGTAATTCAGCTTGAGTTGAATAGAATATCTTTATTAAATCAATCCCTAGCAACACACTTTTCTATAGGGTGATCTATATACATATAACATTAGTGACGATACGGAGTACCTTGTTCTGCATCCTCTCCCATCATAATTAAGTATGGGGGAATCTGCATAACACTGGACATGCTTAGGTCATGGCTGGCATCGATAGCTTGGAATCCCTGGCTATCAACGGGTATGTCCGCCTGACGGGTCCTGTAGTTCGTGGACTGCCAAGTTGACATGCCCATAATTTGTCCAGTTGTACTCCCAGCTACCGCGCGGACTTGGTCTCGTCAATATGATTTCCCAGA
This sequence comes from Chrysolina oricalcia, assembly GCA_944452925.2. Classification (NCBI taxonomy): domain Eukaryota; kingdom Metazoa; phylum Arthropoda; class Insecta; order Coleoptera; family Chrysomelidae; genus Chrysolina; species Chrysolina oricalcia. The sequence goes on along the minus strand of OX101825.2, from coordinate 34,208,214 downwards.
GTTCTGAATCCCCCAGAGATGAACACGCGAGAGCGTTTTGTGTTCCAAGGGAAATTCATGACCTCCGTTTTATAAGGACAATACGGTATGACTCCCGCAGGTGTGTCGTTAGCTTTGCGCTGCTATATTGCTGTACTTCGACTGAGCACATTTCATTATATTACCGTGTAGTCTGCTTGAATAATCGTGTTCGTGTTAGGGAACATTGGGAAGTCATAGATACACAGCGAATACAAAAGTGGAGTTAAGCTCGAGTCCTGCGGCAATCCTGCTTTGGCCCTCCACACTGCAGAACTGGTTTCATTCATTCTAACCTTCAAAATCCTGCAGACTAGGTATGAGTCCATGATTTTTACCATGTATTCAGGCACGCATGCCCTTAACATATTCATTAGTAGGTCCTCTATCCAGAAGGTATCAAACGCCTTATGGATATTCAACAGAACCATAACTGTGTTGTGATCACGATTGAATCTTCACCTCACCTAGTGGACAATTGTGACCACCTGGGAGGTCGTTGAATGAACTCTTCGGAAGCCAAACCGTTCTGCCGGGTTGAGTTTGAGCTCTTCATCGTGATTATAAAATCGTTTGAGGATGATTCTGTCCACCACTTTGGCGACAGCACTAAGCAATTATATTAGTTGGTAGCTCTCGACCCTTGCCTCTGGTTTTGCTGGCTCTAGCATAGCGATTATCTCCGCCTGCTTCAGGCACAGCGGATAGTGTTGACATCTAATGATGGAATTAATTATGTGCAACAGCTGTACTAGAGATTTGCTCAGTAGGTTCCTCAGTAGGCCTGTGTTTACCCTATCTGTACTAGGCGCTTTGTTTCCAGGGAACATTTTTATTGTTTCTCGAACCACTTTAAAACTGGTCAGCTTCGAGTATATTTTACCATTCATTGCCTCCTTTAGGGCCACTCTAAATTCTCTGGCTTCCCTAGAAACTGACTCATGCTTTTGCATGGAACGAATGCCTGCCAGGAAGGTACCCTGGCAGTACTCCCCGAGCATTTCCGCCATCCCTGATGTTTTCAATCAGTCTGTGGGGGGTCAATTTCTGTTCTTTCATTCATCTCTCTCCTTCTAACCCATTGCTTGTCTTTGAGCCATCCGTATGCCAGAATTGCCCTCTTGACAACATTGGTAGGGCCCTCGATGAAGTAGGAAGTGCAAAATTGTCAATGACTTACTACTCTGCGTGCCCCAGTGCGAACTTCTAGAGCCTCACGAAATGACTGACCTCGGTATGTCATGAACTGTTAATTTTCAAATGATTCAATCAGTCGATAGAATTGAAAGATCCATAAAGTTATCTTCGGATCGAATCTATTTTTTGAATTTGTTGATAGGTATCCTGTGTCCCTGTGGCAAACTGCTTTTGACAGTGAGGATATCAACTGTAAGTTTTTGTAAAACACTATTTTGAAAGATGAAGTATTTCCGATGAACATATGAGTTTGTTGCTAATTCCTGTCATAGTTCTTGAGGTCTATATTTTGAAAGTTCCTGAATGCAGGTAGATAAACGTTTTATTTGTTTCAATTGTTATCAATTAGTAATTTTCAGTTACAATCCTGAAAACTGATTCACGAATTATAAAGTGTAGAAGTTCTGATTCAGCTGTATTATATAATTACTAATAACGCAATATAATGTTAAGATAAGTACGTGCTTCTTCTCAGTCAATAATTGAAGTCCAAATGAGAATCAGAAAAATTTATTATTTTGTATATATATTTTTGTACATATGATTTTATAATAAAGTTCTACTATAATATTGTTATCAATTATTTGAATGATCGGTGGAAGCAAGAAAGTGATGTTTTTTAATAAATGGGCTCCACAGTGGGTCAAGTCAAACTACACCAGGATGGGGGATGGATGGGAGATGGCGGATCAGAAGGGGATACGCATAATATATAAAAATGAGTTGCCTTCGAGTGCCTGTCGTTAATACACTCTATCTTAGTAAATATAAACAGATTGTTGAAATTGATTCAGAAAACAGACCTGAAACCATTTCTGCAAAAAAAAACAGCACAATTTTCCCAAAACATATACAAACTATATTGAAGATAAACAATAATTGTCCTTGCTGTATTACGAAAACCGCGTATAAAGACAGTTTCCTCTAGAGGCTATGTAAAATATTTCATGGTATGAAACAGGTAACAAATTTATTCAGAGTATGTTACTTAACTTACACCTAAAAACAGCCATCTGAAAATTGTTAGAAAAAATACCTACATGCTTAACTTTTGGTGGTGTTGAATATCAAGTTATTCAAGTACCCCTGAAGAATTTTCAATATGTGGATTTATTTTCACTTCCCAGTTCATCTGTGATAAGATGAGAAGAGATGAGAAGAGAAGGTGATATGAAGAATACTGTCAAGGGTCTAAAATCAACAGCAGGTTTTCCCAATAAAACATTCAAATTAATACTTTTCGTACCAAGAAGGAGAAACTTCTGAGGAGTTTCTTTATTTACCAATGATGACGTGAAATTGTGAAAAAAAATAGGCGATTTTCTCGTTGCTGCCAATTGATTGGAAGTTTCCATGATGAATGTCCCATACAAAAATTGGCATAAGGTTTGCGGATGTCAAAGTGAGCTTAAGTACCGGAAAATTTTGTGGAAATTTTTGATGACGTCATCTCTTATGCCTTTGAAACTATATGAAGTTTATGATGAATGATTTATTATGTAAAATTGGCATGGTGGTTGAAAGTGTCCAAAATGAAGGCATAAGCTATAAAGTTGCAGATAATTGTATGAAAATTTTCACTATTTTGTTTTTCATCCCATTTTGCAGGTGCCTAGAAAAAGTTATTTCAGGCATAACTATCAATAATGCCAAACATATTTTTAAAAATAAATAATTATAGCAAACACTGAATAATGTTCTCATGCGCCTATAACAAACGGTAGAACGATCGATAATACAAAAATATTCAGGAAAATATCATGAAAAAAGGAAAATGATATGAATCTTCAAATTCTTGCTTCAAATATTTTTCACTGAATTGAGAACTTACTCCTTTTCCATTATTTTTGTTAAGTAAAACACTCCATTTTTAATACAGTTATATGGAAGTATAATAATATGCTATCACATATTGAACCAAAAATTTCGTTATGCATTAGCGGGCGGTAAAGTCGACTTTACCGCCCGGTTATACAGGCGTAAAGTGATACTTTAGCGCCCGCGGGTCCATTATATTGATGTTCAATATGAAGCCACGTGACTCATGCAGAGATATATTTAAAACCAAGAAAATACTGACTGTTTGCTGCATTTTTATTTTAAAGTGTTGCTTATATATTAGAAAAAATGAGCAAAAATTCGAAAAAATTAATACCCATCATCAATTTATATACAAGAACAGGCAATAATTTAATGACCACTGCTCACAGAACAACCTTATTTGAAAAATCTCCTTCATATGCGAGTAGTAAAATATACAAGCTTCCTAACTATATCAAAAGTTGCCGTACTATCAATACATTTAAAAAAAACTTAAATATCTGCTTTACTCGAAAGCTTATTATTCATTATCAGAATATTTTGATGATGCTCACTTGGCAGAACCCATACTATGAATTTTTTTTTTCTTCATTACTCTTATACATTTTCTTATACTGATTTAAATGTATTATATACTATCATGTTTATTAACTCGAAATTTATATATTGGATATGTTATATTATTTAACTCATATTCATATATCATATATTCATATATTTACTTTAAACCAATCAATTGTTTGTGCTTATGTATGTGTATTCTACTTATATTTTTATACCTATGTGTATATATCAGAATGGATTTAGCGAGGGGCAATATATATTGTTATATATATTACTTTATTATAAAAAAATAATTGTTTTATTTATATTTTGATTTATTTTAATTTTATTTATTCTTGATTTAATTTAATTTATTTTATATATCAAATAAATTTATTCCCTGGACTATAATTTTTACGACTCAGTCATACAACATGAAAAACTCTCAATCTCATCAGGATTCTAGGCTAAATTTTGAATCTCAAACATATAAGAATGAAATACTGATACAATTTTTTTTTTAATTATAAACTCCAATTCAAATTCATACAATCTTTATATAAACTTTTAGTCAAATAATAATGAAAATCTCCTTCACCTATAAAATACCTTTTCTACGAGAAACCCACCTTATATTATCAATAACTATAATTTAGATAAATTCAAAATTGATTGTCCTAACACTTTCAAGAAAATGAAATCTATCTATAACGTCCCTGCCTATAATATTATGACACTGAAATGGCAGTTCTAAGAAAATCACAACGACTTTTGTTGATAACTTGGAAGTCCGGAAATTATAAATGAAAAGGATAATACCTTGTAGTATAAAGTTCTTAATTCCAATTCTACTTCTTTTACTTCTTTAGTGTTGATGCTATTTCTTCTGCCTTTCAGACTTTAGTCCTGCTGCTTCCTCCTTTTTAATTTCTAGTTCCTCTGCTTCCTCCTTTAAATGTTAAACTTTGTTTCAGATGATTCCTCTTTTACTATTAGTTTTGGTTCTTCGGATATGTTTCACTTGATTTTTTTTATTCTCGTTCCTCTGGATAATATGCACATCTTGTTTATACTATTCTTGATTTCTAACTTTTCTAAATTCTCCTTCAAAAATTTTAGTTTTTTGCTTCCTTCAGTTTTCCCATAAAAACAATCTCCTCCTCTCAATCCAAACAACCGTCGTCATGTCCATCCATCCACCAACCTACTTTCTTTTTCCATCTGAATTCACAGACACCTTTCTATCACTTACAATTTATGCATTTTCTTTCCAATCCGCATTCTAAATCAATAAACTTACTATTCTATTAACAATTCTTTTCATTGAATGTCCCTTTCATTTTATTTGACTATACTTTCATTTTTACTTCAAACTTTTGCCTTTCTATCAATATTCATTCTATTATGTCAAAACTTCTAACTGTCACTCTCAAATCTCCTAGTCTCCATACTGAATGTTTCAAAGTGTTTCAATTTGGTTTCTGAGAGTAAAATTGTAAATTTTGATAATCTACCTGAAATATGTTCTAATTTGGCCTTTCAAAATTATTATATCAACTGAAATAGTGAATTTATAGTATGGTTGTTTAAAATCTGGTTTCAAACACATAAATAAACATATCTATCAGTTTTATTTAAGTAATTTTCTTCAAAAACTCGTAAAAAAAATTTTATTTCAAATAATTTCAAATTATATCATAACAAATTCCCCAAAATTTATATTCAAATTTTTTTTAACAAAGTAAATAAATTTTCGAATATAAATTATATTTTTTTTTACCATCAAATTTATTATTTCCTTGACACACTTGATAATTTGTTATCATTCTGGTTTCAACGATGTTTTCCCTTCTATTTTCTTCTAATTTTTGTAATTTATCTTCCATTTCTTTAACTTTATTTATGTAATCTAAATTATTCTCAGTTATATTAACATTACTTTTCATTTATTTATTGAAAAACTTTGATTCTCTTCAATTTTCTTATTGGTTTGTTTTATTTCACTTAAAGTGTTTTCATTATTGACTACAAATTCTATTCTTAATTCTTCGGTTTGTTTATTATTTTGTACTATTTCTTTATTTATGTGAAATATTTCTCCCCTAGTATTTTCATGAAATTCACTATTTTGCTGTCCAATTCTGTGCTCAAAATCTTTATATTGGTTAATAATTTCCTCTTTATTTTCTTCAAATCTCTTTCTCATATTTTCTTCTATATTTCCCATCCTATTGTTCATTCGCTCTTCAATTTTCTCTATGCTTTCTTTCATGTTTCCAATTTCTTCTTTCATGCTTTCTTTCATATTTTCCATATTTTCTTTCATACTTTCTTTCACATTTTCCATATTCTCCATTATGTTAACTTTTGTTCTCTCTTCCATGTTTCCCATATCTTCTTTCATACTTTCTTTCATATTTCCCATATCTTCTTTCATACTTTCTTTCATATTTCCCATATTTTCCATTATAAAGTCCATTAACATTTTAAATTATTCATCTATTCCACTTTCAATTTGATTCTCTCTCATTTCTCTTCCTTGTCTTTTTCCACTTGCCTCTCCATGATCATCATCTTCCTTATCTCCTTCCATACCAACTTTTTTACCATCTCTCAAATCCATATTTTTTTTTATTTAACCCGTTTTCTTTAGTGCCCCACGTTGGGCGCCATTTGTTATATATTTTACTTTATTATATAAAAAATAATTATTTTATTTATATTTTGATTTAATTTAATTTAATGTAATTTAATTCAATTTTATTTAATTTAATTTAATTTAATTTAATTCAATTTTATTTAATCCAATTTGATTTATTTTATTTCATTTAATTTGATTTTATTTAATTTGATTCAATTTATTTTATTTAATTTATTTTATATATCAAATAAATTTATTCCCTGGACTATAATTTTTACAACTCAGTCATACAACATGAAAAACTCTCAATCTCATCAGGATTCTAGGCTAAATTTTGAATCTCAAACATATAAGAATGAAATACTGATACAAATTTTTTTTTTCATTTATAAACTCCAATTCAAATTCATACAATCTTTATATAAACTTTTAGTCAAATAATAATGAAAATCTCCTTCACCTATAAAATACCTTTTCTACGAGAAACCCACCTTATATTATCAATAACTATAATTTAGATAAATTCAAAATTGATTGTCCTAACACTTTCAAGAAAATGAAATCTATCTATAACGTCCCTGCCTATAATTTTATGACACTGAAATGACAGTTCTAAGAAAATCACAACGACTTTTGTTGATGGAAGTCCGGAAATTATAAATGAAAAGGATAATACCTTGTATTATAAAGTTCTTATTTCCAATACTACTTCTTTTACTTCTTTAGTGTTGATGCTATTTCCTCTGCCTTTCAGACTTTAGTCCTGCTGCTTCCTCCTTTTTAATTTCTAGTTCCTCTGCTTCCTCCTTTAAATGTTAAACTTTGTTTCAGATGATTCCTCTTGATAATATGCACACCTTGTTTATACTATTCTTGATTTCTAACTTTTCTAAATTCTCCTTGAAAAATTTTAGTTTTTTGCTTCCTTCAGTTTTCCCATAAAAACAATCTCCTCCTCTCAATCCAAACAACCGTCGTCATGTCCAACCATCCACCAACCTACTTTCTTTTTCCATCTGAATTCACAGATACCTTTCTATCACTTACAATTTATGCATTTTCTTTCCAATCCGCATTCTAAATCAATAAACTTACTATTCTATTAACAATTCTTTTCATTGAATGTGTCCCTTTCATTTTATTTGACTATATTTTCATTTTTACCTTTTGCCTTTCTATCAATATTCATTCCATTATGTCAAAACTTCTAACTGTCACTCTCAAATCTCCTAGTCTCCGTACTTTGTGGCTTCGGTTAGAAGACATTGTGCTTACAAGGCAACAACTAACGTCGCCACGGAGGCAGCTATAGCTACCAGCGTGACAATCCTACCCAGGAATATACAAATAAGGATGGATTTAGCGAGGGGCAATATATAAAAATATAAGTAGAAAAGTTATTGGGTATAACCCTCAAAATGTTCTGCAACCGTAGACACGTGTTTCGAGCTTAAGCTCTCATCAGTACGGTAAAATCAAGTGCGAAGATGTACAACACTTGGATGTAAAAATAGAAACAAAGGAAGTCAACAACAGGAAGCCAACCACACATTCAGCAGTGAAAGCAGAGGAATAACAAGGAACAACGATTGATACGTATACTTTATAAATTTTTTTAAGTCAAAAAGCCGAAAGGCATTTTTCTTATGTATCTACTCGTAGACAATAGGCAATTGTTTTGTTAGTCTTTGAGTCCAATACGTATTCCCAAACGAACCTTTTTCAAATGAAAACGGAAAGTTTGAAACATCATGAAGTATGTAGCCATGGAATAAAAGAAAGTGAATGTCAAATTACAAATTAATGAATCCATATCTGAAGGGTGAATTATTTACACATTGAACGAAAAACTATGGAGTTATCTAATGATGAGAAAGTGGATATGTTGTTCGTGTATTCGAGGTGTTTGAGAAATAGCACCAGATCTCTGGCTATGTATCAAGAAATGTATCCCGAACGTCGTCAGCCAATGCCAGAATTTTTCAACGTATTGAAAGAAGTTTACGAGTGCATCATTCATTTGTGAAATCAAAAAATAAAATTTGCCCTATTACTGGAAATTTTGATAATAAAATCGACGTTTAAGGTAAGTTTTTTAGTTTCATGTTATACACATGGTAAAATGATAATTTGAATCAGGATTTGTGGAATACAAGAAAAATCAGAATGAGGAAGTATCACTTAGGGCCAGTCTTTTCAGTTCCAGTTAAACTCAAGATTAATTAACTAATAGTTAGAATGTGATCCTTCAACTGTCATTTAAAGAATGTCATTCACCATCTAAACTATTAGGGCGGGTTGTGCAAAACAAGTTCACCAGCAGTTTAAGTAAACTAGCGTCAGTTGCTAAGGATCAGCCAATGAAATTTCTAGTTCCTTGGCAACTGAAGGTTTTGTTGAACTGATGCTGAACTTGTTTTGTACAATTCGGCCTTAGTTAGTTATCTGGAGTTTAACTGGAACTGAAAAGACTGGCCCTTAGAGAGATAGCATTGAATAGTGGTATATTGTATTCATCAACAAATTTTTTTCGAAAAAAATATAAATTCAAGCCTTATAGAGTGAGAAAAGTACATCATTTGCATTCAACAGACTACAATAAAAGGACAGTATTTTGCACATGGCTACTGAGACATTTTCGGCAAGATGATGAAATTAGTTGTAATTTTTTAAAAAAATTTATTTAAACCGACGAAAGTCGGTTTACAAATAAAGGATGGTTCAACAGGTATATTCATTATCACTGGCGCCAGGAGAATGCTCATTTACATGGAGCCACTAATTTTCAAGAGATATTCGGAATTTATGTCTGGGTTGGTGTTTTGGATACCAAAATAATTGGTCCCTACTATTTTGATAATCCATTGACGGGAGAGGTATATTTTGAGTTCCTATCGGAGATTCTAGATGATTTTTTGGGAGATTTGCCTCTGAATATCCTAAAGAAATATGAATATTTCCAATATGACGGAGCACCACCACATCGAACACGAATTTGTAAAACATTTCTCGATAGGACCATGCCAGAAAGATGGATAGGAAACAACGGTCCTATTAAATGGCTACCCCGTTCACCTGACCTCACCCTTCTTGATTATTCGATATGGGGTTACATCAAGGACAAAGTACAACTTTTGAGAATGCGGAAGAGTTGAAAGATTCAATTACACGAGTATGCATGGCTATAACTCACTTAATGCTTCAAAATTGCTACAACCATACCATTTTTAGGGCGAAAATGTGTTTGAGGAATGGTGGGCATCAATTTGAATACCTTATCAGACGTCGGCAGCGATGACTAAAAAAATGTGTACTTAAGATATCAATTGTTGTTATTTGTTATTTTTATAGTTTTTTTATCTAAATTTTGAATAAATATTTTCAAATTCAATGTGAAATTTAAAGTGAAAGTGAAAGAGTTGAGAGTGGCCCCGAGGAACGAAACGTCGTTTTGAAAATAGAAGTACAGCACGTGGATGCCAATTCAAAACCGAGAAGAAAGTTTCCTGAACACATTTCCCTATTCCTAAAAATAGAGGCGCAAAAGAAAGAAAACGGGTAATTTCGGTTTTCCCGTATATTTTGAAAACGGTTCGTAATACTTCTGATTTGGAAACATCGTTTCATTGTTCACTAAAATAGGCAATTTTTGTCTGATTCATCCAACTTCGTATCATTTACCGTTACGACATAAAAAATACGGACTTGTATATAAAAAAGGTGCAATAATGAAAACGATAAACATAGGTACTTGGAAAATCTTAAGTTAGTCCGGTCCTGCCTTTACCATTTATCGAATAGAAGTTTTCTACATAATTCAGTGTGCTGTCGCCAATTTTACTAGCCTGAAAATATATTATCGTGGAAAATTTGTGTCTCCAGGTTGTTTGGTGCAGTATTGTAGGGGTTAGGAGCGCTGCTCCAGGGAAATAACGAATGGGCGGTAACCTGATTGCGATATACAGGTTGTTTAAAAAGTCGTGTTGCAACATATCAGCAACTTAAGTTGCTGAATTTAAATAATTAAAGCTGAAGAATTATATTTGACCCCTTAAAATTCTCATTTATACTCATTGCACACTGGTTTAGATATGTTTGTCCCCTTTTGTTATTAATATAAATGTGAAAATGTGATGGTACCTGCTCCTCATCTTCATGAGTCTTTTCAAGGAGTTCCTCTTCTTGACTACCCAGTCAACACAGAGTGGTCTCAGAGATGGTAGTGGGATTCACATTCATGTTTCAAATCACACCAGTGAATTGCAAAGTGACTTCCATTATTATAGCAAGTCTATTCGGTGCCCCATTGTTCATGTCGAGACATCAAAATGTGACTCGAAATTAGCCCAATGGACATTCCATGTATACTTCGGAATCGAATGCACATTGAGACCCTTTCGATGTAATAATGTGAAATTGAACGGACTGGTACTTATTTTTAAAAAATGCGCTTCACTTTCTGATTCACCTGTATGTCAAGAATAAAACAAAGCTCACCATGTTTCAACATAAATAGAAATTATAGCTCAATATTATCATTCTTACTAATGAATTACTATTCATGGATTGGAATGCTAGAAAACAAATGCGTGAGTTGATTCCGTAGTATATACTTCTCACAAACAAAAAAATCATCAAACTATGTCTAAATCATGAAAAAAAAACAATATACAGAAATGTAGAAAAATCTATAATTCAACTCCAATCCTCTGGACAGCATTTTCGTTGCGGTGAAATCAGTACCTATCCTGAAAATGTCAAATTCTGTAAATCACTGAATTTACCTTTCTAAGTTTCTACTCACCGTTCTGGTCCTTGAAGAGATACAGTTCTTGGTAGAAATAATAATTGGACATTTGATTCAACTATTGAAATAAAAAGAAGTAAACAGAACACTTCACACTAACAGACTATAGAATATTTAACGAATGGCATCAACCAAATACAAATTCTACTTGACTCTCGACTCGACAAACACCTCTGGCCATTTTGTGCGGTGATGGTGATGTCACGATCAATTTTGTTAGCAACTTAATTCCTTCTATTGCGACAAAATCGCAAATAAACCAAAATTCATGTTAATGTGCTTTGCAATTTTCTTCACATTTTATGCTTAAAGTGACACTAATGAGAAGAGAATTGTGAACAATTCATAACATTTGGCGTCACTAAGTGGTAACAGTAATGTGTAAATGCAACTCATTTTGTTACCATAATAATCAAGAAAGCAACATCTCCTAGATGTTTGTGTTAACTGGGTATATCATATATCATAAGGATGGATTCAGCGAGGGGCAATATATGAAAATATAAGTAGAAAAGTTATTGGGTATAACCCTCAAAATGATGTGCAACCGTAGACACGTGTTTCTAGCATAAGCTCTCGTCAGTACGGTAAAATCAAGTGCGAAGATGTACAACACTTGGATGTAAAAATAGAAACAAAGAAAGTCAACAACATGAAGCCAACCACACATTTGTGGCATCGGTTAGAAGACCTTGTACTCACAAGGCAACAACTAACGTCGTCACGGAGACAGCTACAGCTACCGGCGTGACAATCCTACCCAGGAAAATACAAATAAGGATGGATTTAGCGAGGGGCAATATACCCAATAACTTTTCTACTTATATTTTCATATATTTCCCCTCGCTAAATCCATCCTTATTTGTATTTTCCTGTTATAATTTGTTATAATTATTATTTTATATAATTGTGACAATAATGTTATAGTTCCTGCTTCATACCATTCATTTTTATATATACCCTTTCATTCAATTTTAATTACAGGGTCGGGCACCGAAAACGAAAACGTTCGAATATCTTCAAAACGCATGTGACTTCCTCAAATCAAATTAAATCAAACCAAAATATACTTTATTATCGGAAGATTGAAATCTCATTGATAGAGTCACAATATACAGGGTGGGACACCGAAAACGAAACAGATCGAATATCTTCAAAACACATGTGTTGTAAAAAAAATGCAAAAACACGTCGATTTGTAATCCGATCCTATCATAACCCTGTCATACCTCTCCCCCCACTCCTTGGTCACTATCACCCAAACAATTTGAATAGGGAAAGTAGTAAGTGTGACACATCATAAAAAAAGTGATTTCATAAGTAATTCAGCCATGTCAATTTTCGCTACCTAACTTTTTATTTTGGCGCCCTCTTGCGGGAATAACAACTGTTTCGTATTCCAAATTATTATACTTCATTTGCCAGCTAATTTGGCATTAATTCGGTAATTGTGGAATTTTTCTAAAGGAAAAGACAAAATAGCGGCTCCAAAATTGCGGACAAAATTTTCAATTATGGTCCGATTTGATTCAAAATTGATATGTGTTGGTTTTCATGTTTGGAAATTATGATTCATTTGTCATTGCAAAAAAACAAGATGATGTTTCAAGATGGCGGACGAAAATTGTATTTAATGTCCGATTCGGATCAAAATTAGTGATTGGGGATTTTCAGGGTCGGAAATTATGATTTGTTTGTCAATGCCAAAAATCAAGATGGCAGACGAAATTTTGTAATTGTGGTTCGATTCGATTCAAAATTGGCATATGGGGGTTTAACAAGTTTCGAGTATGACAAAAATTAATTAATTATTAATTGGTAAAAAATACAAATGCGCTATAGAAATAAAAAAATTTTATGTGTTGAAGGTTATTCTGTACGAAAGCGTAGAAGGGCCACATAAAATAAAAAAATTATAATTCCGACTTCACAACTCGGAATTATACTAATTCCGACTTTACAACTCGGAATTAGTATAATTCTGACTTCACAACTCGGAATTAGTATAATTCCGACTTCACAACTCGGAATTATACTAATTCCGACTTTACAACTCGGAATTAGTATAATTCTGACTTCACAACTCGGAATTAGTATAATTCCGACTTCACAACTCGGAATTATACTAATTCCGACTTTACAACTCGGAATTAGTATAATTCCGACTTCACAACTCGGAATTATACTAATTCCGACTTTACAACTCGGAATCAGTATAATTCTGACTTCGCAACTCGGAATTATTTTAATTCCGACTTTACAACTCGGAGATATTATAATTCCGACTTCACAACTCGGAATTAGTATAATTCCGACTTTAGAACTCGGAAGTAGTGTAATCATTGCGATTCCATTGAAATTATAGTGAAAGTTTAAACATTGATCCCTAATGTCCAAACTAGTCAATTCATGTGCATTTGTGTATATAGATATTACTCAATATTATTAGAACATATCTTTCCCGCACGCCACCTCGGCAGGAGCGTGCGGGAAAGTATAACTTTCCGCACTTGTTAAGTATTTTTAATGGAAAAGAGTATACTTTATTTAGAGAAAATCGTAAGAAAAGTACTAGTTTTATGCTTAGCAACTTTTCTACCAAGCAACACGTTTATTATTGATTATTACATTATTTCATCTTGCTAATCTGACAGATTTTTCTTTCATAAATTGATGCGTTTCCATTAAAAAAAAAGAAAAAAACATGCTGGATCCACATCAAACCAAAATAACAGAAACAAAACATCATCTCAATGTTTTACAACAATTTAACAACAAATCTGAAACTTTTCTTCAATAAAACGTGTTGTGTTTTTGGACGCAACAAACTTTTCGCGTTTCCGTTTCCATTAAAAAAAGGACAAAAACACGTTTTCAACTTTTAAAGAGAAACATTCTCGATTGAAAATTGAATCAATACATGACTCCTCTGTAAATGGAAAAACCCTACGATAAAATTGAAGTAATTTTTTTGTAATATCTAACAGAAAACAACTACTTCCCCGGCAAAAGCCACGCTGGACATTGAACTACATCTGATAGATATTGTGAATAGATCCTAACTAGAAATAAACAATCTGAAAGTGAAAATTTGCATTTTCATTCAGATAGTTGATTATTTATTAAATGTCCAGTTTCCATTGGAGATTCTTATCTATGAATGAGATAAGGGAGAATGTTATTCAGAAGTATCACTCACATAAAATCGCTCATTTCATTGACGCGTGGATTGCATCACTTTTGCTAGGCCTCCAATACATTTTGGTCGACAAAAATCTATTTCACTCTTCTAAGATCATCAGGGAGGTCGGAAGAATTGGAAAACATACTCTTCAGAAGCAATTACACACTGTAATGAGGAATTGTTAGACTATTTCTGGTGCGGTGAAACTTTGAAAATATTTTTCTGACATAAAACCTATCATGGGTATGGCATGTTGATTTCATTGAAAATATGAACAGGATATTCATAAAGTCAGTTGTGGAATCATCTAAGACTGAAAGTTGGAATTTAGTCGCTATTTTCCATCGTAGAATTCCTCATTACAGTGTGAAATTGCTTCAAGAGTGTTTTTCCAATTCTTCCGACCTCCCTGATGATCTTAGTTGAGTGAAATAGATTTTTGTCGACCAAAATGTATTGGAGGCCTACCGAAAAAGATGCAATTCACGCATCAATGGAATGAGCGATTTTCTGTGAGTGATACTTCTGAATAACATTCTCCCTTATCTCATTCATAGATAAGAATCTCCAATGGAAACTGGACATTTAAAAAATAATCAACTATCAGAATGAAAATGCAAATTTTCACTTTCAGATTTTTTCTCTCAAGTTATATAAGGTCTTTCTCAATAGGTATCTATCAGATGTAGTTCAATGTCCAGCGTGGCTTTAGCCGGGGAAGTAGTTGTTTTCTGTTAGATATTACAAAAAAGTAACTTCAATTTTATCGTAGGGGGTTTTCATTTGCAGAGGAGTCATGTATTGATTAAATTTTCAATCTAGAATGTTTCTCTTTAAAACATGAATCCCTTCCAAGAGAGATTATCTTGTACGATGGAAAATAGAGACTAAATTCCAACTTTCAGTCGTAGATGATTCCACAACTGACTTTATGAACATCCTGTTCATATTTTCAATGAAATCAACTTTTCAACTCTTATGCCGTGTCCACATCAACCCAAAAAAACAAACAAAACATCAACTCAATCTTTTTCAACAACATAACAACAAATCTGAAAATTTTCTTCAACAAAACGCGTCTGTTGTGTTTCTGGTTGCAACAAACTTTTCGCGTTCCCGTTTCCAAAAAAAAAGGAAAAACACGTTTTCAACTCTTATGCAGTGTCCACATCAAACCAACAAATCTGAAACTTTTTATCAACAAAATGTGTTGTGTTGCAGTAACTTTTCGCGGTCCTGTTGGAAGGCGGTAAACAACAAAGGTTTTCTGCTTTGTTGTCATTGCTGGCAACATTTTCGGTGCAGTGTGTACTTAATTGAAAAACAAAGAAAAACAGGAACCCCTCCAGTATGTCTTTGCGAACTCCTAGGTGTTGTGGATGATGTCAGAAAATAAATATGCAGTATGTCGGGCGAACTGGTACATCAAGCTATGATTAAAATCTACAATTTCCAAAAATCTTAGTGGTACCGCCAAGCATTCAACCACATAGCCTATCTAAAATTGCTATATTCTTTGATAGATCTTAGGGCCAACCATCAGCTGTATTAAATCTTCATTCTCGCTGGACGGTTCAAGTTTACATTTTCACATAACTCCAGCCAGCCAACTCGTGGAATCGTAATGATTACACTAATTCCGAGTTGTGAAGTCGGAATTAGTATAATTCCGAGTTGTAAAGTCAGAATTATACTAATTCCGAGTTGTAAAGTCAGAATTACACTAATTCCGAGTTGTAAAGTCAGAATTATACTAATTCCGAGTTGCAAAGTCAGAATTAGGCTAATTCTGAGTTGTGAAGTCGGAATTATACTAATTTCGAGTTGCGAAGTCGGAATTAGACGAAATAATTTTTTTTATTCATTGTGGCCCTTCTACGCTTTTGTAATTCTGTGCGTAACAGAATCAGAATTTTACAGCGCAAAAATACCAATTTTGTACTCGCGGCAAGCTTTTGATCTCTTACGAACACAATAACCTACGTCCCACATGTAAAAAATAATTTTTTGCTTTTCATCGCATTTGTATGAAAGCGTTTTTATCAATTTTATTTGATTTTTTGTAGTCATGTTGAAAATCTGTACCTAAAACCCCCACAATCCAATTTTGAATCGAATCGGACCATAATAACAAATCTCATCCGCCATCCTGGAGCTGCCATTTTGTTGTATTTTTTTCAACAAAAATTCCATAATGGATTGTCAGCGCAATTAGGAACACCTAAAAGTTCATTCCATTTCCATTTCCAGAGGAGTCATGTATTGATTCAATTTTCAATTGAGAATGTTTCTCTTTAAAAAAACGAAACAGTTGTTTTTCCCGCAAGAGGAAAAAGTTAGGTAGCGAACACTCACATGTCTGAATTACTTATGGAATTACCTTTTCAATGCTGTGTCATACTTAGTACTTTCCCTATTCGAATTGTATAAGTGACCAAGAGGTTGGGAGAGTGGTATGACAGTTGGGGTTATTATAGAAAGATTTCCCCCTTGGATTTAAAATCGACGTGTTTTTGCATTTTTTTCACAACACATGTGTGTGTGAATCGAACCATAATTACAAATTTCGCCCGCCATCTTGTTTTTTGCATCGACAAGAAAATCATAATTTCCGACCCTGAAAATTCCCACGTACAAATTTTGATTCGAATTAAACCAAAATTACAAATTTCGTCTGCCATCTTGGAGACACAATCTTGTTTTTGTGCATTGACAAACAAATCATAATTTCCAACCCTGAAAACTATCAAATATTAATTTTGAATCGAATCGGACCATAATTGCAAATCATGTCCGCCATTTTGGAGCCGCCATTTTGTTTTTCCCATTAGAAAAATTCTATAATGCAATGTCATAACTTGGAATACGGAACAGTTGTTTTTCTCGCAAGTGGGCGCCAAAATAAAAAGTAAGGGAGCATAAATTGTCATGGTTGAATTCCTTATGGAATTACTTTTTCAATGATGTGTCACACTTACTACTTTCCCTATTCAAATGGTTTGGGTGATAATAACCGAGGGGTGGGGGAAGACGTATGACAGTTGAGGTTATGATAGGAAGATGTCTCCCTTGGATTGAAAATAGACGTGTATTTGCATTTTTTTTTACAACACATGTGTTTTGAAGATATTCGATCTGTTTCGCTTTCGGTGCCCCACCCTGTATATTGTGACTCTATCAATGAGATTTCAATCTTCCGATAATAAAGTATATTTTGATTTGAGGAAGTCGATTTTTGAATAAGTATCTGTCAGCTGCCATTCGATCACCTCACCCAAACAAGAGTTATTTCAATCTGAGGAAACATATGTTATTGAAAATACTTTCTCATTTGAAAAACTTGCGCTCTCAAATGAAAGTTTATTCTAAGTTCTGATTATAAGTCCCAGAATGACACAATTAATATTACAACCCATGTACTGAATTTGAAAACATGGTGCTAAATGTCCCTTCAAAAACACCAGAATCGCCAAGTGAATATTATTAGATATATCACAATAAAAACACAAATAGTTTTCTTGGATAGATATTCTGATATCTCAAATGAGCGAAATAGTTGGTTCAAAATAAAATCATGGATGTATTCGTTATAAATAAATTGTGCTCTCACTTTATGAACAAGAAGATAATTCAGATATCTCTAATAACCACAGGGAAATTTTTGTTTTTCCAAGTGTCTACAAAAACCGTTCAATTCAGATAGTGTCGTAAGGATAAACTCCCCCTATTTTTTAGCGTAGGATCCACTGGCGTTAAGAAAAAATGCGGTTGCCATTTGAAAAAATTGAGTTAAACAATTTTCGAGAAAATATGTTTGAAAGTTTCCAAATATTTAGGAAGCTTTGGTATTATTCAGGCAAATTCTGGCAATTCTTGAAATTACTCTATCTGTTTTCAAAAAATTAATAATTTTGTGAAGGGCTGCATCAGTCAACATTTTCAAAAAAATTTGAATAACTGAAAAATGGAGGCATCTAGACATATTCTGTTTCGAATATTGAAGTTCATCGTAGATTCCCTCTCTCTGTCAGATTTCTTGGTATTTGCTTTCAATATGTCGCATTTGCGTAGATTCTAAATATGTTATAAAAAAGAGGGTGTTCCATTTGAAAAAACAAAGTTGGGGTCCACTTCCGGTATAACCGAAAGTCATAGACAACTGAAAATATTTGAACTGTTACTCAAAGAACAATATTTGACAGGTCTTCTGTCAAATATTACCGAATGTAGAATACTGGACCAAATAATATGTACTTTTACCATTGTACATATACTGATCAACTTGAAACGTCTCTAATGGTACGTTTGGCAATTGTAGCTCTGCACCTGAGATGCGCGAACGATGAACAGAGAGGGTAAATATCCACAAGAACAGACACAGTTTCCCATTTAGAGAGCAATTAAAAAAAATCACAATACAAGCTTAAATAGCACTAATTTCTAAATATGAATGAATGACAATCATAAGTCCAATTTGAATACTTCAATTACGAAAATTCAAAGATTCGCACGAGATTTATGCTTGAGTTCACAAACACTGCAAGAAAAGAAGTCACAGACTCTAGAAAGTTTGTTTGCAATACTGCACATGAACTTCATTGTTGCCTTTAACATTAAATTTGTTTGAGCTTTTTTGCATAGGAAAGTAGTGTTGTGTCTAGATGTTATTCTTTGAACCAAAATATGCCGGACAGTCAATTTTACCATTGAATAATTTAAACAAGCCTAAAATAGGAGCTTGATTTCTACGTTTTTCCACCGATACAAAGTCAAATCTATGCAAAAAATCAAGATAATTACAACCTCTTGGAGGATGAATTCAATTGATTTTAAAGCTGACGAATTTTAAGAATTTCTTTTGAACTTTATCGATAGCAGATAAGTAGGCACTGAAGATATATACGATTCCAAATTACGGACCCATATTCTTGTTTTGATTTGACTAAACTGAAATATTATTGAAATTCTTACACTTCCTTATAATGAAGCCATATGATCGATGTTGCAAATAGACACCTAAATCCTTAATGGTATCAGTTTTTTCTAATATGACATTATCCATGCTGTAGGGGAATTGTATCGTATTGAGTTTACGGCTGAATGTTAAAATTTTACATTTAGATATGTTCCAATGCAAGCAATTTTCAAGGCACCATGTGGGTATAGTTGAGATAATTTCAAATCATCTGCAAACATCAACCTATTGCACTTCAATAGGTTGGACCCTTGAGGTACTCCACTAGTTGCAAAATAGATATTTAGATAAAAACTGTTGCAATGAACATACTGTTTGCGTTGATGCAGGTATGCTTCAACAGTTGGATGTACGTTTCATTAAAGCCCATTATAGAAAGTTTATGAAGGTATATGACTGATATTACCGAAACATTTAGAAAGTCGACCTGCCCCCTAAGATCTAAAGTTTCACATAAATATTGATTAAGCCAGGTTACTAACGGTGGATCTAGAATTCATAAAACCATGTTGGTATTCGGATATAATATGTTTGGTGGACAGATAGATGCGACTGTACAAGATGGTCTCCAGGATCTTCGCAAAGTTATTCAGGATAGATATCGGTAATGGCATGACTATCTTGAGTTTTATAGATTGGGCTAACTTTGGCTATTTTCCAAATTTCTGGAGGATGTTGGTTGATAGTTAATTGTCCTCATTTGTTCTCTCCTATAAATTCTAAATGTGATGTGAATGTTACTTCCATTGATAAAAAACGAATAGACCAGGCCTATTTTCAAAAATGATTAATAACAGGCTGAATCTTCCTGAGTAGTATCATTTTGCCGAGACGCCCAACTTTTTCCTCTACGAAAATTCTCGATACTGGTAGCTAATAAAAGGCGCAGGCGTCAGTTTTTCAGTCGAACCTCGAGATAATTCGATAAAGTACTCGAAAAAACTCTTGTCCTACAAAATGTTTGGTAGGACTGAAGAGTCCCCCACTTCCAACCAATGACCTGGTCATAAGGAATCATTAGTAACCAGCGGATTTTTTTACCGTTGCTTGTTTAATATTTGTATAATTGAATGGTCAAATTGTCCTACAAATTGAATGGTAGGTGTTCCCAGTTCTACGCTCCGAAATTGTCAAGTCAATGGTGAAACATTTTTATTAATAACTGTAGGACAATGATAACACACGAAACATGAAAGGTTATTGTATTCTTCACCTAAATAATGCAGTGTCCTACAAAAAACGGGTATGTATCGCTAGTCCTACAAAAATTATTCAAAATAACGAATTATTTTGAAATTGTGGTTAAGCTAATTTAATATACTTTTATTCGTAAAGTAATGTTACTTTCAATTTATAATTGTTTGTTCAATTCAAAAATATCACAATTTACGTGAAAAGTTTATGAAAAAAGTGGAAGATTTTGTTAGGCGTTTATAATTTTTATAAACATATTGAAAACAACAATAACAAAGTAAAAACAATGAAATAATCAATCAGCCCTCCGGGGCGGCTTGAATGATGGCGCATTCGATTTCAGAGATGCAGGGAAACCCAGAAAACCTGCAACACCACATCGTCTGAAGAGCTGAAATTTATAGCTGAAAACTTTCAAAGAGGTCTGACGAATTGTGAAAATCTGCTCTACGGTAAAATAGGATGTATGGTGTCTCTAGAGGCCTCAAAAAGTCCAGTCCAAAGAAGTTATTATATTTTACGGGGGTCAAGTTGCCAAGTAGTTAAAGTACCGATCTTTTATCCACTCTGGTCGCCGGTCGTGGGTTCGAAGCCCAGCGACTGCACATATTTCTCTGATGGCCCGGAAAAGTAGAATGACACGTAAAAAGTAAGAATTTGTTAATCCTTGGGTCGCACAAGTTTCGTCTTTTGAGGGCTGTCGTTCGTAAGTGAACGACATCTGGTAACTATCATCAAAGGGCCCCGCACACATTTAATGAAAAAAGTGTTTCGGTGAAAATGGCTGAATATTTGGTATGTTGTAGCTGCAGCTATTCCGAGTAAAAGTCTCCATTGGCCCTACTCGATCGTATGACCAGATTCTCATGATACAAAATGTTGAAGAACCAATATTTTTTCAAAATTTACCACTCTGTATTTTGACAACGAATAATTTTCTCGATGGATCTTGATGAAAAAAAAGTTTTATCGAGATCTTTCACATACTCAGATTTTGTGGAGTTCTGAGCAACTTCATCCGGCGCCTAGGTTAAAATTGTTTTGTTGTTTTTTCCGTTAACCAGCTGTAGTCTCCTTACGAACGGCAGCCCTCAAAAGTCGAAAGTTGTGCGAGCCAAGGATTAACGAGGTCTTACCTTTTTACATGCGATTCCTAGCACTTTCTCGGGCCATCAGAAAAATGTCTGCAGTAGCCGTGGTTTGAACCTACATCGATGCAGAAATTTGCAAATCTCTCAAAAACGGTTGCCCCTAGCGTTGTTGAACAATTATTCCTTTTTTGCTGAGAAGAAGTGTGGGATTAAGATTTCGATTTAAAAGGTCCCAATAGTTCACTGTAAGGAAAGTTAGGGAAAATTAAAATAAATAATGAGAGCGGATGCAGCGCCCTCTGAGTTCTACATAAAAATCGATAGCAAATTACGATTTCCACATCAAATGAACCACTTTCACCAAATTTTATTCAAAAAGTTATTCAAGATAATTGAATTTAACAATTCAACTTCAATACCCTGTATCTCCTAAATGAAACATTTGTGGACATATATGTTCATTTGAACTTTTCATTCTGTAATTAGTCAAAGATTCACCAGTTGAAGTTTGTTCAAGAATATATTGGAGCACCCTGTATACTACTACGGTCTCGGCAAAATGAAGCTAATCAGGAAGATACAGCCTGTTATTGATCATTTTTGAATATAGGCGTGGGATCCTGGTCTATAAGGGCATGTACCGATCAAAGAAGGATGAATTTTTGTGAATTTACATTTTCTTTTTTATCAGCACCAGATCTGGATCCAGATCTGAATCCGCTTGAATTTTTGGGAAGAAAGAAAAAACCGGACTTGACGTGCTACGAACCAGACCGCCAAGTGAATTTTACTGACATAAACCTTTGACAAACGAAAATATCATCAGGGATAGATTTTGTATCCAATTTATTTCAGTTCGTAGCTCCCCTTCTCCTGTTTTTATCTCTGTTCCCGGCTCTGTTCGAGATACCCATTGTACTTTGGTGAACACAGAAATAATTTTTCTACTTTGTTGATGTTGCCACGCGATCAATTAGACCTGGAAAAACCGATTAAACGATACAGGTTTTGTTTCTCGCTCGGACTCGGTCCTCTATTGTTTTCCGCTTTTGTTTTATTTTGTAGAGCAGAAATCGCTTTTTCCGAAAAGAATGGCTCTATTAATTAACCCGGAGTTAGGGTTCTTCGTCAGCCGGTGGCGGCGGACGACTTTAGGCGGGTAACGACTTTCATTTATATCCCCCTGATTTATGGAACTGAAAAGTACTCATTTCCTAAAATTGAAAACTTCGTGGTTATACAAGGTTAGTCAAAATATACCTTTTCTGCTCACATAACTAAAATGGCATTTATTTTGGGGATATGTACAGCGCTAGATGATCAATTCATCACATATTCACATACAGAGTAAGGGTTAGTGGACAGGGTCACAGGCTCCCTCCCCGAAGGTCCGAGTTCAAATCTCGGCTCTGGCAACTTTTTTTTTTTTAAACCCAGCCAAACGCGTCAAACTATTCAGCCATCTTGGTTGGAAACGGCTCGACTATGGGAGAATTTTTGGTTGAAAAGAAATTTTCCATTTTCCGAGTGTTCTTTCATCTACGGTTATTGGCCCAGATCAGCTTTAAGTTCCGTTCACGTCCTTAAGTAATTGGTACCGTTGTTTGTATCAGTGCTGTTTACAATTATTTGCTGCAATGTCTAACATATTACCTGGAATCGAGAAACTGAGAGGAAGAGAAAATTTTGATAACTGGAAGTTTGCAGTACAAAATTATCTAGAACACGAAGAATTATGGAAAGCCGTATTGGGAGAAGAAACCGACACACGCAAAAGAACAAAGGCGAAATCAAAATTAATTTTATTGATTGAACCAGTGAATTATGTTCATGTCCAGAATGCCATAAATGCCAAAGAAGTTTGGGATAGTTTAATCGCTGCATTCGATGATTCTGGACTAACTAGACGCGTTGGTCTACTGAGAACATTGATCACCACCAATCTTCAAGATAGTTCGTCATTAGAAGACTACATCAATAAAATCCTGATGAATGGATTGGTACATTATTATTGGCTGGTTTACCTGAAGAGTTCAAATCCATGATAATGGGAATCGAAAGTTCCGGTGTGAAAAATCGCAGATTCAATAAAGACTAAATTACTCCAAGATATTAAAAGTTATATCGGTTCTGAAAATGCAACAGCATTCTACTGTAGATATAGTGAACATACCAAGAATTTCAAGAAAAGGGACCTAGATGCTATGGATGTAACAAATACGGCCATTTAGCCAATAAATGCCCAAATAAGTCCAGTTCCACAAAGTTCAAGTCAAATAATGTTTTATATTCTTCATTAGCAGTAAAGAAGCCTCATCAAGACGACAGGTATGTTGATTCAGGCGCTACTGCACACATGACAATGAATAAAGG
Organism: Chrysolina oricalcia; assembly: GCA_944452925.2. Classification (NCBI taxonomy): domain Eukaryota; kingdom Metazoa; phylum Arthropoda; class Insecta; order Coleoptera; family Chrysomelidae; genus Chrysolina; species Chrysolina oricalcia. Next base: position 34,184,370 of record OX101825.2, on the reverse strand, counting down.
ATGACTCAGTAATTGTATTACCATATCAGAAAATGTGAAAGTTGCAGATAACTCCACTCTACAAGTCCTAGCCAAATGTGATGTTAAAATAAGAGTTTCAGTTAGTAACTCCGAAGAAGACATCCAGATCAAAAATGTTTTATATGTGCCTAAAATATGCGTTAATCTCTTATCAGTCAGTCAGATAGTAAGCAATGGAAATGTCGTTCGATTTGACTCTGAAAAATGTCGAATATACAACGAACATTGACGTCAACTATTCAAATCATCTAACTGCTGTACTCAAGATTCACTCGAATTAGTGCATTTTGACCTTTGTGGGCCAATAGAGCAAATATCATTGGGTGGAGGCAGATATTTTTTAGTTTTCGTAGATGATTATACAAGGAAAGTGTTTGTGTATATACTCAAATCAAAATCAGAAGTATTAGACACATTCATTCAGTTCAAAAACCTTGCAGAAAATCAATCTGGAAAAAAGATCCGTATTCTACTAACAGATAATGGTACAGAGTATGTTAATACCAGGATGAAAAACTACTTATCTAAGTATGGTATTATTCATCAAACAAGCTCTCCGTACACCCGTCAACAGAATGGAAAGGCAGAACGGATGATCCGTAGTATTCAAGAAAAAGCCAGATGTTTATTACTAGAAGCTGGTTTTCCGAAAAATAATTGGGCTGAATGTGTTTTGACTGCTACATATCTGATAAACAGAACTTTATCCAGGGTACATACAGATTGCAAGACACCAGAAGAGATGTGGTCTGGACGCAACTTGACTAATCTGAGAATTATTGGATCTACGTCAATGATTCATATTCCAGATAATAAAATAAAGAAGTTTTATTCAAAATCTACGGAAGGTGTTTTAGTTAGCTATTGTTAAACTACTAAAGCATATAGACTTTATGTCCCTGTTAAGAAAAAACTACAAATCAGCAGAGATATGGTGTTTATAGAAGACAAACCTTATTTCAAGCACAAAACTCAACACATCGACGAGAGAAATGTGTTTCCACTCAACCTGGACGAGTTCTCCGATGAAATATGTAGTCGCGAACGTGAAAGTGATCAATTAACTCCCAGTTCTCGCAATTCTTCCGAACATTTGGACAATTTTCTTGGATTTCCAGTTCCAGCTGACAATTCTATTTCTGTCACGCCAGTCACAGAAATTGACAAAAGAGTTATTGACAGTACAGATAACCTCATTCAAATGGCGGGAAATCAAGATGCCACAAATTTTCAAACCGACATTGACACAAATTGTGAAACCGACACTGACACAAATTGTCAAACCGACATTGACATAAATTGTCAAACCGACACTGACAATTCTCGTCAAAGTTCTGTCAGAGAAAGAAAAATGCCCAACAGATTAAATGAATTTGAATGAATGATGCGAATGGTAATATATATATATATATATATATATATATATATATATATATTAAGTAGGTAACAATTGGTCTTCTTTTTGAATGTCTGTAGGCTGTATACCTCAGGGAACACCTATATATATATATATATATATATATATATATATATATATATATAAGTGAAAATAGAGTATTTTTCGTTTTAATTCCGAGAGTTCTAACCTTTGACAGCTGTTTCGTGCTAACGCACTCATCAGAAAGGATTTATGGAGCGCTCGAAATCAAAACGAATCCACTCAAGAATTAATACCGTGAAGGCAAAACAGATATAACAGAAAGTTACTTATGACATCTACAGTCACTAGTTGAAACTTAATTTGACACGAACCGTGGAATCCAAAGTTAGATGTTTATCTACTCATTGACAGGCAGCCAACAATTCGTTGTTCTGACCAACCCAAGGTTCAATCAAGTTTCTCGTACGTTAAGAGGAACTAAAACGAAAAATACTCTATTTTCACTTAGATTCTGCTTGCGTTCCTCTTAACGTACGAGAAACTTGATTGAACCTTGGGTTGGTCAGAACAACGAATTGTTGGCTGCCTGTCAATGAGTAGATAAACATCTAACTTTGGATTCCACGGTTCGTGTCAAATTAAGTTTCAACTAGTGACTGTAGATGTCATAAGTAACTTTCTGTTATATATATATATATATATATATATATATATATATATATATATATATAAAAGTAAGGATGGATTTAGCGAGGGGCAATATATGAAAATATAAGTAGAAAACTTATTGAGTATAACCCTCAAAATGTTGTGCAACCGTAGACACGTGTTTCGAGCTACTGATGAGAGCTTAAGCTCGAAACACGTGTCTACGCTCTCATCAGTAGCTCGAAACACGTGTCTACGGTTGCACAACATTTTGAGGGTTAAACCCAATAACTTTTCTACTCATATTTTCATATATTGCCCCTCGCTAAATCCATCCTTATTTGTATTTTCCTGGGTAGGATTGTCACGCTGGTAGCTGTAGCTGCCTCCGTGGCGACGTTAGTTGTTGCCTTGTTAACACAAGGTCTTCTAACCGAAGCCACAAATTTGTGGTTGGCTTCCTGTTATTGACTTCCTTTGCTTCTATTTTTACATCCAAGTGTTGTACATCTTTGCACTTGATTTTACCGTACTGATGAGAGCTAAAGTTCGAAACACGTGTCTACGGTTGCACAACATTTCGAGGGTTATACCCAATAACTTTTCTACTTATATTTTCATATATTGCCCCTCGCTAAATCCATCCTTATTTGTATTTTCCTGGGTAGGATTGTCACGCTGGTAGCTATAGCTGCCTCCGTGACGACGTTAGTTGTTGCCTTGTAAACACCAGGTCCTCTAACCGAAGCCACAAATGTGTGGTTGGCTTCCCGTTGTTGACTTCCTTTGTTTCTATTTTTACATCCAAGTGTTGTACATCTTTGCACTTGATTTTACCGCACTGATGAGAGCTTAAGCTCGAAACACGTGTCTACGGTTGCACAACATTTTGAGGGTTATACCCAATAACTTTTCTACTTATATTTTCATATATTGCCCCTCGCTAAATCCATCCTTATTTGTATTTTCCTGGGTAGGATTGTCACGCTGGTAGCTATAACTGCCTCCGTGGCGACGTTAGTTGTTGCCTTGTAAACACAAGGTCTTCTAACCGAAGCCACAAATGTGTGGTTGGCTTCCTGTTGTTGACTTCCTTCATTTCTATTTTTACATCCAAGTGTTGTACATCTTTGCACTTGATTTTACTATAAAGCCAGGCTGGTAGCAAAAGGTTACGATTACGATGAAGTGTTGTCCCCCGTAGTCAGATACGAATCTGTAAGATTTCTCATAGCTTCAGCTGCTAGATACAATCTTGACATTGACCAAACGGATACAATCAGTGCATTTCTCCAAAGCGAGCTGGATGAAGAAATGTATATCAAGCAGCCAGAAGGTTTCAGAAATTGAAACAAAGTTCTACGATTGAAAAAAGCGATTTATGGACTGAAGCAATCATCACGATTATGGAATATAACTCTAGACAAAGCTTTGAAGTAATTAGGATTCATGCAATCTCTTTATGATCCATGCATTTATCATCAGATTTCGAATGAAGAAATCATGATTACGGCAGTATATGTAGATGATATATTAATTCTTACCAATCAACGAGAATTAAAAGAGAAAAAAAAGAAAAAGTTGATGGAAAAATTTTACATGAGAGATTTAGGTAAAGCGAATTTTTTTTGGGCCTAAGAATAACCAGAAAAGGTAACCAATTTTGTATAGATCAACAACAATATATCGAGAACATGTTGGAAAAATTCAACATGACCAATTGTAATGTAGGTATGTTCAACACCAATGGATCCGAATCAAAAGTTGAGTAAGGAAATGTGCCCCAAAACAAAAGAAGATGAGGAGGAAATGAAGGAGATGTCCTACCAAGAATTGATAGCAGGTTGTTGTTTAGCGCACAAGTATCCAGGCGAGATATCAGTAGTGCTGTCAATTTTCTCAGCCGATATAATAGTAATCCAGAAAAATTACATTGGACAGCAGCAAAGCGGATTTTGAGATATCTCAAGGTTGAGAGGTAAGCAGATTTACGAAGATATGTTTAATACCCTTGGTGATCAATGTCCTTCGTATGCGACCGTGAAAAATTGGACTGCAAGCTTCAAAAGAGGTAAATTTTCCATTGAATATGATGACCGATCGGGAAGGCCAGTTTCTGTGTCAGTCCCCGAAAATATCGATGCAGTTCATGACATGATTTTAACAGACCGTCGAATTGGGCTAAAACGGATATCTGAAGCACTGAATATTTCATACGAACGCGTTCATCATATAGTTCACGTCAATTTGGACATGAGAAAAATTGCTGCAAAATGGATCCCCAAATGTTTGAATGTTTACCAAAAGCGTGCAAGGGTAGTAGCATCGCGTTCGATCTGTGCTCGATTTGAAAACGATGTAGACTTCTTAAACCGAATTGTTACTATGGATGAGACTTGGGTACATTTCTACGATCCAGAAACAAAGCAACAATCGATGGAATGGCGACATTCCGGTTCTCCAAGACCTAAGAAGTTTCGTGTTCAGAAATCTGCTGGAAAAGTTCTTGCTTCAGTTTTTTGGGATTGCCATGGAGTAATCATGATTGATTTTTTGGATAAGGGTAGAACTATAACTGGAGAATACCATTCGACATTACTGACCACTCTACGGGAAAAAATTAAAGAGAAAAGACGCGGAAAGCTATCCAAAGATGTTTTGTTTTTGCAGGACAACGCCCCAGCACACAAATCTCATGTTGCCATGCAAAAAATTCGTGATTTATGGTTTGAATTACTAGATCACCCCCCTTATCCACCAGATTTGGCTCCGTCCGACTATCATCTCTTTCCTCAACTGAAAAAAAGTTTAAAAGGTCGTAAATTTTCGTCCAACGAGGAGGTAATGAAAGCTGTGGAGGTCTGGTTTGCAGAGCAAGAAGAAACATTTTTTTTGAAAGGTCTAGAGACGTTGCAGGTTCTTGTAATAAATGTATCCAATTAAGAGGAGAATATGTTGAGTAATAAAATACTTTGACATTGAAATTTTGTTTGCTTCTATAGTACGGAATTTTTCAATATATCCCGTATAGTTTTGTGAAAACAGTTTTATAAAAATTTGTTATATTGTCAAAATATTATATTTCATCTTGAATAAACTTCCATTTTTCGAGCGTTCTTTCATCTAATGCACTCTCGAAGAAGCAACATTTTGATAGCAATTTAGGTATTGTTAGTGTTTGAAAATTATGAAATAATGGTAAAATGCATGTAAAATATGATTAAAAATTTCGATATACCCTGAATAGTTGATAGTAAAAAAAAATAACGTTACAATGCATGGACCCGCCCATTTTTCTCAGTTAATATGAGGGTTATAAAGAAAGTTGAAGGGTATTCCACTTTGCGCATTTCTATAAATTCAAATATTTTGTGGATTTGCCATTGGTGGAAAAGTGACGAACCATACGCTATTTTTAGTATCGCAAGATAGCTTGTTTATTTCTCATTCCAGCAGTACTGATACTATTCCAACTCTCGATAGGTACAGTGCGTTTCGTATTGTTGTGTCCATCTCTGAAATTCACTTATCTTTTGCTCAATTTGCTCAAAATTTTATTCGGGTAACGTAGCCAGTTAGATATTTTAAGAATTATGGTTCATTTCATTAAAATATTCTTCAATATCAGTTACACTCACTGTATGATCATAGCTGAGATCAAGTTCTCATTTTCGTTCAGTTGTTATTTTCGGTGGATATTCATTTCTTATATCATTTGTAGGGGAAAAACAAGCATGAAAATGTTTGAAAATATCATCCAATGGCATATTGCATCATTTATTTTGATTATCTATAACCATTCGAATGGCTTTTCTTTTTTGGTTATAGTATAAGCATTGTACCAATTCATATTGATATTTCTGCTTTCTTCACGATCTTTACTTTTTCGATGTATTTTGTGGATTCCTAGAGTCTTTATATTATTTATTTTGTGGAAAATCACTTCTTTTCCTTCTCAGTGCATAAAATTTCAAAGCAGGATGCTTGGGACTGATAGATTGTGAATTCTGTTTTTGAGAAAATCAATAAATCGTGTAATTTTATCACTGAACTCATGATTGTCTTTGTGCAGTAATACACATCAAGAACATATTCACATATTTATTTATATAATATGTACATAATGAACCGTTTGAAACGGATATACTCGAAGGGCCTTTAAATACATTTTTATATTTCTAAATTCGCCTTTCTGTCGGCTAGATTGACAATCAACAAGAACAAATGAAATAGACATGGAAACCTTACTGCATATGTTCGTCATAGTCCAGAAAATATCGAACACAGCTGGGTGGGGGGGGGGGGGAGTTTTAGGTAGAAAACTGCACAAAATTCGCATCAATTTTACAAGCGAAACAAAATAGAACATAAAGTTTCCTAAAAATAGACATTTACACAAATTTACATATTCACATATTTACAGACTCAATCAATGAGTGGACTGCAAAAGTCATGTCATATGATATAGTGAAATTTTGAATTATTCAAGTAGCTACAAAAGCTTTTAATTAGTAGAATTCTTCTTGACTTCCATTGTCTAGAAACAAAGAAAATAAATTATTTATGTGTTTGAGTCACGACGTCTCAACAGTTAACAGTTAACACCCAGTGTGTGAATGCGACAAGATATCTCGGATACCTATTATATAGCATGCAACTAATATACCTGCTATAAAGATAATTACGATCTTCGTGGGGCCTCTCTCAGGTCATCAATGTTAATCAATGTGATACAAGGACCCATTTTGGTGAGTGTTATTATTGATGACCGATCTTGACAGGTCTTGACACAGAGTTTTTTATTGAAATCTCCATCGATCTAGCTGAGTGATACGTGGCTTCTACACATTCCGAATCTCTATGCCCGGCTGACTGAACACGTTATTATTCTGAATTTAAGCCGACTCTATAACCTTTCTCTTATACCAATGTTGTTCTTTATGAATAACTTCGGCTATGCTGATTAGTCCATACGCGATCTGCTATTCCCGACTTCGCTGTTTATCCTTGCTGAGTATTTCTCTTGTGTTCACCGATTCCCACATTTAGTGGCCTATTAGTTTCTCCAACATAATCCATCCCACATTCACACGGAACACGGTAAATGCAGTTTTTGGAGTCACTATTCTCGTTGGGTGGTCTAGTTTTTTTGAGTTGGCTACGAATGGTGTTACTTGATCTGGCATGTTCGGATGTTGTACCTCGATCCAATTTGCCTTATCTTATCCGATAAACTCAATGCAAAGAATTTATTTTCTTTGTTTCTAGACAATGGAAGTCCAGAAGAATTCTACTAACACTAAAACATTGTCAACCAGTCCCAAACAAATTGTTGTTGTTGTTGTTGTTAAAATTGTTAATTCCGTCAACCGATTACACCCCTAGGCGCAACCCTCAGAAGTATTCGAGAGACTTGTGTGAGCTAGGGAAGACGCAGCTCTTACCTATTAACGTGTGATGCCATGCACGAGACCGGTGAATCGGTGGATCGAACCCACGAACCCACGCATGCGAGGCGAACGCACTACCAGCCGACCACCACGGCACAAAAGCTTTTTATTATTGATATTTGTATATGTAGGCTTCGAAAGCACTACATAAATGATCATTCTGTTTATGATAGGTTTGTATATATGTATAAGCTACGAAAGCTTTTTTTATTTAGACTATGAAACTCGAACAAGTAATAGTAAATCCTGTTAAATTAAACTTATAATCACCATTGTGAAAAAGTTAAAGTAAAAGAAGTAACAATCTTTCGACGCGTTAAACCCTTAGATTATAGAAAGAGGTTAAACCGAAAGTAATCAATTTTCTACATCGTCTGCAACCTTCAGACAAAAATAAGAAATATTCATAGATTTGTATAAATAATTACAAAACACATCACTCGTTTTGCAACTTTTCATACCTGTTAGGCCACTGGTTATCGTATATTTCATTACGAGTTCAGAAAATAGGCTTTTTCCGTGCGTGCGCGACATGTTCCCGTGGGAGACGAAGCCGAACACGGGAAGTCGTGCAATCACGGAATAGTTATTATACCAAGGGTATAAATAGATGTTTATGCCCTGAGGGCGACGTTTTACGAACCCGGGGGCCTCTGGCCTGAGGGTTGGTAAGTCGCCCGAGGGTATACACATCTGTTTATGCCCGCGGTACATACATAACTTTATGTCATACTAGTTCGTTACTGCAATCCCATCTCAATACAAATCAATATTAATAAAAATCCGGTTTGAATTAATAACATTGCCATTTTATCATAGTAGACACTATCGTTGCTAGGTGAATGTTGACAAACGTAAATGTCATAAAATCACAATAATTTTTATATGTTTCAAAGTTAGAAGTCAAAATTAACGATGATTTTGGAATTCCTGACGAAATTATTGAAAAAGCAAAGAAAGCAACTGAAAATCTGTTGCCAAAAAAGTCTAAAGAAGCTTAACTATGACCGGATCTTTTCAGAACTGCCAATTTTATGTTAATTCGTCAAAATAATGTTCATCGAATATTTACATATATTACTATATTCCGTTTGTAATTTCATTAATAAAGGTTATTGAATAAGTTAAACAAAAAATTATCTCTCTTTATGCCCGCATGGGCGTAAAGTACGATATTAGATAGTTGGTAACTAAGCAATAAAGACACAATAATGAACTAGTATGACATAAAAAGCATTTTTGGAAGAGTAATGAACGATATTTTTCATTATATCTATCTGAAAACCACAGATTGTTAAGAAACATTCATTTTTAATGATGAAGGAACAAAAACATGTATTATTAATTGGAATTTATGGTACAAAAATATCCGGAAATTGCCACAAAACAAGCGTTATCCCTGTTGGTAAGGAAATATTCAATCAATTTGCGATTTCTAGAGAACTGTCAACATATTATTTAATTTTGACATGTAAATAGGTAGCTATAATGACACGGAAAAATTTTCCGTGTGGGCGCACGGAAAAGACCATTTTTCAGTATGCTAAATAAGCATGTAAATATAGTGTTTCCAGATAGGTATAATGAAAATTTTTATTATAGTATGCAATGAAAGCTTTTTGTAATTTCATGAGCTTGTTATCGCTATGCTACCGACATGAGTAAAGTAAGTTAACATCATACATCTCAACAGAGACAGTAACTATAGTTGAATTTCTATGAGAGCAGTACAAAACGAAATCTTAAGTTAGTTTCTGAAGAAACCACTGCACTCAAGTCAAAGTAAACAGTTTCGACTGGGTCTTGTGCAGACAACATATTCATATCACACACAGAGGACATAGCCATGAGTTTCGGAGCGGTAAATTCAGTTAGCTGAAACAAAGCTTTCAGCGCATATCGGAGTGCATTTGTATCGCCATTCGCTACACTAACCAATCATATTCCCTAGGCTCCTTTCATTCTCCATTTCGTTATGAATAGAATTCAGATAGTAGTTTCGGGAGGAATATGGAAAATTATCCTGATTGTGGCGTGAACTCTATCGAAAACACAAAGCCCAAGCAGCCTGCATATTCTAGGTATGTATGGGTTATGGAAGTAATAAGCAGTTTAGAATATTTACAGGGTGTCCCAATTTGAGCACTCCCCAATAATAGAAATCGAGAGGTCATATCTGGTGAACCTTGAAACATTTCGAAATCACTATACTTGTGAATATTTGAAATGTTTTTGTGCTATATTTCAGGAATGTTTGAACACGACTGGAATATTTATGGATAATTTCATTCACGCATGGCTGCACCAATAAAATTCTATGATTGAAGTCACATGATGTGTGATATCAGCAGCTATTGAGGTAAACATGGCTAGTCATGTAAACAAAGAAATATTAGCGGCTCTCTGTTATCAATACCTACACCAAGCAATAGAGCATAAAATGAGTGAGTTTTTAACAAAAATACTAGTAGGAAACCAACTATGCCATCACATGAAAGACAGTCTGCAGTTATATTGTCTTATGTTTTCGACTCGTAACTGTCATTTATTAATTTGTTATAAACATTTAAATAACAAAAAACGTGTTTTTTAAAATTGTTTTGCTTATAGAATAAAAACTAATAGAGCAATCTGGTTGCTCCAATGAGAAGAATTGTAGATAATGGAAATACAAATAAAATGGAATATTTCGCAACCTTGTCGGAGAAAAACTGTAAAAACCGGAAAATATTGCGATTTTTTGAAAAATTCATAACTACGCCATTTTTCAGGAAGTAGGATTGACCTTCCCCATGAAAGTATTGAATAATATGTGCTTCATGTGTGCACAAAACAGGCGCTGTCGGATCGTTCGTTTTGGCACAATTGCAATTTAATTTTTTTTGCACTATCTTGCAGCGTGCCTGGATGCTCTAGTGAAAGACCGATTTCAATTTCTCGAACAGATTATGAAAGTAGAAGTATAGTTCTACAAAACGAATATTCTCATTTTGCGCTACAATTGAATTGAATTGGGTGAAAAATGCATGCAAACATGACTGAAAACGGGCCAACCCTAATTCTTGAAAAATGTCCGAGTTATGAATTTCTTAAAAAATCGTAAAATTTATCGGTTTTTCCGGTTTTCCTCCGTTACTAATGATCCGACAGGGACGTAAAAAAATTCACTTTGTTCTTATTTCATTTATCTACAATTCTTCTCATTGAAGCAACCAAATTGCTTGATTAATTTTCATTGTATGAGCAAAACAATAAATAAAAACACGTTTTTTGTTATTTCAATGTTAATAACAAATTGATAAATGACAGCTGCGAGTTGAAAACATAACAGAATATAACTAAGGACTGTCTTCCATGTGATGGTACAGTCGATTTTCTACTAGTATTCTTGTTAGGAAAAAATGCTCTATTGATTGGCCTACTATATAAGTGTCAAAGTTTGACATAACTCAGTCACTCAAAATTTAAATGACTCGTTTTGAATTATCTTCTACCACAGAATGGTTGTTAAAATACGGATAGAATTAAATGTTGAAACATAAACTCTCGGGAGTTATTCAGATTATTAACACCTTGAGTGCCATAGCGGTCATTATGACTGCTGCGATACTTTCCTGTGGTGCCATAGTGGTAATAATGACAGCCGATTTTGGACCTCTAGTGCGACTGCTTTAAACACTTTTTATATCAAGGGGTCGTGGTAATCAATTCGAATACATTTTATTCTTGGATTAGTATTTTGTCAAAGTCTGTCAATCCACCGGGTGATATAGAATATGGGTTATCTTATCAAACTCGTTTTTTTTAAGTGATGAATTGGGATAAATCAACACATGAATCGTGTATGAACATGGTTAAATATGAGAACCAGATCTTTGTTTTTATGCTCCAATTGGAACACCATCAACTTACAATACTTAAATTGGAAGTTGGTTACGTTGCACATCATTGAGAAGATATGGATCATTCTCTGTTCAAATTATTAGCTATTGATTAAATATAATTTCTTTTAAGTTCATCAGATACTGTCTGTATTTGATGAAAGGTATTGTGTCTGCCACATGAAATATGTTTTAAATGGCATTGGTCGAATTTCTGGTCAGTTATTACCACTTTGTGCAAACCTTTGAAGTTCGAAATTTCAATTTATTGTGAAAATCCATTCCCATTTCAACACAGTTTGTTTCAATACTTTATCTGTCTGGTTCAAATATTACAGGAGGTAGGAACTTTGACGAATTCTTTATATGAACATCGAGAATTACTCACTACAAAACATAGACCGGGAGATGGTGACACAAAATATTAGATCATTTGTATCAGTATGGCGGTTCTTCAGGAGACTAATTACGGAATGACAAAAAAGAAAATGATGGTCATAACGCTAGTACCGGTGGCCCAATCGCGTGGGCGTTAATCGCGGCTGCGGACGCAGTGGAGATTTGGATACGGTAAATCAGCGCGCTTCGTCCTGTGCAGTCCGGAGACAACACAGGTCACAGGTCGAGCTACCATTTGCGTATTACCAATGGTGAGGCCATATACTGAAGTATACTACTGGCTCTGCAGTGTCAGTGACCGAGCAAATTCAGCGATGCTCACCTGCCGAGGGGGGCGTTGCCTCCCACCCCAACCCTAAGGGTGAGAGCATTGGCCACCTCTACCGAATTACGGTATTGTTTTCCATTGTCCTATCCAACGAAACCCCCGCCCCCTAGAGGCCAACACCTTATGGAAGGACGTCAAGTTGCCTTGACGGGGCTCCACTTCCCCCTAGGTACCCATGTTAGTCAGATTCCTCCGACAACATTGATGGGTCGCCGTTTGTAGTCGTTTTCACCCATACTGCATACCCATGTCAGACTGGATCCCTCCAGCCTACGTTAGATGGGTGACCATTCGTGACTTTTCAGCCGCTACCATGTTGACTGGACGAGGACCCACGGCTTTCAACCAACGGTGTTTGGAATCGCCGTGGGCACTCCTCGCTCGACGCCAAGGGCACATGGTGGACCCCCGGCCCCAACCATTTGTAGCAGGCTAATTTTTGCGCAGCTAATCATCGTCGAATAGCCATTAACGGAAATCACCTTGCCATACGTTTTTGACGGTTCCCAATGGCCGCCATACCAACGCAAGGGAGTACATTTTTTTTTGCTAAACGATTTGTACCAGCCTAAAACTTTTTTAACAGTTCTCTGTGTGATCATAAATAGAAGTCTGATCATGCCATATCTGTGGGAGGTGGCGAATATGTACAATATGTTTTCAAAATTCTAAGATTTTATTCGTAATTCGAACGATTTGTACCAGTATGGCACTAATTTTTCCTGTAAGTTTGAGGTTTAACGAATATAAATACAAAATTTCAAACAACTAGGTGGCGGCCATCTTGTCTTATAACCAGATGTTATGTCGTTTAATATTGTACAACTACCGGTGCTCGAAAGATTTCTAGAAATGTCCTGGCTCATCGTGTGCAAATCGTTATGAATGCAGCAAACGATGAAGAAGAGAAAGATGAAGAAAAAAAAGATGAAGAAGAGAAAAATGAAGACGAAGGTAAATATTGAGGAAAATAATTTTATGTTGACGATTTGCGATTGTGTATTGCGCTTGTGTGAATAAATTGAATAATTTACAGATACTGATGCAGTAAGCAGTGACGAGAACGAAGAAAACGAATTTGAATATGCCGGGAATTCCGGTTCAGAAGACGTTTGAAGTCCATTAAGTTTTGTAAATCTTTCGGAATAAACTGCATTAATATTGATATTGCATGTACTTTTTTTCACATGTACCCGTCACGATATCACAGGTGGGCTATTTCGATAAATGGTTTCAAGATTGTATTGGTTGTCGACATATCAGAGCGAGTGTGGCAGCTCCAGCCTCCTGGTCACGGTATAGGATTATTTTTCAATACCGAAAAAAAAAATCAGAAAATTGTTTTTTCGAGTTCACCACTTTGGTACTTCGTCATAAGTACAGTGTAATTTTTCCAAAGCATAGTTTTTTTTCAAGTTTGGAACCCTCTGGTCACGGTATAGGCTTATTTTTCAACACCGAAAAAAAAATTTCAGAAAATTATTTTCTCGAGTTCACCACTTTGGCACTTCGCCATAAGTACAGTGTAATTTTCCCAAAGCATAGTTTTTTTTTCAAGTTTGGAAAATTTGAAATGCCATACTGTTACAATTCATTCCAATTTTTTTTTCATATCTTGCCCGCGTGTAACAGACTTCCGCCCCATAGTTACAGTATGGAATAATTTCTTTTAGGTTGAATTTTATCCTAACGAACTGCATACGATGATGCCATACTGTACCAAATGATTTTATGTGTTGTACCTTGAAAACGTGTCGTAAAAACAAGTTTTTCAAGTATGGCGACACTTTTTCCCTCTACCAGAAGTATTGCACATATAATAATGGTCACATTGTATCATATAATTCCAAAGAATCAAAATGCCATACTGGTACAAATCGTCAATTTTTTTTTTAACATCTTGGCGTAAGTCCGACAGTCGCCCGCCCCTTGGTTACTATCTGGAATACATTTTTTTAGGTAGAATCACATCCAAACGAACAGAATACCATGATTCCCTGATGCAAAAAATGATTTACGTATTTTGCAGTCGTATTTTCAAAACGTATCGAGTAAATAAGTTTTTCAAGTATGGCAGCACTTTTTGCCCCTACTAGACGTATGGGAAATATAATAACGGTCACATTTTATAAAATACTTTCCAAAAATGCAAATGCAATACTTGTACAAATCGTTTAGCAAAAAAAATGTTTTACTCCCTTGCGGTGGAATGGTGGCCATTGGGAACCGTCGGAAACGTATAATAATAATAATAAATCGTCTTTATTCATCTTGCAAAACTATAAATTCATACATGCTGATGCTGTTTTACAACTACTTAACCCTATGGCAAGGTGGTTTCCGTGAATGGCTACTCGACGATGATTAGCTGCGCAAAAATTAGCCTGGTACAAATGGATGAATTGTTTTTTTTTTTAATTAATCTATTCGTGTCGGTATGGCGGGCTGTAAGTCACACCGGAGAAGTATGGCATTACGGTACCGGCTACTTCTTTTTTCATCGACCATCGGAAAATACAAGCATTTTTGTGGAACAAATCGTTCGACACTCGTTATTTATCCGACACGTTCAATTAACGCCCACGCGATTGGGCCGCCGCGCCGGTACCAGCGCTATGACCATCATTTTCTTTTTTGTCATTCCGTAATTATACCACTGTAGAACCTCCATACTGGTACAAATGACCTAATATTTTGTGTCACCATCTCCCGGTCTAACACGCAAGAATATTTTACCACACCGAGAGCAGATTGGGACAAGACTATTATTGTACTGATAGTGAGGAATAGGCCTAACAGTCTGATACTAGATAATGATCAAAATGAAACGATTTTTTTAAAACCATATGAGTACAGTCTACTTTCGAAAAATTGAGTCACGATGTTTTTTGACACTCATGGCATTTCCTTCTGTTAGAGCAGATGAAGGGCTTTCAAACATTTCTTATAAGTGACATGTGTCAAGTCCAGTTTGTTAGCCAGCGATACACTACTATAAAAACTATCAGCAGCAACTGATGTATCAGGAAAACGTTATTTCACAAAACGTATTCTCAAATTTGAAGTATGTAGGTATATTCATTTTCACAACACAGTTTGAATAGTTTTATTAAATATTTATAAGGTTTCTGTAAGGGATATTGCTGCATAATCACCCTTCCGCTAAATGGAACTGGTCATTCATTGATTCTTACATAATGTTTCTCTAGAGATGTTAAATGGATGTGTAATGGAAAATTACTAATCTTAAAAACAATTCAAACCCTCTCCTCATCATGATTTGGAGAACAAACAGACTTCTCTTATATATAATAAGTATTTGTGGTGGAGCAGTCTAGGCTATTTCAAAGAAAACTCTTTGATACTTCTATAAGTTAGGGTCCATTGATAACGCCATGACTAGGAATATTAATATTATCCAATGAAATTTGATTGATTCACAAAAAAATTCATATGGGTGTTTCTCTTCAGTGAACGCAACTGAAGAGTACTTATCTATCAGTTTTTTCGTTTTGGAACTGACAAATTCCATTATCATGAATAGCTTTTTCATGATCAGATTCGTCCATTATTTCATATTGAAAATTAGACTATCTTTTTCCTTCTCCGATTCATGATTTATGGCAACCACACTTTCTCTATCACTTTTGATAAAATCAGATGTCGGAGCACATTCCCACTAATTTTTTTCAGTTTTTTAGTTTTATTCATTGTTTTTAAATATTGTTTTGGTACCGCCGCCTTCTACATGAAAAGCCTCTGTGAAAATACAAGTTGTAATAGTTGGATATTATATTTTATAAACGTTTATTTTGGAATGTCACTTCAAAGCAGGATATATTCCAGTTATACGAATACAATATACAAGACAGGTTTCTTGAAAATATGGCAACCGTCTTGTAAACGCAGTAACTTACCGGAGCAATTGATTCATTTCGCCTTCTACACTTTTGTATCGATTTTCTTGATTTTCAATTTTTTCATTTTCAAACTGTGGAAGGTTACAGACCCACAAATGCCATGTCAAGAAACGAATTTTCTCCATAAAATCAAAATATATTCGTTCGGAAGTGTTCATGTGTTCAAGTGTCTATTCATCCTTAAAACCGATCAGAACTCATTATTTAATCGTTCTAATTTACTCATACGTTACCAATTTATTTACGTATTGAATTTTATTCTTTGTGTAAACTATTTATTCTCTTACATTTTTATTATTATTATCATTATTTTGGAGTGAAAAACGGGTTTGTGTATAATAAACTCCACTCACTTCGATACGCCCGAATTGTTCGATTCGAGTATTAACGGTTTTCAATTTCAGCCCCACCTAGTGGACAAATATTATTGAACCATAAATTTTTGTGATGAGTATTCTGAGAACATTGTTGAAACTGATGAAAATAGTCAAGTATCAATTTGCCAAAAGTTGTCAACACTTCTGACTCGTCCTGTAGAATAATGTCCGGAACGTTTCAATGAAATCGCGTATATTTCAATCCTATACCACTACGTCAAATTTGAAATCTCTACGTGAATCGATAAATGAATTGTAGGCTCATCTCATGTATCATTGTTACACGGTACTTATTTGTTGTGGCACCATGCGAAAGTCAGTATGGATTGTTTGGCAGTCAAGGTATTCTCGATAGAATTATGAAGAAAATAATAGTCGGCTATTTGTCATGGTCTTGGGATATTACCTACGAATATTTCCAGACATCTTTACTGCACTTCATAACGTTCAAAACATTTCAAAAATGGCATCAATATTAATAACTGAGGTGTTACAGAAATTGATTAAATTGAGAATATGTGAAACTTGATTTTAATACATTTCAGCAATTTAAAAAAAAATATTTAAACTTTTCATGATTTCGAATTGATGTTTTTTAAAATATCCCAGAATTATCTCAACCATGAATTATTGAAATCTTATTTGTGAATATTTGAAAAGATTCTTTTGCCAAATTCCACGAACATTTCTGAAATATTTCCAGACATTTTCAGACAAATTATAACTTCAGAAACATTTCTAAAATTGCTTCATATGTAATTACTAAAAATTTCAGAAATTCCTTAATCGACAATATGTGGAACGTTATTTTGATACATTTCATAGATTTTAAAAAGAGATTGAAACATTTTTGAAACTTATTTTTTTGCCAAATTCCAGGAATATTTCAAAACAAATGAGATATTTCTGAAAATTCTAATATGTCTTCGATTATTAATTAATTTTTTTAAAGTTTGAAATTTGAAATTTTCCCTACTCTGGTAAATTTAAAATAATCAGATGGATCATCTTATGGATCAGATATGAGAACATTTCATTCATTTATCTATTGAAAAATTGTAATTCAATTGCTTTATTATGACCATCTTCAGATTATTGAACCATTCAGACGGATCAAAGTATTTTTAAGAAATGTAAAATTTCAAAATCTGATCCATTGCTGCATTATTAGAGTTGAGAAATACACCTTTGAGAAAAACTTGTGTTCACCGGAAGTGACTCAAACTTTCGATTTTTAATTAAGAAACTCAGTATATTTTCACCTCTCTTGTCTCCATATTACATTCTGAATCATGTCTCACTTTTTGTAACAATTTTATTTCTCAGTCTAGAGTGCCATGGATACGTTCAAATCACTACTTGCAGCTCAAAACTTTTGGGAAAAATATAACTTCACTGTTTTTCGTGAAAATGGATGTGCTATGTTGAATTTAATTTTAAAATTGACACTACTAATTTTTTTCAAATGGCAATATGGTGGCTCGTCGGGTTAGGAAAGAAGAACATTTTATTCCGATTAATTTGATACCCCACACTGATAGGTATTAAACAAAATTCCGTTAAAGAACTTAAAAAACTATGTTAGATGTTTCCTAAAATAAAGCATGTTTTGGTATTAAACTAAGATTTTAATGCATCGAGTAACCTGTGACAAACACAACTGATAAAACAAAATCATTGACCCTTTCACATCCAGCACTCCACATGGGTACCATAATATCCACATATAGATATCATTATTATGGGCTTATATTATCGAGCAGGGAACTGGTATATAGGCTGCAATGAGATTATGCGATTGGTATGGCACGCAAGCCATCCCCACCAAAACAAATTTCAAAACCTAAAATTATTTCGCAGGAATATTTTAGCTGTTAGTATAGTTTATCCAATCTCAGTTGACTGAGCTGTAAAACCGGATGACTTCGCCTCTTTGAACGTACTTGCCGACCATAGGCTGAGATATTTTCTCTTACTTGGGTATAATTTTGCGTATTGCTTGCTGTATAGAAATTTCCGAATATAATGTATCTTGTTCTTATAATGAATATAATTGAAGGATTGCGCGTGTATGGGTACGGGACGTTGCTCGTAACTCATTGACAAGTTATCTGACATATCCAAAGCAAGTCGTTAAAAAAAATAGAATAAGAAAACATCAGGAAACATTGATAATTTATTTGCTGGTACGGCCATCTTATATACACATCAAAGTCGTGGCAAGACTCAATCATCATAATCCTCCGAACCAGACGAATCACCCATGTTTATGATTACTGGTTGAATGGATGGCAAAAGGAAATATTCACGTTCTTTCGAAATAACATGTAAAATGCATTCTGTCCAAAGATCTTTATATTCCTCTCCTAAGATTTTCCTAACATTTTTTCTACTTCTCCGCTTAGATTTGGACATTGATTGGAATTTCTCAATTCATTTTTTATAAATGCCCAAACCAATTCAATGGGGTTGAAAACACAATAATACGGAGGTAACCTCAGAAGCGTATAATCAGAATGTTTACAAAGTTCTTCAATAATATATTCTTTTTCGATATTTTCATTTTTAATTATACGTAGTAATACCTCCTTCGTGGCTTTTTGGGGAATATTCAATTTTTTATAAGCCATAAATTCCAAAATGTCTCATTTTTTTGTTGCTTTCGTCGTCGTCGGTATTTTTATCTTTTGACGCGAGTGGTATGACGCATTATCTATTACAATAACACAAGTTGGTGGTAATAATTGTTCACTGAACCATTTTTCGAAGAAAGTTGCAGTCATATCCTCATGATAATCTGCTGAACATTTTTTTATTTGTTTTGCTGACAACAGCAACGCGTTCGATATAAAACCATCTTCACTACCCGTGTGTACAATGATTGTACGTTTTCCTCTGGAACATGGTGCTTGGAGACAACAATTTTGGGAGTTATCTACCCATCCATACCGAATCACATCATGACTATCGAACCAAGTTTCGTCAAGATATACTATACGTCTCTTCGATTCCCGATGTTCTTTTACTTGTCGCAAGTAATTTTGCCTTTGCAGAACCAGCCGGGGTGATTCCATTATTGCCATTCGCTGATTTAGTTTTTTGTGTTTGAAAACACAGTCTAAAAAAATTTGGCGTAGTCTGCGACTTATATGTATACTCAGGATAATCAGATAATTTGTTTTTGATTGATTCCAAGGTAGGTACTTCGTTTCGTTTATAGAAATCATAAACTTCGAAGAAAATCTTTTGTGGCCTCATCAACTTTGTTTAATTTGTGATCTTCTCGTTTTCTTTTACGATAATGATCTACAACATCCCCTTGTTTAACCACTCTGTAAATAGTTGAATGCCCCAAACTGGTGAGATGAGATATCCTTTCGAAAATTTCATTGTCACATTTGTCGTTCATTTCCTTTTTAAAATTTTTACATATATTTAGAACAAGTCTTTGAGTCTGAACATGAAGATCTTTGTTTTTAAATTCCCATTGTTCATCCGGTTGCGAGTCTTATTCCTCACGTTCTTCGATTGGTTGCCAAAATGCCATGTTGCAACACTAAATACACAAACGTTTATATTAAAACTTTCACACTTTTAGTTTAAAAAACCGCGACATATGATTTGCAAATACAATGGATTCTTCAAGCAGAAGTATACTGAGTTATACTATTACAATATCCTTCTTTTATATTCCCAAAATGTTAATCAATTTGTTTTATACCTGTTTTCGGATAACTCTATGATAACAAATAGTGTTTGTCAAAAATTAATTACATTTATACCTAGTCTAACGGCAAAACAAATTCAGTAGAGAGAAAATATTGATTTCTGTTTGATCGTTCATTAAGTACGCTACTGTTCTTCTTTTCATAAATATCACCAGGCTGTCGGACAGCAATAAAAATATTAAGAGGTGATTTACGGTAATTTATGCAACAGGCGGTCAGCGCATTACTGATTGCTTTCCAAGCTTAGAACGGTTACACGTAAAATATACTCAATCTGGTCTACTGTTTTCTTTATATGGGGAATAATAGTTATTTATTTAATTTTCCGTTTTCATCCTTCATTCGTTATTACACCATGTGCTATTTTGAACTAACCCTATATATTGAGCTGAATGAAGTCATATTCAACTGAGATTGAATAAACTATACCTAGTTAACCCAGCTGGTATACGGTCGTATACGTCTCTGAATTATGTTTTGGCGGGAAAGTGTGTTTTTTGGTATTTCTGATGAGTGTTTATTCGACTTACGCTGTTGTATTATAAAATCCTAAATATGATGGATGACCAGGATTTTTCTACAGATAGTAGCGATCCGGGGTACGTATTGAGTGATAATGCAATAATTAGTGTCACAGATGAAACGTATTCAGAACTGATAATGACGAATTTGGTGAGAACGTGACCATGAACGATTGGGAAGTTTTAAGTGGTCCTTATTCCGATCAAGTTCCTAGACCATTACTAAATTTCTCCTCTGAATATGATTTTCACCATGCCATTGATTTTAAAGAATGCAAAAACCCAGTAAATTCTTTTGAATGTTTTGTAAGCCCAAATATCGTAGCCAAATTATGTAAGTGGACAAACAGAAGAGCTGAAATGTACTTTCAACAAAATACAAATACACACAGTTTATGGCGTTTAGTGAAAGATTATCGAAAAAGAGTTGTATGTACCGTACTGAATAGTGACCGACAAATAATTTTGGACCATTGGTATACTTTCGTGCGGCTTTCGCAATTTCTACTGACTCAAAAACCTACTTGACTGGAACTATAAGAAGCAATCGTGAAGTTCCTGCTCAGTTAACTAGAATTCCATTGGAAAGGTACCAATCATGCTCTGTGCGGAAAGATATGCAACTGCTTGGTAGACATAAAGACAAGAAGGATGTATACTTGTTGAGAAGTAAGCATACTGCAGGGTTTTGCGAAAAATCTCGTTACATGGTAGGCGGCAAGTTAGTTCATTTTAAAAAACCTGCCCCTATTGAATTTTACAATCAAAACATGGGTTCTGTTGACGCCGTTGATCAAGATTTTGAACCATACAATTCTTTACGAAAAAGCTACACTTGGTTTACAAAAGTGGGATTTCAACTAATTTTGCAGATGCTTCTAAACTCAAAGGTTTTATATTGTAATGCAAAAAATGATTTTCAGATTTCAATGTATGATACATGAAATTGTGTTGTAATGGTATTTTGCATAAATATAGTGAAGTTTATCGCAACATGACGGATGCTTTGGTTAATTTGTAAAAGGAAGATGGAAAAAAGCAGACATTGCGAAAAATTTGCGTTATTTGCCGAAGACATAACCAAAGAAAACTCACAAGGAATATTTGTATCGAATGTCCAGATAAGCCAGGGCTATGTTGTGTGGAACACTTTCAAGAATACCACAAATGAACATTATTATTTATACATTATATCAATGTTACAAATATTTTTTTATGCTAATGAAGTACTCACTTTCAAAAGACATATCGTTGAATTAATTTTACATGTATATCCAAATGTGTATATTGCGGTATAGCACTACTATACACATGCAGAAATTATGGTATGGCACTATTATCCAAATGATGGATATACTGGTATATGCCTAAAATATAAATGCATGTAACCATTTTGTATTTGAGTTTTATAAAATAATACAACTCTGGTTGAAGACGAGAGCCATTATGTAATCATAATTCACAATTTTTTACTTCTTTGTCTGGTATGTCAGACTGTCTTTTTAAAATGCACCTGGATGTGAAGGGGTTTTAAGGAGGTCGACTCCTTATTTTACCTCGCTTGTACAAAAGTAAATTAGGTATTTATTGTGTATTGAAGAATATTTTGAAGATAATATCTATGCAGTTAGTTGTGTTGGTTACAGGTTGCTCGATTTTTTGAGAAATATGTAATGTAATCTTTTAAAGTTTTTCAACGGAAGTTTGTTTGAAACCTAATAATGTGCAGTGGGGCCAGGTAGCCGAGTGGTTAAAGCGACATTGTTCCAATCGCATTCTGGCTGCCAGTCAAAGGTTCAAACCCTAGGGACTGCAGAAAATTTTGTGATGGTCCAAGAAAGTGCTAGGAATCGCACGTAAAAAGGTAAGACCTCATTAATCCTTGGCTCGCAGCAGTTTCGACTTCTGAGGGCTGCCGTTCGTAAGGGGACGACAGCTGGTTAACGGAAAAACAATTTAAAACAATGGTAATTAAATGCTCTTTTTTCTTAACCCAACGAGCCACCATGTTTCCATACGAAAAAATTTAGTAAGTAATAGAAATTTTAAAATGAAATTTTGCGTAGCAGATACATTTCGATCGAAAACAGTGATGTTGTATTGACTGAAATTAGTGAAGAGATCCATAGCCATGAGGGAAAAAAAATTCAAAATAAAATTGAAATTCGGTTAATAAAAGTGACAGATACCACATGATTGTATTCAAAATGTAATATAGAGACAAGAGAACTGAAACTATACCGGAAGACCCATTTGAAAATGGAACGTTTATGTCACTTCTGGTGGAACCGGAAGTTGCATGAAGTTGAGTTACTTGCCAAACAATGTAGTTTTATGTCTTATACAGATCCACTAAATTTCATTCCATTATCTTCAAAAACAAAAAACTAATAGGGGCTAGCCACTTTCCGCGGACACCCAGTATAAAACAAGGTTTGGGAGAACTGTAAATTGATTAATATATTGAAATAAATTGAGAGGTGTAGAATATTAAGGCATAATAATAGTGTTTTTGTTAAGTTGGATGATAAAATTTGGTAACTGATTGTGAATTTTCTTCTAAAAGAAAGTGGATGTAACCAGTGCTTTTATTTATCATGTATCTACCTCCATCTTTCTCTTATTTACGCCTCACCCACTCCAGTACTTTTCATAGAAATAAAGGCAGTTCCCAACATTACATTGTTTCAATGACGAACCTGCACCATTAGGTAGCCAGGTAGCCGAGTGGTTGAAGCGACATTGTTTCAATGAGGACAAAGACACACGAGGCTCATATTGGTCGAGCGACTGCAGCTCGGCCGTCGACTCGGCATGGTGGTCCTGTTGCACATGAACGCACACAAGAAGCGCAAAAATATTGAGATCTCTGGAGACACGGCTCGGCACCTTATTTTGACCATGCGCCGCCTAATCAAAGAGTAGGGGTCATAGACAAGAGAGATCACATGAGGTATTCATGAATGAAATAGTAAAATCGTATCTGAATCCTTGAAACAACTGTCATTTCCATTTCATTCATAAAATCCAAAATCTGGTTGGATTCTGGTGTCACCAATCACGAGCCGGGAAACAGTTCATGTGACATCTTCGTCAGCGTCACAAGACTTTACGAACCGATAACGAAGAAGAAGAGCAGAAATAACGACATTGTAGGTTATGTTATCATTTGACAGAAATTTGTAATAAAAAATTGTTAGAATTTAATATGTTTTGATAAGATATTGTAATATTATGTAACTATGTTGAAGGTGTTATGCATTAATTGAGGTGGAGAGCATCTTCAGTTATTTCACTTTTTATTTGTATGTGCTGGCCATTGCGTTTGTACCTATACAGCTTGTGTTTATTGTGTACTCATCGAATATAATTGTTTAAATTTTTAATACATTCTTACATTATATGCAGAGATGAATCAAAGGGTTGCTTGTACCCTACGAAATTGAACAGAAGAGGTTACGATACCTGGAAAAAGTTTGAAGTGCGTGCTAATCTCAACAGGGAAGATTTTCAGGAGTGTTGTCATTTACTGTTAATGTTAAATCACAGATCAGAGAAACTTACTAATTTGTGGTTAAATGTACAACATAGTTTTTATGAAAGTCGAGTTAGCTTGACCCTAAACACTGAGAACCAAGTAATTTAATTAAATTTAAATATGTCGGGGCGTGGCGCAGTGGTTAGAGCGTCCGACTTTGGGACGAAAGGTCCGGAGTTCGAGCCCCAGTTGCGGCTGGGATTTTTTAATTTAATTTGACCGATTAAACTATTAATATCTCGTGTCTGGACTGGGGTAAGTCCTGCACGATTCACTGTTGCGTTCCAATTAACAGTGCTGCTCCTAAGGTGGCGCATGGAGTTATTAACAAGGCCTATCCAGAATACGTGGCTAATGACCATAGCAGTCGATGCCAAGACACTAAAGGAAAAAAATTAAATTTGAATTTATCAGTGACATATTTACGACAAAATTCTTCTAATTTTTATTGTCTCACTGATCTTTATGAACAAACCATACGGTTAAGAAGGACCTGATAACTTTTGTAGCTATTTCAAACTATAGAAGTGTATCCCATGATCATTTATCATGTTATTACAAGTAAAAGTAACCTGTTTGGCTACGGTGGAGTTTGATGAAAAACCCAAAGGCTCACTGCATGAGCTACCTATAGATAGATATATTTTCACCATTTTACGTATAGCAATACAATTATGGCATGTCAATAAATAATAAAAGTATACAATGCATAAAACAATACAACATACAAAATTTTTTAAAACTGTTACATTCATGAGTAAAACATTAACAAACATAATTAACATAACAAAATGGTAAATTCAGAGAAGCAATGTGTTGAGTGTATGATTCAGTTGCTTTGTTGTGTGAAGGAACTCGTCAGTGGAGTAAAAGCAGTGTTCAAGAATATAATTTTTTATGCGTTTTTTAAATTGATGAAAGGTTAGTGTTTTGATTATCTTTGGCAGGCAGTTGTAGAAATTAAAATTCAGAGAATTTTTCTGAGATTTGGTTAATCTATACCTTGGGGTTTTTATCAACTTAGAATACCTTGTACTATGCTCGTGTATATCTGATTGGGTTTGTAGTTGGTTGGCATTTCTATGTATTTCTAACAAGGAATTGTAGATATACATTGAAGGTAATGGCATGATGCCGTACTTTATAAAATGTGGATGACAATGTTCCTTATATCCAGCTCCAGCAAGGATTCTAAGTGCCTTTTTCTGTTGTCGAAAAATGGTTATTGCATGGGAGGCATTTCCCCATAAAATTATTCCATAGTTTATCTGCGAATGGAATAGAGAAAAATATGTCATTCTCAGAATATCAGGTTGAATTGTTTTCTTTAGCTGCCTCAACAAAAATAGAGTACTTGATAATTTGTTACTGAGCTGTTCTATGTGATTGGTCCATGTGAGTTTGTCATCGATAACTACACTTTTATCTCAATTAACCAGGTATTTATAGCCATGAAGTGAATTCATTCTCTACTTTATTCCCTCTGTCATAGCAGTAATCAAACATCGACATTGGATAGACTTCAAGAATGTGCACTTCTGGTTCTGATGTCTTAGGAAAAAGGCATTATTTTTTAAAAATTTTATTGAAGAATAACATCTTCGTTGTACAAAACTAGTTTTTACCATATACCATTAACAACAAATTATTTTTCCGTTACAACTGAAGTACCTACCTACAGTACAGTAAAAAAAATTTAATCGTTTTATTTTCAATGATCCCTGGTGATGAAACACACTGCACAAGGGTTTCACTGCACAAGGGTTTTCAAATGGAATGTATTTAAATTTTTCATAAAGTTGTTTACTTGTTTTTCCAGTAGCTTTTGGTCCGCCTCCATTGTACCGTATACCTCCTGCCATTTGGTTTCCTACCTTCTGTTCAATAATAATTTTGGCAGTAAATCATTCTTTGGAAATTTCTTCTTCCTTCATTCACATGTCCTCAAATGAGCGTTCCAGTTTAGCCTTTCCACTCTCAATTTTTCTTATTTCCATCGATTTGGACTGGAATATATCTGACAGATATTCCAAACATTTTTTGTGTGTTAACTTTACTAAATCACTCAACTAGCTTTTCCTTGGTGTTTCTGAAAAAAGAGTTTTTGATGTTTGGGTACGACACTCTGAAGCTGTTGAAAGATATTTTTGCATTTGTTGATCCACTTCTGTAGTTACTTCTGACTGTGTGTCTTTGTCAACCCTTGACTTCTGAAACCAATTCAACGTAGGGATTGCAGTTCGACTTAAATTATGATTAATGATGTTATTTGAATATAAATGTTTTCGTTTCTACATTTTATCTCCATCATTACAAGCGAGTTTTCGTTGAAGAACTCGTTCAACATCTTGCGGATCGGGAAATTAAAAAATTCGTATCTTTTCCAAACTACGCGAGCTAGAATAAAATCTGTTAGGGCAGTCTTTAACAGAGCACTTGAGCCATTATCAGTAGTTCTACCTTCTATGAGGACATGGAAATATTAATATCAAATGGGTAAATATTAATTCTACTTGGATTTTAGTCAATTTGCTTTGAAATAAACGTTATTTTTCGTGAAAAATCATTAGAAAATAGTAAGGCTTCAGGAAAAATCAAGCAACACATCATTCTGATATTGACAGACAAATAAACATCGTAGTAAAATTCAAGGACATTGGCCCATTTTCGCGCCATTTTGGGAATGATCTCTCTTGTCTATGACCCCTACTCTTTGGCCTAATCACGCTCGTATCACTTGTTGACGCACGTCACATCGTGTGTTGGAGTAATATTATGTAACAGCACAGACGAGGCTGCATCTGCAACTAGGTATTAGAGGTTTTTGCGTAGTGCCAAATTTATATATTTTGTATACGAGTTTCACGATAATGGGCGATGTAGAATAGGTAGTACTACTTCTGTATTTTTTTCGTATTTTATTTCAGTTAAGAAATGTTTCTTCATCATTTTTGAAAAATAAACCGTAAAATATTTTCCTCAACGTTATTAATAATTTTTCCTCTGGTAAAATGCCATCCCTCATCACTGTATTTCGTTTCATAATGTCACTTTCTGCAGTGTGTCCCACCTTGAGAAGCCACGCCCTCATATTTCATGGAGAATAAAATAATTTTTTTTTTTTTATATCATATTACTCAGGAATACCTACTTTTAAGTTGATGAAACATACGTATATCCATTTTCCACGGTTGACTATGACTAATTGAAAAGTGAACAAGTGGGGAAAACATTTTAGGGTTTTTTTATCACGAAATTAACATCAAATTCTGTTTCAGAATTCTCTTAAATCCCTAGATCCCAATGCTTGAATCAATTGATTATAGTTATTTGTATCAGGCAATGTGATGATCTCTTTTTCGTCAGTAATATTTGCCTAATTTTCAAAATTTCTTAATTTTTTATAAAATTCACAAAAATATCTGATTAATACTGCGAAAAATAGCCGAATATTACTTTTCCATGGTAAACTGTGACCACTTGAATAGTGAAAAATTGGGAAAAAATATATTAAGCACCTTTTATTGAAACCCCATCTCCCCAACTGGTTTTGGAATGTCCCAGAACCCCAGAACTCAATGCTGAATCATTGAAATATACAGGGTCTTATATGTAGCTGACAATATTACCATTTCTTATTCATCCATAATGTTCGGTTGATTTTAAAATGTCTTTTTTCGTCACAAAATGCCCAAAAATGTTCCATTATTACTGTAGAAAGTAACCAAGAATCACTTTTTCATGGCTAACTATGACCAACTGAAAATTGAAAAATTGGAAAAAACATACTTATTATGAATTCTTTTATCACTGAACTAACATCAGATTTTGGATCAGAACACTCTGATCTCCTCCTTCTGAGAAATATATAGGGTGTCATCTGTATATGGCAAAAGTTCAACTCCTAAATTGATTCATTTTGAAAATCTGCACTTATCAATTTATTCCTTTTCCGCAGTTGCAAATTCACATCAATTTATAATATTGGAATTTGAAGATAACTCAGGGATTAGGATGTAAGAGTATTCTGGACCCATTACCCATGTTAGTTCAGTGATATATTTTCCACAATTTTTCACTTTTTAGCTGATCATAGTTATCTATGGAAAAGTGATGCTTGTTTACATTCTGCAGTATTAATGTAATATTTCTGGGCTCTTTGTAACAACAGAAGACATTTTCGAAATCCTCCCGAGCAATATCGATGTATAAGAGATGGTGATATTGCCAGCTACATATGACACCCTGTATATTTCAATGATTCAGCATTGAGTTCTGGGGTTCTGGGACATTTCAACAACAGGAATTTTTCAATAAAAGATCCTTAATATATTTTCCCAATTTTTCACTATTCAAGTGGTCACAGTTTGCCATGGAAAAGTAGTATTTGGTTATTTGTGGCAGTATTCATTGAAAATTTTTGTGAATATTGTGAAAAGTGAAGAAATTTCGAATATTAAGCAAATATGGCTGATGAAAAAGAGTTAATCATTTCTCCAGCAACAAGTGACATCCTGTATAATCAATTGATTCAAGCATTGAGATCTGGGGGTTTGAGGATACTCTGAAACAGAATTTGATATTAATTTTGTGATGAAACAATCCCTAATATGTCTTCCCCACTTTTTCAATTTTCAATTGGTCATAATTAGCCGTGGAAAATAGATAGATAATTTATTCATCACTGAAATTTTTACATATACACAATTACAATCACAGAATTACATACATGAGAAAACTTATTAGACTAGTCAGAGAAGAAAACATTGGTCGTGTACACATTATCTGTTTTAAAGACATTGCACATGTATAAAATATACAGTGCGACGCTAAATTATGGAACAAATTCATTATTTCTGAAGATAAAGATATTTCGGAAAAATCCTCGGACAGGTCGATTCGATTCGATTCTTTTCTGATAGGCCAATTTTTGAAACCTACCAAAAATATATAGGGTTATCCGCATTTGAGTCAAAATTACTTTGGTTATATTTTTAAATGGGACACCCAAAATATTTTTTTCATATTTGGTTACGGATCGTCATTACGAATCCAGTGATGGTGGGATTATGTCAAACGGCTACGGAGATATGGGCAAAAAACTTCTCCATATGTCCAATGAGTGCGACAGAGACTTTTACCTTCTGAATCGTGTGGAGTCTCGCAGTCATACTCATTAGACATACGAGGAAGTTTTTTGACCATATCTCCGCAGCCGTTTGACATAATTCCATCAAACTTGGTATCACTGGATTCGTAATGACGATTCCTAACCAAATAAGGAAAAATATACTAGGTGTCCCATTTGAAAATATCGGCAAAGTTATGTTTACTTAAATGCGGATAACCCTATATATTTTGGGTGGGGTTCAAAAATTGGCCCATCGGAAAAGAAAATCGACCTGTCCGAGGATTTTTCCGAAATATCTTTATATTCAGAAATAATGAATTTGTTCCATAATTTAGCGTCGTACTGTATATATGAATGTTTCATCAACGTAGAGGTAGATATTCCCGAGTACTATGATTTGAGAAAAAAATTCAAATCATTTTATTCTCAATGAAATATGAGGGTGTTAAAAAGTGGGACACACTGTATATAGCAGAGTAATTCGTTGAATATCGAAGAACTCTTTGGACATTCTATCAAAATTGAAAAACTTTTCTTCGTCCAGTTTGATTGTCTCATTGAATAAATTGAACAAGCTCTTGTCTGAACGTTTTTTAACGATTGGATGGACCCACATACGTCTGTTCTTTTTTCTTCAATCGGCAATACATTAAGCTAATTATTGTTAAAAATTCATCTTCAGAATCAGAAGTCTTAACGAAACTCTACGTGACTTGACAACGTCTCACTTCATCACAGTTCTAGTTACTAATGACAATATTTGAAAAGCGACTGCGTGTGTGCGGCACTGTCGGCTGTCAAGCGGCAGCCGCTCGACCAATATGAGACTCGTGTGTTTTTGTCACTTTGGCTGCCAGTCGGCGATGGTTCAAAACATGGCGACTGCAGAAATTTTATGATGGCCCGAGAAAGTGCTAGGAATCGCACGTAAAAAGGCAAAACCTCGTTAATCCTTGGCTCGCACAAGTTTCGAATTATGAGGGCTGCCGTTCGTAATGGAATGACAGCTGGTTAACGGAATAAACAATTATAAACAATTTTTTTCAATTACACCCAGCACTTTTATGAAAGAAGCTCAAGTTCCTGAAAGGGGCCATTTTAACGCACTCCGACGTAAGGAAATTAGCTTCCAGGAAACTGAAAAACTTTATATGAAGTTTGGGAAACCCGGGCCTCGAATAGATTAAGGGTCATGCACAAAAGATCTAAAAGGTCATAAGTTATAGTCTAAGAGCTGGCTACATAAAAATGCTTGTATCTGGTACACGATTCATTTCTGTTGAAAAGCGTACCTTTGGTATAGCTGAACACAAATCTGCCGGTCTGCCATCGCAAAGCCGTGGCTGAAAGCGGGGGCGTACGGTTGAACATGTGAAATTTGGGTGTGGAAAAAATCATTAGGTACACGGATTCTAATTATGGAAAAAGCTTGTTTTTATATTAAGGAAACGCGGAAAAATATTGGCTGACAGTTTACTAGGGGCTAATGTGCCGCCAGAGCGCGCCAAAGAGGTGTAAAAGTTTATTTAAAAGAAAATCACGAGGTACATGAAAAAAATCTTTTATATTATTATTTAAACATTAAGTGAATAATGTACGAAGTGGCTGACAAAAAAGTGTTGGCTAAAGCCTTGGCAGACGGCATGGAAATGCAAGTTATCATTCAAGCTCTTTTATTGAGCACAACGCGATATTTAATTATGGAATAAATATGGAATTATACTGTGAATACATTATTAGAAAGACAAAAAGTGCCATTATATGTTATATGTAAGTATACTCATATTTTTACTAATCGAAAACTGCAAAAATATAAACAGATGCTACTCAATTTCGCTGGCAGTGCCTGATTCAGATGGAAAATCAACTTCGCTCTCATATATCGATTCTTCCTCGCATTCGATTACTGCATCTTCCTCAGATTCGATTCCTGCATCATCGCCTGAAATATAGTAGGATTTTTACACCCTGAAGTAAAAAGAAATTTTATATATTCTAAGTATTTTACCTTCAATCATTTCAGTATCAAGTACTTATTTTACTGTATTGGGCAGCTGCGGTCTGTCGAACCAGTTGAATGTATATTTGTCTTCGGATATTAACCATCCACAATTCTCTGGTTTTAAAGTTGACGGTATTTTTTTGTACGCATTTTTCCATATTGTGATAATATATATTTTGTTCTTAGTAAACGCTGCGTCAATTCTGCCAGACTGGGTGGTAAAGTCGAAGCATCAAAATTCTGATATTTTTTTTCTGGAATGGTTCGTCTAAATCGTTCACTTCATAAGTTTTCGAAAATAATGCAAATCGGGCACTACTAACAGAATTCATAGACTTAAAACTATATAAATTGCAAAACAAAGGACTCCGCACTTTTTATAGGTAAAATGCTTCTCGGTGAAATTGTCTGAATTGTAGTACTCGATGTACTGATTGAGCGTGCAGAATCGCAAAGTTCGTTGATGGATAGATTTTGAAATACAGGACGTTCAAGTTAAAAATCAGTAATTTTTATTTCATTATTTTCTCGGGATTTGAAAGTGCCAACTACATTCTTTTTTCGTTCTTATTCTTATCATCAAGGTACCTTTATATTACTAAATATCATTCAGATGGTGCAGATTATATCATTATGTACAGAGTAAAAAATAAAAACATTTTAGTAATGTCTGAAATTTCGAAGTGACAATGAAATATTGATAAAATTGTTTTGGCATGCAATATACCATTCTTATTCCATCATTAACCACAAATCAAACATTTCATACAAGGTGATTTGAAAAATTGGTGAAATAAATGGCCAGTTCTTTCGTACATATCCTGTATATTCAAGTAAATTATCATCCTCCGAAGATAGCTGGATACCCTATAAAAATAATATCGTTGGGTAATATAGGGTGATCATGAAAATTTTCGATGATAAAAATGACAGAATATAAACGTTTCAGAAATTACCCTGTAATTTACGATTGACTCGGTGAAATTCCTTTGTTATTATTTAATATATTCATCATTCTCTCCTCAACACTGTCACACTGTTCATTTCCTACTAGGATCAGTTTTATAGTTATTAATTGAGAAACGTATTACCATTTGCATGACGAGTTAAAGGAACTTGTTCACGCGTACATTCTACTAGCGACCAATATTTTTCATAAATAGTGAAACGTGAGAATGAGGAGGTCAAAATAAATGTATAAGAGGGTGAAGATTAGAGATAAAAATTTCTCATATATTTGAATTTAATAATGTAAGGTACAGATAGGGTTAGGTGAATTTTGTTGGTTAAAGCTTTGTCGGAATAAAAAACAAACTACTTATCTGGGAAAAATGAATATGATTGATATAACGCTTTTATTTCTAATAGGAGAATTTGAATCTGGGCAGCGACGTTTTTTTCCAATGCGTGTTCCACTCGGATAGAGGTTTCCATGATTTTAATATTTGCTGGCTATCAATAGAAACATATAGACATCTATTATATTTCATCAATATAGGTGATTCAATACGTAAAGGTAATAATATTTATCACTGATGGAACTAATTAATTTTTCTTTTTCATTCACTTTCCGTCAACGACAGAATCAAAATGTACCCGTTAGCCGATATGGTTTTCTTGTTGTATGAGGACGGTAGCGCTGCTACGGGGGAGGTGGATTCGGTTAAGACTGTTCCTTGTCACCTTCAAGTCCTTCAGTTCATACACGATTGGGCGAGTCAAACCATCCAAGCATTAGGAATTTTATCTGGCTCATGCCTGAGTTGTAAGATGTGTCCTATATTCAGTCAGTTCCTAAATGGTAGATGGAATTGGATGGACCGTTATTGGTCATATCACCCTGCAAATAATGTTACATTCTCACGTTTCACTATTTGTGAAAAATCTTGGCCACTAGTAGAATGTACGCGTGAACAAATTCCTTCAACTCGTCATACAAATGGTAATAAGTTTCTCAATTAATAACTGTAAAACTAATAATAGTAGGTAACTGATTTCTGAAACGTTGATATTTTGTCATTTTTATCATCGAAATTTTTCATGATCACCCTATAAATCCCAACGAAATCATGTTTATACGGTATCAGCTATCTTCGGAGGATGATAATTCACTTGAATATACAAGTTATGTACGAGAGAACCTGCCATATATTTCACCAATTTTTCAAATCACTCTGTTCGAAATGTATGAATTGTTGTTAATGATGGCACAAGGATAGTATATTACATGCCAAAACAATTTTATCATAGAATTTTCAGACATTTACTAAAATGTTTTTATTTTTCACTCTGTACAAAATGATATAATCTGCACCATCTGAATGATATGGAGTAATATGAAGGTACGTAAGACCGAAAAAAAATGCAGTTGGCGTTTTCAAATCCCGAAATAATTATTAAATAAAAATTACTGATTTGTAACTTCAAAATCTATACATCAATGAACTTTGCGATTCTGCACGTTCAATCAGTACATCGAATACTACAATATACTGAAATTTCAGATAATTTCACCGAGTACCATTTTACCTATAAAAAGTGCGGGATCCTTTCTCAAGCACCGTAAATACACTATTTTCGTCATAGTCTTCAGAGCCAATTTGATTAAAGGCTTGTTGAAACTCTTCGTTTTTTTTGAGTATTTTTAAAGGGCGTTGCTTTCCCTTCCTGAATAATGCAGGATTATGATCGCAGCCAGTTAAGGCATGAAGTCCTTTCAATGATTGGCAGAATAAATCACCTAACGTTTCATACAACGCTGAAACGTCAATGATTCTCTGTTTATTCCAAACTCCTGATTGTAAATAAATGAACTTTGCTACCTTGTCGAACATTAATTATATTAACTAATATTATAATTAAAATCCGAACATTTTATTACAATATTTGCTGTTGATTCAATATTGCACGCGTGGTACTGAGCACTGAACTCCACCTCTAGCAAATGACCTTCGGCATCAGCCCCTCCAAATATCCAGTGCGTTGAGCGCGATTACAAATCTTCTCTTTAGCGCGCTTTTTCAAGCCGTCTGCCAAGGCTTTAGCCACCACTTTTTTATCAGCCACTTGATACATTATGTACTTAATGTTTAAATAATGAAATATAATAGTTTTTTTTCATGTACCTCGTGATTTTTTTTAATGAACTTTTACACCCATTTGGCGCGCTCTGGCGGCACTTTAGCCTCTAGCAAACTGTCAGCCAATATTTTTCCGCGTTTCCTCAATATAAATACATGCTTTTTCCATAATTAGAATCCGTGTACCTTATGATTTTTTTCACACCTAAATTTCACATCTTTAACCGTATGCCCCCGCTTTAAGCCACGGCTTTGCAATGGCAGACTGGCAGATTTGTGTTCAGCTATACCAAAGGTACGTTTTTCAATAGAAATTAATCGTGTACCAGATGAAAGCATTTTTATGTAGCCAGCTCTCCGTCTATTACTTGTGAGGCCGTACAGCCTTCACGATCCCCCCTAAAATCTAATAGACTGTTGGCCCAAGACACTAACAGCCGTATGCATAGTCAATCGCCAGCGACTCGCCAGAGTTTCGCCGTTCGCTACACAAGGATTATAATTCACAGTCGAGCTCCAAAGAAGTGATAACTACGCGATAAGTTAAACTTTAGCGAAACTCTAGCGATGTATCACTTTTTTGGAGCTCGGCTGTGCATTATAGTTCTTGTGTAGCAAGCGGCGAAACTCTGGCGAGTCGCTGGAATTGACTATGCATACGGCTATTAAAGTGTCGATTATCAACGAAGGTATGCTCTTCAAGGGATATGAAGATTGAGTTGGATTATCGGGGATAATACCACGAGTGCTCGCAATACTATCGATGGTAATTTTGTCAGAAATCAACGAGATCAAATTGCTTGGTAACACCACGAGTCCTTTAGGTGTTACGTCAAAGCAATTTGATCGAGTTTAAGATTTCTGCCAGAATTATCGATAGTATTGTGAGCACGAGATGGAGATAATTTCACGAGCCATCAAAGTGAAAAAAGTTCCAATAGTTAAAGATAATGCCTGATGCTGATAGACATGCAGTCTGTCAGATTGACATTCATATTAGTAGCAAGATGATATTATATTCTTTGTTGTTGTTTGGATACATGGTTGCCATGACAAAGTGGTATTACCGGCTCGAAAGAAAGGAACTGCGTATTATCGAGGCATACGTCTCTGAAAGACCGGGGGATGGTGACAGATTTTGAGACACGATTTTACTCAGTATGCCTTTTGGAGGACAGTATTGTCTGTATTTCCACATGACAATAAGGCAGGAATAAAAGTCCTGGGTTCTTCCTAAAAAAAAAGTATTAATCATTTGTTCGAAAAATATGTGTTTCGCTACGATTTTTAATCAGGCTGCTATGTGTTTTGTAATGAAATAACGAAAATAAAATACTCAAAAAACCATTGGCATACCGTTAGGGCGGGTCCGAAGGGTTGGTATGGTCACGTAAATTTGTAGGAGAATAAGGAAATTTTCCGTGTTTTTAAACAGGCTGCCACTGATAAGTATACAAGTTATTTGTTCTGAAACTGCTTTAAAAAAAGATGGCATACTGAATGCGTATGCTTAAGTACTGTTAACTCTGCAAAAATTTTGAACAGGTATGTAATAACATTCCGTGATTTTAGTCAGTATGCCATTCCATTTTCATTAAGTTTATGGTAATGTAAGATGTATATGAAATTGGCATATGGTTTGAGAGAGTAAAAATTACAGGCATACGCAAAAAAAATTGCAAAAATTTCCGCCATTTTAAGCAGTATGCCTTTCTGTTTATATGATGTACATGGTGCATGTAGTTGGAATAACAAAAGGAATACCTATCGATAAGGTCCAAGCTTGTCAAAAATATTAAAAGTGATTCAAAATAGAGAAAATAGAGAACCAGATGTGTAAGAGAAACGTGACAATTTTTGTCTTTTTAAGCATGATACCTTTCTGTTTTTATTATAATCACGGTATATGTAGGTGGAATAACATATGACATACCAATATGTAAAGTCCAAGAGTTCGGAAAACATTAAAAAAGGAAAAGGAAAAGAGGAAACCGATGTGAGAGAAACATAACTTTTTTTTGTGTTTTAAGCTGTATTCCCTTCCGGTTTCATGATAATCATGGTATATGTAGGTGGAATAACAAATCGCACATCGATTGAAGGTTTATAGAAACCAAGAATAAAAAAGGTATTTATGAAAATTGAGTTCATTGGAAACGAAACACATTTAAATCATAACTATATTATAGAGTAATAATTATTGTTTTTCATCATTGGACAACACCTATTCTAACGTCATAAGAAAAAACCACGTATTCCACATATTTATTAAAATTGAGATATATCATTTGGGGGCTTGAATAGGCCTTTTCAACAATTTGACGAAGAAAAATGTGCGTATTTTACAGTTTTAAAATCATTTTGGCTATACAGAACAGAAGTGATGAAGTTAAATATTTCTTTTACAAAGCTTGGAAACGAAGACTGTGTAAAATGCGAAGAGTATTCCTTTCACAACTTCCCTCACACCAAACAGTCTTTGGATAATGAGTATGAAATCTGTAAACTATGGAAAATTCATCTACAACACGTGGAATACACTCGAATGGCTCATTAAAAAGATGTCGAGAACGCGACAAAAATGGAAACCAATCAGACAAACATTGTAGCAGTTTCTGCTGATCTGCAAAAGGTCATAATGTTACCAAGAATAGACATGTTCAAAAGAGTCCTTTTCACACGAAGAATTAGTGTTCATAATGAAAGTTCTGTCTCCCTTGGGTCTCAGAAAAAACATTTTCCATTAGCAGTTCTTTGGCACGAAGGGATGGCAGGAAGAAAACAAGAGGACATCATATGGACGGTACACTTGATCAAATGTAATAACAAATAAGGGACCTAATATCAATATTCAATAACATTACCATGATTAAACACAGTTTTTTAATAAATATTAGAAATAAAAAATATTCACTTATGAGATACACGTGTGTTACAAAGAAATATATGCGATCAGATAGCACAGTTGGTAGAGTGTTGAATTTGCAATGCGCCGGTTTTATTTGCTTATAGAATTTTCTGGAATAACACCGGAACATCGTGCTTCACAAACTATGAGGTTCCAGTTGTTTGTACCGAATGAGATGACAACACATGCATAGGCAATGCAGGAGGCGGACCTAATTCCGTTACCGCTGTTATTATATTGAAGTACGACGTTTTCGATCCACGGCGGAGTTGCTCTCCCTTGGCACTATCTAAGCATTGAGCAGGTCCCGAAAGATGAAACCTGCAGTCCTTCCCTCTCCATTCCTTTCTATCCATTACCGGGAGAAGCTGAGACTAGAGCAGAAGTTTGTTTCTTCAATAAAATATCGTTTTCAGAATTATGAATTTATAGGAAAAAAATTTCAATTATTTTTATTTATTGTGTCCGTAGTAGGTACGTGGGATCGATGATTATAAGTGAGATTAACTTTTTTTTGGAAAAAAAAATCACATTTCAAATAGTTTTTCCTCAAATATATATGTTCCTTTGGTAAATCTGAATAGGAATTATATATTTGTCAGCTTTACCGCGGTACATCTAAACAAATTATGTATTTGACAGCATGTACAGTGAGACTGTACAGTGCGATATGCTTTACTTTCTCATGTAGTCGTAGGAAAATTCAGTTCCAGAATTATTTCTGAAGTCACGATTGAGGCATAATAAAAATAGCGTATGATGCACGTGGTGAAGAAGTGCCTTTAGAGCACTCGCAACGTTCAAACTGGTGGCGGCATATGAGTTTATGATAAAAGCTGTTAAGAAAAAAAAAACAGATTACGTTCAATTTAATTCAAAAACTAAGTCGTAGACAAACTATACTGTACAAAAATATACAAATGAAAAAGAAGCCACATATAACGGTCCTGCGATAGGGGACCAACATGGCAATGTCGGAAAATCGAAATAGTAAGAAAGTTGTATTTCATTTTTATTTTAACGAAGTGAATCACTAACTTTTTTCATAAACCAAGAGGCATAATGATTAAAAACACATGTTTTTTTTCATAATTTTGCACATTTTTTTACAATTTTTAATATAGAAAACTCGCACTACTTGTATGCCATTTCTTATTTCATCTCCATATAATAATAATAATAATAATAATATAATTTATTTCGTTTGTTGAAAGGTACAGTTGTACAATAACAAAGAGAACGTCTAGAATATAGAATAAATGTAAATTAAATTTAAAACAAAAATACCAGTAGAGACATTGATCAAGTGAAAATAAACAATTAAGATTTTACATGCGGATTATGAGAGAAATTCTTATTTATTAAATGGGTTTTCAATGATTTCTTGAATAAACTTATATTAGAGGCACTTTTAATATTCTGATCTAATTTATTGTAGACCTTGCAGCCAAGAAACAGGTGGCTTCTCTGAAACTTTTTTGTACGGTGTTGGCCTGGAACAAGCATTTTTCTAGATCTTGTTTCATGCAGATGATTTTCTCCATTACGAGCAAACTTATCTCTGTTCTGATAGACAAAAATACACAGCTCATATACATACAGGCTTGCTACAGTCAAAATTTTTAAACTTTTGAAAGTGTCTCTACATGAGACCCTCCATCCTAGACCTTCCAATATTCTAATTGCCATTTTTTGTAAAACAAAAACTCTTTCCCATGAAGCAGATGAACCCCAGTTAAGTATCCCATACCTCAAATGGCTATTGATGTTGGCATAATATAGACTTAACAATATAGATTTGCTACAGTGATTGGACATAAATCGCAATGCATAGCAGTTCTTACGTAGTTTTGCACAGAGACTATCAATATGTGTTTCCCAGCTCCATTTATTATCAATATTGACATGGCTATACCATGGCTATAATGAAAACAGACAGGCATACTGCTTAAAAACATGGAATTTTTTAAATCTATTTTGCAACTTCATTTCAATTTTTTAGTATGATGAACCCGCACAACTCGTATGCCATGTTTCATATCAACAATTCAGGAGACAAACTTTATATTACAACAAATTTTGTGCTAATTAAAATCACGGAATGTTATTCCATACCTGTTCAAAATTTTTGCAGAGTTAACAGTACTTAGGCATACGCATTCAGTATGCTATCATTTTTTAAAGCAGTTTCAGAACAATAACTTTTATACTTATCAGTGGCAGCCTGTTTAAAAACACGGAAAATTTCCTTATTCTCATACAAATTCACGGGACCATACCAACCCTTCGGACCCGCCCTAACGGTATGCCAATGGTTTTCTGAGTATTTTATTTTTGTTATTTCATTACAAAACACATAGCAGCATGATTAAAATCGTAGCGAAACACATATTTTTCGAACAAATGATTAATTATTTTTTTTAGGAAGAACCCAGGACGACTCTTTTATTCCTGCCTTATTATCATGAGGAAATACAGACAATACTGTACTCCAAAAGGCATACTGAGTAAAATCGTGTCTCAAAATCTGTCAGCATCCTCCGGTCTATTATTAGTCCTAATATTGTAGGAAAGGATGGTTTCATACGGCGAGTGAAATTATCTTACCAAGAGTGCTCGCAATACTATCGATAGTAATTCTGTCAGAAATCAACGAGATCAAATTGCTTGGTAACACCACGAGTCCTTCAGGACGAGTGATGTTACCTCAAAGCAATTTGATCGAGCTTAAGATTTCTGACAGAATTATCGACAGTATTGTGAGCACAAGTAGTATTTATTGAGATAATTTCAGGAACCAACAAAGTAAAAGAAGTTCCATTGTCGGGAATTTTTCAATAGTTATAGATAATGCCTGATAGACATGAAGTCTGTCATACTGACATTCATATTGGTAGCAAAATGATGTTATATTCTCCGTTGTTGTTTGGATACGTGGTTGCCATACAAAGGGGTATTACCGGGCCAAAAGCTAGGTAGGAACTGCATATTATCGAGGCATACATCCCTTATTGGTCCTAATATTGCAGGAAAGGAGGGTTTCATACGGCGAGTGAAATTATCGGGAGAAAATTAATTTGTTGGCGGTACCCGGAAACCACTTTTTTACCGATAATCCAACTTAATCTTCATGTCCCTTGAAGGGCATACCTTTGTAGATAATCGACCCCCTAGTGTCATGGGCCAACGGTCTATAATCCAATCTACTCTCGTGACAACATACAAGATCTGAGGTTCTCTTATTCATGAAATAATTGCCACTGAATTATATTAGTTCCTTTCTGAATATAATATTTTCATGACTTCGGAGTTTTTATGGTTGTTGGTATGAAACGAATATTTACCAATACTCACAAACGGCCCCCATCTGAATAATCTGCTAGATCCGCCACTGAACCTCATTTGATTTCTCTGTAATTTGCCAGTTATAATCACAAAGGAGTTTCTCAATTCTGTGTAGCCATTAGTTGCAGGTTAATTACGACTCATTGACCAACCAAATATTGGATGCTGAAACTTCCCAGTGAAAAGGAAAATTTCACTGTGAGCCCTTTGATAAAAATGGATTTTGAAATGAACATAATACCTAACTCGACATTTACTAAAAAATATATTCGAAGATCTAACCAGCAAACTAAAGATTGATGGAAACAAACGACAGTCAGTCGAATTATACTGAGATCATAGTTGGGCAAACGCAGGATTCCAACAATGTTCCAATCAGCAGCGGTTCTACCAAGTTTTAATTAATGCATTAATTAATAGCTGACTAGCCTCATGCACTAATGCATCTAGAATAAACAACAAGAATAACTAGTAATTGGTAATAATTGGGATCCATTGGAGTCGGAAT
This sequence comes from Chrysolina oricalcia, assembly GCA_944452925.2. Classification (NCBI taxonomy): domain Eukaryota; kingdom Metazoa; phylum Arthropoda; class Insecta; order Coleoptera; family Chrysomelidae; genus Chrysolina; species Chrysolina oricalcia. The sequence goes on along the minus strand of OX101825.2, from coordinate 34,143,204 downwards.
GGCTTTGGAAAAGCAACTACACACCTATCTACCGCATTGTTATCAACATGGAGCTCATGAAATTTTGGAACGCTCAGGAATCATAATCGATCAACCATATGGTTTTTGTCATGAGAGACCAACTGATGGCCTGCTTGCAGTAATAATATGTATTGGATAGGAAAAAAATAAAATTAAATTAAAAAAATAACATCACTTCAAAAAGACAAAATGTTGACAAAGCTACATAAATTCATAAATAAAATAGAATTTAAAAGTCATGAATTGATTTTGAAGATTTTGAAAAAATTACAGGGTAGAGAATAATAGTTTGAAATTAAAATAAGAGCAACAACGATCATGTCACCATTCACGTATGTCGGAATACCAGATCAGCCCAGAGCCATCTAGTCGAACAGCGAGCGATCAATCTAGAAGTTCCAGTATTTCGAGACGATTCTGAAGGGAAATCTGTACGGATATAAATAAACAGTCTATATCAGAGGGGGCAGATGCAGTTAGAGTTCATGACATTCTGATTTGAAATGATCAGTGCGATATAAGTTACGATATATGATGATTACAAGTTAGATTTGATGTGTGAAAATAAATTAGCAAAACCGTTATAGTTATTTAATCAACTAGTGTATTAATGAAAGCGATTAATGATTGAGATATTTTAACGCGTGAGCAAAACGAGCGCGTTAATTTTCGAGATGATTAATCGCATTTTGATATAAGAGTTGATTAAAATATTTTTCCGCCGACCTCGTATTAACATGTCTGTTTAATATGCTTCAATGCAAACGAAATCGACCATTAATGACCCCTATTGATGCTCAATTTGTCATTAATGATCGATTTCTCTGTAAATGCATGATTTTGCGCGTTGCATGGCAACCAGACATCAACGGATTCAGATTTTATGTGCGCTGTAAAATTTTGACACATAATTTTCCAATCTAAATAATGAATATTGAAGATAATTTCACGTTGATACCGCCAGTTGTTGCGGAAACCGCTAAAGTGGCAGCTTTAAGTTTATTGCCTAATAGAAGCAGACAAATCTAAGAAAAATTAATTATTTTCATTATTATGTATTGCAAGTAATTTTGGAAAATGTAGCAAATACTCAACTCATCAAAACGCGACATTTTATACATGGGCTCCGTAGCGCAGAGGTGAAACGCGAGTGAACGAAGACAATCCGGATGTATAGATCGTGGGTTCGAATCCTAAACCACGAAAGTTTCTCAACATTTTTCTTTATTTTCTTTCATACTATCATTAGGTCGACGGAAAAGTATTGTAATCAGCTCCTATATTAAAATGCGATTAATGATCTCGAACATTAAAGCGCTCCCTTCGCTCACACGTTAATATATCTTGATCATTAATCGCCTTCATTAATACCCTAGTTGATTAAATAACTATTTCCGTCCACCTCACTCTTGTTGAAATAAAGGAATTCAAATTTTTTTCTGGCAATAAAGTTAAAGATGCTACTTTGGCAGTTTCTGCAATATCTGGCAACATAAAATTATCGTCAATATCATTTTTAGCGTCCATAACATCTGAATTCGTTGTTCGTTTGGTTGCCAATGCAACAATCGTGCATTCATAGAGAAAATGACCATTAATGACAAATCGACCATTAATAGGGGTCATTAATGTCCAATTTCTCGAAATCATCCATTAGTAACAAATCGTTCATTAAAAGGGGTCATTCATGGTCGATTTCATTGGCATTGAAGAACATTAAGCAGTCACTTCAATACGAGGTAGGCGGAAATAGTATATTGTGCAACAAATGCAGAAAAGTGCTAATTTCTCACGAGTTTGAAAAAGTTGCGGCACGAGCGCAAGCGAGTGCTGCAATTCAAACGAGTGAGAAATTGTATTTCTGCTCGTGTTACACACTATACTTTTTCTACAACACCCTTTTTGCTAAAAATAATACTATACTATAAGACGGACTGAAATGTCAGTGACTCATTCTTATATTTTCCTCTTGAAGTTGAAGGTAGTAAATTCAATGACAATGAATTAACTTGTTCTCTTAGTTCTGGCGGAGTATTTTCAATTTCAGAACTGTCGCTATCCATTTTAGTTCAATCTCATGAAAAAATGAAGGGACAAGAATATTTTACGAATATTTTATGCTTGACGTTTGTTGACATTCAAATGATTCGATAGATGTTGCTCCGTTGCCTAGCAATGGATAGTGTGTATGTGGGTATTTGAGACAGCAGTAGTGATGTCTATGATTTTTGTTCAGAATATTATGAATTTGTACGACAATTTCCCTCATATTATATAAACCAATAGACTTTGTCTATTTATTCTTGAAGTTGCCTGATCGAATATCCCTTCGAAATGCAGAATTTTCAAAATATACTTTCACCTTGCTGTCACGAAAACTGTATTGCTTAGAAATTAGGTACTGAAAAATTTTGGCACAGAAATGTCACTTTGTGGCACAGAAATGTCACTTTGCGGCACACTAATGTCAAATTTCAATTATTGTGAGAAATAATCATGTTTGCGAACGTAAAACTATGCAGAAAAGCATGTTTTGGAGTGTGGTTGTAGAAAAAGACTATTTTCCGACGACCTTAGAGATGAAAAGTTAAATAACTCTCTAGAGTGATATGTGTACCTATCGTTATATGTATTGCATAATGGAATTGAAGTGTGCTTTGAAATTAATACTTCGAAAATGTCAGATAAACTTCAGAAGTGTCAGTTTTGCATATGCATCATTCTTATCATATACAAAACCGTGAAAATAGTATCTAAAATTCCATAAAACATGGATGCAGAGATAAATAGTGATGATCAATGTACTCCACCTGAAATTATTGAAGAGGCCGCAAAATTAACGTCACTACATTTTCTGACTGAAAAGTCCAAAAGAAGGTACGAATTCGCTTACGATCAATTTCTTTCATGGCGAAGAAATAAGCAAAAAAGAAGCTCCTTTTCTGAAAACTTTTTTTTTTTTTTTTTATTTGAATAAAGTCGCATCCACCTTCCGGTTATTAGCGACGGAACAGTATATAACAATGTTATTACAAAAAATACTATTACATCATAATGAATAATAACATTAATATTTATAATAATATACCAATGATTATATATTCTGGAATACACCAATGTCTTTCAGGTAATTTATCAAGTTGTGGGTTTGACATGATTGATCTAAAATCAACGATAGTTCTTGTGGAATTTTGTGTGTGGCTCGAGTATTAGAAAATCTTGGACAGTCCACTAGAAAATGTTTTACACTCAACTGCACGTTGCAGTCTTCGCATACTGGTATGGCACTACGTTTCATGAGGTATTCATGGGTAAGTCTTGTGTGTCCGAGACGAAGGCGGGTTATTATCACTTGCGTATGTCTTTTAGTTGTTAGCGGCACTATCGGTTTAATGATTGGTTTGACCGCACGTAACTTGGATTGGGAGGTTTGCCATTCACTTTGCCACTTATCGAAAAGCCTTTTTTTAAGGAAGGCTTTGACATCGGAAGAGATACAGCTACTGAATGTTTCGGCATTATCGTTACTCACTGCTTGACGCGCCCTCCTGTCTGCCTCTTCATTACCGTGGATTCCGATATGGGAAGGGATCCAGATGAGATCTATAGTTTTTTCATTTTTCGCTATGAGATCCAGTTGTGTCTTGATTAACTGCCCGACAGGATGTTTTGTATACACGTTCTGGATAGTTTCAATGGAACTCAGGGAATCCGTTAAGATGACAAATTTTTTGCCATCTGTATTTTCGTTGTTTATGTATCGGAGTGCTTGGAATATTGCATATAACTCTGCTATATGGATGCTGCTGAGAGGAGAAAGTTTGTATTGTAACGTATTTGTCGAAACCACTGCACATCCCACTCCTTCAAAGGACTTGGAAGCATCTGTGTAAATTTTTTCTGAGTCGTCATAAGTTGTAGCTAGAATATCATTGAGGGAGTTTTTAATGACGTTGGGATTAGTTTTGGTTTTATCGTACTTCAGAAGACTTGTGTTGCACAGAGGAATTTTTACTGACCATGGAGGTGGGTGGTCGATGTTGTCGGAAAGAATGTCAGGAAAAGTTTCGTTGAGGTTTTCCATTATCATACGAATTCTTTCATAGAATGGCCTATTATAGAGTGGTTTGGCCCTGAAATGAGTTTGGTATCTGGTAGTGAATGTTTTTCTGAAAACGTTTTGCTTGTATACATGGGTGAACTTTCCAATAGAATCCATTGCTCAACATTATGGACTAATTATTCTATGTTGCGTACTATTCACCACAATGTAGATATCTCGAAATATAGTTAACTAAAGAATGAAAAGTGACGGATAAAAACCGAAAAAAGCTAAAAGGACCCCGCACGGTTCTTATGGAAAATGGGTCCCAGTCAAATTGGCTGAAAATTTAGTATAATGTAGTTTATGATATCCTGATCAAATGTCTCTATAGGCACAATGAGATCTAATGGATAGTTTTTGAGATACAGGGTGTAAAACATGAAGAAGCAGCGTTGTTACTTGCCTTCAGAAAATCAATAATGTGGCGATTATTTTGTTAAAAACATTTAAGGATAATTGTACTCTTAATATTGTCGGCACGAGTTATAATGAAAAGTTCTAAGACTCCGTATAGAGGGTTATTAATAATTACATGATTTTTATGTAATTCTTTGAACAAAATCAGTCCAACACAAAAGCTTTTAGGCTTGCAGAATATGTATATATCATTTGATTTTGATATTGGGTGATCTGAGGTTACTATTATACAGGGTATCTTTGATTGAATCGAATGTAGTAACACCGCACCTAGTATCACCGTGCACTTCATATTTTCATTTTCTGTAAAGGGTATTGAATTAAGGCTGGACACCAGCGATACATTGATTCGTTGTAATATACAGGGTGATTCATCAAATGTGATGACCGACTTATTATCAGATATAATAAAAGTTATCAAAAAATATTTAAATCAGATAATTATAACATATTCACCTTCAAACTCAATATATTTAATTTAAATATGTATTCAGATTACACATACAGGCAATTACAAGACAAATATAATTTATTTATTATAGTACAACACCCTGTACATTTATGCTGATTTGGAATTTTGGCAATTATCTAAAACAAACTCTTGAAGTTTAGAATAATAATATTGAATCTGTTACATCAGCTAAAAGGCTCGGGATAACAGAATTGGGACGAGTATTTCTACAAGAGTAAATCCTGTACAAGATGGAACGAATGCCCAAAATGACTAATAATCAGTGACTCACACGGTATGTACCGGCGATGTGGTCGAGGTGTTAGAGCGTTTGGCTTCCACCCAGACGGTCCGGGTTCGATCCCCGGTCGTGTGTCACTGAGCTGAAGTGGTTCGGATTCCACTTTTATTTAAACTGTAGGTCCCGGATCTCCCTTGCTCGCACAAGCTCTGCTTTTGAGGGGTTTTCTCCGAAAACCTGGGAGTTTCGTAAAAACAAAAAAAAAACAAAAATCTGTCAAATATGGGGCTATATTTCCGAAAGGATTAAATCATGTGCACATCGATTTTATTGATAATATGAACAGGATGTTCATTAAGTCAGTTGTGGAATCATCTGCGACTGAAAGTTGGAATTTAGTCGCTATTTTCCATCGTACAAGATAACCTCTCTTGGCAAGGATATATTTTAGAACCGTCCATTAGGTAATAATTATTGGATAACATAACATTAACCGATCATAAGATGAGAAATATTGTAATTCTTACAAAGATATAGCAATAAATCTGACGAGAATATACCACGAGAGTAGTTTGAGTGACAAGGAATTCGAATGTTTATACACATATTGTAAATGCTTAATGAATAATAAAATGCCCTAGGTCGATATTACTCCACTTGTAAATCTGGTGCTCGGAAGTGTCGATACCTTCCACATAACGATAATTTCGTATGCTTTTTGTGGTATGCATCAACATTTTTAATGCAGTAGCATGTGAAAGCGAAATCTGCATCTTATCATGCCGTTGACCAGGATCCGTATAAGATGCAACAAATAGACATAAATATTGACCATTTTTATTTAATTTTCTACTTTATGATTAATTTTTATACACATGTTCCTAAAAAAATGCATCTAAAAAAGGAAAATTTTGGGTGACCAAAATCAAATGATATTCACCTATTTTGCAGGTCTACGAGCTTTTGCGTTTGACTGATTTTGTTCAAAGAATTATATAAACATTATGTAATTATTAATAACCCTGTATACGGAGTCTTAGAACTTTTCATCATAACTCGTGTCGACAATATTGAGATTGCAGTCATTATCCTTGACTGTTTGTAACAAAATAATCGCCACATTATTGATTTTCTAAAGAAGTAACAACGCTGCCTCTTCATGTTTGACACCCTGTATCCCAAAAACTGTCCATTAGATCTCATATCTCATGTCACATATCTTAGCCACATCCTAGGTTTCTTGTCGGCTTTGGGCCAATGGGATGGTCAATGTCACCTGTCATGGCAAATATATATATATGGAATGGTTCGAGGCCTTTGCTATAGACAAAGCCGACAAGAAACCTAGGATGTGGCTAAGATATGTTGATGACACCTTTGTCATATGGAACCATGGAGACGAAGAACTCGAGGCCTTTCTGCGGCTCCTAAACAACATTAGACCGTCCATGAATTTCACAATGAAAAATGAAACACAGGAGGGGTTACCCTTTCTTGATGTGAAATTCCAAAGAACGAATGGCAAGTTTCAAACATCAGTGTACAGAAAACCAACTCACACCGGACAATACCTGAATTTTGAGTCGAACCATCATGGAGCGACGAAGAGAGGAATTATTCACTCGTTGGTTGACCGGGCCTACATCATCTGTAACACCGATGATAGTCTGACCAACGAATTGAACAACATCAAGAAAGATCTACGACCGAATGGGTACGCCGACAAACATATAACAGCGGTCCTTAATCGCAGAAGAGGCAATACCGAGAAATCAGATGAACCAACACAGCCTACCCTATGTCTTCTCTATGTGAGAGGTTTATCGGATAAGATAAGGCGAATTGGATCATGGTACAACCTCCAAACATGCTTTAGATCAAGTAACACCATTCGTAGCCAACTCACAAAAACGAGACCACCCAACGAGAATAGTGACTCCAAAAACTGCATTTACCGTGTTCCGTGTGAATGTGGGATGGATTATTTTGGAGAAACTAAGAGGCCACTGAATGTGAGAATCACTGAACACAAGAGAAATACTCAGCGAGGAGAAACAGCGAAGTCGGGAATAGCAGATCACGTATGGACTAATCAGCACAGCATCGCATGGTCGGAAGCCGAAGTTTATAGAGTCAGCTTATATTCAGAATAATGGCGTGTTCAGTCAGCCGAGCATAGACATTCGGAATGTGTGGAAGCCACTCATCACTCAGCTAGATCGATTGAGATTTCAATAAAAACTCTTTGTCAAGACCTGTCAAAATCGGTCATCAATAATAACACTCACCAAAAAGGTATTTGTATCACATTAATTAACATTGATGACCTGAGAGAGACCTCACGAAGATCATAATTACCTTTATAGCAGGTACATCAGTTGCAGGCTATCTAATAAGTATCCGAGATATCTTGTCGCATTCACACACTTGATAACGACTGTAGATGTTAACTGTTGAAACGTCGTGACTCAAACACATTCAAAGAATTTATTTTCTTTGTTTCTAGACAATGGAAGTCCGGAAGAATTCTACTAACAAAAAGTTAATCTACTCTTACAAAATTGATATGTTAGGGTTTTTTGGGGTCGCTGAATACGATTCTGCATTCAAAATTTGAAAAAATCAATATGGCGGCTGTCTAACATCAAGTCTTTCCTGTTAAACATACAATTCTTCCAATTCTTCTAAGTAAGTGGCGTATACAAAATACATTTTCAAGATTGTTGACGTTGAATCTATGAAATAATCATCATAAAATGAATATTATGGACTCCATCTTAAAACTCATGTAAACATTAGTGTATATTTTCGAAAAATTTTCCTTGCAGGTCATACCATTGATTTTTAGACGTGGATAAGAGTAACACTTAGTTAAAATAGTGGATTTTTATTACATGCATACTAATTATAATCTATTATTTACAATATTCATCTAAGAATGAATAAAATCATTCAAATTTCTTTGATATCACTTCATTTATATGGCCTCTTCATCTTCAGTGATAATCACTGGTAGGCACTCACTGCAATACAGGCCTCTGCAATGTCTACAAGCAGCTAGCTGTATACAATCACTCACGCAGTTTTTCAATTCTGTGAGGGTAAATTGACAGTAGTTACTTTCTCCGATGTATTTGAAAATGCAACTCATGGCTAGGTCTTCATTTGTATCCAAAGGAAGACCGAATTTTTCATTAAGGCTTGGAGATGCATGTAGGGATTTTAAACACTTTACATTGTAAATAGCTTCAACAGATGCTAAATCTGATATACCGGATATCCTTCTGAGTATATTTCTATGATAACCGTCTCTCCTATCTTCAATTGAAGAAATGATTGATTTTTTTAGAGAAGGAGTTGCATGATACATGATCTATCTTTCTGACTTACTTTTCTTTGTCTCCTCATTTTCGTCGGCTTCTTCTCCACACAAGAAGCCTGATTATCCTGAGGATAATCTTAGTTTCTTTCTTGTGGTTGTAAAGCTAGTCGACGGCTCTTGTCTTGTCGATCTCTATTTGCAACTTTTATAAAGCTGGGATGGGTGTAAGATCTTCGGCATTCTGAGTGCACACAAATTTTTTCCAATTTTTTTAACAGAGGTGCATATCCGCCATTTCTTTTCACAGAAGCTTCTCTCAATTTCTCCAATCCTTGTTTTACTCAATCAACGTCTTCCGCGCCAAGATTGTTTTTGCAAATGAAGCATTTTGACAAATCTGAAGGCTCCATCATATCTACCTGTAACATAGAATAATAATAATAATAATAATAACAATATTTTTATTCAATGAAAGTGTAACGTTATTACAAGGAAACAAAGCGAACAAAGTGGGGCAAACGATAAGTGCTATTGCACTTGTTTCGTATATATGAAGACAATAGACGTCGAGATCATTTGAGTAATGTGGATAAAATAAAAATGTAATACTAATAAGATAAAATACACTATAGTTACAGTGCAATATAAATAAAATAGTCGAATTGAATTTCTAAGTATATAAAACTAACACAAACAAACAGGAACAATCGATAAGTGATTAAACACTTGTTTCGATATAAAATAAATAAAACATATAAATGATTTTAATTGAAGACATCACATGGTAAATGATTGCTTAATACACAGAACAAACATGTGCATATATACCCTCGTAAGAATGAAATGAAGTGAGGTTAATAAATCTGTTACAGGAATTTTTGAATTTCTCTCGTGAATAATTTCAGTTATTTTTGGAATAGAATAGACTAGGTATATTTCGGATTGTTTCGGGCAATGAATTGTACATTTTCGGAGCGTTAAATGAGAAACTAGTCATTCCGAGTGATTTTGTGATTTGTGGAATGATATAGTTATTTTTTTGTCTGGTGTTGTACGTATGTGTTGGTAAGTCTCCTGAGTTTTTAAGAGAATGGTACCGCATGGTCACATGGTAGTAATAAAGTTGTTTTATATTAAATACTTCTGTTTCTGTATAAAGAAGGTCAGAAGGATATCTGGATGGCTTTCCCAAAATAATTTTGAGAAATCTTCGTTGTAGAATTTCGAGGGGTTTGAGGTGCATTTTCAAGGCGCCGCCCCATGCTAGTATGCCGTATCGAAGATGACTTTCAACGAGCGCGAGGTACAATGTTAATAACGGATGTGTTGGTAGAATTTTTTTCAAATATTTCAATTTATAGAGAATGAATTGTAATTTCTTGATGATGTATTTTATGTGTATGTCCCATTTCATGTGGCAGTCTATCATGACTCCCAGATATTTAACATTATTTTTAGCTGTTATTGTTAGGTCAGTTTCTCCGTCAGATATTTGAATATCGGTGAAAGGGGGAAGATTTGTTTTATTGCAGCTAATAGGTAAATAGTTCGTTTTCTGAAAATTTATCGTTAATAGTCTGTTTTCAAGCCATTTCTTAATCAGAATAAAATCCGTTTGTACAATTCTTTTCACTTCTTTCCATGAATCAGCTTTGTAAAAGATTGCGGTATCGTCGGCAAATCCAACAATGTCCCCTTTACTCTTCACAGAAAATAAGCCATTCAAATAGATGTTGAAGAGTAGTGGTCCAAGGACCGTACCCTGAGGCACCCCGTATTCAACAGGTAAGGCTTCACTAATAACATCGTTTATTTTAACTGTTTGACGTCTGTTCGTGATGAAGCTTTTGAATCAATCTAATGAAGTATTTCTGATACCTATATCCTCTAAAGACTGGAAGAGTAATTCATGGCTTACGGTGTCAAAGGCTTTTGACAGATCAATGAATACACACAGGCATGATTTGATTTCATTTAAAGAGTTGTGAATTTTTTCTGTCAAAGAGAGGATGGCATCTTGTGTGGAAGTTTTTTGCTTGAATCCATACTGCCGTTCGGAAATTATACTATATTTTTTTATAAAACTTTCTAGTCTGATTTTCAATACCTTTTCAAGAATTATTGATAAGTGGGAGATGAGAGATATAGGCCTATAGTTATCCGCTAGTTTTCTGTCGCCCTTCTTATATATTGGAACAATGATGGAATCTTTGAAAGCTTTGGGCCAGATACCAGTTTCCATACACTTGTTGAAAATATAAGTGAGAGGTTCGATTATATATGGCGTGACGGTTTTCAGAGCTTCCGCTTTAATTTCATCTGGTCCTACGGCTTTATGGTTTTTCAATTGATTAATAAGGCTTTTTAGTTCATGCGGGTTTGTCGGTAAGAGTATGAGCGAATTTGGAAGGTACGATCTACTGGTTTTAAAGTTTGGATCGCGATTTATTTTTTCTGCAAGTTTTTTTCCAGTGTTATTGAAAGTTACATTGAATTCGTTCGCAATCTCTCTATCATTTGTCAACGTTACCCCTAATTCAGTTTTGATTTCATTCACTTTAATCTTCGTTTTTTTTTGTGTTACTTACTTCTTGCACAACATCCCATAGAGCTTTTGCGTTTGATTTACTGGTTTCGATTTTACTGTTGTAATATTCAAATTTAGTTTTCTCAATAAGCGTTGTCAATTTATTCCTATATTTTTTATACCGGTTTTTCAGGTTGTTGTCGTTTGGGTTTTTTCTTATTAGTTTTGCCATGTTGTTTTTTGTATTCGTTGATTTAAGTAAAGCGTTTGAATAACGTTCAGAATAAACATTATTAATCGCGCGCGCGCAAATGTTAACTAAAATATTATTGTTCAATCAATTATGAAAGTCATTTTCTAAATATACTCTATCTTTATATATTTCTCTATTCCTCTTTCACTTTCTCTCATTTCCTTCTATCTGCCATGCACTATTGCACGAAGTTCGTTTATGCATTCTGAACTTACTGTAAGATGTAATGAGTTCAAAATAAACGAACTGTTTTATTTCATGAAAAAAAATTGCCTCAATTTCTTGATTGAAAAGGAATAAAAATAACTATGTCAGCAATTTTCCATGATAATCGCTGCATCGGAAGAACAAACTATAGAATGCACTGGCACTAGGCACTAAAAATCTTACACAAATATTCAAAATTATTCCGAAAATTCGACGATAGATGCTGTGTCATCAAGCAACTCAGACAAAAATAAAATGCACTGTGTGATACTGAGCGCTGTGTGATTAGTCACTGTACTGGCGGTAAGTTTAAATGGCTAGACATGAATGCGTGATTACTAGCCAACCTAACCTGACTAACCATGCGTAGACAGAATGAACATACAAAATTATTAGCGATTTAACGACTAGTTATCCAATTTTTTTTTAACACCAACATTGGTGGGAGCGCTTATGTCGTGCATTTTATTGTATGGTAAGAAAGACATGGAGACTGAAGCTTGACCACGCTTACTTTGCTTTACGTCTGCGTATGACGGTATTATTACTCAGCGCTTCGTTAAGACATTCTTAATACTGTATCTTTTGTAAAATTTCCTCCTATTGCGATTGGTGTAGTCTAATTTGCGAAAAAGGACACACATGAAAAGTTATTCTCGAAATACCAGTTTTTCGAATTTAATTTGTTAAATAAAAAAAAGTACCAGGGAATTATATCCTTCCGAACGTTTATAGATAGTTTACGAGCACATCAAAGATCACCATTCAAAAGGTTCGGAGACTTCAAGAATTTTTCTGAAGCTTAATACTTCATTGACTCCACTATGTGTAAAACTTATTTCTCTTGAAAAGACAAAATGTTTTCGAGGAAAGTGCAACTAGTGGACTTGGAAGTCGCAGAATTGAAACAGGAATTGGAGGAACGGGAACTCGAAACAACTGGTAAGAAGGCCATTCTCCAGAAAAGATTATCTAGTTCAGGAGGGGGAAGACCCCGAAACATTTTTATTTGGGAATTGACTTGAATTGGAGTTAGATAATAATAATGAATTCGACAAAAATTCGATGAATTTGAAACAAGAACTAGAACAGAATTCGAAAAATTTCGAAGATAAACTTCTGGAAAATTCGAATAGTAGGAAAGAAAAATTTCAAGAAATTTCAAGTCCTATGACATGAAGGTGGGAGATGGTGGGAGATTTCAGGTTGGTGACTTAGTTTGGCTTTACAACCCCAAACGACGTGGTGGACTGTCATCAAAGTTGCAGAACTCATGGAAAGGTCCGTATGAAATGGTAAGAAGGATAAACTACCTTGTCTACCGAATCCATAAGCCACCACGAGGGAATCCAAGAGTCGATCATTTCATTAGGTTGGCTCCTTACGCTGGAAATCACGACCAAGTTCGCACCATCAGGCCACCGGAGGATGAAATGACGTTCCAGAAGTTTATGTTCTTGTACTCAAACGGACAGAAGGTGCTATACGGCCTACATCGAGAAGAACCATGAAAGGTGCCGAATGGTTTCGCACTAGCTCACTGTGTGGCGGAGGATTTTCGAATGTCCAGAGGCATTGCTGTAGTGTTTTCCGAAAAATTTGGTCGATTTTAGGAACTACGGCAGAACCCAGAAGTTGGAGGAGTGCTACAGTTGAAGAAGAGACGAGAACCATCTACTACCTGGTAACCAAGAAGCATTCCCGAGATAAAATTTCTCATGAAGATACCTGGAAAAGTCTCGTCAAACTGAGAGATACAATGGTGGACCAGAATCTGGTGGACTTGGCAATCCCAAAATTATCCTGTGGTATTGAGGGCTGGATTGGAGAGTTATAAGAAGTATGTTGGAGACGATATTCTGATCCAGCGGCGTCAAGATTTTGATGTGCCGTAACAATATTCTACGACCGAAAAGACTGTGGAGTGTTATTTCCATCGAATTACATGGTGGTACTGTAACGAAATGAGGCCGGACCTGTGCCTGATTTGCATAGTACACCTCACCGGCGTTCTCCCGTAAACAATGATGCTGTCACCACTTACGTATGTCGGAATGCCAGAACAGCCCAGAGCCATCTAGTCAAACAGCGAGCGACCAATCTCAAAGTTCCAGAATTTCGAGAGGATTCTGAATATAAATCTGTACGGAAGTGCAAGTATTCCTTTAATTTCTAAATTACTAATACCTACTCACGTAGGACGTAGCATGGTGTAACGAGCTTGTCAACTATCTGTAATTTGTGTTCGAAATCATTTTCCAATAATTGTATAATACTTTCAGCCATAGACGAGTTGCGCCAAAATGCAGTAACTGAATTCCAATTAGTATATCTTGGAGTAGAATATATTTGTAGAATAACTCTTCGGTACATTTGTATAATTTTTGACTTAGCAACAATATTTTTACTTCCTAAACGCATCAAATATGTTTGATTCCGAAACAGATCATGGTCTGTAGAATCATTTCGAGATTATAATTTAGCTCATTTACATCAGCTGGGTCACAAAAACCGGATATTTGGGTATTATTGGCAAAGTAGTATGGAATGAATACTTCTCATTTTTTGTTTTACTTTTATATACATTTTTCTGTTTGACTTTTATATACAGGGTGTCCCAAACTCGATGGCCTATTAGACGTTTTTGGAAAATGGGAATTAGGATTATTTTGAAAATTTGATTTCTTCGATAATCAGTTCCGCTCTATCAATCTAAAATATTTTCAGCGCTGCGGCGTTGCCGCTTCTATCGAAAAGTGGCATCAAGTGTGATATTTTTAATGGATGTATACTATTGCATTTTTCACTTTGCTATTGCTTTAGGATAGTTTGCTTTAGGATAGCTTCCCTATACCTATCTCCAGTGGTTTTCGAGAAAATCATAAATTTCCTTATTTTTTGTGAGAAACATAGCTTCAATTGAGTGTTTATTACTGCAGTATTTGGATACGTAGAAATCTGAAGTTTTGGATGTACTTTGACAATGTCCTGTGTATTAGTTATGACTAGAGGAATTTGTTCTTCATTATACACGTCGTTGAAAATTTGTGATTTCACCGATAGATACAAAAGTGGTGAAAAGTGCATTTTTTCAAATGAATATCCTGTAAATCATTAGATATCCTGAAAGACAATTGAATTTCCTTTGAAATTATGTATAATGTTCTTATACCTGAAGAGTCAGATTTTCGAAATAAAAGCAAGTTTTCTATAAAAATTGGATTATTTTGCCATATTTTGTATTGGGTAGATAGAAAATGTCATAGAACATGTCATAACAAAAATTCGTACATTAATAATAAAACGTTTGCGCGTTCATTAACGTAAATTTGGTTAGAATAGAATCAAAATGGAATATAATAACTATTCAAATGAAGTTTTGATAAAACTGTTTATTCTTTATGGTCAATGTGATTAATTATAGCAAGAACATGCAGAAGGTTATACAAATAATGATTAATATACAGGGTATTACAAACTCAATAGCTTTTTTGGAGACCTGGAAGATAAATAGTTTTTTATACTACTGACATAAACTTAATTAAATTCACTGTTTGTTGAAATAACAGATTATTTTGCTCTTTTTTGGTCACGGCATACTACAGATTATTTCAATTGGGAAATATTACCTATTTCGAATCGTTATACTGGGAATTGAATCTGTTTTATATTCACTGTTAGTGCAAAAACATGATTAAAGGGAACACGCAGGAAATTTTGTTGTGTTTTGGGAATGTTGAGGTGCCAAGAGGTGATCCTTCAAAACGTGTTGATTTCTGTGAATGGATTTTGTTGTTATTGTTAAAATTGTTGATGAAATTGTTATTTCCGATAACCGATTGCACCCCTACGCGCAACCCTCCGAGAGACTTGTGTGAGCTAGGGAAGATGCAGCCCTTACTTTTTAACGTGTGATGCCATGCACGAGACCGATGACCATGCGAGGCTTTGAACCCTCGACCCTTCGCTCCAAAGGCGAACGTTCTACCAGCACGGCCAACATGGACTTGTGAAGTTTCAAATTTCCTTCAGAAAATTATATGGAAAATATTTGAATAATATGAGAAAAACAGTTAGGAACATTTTGGCAATTTGCCACTTTATGTATATCGAAGTTGTTGGTATCAGTTGGACGGTGCCTCCCCTCACTGTAGAATGTAGATAAAAAGTGAGCAGAGAACTGACTACAACATTTGAAGATCAGTGGATAAGACGCTGGGCCACCGCGATCCCATCATCTGACTCATCTAAATTTTCACATTCAAATTAAACAGTACTTCGAAAACATGAATTAGCGATCAAGACGATCTTCATTTGTTTGCTGATTGAAATAAAATTGAGTTCTGATTAAGGTAAATCATGATTTCTCAACAGGCACACGTTTTTCAGACCCTGAAGGGAGATAAAATCATCATGGAGATGAAAACCCGAACCAAGCTTACTTTGTTCAAATCTGAATTAAAATTTCATATCACTGTAATTCTTGGTTCATGTAATATTAGTTTTGGAAAAGACTGTTGTGACAAAAATATCAATAAACAATGAACGTATATAAATATGGGACAAAATCGACAAAAATTATCAGATTTTCATTTGAATAATTATTGTATTCCATTTTGATTCTTTTCTAATCAAATTTACGTTATAGATTGCGCAGACGTGTTATTATTAATGTACTAATTTTCAAATTTTCGTGATGACATGTTCCATCTATCCAATACGAAATATTGCAAAACAATCCAATTTTTATAGGAAACTTGCTTTTATTTCGGAAACCTGACTCTAGGTATAGGAACATGATCTATAATTTCAAAGGAAAATCAATTGGCTTTCAGGAAATCTGATAATATACAGGGTATTCCATTTGAAAAAATGCACTTTTCAATACTTTTGTATCCCTGTCATAACTAATACACAGGACATTGTCAAACTACATCCAAATTTTCAGCTTTCTACGTATCCAACTACTGCAGTAATACACATTTAATTGAAGCTTTGTTTCGTACAAAAAGTGAGGAAATGAATGATTTTCTCGAAAACCACTGGAGAAAGGTATAAGGAAGTATATGAAAATAATCTTAAAGCAATATTAACTGAAAAAAAAAAGTGCAATGGCTGTCCTGAAGTCATCAGATCAGATCAGATCAGTGCATCAGATTCATTAATTTTCTTGTCCACATCTGTTTTTGAATCCTCCATCCACTGAAGAAATGTGTCTTCATAGTCTGGGTCTGTAAAATTTACTGTCAGTGATAAACCAGCCACAATACTTTCGACAAATGCCCTCAAAGAAAGACCGAAAAAGAAATAGTATATTGTGTAAAAGCAATACATTCCCGGGCGATAATGTAAATTGTTGGCCGAGGCGTTAAGCAAACTAAGGAATTCTACATATTGTTTGCGTGAATTCAATAATTGTCTAAAATGTAAACAAGCCGACAAAAATTTTCCCGTATCGTTTTCGATACGGGAATAGTAATTTACGTAACAAGTCCGGAAAATACTGTTTTTTTGGACGAGTAGACCAAATTCTAGGACGAGCGTTAGCAACGATGAGGTAATGGACATTATAAATTACTGATGCTTGAATTCTCGTTCCCCTAAATGAGTCCACCGCAGGATCCAAGTTTATCGATTCATCAACGACTAACTACCTTTTAAAATGCGACCATATTCCCAGAAACACTCGGGTTCGTTTTTTAGCTATACCTTACGAATACTGCGAAAAGGAGTCGCCATGAATAATAAAGTGGCGTGCGAATTTTTCTGGAATATGTGATAATCGAATGCACCCGTCACGAACGACTATATAAATTTCGAGCTGCAACCGGGTGCATCCGATGATCGAAGCGCCCACTCTAGAATGCACCGCACACAAACTGCATTCGTGTATGCAGCAAATACAATCCGATACCGGTTGGGCCCATGTTCGGGGGTTATCCTGAGGAAAGCGGATGACGAATGCGCCAACGGTAGGTGGTTGGTTTGGGAACATTGTTTCTCCACGATCATCACAGAATTTGCCAATTCTGAAATCAAATTTGATTACAAAACGCTGGAATTCTCTCTCTTGAGATTGAAGAAATATTCTGCAACACCTCTGCCCCCATGCAATTCAATAGTTATTTATGTATCAAGGGCGTACAGTAGGCCTATATGGCCTGAGGCGTGAATAATGGCGCGATGGCGTCAGCCGAGGGCCATTACACGATTACGCACGTGATACATACAAAATTGTATGCACTAGTGGTTGAGCACGAATCACAAATACTGACTTGAATTTTAATGGGCTACATGTTTCATACGTTATGCATAACTTCAATAATCAAAAGTGCCGGAACGATACCTGTGATACTGATTAATTGATTTTTAATAGTTTGAAAATACTTTCATTTCCTATTATTATTGTTAAAATCTAGCAGGAATTTCGGAAAACTCGATTTACTGAGGATTAGTCACCCAGTGAAGAAACAAACTGCTTCTGAAAGAATAGGATTACTCCGCAGCCAGAACCGCATATTTTGCCCCAATTGAGTCACATTTGAGGTATGGGATTGCATTTTGGGGTGCACGCATCTATTACCTACATAAAAATGTATTTGTACTCCAAAAAAGAACTCTGAGGTATATTTGCAAAAAAGGCCAAGACAGCTATTCAAGGATCATAAAATACTCACAGTAACATCTATTTACATTTTAGAATCCGTTAGCCGAATACACAAAAATAAAAATCTCCTTGAAACCCATGAGCTTCACCACAACACACGTTGAAGTAACTTCATAAGATTACCTAGACCTATTAACAATATTGTACGAGACTCAATAATATACAACGGCATCAAAATGTATAATCACCTGCACATACTACTGTGATTATATTTATGGACCATGCTTAACTGTTATAGACACAAGAAGATTACAGAAACTGCAGAATTCGTGTTTAAGGTTGATACATGGTATTAGAAAGTTTGACAGGATTTCACATACCTTGCGAAATACATGTTGGTTGAATATGGTCAATCGAAGAAAGCTCCATTCCCTGACTTTATTTCATAAAATAATAAGATATCATACTCCTGCATATTTGAATTCAAAAATAACGTATCGAACAGACATACACCACTTGAACATCCGCCGAAAAACCCTCCTGACCATACCTAAACATCGTACCCGACATTACGAGAACTCCTTTTCTTACCGAATCGCTAAAGAATATAATGAATTATCTGAAAATATCAAAATCCTTTCTTCAACCAGTTTCAAGAAACAAATGTTCAGCTCCATTTTCAGTGACCAGTGCTCAAACAATTGATTAGGTAAAACAAACAAAATCCCATCGTAATATTTTTTTTTAAGTTAGTAGTTTTTCATATATTTTCATATGTAGGTATATTTCTGTTACCATGTATACATTGTCTATACATATATGTTTATACATGTACATATATATCATTCGTTGCAGTTTCTTCTTACAGTGTAGATATATATATATATATATATATATATAGTTTTTGCCTCGCACAGGTACTCTTAATTATTACTTAACTATATGAAGTTTTGTTGATGTTCAGAAACAGATTTGAATTTTGTATCGATCCACAGGCGCTTGAGGAAGACCAGTATTTTACTGATCTTGTGCCTTTTGACCTTCCCTGTATTGTTTTAGTATGTATTTTTGTTGGAATGGTCAATAAATGAAATTATTATTATTATTATTATTATTAAACATTAAGATACGAAAGCGTATAAGGGCCACTGAGTTTTTTTTTAATTTTTCCGACTTCAAACTCGGAATTTCCGACTTCGAAGTCGGAATTTTGTTTTTCAGACTTTAAACTCGGAAATTCCGACTTCAAAGACGGAAATTCCGACTTTAAAGTCGGAATTTTGTTTTTCCGACTTTAAAGTCGGAAATTCTGACTTCAAAGTCGGAAATTCCGACTTTAAAGTCGGAATTTTGTTTTTCCGTCTTTAAACTCGGAAATTCCGACTTCAAAGTCGTAAATTCCGACTTTAAAGTCGGAATTTTGTTTTTCCGCCTTTAAACTCGGAAATTCCGACTTTAAACTCGGAAATTCCGACTTCAGAGTCGGAATTTTGTTTTTCCGACTTCAAACTTGGAAATTCTGTCTTCAAACTCGGAAATTCTTATATTGCAGGTATAATTGCAAATTCCGCGTACAACCTGGACATGTACCCACCTACCAGGAATGGCTTTGTGTTGATCACTAGAGACATAATGTCATCTCTAAGAATCTTAGTAGTAGATGAAATCAATTCAGACAGATTTAGGTTCCACATTTTTGCATACAAGCCTCGAATAGGGTTGAATAGTACATCGATGTTGAGTAAAATGGAGGGAAATTTACGAGTGGCTCCTGGGGAGCACATATGGAAAATTCGATTTTCTAGAACAGAAATAAATGAAGGAGCCTATATTTTCACGCCAGCCATTATATTTTTCGGACTAGTGACGATGTAAGTTTTCATAGTTTCGGTGAGTTTGTGTGGGAAAATCTGTCAAAATCTCGATTTTTTCTTACAAGATTACACCCTCATTTTGACATTTTAGCCACCTGCAACACTAAGGCCTTTGGTATTCCTAAGCCAGGTTCTATTAATTAATAATTAGGTGAACACGGCTCGCGTAAAAATATGGGAAACATACTCCTTTTATTTCTGTTTTGGAAAATCAAATTTTCCATATGTTCTCCCCAGGAGCCACTCGTAAATTTCCCTCCATTTTACTCATTATCGATGTACTTTTCAACCCTATTCGAGACTTGTATGCGAAAATGGGGCACCTAAATCTGTCACTATCTGACGGTCTATAATTTCCTACTCATTTTAAAAGAATTGATCACAAATAAACTGATGAAAAAATTAGTTTGTTGCCGTTCTGAAGAATAACATTGTCCTGTATGTTACCTGGATCCATATGACATCAAATTTTGAATTATATCAAACGTTCAATAAGATCAAAGGAAGTGTAACGCCGAGAGGAGTGACAGCTAGCCGTTTCATACTGTTGGGCTTTATTACAAGTCGAATAAAAATGAAATTCTTTCATTTCTCTACTCTACCCTAATTCAACAAAATATTTTTCGAATAAATATATTTTGAATTGTTGTGACTCATACCAAATACCCAAGCAATACCTCCTTTTTAGTTATGATATAACTGTAACTGTCAAAAAATACTTGAAAAATAAGACAATAGTTATTTACGTGACAAGTGGGATATTGACATTATTAACGCACGCATGTGAGGATTGCACGACGAAGCCGTAGGCTGTCGTGTAATCACATGAGTGCGTTAATAATGTAGTATCCCACGCATTGCGTACAAAAAAAATTATATCTACAACTGTCAACGTTTTCATAACTATCTTTAAATGTACCATGTACCTCATGGATATTCCACTTCGACGTACCTACTCATAACAGTTTTCAGATAATTGAAAACACAAGTTGCCTGTAATCATTTTTGCAACCGTAGAAACGGTAGGTATAAATAAAGCCGTTTATAGATGTTAAATTGAATTGTCCGATCGATATCCAGAACCATCATTAAGTTTCTTGAGTGAAAATGTCTTCAAGTGAAGATGATCTACCATCCGATATTGAAAATGCGGCGACAAACAAGTGTTATTTCAAATCTCTTGCCGGAGAAATCCCGAGAAAAATACCGTTTAGTGTACGCATGATAGGCATGAAAAATGGTGCAGAGAAAGGAAGGTTGTTAACTTGACGTATGAAAAGGGATTGCTAGTTTACTTCAATGAGCTAAGCAAATTACAGAACCCTTCATCAAGTTTTCACGTAATTCTTGAGATAAAAATAACGTTTTGTTGAATTTTTATCGTTTTCTATTTGAATTTTCCTTGAATTCATTCAATAAACGATTTTTGGTTAAAATTTATTTCTTATCTCATTACCGCACTAGTGCCATTATGACATTCAAAAGAGTGTCAAATCATAATCATTACTTGACAGTTGTAGATAAAAGGTTTAAAGTGATTATTCACCCATCACCAAATCCGAAATTACTGTAGGTAAATAACATAACAGAAATGTCTTAAAGGTAGTGGAGATATATTCGGCCACATGGCAGACAAGATTTAGCAACTACATTCAGTTAAATTTTTGGAATGGAACCGACGATCAGATGCACCAATGAAATAAAAGAAAATCGCAATTTTTACTAGGTGTATTAATTAAAAAGTTTACAGATCATTCCAAAATTAGTGGTTTCAGTAAAGAAACCCACAATAACACATAATATGTACTTTCATCTCAATTCAAATCACCAAATGAGTATAAAAAAAGGTACTCTTTGTAGAAGTCCATTTCAGCAAGTGTAGTAGTGACACGGATCATCGGACCATGTACCATTTCAAATATTTTCTTTTTTTGTTTATAATTAAAGTTGTGGAGATTAAAGTCGGAAAAACAAAATTCGGACTTTTAAGTCGGAATTTCCGACTTCAAAGTCGGAATTTAGATAGTAAACAAAAACCAACTGAACTCAAACAATTACTTATAGACCGTCAGATAACGACAGATTTTGCTGACTCATTTTCTCGTTTCTGGGATTTTAACTACTGAAAATTATGTCAGTGTTGAGCTCAAAAAATGAAAATTCTGCGATCGGACGTGTGCTAGGCATATAGAAAATTAATTTTCCTTTTGCAGAAAAAATAGATTTTTTAAAATTTTCTCTTTTATGGCATTTCAACACATGAATAGGTATAACAATCTAATAGTGAAAAACCAAAGCCCTAAGGTTTGCACGTGCTTAAAGGGTTGAAATAGGGGCGCGATCTTGTAAAAAAATAATTGGATGCTGATGCATTTTCTCGCTTATGGCAATCGACATGATGAAATTTAATATCGTTGGGAACCCGAAAAAAAATTCCCATAAGCCGGTCAGCTGTTGAGGTATATTTTGCGGACGGAAAATTTTGTGAAAATTTTTTTCGTTTTCCGGCAAATTTTCTCGTTTATGGCATTTGAACCATATTATTTTGATGATGGATAAACATCATAATAAAATTCCCATAAGCTTTGCATGTATCTCAAGAAAAGCCATAAGTTGTAAGATTATAGGAAAATTTGTGAATTTTTTTTCATTTTCTCGTTGATGGGAATTGGCATGTAGGAAGAAAATAGTATTTGAAGACCAGAAAAAAAAAGCCATAAGTCGGAAACATGATATTGATGTTTTATACTGTGTGGCCCATTTGAAATGGAAGCACCCTTATACTTTTTTCAACCGATTGATGTGATTTTTCTTTTCATTAAGTAGATAATTAAAAAGTCCACTAGAACACCAAATTTCATGAATAAATCTTCATTTTCATTGCCAAATATTCTTTTTCTTCGAGGAATATTTAAAAATTTTAGGTTAAAAATTATTTTAGATTAAAAATTTTATCGAAATATAAGTGAAATTTTTTTTAGCGATTCTTTGAGAAAAAATTTGACTACACCACTGGATTCATGACATTTTCAAATGGTTCATTTTGAGATTTTGTTGAAATTCGTCCATCAATAAAAAAGTTATGGGACAATTAATTTTAACAAATATGCCGTTTGATCAACCCACCATTTCAATTTTTACTCTTATCCAAAATTCGGAAAACACCACTGGATTCAGGGAGTCTCATAATATCACTATCAGAATTTCATCGAAATCTATTAATGAATAATAATTTTAAAAATCAATGAAAAAAGTGATACTTTCATCAACATATTTTTCAAATTTTGTTATCCTGTAATTTTCGTATTAATAAATTGATATTGATGAAATTCTAATCAGTAATTTTTCGAGACTTCCTGGTGTATTCCAAATTTTGATAAGAGTTCTTAAATTGAATTTGTGGGTTGATTAAACGGCAGATTTTAAAATCTCATTTTCCTATAACTCTCTCATTGATGGACAAGTTTCAAGAAACTTTTGACAAGAACTATTTGAACATGTCGCGAATCCAGTGGATTGGTCAGATTTTTTCTGAAAAAATTATTTTAGATTTTTCACCCTGGAAAATGAGAATAGTTGGCTCTGAAAATGAAGAATTAATCATTAAATTTGGTGTCCTGATTGAGTTTTTATAAAATTAATAAATATAGAATTGCTCATTTCTTCTTCTATGGGCATTTGGCAAATGCATTGCAGACTTCATTCTTAGGCCATATAAAAAAGGCCTAAGTCAGACGTACGTTAGTAATATTAAAATCACATAATTTATTTATTTGAATGAGTGAAAAAAAATAGTTACTGGCATTATTGTGACAAACTCATAGGGGTTGTAAATATAATTAGAGCAATTTTACCTTAACCCCTATTCAGAAATGATCCGTTAGGGTACTTCAATCAATTAAAAATTGAGATAAGCAAAAAGTGCACCGGTTGCAAAATGATCCTTTTCACTGGATACCATAATTATAGAAACTATTCACAATGGAGTTTAAGTGGACACCCAGTATTTTTGAGCTGAGTTAAGATGTTTGTTTAATTTTTCCAGAATAGATAATCATAAACTCCAAGGAAACCAGGGTGATTCAGTCATAAAAAATCTGCCAACTTCATGAAAATTCACGAAAACCACTTTTTTTGAAAATTTTTGGATTTCAACTCCGTTTTCTTTCACCACTGACTTGATATGCAAACACCAATACGACTTAGAGTTTTAATCCACTTTCTATGACCAAATATCTTTTTATGTAGCTGCCAATATGAAAATAATTTTTTTTAAATTCTTACTGAAATCAAGTGAAAACACACTCTTGAATAATCCAAATGTACTAGTAAAAAACAAAACAAGAATCCTAACTTGTGGTTCGAAGTCGAAACTGTTTGCGTTTACTTGTTTAATAAACACTGTGGTCAAGATAGGATTGACCAGCAGTGAAGGTATTTTGAAATGGTATTTCGGAGATAATTTCGTGGAGATGGGAAAAGTGGTGAAATGTTCGTAATTTATTGATAATCTTCGGAATAATGTCAGAAATAAAGGAAGTGAATATATTTCCTTCATATATATATGATACAAAATTCGCATATTTCAAATGAAAAAATTGTTTGTCAAGGAGATAATCATTTTCTGCAATAAAAAAAATTATTCAAAAATTACATCCAGAAATTTTTTGTCCGAATACTTAATGTTGAAATCATTACATTTCGTATGAAATACATTATATTGATGAGGTTTAACATTGTCACCAGCAGTAAGCAATATCTAGATACACTTTAACTTTCTACAATGTGGGGTATTTTCTGTTCCTAGGGCTCAAAAGTGAAACTTTGATGTCGTATTGTAGTAAAAAAAGTAACCACATTGGAGAAGATGATAAACACCAGTTCGTTTCCACATCACCTTAGAGGCAGAGTTTCCGGCGCGTTTTTTTCTTAGTGGAATCCTCTTCAGGCCTAGTTCAGTCTTAAGAAGTGAAAGTTCCAGAATAATAAATTGCTTCTATGTCAAAATGAAAAATCAAACCCATTTGCAGGTTCAAATCATTTCAGTGCGGCGATTTTTTATGTCACATTGTCTTTTCGAAAACATAACTTGACGTGACTCAGGGTTTTTCTTAAAAAATAATAATAAATAATAATAAGTAGAAAATTAATGTATCCATTACTTTAGGACATCACTGTATAAAACGTCGTGATCATGTTTCCTACTTATGGCTTTTTTTTCCTGGTCTTAATATAAGTTTTTCTCCCCTCCCTACATGCCAATTCCCATACACGAGAAAATTAACAAAAATTCCTGTGAATTCCTGCAAGTTTTCCAGTTTTCTATTGGGATTTCAAATTAAGATTGTAGCGCTACCGGCGGCGGACGATGAAGTACTTTCTACGACATTGATTTATAACCTTACTTTTTCTTCCACATAGATTTCATTGTTTACTTTGTTTATTTCGTGTATTGAGTATTTGAAGCGTGGTTTAGGCCCTTTAAACATTGTTAAAACTGTGATTTCGATGATTTTTACCTTTTATTAATGTTCATTTAAATAAATGATTATTGGTGTAAGGATTAGTGTTAAGGTGTTAATAGTTACCTAGTTAGAAAAAAGCTAGTGATAAAATACTTCAATGGTCTTCTTATAAACAAAGACAAATGGCCCAATTGAAATTAAGTTTATTGGACTTTCTGAGGTATGTTGAAGTGACCGAAAGTTCTCGGTGTGTAGTAGAAGGTGAAGAAGTCCTCAATGCAGACCATTTAATGTTATATGGAAAAAATAAATGGACCTCTTCAATCCGAGCCTCATCAAGTGAATGGAGAACTCAGAATTATAGACGGTTATATTAAAATTATGCAAATGTAAATAAGTCAATAAAAATAAGATACCTACCTACCTTTGTTAATATAATCTTCTTGCTTAAAATAGAGCGAACACACTTTCATAAATTTGCTTATTGGTTTGGCAATCCGAACCTTTAATATCCAGGCTTCTCTTCTTGAGATTAATTCTCGTCCCATCTCCGTTTCAAAATAAACCTTTGGGTTATTTTCCTCGGGATATCTTTGAAAAATTCATTTCTTTTGGCCTAGGAATTGCAATGTGGCACAGAACAATAACCATTGTAAGAAGCCATTATAAGACCGGAAGGGTAGCTTTACTTGTAAACAGACAATTTCTCATCACTAAATTAAGATGAAATAAAAACGGTTTAAAGGCTCTATATTCTTAAAAAATCAATGGTAAACAAACGATACGAAAGTGTGGTTAGAAAACAATGTCGCAGAAACTAGTTTCATTAAAGCCACCAGAGTGCGTATCGCTTAGCATGAAATGCCAATAATATGATAAGCACGAACTAGACTTGTGGCTTTTTTTTATAGCATCAACAATTTCATTGCACATTATTTCGTTCACGAGAAAGTTTGCCGGAAAACGATAAAAAATTTCACAAAATTTTTCTTCCGGAAAATTGACCGGCTTATGGGAATTTTTTTTTGGGTTCCTAACAATATTAAATTTCATTCTGTTGATTGCCATAAGCGAGAAAATGCATCAGCAACCAACTATTCTTTACAAGATCGCACCCATATTTCATCCCTTTAAGCACGTGCAAACCTTATGGCTTTGGTTTTTTACTTTTAGATTGTTATACCTATTCATGTATTAAAATGCCATAAACGAGAAAATAAAATAAAAAACAAATTTTTTCTGCAAAAGGAAAATGAATTTTCTATATGCCTAGCACACGTCCGATCGCTAAATTTTTATTTTTTGGGCTCATCAGTGACATAACTTCCAGTGGTTAAAGTCCCATAAAAGAGAAAATGAGTCAGAAAAATCTGTCGTTATCTGACGGTCTATAACGAAAAAACTAGGAAATGCTACTTGTAGAAAATTCGCGTTTCAAATGTCAGTTCGACAGATATTTCCGCCTTGATTTGGCTTTGACGTTGACTAACTTGATAAACATGTGTAAAAAGGCATGGCTTCTAGACCTAGGCAGCACAAAAACCAAATAAAGTAAAAAAACCTTTCATTTACGAAAGTATAACTCCATTCCTTTAAACTGGTGTATAACTAGATTCGGCGGTAGAGGGCGCCATCATTAATTTTGTGATTTTTGGAGAAATTCAACTGAATAAAGAAATATCAATATTTCATTTATATTCCATATTGTGTGCGACTGGACATTTATAAAATTCAAGAGAAATCATTTTCCATAATACAGAAAAAAGCTACTGTTCTTCTACAGGGTAAAGTCAACAACATACTCAACTTTTCGGAGAATGAATTCCCCTACGAGGTTATAAGTTTCCTTACTCCAAACACTCTGTATTCATAGCTCCATTATATTTTGGTCGATCAACAAACCATTCTGATTAATCCTCAATGATGAACTCAATCAACTTATAACCTCATAGGCGAATTCATGCACTGAAGAATTGAGTATATTGTTGACAACCCTGTAGAAAAACAGTTACGTTTTTTTTATTCTGTATTATGGCAAAAAAATTCTTGCAAATTTTAGGAATGCTCTGTCGCTTACAGTATTGAAAATAAATGAGATATTGATATTTTTTTAATCAGCTGAATTTCTCTAAAAATCACAAAATTTGGCCCTTTAGCGCCGAATCTAGTAATACGATCGAATTGGGCCAATGGAGACTTTCACTTAGAATGGCTCCAGCTACAACATATCACAAAACTCGAGTTAACTTTAGTGCGACTTCGGGTGACTTCGGTCGCACTTTGAAGTGTTTTGATCAACTTTCAGTAACATTTTCAACTCATTTTCCACCTCTTAGGTAAAATCCAAAATAAACAAATTGCAGGTATTGATCTCTACTTCCAGATGTCGTTTACAGATTTTGAATACGACGATTTCCCTTGAATCGGTGCATCTTGCAAGATATGCCCTCAAATTGTTTATAACGCGATTGTGCAAAAACCACACATCGGACAGAAAACATCTTGCGCACAGTTAAACCACATATTATTATCTACCAGTTCCTGAATATTGTTTGTCCAGCTTCAGATTTATAAAAATGATGAAATTTTGAAAAATGGTTTATTTCTCGAGGTTTTCCCAGTGGAAAATGCATCGATATGGTCATATAAACATTCATTTTGTAGGTTTTATAAATCTCTACAAAAGTTCCATCGACTGTAAAACGATTCATTGAATAATCTTTGAGATATTTCAAAAAAATCAAAGAAGTATTAATTTTTTTTCACTATTCTGTGATCTGTCAAAGACGTTTGACTGTGTAAATCACAAAATACTGCTGCAAAAGCTGCACACCTATGTTTTTTATAGGTATATCTATACTCTGGTTTCACTCGTGTCCGGCAGAACTTTCCAAAGTGTTATCCTTGCAAATGCGAACTCGAACAAATTAGTTCTCAAACATGGAGTACCGCAAGGGTCTGTACTGCGACCTTTGTTATTTTCACTGTACGTGAATGATTTAACATATGTCGATATACAGGGAAAATTTAAAATATTTGCAGACAACACCACCATCCTCTGGAATAGTATGGATACCAAAATACTACAAGACATCATCAAAGAGGACAAGAGAAAAATCAAAAAAATGTGTGATGCTAACTTATTATTTTGAACACCACTAAGACAGGTATAATCAACTTTAAATGTGGCATCAACAATGTATGACCAGAAAATGATTGTCTCAGTAATGAAGATATGAATCAATTATTGGTGTTGAATATTGATGCCAAACTTAAATTTGAAGGGCACATATCAAGTTTAACCACAAAGCTAGCTTTTGGCTGTTATGCAGTGCAAGTTTAATCTAACATATTAGGGTTAACTGCGGCCAGGAGTGTATACTTTGCACTTATCGAATCTCTTTTGCGTTATGTTATTTGCTTCTGGGGAATATGTGCGAACTATTTATTTCTACACTTCAAAAGAGAGCTATGAAATATACCTGTAAAACCGGCACGTGAAATTCTCACGTAGACCATTGTTTTTGTCCCATGGAATATTGCAACTGGCTTGCATTTTCATTTTGAAAGCCGTGTGCTTAGTCCAAAGAATATACAATAAACAACTCGAAAGGACCAAAACGATCGAAGAACGACCACAAAACCTCGTTCTCATCCTTCCCTACATCAGGGGTCTCTTCGAAAATATCAGAGGGATCGGGAACAAATATAATATCAAAAGTAGTACCTTTACGAAGTTTCCTCACCCAGACGAAACCAGAAAACACAACAGCAAAAACTGTATTTACAAAGTTCCATGTCAATGTGAAAATTCCTATATTGGAGAAACCAAGAGGCCATTATTACTAAGAATAGCCGCACACAAAGAGTGGACTCAACGAGGGGCAACATCAAAATCGGGAATTGCTGACCACGCCTGGACAAAGCTCCACCGAATTATTTGGAGCGAGGCTAGTATTCTTCGTAGAGAAGACATTGGGTCATACGGAAATTTATAGAAACCGGCTATATCGAGCCAATAGTGCCTTCATTCAACCGAGCGAAGAAATTAAAAACGTATGGAGACCGCTCATAGGCTGTTTTGGGGAAAAAGCGCAAAAACACGCGCGCCACAAGACCACGCGTAATTATTAATAATAATTATTATTATTTGAAAAAACAACCAAGTACAAACATTAGACCTGTAAAAGGTAGTAGAAACAAACGGGCGTCACAACACATTAACAACTAGATAGACAAAAATAGGTATACATTGACACAATAATATATAAATATAAGATAAATAACATAAATATAAGGTAAATAACATAGTGGTGATTAATAAAAATCATTCTAGATGTGCTTCTGCATAATCACTTATGGAGTAGGGCTCTAGGTTCACTAGAAGTTTCTAAATTTCCTTTTTAAATGCAATTTCCGATGAAATAACCTTAATTCTATCTGGTAGTTTGTTATAAATCTTGATGGAGTTGTACAGAGCATTTTTTTTGATACTGCTGATCTATGTATAGGATAATTTTAATTTATGTTTCTGGTGTTATGATTAATTTGGGGTATGTAATCTAAGAAAAACTGCTTATATACTGTTAGTAAAAAATAAGAGACATTCTTGAATATACACTGCAACAATTGTTAAAATTTTAGCTGAACGAAACTTACTCCTACATGATTCTCTATACTTTAATTTATACATGATTCTTAGTAAATAAGTGCTCTAGACCAGTATGCCATACCTAAAACTCGATTCAAAATTTGCATGATAGACAACTTTAAGTATGCAGACATTCGAATGCTTGGACAGTATTCTTATAGCATAGCACACTTTGCATAATTTGCTGGATAATTCCATTGATATGAACATTCCAATTTAGGGAGCAATCGATATGGATTCCTAAGTGCAATTTCTAAGTTTTCATTTCTCAACTGAAAGTTACTAGGCACCGCCTGGTTAGCGTTTCTAGTTGTAAACATAACTACAATGGTTTGTTTCTTCATTTACAAACTGTTTATTCTTTGAGAACCAGTTATTTACTGCCTTGAACATTAAGTTTGCATTGTCTAATATAGGTTGAATCGTTTTTTCTTCTATTAGAATATTCGTGTCATCTGCATAGTTTACCATTTTACAATCAGAGTATGGTGTCAGGACATCACATACATCACTGAGATGAACTATAAAAATTATTAGGTCAGTAATGCTGCCTTGAGGCACACCTATTGTTATATCAGTTACTTGTGATGAAGCAGGTACATTATCTGAAGTGATACTATTTGCTTTCTATTACAAAGATATGATTTGAACCAATCCGATGGCGTACCTCGAACCCCATATGTCTCCAGATTGCGCAGTAATATATTGTGGTCTAAGCAGTCATAAGCTTTTGATAAATCTAGAGCTACATTTTTGTTTTCTAACGCATTCAATATATGCTGGACAAAATGGAAAACAGCTGTTTTGGTTGATTTGTCCTTTTGATATCCATGTTGGACATCACTCAGTAGTTTACTCGTAACTAAAAACTTCATGAGTCGATTACACATTGCCATTTCAAAAAGTTTCGAGAAGGGAGGTAACAGGCTTATAGGTCTGTTATTGCAAATTTGGTATGGATCACCCTTCTTTTTGTAAATTGGTTTTACTATTGCAATTTTTAACTTTCCGGGGAAAACTCCATATTGCAAAGAGTTGTTCAATATGTATGTTGAAACTTTTGATAAATGAATTACACTTAATTTTATTATTCGAGTTGGGATTTCATCATCTCCACTGCTCATCTTATTCTTGAACTCCTTCACGAGCTCTAATACTTCCTTCTCCATGATTAGTTCTACAAACATTGAATTACTGTTACGCCTAATTTTATTTACAAAACATAAGTATTTTTACTTTCAAGTTTTTTATTGATTCTGTTAAAAAAAGGTAGTACTCCTCGGCAATATTTTTTGCATTACCTTCTTTTTCAATGCAGTTTTCGGATTTACTTGAACCCCTAATATCCCCCACAATATTTCACATTGTTTCCGAATTGTTGTTCGGAATTGTTGTCTGAATTTTCAATTTCATTTTGATATTGTGTGGATCTACTTTGTATTAATTTGTTATGATATTCTTTTTTTGGTTTGTATATACAGGGTGAGTCAGAATAAGACCGACAAACTCCGACTACAGATTCCTTGCCTCATTTTGAGATGAAAAGTTTCTATTAAGGTATGCCCTAAAATGCATCTCCTCTGAGATACAGGGTGTCAAAAGTGCGAAAAAAATTTAGATTTATTTTTTTTTCTGTAAAACTCCTGGAGAAAAAAATTTCAAACTTAGTGCACTAATCAAGGTTTATCAACGTGATAATTTGATGTTATAATTTTCAATCTTCGTAAACCAGTGGCGTAGTTACGATGGTATGTTGTCATATTTTCCTTCATATTTTCTTTGGACAACTGAATTGACAAATGAGCGTTTGACATCAGTTAGGCTCATCCATACTCAACCTAAAAGTCATGACATTCCATTTGCCCAAAAGTGAAGGTTTCTGAGATATTTGCAAAAAACTGAAGATATGTCCTGAGAAGAGACATAACATCCTGTGTGCTATAATCGCATGATGCAACTGTATTATAACTTATAGGAATAATTGTCAACCTCTTGAACGTTTTTTAATGTTGGGAGTATTCATAACATAGTACATGTAAGTCAGAATGAGACCGACAAACTCCGTTTTTTTATTTGTCATAATATTTGAACGAATCGATTTCGTAAATTCACCGATATGTGACCTTACATTTTTGCATGATGATTATTCTGAAAGATCCACTGACAAACCCAGCCTCAAATTATAATACTCCTGTTGGAGGAGATTGAAAGCCTAAAATAATATTTGCGAAAAACTGTAAATTTTAATTTGTTAAATTTTATGTTGGAGTATCATTATCAAAGTCATTTCATACCGAATTATTTAATTATTTAGGAAAATATTTTCCAATCATCATGTTTTTGGTGAAGAAAAACAATTATTGTATATATATATATATATATATATATATATATATATATATATATATATATATATATATATATATATCTACTCAAATAATAGAAACGGTTTATAGGGTACACAACATAAAAACAAAAAAGGCTCAAAGTAAATGTTCAAATGGACCACCATTTTGTTCGATACACAATTGGCATCACCGTATCATTGACTGTCGCACGCTTTGGAATATTCCTGGTGTATCCTGTATTAACGTACATGCTGCTAAAATTCTTACCGTTAAATCTTCAACAGATTCTACAGGTGTCGAATACACCAGGGATTTAAGGTATCCCCACAAAAAAAAAACAGTCTAGTGACGTTAAATCCGGAGAACGTGCAGGCCAGTGTATGGGACCACGTCTACCTATCCACTGATCATGGAATGTTTCATCAAGAAATTGACGAACGATTCGTTGAAAATGGCCGGTGCTCCGTCATATTGAAACCACATTCTTTGACGAACCAATAGCGGTACTTCTTCGAGTAGCTCAGGTAAAACATATTCCAGAAAAGCTCGGTGGTTCTGTCCATTCAAACGTGGAGGAAGAAGATATGGTCCAACGATATGATTTTCGATAATTCCTACCTAGTCTGGAAGTCAAACCTTCCAGACTAGTTTGTATACCATTGATCAATGCATTAAAAATACACAAATTTTTCATTCTTGTTCTTTTTCAAAACCATATGCTGAATGGATTAATTTTCCTCGATAAACCAATTAGAAAAGGCTCTAAAAATGATACTCCAACATAAAATTCTACAAATCATGAGTACTTATCTTCGGTTTTTCGCAAAAATTGGTTCAGATCTAAACTCTTATTTGAGTGGAGTATTATTAATTTGAAGTTGGGTTTTTTTTTTATTATTGCACATAGAAAATTACGTTGATACTCAGGACATATCTTCAGTTTTTTCTCAATTATCTCAGAAACCTTCACTTTTAGACACATAGAATGTTATGACTTTTCGGTTGAGTATCGATGAGCCTAACTTATGCCAAACGCTCATTTATCAATTCAGTTGTCCAAAGAAAATTCGTTCAAATAATATGACGAATAAAAAAAACGGAGTTTGTTGGTCTTATTCTGACTTACCTGTACTAGGTTATGAATACTCCTAACATTGAAAAATGTTCAGGAGGTTGACAATTATTCCTATAAGTTATAATAAAGTTGCATCATGCGATTATAGCACACACGATGTTATGTCTCTTCTCAGGACATATCTTCAGTTTTTCGCAAATATCTCAGAAACCTTCACTTTTAGGCAAATGGAATGTTATGACTTTTAGGTTGAGTATGGATGAGCCTAACTGATGTCAAACGCTCATTTGTCAATTCAGTTGTCCAAAGAAAATATGAAGGAAAATATGACCACATACAATCGTAACTACGCCACTGGTTTACGGAAATTGAAAATTATAACTTCAAATTATCACGTTGATAAACCTTGATTAGTGCACCAAGTTTGAAATTTTCTTCTCCAGGAGTTTTAGAGAAAAAAAAATCTAAATTTTTTTCGCACTTTTGACACCCTGTATCTCATAGGGGATGCATTTTAGGACATACCTTGATAGGAACTTTTCATCTCAAAATGAGACAAGGAATCTGTAGTCGGAGTTTGTCGGTCTTATTCTGACTCACCCTGTATAGCCTTCATAATAGCGTTTATCTTTTGTACTCATTGTGAATAGAATGTCTAGGCGGTTTTTGCACTCTTCTACTCTAGGATCCTCGATTGCTTTACTTCTTATAATATTTTGTTTTATTTTTTTACAGGAAAACATGAATTGAAATCTTCAAGGAAGATATTTATAA
The DNA here is from genome assembly GCA_944452925.2 of Chrysolina oricalcia. NCBI lineage: Eukaryota > Metazoa > Arthropoda > Insecta > Coleoptera > Chrysomelidae > Chrysolina > Chrysolina oricalcia. The sequence goes on along the minus strand of OX101825.2, from coordinate 34,108,866 downwards.
AAAGGTTCCACTGTTCATTCACCTGCATTTCATGAACTTGATATATACTAGCCCAAACTCTCATTTGTATGTTGTCTATGAAAATGTCAATGTTTTGTTGTGAAAAAACTCTCTTATATATTGACTTACTTTTTGTCTCGATTTGCCATTTGGTTTTGAGTATTTGAGTCGAGTGATCTGAAATATGAGAGTGCAAAACTTCACTTTTAACATTTTCAAGGTTTGCTAGAAAATTATCAATGCATGATTTTGTCTTTTTTGTTATGCGAGTATGTTCCTTGATGACATGACAGATATTAAAGGACTTTATTAATTCAAGTAATGAAAATTTCTCATCTTCGTTTTGAAGAAAATCTACATTAAAATCACCTGCAATTATAATGTCACATGTTTCATCGTTGAGAACATTCAAGTTTATCTAGGAAGATTTAGAAATTTCCATTAGGTGGTCTATATACTGAGGGAACCGGACAATTCACCGACGGACAATTCCCCGACAACAGTTCACCGACTGGACAATTCACCAAGAGGACAATTCCCCGACGGGGACTATTCCCCGACAACAATTCACCGACGGGCAATTCCCCGACAACAGTTCACCGACTGGATTATTCCCCGACGGTCAAAAATATCCTGACAAAAATCCCCCGTCCAATAATATCCTGACCAATCAGATGAATTTCAAAGTCCATATCTTTCTACCGACCATTCACAATAAAAAAAATCTTTGTGATAGCGAATAATCGGCAATGATTTAGTACTGATAATATTAGCTGATAAGATGTATAAATTATCAACTTATCTGATTTTTATACAGGGTGAACGACGATCAATTACGGAAAATTATACAATGTGCTCTTTTCTAAACGAAAACTGCAACTAAGTGAAGTTTGGATACAAAATCCTTTTGTGTGTGTAGAAACGAGCAGCGCTTGTATGGACATCTAAACATTACTCAAAAAACCAAGTCGAAATGTTAAATTGGATAAGGAAAAAAGTTAGATGTACCGTTAGCAATATCCGCATATAACAAGTAGACAACTTGCCACCGACAATGATGTACGTTTATCGATATTGAGAGCTTTACATAAAGAAAAATACCACCCTTATAAAGTTCAGTTGGGTCAGGTGTTAAATGAGAATGATCCTGATAGAAAGCAACAATTCTGTGAACTGATGATGGACAATATGGAAGCAGATTTGAAGTTCATAAACAAAATTGTGTTTTCTGGAGAAGCTACTATTCATTTAAATAGAACGGTTGATAGACAAAACTGTAGATATCGGAGAGTCACAGAAAATTCTCATTATATGTCACACACAATATCCTAAAAAAGTTAATGTTTGGGCTGGTATCGATAACAACAAAATTATTGTCTCTTATTTTTTTTGAAGGCACCTCAATGGGTTATCTAGATTTTTTGATGAACATTTTACATGCAGCACACATAAAAATACTTTTTCCTGATGTTAATGTTTTTGTTTAAAATTGTTTTTTCCGTTACGAACGGCAGCCCTCAAAAGTCGAAACTTGTGTGAGCCACGGATTGCCGAGATCTTACCTTTTTAAGTGCGATTCCTAGCACGATCCGAGGAGAATCTCAAAAGGAGGTCTGTTGGTCACCAATCCAAAGCCCGACCTCACCTAGCGGTGCTTGACTTCAGATATAGGTGACCCAGCGCTCTCCGTTCGAACAATCCTCTCGGATTAATGATCCATAGATAGATCAATTTGGCCAACAAGACGGTTCACCGCATTACAAACGTATTGTTAAAGATTATTTGAACAAAGTTTTTCCCAATTGGTGGATTCAAAGACGTGGAACGATTGAATGGCCGCCTAGATCCCTCGATTTTACTCCTCTCGATTACTTTTTATGGGGTTATTTAAAATCAACAGTATATTTCAATAGACCAGCAAATTGCAGATTAAAAAGTTAGGATAACGGAAAAAACATACATAACTACATTTTTATTTACTTCAATTTCTATAGCTGAACAATCGAAATGATCTTCTACAGACATTGACTTGATTTCGTTCCTTTCTTTGCATTTTATACCTTTTTTTTAAATATATTGCACTTCCTCCATGTCTTCTGGGACCTTTTCTGCAGAACGCAGATTTTAGTTGGTAGTCTTTTATCACATGTAGGAACAGCTTATCCTTCTCTTTCCAATGCTCAGTCATACAAACGACTTGACAACTGTTGATTCTATTCAACACAGCAGTTAGACCCCATCTAGCCCGGTTCCAATAGATTGCATGTTTTGATGTACTATGTACTATAGTTACAGTATGATTTTGTTCTTATACGGTAGGATCCATAGAGAACAGTTTCAAAAATCCCCATTTCTTGTATTGTATTGGTTGTACTTCCTGAAGTCAAAACGCCTGAAAGCTACAGATTTTGGCCAGATAGATGGCTTACACCATAATAAAAGACCTATAAAACATCGCCTAGAATCTGAATTTGTCATTATTCACCAGAAAACGATTGCGGATTCAAGCAATCGAAACGTTAGGAGAAAATTTGAAAGAGATAGAAATCTTTCAAGCATTCAGACGATGGACGCCCGAAATGCAAGTAATCAAGTTACTACATCGGCAACAACCTTCAGACACACTTTCCTATACTATACCCAATACTAAAAATTTCGGAATTCTTGTAAAAACTATAAGTTTTCTAGTGATCTATACACATCCATCAATAGAATATTTGACGAAAAAAAAAAGTTTAATTGTCAAATTCATTGTCTCAAATGGCGCAACATGGCTCGTGTTCAGTTTGATTATCACATTTTCGTTAATTGATTGATGATTTATGGCCTACAAAATGTTCTACGAGAATTCCAAGATTGCCTTGGTTATTGTCAAGAAGTGAACGGTGGTCATTTTGAACATTTCATTTAATTGTAAAATAAATTGAAAAGGACTTCCTAAACTTATGATACATTATTTTCTTTATTCTACGTAAAGTATCAAAATTTTAGAATTTCAAAATAAGTAAGTTTTCTGTTATGATTGCACGAAATTTGACAATCTTAATAGGTATTGCAGAACAGAGAATGAAAATCCCTTTCGAACAAGGTGCCACACATTTAAAATTTTTGAGGGGGTGCCCATAATTCAGAGGGGGTACAACAAGGAGGTAATATTTTCATACTGTAAATTGGCAAACTAAGAATAGAAATCGAACTGTTTCAGGTGTTTTAAAACAAATACATAATAACGCTGAAAATGAATTTATTCCAAACTTGTGGACTGCTACTGGGTGTCCGCGGAAGGCGGCTCAACCCTATAACTTTTTTGTTTTTGAAGATAATGGAATTAAATTTGGAGGATCTGCATAAGACATAAAACAGCTTCCGGTCTTACCGGAAGTGTGTATTTTTGAACGAAATACGCAGTATATGTTCACCTCTTTTGTCTCTATATGACGTTCTGAATACAACCATGCATCATTTGCCACTTTTTGTATCCATTTTTTTTTATTTTGATTTTATTTTTTAATCTAGAGTGCTATGGATACGTTCAAATCAATAATTGCAGCCCTAAAATGTTGGGAAAGATATAACTTGTTTTCGGTCAAAATGTATGTTCAGATGAAAATCAGATCAGACTAATAAAATACGACTATCAAAATGAATTTTTCTTTCACTCCCAAGCTCCCAACTTGCGAGCTGAGTTAGTTCGTTCAGGTTAGATCAGACTAACAAACTGTTGTCGGTGAATTGCCCGTCGGTGAATTGTTGTCGGGGAATAGTCCCCGTCGGGGAATTGTCCTCTCGGTGAATTGTCCAGTCGGTGAACTGTTGTCGGGGAATTGTCCGTCGGTGAATTGTTGTCGGGTAATTGCCCTAGACCCATATTCAGATACTATAACTACATTTTTATTTACTTCAATTTCTATAGCTGAACAATCGAAATGATCTTCTACAGACATTGACTTGATTTCGTTCCTTTCTTTGCATTTTATACCTTTTTTTTAAATATATTGCACTTCCTCCATGTCTTCTGGGACCTTTTCTGCAGAACGCAGATTTTAGTTGGTAGTCTTTTATCACATGTAGGAACAGCTTATCCTTCTCTTTCCAATGCTCAGTCATACAAACGACTTGACAACTGTTGATTCTATTCAACACAGCAGTTAGACCCCATCTAGCCCGGTTCCAATAGATTGCATGTTTTGATGTACTATGTACTATAGTTACAGTATGATTTTGTTCTTATACGGTAGGATCCATAGAGAACAGTTTCAAAAATCCCCATTTCTTGTATTGTATTGGTTGTACTTCCTGAAGTCAAAACGCCTGAAAGCTACAGATTTTGGCCAGATAGATGGCTTACACCATAATAAAAGACCTATAAAACATCGCCTAGAATCTGAATTTGTCATTATTCACCAGAAAACGATTGCGGATTCAAGCAATCGAAACGTTAGGAGAAAATTTGAAAGAGATAGAAATCTTTCAAGCATTCAGACGATGGACGCCCGAAATGCAAGTAATCAAGTTACTACATCGGCAACAACCTTCAGACACACTTTCCTATACTATACCCAATACTAAAAATTTCGGAATTCTTGTAAAAACTATAAGTTTTCTAGTGATCTATACACATCCATCAATAGAATATTTGACGAAAAAAAAAAGTTTAATTGTCAAATTCATCGTCTCAAATGGCGCAACATGGCTCGTGTTCAGTTTGATTATCACATTTTCGTTAATTGATTGATGATTTATGGCGAGTTCATTGAGAAAAAAATAAGATGATACCTCAGAAAAACCAAAACTTATAGACATCCCAAAAATCTTATGAGCATTAGATAGTTCAAGACAAAAATTAATGAAACTGAAACACATATAGAATATCGTTTGTAATACAAGTGCATCGATGATTATCAAAATAAAAATTCCTTATATTTTGAGATTTTGCTTGGAAACCACACTCGCGCTCGTGCAGACACAATTTGTTTCGAAAAGGAAAAATAAAGAATAAAACGAGTTGTATTTGTTGGGATTATTTCACGAATTAAATCACCGGAACATTCATTCATATCGACGTTTAATTTCAAATCAACATTACTTTTGTTGTTTTCTTTCATTCACACCTTGCCATGGCCTACTTCACAATTCAACAAAACTGTATCATAGTAGGCAGAAACATGCAGTCGCCACCAAAAATTACACAATTTTAGGTTAGTTCATGTCCTCAGATTGATTTATCAATAAACCGTCCAGAAGCATCTTTGAAACAACATGGGATAGGGGATTGAATGAAAGGTCCATGCAGAGAATATTACCAAAACACAAAAGGGATCCGTATTCTCATAATTTCGTTCATGTCCTGAAGCTATGCGATTGTAAGAGGAGAGTGAACTTTGCGGAGTTCATCATTATGAGAAATCAAGAGAATTACCAATTTGTGAGTGATATAACACGAAGCGACGAAGCGAAAATTACCAAAATGAAATATTCAACAAGGGAAATTCTCACTGCTGGAACGATACAAATTGACATTCTGTTTTGGAACGTCAATTTCAAGAACATTGTAATTTCAATGTTTACGACGATGTTACTAATATCGTCATGGTGATGATTTATTTGTATGACAAAAATTTGAATAGTAATTCGAAAAATATATGGATTATTCCTCGTTATATCTATCGGATAAGAAAAAATAAAATCATTAAATTGCACTCCTGGGAAACTGATCTACAAGCTGATTCATTTTCAGGTAGACGATACCTGATGGCAAAAACTTACTCAGATGGAATTCGAGATATACAATAAAAATGAAATGACATACATTTCCCACGAGTATGTGAAATTTTGCAGTATGAGTGAACGTACCCACTCGTGGAAAATCAATGTCATTCCATGCTCATTGTACACTTAAGATTTTCTACGACTATTCGACTATTTTCTCCCGCCTGCTAGGTTTGCTACCAGAGCGCTGCAAACGCAAAGGGAGGTAAAGAAATTTTCACACATCCAGAATAAAGTGACCAATCAACAACAATGAATATACAGCGTGTCTCACGGTCGATGGTAGGTTAGACGTTTATGGTAAACGCAAAGCAGGATTTTCCTGAAAATTTCACATCTTACATTTTGTTACCTGATCTATCGATCTAAAATATTTTCAGCTTTGCGGCGTTGCCACGTCTATCAAAAAAAACTAGCAACTTTATTTTTTTAAATAGAACACCCCGTATATTAACTCATTTTTTGAATCGCTCTTTCATTATAATACTTTTTTGTTAATAATGTCCTATACCTATCTCTATCTGTTTTCGAAATAAAAAATAATTTGTGTTAAATATGGTCCAAAACATAGCCCTAATTGAACTTTAGTACATCAGTACTCTCAATTCATGAAAAGTTGATATTTTGATTATAGGTTGGACAAATTCGAAGTATTTACTCAACACCTTGAAATCGACCCCATATCATACAGGGCGTGCTAAAATTACTGTTATTTCCATAATGCATAAAAGTGGTCAAAAGTCAAACGAAACCCCCTGTATATTACTCGATAAATTGAAAGATGATGAAAAATGCTTCAAGATGATATATCATGTCCCTATACCTAAATCAACAACTTTTCTTGATAAAATTGCTTTTTAAGAATTTGGTTTTAGGTAACAGTTGATTTGTCAAGCTTATAACAGTTTGGTAACTTTTATAAGTAATTTACGAATAGTTATCAACGGTGTTTCAAATTATCTTCCAAAGTGGATGCAAATATCGATTATTCAAACAACGGACAGTGTGATCAAATCATTGCCAGATCTTGCAGAAATTTCAACCAAATGTATCCTGAATTAACACCAATGAACGAGAGGAAGTATGTAAGATTACAAAATAATTTTCTTAACTATGGCTGAAAGTTTCCAGGGAACAACTGTCCAAAAACCAGGCATTTCTAGGTAAAAAGTACGATTTTCTGGAATATAACATGTGAAAGTACAGAAAAAACAGAATTAGGAGGATTAAAAATAACAAAATTGTAAACAAAATATCATATTTTTACAATAAATGCTGGAAATGTTGTCCATTACATTCTAAACATTTTAAAATATTCTATTTTTATTATTGGAGTATTGGAAAAAATATTCGGGGGAAAAGTTTGTGCATGTCCGATAACCTAAAAATCGATTTTGACACATGTCACGTGATCGCTAGAATGGCGGCAAAATGAAAAAAATTGTAATGCAAAGGCAAAAAAGGGGTAAGATGGCAAGATATCAAAAAAAGTAATTTGAAAAAGTTACTTAGAATTCAATTTTATACACATAAACGAAGTTTCAAGAGATAATTCAAAAAAATTTAAAATAGCAATTTTTTAAAAATATTTTCCCATCTATTTAAAAATATTATTTTTTTTCTTCTTATGAATAGCTTGACTATACTGAAACATTTGCATTTCAATGATAATGACAAAACTTTCTCATTTTCTCCACACCAGAGGGTACTAAATTGAAAAAATGGGAATTTGTCAAAACCCTTGCTGTTACATCGGTTCGTATCTAACAGTTATATCCGAATTCCACGACCATTGTGATGACATGACACTCCAAAAACATGGTAATTTCCAGATTATAATCAAGTTTCGATGATAATCGTGCATGAGCGTTTCACTTCGCACATAAACTTGAAAATAGTGCGTCAAATTAAAGATTCTTAAAGTTTATGTGCAAAGTAAAACGCTCATACAGCATTATTATTGAAACTTGATTAAAATCAGGAAACATGGTGTTTCTAGATTGCCATATCAACACAATAGTCTTGGAATTCTGATATAACTGTTAGATAAGAACCAATGTAACAGCGAGGGTTCTGACAAATTCCCATTTTTTTCAATTTAGTGCCCTCTGGTGTGGAGAAAATGAGAAAGTTTTGTCATTATCATTAAAATGCAAATGTTTCAGTATAGTCAAGCTATTCATAAGAAAAAAAATAATATTTTTAAATAGATGAGAAAATATTTAAAAAAATTGCTATTTTCAATTTTTCCTAATTATCTCTTGAAACTTCGTTTATGTGTATAAAATTGAATTCTAAGTGACTTTTTCAAATAACTTTTTTTTATATCTTGCCATCTTACCCCTTTTTTTGCCTTTGCATTACAATTTTTTTCATTTTGCCGCCATTTTAGCGATCACGTAACACGTCAAAATCGATTTTTAGGTTATCGGACATGCACAAACTTTTCCCCAGAATATTTTTTCCAATACTCCAATAATAAAATTTTTTCCCATATGGTACATACTTTTTGGCGGTCACTGTATGTTTTGTAGTACTATACTTTTACTTTCAAAACTATAAACAGCGCCTGTTTTGTGCACACATAAAGAACACATTATTCAATACTTTCATGAGAAATGCCAATTCTACTACTTGAAAAATGGCGGAGTTATGAATTTTTCAAAGAATCTCTTTCGGTTTTTCCAGTTTTCTCTGTTACTAATGATCCGACCGGGTCGTGAAACATCACATTTTATTCGTACTTCAATTATCTACAATTCGGAACAACCAGATTGCTTTATTAGTTTTCATTTTATAAGCAAAATAATTAGAAACATCACGTTTTTTGTTATATAAATGTTTATAACAAATTAATAAATGACAGTTGCGAGTCGAAAACATATCAGAATATAACTACGGATGATGGCATAGTCGGTTTTCTACTAGTATTTTTGTTAAAAACTCGCCCAATTTATGCTCAATTGCTTGGTGTAGTATTCAATTTCAAAAAATCTTCCTAATGGCTACCAGAAAGAACTGCCTCAGAGTTCAATTCAATTACTTCCATCACTATCGCGACCTACGCGACAGCTTTTCTAGTTAGTTTCATCGCGCTCACTAGATTTTAACTTGTTCACTTTCACTTGGCTTTAAAATTATTTCTATTACTACATATTGTTCGTTTTAAAATCAATAACAAACCTACTAACTAATGTTTACACAACTAATTCAAATTTATTCTCTCTTCTCTTCAAATGTGTTTCCATTGTTTTATAACAATTATGACTTTATAGTATAATTTTATGACTAGCATCATCAAGCATTCAGACTGCATCATATCATTCTAGTTTGATCAAATCAACATACAGAGTGTATTTTTTAAACCAGAAAGAAATAGAATTTTGCGAACATTTTCATTTTCCATTTTTCGAAAAAGCGCAAACTTTCCTCAGGCGTATCTCGACGAGCTGATCCCGCATATCACCTCAAAAATTGAGTTCAACAAAATGCAAAATTCGAAAAAATGCACCCACCCACAAAATTTTCTAAATGAATTAGTATTATGATTCGAAAAACAAGTACATTTTCGGATTCAGAAGGAAATTTTCCATAAAATAAAGTAATTTTCGCGGGATTACGCACTTTTAAACTTTTCCCCGACGAAAAATGTAATATATAGAACGAAATAGAATTTTGCGAACATTTTTATTTTCTATTTTTCGAAACATTGTAAACTTACCTCAGACGTATCTCGACGAGCTGATTCCGAGTATCACCACAAAAATTGAATTCGACCCTGGGGTAACTGGAAAATAATAATGAGTTTTTATTAGGACAAAGACGAACCTGCACCATTAGGTAGCCAGGTAGCCGAGTGGTTGAGGCGACATTGTTTCAATAAGGACAAAGACACACGAGGCTCAAATTGGTCGAGCGGCTGCCGCTCGGCAGCCGACAGTGCCGCACACACGCAGTCGTCTTTTGAAACATTGTCATAGTAAACTAGGACTCTAGGAAGTGAGACGTTGTCAAGTCAAGTTTCGTTATGGATTCTGATTCTGAAGATGAATTTTTAACAATAATTGGCCTAATGTATTGCCGATTGAAGAAAAAAAAGAACAGACGTATGTGGGTTCATCCAATCATTGAAAATCGTTCAGGCAAAGGGTTGTTCAATTTATTCAATGAAACAGTCAAACAGGACAACGAAAAGTTTTTCAATTTTGTTAGAATTAAAATGTCCAAAGAGCCATTCAATGAGCTACTCAGCTATATAGAAAGTGCTGCTCGCATGTTCCATATTGCAGGCCGCTCTTGGATCGCTTGTATTAACTTTTCTATATCGATATCATCATCACCCATCATCGAGAAACTCGTATGAAATTGTAAATTTGGCAATACTCAAAACCTCTATACGATTGCAGATGTAGCCTCGTCTGTGCAGTTTCATAAAACACCAATACACGATGTGACGAGCGTCAACAGGCGATACGAGCGGCGCATGGTCAAAATGAGGTGCCGAGCCGTGTCGCCAGAAATCTCGATATTTTTGCGCTTCGTGTGTGCGTTCATGTGCCTCGGATAGGTCCACTATGCCGAGTCGAAAGCCGAGCGGCAGCCGCTCGACCAATTTGAGCCTCGTGTGTCTTTGTCCTAAATGTCAATCTTGAAAATTTCCAACTGTAGTTCGTTTGTCTCACTGTTCTAATGGACTTGATGTTAATGATCTATTTTATTTCAGCACACAATAGCTGGTATCTGTTAGTTTTTGCTATGTATTAAAAGATAAGGTGTCATTAAACTGAGGTAAGGTATCTAGATGTTTCTAGCCTTCCTAGGAGCAATAATAATATTAATCTGCTAATTTACTTGAAATCCCTGTTTTCATAACAATATATTTCGATTTTCAACTACCATTGGCAGAACGGTCGTCCGCCCTGCGAGCACATCTCAGCAAAATGTTCATCGACCCCAAAAACGAACTTGAGTCCAATGCCCAATAATACATAAAATATATTATGCCCACTCCTTTATTTCGTTTGCGACAAACAGAACTTGCTTTTGCTGAAGACGAGTCATTGCCTTTTCCGCATTTTTATGACTAGCAAACAGTGGGCTCTGACGGAATGAGTTATTCACTTTATGTGTAAATTCGAGAGCTTATTCATCATTTTTTGTGACAGCCGAACGTTATGTAAGAGGAATTCGTTCGAGTTCAAGGAACGCCGATATTTGTACATAAAAAAAAGAAATGTAGGGATACAGTCGAATCGATGGAAATGGGGCATTGTAATTTGGAATTCTACGTGATTTATTTATTCATGAAAAGCGTTCAATGAATAGATTTATTTTATTATTGATAAAGGGAATTTCCGCGTATGACGTAATAGTAGGTATTTTACGTATCAAGTTTTGTAAAAAGCATACTACGCACGAAAGGAAAAATTTAGCACGAAGCCACGTATTACGTACTATAATTTTTCTACGACAGAGCGTAAACTAAGCTTTTACGCAATGCTGACAGTGCGTAAAGTAATACTTTTTCGCACAAGTGCGTAAAAAATCACCTGTGCGTAAAATCATCAACTATACGTAAAGTAGTTTTTCACACACTGTTAATACATTTATGCATTTTTGAAAAATACAATATTTTGCGTCAAATATAACTCGGAAGTCTTTATTTGATAATACGACGACAATTCATATCATTAAACATTCAAATTATAGTTATTTATGCAACAAGTGCAAAAAGTGAATGTTTATTGCACGAGTTGCATACAACATTTTTTCTACGTTCATGCAAAAAGCAAAAAATGATTTATTGAGGTGCGGCACTAGGTGAAGGAAAATGAAAAGCGCAACTTGAATACTTTATTATTAATATCGATTTGCATTGAAACAGGAACTAATACGTTACGATCAATTTAACTCAAACTTTATTTTTACCCTCAATGTTGAAAGTGAATGAACAATTGGTGCAATTTTCAATATGAATATTTCGTAGTGAAGTTCTTATTGCCAATCTCACAGAATATCTGCTAAATATGTAGTAGGTTTACACGTTTATGTTTGTCATGATGACAGCACGTTGAAGTAGAACGACAGATGAGTGCAATAAAAACTTTATCGCACCAGTGCAATAAAGAACTTCTTTTTCCACTGAATATAGTTCAATAAAGTTTTGCTTTTTGCATGAATGTACAAAAATAATATAATTGCTACAATTTGGCAATATAATAACCGTCGAAGAAAACACTTTGTATGAAACACTTTCGTAAAGGGCTTTTTTGTACTCGCGTGTTTGTTGAACTCGGCTGCGCCTCATTCAACAAATTTTACGCTCATACAAAAAAGTCCTACTTTACGAATTTGTATCATAAATAGCTATTACCTACGGCCATATACAGTTTTCCAAAAAAGTCTGGACATGTTGTTGATACAATTTGTTAAAATTATTATTTCCGGCAACCGATTGTACCCTTACGCGCAACCCTCGGAAGTTAGGGAAGACGCAGCTCTTACCTTTTAACGTGTAATGCCATGCACGAGATTGATGACCATGCAAGGATTTGAACCCTCAACCCTTCGCTCCAAAGGCCAACGCTGTATCAGTACGGCCACCACGGATATGACAGGGTACTTAATTTCTTTAAATGAGATAACCTATATTTTATAGCAGTCTTAGATTTTTTGAACAATTTTATTTCGAATAATTTTACAAAATTATAGAGGATATATGTTTCACAACTTTGATGATCATATAGGATATAATTAGTTCTATTATTACTACGCTGGTTTAATCAAGATTAGGAAGATAATAATTATTTGCCAATTTCTGGGCACCCCATATCATTTGTTTGAAAAGTTTCCAATGATTTAGGAAGCTCCAGGTCTTATTCTGGTAAATTCTGGCAACTTTTGACCTGACCTTTTTGTTTCCAATTTTTTTTTGTGAAGGGCTGCATCTGTCAAAATTTTCAAAAAAGTTTAAATAACTGAAAACTGGAGCTCCTTTCAGACATGATGATGTTTCGAATAAAGTTGTATTGAAATTCTTCGTAGATTCTAAAAATACAATTAAAAATATGGTTTTCTATTAAAAAAAACAAAGTCGGGGTTCACTTCCACTATAACCAGAACTAGTAGACAACTGAAAATATTTTACCTAAAACGAGCCCCTCGGAAAACTCACGTATACACATTTTCAGAAAATTGTTCCCAGTAGTTTTCGACATACATGTCGACTCAGCTCATCGTACATGTTTTTCTAAGTTTCAGAAAAGTTCGTGTTCTAACGAAATTCGGGAGAGCGTCAACTAATACTCAGAGGAGTCGGGCGTAGTAAAAGAAAAAATGTAATTAACTTCTATGTTGAACGCCTAGAGATTTCCAAAAATCACACCCCCAAAATATAAGTTTCCTTGCCCTTCAAAACAACTGAAAAGACCCCAAAGTATCTGAATTAGATTGAGCTCAAATAATAGTTATTTAAGTAACAAAGAATGTAAAGAAGTGTTAACATTCGAGGTGAGCGAGTCCCTAGCCGAAGCAAAGCCGATGCTTGTCGCTTGCCGAGGATGTTAACAGTCGATACATTCCGTGTTACTTATTACGTTTTTCCCGCTGCTTGTTGACATTTCCCAAAATTGGCCTGGATTGAAGTTTGTTTTCTTACCCTTCCTCCATGATTATTCGTTCCGCTATTTCATTCAAAGTTGCTTGTGCGTGTAACTAAGTTACCGAATAAGCAGACAACAATAATATTCAAAAGGTCTCATAACCTAAAAATTGATATGAATGAAGCTGAAGGTATTACTTGTCAAAGTCATTATTACCCTAGGCATGTGAATGACACTATTTACATTCCGTTGTTGCTAAGCAACTATTTACAGTGTCGGAAGCGGGAAAAAGAAATAATTGAGAGGTCTAATAGTTATTTATGTATCAAGGGCGTAAAGTAGGCGTTTATGGCCTGCGGCGTGGATGATGGCCGGATGGCGTTAGCCGAGGGCCATCACACGCCGATATTTTCATATATACGTGTGTGTTTCGTTTCCGAGATACGGGGTGTCAAAGTTTCATTTAAAAATTGGCATTTCATCAATTACTCAAAAGTCTTTTTGATGATTTTGATGAAACCTGGTGTGGTTATTAGCAGTAAGAAGGGGTTTCTTTTCATGAAATTATATTTCAAATTGTAAGTGGCAGACCTGATTGATATTCATAGTAAAAATCATTGTACGGCAATGTTTTAATATTTTCTGCAGAAAAAATAACTAAAAATACAGCCTTATAATGCTGTGAATTTCAAATGAAAGTCATTGACGTAGAAAGTTATGTTAATGATCTTTTTATCAGTTACTTACTCCACATTTCCTTGAAATTCTATTTAATTTTATGCACAAATATATTGTTAAGTTTTGATAGAAACAGTTGAAAATAATGGGCCCAGGAACACAACAAACAACCAGTCCATCAACGACAAAACCAATAAAAGAATTCAGGTAGAAATAAATAATTAAGGGAATCTATCGATTGATAAAGTGTTGCTATTTCAAATTCACGGCATTATAAGAGAGTTGTATTTTTATATGTTTAATTTGATACAAATTTTAAACTTAGAGAAAAACAGTGGTGTAAAATGATTTTTACCATATTTATCAATCAGGTGACCCTTCGCTGCTTACAATTTGAGATCTAACCTCATGAAAACAAGCCCCTTGTAACTGCCAATATACACACCAGGTTTCATGAAAATCGGCGAAAAGACTTTTAAGTAATTAATAATTAACCGATTTTTTATTAAAACTTTGACACTCCGTCACTTGAAAACAAAGCAAGTCATACGTTTATATGAACTTTTATTCATAAAAGGAATCACAACCTGAAATCAATGACATCATTTAAATTACACCCTGTGTAATATGAAATAATGTTCAATGATTGCGATCGCTATATCACTATCGACCAACGTAGAAAAAGTCCGGAAGTTTCAAATGACAATCGTCAATCGAATACGTTACTCTATCAATCTATCAATTTCAATGTCAATCTCAATCGCTCGTTATAACAGGAGAAAATAATTTGTAAATCCACTAGGTGGTACTTATCATTGATGCTCCAGCAAAATTACGACTTTCAGGATGCACAAAATACTCGTATTCATCTACAAGTTTCTACTGCTCAGACTATGCCGCGTGCCAACAAATGTAGTAGACAAGTCATAACTTCTAGAATATTAGGTATATCAAAATGAGATTTGATATAGGTAAATCGTATATAAAAAAGAGAGTATTCGCATATTTTTCACTTTCCGGACACTTCCGGTTTTACTGGAAATGGCTCCAATTTTTCAATTTTTGAATGGAACACCCTGTTTATTGTAACATTTTTGGATTTCTGAAACAATTCTGGTTCAGAATGTGACACATTGAAAATGTTTTACGCCTACTTAATGTTTTTCGAGTCACTTTTAATATAGCATCTAGGTGGCCATGATCGGACGTAAACTAATCTAAGGACCTCAGGTGATGTCAGAAACTTACAATCGCATAGTTGTAGTGACTTGTATGATAGATAGGAAGGAATAAGACAAGTTGGTAAAATTACATTTTCATGTCTAACTATTATTTTTCAAATGGACACCATTTTTTGACAGGCATTTTCGGTATAGGTTTGGCGTCAATGTCTGGGCTGGTATCGTTGGAAACAGAATAATTGGGCCACTTTTGTTTCAAGGACAGTTAACAGAGGTTAGTTACTTAGGTTTTCTTCAAAATGAAATCGAGGATCATCTTTAGCAGTTTTACGGCAAATTTATTTCCAACAAGATGGAGCAAGCCCTCATTATACCAGAGAAGTAAAATAAAGTATTATCCACTATTTTTCTAAGTTATATTTAATTTATGTTCTTATTTTTAACCCAATCGCAAATAAATTAGTATCGTTAGATTCGTCAAAAAATACTTTATGTGGAAAGTGCTTGTCAAAAGGTGGTCGCCATTTGAAAAATAATAGACACGAAAATATAATTTTACCACTTCTCTTATTCCTAATTATCATACTAGTCACTAAAACTTTGCCATTGTAATTTTCTGACATCACCTGAGGTTCTTAGATTAGTTTACGTCCGATCATGGCCACCTAGATGCCATGTTAAAAGTGATTCTAAAGAAATTAAGTAGGCGTAAAAACTTTTGAAAATGTCACATTCTGATCCAGAATTGTCTCAGAAATCAAAAAATGTTACAATATACAGGGTGTTCAATTTAAAAATTAAAAACCTGAGCCGTTCCCGTTGAAACCAGAATTGACTGGAAAGTGAAAATATACAAAAACTCTCCTCTTCATATACGATTTACTTACTTATACCATATCTCATTTTGATATTCCTAATATTCTAGAAGTTATGACTTGTCTAATAGATTCGTTGACACCCGGTAGAGCTCTGACGATAAGTGCATTACGCCCAGTATATTACCAAAATTTCATGTAAGTATTTCACTTTGACATAATACCGTGAGAAAACGTCTTAAAGTGGAGAAAAGAACAGATATAATATCTATATCCGTCAACCGGTTCCACCCTTACGGCAACCCTCAGAAGTCTTCGAGAGACGTGTGTGAACTAAGGACGGGGCCGGTGGACGTGGTGAGATTTGAACCCACGCCCTTATGGTTGAGAAGCGAAAGCTCTACCATCACGACCTCCACGGTCCATAAAACTCTCTCAAGACAGTCCAGGCAGGAAAAAATTGGAAAACATGGAATGCTATCACAAACTTGAATATTCAACGAATAAGAATTGTTTAATAATGTGTGATATTTCTAATCGCGATGACGGGAATAGTAATATGTGCAGACGTTTCAAATAATTGTAAAGATAAAATCCGATTTTATTGCAATAATATCTATAATGAATAACCTGCTTTCGGCTAGCAACCCTAAATGATGTTTATAACATTTTAAGTGGTATTAAAAGTCAGGCTATTGGTGTTGATAATGTTTCTTCCAGACTGCTGAAATTGTGCATTCAATTCATTAATGAAAATACAATAACAGATATAAAGTTCACACCATTTGAAAACTTTTTTATTATCAGTTTCTCAGAAAAAAATATGATAAAAACATCTGCTTCATCCAAATATCAACTTTCATACATCAAAGTTTGATTTCCTACATTAGTATGAGGGAGATATGATATGTTTTCAATAAATTATTATGCTTTGATTTCATTTCTCAAGTACTTACGGCAGAAGAAAACGTCAAGGTTAAATATGGTTTGGATTTTGAAGAAGCACATATAGAGCGGAGGCTGTTGTATACCCCCCTCCTCCCCGTGGGAATTTTCGACACATACATTTTTTTGTTTGTATTTACATGTACTTTAAGATTTTAGGTGTTTGCCACATGCGAATTACAGCATATATCGGAAAAGTAAATAATAATAATTTTAAATACAAAAGTATTCTCCCACAACTGCATTTTCTCTGCCCAACAATCAAGGTATGGATTTAAGTCTACTTCCTCCATGCAAAACGTCATTAGAAAACCACATAAAACGTGTCAACTACCAATGTTACTTATGGAATAACGCACATGTAGCTAAACCCTCCACACCAACTCCAGTGGGACATGGGTGGAAATTGGAAAATGGTGAACTCAAATTCGATTGGATTAAAGGATATCCGTTGCCACTCGAACTGCTTGACGTTCCAGAAACCTTCGAGCCAGACGAATTTGAAGATGAAGATGAACCAGAAGTACAAAACTTAGACGACATAATATACGAGGAAGAAGAAAATGCCAGTTGATTATAAAAGATATTATAAAATCATATGCTGTTGAGATTTTTCATTTTTTTTTCATTATTAGACCTTAAATGAATACTAAATAAGTTCATAAAAAAACATGGCAACTAATGTACCTACCCTATTGTAAAATTAAACTTAAACAAAACATTTTTTTTTTCTTCAGTTTTTCTTTATTTTCCGGAATATGCTGTAATTTAAGAGAGGCAAACAATTCAATTCTTCATCCGGTAGGTACTACCATCAAAAAAAAGTATAAGTCATAAATTCCCACGGGGGAGGGTTTCATATTGGTGGCTTTTGGTCTAATATATCTCCTTGTGAATGTATTCCGATTTATGTATTTCCAGCTTTTCTCTCTTTCGGTAGCAATATCTTCCTGTGAGTCGTGGTATAATGAATTGCATACAGGACAAGCAGAGGATTGAATAACTATTTTCTGTAACCTCCAGTAAAGGTAACATTTATGCTACCTCTGTTTTTCACCCTACACAAAGATGTTTCGTTAACGCATACAAAAGAAAAAATGATAATTTAATATTTATCAATAACCAATCATCATGTAGTAAAAAAAAACGGATTCAAATATATTTAACGGCTGCAAAATGTACAACCACCTTCCGAATAATATTAAAGATGTATCGTCCAACGTCAGCTTCAGAAAAGCAGTTAAAAAAGTTATTTCCGATAGAGTTTGGATGAATATTATGTGGATAGAATAGAATGATAAATGAACCAAAAGTATATACTGTGATAATATTTACCCTTTCATTGTCTGTAATTTTTTAAATCTTACAATTTTTTATTTTTTTAAGTTTTCAAATTTTGGATTCTTGAATTTTGGAGATTTTTTAAAAAATTTTAATTTTTTTAAATTAAAAAAAATATATTTTTAAAATTTTAGATTTTTGAATTTTTAAATTTTTTAATTTTTGCATTTGTATTATTCATATTTAAAAAAATGTATGTAACTATTTATAAATCAAGATGGATTCATCGAGGGGCTATATGAAAATATAAAGAGAAAAGTTATTGGGTATGACCCTCAAATTGTTGTGCAATCGTAGACACGTGTTCCGAGCTTAAGCTATCATCAGTTCGGTAAAATCAAGTGCGAAGATGTACAACACTTGGATGTAAAAATAGAAACAAAGGATGTCAACAACAGGAAGCCAACCACACATGTCGTTGACATCAATGTCATAATTTTTTCATCCAAATTCAAGTCCACATAAATTTTTTTCTGCCTCTGTGTCGTTGGCAATATATTGGTGTTATCTAGATTCACACAGTTTCCCTGAATAACTGCTAAAACCTAACAATGCCAAAACTCAGAAGCCGACACTGTTATCTTACTTCGCTTGATTCGCCACGATAGGATTTTAAGGCGGTGTTGCCAAGTTTACTGGACTTCCCACAATTACCTGCCCTAACCACAGATGATATTCCGAACCTCATTTGGAACACGAAAAAAAAAAAAGAAAACTTGGCAGCGACGTGACCAGAAACAGTAATAATGCGCAAGTGCAAAGGTTTGTCATCATTCCCTGTGAGGGGTCATTTAACTGAATCTCGGACAGCGGGTTTGGCGTTCTAGTGGTTATTATATTTCTATGGTGACACGCGACCGGGGATCGAACCCGGACCGCCTGGGTGGAAGCCAAACGCTCTAACACCACGACCACTCCGCTGGGGCTAGTACTTCTTTGTATTGAAAAAAGAAGTTCTGAATGCAAGTCGGTTACAGACGTTTATTATTATTGAATAATGATATCATTATCATTATAATATCGATAATAATGAAAAACCGATGACACCAACACCAAACAAGGAAATAAACAAACCGAAGAAACGTACTGTAAGATAGCCACTAAGTAGCTGAATGAAGATTGAATCTCCCACCTCATCATAAACACAAATATAACACTCCGGTAGCTAAGATCATTAATTAGTCTAATTTCACCGAAAAGATTTTATTTCAACAAGCTACTTTCTTATCTGAAATTTACTGTGTTTTTCTGTGGATCATTGGAGTTTTTGAAATTGAAAATGGAGATTTTCCAACTGTTAAGATCAGAGAAGAAATAAAACAATATTGGCACTCAATAATGAAAATATCAAAATCATTCACAATAATATATATAGCACAAGATGTTATCTAGATGAAATGAATGCATGTATGCATAGCTTAGAAACGACATTCGATTGTATTATTATTATTATTATTATTATTATTACGTCTCTATTTGGCAAAATACTAATTCACAAAATACTAATTCACATAATCACAGACTATACATATGTTTACTTGTAAGTATAGTCCTCACCAAGACAAAAACTATTCCTTACATTTTTGCATTCAATATTGATGGTTATAAAACTTTATGCAATTATGGCTAATGTTTTAACCAATATCACGAGGTAGTTGTACCAGATTTTGTGAATTTTACTGAAGTTCTTCTTTCTGACTATTCGAATTTTCTAGGAGCCTCTCCTCCAGGATCTTTGAATTTTCTAGAAGCTGCTCCTCCAGGCTCCTTGAATTTTGTTTCAGTTTATCTTCCAGACTCCTCGAATTTTGAAGTAGTTTATCTTCCAAGTACTTATTTGGTATTTTCCTCGAGTTTATTGATTATCGAACTAAAGTCAATTCCAGAAACTTGGAATGAAACGGTTTCGGGGTCTTCCCCCTATTGAACTAGTCCATCTGATAGTCTTTTCTGGAGTATGGCCTTCTTACTAGTTCTTAGAAGTTTCGAGTTCCCGTTCCTCTAATTCCTGTTTCATTTCCGCGAATTTCAATTCGACAAGGCGCCCTTTCATCGAAAACATTTTGTCTTTCAGTGTCTTTGCATTATATCAGCTTTACAGAGAAAGTTTATGGTCCTCCGCACACGGAGCTACTCGAAAGAAACTGATTCCTTACTCAAGTTAGTAACTAATCATTTGGCAGTCACTTCCTATATCTTTCTGTCAAGTGCCGCACTCGGCACTACCAGTTAGAGATCAGTTGGTAATCGGTTGGTGATCAGATTTTAAGGAACTGCGTTGCAGGCACTTTAGTTTAGTTTCAGGAGGTATTTACCGAGTTTTTTTGTGTTTACAAGTGTCTCGTTGAATGAATTCAAAAAGAACGAGAATAATTTATGTGAATTTTGTGGAAGAGGTAGAGAAGAGGCATCTACTATATAACTACATGCTTTCCGAGTACTCCCGGAAAGATCTCAAGGAGAAAGCCTGGTCCGAGGTATCAGTAACCTTTCTTCAGCCCTAACGCATTCCCTCATGTTGGTATTTTGTTTACTTGCAGGAGCATACAGAAACAGTAATTCACTACAACTATATTTCGTCATGTTGAAACCAATATTGATTTAAATTTACGAGAGGTAAAATGACAAGATAATCCTCGAAAGCGCCTTGGAGAAACTCCAATGATTTGATGTCCCCAAATTCCAGCCCATACTTTCAAACTGAACCGCACCTATGCCATAACTGCTCTAAACTATCTGGGATTGTTGAGACTCTAGATGCTCATTATTTCTATTGAACATACCACAATTAATGAAAGTGCTCTCATCCGTCCAAATAACGTTTGAGATAAATTGGGGAAAATCATTTCTATTAATTAGCCACTTACAGTAAGCCAACTTCCGTTCAGAATCACCTGGGTGTAATTTTTGTCAAATTTGAATTTTGTAGCATTTCAGACCATTTCTTCCCTTCGAACACTTGTTTGTAGCGCACCTGTATCTAAAGCAACTTCATGTGTTGAAACTGACGGATTCATATTTATCTAAAAAACAGACAAGTAGAAAATTAAATTGAATACTTCAATAAAGGGATAGAAGTTTATTACTGCATTTTGACTATTGTTTCTCGTATTTTCATTTAAACCATTTCCATATTTATTCCTAGGTTTTTCAAACTAACTAGGTTTCTATGTAATTCTTTCAATAATGCTGGTTGTAATCTTTCTGGGTATAGTTGAAGACTACTTTCATTTCTACCGTTCTCTCAGTATTACTGTCTGATTTATAAAACAGAATCATCATATACCTTTTTTCCTGTTTTGATAAACCCATTTTATGTTTATTATCACTTTGAATTGGTGACAGCAGACTTGACTACATGACAGATAATAGCTTAACAACGAATCAACTTATTGAACAAGTGTTTTTGACGAAGTTCTAGTTTTTGTGAAATACAAAAGGTTGCGACATAACGAAGTAACACATATTATATATCATTGGAATCGGAATGAAAAACTCAATTTTAATTCGTTACAGTTCAATATGACACCCATAAACGTCAGATGATAAATCTGAAAATACCGTCGTATAATGGGGACAAAATGGCAATGTAAATGTGCTATTTATTCTGATATCCTTCGTCAAATAATGACAGAAAAAAAACAAAAAAGTGTTTTAAAAAATTTCAGTTCCAAATATCTCCAAATGTACTCGGAATTTTGAAACTTTCCTACCGGATTATTGTTGGTCACATAGATTCGCAAATTTTTTATTATTTCCTTTTTATATGACACTAAGGTAAACACGATTAAATTTCCACAGATTTATTGTCTTCGCGACATGTTTCGATACACTGTATCTTTTTCAAGCGAATGTAATACATTAAATTATTCTACCTTGAACATTACTTAAATACCCTTCTTAACAATTGAGGTAATTAGGAGCTACCTATGATAAAAATAACACCAGCACCATCAGTTAAGTTATCAAGAAAGTTAATACATTTAATAACAAACTATTCTAAATTTGTACCGAAATTCAGCCTTAAAAATTCTTATGATTTGATAAATAAAATCCAGGATATTTCTGTTCCAGATAACGCGAAATTAATTTCTTTTGACGTTCAAAATCTTTTCCCTAGTATACCTCCTCAAGATACCATAGTCTTGGTTGAAGGTTTACTAGATAGAAATCATGTCAACCCAGTTATTAAACAAGAGATATTAGACCTTTTGTCGATATGTCTTGAACAAAATTACTTTCAATTTGACAATAAAATATATTCTTCATCTGAAGGCTTGATCATGGGAAATCCGCTGAGTCCGCTACTGGCAGATATCTTCATGGACAACCTTGAAGGAATAATCCACAAGCACCCACTCTCGCAACAGTTTTTGTATTGGTACAGATATGTGGATGACATTATAGTTTGTTTTAAAGGTACCAACAGACAGTTAGACACCTTTCATAAATATATTAACACTATTCACCCAAACATTAAATTCACAATAGAAATAGAAGTAGAAAAATCATTAAATTTTTTAGATCTGACAATAGGTAAAACCAACAACAAACACCATTTTTCTATTTTTCATAAACCTTCCCATACTGACATCACCATTCATAATAATTCGATACATCCATATATACATAAAATATCAGCATACCATAGTATGATACATAGATTAGTTAATATTCCTCTTTCTGAAGAAAACTTCTGCAAAGAATTAAACATTATAAAACAAATAGCAGTTAACAATGGATATCAAGTCAAATTAATAGAGAATATTCTTGCTAAAAAATTACATAGAAAGGCTATCCAAGAAGTGTACCCCACTATGAGGAACCTTGACAATAATTACAGAACATTAACTTATTCAGGGCCCGTTTCAGAAAAAATAGCGTCATTTTTGAAAAAACAAAATTTAAGAGTAGCATTCAGAACAGATAACACGTTGGGAAGGTTTATTAAAAATAATAAAGATAAAACACAAAAATCTAAAAAATCAGGAGTTTATAAATTGAATTGTGGTTCTTGTTCCAAAGTATATGTAGGCCAGACTGGTAGACCATTCAAAAGCCGTGTACGTGAGCACCGTATGAATTATGTAAATAATAAAACACATTCAACATATGCCAATCATATTTTGGAAGAAGACCATGACTTCGATGAAAACTTTGAAATCCTTCATGTTGAAAATAAAGGTATTAGACTTAATTATTTAGAATTCTTGGAAATTAATAAATTGAAAAATTCGAATTGTTTACTAAATGATCAATTGGACCTTAATAGTTCCCCTTTATTGAACCTTTTCAACTAATTAAGTAGTAGATATGTTTTGAGATTTCCAGGTATCTACCTACATTGTATGTCAATTTATTTTTATCATAGGTAGCTCCTAATTACCTCAATTGTTAAGAAGGGTATTTAGGTAATGTTCAAGGTAGAATAATTTAATGTATTACATTCGCTTGAAAAAGATACAGTGTATCGAAACATGTCGCGAAGACAATAAATCTGTGGAAATTTAATCGTGTTTACCTTAGTGTCATATACTATGAATTTCCATCAAGTAAAGGCCACGTCAATCCAAAAAATATTTCCTTTTTGTTTTTTTTCTAGTTAATTAATCAAGTGCTATTGAATTTCGGAGGGTTACAACCCCTTGGGTGCGCCCTTGGGTCAGGTCCGGCTCCAGTTCGTTACAATATGAATCACACAAGACATTCCCTTCGAAGGCAGCTCTCTTCTCAAAATAAAAGCAAAATTTGAGAATAACACATTCATAATAAACACTTTCTATGAATCACCAGCTACTGATGTTAATTTTCTATAACAATATACAATATTCGCAACATGAACTGAGCCACATGATTATAATTCATTCGTGTGGAATATTGATGTAGAATTGTTGTTGAATATCAGCAATGAATACACCAAAATCAAACATAATATACGAAAGTGACCTACCAGCTACTGAAGCAACATGTATTACTATTCGAGTAATACTTAAAAAAAAACATGTTAAAAATCCACCAAATTCCAGGATATATTTTTGCCACAAACAATTTTATTGAGCTCATTCAGAACGGCAAAATATCACTACAGTGAAAATTAATCAAATAGAGCGAAAAAAATTGATGACAAAATCCCTAGTAATGTCGGGAAATTAAAAATACTGTTTGTATCGGAAGTGAAAAAAATAAGATAGATGAAACACCGAAAGAATAATATTTATACGACGAAAAATGTCTTGATGAACTTATGAAAATCACCAAAATCAATTATTATAAAATAAAGGTAAAGTGGAGAAAAATTCCTCTAGAACACTTTTGAAAACTGTTAACCAGGTACTGAGTAAATCAGACTATGATATTTTGAATGAATTGAAAAATAAAGATGGGAAATTGACTAACAATACTGATTAAATAGCGGAGATTTTTAATGGGTTTTTCACGAATATAGGCAACGAATTATTCGGTAAAATCGTGAAAGAAAGAAACACAGAGTTATTTTAAATTATCTATCGTTAAACCTTTCTATAAGAGTGGAGAAAGAAGTTTCAAATAACAGCATGGTCACCTGTCTCGTGCATGGCAGCATACGGTAAAAGGTAAGGGCTGAGTCTTCTCTAGATCGCACAAGTCTCTCGAAGATTTCTTAGGAATGCGCGAAAGGGTGAAATAGCTTGACGGAAATAACAACAACCGTGCTGATAACTTATTTGGTGAAGATCTTAGCAGTAATTGAAAATAGAATGATTGACTTTTTAACAAAATACAGTTTGTTATCAAATTCCCAATTCGGTATTCATGACGAAAGGTCAATCCAGATGTAATCAGTTCGGTATCGAACGATATTTATGATGGCCTTGATAGAAGCATACCAACCAATGGAGTTTATTTGGTTCTAGCGAAGGCCTTTGACACCGTGGTTCACCTTCTTCTTCTCGAAATACTAGAAGACTTGAGATTTAGAGGTAAGACTCATGATTTCATCAGAAGTTACCTCACAAACCGAAAACAAAAACTTCGAATGAAAAACATTGTGAGTGAGGAAAGGGAAATCCCTTATGGTGTACTTCTAGGCGCGGTGTTGGGACTTCTGCCTCAATAATTTATTTTTGTAGAAGAAACAAGGAAAATTCACAAGTGTTCAGGAGTCTATGGGTAAAGACAAAAACTGGAATGATTTGAACCTGAAAATTGAAAACGAGGTTTAAAAAAAAAGGTTTTATTATCGGATTTTGTCAATAAACTTCAAAATAACTCAATTTGTACCTTTCAGTAGCTACAAAGTATCATTTCCTAACTACGACTTAACATTCTATCAAATTGCACAATACGTCCTGAATATAAAATGAAATGTTTAGGCAATATAGTTGGAGAGCTGCCTACATGATTTATCGACAGGTGAATAAACCGCCTGCTTCAAAGGTAGAGGAGAATCATAGTATCCCATTCCTCGATATGAACGTTTGCAGAGATGAAAACAACGTACTTCGCACAAATAGGAACCGTTTTCTTAATTTTCATTCATACCACTACAAGAGTATACATCTCACCTTGATCACAGCGATAAAAAATAGAGTCATAAGTCTTTCTCATCCAAATCATCAACAGGAGGGTCTGAAGGAGTTAAGACAAATTCTCAGAGATAATTCGCGGCAATTATCTGCTTATATACATTGTATATAAGCAGAAACTCAGCTTTGCCAACTTTTGGTTGACTGGCAACTATTTTCCACTGAACAAGCTGCAATAAAAATTGTGTTTAGAATGTGACCGCAACTAGAAATATAAATAACAGAGTCTAGCCGTAGTATGACATTGGTCCTAACCAGGAATTCTTTTCAAAAAATGTATCTATAAATACCTCAAATTCTAACAATAATGATGATAGTTCTCCTCATCCAGCTATCATATATGAATATAGAACTTTACCATATGTCCAAGATTTAACGCCTAAACTCTCCAATATATTCAAATCCCAGGAATTACGTATTGCAAAGAAGAATCTCAAAATAGTTAACAATCTCTACACCAAAACAAAAACCCCTCCTTCAAAATTAGAAAATACAGTTGTCATTCACAAATTACCATGTTCAATTTGCAACAAAGTCTACATTGGACAAACAAGTCGAAATCTGTCAGGACGCATCACGTCCCACAGGAGCGACTGTAATCTCAAAAAGAACAGCTGTGCACTTGCAGAACACAGTATCAATACTTTTCACCACATAAATTTTAATGGACCTACAATTTTAGCAATGAAGACAATTACCTTAAAAGAAACGTTTCAGAGATTTTTTATCAATAATGAACTTATCAGTATGAATAAAAGGTCTGATGTTACCTTATCTATAATCATTTCCTTAAATTAGAGTCTGACAACTCTCGAAGTATACATTCTTATACAACCTCTTTCTCCAGTTCATATTTTAATCCCCATAGTTGGCATACTGCATATCATAAACGAGTTTCATGGCGGCACAATTTTCATATTTAAAGTTATTCGACAGTTGACAAGTAACAATCTCGAAAAATGAGAAATAAAACTTTCTATGTTTTTATACCACTTCTATTTGTAACCAACGTTACTGCAGTTTTTTTCTATATGGACATTATCAAACAATACATTTGTTGTATTGTTTGATAATGTTCATATAGGACGAAACTGCAGTAACGTTGGTTGCAAGTAGAAGTGGTATAAAAACATAGAAAGTTTTATTTCTCATTTTTCGTGATGATTTCCTACCACGTAGTAACGGCTATATCCATCAATTTATTGGAAGTAACAATCTCGTTCGCTTTCTTTTGTTTTGTCCTTTGCAACAAAATGCGTGAAATGGTTGACGTAATTTCAGTAATTTTTCAAATGTTTTTCAAATAATGTTAATCTAAGTGAATCCTTGGGAATAGGTATTTTACTTTTCTGATCTATTACTGCAGTTGTCTCTGCTGAGATAACATGCTTTTTATACAGTGTTTTAATATTGTCGTATATTTAAACTCTAATTCAATCTAAAATAATTTATTTAACGAAATACAATGATTCACAATGCTCTAATTTATATAACAATCACTTTACTATTTATATTCGACTTTCACTTCACTGACTCACTGTCCGTCTGTCCGCTGCGAAGTTCTTTTTACATCCGATGTTGACTTCTCCGAATGCTCTAGAATTTTCCATCGAATCGTCCAGATTCATCGAATCATCCAGATTCTTCTCGGTGCAAGCGCAAAGACGTTCACCCGCGACCGGGCGCCGGCTACGTAAGAGTTCAGGTCCGGCATCGCCCGGAGCTTCGCCACATTGCCCCCTTCTTAGAGATATTTCGTCCCGAAATGTCCTCCTTGGAGTGTGTCGATATTTGCAGGACTCCCCATATCTGCATCGTGAGGTTCGTTGGAAATTACACTCCACAGTCTTCATGTTAGGTCGTGGAATAGGATTACAGCAAACCAAAATCTGGACGCCGCTGGATCGGAATATCGTCTCCAACATACTTCTTATAACTCTCCAATCCAACCCATCAATACCACAGGATAATTTTGGGATTGCCAAGTCCACCAGATTCTGGTCCACCATCGTATCCCTCAGTTGGGTGAGGCTCCTCCAGACATCTTCATAGGACGGTTTATCTTGGGAACGCTTCTTGGTCACCAAGTAGTAGATGTTCCTCTGGCCCTTCTTCAGCTGTAGCACATCTCCAATTTCTGGATTCTGTTTCCGTAGTGTTTGGAGTTGGCCAAATTTCTTGGAGAACACCATAGCGATGCCCCTGGACATTCGAAGATCTTCTGCGACGCAGTGTGCTAGGGCGTAATCGACTGGCACTTTGAAAAGGTCCCGTGGCTCCTCTCGAGTTACCCCATGTGACACTTTCTGTCCATTTGAGTATAAGGACATGAATTTCTGGAACGTCATCGCATCCTCTGGTGGTCTGAGGGTGCGGACTTGGTCATGGTTTCCAGCGTAGGGGGCCAACCTGTTGAAATGAACGACCCTGGGTTTACCTCTGGGTTGCTTGTGGATTCGGTAAAGCAGGTCATTTATCCTCTTGATCATCTTGTACGGACCTTCCCATGAATTCCGTAATTTTGGTGACAGGCCACGGCGACGCATCGGGTTGTACAACCAAACTAGGTCACCGACCTGAAATCCTCCAGCATCGGCATTGATGTCATAAGTCGCTTTCATTCGGTCGCTGGCACTCTGGATGTTCAAACGGACTCGTTCGTGGATGTCCTCCATTCGCTGCCGGAGTTTGCTGACGTAGTCCTCTCCCGCGGTATCCTGTCCTGGTGGCATCCCAAACTTTAGGTCACAGGGAAGTCGCAACTCTCGGCCCATTATGATACTAGCAGGGGGTTGGCCGGTCGACTCGTGTACTGCGGAACGGTAGGCCATCAGAAACAAATGGAGATACTGATCCCAGTTTCTTTGATGGTCGGAGACTACCTTGGACAAGTTTCGATTGATAGTCCTGTTCATCCGCTCAACCATTGCATCGGACTGTGGATGTAGAGCTGTGGTTCTCGTCTTACGGATGTTCAGCAGTTGGCAGACATCTTGGAACAGGTTGGATTCGAAATTTCTGCTTTGGTCCGAGTGCAGCTCCAAGGGAACGCCGAATCGACATATCCACTCTTTCACCAAGACGTCCGTGACGGTGATGGCTTCCTGGTTGGGCAGGGCATAGGCTTCGGCCCACTTGCTGAAATAGTCCATTGACACAAGGATGTATTTATTTTCGTGATCTGATACGGGGAACGGGCCGGCGATGTCAATGGCGATTCTTTCGAATGGACTACCTTCGTTATACTGACGCATCGGGGCCTTGGGTCGTGTTCGAGGTCCATTGCTGGCAGCGCAAACAGCACACTTTCTGCACCAGTCATTGACATCAACTTGACAATTGACCCAGTAAGACCGTTGCCTTACTTTCTGCAGGGTCTTCGTCACACCCAGATGTCCTCCAGCAACTCCATCATGGATCTCTCGGAGTACTTCCTGTCTTCTGTTCTTGGGCACCACTATCTGACGTCTGTCTTCCCCACCATCTTCGGACTCCAATACACGTCTCAGGACCCCATTATCCAGGGTAAGGGAATTCCATTGGGCCCAGTAGGATTTGACTGCTGGGGAATATCTTGCGATTTCCTGCCATGTCGGTCTTTGATCACTCTTTTTCCAACCGACGACTAAACCAAGATCTGGATCGCTTTCTTGGTCTTTCTGAACCTCGTTGTCATTCCAGTTGTTGTCAACTGCCGTGGTTCTACAAATCGATGCTCTCTTCTGCTCGTCGGCAGTGTGAGCAGTCGTCTGGGCATGGTCTCCTTGACAGGGCATCTGCGTTCTTGTGGCCACTCCCTGCTCGATGTTCGATCTCAAAGTCGAATTCTTGGAGTCTTTCGATCCAACGTGCTACTTGGCCTTCGGGGTTTTTGAACTGTAGGAGCCATTTGAGGGCTGCATGGTCAGTCCTTAACAGGAATCTTCTTCCGTACACGTATTTGTAAAAGTGTTCTACTCCCTTGACAACAGCCAACAATTCTCGTCTGGTGACACAATAGTTACGCTCCGGTTTACTGAGAGTTTTACTGAAGTATCCGATGACCTTCTCTTGCCCATCCTGGATCTGGGACAAGACAGCTCCAAGTCCCACGTTGCTGGCGTCCGTGTCCAAAATGAATGTTCCACTCGGAAGGGGATAACTCAGAATCGGTGCGTTGATCAGTGCCTCCTTTAGCTTTCTGAACGAGTCTTGGCACTCTTCGGACCACTGAAACTTTGTTTGACCTTCCGTGAGCCTGGTCAGTGGTTTAGCGATGTTGGCGAACCCTAGCACATATCGGCGATAGTATGTGCACAAACCAAGAAAACTACGTAGTTGGTGTATGTCTCTCGGAATAGGACACTCCTTCACTGCTCTGATCTTCTCGTTATCCACTGCTACTCCGTGCCCAGAGACAACATGGCCAAGGTAACGTACTTCTTGTTGGAACAGGTGGCATTTCTTGGGGCTCAGCTTCAATCCAGAATTTCTCAGTCGCAGGAATACCTCCTCCAGGTTTTTAACGTGATCTTCGAACGATTTGCCAACTACAATAATGTCATCGAGATATACCAGACACGTCCTCCATGAAAGTCCTTTCAGAACCGTCTCCATTAATCTTTCGAATGTGGCTGGAGCATTACAAAGTCCGAATGGCATAACGATGAAATGCCACAGTCCTGAGCCGATGGTGAAGGCTGTCTTTTTTCTATCTTCTGGAGCAAGTTCTACTTGCCAGTATCCACTCTTCAGATCGAGGGTCAAGAAAATCGTGGAGCCAGCCAACGTGTCTAGGGTGTCGTCTATTCTCGGAAGAGGGTAACTGTCTTTCTTCGTCACGTTGTTCAGTTAACGATAGTCTACGCAAAAGCGTGTTGATCCATCTTTCTTCTTCACCAGCACCACTGGAGAGGACCATGGACTGTCGGATGGTTCAATAACTCCATCTTGCCCCATATCACTGACTATTTTGTCATCCTCTTCCTTCTTGGCAAGAGGAAGTCTTCTAGCTGATTGTCGGATCGGTCGGGCATTCCCAGTATTAATTTTATGTTGAACTACATTCGTTCGACCCCCTTTTCCTTGTCTGGTATCGAAGATGTCTTGGTACTTCTTGACTAATTATCTCCATCTGGGCTGTTGGGCTGGTTTAATGCCCTTAGAAGAGATGGTGACCAAATTTTTCCAGTTCCGCTGTCAGGTTGTTGTCTTGACCAACAGTACCGTGTACACTCCTGATTACAGAGGAAATTGACTAGCAGTGCCCCAAAACAGTTCCTTTCTTCAAGGTCACTGGGTATTAATTGACATTCATTACCCTTACTGGCACAATTTCATCAGTGCAATTCCTCGTTCAATTTTCTCATCATGAAGCTTGGGCAAACCCTCTGGAATTCATGATGTCCATTCCAATAATTGCATCGTCCTCAATGTCCGCTACTAATGCCCGATGTTTCACTTTCGTGCTGCCTAGAATCAGTTCAATCGGTAGCTCTCCATGTACAGTGGCCGGCTCTCCTGTTGCTGTGCGAAGCTTCCATGATGATGGTTCCATTCTGTCTGATGTCTTACTAAAAGCAGGCCCAAGGATTGTCCTAGTCGCACCTGTATCCAGCAGCATTGCGCAAGGCTTGTTGTTGATAAAACCGTCTACGAAGGCTCCTTTGTTCTGTCGTTGGAGGACAGCGACATATGCGTTGTTCACCGGGGCTTTCTGAGTATAGGCCGACGATTGCCTCTTCTCAACAACCTTCGTTGGTATCGACCTCTTGAGGGTTGGACATTGACTACGTACGTGTCCAAGTTTCCTACAGTTCCGGCATCTCACTAGTCTTCTCTCAGGCAACATCTCCTTCACGACCTTTCCTATGGCAGCTTCCAGGTTAGTAGGCTCCTGTGGGTTTTCTTCAATAACTCAGACTTTACTCTGGCTTCTGCAGGATTGCTTCGCCGCCTCAAATTCCAAAGCGCGTGCCAGTGCATCCACGAGATGTGTTGGACGAGCTAGTGTCAATACTTGTCTGGTTTCCTGTTCACGAAGTCCATCTAAGAAGGCCTGAACTGCTAGTCGCTCCATTACCTTTTCCGGTGTAGCTGGGTATGCAAGGCGAACCAAACGTGCAATGTCTGCTTCAAATTCCTGTAGGGACTCGCTTGATTTCTGACAGCGGTTTTTGAGCTGTGAGTGGTATACATGTTCTAGATGGGTCTGTCCATACCGTAATTCGAGATGTTTAATCAGCTGCTCGTAGTCCTCTTGTTCTTGGCCGTGAGGGTTTGTAAAATATTCGTTGCTTCTCCACGCAAAGCCAGTGTTAATGCCACAGCTCTTTCTCCTGCATTCCATCCATTCACCTTTGCTGCAGCTTCAAATTGTCGGCGGTAATTTGCCCATGGTGTTTTTCCATCGAACTGAGGTGGTTTCATGGAGAACTTTCCTGTTTCCGATCTGATCTTTACATCTTTCAGACCCTTCTGAACATCACCCAAGTTCAAACTCAGTTCCAGCATTGAATTTTCATTGACATATTCTGTGGTGTGGGTAGTGTCAATCTGGTTTTCCAACTTACTGATTTTCTCCTTTATTTTGTTGATTTCCGCCTCGAGTTCGCCTTGGATTTTGTCACTGATTGATTCTGTCGTTTTGTCCATTTCCACCACAATCTCATCTTTGATTTTATCACCGATTGTTTCTTTCAATTTTCCTATCTCTTCTTCAATTTCATCTTTGATTTTCTCCATCTCTGTCTCGACAGTCCCCATTCTTTCTTCCAATCGGTTCGCCACGCCACAGAGTTCTTCTTTCATGTTCTTCGAGTTTTCTGGAAGCTCTTCCCTCAAACCCTTCGAATTTTCTAGAATCTCTTCTCTCAAATTCCTCGGACTATCTTGAAATTCTTCTTTCAAACTATTCGAATTTTCTAGCAGTTTTGCTTGAAGTTCTTCCTTCAGAGTATTCGAATTTTCTAGCAGCTTTTCTTCCAGAGTTTTCGAGTTTTCTTGCAGTTTTTCTTCCAGACTCACCGA
Source organism: Chrysolina oricalcia (assembly GCA_944452925.2). Taxonomy (NCBI): domain Eukaryota; kingdom Metazoa; phylum Arthropoda; class Insecta; order Coleoptera; family Chrysomelidae; genus Chrysolina; species Chrysolina oricalcia. The sequence continues at coordinate 34,075,963 of OX101825.2, read as the reverse complement.
ATTCTGTTGCATCTTGTCTTCCAGATTTTTCGAGTTTTCTTGAAGTTCTTCTCTCATCCCGTCGAGTTTACTCATTATGGAACCCAAATCAATTCCAGAAACTTCGAATAAAAATGTTTCTGGATCCTCGCCCTCCTGGATTAATCCCTCAGAAAGTCTTGCCTGAAGCGCGGCCTTTTTACCACTTGTGTCAAGTTCCCTCTCCTCCAGTTCTTGCTTCAATTCCGCAACCTTCAATTCAACCAGGCGAACTTTCCTCGAGCACATTTTGTCTTAGTCTATGTCTCACAGTCTATTTCACGGGTCACCAGTCTATTATAATTATTATCGTTTATTTCACACAGTCTATTTCCCGAACACCAGTCTATTATTATTATTGTCTATTTCACACAGTCTATTCCACGGCCACCAGTCCAATATTATTATTATTGTCTATTTCACATGCGAGAGTGTATCAGTTTATACTCAGCTTCACGAAAAAAATGTTTATCAGTCACTGTCTATTTTTCGCGAAAACAATTGTCCGAAATACACAAACTGTCTACTAACACGAACACTCTGTATTCATATATTTAAATCCACTTCTGATCACCACTGTCGTATATTTAAACTCTAATTCACTCTAAAATAATTTATTTAACGAAATACAATGATTCACAATGCTCTAATTTATATAACAATCACTCTACTTTTTATATTCGACTTTCACTTCATTGACTCACTGTCCGTCTGTCCGCTGCGAAGTTCTTTTTATATCCGACGTTGACTTCTCTGAATGTGTGCCCTACCTAAACGCTAGACACATAAACTTGACCAAAACAAATGACAAGTTGGTATTTGCGGCTACACTACAGTGGAGATGGGGTGAGTTCGGATTATTAATAAAGGATCTTGATCTGGGCGCCAGGTAAATTTGCCGACCCACAAATACCTACCATACTAAACCTATACCATCAACTTACCAAATGATAAAGGAAAAACAAACTTGAGATGTAGTACAATTTATTTTTGTGGTCACGTCACAACAAGATCTAAGTGCGACTGTTCAATTGTTAGGCTTGGTAAATGTCTACATTAAAAACATATATATATATATATATATATATATATATATATATATATATATATACATATATTCATAAGTGATAAATAAAAAGGAGTTCCAACGTATCGCTGTTGTGTGACCAAAATATCCTTTTGTTATCAAGTATACAGTGAGAATAAGCAATGAATAAATTAATATCACGTTTATACCAAGTGTTCGAAATCTACTGGGCTAATTTAGTGCACAGGTGCCTTATCAAAGTATCCTTTATCTGCTATTAGGTAGGTGTTCATTAATTATTGATATAAATACAAAATAAATTCTACGTTTATACGAGGGGCTGGTTAAACTAGTGCATTCGGGTTTAGATTAAATTTACAACGTAACAAATGCTCTAGAATTTTCCATCGAGTCGTCCAGATTCATCGAATCATCCAGATTCTTCTCGGTGCAAGCGCAAAGACGTTCACCCGCGGCCGTAAGAGTTCAGGTCCGGCATCGCCCGCAGCTTCGTCACAATATGTTCGTAACTTCCCATCTTTTATATAATGGCCAAGAGAAAGGCATTGGCTATTGTCTTCAAACTATCCTCACGTTAGTGAGTTGTTTTTTCTCATTTATTAGTGTTATTTGTATATCATTAATAATTTTTCAGATGACTTGAGAATGAAAATAAAGTTTTTCGAAAGCTTGACAATTTAGCAATGAGTTTTCCTACCAAGGCCTTTGTTTCTATTTAGGTTGAGATTATCTGAGTTCAAATCTGGCTTTTTCAACTAGTCCAGTCAAGAAATTCTCTGTACATATACATGTAGGTAATCTCTTCATAGAAATCGATTTATTATTATAATTTCATCAATTTTGCAATTCAACTGAAAGTAAGTTGTATAATTCAGGAATGAAAAAGGAGAAAAATTTATCGCTGAGAATAGCTTTCCTTGAAATGTATTCGTGGGTTCCCAACATATCTAGTTGTGGAAGTAACAGCATTGTATTTACGGTTATTCCATAAACAAGATTACAAATTTTGAACACATATTAACGCATAAAAATACTCGGGCTCAGCTTCAATAAAAATCACAAGGAAGAAAAAGTTTCAGCACATTTTCGTTGATGAAATTATGAAAAAATTGAAGTTTAATGAAAACTCACAATGAAAGAAAATCCGATTTCGCCCACAATGAAACTCCTTTAAAGAAACTCCGGCTCCAAGCAGCAGAATTATTAAAGATGGAAATTACCGTCAAACTAATGAATCAGAATGGCAATCACGAGATTCCTTTCCTGTTGAAGTTGCGGAAGTCTCTAATTCTGGAGTTGGGGGTTGTTACACGTTTCTTTCATTTACTAATTGTCATACGGGGGTTTCAAAGAAAGTAGATCAATTTGTATTTGGAAAATAACCTTCTCTAGATCTGCTAATTTGGCAAGAATTCATATGTTCGCTGTAATAATATGAAAATTTAAAGTTCGCCTCAAGTGAAAATACCATATATTAGTTTTTTCAAGATTTATGGTCAATAAAAAAAACAAGACAGTTTTAGATGAGTTTGTATTCGTAAAGGACCCCGCACTTTTTATAGGTAAAATGGTTCTCGGTGAAATTATCTGAAATTTTAGTATGTTGTAGTATTCGATGTACTGATTGAACGTGCAGAATCGCAAAGTTCGTTGATGGATAGATTTTGAAATAAAGGGCGTTCAAGTTAAAAATCAGTAATTTTTATTTCATTATTTTCTCAGAATTTGAAAGTGCCAACTGCATTTTTTTTTCACTCTTATCATCAACGTACCTTCATATTACTCTATATCATTCAGATGGTGCAGATTATATCATTATGTACAGAGTGAAAAGTAAAAACATTTTAGTAATTTCTGAAAATTCGATGTCATAATGAAATAGTGATAAAATTATTTTGGCAAGCAATGAACTATTCTCATTCTATAATTAATCACAATCAATACATTTCGTACAGGGTGATTTGAAAAATTGTTGAAATATATGGCCGGTTCTTTCGTACATACCCTGTATAATCAAGTAAATTATCATCCTCCGAAGATAGCTGATACCGTATAAACATGATTTCGTTGAGATATATAGGGTGATCATGAAAATTTTCGATGGTAAAAATGCCAAAATATCAACGTTTCAGAAATCTCCCTTTAATTCAGGATTAACTAGGTGAAATTCCTTTATCATTTGTTAATGTATTCATCATTCTTTCCTCAACACTGTCCCAAAAATTCGGTTTTCTACTATGACTAGTTTCATAGTTATCAATAATTAAGAAACTCATTACCATTTGCATTACGAGTTAAAGGAACTTGTTCACGAGTACATTCTACTAGTGGCCAAGATTTTTCACAAATAGTTGAACGTGGGAATGTGGAGATCAAAATGAATGTAACATTATATGCAGGATGATGACCAATGACGGTCCATCCAATTCCATCTACCATTTAGGAACTGACTGAATTTACGACACGACATCAGTTACAACTTACAACTCAGGCATGAGCCAGATAAAATTACTAATGCTCGGATAGTTTGACTCGCCCAATCGTGTATGGGGCCTCGGTACGGGACATCACTAATCACTAAAGGTGACAAGGAACAGCCTTAACCGAATCCACCTCCCCGTGTATTCGGTCCTCACTACGGTCCTCAAAAAACAAGAAAACCCTATCGGTTATCGGGTACATTTTGATTCTGTCGCGGACGGAAAGTGACTGAAAAAGAAAAATCAATTAGTTCTGTTATATATTGATTAACACACTGTGTTTCAATTCATATATTTAGTGACTGATCTAGGAACAGAATGTTATTGTAACAAAATTGGAGTTGTTTACTTGTCAATAAATTTTCTTAGACGTTGAAGTCAATTTTAATTTCGATTCCTCAAACAACTATTTTAACTGGACACCACATAATTTGGCGACGAGGAATCACGAATTCATGATGGGTGATCAAATAACTGTAGTCAATGGGGCCATTTGCAATATTACTGGATTTTCACCTGGTAATGACTGGGACATTTTTGCTGAGAGGCTCGACCAGTATTTTGCGGCCAATCTTGTCGAAGATAGAAGGAGAACGGCAGTTTTACTTACACTTATAGATGAGGAAGTCTACAGAGTTTTGAGGAACATTTGTGATCCAGTTACCCCAAAAGATAAGTCTTATGAGGAAATCATGAAAATACTTGGGGATCAGTATAGAAAACGAGTTAGTATTTATCGTCAACGAATTTTATTCGATAACTTGAAGCAGTCAGGAGAAAATATTAATGACTGGTATGTCAGAGTTAAGCAACTGGCGTCAAAATGCCAATTTGGTAATTTATTAACGGAACGTGTGAAGGATAAGTTCGTAGTCGGTATGAAGCCTGGTCGAATTTTGGATAGACTTTGTGAGGAATCCGAAACCAAGCCGCTGAAAGAACTTTTCGAGATTGCGTTAGCAAGAGAATCTGCGATGACTCAAAGGTGTAGATCAGAAGAAATCAATAAAGTACAGAGAGTTTGGAAGAAGTCAGAAGATTGGAAGAAGCCAGATAGGAAGACGAAGCCAAATAAGCAAGGAATCAGTGTTGGTGAATTGAAAGTTTGTTTCGCTTGCAATAAAGGAAACCATAATTTTAGTACTTGCAAATTCAAAATGCATGTTTGCCAGTGTTGTAATCGTAAAGGCCATATTGATTCTGCTTGCAAAGTGGATAAAAATCATTTTATCTCTTCTGAAAATGTCGAAATTGAGGAAGATAATGACGTTTTTGAAATGTTTACCATTACTCATTCTGATTTCAGGTCACATCCAATTTTTGTCGATACTCTGTTGAATGGTAAATCATTGCAAATGGAATTGGATACCGGAGCTAGTTTATCTTGCATACCTTTGACTCTTTACGAAAAGTTGTTCTCGGATATCGTTCTCACTGGTACTTCGATCAAATTGAAAACTTATGATGGTAATACCATAACTCCAGCAGGTAAAATTACTGTAGATATGACTGTTGGCAATATTTCTGAAAATTGTGATCTTATCGTTGTTGAAGGGGGTTGTAGACCTTTATTTGGCAGAGATTTACTTAATTTATTCAAAGTTGACATTTTGAAATCCGTCACTGTCAATTCAGTAGATGATGACAGTCGACAGAATAATCTATTGGGTGATTTTCAAAACTTATTCATTGACGAACTTGGACTTTATAAGGGTTATCAAGTTAAATTGGAATATAATAGATCAGTAAAGCCAGTTTTTCACAAACCTAAACCTGTTCCATTTGCTTATAAAAATGCAGTTGAAGTAGAACTCAATCGTTTACAAAAGGAAGGGGTTATTGAAAAAATTGATAATTCTGAATGGGGAACTCCTCTAGTTGTTGCTTTGAAGCCTAATGGAAAAATAAGACTCTGTGCCAATTACAAAATCACGATTAATAAACATTTAGCTGATGTTCATCATCCTCTACCAAGAATTGATTGTATTTTTGCTGCTCTACAGGGTGGAAAACAATACACCAAATTAGATTTGAGAAATGCATACAATCAACTCGAGTTAGACGATGAAACATCCATGCTGTTAGCTTGGAGTACCACTCAAGGTATTTTTAAAGTGAAAAGACTTCCATTCGGAACGAAACCAGCTTGTGCCATTTTTCAACAATCTATTGAAAAAATTTTCATTGGTGTACCTGGTGTCGTGAATTTTTTGGATGATATAGTTGTAACCGGTAGGACATTGGAAGAACATTTAGAAAACTTGAGAGAGGTTTTAGTTCGATTGGATAAATATGGTCTCCGTTTGAATAAGGAAAAATGTTGTTTTTTCCAAAATGAGATTAAATATCTTGGCCATATCATAAATTCAGTTGGTTTAAGGAAAGATGATGATAAAGTTAGTGGTATTTTGCACTGTAAAGTTCCTGAAAATGTAACAGAGGTAAAAGCTTTCTGTGGTATGATGAATTACTATTCAAAATTCATTCCTAATTTAGCAATTTTATTGAAACCATTATATCATTTGTGTGAAAAAAATGTACCGTTCGTTTGGTGTGCTCAGTGCCAACATTCTTTTGAAAAATCTAAAACAATATTAGTTTCTGACAACATTTTAGTTCATTATGACAATACAAAACCAGTCAGATTATATTGTGATTCGAGTAGTTATGGAATTGGAGCCACTTTGGTTCACGTTTCAGAAAATTCTTTTGAAAAACCTATATGTTTTATATCTAGGGTTTTGAATAAATCCGAAAAAAATTATTCTGTGGTACATAAAGAAGCTTTATGCGTATATTGGGCAGTAAAAAAACTTTTTCAGTATCTAGCCGGTAGACATTTTGAAATTTATTCAGATCATAAATCTTTAAAAGTTCTTTTCGGGGAAAATAAAAGTTTACCAGATATGGTGTCTGGCAGACTGCAAAGATGGTCTTTGTTTCTGTCTAACTTTGATTATTCTTTCTTTTACATAAAAGGGAGTAACAATTCTAGTGCAGATGCTCTTTCGAGATTGCCAGTTTCAATCCAGGATAACCTCGTATCTTGCGATCAAATAGATTATTTGAATTTTGTGGAAAACTCTACTGTGATCGATATAAATTTGGTGCGATCAGAAACTAGAAAAGATAAAATTTTAGGGAAACTCTTCAATTATATACGTTATGGTTTTCCGAACTTGGAAAAAGAGGAGGGTTTCACACATTTCTTTTCAAGAAAAAATTAATTATATATTGATAATAACATAGTTATGTGGGGTTTTAGAGTGATTATTCCTTCAAAACTAAGGGAAAAATTGTTGAAAGAATTACATGCCAATCTCGAAGGTATTGTGAAAATGAAAACAACGGCCAGATCGTATTTTTGGTGGCCATTATTGGACTCGGATATCGAGAAGACCGTTAAAAATTGTTCAATTTGTATGAGCTCTCGCCCTGAACCACCTAAGTCTTTGCTGAGATCGTGGAGTAGATCAAACAGGGTTTAAAATGCTATTTGCCGTGACAGATTCATTTTCGAAATGGCCAGAAATTTTTATTATGAATAGTTGTGATGCAACAGAAACTATTGAAAAGTGCAGAGAATGTTTTTCACGGTTTGGGTTGCCAGACGTTGTTGTGACGGATAATGGGGCTTCCTTCACTTCGAAAATGTTTTCTGATTTTCTTAGTTTGAATGGCATCAAGCATTTAACGTCTCCTGCTTACCATCCAGCTAGCAATGGACAAGCTGAAAACACTGTGAAATGTTTCAAGTTGGGTTTATCAAAAGCACTAAAAGATAAAAATAATAAAAATGCTTCTTTTCAAACATTAATCAGTCGATATTTGTTCAGTTATAGGAATTCTGTTCATATCTCAACTGGTAGGACACCTGCTCAGATGATTTTTAAAAGCAAACCTAAAACCAGACTCGATATCTTGAGACATATTCCACAGAGTAAAGACAAGAGTTGGATGTATAATAGAGGTAAACGGAATGTAGAATTTTCTGTAGGTGAAATAGTCTTTTGTAGGGATTATAGAAAACCAAATTGTAAGACCTGGACGAAGTGCGTTATTGATGAGATTTTAAGTAAAAATATGTATATGTGTAAAGTAATTGACGAGGATTTGGTGTGGAAGCAACATTTAGATCAAATGATGAAATCGGACAAGCAACAGCCAGTCGATACCAATTTTGATGAATTTGATTTACCATGTTCTTCCTCACACTCAGAAAATAGGGTTGACATGTCCAATAGACTCGATGATTATAGTCAAGCACTTCCTCCAAGTCCTGATAGGAATGTCAGAGTAATTACACCAGCAGAAGAGGTGAATGACAATAATTATAAGTTGAGAAACAGAACGGTGTTAAAACGAGTTGTTTGATTTTTATGACCGGAGGTATTGTTATATATTGTTTAACACACTGTGTTTCATTTCATATATTTAGTGACTGATCTAGGAACAGAATGTTATTGTAACAAAATTGGAGTTGTTTACTTGTCAATAAATTTTCTTAGACGTTGAAGTCAATTTTAATTTCGATTCCTCAAACAACTATTTTAACTGGACACCACAAGTTCCATCAGTGATAATTATTATTACCGTTGCTCATTGAATTACCTATATTGATGAAATATAATAGATGTCTATATGTTTCTATTGATAGCCAACAAATATAAAAATCATGGAAACCTCTATCCGAGTGGAACACGAATTGGAAAAAACCGTCGCTGCCCAGATTCAAATTCTCCTATCAGAAATAAAAGCGTTCTATCAATCATTTTCACTTTTCCCAGATAGTTCGATTCTTATTCCGACAAAGCTTAAACCAACAAAATTCACCTATCCATCTATAACTTACAATATTATATTCATATATCTGATGTGATTGTTATCTCTAATCTTCACCCTCTTTTACATTTATTTTGATCTCCACATTCTCACGTTTCACTATTTGTGAAAAATCTTGGCAACTAGTAGAATGTACGCGTGAACAAGTTCTCTCAACTCGTCATGCAAATGGTAATAAGTTTCTTGATTAATAATTATAAAACCAGTCATAGTAATAAACTGAATTTTTGGGACTGTGTTGAGGAGAGAATGATGAATATATTAAATAATAATAAAGGAATTTCACGGAGTTAATCGTGAATTACAGGTGATTTCTGAAATGTTGATATTTTGTTATTTTTATCATCGAAAATTTTCATGATCTCCCTATAAATTCCAACGAAATCATGTTTATACGGTATCAGCTATTTTCGGAGGATGATAGTTCACTTGAATAAACAGGATATGTACGAAAGAACCGGCCATATATTTACCAATTTTCCAAATCACCCTGTACAAAATGTATGAATTGTGATTAATGATGAAATAAGAATAGTATTTACATACCAAAATAATTTTATTGATATTTCATTATTACATCGAATTTTCAGACATTACTAAAATGTTTTTATTTTTGACTCTGTACGTGATGATTTAATCTGCATCATCTGAATGATATTTAGTAATATGAAGGTACGTTGATGATGAGAACGAAAAAAAATGCAGTTGGAACTTTCAAATCCCGAGAAAATAATTAAATAATAATTACTGATTTTTAACTTGAATGCCCTGTATTTCAAAATCTATCCATCAACGAACTTTGCGATTCTCACGTTCACTTAGTACATCGATACTACAATATGCTAAAAATTCAGACAATTTCACCAAGAACCATTTTACCTATAAAAAGGGCGGGGTCCTTTCAGCCATTACCTTCATAGATGATGGGTGAACAGAGCTCATAATTGTTCCGGTAGAATTAATATCTATGAATCATTCTGTATATTACTCATGTAATTAGTTTGTTACCATTGAATAAGGTTGATGGCATTCTATTATTATTGTTTGTTTAACAACACGAATGTAAAGTGCGAACACCGAGCATGAAATTGCATACTTTGTTTTTCATGCAGGATGTGTATGAGCGATTATTTTCAATATTTACTGACGAAAATAGCAGGATTATGAGGGAGTTGAAAAAATGAGGCAGGATAAAACCCAATTTTTTTTGGCATCTATAAGTGAGACCTGTCTCACCACTCGTTGTGTATAGTCCAAAGAGAATAATAGTACCTGCTTTAGTATTATGATTCCATATAAAAATATCCATGATTTTTGCATCCTCCGAAAAAAAAACATTTCAGCGACTCAGATACCCACATTTTATATATGAAATGAGGTCTTTAGGAATGATATTCAGTTTTAATTTTCCTTCTCTGATAACTTTTAGCAAAGATATGACAAATTTAAAGTTTGGCACCGCCGGAACTTGCAGCGGCGGGTACACGCGAGCCTGAAATTTGATGTTGGCGTTCAATCACGTTTTCTGAGAAAATCTGAGAAATCAGATTTTGTGAGATATTACTAGGAATCATTCTTGTAGGGACTTGAATTATCTTCTTCCCCATTTTGGCCGTTTTTTGAGGAATATAATTCTTTCCGATGTAAATGCAGAAAAACATTCATTTATTTTCAAATCAAAATTTTTTTGGGTTCCAACCCTGGATTTTTGGTATACATTTTTTTTCTTGTTGGTCATGCCAACTAATAACATGCCAAATTTGGTGCTGCTACAACCGATTTTTGCCTCAAAACCTAGCTAGACTGGATTAAGAGTAATATCCTGATCAAGAAAATATGATGATGAATTCAGTAATTTCACGTTATAAGTATAGTAATTCAGCGGCTAATCATAACAAAAACACCTTCAAGAAATAGTCGGAGGAAAACTGCGAGTTTTGTGGCCTCAGAAAACATGCAAGAGAAGTGTGTCCTGCAAAAAATGCTGTTTGCAGATCATGTTTCAAGAAAGGGCATTGGGATCGAGTGTGTAAATAAAGAAAAAAGTTTTTTCGTTTGGTTGAACATGTCAGCGAACAAAAAGACCAAGAAACTGTCATTAGAAATTCTGACGACTGTCACATTACCAATTGTTGCGATGTTGTTGTTGCGATGTTCTAGCAAACAAGGTGTTCATAATTTAGGTGATAATTTCTAATATTTCAATGAAAAAATTAATGGATGGTGAATTTGTTTATCAATAATTCCAAATACAGTGTTCCATTTTTGGTTGGTACTGGAGCTGATATGATATGTATTCCAAAAAAAATACTTGATAAAACTATATTTTTATCAATTATACCATGTTTCGATACTATATCATGTCCGGATGAACAACCTCTCAAAATTTTTGGTAAAGTTATTATATCACTTCCTCATCTAACTGATAATCTGACATATAAATGCACAGCTTATTTGTTGTTATTTGTTATTTCCGTCAACCGATTGCACTCCTACGCGCAACCCTCGGAAGTCTTCGAGAGACTTGTGTGAGCTAGGGAAGACGAGACCGGTGAATCGGTGGATTGAACCCACGACCCCACGCTTGCGAGGCGTACGCTTTTACCAGCCGACCTCTTAGTGATTTGAAAACTTCTATTCTTGGTCGAGCAGGTATAACAAATCTTGGACTTTTTCAAGTTGTTTACGGAAGATTTTCATATTCATTGTTGAATACTGTTTGTTCTTTTGAGTTGACTGTGAATATGTCTCAAGAATTTCCAAAGATCTTTGATGAAATCGGAAAATTTAAGGATTAAATGTGTTAACAGGTAAGGTCTGATGCGAATTGCGAAAACTTTTGTTCAGTCCATACCTAGAACAGTTCCCATTCTTATGGATAAGCTAAAGGAAGAAACAGACAGACTTTTGCGTTTAGATATAATAGTACCTGTTTTAGAGGCTACAACATGGGTAGCTCCTATAGTTGTAGTTCCTAAAGGAGATACTGTGCGCCTTTGTTGTGACTATACTGCACTGAACAGAAGTGTTTTGAGGTGTCATTTTTTGAGCCCAAAAGTAGAAACTTAAAGGTTCTGAAGGATTTTTCAAATTTAGATGATTGGTCTGGACTTTATCAAATAAAATTATCTGAGGAGTCAACCCTCCACAACATTTATAACTCCTTTTGGTAGATATATGTTCAAGAGGTTTTCATTTGCAATTTTCTGTTCACCTGAATATTTCAGTGAAAAATTCTCTAGATTATTTTCAGGTATGATGGGTATTATAATTCATGTTGACGATATTCTTAATCATTCTGCTATACTATTCAATAATATGATTCTATTTTATGAGATGTTCTATCTAGACTTCATTCTGAAGGTATTACTCTCAATAAATCGAAGGGTGCCATTGGCGTTGAGAGTGTCAAGTTTTGAGGACATCTTTTGTATCTTCTTCTGGAATACATATCGATCCTTCTCGTTTTGAAGTCGCAATCAAATTTCCATGTCCATCAAATGAGAAAGGAGTACAACAGTCACTCGGAATGATTAACTTTGCTGGTCGATTTATACCTAACAAATCTGAAATTTTAGAGCCATTCTCTACTAAAAAATGATGTTGTTTTTATATGGGACATTCCACAGAATTATTTCTTCAACAAAGTTAAAAAGTTACTCTCTGAAACACCATGTTTCGCCTATTATGATCCTACTAAAACAATTATTGTGAGTGATGATGCTTCTTCATTTGGCATTGGTGGTGCTCTTATGCAAATTAATGAAGAGAATCAACGCGAATTGATAGCGTATGCATCTCGTACACTGTCTCAAACTGAAATACGTTATGATCGAATGGAACGTGAAGCTCTAAGTTTATTAACTTGGTCCTGTGAAAAATTCAAAGAATATTTGATTGGCATACAATTTATTTTAGAAACTGATCATAAACCATTGTTGTAAATTTTAGGAGGAAAAGGATTATAATTTCTTTGAAGCTTCAACAAAAAACTCTCAATTATATCCATGCAGGTCATCAAGGTATTTCAAAATATTGCGAGTGTGCAAAAATGTCTGGTGGATTGGACTCTCTTTACAAATAGAGAATTTGGTACGTTCTTGTTCAAAATGAATTGAAGAGAGAACAAATATAAGAGAAACATTTGTGAAATGTATAATTTCTTAAAGACCATGGCAAAAGGTTGCAGTATATCTTTTCAAGTATAACATTTGGTATCTGATCATTACCAATTATTATTCAAAATTTTTTAGATTGTTCCCATGACGAGTATGACTGAACAGGTAGTTATTCAAAAATTAAAAGAAATATTTGCAAGGTTTGGTATACAGAGATTGTACCATCAGACAATGGTCCACAATTTCAATCTAAGTTTAAACATTTTTCGATTGATTATAATTTTCACCATGTTACTAGCAGTCCTCACTTCTCTCAATCGAATGGTTGTATAGAGGCAGCTGGTCCTTACTGAAAAAAATGATGATATTAATATTGCGTTGATGTCTTATCGATCATCTTCGTTAGCATATGGCTTTAGTCCTGCAGAACTCATGTTTTCTTGTGAAATAAGAACTTTATTACCAGTTTTGCCAAGTAAATTTAATGAAATTATTGATACTCGAATGAAATTTAATGAATCGGAAGAGAGAAGGAAGGAAAAGCAGGAGCAAATTTACAATCGTCGGCATGATTCCAAAGATCTTTCAGAATTTTAAATGAATGATTCTGTTTGGATCAAGGATTTGCAAAAATATTGAGTCATTATTGAGAAAGCCAAACAGCCAAGTTCATTTCTTGTTAGAACTGACGATGGAACTTATAGAAGAAATCGTTGGCACCTCATATCTGCGCCGAATCATAAAGATTGTTCAAATTATTCTCAACAGTTTGATTCAGTTATATATTCCATCTTGAACATTCCATTACCTCGAGTAAATTCAGGAAACGAAGTGAATCCTAGACAAATTGATCATAATAATGATGATGACTTTCTTTTCAGTATGAGTTCTCCATCTTGTGGGAGTGTGGAATCATTTGCACAGTTGGCATGAAAGTGGAATGAAACTCTGTGCAAGAAAATTGAACAATAACTTTGTTATCATTGGTGAAGTAAGTATATGTTATAAAGATAATATCAGTTCTAGTAGAGACTATACTCATTGTAGGTTCACCATTCCCAAAGAGTTCCAGAAGCTGCACGTAAATCTTCTGTCACTGTATCTGAACTATTCTCACTGGCATTGTATTTGTGAAGCTGGGTTAGAAGTATGAACACATGCTCCATGAACCATGCTCCATGTTGCTTCAGATATCGAATTACAGTCATCCTGAAGTGCCACGCATGCCCCAAAAACGCAAGATTTCAAGTCGTAAGACAATTTTCCAAACTTCTGTCTTTCAACATGTTCTCATTGAAAAACAATGTAAACTTCTTGCGACCAATGGCTTGAAGCTGATGCATGAAACACTGAAAGATTATTGAAAAAAGAACTGAGTATGGAAATGTCAGAAATGAAAAAGAATATAATTTAAATTCAAGTATTACCAGAAAATCAAAATAAATGTTACTTAATATTTATGAACGGTCAAGAACAGCTTGCGTTGTGTTAGCTTTGAACTCTCCACTGGAGACATGGTTTATGATTTTTTACAAGGCAAAGCTATAAGGAAGGAACTTTGCACTAAAGTTTTTGATACGAACATTTTTTTACGAATCACCCATCACCCAGGTTTTCAGAGAAAGCCTCTCAAAAGTAGAGCTTGTGCGAGCAAGGGAGATCCGGGACTTACAGTTTGAATAAAAGTGGATTCGGAACCACTTCAAATTGATGCTGCACCAAGATGCCACTTAGATAACCTGCTGAGCACTATTTCATTGTGAATCGATCAGAAACATAATCAGTTTTCTTGTTTTAGTTAGGTAAACTCAATTTTGTTGTAGTTAGGTATAAGAATCAATAACAATAGGTTGAACGTAAGGTTTCCCTTTTTTGCTTTGTTTTGTGTAGTTCGTAATCATCTCGTGAAATTAACAGCTAGATCTGAAGAAGGTCCCTGACCTTCACACTCTGATTGTGATACTGGTACTGCAATATTAATTTATACAGACGTACCTTTAGGCTTGGTTTTGTCTTAGTCCTTACCAATAACCATAACCTCAACGAATGGCGGAAACTCCTTAGTATTTTAAACAAATTTTCTGCCATAGACGAAAATTCCATTTGAACTTAGCTTTGAATATGTACCCTAATAAATTTGGAATACCTACTACCATGTCGTTGTTTCTTAAATGAAAAGGTCTATAAGACGAAGAGAGTGAAAAATAACATAGGAATAGAGGGGTCACATGAAGACGGAGGAGTTATTTCTGTTTAATAGAATAATATTTCGAAATAATAATTTTAATCAACCTTACTCAATGATAATTACACCTTCATGCAAATGACAATTTGTCGTAGACATTTAACTGAAGAGAAGATATTTCACGCAATTGAGGAGAATTCTAAATATGTCTGTTTCGACATAACTAATGGCTGATACTTAATAACGATATGCGGAAGAGTGGAATAGAGCTCAGCGTGATATCTCACTAGTTTTATTGCTTGAGAATAGTGTCCCATTTAAATAACATTTCTGTTGATATTTCCGAGCGTACGATACAAGGATGATAAATAACAGTAATAATTTTCTCATTTCCATCGAAACACCAAATAGTAATAATCAAGGAAAGGAAAGAAAGGAACTAAATAAGGTAATAGTATATTAAAGTATGAGTAGTTATGAAGGTCTTCAAAAGACGCGCGATTTTTCGAGCACGACGTTGTAGCCAGTTAACTACAAAATGAATAATTTACTCTATTTTTTTGGTTCATCGCCATACAGGCTGGTACGTATAAATGCTACCACAGGATAACCACATGATAAATCTTTGTGCTAATCGCATATTGTGCGCGTTTTTTATGTTCTTACATCCATTTGCAATTTTTCATTTTAATTTTTTTTTTTTGATACTGCTACATTTATTAATTACTCAAGGTGTGTCCGGGATAAATTCAAGAATTATGGTTGTTTACAAACTCCAGTGCGACTCAGCCCCAGTCAGTTCTTCAATGCATTCTCGGGAATCATTTAATGTCTACCTACATTCCCAAATCTTTTATTTGATCTGAATAATTAAGCCAAGCTCTTTAATTTTTCAGAATTATAGAAGAAAGATTAATTGAGGGGTGACAACCATAACATTCCAAGTGCTCCACGACCTCAAATACGTTTTATTGCAGTAAAACGTTGTAGGTGGAGGTGCCGGCGTTTACTTGCACTCTAAAGTTGAGGGGATACGAAAGCCATCTGGCCTAAATATTGTGAAATAACATGCCATAACGTTGCCAAATATGAGCTGTGAATATCAGTTCATTCAAAATGACGAGAAAACATATTGTTAATAAAAATAAATGGAAAAAAAATCGATAAGAAAATTTTGTAGAAACAAGGGTTTATAGTAGGTAAGTACGTGAATGCGAAACATCTAGTAAGTGAAATAGCAGACCCAAATGAGGTAGGTGTGAAATTTTTTAAAATCATTTTGTTGAGAAATTACGTTTTCGTGAACTGTACATTTCCATTACCTTTCCTTATGCGCTCATGCGTTACCTTACCTTACGTTTACATGAACCAGCCTTTACACTTATAACGATATAACTTGCATAAATAATGTAACTTAAAACGTTTTGTTATTTCAACTTTTTTTATAAAAAAGTAAGTATTTCCGTATTTTTATAGAGCACAAAATTCACTTTGGATACCAGTCGGCGATGGTTCAAACCACGGCGACTGCAGACATTTTTCTGATGGCCCGAGAAAGTGCTAGGAATCGCACGTAAAAAGGTAAGACCTCGTTAATCCTTGGCTCGCACAAGTTTCGACTTTTGAGGGCTGCCGTTCGTAGGGACGACAGCTGGTTAACGGAAAAAACACTTTTTTTAAATGATAATTCTATAACACATTTTTTAATGATTACTCTTGTCAAAAATAGATCGTACGCACTGTATATTAAAATATTTTATTATTATTCAATACG
This sequence comes from Chrysolina oricalcia, assembly GCA_944452925.2. NCBI lineage: Eukaryota > Metazoa > Arthropoda > Insecta > Coleoptera > Chrysomelidae > Chrysolina > Chrysolina oricalcia. Next base: position 34,059,498 of record OX101825.2, on the reverse strand, counting down.
TGGTTAAACTTTTTACCTTTTACAATCCAGTACGTGAGCAGAATTATTTTACTTTGAAACACAATTGTGCCATAAACAGAAAACAAGAGTTTTCAAAAAGGCCAATGATAGTTCGATCTGGGAGTCGAGTTTAGAGTTTCGGCGTGCCCGCAGCTAGTGAGGGCTATGGGGGAAGTTTGGCAGAGTAGAGTTCGAATACATAGAAAATGTTACTAAATTGTATATGCCAGTCTTAATTGTAAGTATAAGTATTTTCCGATTAATTTATTTTAAACGTAACTAGTCTAGGAGAGATTAATCCATTCTTTAATTAAATAATTCCTTCACGAAATTCAATCGTCTCAATCTCATAGTTATACATAGTAAAATAAATGTTTTTATATTTTTCGAAAGTGTTTTAAATCCATAAATGATCAGTATCTACCTAGTTAGTCGTGAATAAACCCCAATTCACGACACTATGTTTTTATTTTTACATTAAACATGTTTCTCTGTCTCAGGAAAATTTCATTTTTGACATTACAAAAATCAGAAAATTGAACAACCAACTCAAAGTATTCAAAGCGAGGCAGGACCTTCGTCTCGAGAAACCCGTTTTAAATGAGAGGAAAATATAAAAAATGTAAATATTGAAAAACCATCTCAAAGCATTCAAAGCGAGGTAGAACCGTCATATCATTCTCGAGAAAACCGTTTTATATCAGACAAAAATATAGAAGATGACAATATTTTCAATATTGGTAAAGCAGTTGGTCAAACAATGAATGACTATAAGAAATAGGATTCAACTTCCGGCAGCGGTTGAGGTCAGACGGTGATGGAAGTCAGGTTAATGTGTGTAATGTCCGCCGTCTGAAGACGTGCATCGACCAAAGTTTAAAGTATTTGTTGAAAATTGAAAGGTGTAAATTAATATGAGATGCAGTATTGCCTAGAGCAAGACAACTGCGTCCCCCCGATACAGCTTTGCTGTCTACGCCGGTTAGAGGCCGGATGGGAACGGATTTCTCGCAGCAGGGCATGTCCTAATGGTGCCGTATGAAAGCCGAAGGATAATAATGGAAGAGAGAGAGAGACTATAAGAAATAAAATGCCATAAAAAATATTTGGCTCAACACGTGATCAACCTACAATATTGCAGTATCATGGACTATATGCTTTCCGGTTCAATTCAATTTATTATACATCATAATGATAAATTACATCTTGTGATATGAAGTGGCTACCTTCCATAATTCTCACGATATAATTCCTGAAGATGGAATTAAACATTTCAGAGAGCTTCACATAATACCAAAGAGTTTCGTTCATACCCCCTGCCATTCTCAAAATTGACAACAACCCCACAAACAGAAATCAGTCGTTTCGTTTCTAAGTTCTTTCTATATAGGTATACAGTGCGACTATTTTAGCCCCCCCTGTTATCTTATGAACGTTTTGACGTACAAATATGGAACGAATACCATTTTGAATGGTATGACCGATACTAATTTTTGGAATAAGAGACATTGTGGTTGCCCGATGAAGGGGGTGGGGTAGCACATCAATCTAAAAATTTCAAATAACATGAAGGGTCAAATTACACATCATTAAAAGGATATTTCAATTCTTTTTTCAATCGTATGATTTTTTTTATTTTTGTTGAGTATTTTCTCAATGTCGATCTCTTTGCCTTTTGAAATTTTCAAGTATCGGTAATACATTCCAAACTATTTTTTGTCCCATTGTTCCACATCAAATCGATCAAAGGACCACGCACACATCTTATGGGAAAGAGTTTTTCGGTGAAAATGGCAGGATTTTTGTTGCAGCTGGAGCCATTCTGAGTAAAAGTCTCATTGAATCCATGAATTACTGTCAAATACATCAACACGCGGATGACACGCAGCTGTACATTAGTTTCCAAATAGAAAACCTTAAACTTGCCATGGATCATGTCAATGAAGATCTTGCGCTATTGTATAATGTATTATCAGCACAACACCTAAAACTGAATGATAATAATATCAAATTTTTGGTTGCTTAGCAAGGGACTTTTTTCGACGAATGGGCGAACTTAACTTAGATCGTGGCAGAGAGTCTGTTTTGTATTCAATATATTATATTTATTATTATTATTAAGTGTTTTCTGAGGCTGTAGTGTCTTTGTGCCATCCAGGTGAGCAGAGCTAACACTAATAAATCAAAACTCCTGATTTTTGGACCCAAACAGAAAAAACTGAGTTTCATGCAGCAAAATAACATAAACATCGTGATGCATTACCAGTTGTGGAGGAATGCAAAAATCTAGGACTATGGCAAGATAGTTACATGAGATTTACGAAGCATATTAATTATCTGAGTAAAGTATACAATAATTTTTACCCGCAAAGAAATATTCTTGGTAACAATCCTAAACTCCATATTTGCGAATCGCTAATGATGTCATGCTCTCATATTGTGATTGCATACACTTCTGAAACAAGATCAAATGAGGTGCAAAGGATACAAAACTCATGCATGAGGTTCTCATTAGGGATAAAAAGATACTTAAACTTCCACTGCTTCGCAAACTTATAAGACCTTAACTACCCAGAAGCCTTCGTACTTGATAAATAAACTGAAAGGCTTTGAAAACGTTAATGATTTTCCAACAAGTAATAGACGTTTGATGGTAATTCCTGAATACTTTACCACCACATTCAAACGTAGCCTCCCCTAAAGCAATACCTTGTCTCCCAAGTTTACTAACTATTCGATAATAAATTTCAAGAAGAAACTGAAATCCCAATTTTTCTCTACTTGTTGGTTGATTAAAAAAGAAAAACTATAATACGGCCATGTTTCTGGGTTTCGAAATGGGATTTTAATAAAATCATCTGCCTATCTGAACTATATATATACAGAGTGGGGCTCCGAAAACGAAACAGATCGAATATCTTCAAAACGCATGTGTTGTGAAAAAAATGCAAAAACACGTCGATTTTTAATTCAAGGGGGACATCTTCCTATCATAACCTCAACTGTCAAACCTCACCTCCACCCCTTGGTCACTATCACCCAAACAATTTGAATAGGGAAAGTAGTAAGTGCGACACATCATTGAAGAGTTAATTCCAAAAGGAATTCAGACAAAATCTAGAAGAATGAAAATCTCGGATACCAAACTGATAGTTAAGCCTTCAAGTTTACAACATTCAGACAAACAGTATTATCGATGTTAACCCCTGTACAGTAAGAGAAGAAGAGAAAAGATGAAAACAAAGTTCATTTGCTTTCAAGACTGACAAAAATGATTTCTCGAGTTCAAATGTGAATAAGATCTGCCATCATTATTCATTCCACATTATTCCGGTTAAAGAAATGATTTGCATTGTCGGCAATTTAGATTATTCGAGTGTACCACTGCGAGACCTTTCTGATTATAAGTCTTCGAACTTGTTGCCAATTGAATATAATATGACTCAGATAATTAGTGCAACCAGCAAGGAATCGAGAGACAAGGAAAAAAAATCTACCGGGCGATAAAGAATACAGAGACACTATGATATCGAACTTCTGCTGCAACGGCGTTTTTCCTTGTACTTTCTCTAGCAAACACGTCTATAAGATTCTCAAGTTGAACACATTTATTATAATCGAAATATGATAACTCCGATCTTTCAACATATCACTGTGGGTACTTACCATGGACTTATTTTATTAAGTATTGTACTGGACCTAGCTGTTTACATCCTGGTCTGAAGTCGTGATGGTCACAATCTGTAGTCGTGCTATTGAGTTGGGCGTTGTCACATCTCGTAAGTGATGAGTCTTTTCCATAGACAAAATTGTGTAACTATACGTATTCCATCCTTCCCAATACAAACCAGAAAGAACTCATAAGAGTAGGGAAGAAAAAAATACAAGTATTCTACCAAATCCATATCGCGAAGAATTTTTACAATACAAAGAAAAAATCGTGGAACAAATTTCCTCATTCATACTAAAGTTTACAAAAGATACAAATGCGAATGAAAACTACAAACTCGAAAACGAAATCAGAATACACCTAAGTTCAATATTAGATCTTAAAAATGATCAAGACATTATGGTAGTGGAGGATAGTGATCAAGAGTCTTCTTACTAACCAAAATGAAAATTCTCCAGTGGAACTGTCGATCAATAATAGCCAATAAAGCAAACCTTTTGTACTATTTATCAAAGAATCAGATAGAAATTGTGATTTTATGTGAAACCTGGATCAAGCCAAATCAAAATTTCAATATTTCCTGTTATAACCTCACTCACAGAAGTAGAGCAGATGGTAAAGGAGGAGTGGCTATACTCACCCGATCTGAAATATCTTATCAAATTGTAAAATTGAATCCGAATATTAGTCAAAATATAGAAATGTGTGCTATAAAACTGGAAAAAGAGAACCTACAAATTGTCTCAGTTTACAAACCCCCAAACATATCTATTTCAAAAAACGAATACGAAAAGTTCTTCAAACAATTTCGAACACGCACTTTGATTTGCGGCGATTTCAATTCCCACCATTCTTCTTGGGGCTCACATAATGATAATAATCAAGGCCAAAACCTGTTTGAATCCTTTGAAGACAGTACTTTCAGTACACTTAATACTGGTCAGCCTACTAGGGTTACCCCTCCTTAGCAAAATCCATCAGTTGTTGATATTTCCTTGGCCACATCCGATTTATCTGGAAAATGTGACTGGATAGTCATTCCAGATCCAATGGGTTCAGAGTATTTTCCCATTCTCATTGAAATTGATTCAATAATTCCTCCCTCCCATATTAGTCCATCTACTAGGTGGAATGAAAACGGCGCTGATTGGAATCAATTCCAGTCGGTATTACGAAATGAATTCAAGTGCCCAATTGATTCAACAAACGAAGAAAGATTTCGCTATCTTTTAGGAACTATAACAAATGCAGCTGATGCTGCAATCCCTAAAAAAATTATTTTACCCCTTCCTCGAATAGACCGATTTGATAGGACGAGGAATGTACTACATTTGCCAATAATAGAAAAGAAGCCTTCGGTAATTATAAGAAAACATCCAATTTCACAAACTTCATAGAATATAAAAAGCTAAATGCTCAAACACAAAGATTATTCAGAGACAAAAGCAAAATAATTGGGTAACTTTTGTCAATAAATTGAATAAAAATACCCCCCTTTCCGACATTTGGAATTTCATTAATACAATATCAAATAAAATCTATGGAAAAAGAAAGAAAGATATCGGTCCAGAATTAATACAGAAACTCCTTGATATTTTCGCCCCCCCTTCTGCCTCCAACGACATTTCCTATTTAACCAGAGATAATTCTACTGTTCCAAAAAATATTATCGAAAAAGAGTTCACTTTGGATGAACTCAATAGTGCACTCAAAGTGACTCGTAGCACTGCTCCGGGGCCAGACTTCTTAACATATCAAATTCTCGGATATATAACTGATGACGTGAAAAATTGCCTCTTGAATATTTTCAATAATTGGTGGTTGAAAGGTGAATACATTGATAACTTTAAACGAATAATCATTTGTGTTATTCTCAAACCACACAAAGACAAAGATAATCCTGCATCGTACCGTCCAATTTCTTTGCTATCAACAATTACAAAAACTTTCGAAAGAATGATAAAAGCAAGACTGGAATGGCATGTTGAATACAAAAAATTATTACCAGGTGGTCAATTTGGATTCCGGAAAGGCTTAGGAACTACAAATGCCCTAACTCAATTGGTTAGTGATATACAATGCACATTTTCTTGGAATACATATCTCGCGTGTTTTTTCTTTGATCTGAAAGGAGCTTATGATGCCGTGGATTTAGATATCCTCAAAATAAAATTAGGTGATTTTGGTATTTCAATGAAAATATGTGCTAGTCTGGTGGAATTGTACAAAAACAGAGAAATCACAATAAGAGACCACAATAATATAATTCACGGCTCTCGTATATGCAGAAATGGATTACCCCAGGGTTCAGTATTGAGCCCACTGCTATTCAACATGTATACTGCTAGTTTGCACGACATGTATGGAAGTTCTATCAAATGTATTCAATACGCTGACGATGTATGCTTATATACTATCCATAATTCATATGATGAGTGCATCAGAGAACTCAAACACATCATGTACGTTCTCAAGAGCTGGTTACAAGAGCACGGTTTTACTATGTCAACTGAAAAGTCAGCAATTGCATTCTTCACGAGACATAGGCTACCAACAATTAAAGAAATCACACTTTGTGGACACAGTATCCCCGTTGTCTTACAATATAAATACCTGAGTTTGATATTAGACACGAAGCTGACGTGGACTAAGCATATAGAGTACACTAAAAGTAAATGTGAAAAAGGTATCAATATGCTCAGGTGCACTTCGAAAAAGAGATGGGGTGCTGACCCACAAATTGCACTCATGTTCTACCGCTCATATATTCGCTCAATTTTGGATTATGGAAATATTTTTTACGGGTCATCTTGTAAGTCAAATTTAGAAAAAATTGATAGAATTCAGTACAATGCAATTCGAATAAGTCTTGGTCTGATGAAATCCACTCCATGTCCCGCTATACTGGCGGAGGCTCAAGAGCCCCCCCTAGTGTTGCGAAGACAGTACCTAGCCAGTAAAATGATGATCAAACTCCGACCACGGAACTCAACTGTGCTTGCAAGCATTGCGTTTTTCAATACTGAAAACTTAACAAATAAATATTGGAGACTGAAGAATGATCCACCTCTAGCAAATGCATTCATCACAACTAATTATATGAATACTCCTTTTTTTATCAAATGGCCACTAATTCAAGGCGAATTTGATGCATTAATATCTAAACCCACAGTCATATACCCGTACTATACCGATAATCCGCTTTACAATAATCCCTTCTTGAAATCCATACTGAACCACTACGGTAATAGTACAATAATTTACACTGACGGCTCTAAAAAGGATTGTAGGACAGGATGTGCATTCTACATTTCAAACACCAATGATTTAAATATCGTATTAATGACGACGCCTCAGTGTATACCGCGGAAGCTGTAGCTATCGAAAAAGCACTGCTCTGGGTCACCACTACATGCAACATTGGGAATACCATAATTTTGTCTGATTCAAAATCTGTTTTACAAACATTAAATAGCAATTTACAAAAACACTTCAAAAACGAAATTATCTGTAACATAAGACAATCGATTTGCTCTTTGGCAAGGAAAACAAGTCAAAATTATATTTATATGGTCCAAAGGACATGTAGGCATTGCAGGAAATGAAATTGCCGACTTAGCTAAACAAGCTAAACAAACTCAAAGAGAGCAGTGGAAATATATCTGGTTAGACTTTGTTGAGACAAGTAATAATCACTACAAGTATATCCACCCCGAATTCCCAGTCAAAATACCACACATCTCAGAATATCTGGTACCCAGATCCTATTCATCCACTATCAGTCGTCTGAAAATGAATCACGGTTGTTTCCCGGCACACCTTAATAAAATCGGCGTCGTAAATTCGAATAAGTGTCCTTGTGACAATTCATCAGTTGGAGACCTCAACCATATATTTTTTGAATGTAAGAGAAACTCATAGAACATTTCTGAATTCTTGAACAAACTGATCTCCTTGAATGTATCTCTTCCTATAAATATCTCTCAATGATAAAAACATATATAATGAAATAATTAAATTCTTAGCAAAGTGTGACCTAAAAATATAGAATCATTTTAATTACAAAAATCTGTGGCAAATAGAATACTTCTGATGCCAACTCACTACTAACACACACACATACGTATTCCATTCGATAACAATCGAAGAATGAAGGATGTTGACATTATCATGCAACTTAAACCTGTATTATTGGTTCTGTCATATTCTGTTATTGCTTTTTTGTGAGATCATTGTTGAAATAGTGTTTTTGGAACTCATTTGTGTTATACATATAGTGGCAGTATAATAGACAGAGACTCATAACGGTGCAATCTTGTTGGGTTTGCAAACAATCCATGTGTTCGAACCCGCATATCAGATTCCATTCGTAAGTACCATAGGCATTACAGTGGGTATCAATCTGGTTTTTCTGAACAAAATGAAATGAATACGTGTATTCAAACCTTTATATGTAGAGATAATGAAATAGACCGTGGCTGGATAAAAGCGCAATTGAAAAAATCGCAAAGGAAATAAACGAACAGAAAAAATGTTACATAAGCCCACAAGAAATATCTACACGTGGAAAATTGCACACATGGATTAAATCGCACATGGCAAAAAAACTCTTATGTATAAATGTGCAAATAGAAAAAAAAAACGCAAACTAATACTATAAATTTATTTTTAAGGAAAACCAAATATCCAAAGAATAAGTAGGAAGGAAAGAACTTACTATAACTATAAAAACTACTGTAGATAGATAGATATGTTTAATAATCCTTAGAGATCATTAGCATGTCATAGGATGGGTCAATATAAATATAGATTTAAATACAAATATTCATGAATGAATAAATAATACGATTGGGACATACACAAAATGAGACGATATCTAGACATAAAAACATGAAAACAGTGGTACTTAAAATTACAAAGAGGTGTATAAACAAAAATTACACTTAAGTAAATAATACAAAAACTACAAAGAATAGTTATTTATGTACCAAGGACGAAAAACTGTCTCTTATAGTCGAGCCTGCAAATTGATAGCCGAGGCGCAGCCGAGGATAGCAAGCAGGCGAGACAGTAGACAGTTTTTCGCCGAGGTGCATATTACATTTTTTCGTCGACCTCTACATACCTTTATGAAAGTAAGTACTCGCATGTTTGCTGGCCTCAGCTACGTCCAACTCTTCGAACTGCAGACTCGATCAATTCTTGATTATTATGAACACTAATATTCACACCACGGTCTAAATTCACACGTAAAATCTAGCGGATTTCGTAAATAATTAATTTGACAACAGCAAATGACAGTTATTGTCACAGGCGCCTATGTATTAATTAAAACGTGGATTTACGAAAATGACTCAATCGCCGCTCTCGTACCGTGCCGTATCATAGTGACCACAGCGGACGAAAAGAGTTTGCGGACGAAAAGTGTTTGCGGACGAAAAGTACTTGCCTTCAAAAATAGTCGATTTTTCGTCCGGAAATTAGTACGTAAAATGTAATTTTTTGCAGAGTTCGACGAAAAAGTATATTCAGTGCGACGCTAAATTATGGAACAAATTCATTATTTCTGAATATAAAGATATATCGGAAAAATCCTCGGACAGGTCGATTTTCTTTTCCGATGGGCCAATTTTTGAACCTCACCCAAAATATATAGGGTTATCCGCATTTGAGGAAAAGCGACTTTGTCCATATTTGGTTGGGGATCGTCATTACAAATCCAGTGATACCAAGTTTGATGGGATTATGTCAAACGGCTGCGGAGATATGGCCAAAAAACTTCTCCATATACCCAATGAGTGCAACAGAGACTTTCAACCTTCTGAATCGTGTGGAGTCTCGCAGTCATACTCATTAGACATACGAGGAAGTTTTTTGGCCATATCTCCGCAGCCGTTTGACATAATCCCATCAAACTTGGTATCACTGGATTTGTAATGACGATCCCTAACCAAATATGGAAAAATATACTAGGTGTCCAATTGAAAAATATCACCAAAGTCATTTTTACTCAATTGCGGATAACCCTATATATTTTGGGTGAGGTTCAAAAATTGGCCCATCGGAAAAGAAAATCGACCTGTCCGAGGATTTTTCCGAAAAATCTTTATATTCAGAAATAATGAATTTGTTCCATAATTTAGCGTCGCACTGTATAAAAAGTGACATTAGAAATAAAAACGAGAAACCAAAGTAGAGTCAAGTACGTGTCAGAGCACTGATTCAATAGACAGTGAATTCATCTAGCGAATATAACGGATTTTCTTGGAGACATTTTTTGTCGCACTTTTGAATTTCCTTTCGCATGAAATATTCTTCATTTGTGGCGGAAGCATATTGAAGAAGAGAGATCCAGCGTATGCGGAAGACTTTCTGAAGTGCATTTTATTGGATTTTTGGAAATGTATTTAATTTTTTTTTGTTGTGTAATTGTGATCATCTTTGTTTTTCTTGAATTTATAAAGGTTATGAAAGGTGTGCGTCAGTAATTTGTATAGGTAAATACAAGTGCATGTCATTATTTTATTACGTGCAGAAGTTTCTCTGCATGACTCATTGTAACCGAGATCAAATATCAAGCGGATGAATCGTTTTTGTATTACGGACACTCTAAAAAAGTCAGTGGCACGTCCCCATACTACAATATTTGAGCTTATCGTTGAGTAGATGAGTGCGTACTAAATGTGCTCTGTAGATTAGCTATTGTTCTTAAATGAGATAACTTGTCCTCTGTTCCTTGATACTTTTCTACTGAATCGCCAGTTTTCTATATTTTCTCTCATGGATTCAACGTCTCGTCTGTTACGAGACGTTAAATCCATGAGAGGGCTTCTCGATTGCGCATGCGCCGATGGAGGTGTCAACAGTAAAGGTAAGGACGTATTTTCAACTTACAAGCTAGGTAATCCTCAGATTAGGTATGTGTGTCAAGTGCAAGCGAAAAACTAATTTACGCATATTCGACTCGCAAACTAGGTTAGTTTGCTCAGTTTAGGTTTCTATCGGCACATGCACAACCGAGGAGCCCTCTCAGGGATTACACGTCTCGTCTGCATTTGCCCATTGCAATTGTTTCAATTGCGCTTTTTTCCCAGATTGAAAATAGACACCTCACGAAACATTTACTACTTCATTCGGTCTTTGGATGATGCATTAAAAAAAAAGGTCGCTAAAAAGTCCAAGAAATGTCTATCAAAATTTGGATTTAACATTACGTTTCCAGCTGATGTCACAGAAAAAGTGGCTTGGTTGAAAAAGTTGGGGATGAAATGTTCAGCTGAATGTGTTCCAAAGTCTGCTAGGATTTGATGCGAATATTCATTGTTCACAATATTCATTTATTATAATATTCATTAAGTATGTAGGAACATGTATTTATTGAATATTTAGTACCAGTTTCTTCATTTCCAGTTAAACTCCAGATAACTAACTCATAGTTTAGATGGTGAACGACATTCTTCAAATGACGTTTAAAGGATCACATTGTAAACTATTAGTTATCTGGAGTTTAACCGGAACATGAAAAACTGGCCCTTAAATTACCATATTTTAATCAATACTTTTTTATTCAGTCGACTGTCTCCAGCTTTCCATTCATTGAAAACGAACGTCTTGAAAGTCTTTTTTTTATTTTGCAAACTTTGTGAATCTAATTTTCTAAGGATCGATACTATATCAGTCAATGAAGGATTGCATGAAAGTCAGGTTGTCATACGATTTTTTGTATCTTACGAAGTCCCATCAGATGTATATTCTATGACTTTCGTTGATATCTTCATCATTTTTTCAAATTCAGCATTTTTTCTAGTGATTGAACCCTATTTTTATTAAATGCGTGCGCTCCTGTCGGTTGTGGAAAGGTCACAGTCTATCGCTACCTTCTCTCTTCCCCGCAGCCCGTTCGCCAACAAAATGAGCGACTTCAACACAATCCGTGTTGTAGGTATGGCAATGCTGATTCCATCTGTATTTATACGATATTATACGTCTATGGTACTCACTGCTTGATTTCAGTGATTAAAAACCTGACTGACAGAATAGGTCTTGGACTATCAATTGAAATTGTCATGATGACATAAGAGAAATCAACTTAAAAAAGTAAAATTTTGTTGTTTTAATTTAAGTTCGTGGAAAAAGTACGGTATATACGGCGTTTATAAACTCCTCCAAACACTAGATTATTAAACACTTGCTGATTCAGACACTTATTACCATTCATATTTTTGACCCCTCAATAAGATATTTATATCGGGTGACCCTTCCTAAGAAAAAAATTCTGATGAGTAATATAATGGGGATTAAGTTATGAGGCTTTATAACTCCACTTGGGGTTTATAGAACTGGTAGGTAGTAATGGATAATTCGTAATTATACTGAATATACTAAATTGACCAAGCACACGACAAGGTGGTGTTTATGTGTTATTAACGACTACACGAAGTATCCAGTCTAGCCAGCGTCAGAGAACATATATACCGTATATTTTTCTCCCTCAGCGTTGTCAGTTTGTATTAAAGAAATAGTACAGGAACAATGGTTGAAATATAAACTCATACTTTTTACAGTCGAACTCAAATGAAACCAACCGCTATTGAAAATATTCAAATCAACCTAGTTTGTGATTGCCTTATTTCATAAAACTCAGCTGACCAGGGATTTTCAGTGAAGATATTTCTTCGAAACAGTATATTTTCATTTCTCAAAACGTACTTTTTGTTGTATAAAAGAAAAACGGATCAGCCCCCACATAATAGTAGTTTATTCTTGTAATTTTTCAAAAACTGTTGAATGAGGGTTTCCATAGATTATATTTCGTTGAAACAGTGTAATTGCTCAGAATATAGTCTTTGTGCCACCATAGATGGAATTGGGATCAGACACGGTCAACAAGCAATCATATGAGTCTTCTCTTCGTGAATCCATGGTGGTTCAAGTACTTTCCTGTGTGAGTTGGTAACCCGTAAACTGATGTTTGACACTTGCCATTTGTCTTATGAAGTTCTGCATCTATATCTAACGGGTGATCCACCCCGGGTTTCTTTTCCACTTTCAATTTGGAGTTCACAGATAGACTAAGCTATAGACGTTTTTTCCCCCACAAAATAAAAGACGCAAATGGCCTATACTAATTCAATAAGATAGTTCGTTAATGAAAATCCCAGTTTTAGCACACGCAAAATTGCTTTGAGGAATTGTTTAAACAAGCAATAGAGAAAAAAAATTCAACTTTTTTGGATTTTTGGAAATATCTCAAAGATTATTCAAGGAATCATTTTACAATCAATGAAACTTTTGTAGAAATTTATAAAACCTACAAAATGGATTTTTATAAATTTGGAGCTGGACAAACAATATTGAGGAAACTGATAGAAAATAATATGGGGTTCAACTGTGCGCAATATATTCTCTGTCCGATGTGTAGTTTTTGCACAATCGCGTTATAAACAATTTGAGGGCACATCTTGCAAGATGCGCCAATTTAAGGGAAATTGTCGTATTCAAATTCTGTTAACGGCATCTGGATCAATATCTACAATTTGTATATTCTGGATTTTCACCTGAGAGGTGGAAAATGTGATGTAATTTTTTTTACTATTTCTTGTTTAAAAACTTCCACTAAGCGTTTAGCTGGTGCGAAAACCAGGGTTTTCTTTCACAAACTATCTTACAAAAAGTAGTATAGGCCGTTTGCGTCTTTTATTTTGTGTGATTATACCCTCTTATTTTTATCTACAGCTTGGCCAAAGATGAAATTCAACATTTAATTGAACACCGTCTTCCCACAAGTATCTAGAAGGCTTCTGAGGGTTGCATTGAGGGTGCAGCCGGTTGACAGAAAAATAAATTTTGAGTAAAATAAAAGAGTATTGTGCAGATCTTATTGAAGGGTTTAACTGTGTTGATCACCCCATTTTACATTGAAAGCTTTCGAAGTAAAATGGGGTGATCAACAACCCCATTTTACTTCGAAAGCTTTCAATTATGGAAAATGCCTTGGAAATACAGGAAATAAAAATTATAAATCAGGCAAAAACATACTGAGTTATAGGAAAATCGAAGAAAATTGTACCATAAGGAAGTGTGTTGGATCATCTACTATTCATTGTATATATTAATGATATCGCAGACACGTTCAAACAATGAAGTACTACGGTTGTGAGTTATGCGGATGATTCCAATCTCCTTTTACCAATTAATAGACACCTTCTTTTGGAAAGCTCCGTCCTAAAAAGCATTTCTAGAGCATCCAAATATTTAAGAACTAAATAATAACCTGTTAGTTGTTGTATAATACGTATCGTAAACAGTTTTTGTTATTTTAAGTTACATAAAATAATGTTTTACTCACTGTTCACAGTGCGTAAAGTGATACTTTTCAACACAAGAGCGTAAAAAGATTAACTGTGTCTAAAAGCACCAACCGTGCCTAAAGAACATCAACTACGCTTGAAGTCATTTTTTATACACCAATCATACATTTAGGCATTCTTGCTTCAAATTTTACTCCGACGTCATCATTTGATAATATGAACAAAATTCAAAACTTCGTTGAACTCGACTGAGCCTCATTTAACAAAGTTCACGCTCATACATTAAAGTCCAACTTTACGAACTTGTAACATAAATAACTATAACTCAACTTTAAGTTTTCTACTGTTTGAATTGAAAACCTCAAATATGTCTATTTATATGCAGTCATATGGAAGTTCTAGAACCATTATAGAGTAGGTCGGAGAAAGGGGGCTTTTTAGTCAGTAGGAGTCTGACACTACCGGTAGACACCAAGCGGCCGATGTCCTATGCAGGGTTTACCCCCCCCCCCTCAAAAAAAGCCTTGAGTGAAAAATTCTGCGTAGATCTTAATATTTCTAAAACATACTGCGATGTTATTTCATAATTCCTTACCGTAAAACCGGGTGACTTTGGAACGGCCAGGTGACTTCATGACACAGGGTAGCGGGCGGACCAAATCCTCAACAGATCGCGCATGTTCGAACCGACAGCGACGCCATTGCGCTCATGGCGTTCCAGCTAGCACCCGAACAGGATCAGTAAGTGTTGTGAAAGACGGCGGCCAACTGTGCGTGTCAAAAATATCAAACACAGGTAATTTCAATATTTTACTTTTGCTGTAAACTTTACCTTGCCCCACTAAGACTGTCACCTGTAGCCAGGATTTGAGTTAGGGTTGTGTTCTTTGTAGTTTTGGCTATCTGCTGATGAATTAACATTTTAATAATTCTACTCAACAAGCATGTGACGCCATATTTAATAAAATTTCAACAAATTGCGTGGTGAAATTGTGACGCAATTTATGTAGAACTAACACAAAATGGGATGAGATTGTGACATTATGTTTTCTTTCTTAGCCATGCCACGAAATTACCAGAGGCAGCTAGGGTCACGCCAATACAAAAATTATACGGAAGCGAGATTGCAGGAGGCCCTGTGTAGTATAAGAGCGAAGACAATGAGCATACGTGATGCTGCGGAGAGGTAAGAATGTCTTCAGTAGGTAAAAAAAGCAATGATTCAACTTATCTCCTTTTTTCAGATATGGAATTTCCCGGAGCACGCTCTTTTCAAAACTCCATGGCAAACACAATCGTCCTCCTGGTGGTCAAACTGTGCTGACCATGGAAGAGGAGCAATCCCTTATATCACACGTGATTGCTGTATCCGTTTTTGGTTATTCCGTGATGGCCCATGATCTGAGATGTATAGTCAAGGCATATCTAGATAAAAGGGGGAAAAAGGTGAAGTGTTTCAAAGTCAATTTTACTGGAAAGGAATGGGTTACTTCGTTTCTGAGCAGACACAAGGACGTGTTAGTTAATCGAATTGCCCGCAATATCAGTGTTTCAAGAGTGGCAGTCAACCATGAAGTTATAAACAACTTCTTCAATAATCTCGAAAGGGAGCTAGAGAATGTTCCGCCTAGCAACATATGGAACTATGATGAGACGAAACTTGGAGATGACCCAGGTTCAACAAAGGTTCTAATACGACGAGGTACAAAGTATCCAGAGCAAATTCGTAACGCCACAAAGGCATGTACATCTCTAATGATATGTGGAAATGCAGCTGGCGAATTAGCACCTGTATACGTCGATACAATAGAACCAAGTCTGGATGGTTTGATTACCAATGTTTTGAAGACTGGTTTGTCAATACAATGTTGCCCATACTTCGAAGACAGGATGGTAAAAAAATACTGATTGGCGACAATTTAAGTTCACATTTGAATGTCGAGGTCATTCGTCAGTGCGAACACTATAATGTATCTTTCATAGCGTTGCCCCCAAATGCTACCCAAGTGCAACCTTTAGACGTGGCTTTCTTTCGGCCAATGAAAGGTAAATGGAGGGAAATCCTGCATGAGTGGAAGGACACTAATTTTGGTAGTAGATGTGGGACCATACCTAAAGATATTTTCCCCAGACTGTTGAAGAAGTTGATGGGCTCCATAAATGATAGGGCAATTGACATTCTTCCGCAGGGGTTCAGAAAATGCGGCATATGCCCGTTAAACCGAGCAGAAGTGCTAAGTCGGATGCCCGAGGAAATAATGAACCACCAAGGCACTGCCATAAAAGAAGCATTGGGCGCTAGTTTTCTAGAACAAATACAAAAAAAACGTGAAAGTAAAACTGCCCTGCGGCAATGCCAGAGGCGCAAAAAAGTTAATGTGCCTCCTGGACGAAGTATCAGTGCTGCAGACGTTGTCGCTGGTGCGGCTTCCAAGAACAAAAAAAAACAGATCGCAAACGCAAGAATGATCCGTCAACATCAAGGCAATCTGAAATTAAAGCGAAGAAGAAGAAGCGTTTACAGATGAAAAGGCGTGACAGTGACTCTGAAACAAGTGAAGACTCGGTTGCTGTTTCTTATAGGGAAAGTGACATATCGGCCATGAGTGAGATTGAAGACGTTGATGATGATAATGATACCGCTGTTGCAAAGGAAGATCAAAATCCAAAGATTGAGCACTATATGATCATACAGTATGAGGGATCCTTATTTCCGGGTGTCGTCACCGAAGTCTATAATGACGGGGTGTCTGTCAGTGCCATGGAAAAATGTGGAGCACA
This sequence comes from Chrysolina oricalcia, assembly GCA_944452925.2. Lineage (NCBI taxonomy): Eukaryota > Metazoa > Arthropoda > Insecta > Coleoptera > Chrysomelidae > Chrysolina > Chrysolina oricalcia. Next base: position 34,042,737 of record OX101825.2, on the reverse strand, counting down.
ATGGAAGTGGCCTGACAGAAAAGACGAGCTGAAGTATGAATTTTCGGACATTATACAGCCGAAAATAAATACTCCAGTCCAGATTTCACGACGGGAGATTTTTCATGTTCCTGAGATGGACGAATACCTATAAAAAACCAAGTTTAATATAAAGTTTTTTTTTAGTTAAGTAGGTACCTACCTACCTTAATTTAGTTTATTTTTTGTCACCTTCTGTTTCAGTTTATTTTTTTAGTTACCTTAGTTAGGTTTTATATTTTTGTACTTTTATATGACTTATTAGACAAATAAACCATTTAAAATCAATGAAAAAATTTTTTTGGGGGTACTTTGTGACACATCTGTTACATGTGCTCACGACTAGAGGGGTCAATTTAAGACAAACCTAACAAAACTAGTCCCATTTGTACCGAATTTTTGTCATATTTTCGGTCCGCTAAACGCCTACTTTGGACTTGCATGCGAATTTCAAGTTGTCACAAAGTCCCCCCATTGATGGGAGTGAGATTATGACAATTATTTTTGTAAACCACGGCTCTGCATCTAATTTTTTTTTTAATTCTCATTGTATTTTAGAAGCCAAATGATGTAAGTTTATCATTGATCCACTAGAAATTAATTATTTCTTTTTAGATTCAGAAAAATCAACCGAAACCGCAAAATTTGTCACAAAATCATCCCGTTTTACGGTATTAGTACTAATACCAAAGCGTTATCCCATAATTTTTGTACGCAATGATCTGAAATTGTTTGTAGAGAGTTATCAAAATATTTCAAACATTTTTTCCTCGATATTTTCCCGAACGATTTGAAAGAACTCGAAAACAATGCACTGTGACCATTGTGTCACGAAATGGAAATCCAGATTGCATGGAACTTCTCTATCTCAATATTCATCTGATCTTATACGTACAACTCAATACTGTTAACGTGAGCAGTGCTATGAAATCCTAGGAATTTGTTGAATAATTCATGCTGGAAGAGGTCAACTTGGGACTTCATTGATGCTGAATACACCGAATAATTTACTGTGTAAATGACTAGTTGAATACCGAAGTGACTGTTGGGTATTGAGGAATTCAAACCATTAGGTTTATATTATGTACTTTATAGAATTATGGGATAAGATGGGAAAATCGACATCATTTCCATGTTGGTGTAACTCCTTCTCAGAATCGGATCTAGCTTTCCGAAAACTGGTATCTTCACCTTTCTCCACTTTTATAAAAGTTTTAATTTCACTACAATCCAATAACCTCAGATATTTGATGAAAAAAAAGGAAGGATTCAAGAAAACTATTTCAAAAAAAATTAAAAATTTCACTACAAGATTACCTACTATGGAGGTGTTATGAAGTAATAAAATAGAGACCATTACAAATGAAGTATATTAAATATGCTGACTATTCTTATACTACTTGATACCTATTCTTTGTACAAATGTAAATATACAGAATGATACAACTTTAACCACTATAACATCTCCCTTGCAAAGCACTGATTTGGAATCTAAAGTAATATTCAAAGAAAATGCCAAAACCCAATTCACTAACAACAATAATTCTGAAGGTGAGTTGGTTTAGTGACCCTCCTTCCTACTCGGGTAAAATACGTGTCTCTACCATCTGTAGTATCTATTAGTCCAAGAGGTTGCGTTCAAATCACCGGCTGATCGCATTATATAATGTAGTTCCGAACGTGTATTATATGGAAACCGGTGACTGCCAACTCGAACACCTTGCGTACGTTAATTTTAAAAAAAATATCACTTTTTCGTAGGTCAAAATCCTACCGATTGCGTTGTGCGTCCAAATTCGTTTATACATAGAAAAACATTCTAAAATATTATTTTTGGTTACTACCACTCAAAATCGGTTGTTTAGCCGTGACTGTCAATCAAAAACGGGCTAATGAAAATTTTGAAAGTCCGACTCATCGCAAAGCGAATGAAAATCGGATATGACGTCATTGAACACATACAAAGACCATTGCTGGGTGACTGCCACCTCAAGGCCGTTGCTTTCTAGTGACTGCCGGCCCTCAAAGTTTGCTCTGCATCACCCGGCGCACTTGAAGACTGCCAAAATATCAGTATTCTTTTGTATGGCATTTCGGCAGAGATATTGATATACTTTGAATGGTATGAAGTATACATATAGTATATCATAAACCAGGTGTAAAATCGAATGTTCATAATAAAAAAATCATAATATTATATATCAATATTTTTTATAATTTTTTATTATTAAAAAGTAATTAGTTTTTTTTTAAATTAACGATTGCAAGGTGCCCGAGCTGGCAGTCACTGGTTTTCATATAATACACGTTCGAGACTACATTATAAAAATTTTCCATTCACTATGCGATCAGCTGGTGATTTGGGCGCTATCTCTTGGACTATATAGAAACATTTGCATTATCTCTTAAAATATCTCTTCCATCCCTCTCTTTCTCAGCCCAGCCATGAACTTCCATAGCATTAGCCTCACTCACAGGAAAATCAATGGGCCAAGTATGGAACCTTGGGGGACTCCTAGGTCAATATCATAAAAACTTGATCGCTCATTTGCAACTTTAACATATATTTGTCTGTTTTCAAGATAGGACATTAGCCAGGATAAGAAATTATCTCTAAAGCCCAGATTGTATAATTTTTCTTTCATAATGTAAAGATTCAAGGTGTCGAATGCTTTCGATAGATCGAAGAAGAGTGCTCCAACATACCTTTTCTTCTCGATATTTGTATAAACATACTCAAAAAAGTCACAGGAAGCACTCTCCGTAGATCTACCCGGACAGAATCCATTCTGGTGTTTTGTGATCATATCATATTTCGATAGAAATAATAGAATTTTATTGTAAACAATTTTTTCTATTACTTTGCTCATTACTGGTGGTACAGTAATGGGTCTATAGTTCTGGATATCAGTGGAGTCTTTGCCTTTGTATAGAAAATTATAACGAGGTTATATGTAATAAAATATATTTAACGTGGATCGAAGATTTAATTAAAAACAAAGCTTAACTACAACAGGTGAAAAGAATAATATTTTGTGTACTGTCTTTTGCGATGGCAGTTGGGCGTCTGACCTTCAACACTCAACTCCTTCGACTGACTTCCAACGGCTCTCGTTGTTCACCGATAACCCAGTAAACTATATTTAGATCGTTTTATCCAACGGCTGTTTCTCGCAATAGGCGGTTACGTTGCAATTATTTAGGTGTTTCACTTGTTACAGACTCCCCCTCTGGATCGTCTTAACGTCCTCATAGACAGTCCAGCATCCTCGGAATCCTTCTTGGGCCTTCCTCTCTTCTTTATCGGGACTACGGGACTTCCAGATACTTTCCCAGGATTTCTATATTCACTTAGGTCGCTAACATGGTACTTTCCAATGGGGACAAAACCATCAGTATTTGCAATCTCGTAAGATGTCTCGCTTTTCTTACTGAAAATTTTGTAGGGTCCATCCCTCTTCGAAACGAATTTAGAAGTAATGCCTTTCGCAGCTTTACTCAGGACGTGGGTCGTGACTAATACAAGGTCACCCACTTCGAAGGTTGGTTCAGGATTTCTTTTCTTTCCGCATACAATTTATCATGTTCTTGGGCTTTCTCCACATTCTCTCTAACTTCCTTCATGGTTTCTGACATCTTCTGGAGACATGAAGTAATTTCTGCTACGAAGTTTGCCTCCGTAGAGATGGCTCTCAAGTCATGTTGCACATCATTCACTGTGCGCATTTCTCTGGCAAACATTAGGAAAACAGGGGTATAACCAGTTCCCTGATTTAAATTAGTGTTCATGGCGTATCGAATTGACGGTAATTTATCAACCCAATTCTGGTGATCGTTTCCAACTAGGATGGATAACCGTGTTTTCATATCACGATTTTTCGTCTCGCAAGGATTCACTTCTGATCTATACACAGGTTTCAAAATTTGGTTGAAACCTAAACACAAAGACGTACATTGCATGACAGCCCCTATGAACTGAGGACCGTTATCAGAGATGACCCTCCTAGGGCATCCATATCGCAGTATGACGTCATCGATCATTCATTTTCTATATTATATATTATCAAATTCATAATGGAAAGCATAATTTTTACTTAAGTTAAAGTTATAATTTTTTTTCAAAAATTGTCAGTTCCTTATCAACATTCGCCCGGTATTAGTCAATCTCACTCCTTGGACTATTAATTATTTTCTACATCAACAAAAACTGCAGGTTCTCAAATGTTATTATTCATTAAAACAATGACATGATCATGTTTTCGCAAAACACAGAAATCTTTGGCATAGTATTATTTCGATAGAAAATTATTATTTCTTTGAACTTGACTTTTCAAATTATCCTTAGGAATATATGGTTTCAACAAAGAAGGATTCGTAGGGATGTAACCTTTCAACCTCCCACTTATTAGTAATTGATGTGGAGAAGGCAAGTCCGTACCAACTGGAGTATTTCTATATTCTGATAGTGCTAAATATGTGTGATTTTTATCAGGTGTGCTTTCTTTATCAGGATTTTATTGTCTTAACATGCCTTTAAATCCATTCGATTAAGGATAGTTGGGACTTGAAATTTTATGTGCTGTGCCCCATTTTTCCATAAATATCTGAAATTCAATACTTCTTAACTGAGGTCCTCCATCACTACAAAATTCATCCGGTTTACCGTGTCTAGAAAATATATATTTAGTTTCAGAATTACACCTTTACTAGTGGTATTATTTAAAACACAAATTTCAGAAAACTTGGAATACGAATGAATCAACGACTAAAAGATATGTTTGGTCATGAAGATAGAATGAATCTGCAGCAACAATTTCCTAGGGCCTATCGCAAAATCTTTCAATTTCAAAGCCTCTTTCTGTTTTTTTCTCTGAAATGGCATACAAGTCCCACAATTGGTTACTATATCTTCAATTTCTTTATCCATGAACGGCCAAAGTATCATTTTCCTTTCCTTTGGTTTTCTCAATACCCATGTGAGTGAAATGCAGTATCGTTAGCATTTCTGCTCTTAAAATTTTTGGAATGACTATCATAGTCATTCCAAAATTTTTTAATTTGTAAATGTCATTATTAACTTCTCTCAACTGATCGCTGTAATTCCAAACAGGCCTAAATATTTCTTCAACTTTCCTTTTATCATTCGGCCAACCATCTTTCACATATTTCAATAAAGCCTGTTATTCCAGATCATATTTCGTTTCATTTCCTATCTGATCAAATCTTGCTTTACTAATAACATTATCTGAATTAATCAAATTTAAGTGAGCACTCAACACCGATTCATCAACATCATAAGTTTTATCATCAAAACTGGCTCTGGATAAAGCATCAGCAAAATACTTGTACCCCTGGTTTATATGTAACTTCAAAACTATAACACTTTAGATTGATTCATAGTCTTCTAATCTCAGTGGACATTTGTTGAGTGTTTTTTTAAATATAATCTATATCGGTTTACGGTCAGTCTCCACAATAAAATGTTTGCCATAAATATATTGATGGAAACGCTGACAAACAAATGTGATCGCCAACATTTCCTTTTCAATTTTAGTGAGGTGGCTAGAGCTGAATTTTAAGATTACCGTTACCTGTCGGATAAAAGCACCATATATGGTATGAAGGTACCTTAGGGTATACTTACTAATTTTTGCCTAGGTGCCCCCTGAAATTTAGAAAAAAATTTGAAAAATTATGTGTTTTTTGAATTTTTTGTATATTTCGCAACCCACGAAGACATTGCATTGGACCATGAGAGCCCCCAACCCAAATATGCGTCAACGTTGTCCAAGTACCGAAACATACAATTCAATTGTTCTCGCTTGCTATGCCATGGTACACGGGTTTTCACCGCGCCGTCACCGACCTCGTGCATGGCATCGCACGTTAAAAGGTAAGGGCAGCATCTTCCCTAGCTCGCACAATTCTCTCGAAAACTTCTGAGGGTTGCTCGTAAGGGGGCAGCCGGTTGATTATGAAAATTCCCAAAGGTTAGATATTGTTTGGGACACCTACATTCCAGACAGTTTAAAGGAGTCTACCCGGGAAAAAAAGGTAAATGGATTAGAAGGAAAGTGTCTGGCAACACCAAACTGCCACGAAATTGGATGAACTTTCTCCGTGACTCAATAAACAAGTCAGAATTATTCAACTTTTTGACTTTCAAGATTGTAGAGTTCAAATGGCCACCAGGCAAAGATAAATATGTCACATCAGGGAAAGCAGTTGCACACATTGGTTCAAATATACCAATGGAAAACTGCAACCATGAAGAGGCAGATTCAAGGATTGTGATTCATGTACTCCATTCACTACAGCTAGGAGCAACGAGTATTCTTGTGCGTACTGTAGACACAGATGTGATTGTCATTCTTACTGGCACTTTCTATAAACTAATAGTTGCTCAACCTTTGGCCGATATATGGGTGGCCTTAGGCATGGGCAAGCATTACAGGTTTTTCCACATCAACACGATATGTATTAGCCTTGGGGAGTCAAAATCACGAGCACTACCTGTGTTTCACTCATTATCTGGTTGTGACACAACCTTCGCCTTCAAAGGTAAGAGTAAGAAGTCTATTTGGGAAGCATGGCAAGCATTTCAAGACGTCACTGATATATTTGTGTATTTAGCTACTCATCTATTCCAACTGCTGAAAGCTCACTCCGAACACTTTGAGAAGCTGGAGCGACTGACTGCTGTTCTGTATGATAAAACCACTCCTTTCAGCAGTATCAACCAGATAAGAAAGGAGCTCTTCTGTCAGAAGAATCGAGCAATGGACAAACTTCCACCAACTGAGGATGCTCGTCTACAACATATGCGTAGGGCAGTTTATCAAGCTGGTATTTGGACGACTAGCACACATACACAGCAAGTGATTCCTTCGCCGCACGATTTTGCTTGAGATAAGGTTTTAGAGTCACAGTTTGGATGACAATTCCAGTGGTTTTTCGGTCATGCCGGGAATTGATTAAATGTTCCTGCAAAGGAGACTGCAGCAACTGCAAATGTGGGAAAGCCAATCTGTACTGCTCACCACTATGCAAATGTAATTTTCCATGACTGTTGCATACTGAATTCCATGGAATGAATAGCTATAACTTTTTTTTTATCTCTTATTACCGTTACATTTATACTTATAAACTACTGTAATCAATGATAGGGATGTATTTTATTATATATTATTTAATATGTAGACTACCCTAAGTTGAGTTTGTATTATACTTCGCTGGCTTGACGCTGTAATACAAAATTTATATTAAGCTAGCTTGTGTTAAACGTGATATTTTGACATATTTATCGGCCATTTTGGATTTTAGAGCTGTAGATAAAATTGTTTAGAAATTCCAGAGGGCTCCTATGCTAACATTCATTAGTATACCCTAAGGTACCTTCATACCAAATTTGGTGCTTTTATCTTCCAGGTAACGGTAATTTCGTTAAGCCACCTCACTATTTGTGCATAACTCTTTTGCGTATCAGTGAGAGATTTTGACGCATAAGCAACTGGAGCATTATTTTGAAAAATAACAGCCCCCATTTCATAATCCGAACTATCAACAGATAGAACGAGTGGACGCTTTTCATCATAATGTCTTTCAATTTATTGAATTAATCAGCATGAGTGTTATTCCAAACCCAAATAGTACGTTTCTTCATCAACTCTCTCAATTTTGAAGTTAATTTACTCAAATTAGGTATGAATTTAGAAACATAAGTTATGATTCCTCTTTGGAATTTTTTGGTACTTGAATCTGTTTGATGGCTACGTCTAGGTCGGTCCCCAAGGACGGCATACGGACCAGAAGTTACGCTTACCGCCATTTCTCTCAGATTATTTACGACGATATGCCATTTGGTTGAACCCTTCATTTTGACCCATCAATCAACGTTATAACATTTGCATACAATTTGGGTGGGCGAATTTAGCCGTATTCGAAGGAAAGGTGACGTCATTGACGTCAGTGAGGGGGGCGACCGGGTACCGATGCAACAAACCACTTTTTTCCCGATAATCCAACCTAATCTTCGTGTCCCTTGAAGAGCATACCTTCGTAGATAATCGACCCCCCTAGTATCATGGGCCAACGGTCTAATTATATCATCGATATATATTTGTGTGAAAACCATGTGGAAAATTTCGGGTACTACTGACACTCAGAAAGAAAATCTACTTATCAGAAAAAGTGGCAAATGTTATCATTTTTGAAGCATTTTCTGTGAGTTCTATATGCCAGAACCCTTTAAAGCATCTAATGTCGAAAAATAACCAATACCCGCCATATCATGGGTAATATCCTCAAATGTCGGTAGCTCATAGTGTTCCATCAACAAATTATCATTTTTAATACTTGTGGGTCCCAACAAATCCTAATTTCCCTATTTGGTTTTCGCACAACAGTAATGGGATTTACAAATTCGGTTTGTTCTGTGACCCTCTGTATGATACCATCTCTATATCTCTAACTTGTTTTTGTTCATTGTTTTGCGTTTAAAATGAAAACTAATAGAAAGCAATCTGATGGTTGATCCAATGAGAAAAAATATAAAAAATTGAAATACGAACAAAATGGGATATTTTACGACCCGATCGGATTATTAGTAACGGAGGAAACCAAAAAATTTTGCGATTTTTAAAAAAATTGCTAGCTCCGCCATTTTTCATGGGTTTTCCCTTCTCATGAAAGTATTGAATTATGTGTACTTTATATGTGCACAAAACAGGCGCTGCCGAATCATTACTTTTGGCACAATTGCAATTTGATTTTTTTTGCACCATTTTGCAGATTGCCTGGATGCTCTAGTGATAGTCCGATTTCAATTTCTCAAACAGATTTTGAAAATAGAAATATGGTACCACAAAACGAATTTTCTCATTTTGCTTTACAATGCAGCGAAATGGGTGAAAAACGCTTGCAAACATGACTGAAAATGGAGGAGCAATCGTGAGAGGTCGAGTATAAGGAGAGACCGGGAGATGCATATCTTCACGTAACCCGTTCAGAATTCCCCTCATCTCCCGGACTCTCCTACCACTCGGCAGCTGACGCGGGCTCGGCCGTTCTCAATCATGTTGCATGCATTTTTCACCCATTTCGCACCATTGCAGCGCAAACTGAGAATATACGTTTTGTAGTAATATACTTCTACCTTCATAATCTGTTTGAAAAATTGAAATTGGACTATGACCAGAGCATCTAGGCAAGATTGTGCAGAAAAAAATTCAAACTGCAATTGTGCCAAAACTAATTATCTGACTGCGCCTGTTTTGTGCACATATAAAGTACACATGATTCGGTAGTTTCATGAGGAAGGCCAATCCTACTTCTTGAAAATTTTCCGGTTTATCGGTTTTTCTCCGTTGCTAATGATCCGATCCGATAAATATTTGTTTTTATTTGTCTATATCAAAACTTAAGTAGCAACCCTCGTATGTGAGCAGATAGTGTGAATTTAAAGAGGCCATTTTGTATTTTTCGCGATTTTCTGCCCCCCCCCATATCAACATTTTACGAGTTGATTTTTTTTCATTTCAATTGGGGCTGAAAGTATATTTTTCTATCAAATGATGTAGGATTAGTAAACGAATATTTTTTCATGTATTTCTAGCCGTTTTCGATTGATTGAATTTTGAAATGTTGCTAATTTTCACAATAATAATATAACAAATATATGAACACTTGATTGAATCAAACAGAAACAATACACATTTGAAATACCCATAAAAAAATGCAAATTCGAGAAACAAAAACATAAAAAAATAACTTGATTACTTGCATTTCGGACGTTCATCGTCTTAATGGTTGAAAGATTTCTGTTTCAAATTTTCTCACTACGTTTCGACTACTTGATTCCCCAATCGTCTTCTGGTAAATATTGACAAATTCAGATTCTGTGATGTTTTATAGGTCTTTAATTACGGTGGTTTCGCGCTTTTTCTTCCAGAACGTCCCATGAGCGGTCTCCATACTTTTTTAATTTCTACGCTCGGTTGTCTGAAGGCACTATTTGCTTCGAAATAGGCGGTTTCTATAAATTTTTGTTCAAACCAATGTTCCTCTCTATGAAGAATACTAGCCTCTTTCCAAAGAATTCGGTGGTACTTTGTCCAGGACTGATCAGCAATTCTCGAGTCCTCTTTTTGGTTTCGGCCATTCTTACCGATAATTGCCTCTCGCTTTCTCCAATATAGGAATCTCAACATTCACATGGGACTTTTTAAATACAGTTTTTACTGGATTCTGTTGTTTTCTGGTTTCGTCTTGGTGAGGAAACTTCGTAAGGTACTGTCAGATTTGAATCAACTTTTGATATTGTATTTGTTCCCAATCCTTCTGATCTCCTCGGAGATATCCCTCATGTAGGGAGGGATAAGAAAGGGGTTTTGTGGTCGTTCTTCGATCGTCTTGGTCCATTCGAGTTGTTTCTGTACTTCTCCAATGTGTTTTTCGGATGATCCATTTCTGCGTAAGTCTTTTTTGGTGTAGTTTATTTCCGCCACCAGTGACTTCTGCTTGTTGCGAATACACATCGCTCTCTCCACCAACGTTCTCACAAATCCTCCCTTTGTGGAATTTGGGTGATTGAAGCCGTAGTTGAGATACGTGTGTGTCTTTTTCCTGTTACCAGAGGTGATGATACCATCAGTGTCTGTTTTTTCTTACAAAGTCCCATGTGAATGTGGAGATTTCTATATCGGAGAAACCAAGAGGCCATTATCAGTAAGAATAGCCGAACACAAAAAGAAGACTCAACGAGGGGAAACATCAAAATCGGGAATTGCTGATCACGCCTGGACAAAGCTACACCGAAATTTTTGGAACGATGCTAGTATTCTTCATAGAGAGGAACATTGGTTTAAACGGAAATTTATAGAAACCGCCTTTATCGAAGCAAATAGTACTTTCAGTCAACCAAGCGTAGAAATCGAAAACGTATGGAGATCGCTAATAGACCGTTTTGTAGAAAAAAGCGCGCGCGCCACAAGACCGCGCGTAATTACGCTGTAATTCATGACCTATAGAACATCACGTAGAATCTGAATTTGTCCTTATTTACCAGAAGACGATGGACGTTACTACATCGCCTACAACCTTCAAACAAATGAAAAAATAAAATGAACAAACTATACAAATTGTTCCAAAACTAAATTAGGAACACCCCGCATAATATTGCTCCATCCTATCAATTTGAACGAAACAGTAAATCGTGCAGAACACTCTCCAGTCAAGCCATGAAATTTGACAATTTAATCCGTCAAAATAATCAAAAAATCCCTACTCCGACTGCGGATCGAACTTGGGACCATTGGTCACGAACTTGACACTTCTGCTGCGCCATGCCAGGGCTATAAAATAGACCGATAACAAACAGAAAAATACGCTGCGCACTAAAAAAGAGTGAAAATGAAGTGATAAAACAGCGCAGTTTCATTTTGACCGCAATTCAAACATTCGCCCGAATTTAATCAAATAAATTTCGGAATGTGCCCCGTTTTTTGTACCTGTAGACTGTTGATTAGCATGTCGCAAACCACATAAATACCAAAACTTGCATCAGATTTGCCATCACGTTTTGTTGGCATCCGACATTTAATTAGACGAAACTGTATCAAGTATCAAGCAAGCCTTTGAGTGTGGTGCATGGGGCTTCTACCAGTAATACTATTCCCGCATGTCGCTACAATTAAATTACTGGGAGCTTTGTTTTCAATATACCGATATATTCCACATGAATTTGATGTGGAATATAATTAACCTCAAACCTAAAATTGCCCATACGGGAGCGTATGCCGAGACTAATTGAATTCATAACGAACGCCAAAGCGCTAATAGAGGGGAGGAAATGTTAACTTTATATTCCAGATCGGTGAACGGGAATATTATTTTGTTTTGGGAAGTGTTGATGAATTCTGACTGGAGCACGTAAAGTACAGAGGAGTTTTTGAGAAAATTTTAGTTGATTGTTGATGTTACGTAAGCAAACCCTTACAAAACAAACAGCTCTATAAGAGTAGACCAAATAATATCGAAATAAGTACTGAATAGGTTTACATTAGAATCCAGAACGTTACTTACTTTTTTTCTAAATTCAGTTTCCTAAAAGGCCAAGCATTTTTACCCTCAGTATGAATGTTTGAATGTATTGATTTATGTTGGTTTTATTGAAAATATGAACAGGATGTTCATAAAGACAGTAAAGTTGTGGAATCATCTGCAACTGAAAGACAAACTTTAGTTGCTATTTTCCATCTCTTTGAAGGAATTCATGTTGTAAAGAGAAACATTCTCAATTGAAAATTGAACCAAAACATGGCTCCTTTGAAAATGAAAAAAACCTCCGATAAATTGAAGTTACTTTTTGTAAATGTATTGGAGGCCTAGCGAAAGAGATGCAATTCATCCAATCAATGAAATCAGCGATTTTCTGTGAGTGATACTTCTGAATAACATTCTCCCCTACCTCATTTAAAGATATTAATCTCCAATGGAAACTGGACATTAGAAATGATCAACTATCTGAATGAAAATGCAAATTTTCACTTTCAGATTGTTTATTTCTAGTTAGGATCTATTCACAATATCTATCAGATATAGTTCAATGTTCTGCGTGGCTTTTGCCGGGGAAGTAGTTGTTTTCTGTTAGATATTACAAAAAATATCTCCTTTCTATTTCAACTATCTAATTGAAAATGCAAATTTTCACTTTCATATTTTTTTTCTCAAGTTTTATAGGGCCTTTTCACAATATCTATCAGATGTAGTTCAATGTCCAGCGTAGCTTTTGCCGGGGAAGTAACTGTTTTCTATTAGATATTACATTAAAGTAACTTCAATTTATCGTAGTTTTTTCTTTTTCCAAAGGAGTCATGTTTTGGTTCAATCTTCAATTTCAATGGACCATATTCGATTAGAAATAAATTGGTGGCACGTTCAATTTCAGGCAACTGGGCGCAAGGACAACTGGGCGCAGGTACAACTGGGCGCAAGGACTACCGGGCGCAGGGACGACTGGGAGCCAAAAACACAGAATTAATAATAATTCTTTTATTACTCTCATCTACTAATCAAAGGATAGGAATTTTTATTTAATTTCCAAGCTCCCAACTTGCGAGCTAGGTTAGTTCGGTCAGGTTAGATCAGACTAATAGAATACTACACTCAAAATGAATTTATGATAATAATTATGATTAGTAGATATTTTATTAAATTGAATTAAATTATTTGCAAATTTTCCTATTTATATACTCGACCTTAATAATGAGGTCATGAAATTAAGAATGAGGAACAGGTATGATTCCTTATTGTTGTTCTTTTGACTGTGTTTTATTTATAGGAATACTCGACCCTTAATGATGAGGTCGAGAAATTAAGAATTAGGAAGAGGTATAATTCTTTATTGTTGTTCTTCTGACTGTGTCTTATATACAGGGTGGCCCATCGAAAACTTGACATCGGGGTTTTGGGTGATAATATCGCAGATGTGGAAAAACCCTCGGACAGGTCGATTTTAGTTTCGAGGGGGACAGTTTGTTCTCCTACATGCACCACCGTCACGGCAACACTCGAGGTGTGGGGTGAACAACCCCTAAAATTTGAATAGGGAATAATGGTGGAGTGGCACATCTTTTGAAAGCCCGTTAAGTTCTCTATCCAACGGCGTCCAGATTTTGAAGTTGGGATGAACCGTTTGGGAAAAAATAAATTCAGGAATAAACCTGTACGAAAGTTAAGAGCTTACTTGTACGTCTCTGGAAAACTCATTTGCCAGTTTTTGCAATCTATCATTTATTTGCTACGATACTGTGAATGTTTTTGCTCAGTTTTTTTCGCGGTACCCATGAAATTTTTTTAATAAAATAGTACAAACAGATAGAGCATGCAGTTTCTGTTTTTCACGTGTGTACTACAAGTGAGTTTCATTCGTGTGTGGTATCGTACGTCGAAATTAAAACGAAACAATGGTTTATACAGTGGCAGAGAGGGTTGCGTTGATTGAACTGTATTATGAAAACAATAGATGTGCGAAAAGGGCTGCGGAACGGTTCAATCAACAATATGGCAGGACTGTGTCGCGGCAGTATGTGTCTGAATTAGTATCAAAATTCCGAGAAACGGGATCGGTAGCAAATAAAAAACGGCAAATCGAACCGCCAGTAAGAAATGAGGCGACAACAGTGGCAATTTTGGGCCATGTTGAGGTTGACCATACGTTGAGTACAAGACAGCTAGCAACTGTTTCCGGTATCTCAAGAACTAGCATTCAGCGTATTTTAAAACTACATAAATTCCATCCTTACAAAATTAAATTAACACACGAACTGAATGAAAATGATTTTGATCGGCGTTTACAATTCTGTGAGGTACTAAGTGAGCAGGCGATTGCAAATCCTCAGTGTCTGTTCAACATTTGTTTTAGTGATGAATGTTCTTTTTTTTAAATGGTATAGTTAATCGCCATAATTGTCGATATTGGGCTGATTCGAATCCCCATATATTTCATGAGGTACATACGCAATATCCTCAAAAATTAAACGTATGGGCTGGTATTTTTGGGGATCGTATCGTGGGCCCCTTCTTCTTAGAAGGCAATCTAACAGGGGAAATGTATCTGGAACTGCTTGAAGACACAATTGAACCAATGTTAACTAACATTATTGAAAATGACCATCATTATCAGGAAGATCAGTTGATATTTCAACAAGATGGTGCTCCTCCGCATTATGCTATGCCTGTTCGGCGATATTTAGATCACCACTTCCCTGGTCATTGGATTGGTAGGCGAGGTTCTATTGAATGGCCCCCACGATCACCAGACCTGTCTCCCTTAGATTTCCTTCTGTGGGGTCATTTGAAAAGCAGAATTTATGCTACACCACCAGCTTCACTAGCAGATTTACGGCAACGAATCACATTAGAATGTCGCCAAATCACCCCAGACATGCTCCAAAATGTACGAGAACGTTTTCAACAAAATCTGTATCATTGCATGGAAGTTGGAGGTGCACATTTCGAGCATTTGTTACGATGAGACTAATGTAAGTGAATTTTACTCTTAACTTAATTATGGCTCATTTTCGTTAGAAAAACTGCCGACCGTTTTGTTTCGAGAATTCCACGGGCTTTCCAACGATGTGCCACTCTACTCCTATTCTCTATTCAAATTTCAAGGGTTGTTCACCCCACTGCTCGAGGGTTGACCTGACGGTGCTGCCTGTAGGAGGGCACAATGTCCCCCTCGAAACTAAAATCGACCTGTCCGAGCGTTTTTCCAGATCTACGATATTAGTACCCAAAACCCCCATGTCAAGTTTTCGATGGGCCACCCTGTATAGGAATACTCGACCTTTATGAACTCCGCTGGGGTACTTTGGTCGAGTCATCCTATCCTGTGATTAGTAGATGAGAGTAATAAAAGAATTATTATTAATTTTGTGTTTAATTTTTTTGGCGCGCAGTCGTTCCTGCGCCCGGTAGTCCTTGCGCCCAGTTGTCCCTGCGCCCAGTTGTCCTTGCGCCCAGTTGTCCCTGCGCCCAGTTGGCCGCGCCCAGTTGACTCGCGCCCAATTGGCTGCGCCCAAATGTCCTATAACCGAGCAGCATAACTTTTCTTTTTCATTACTGCTTCAATTTTTACTTCCGCGATAATTTTTCTTTCATCTTCACTGTAGTGTAGAAATATATTTGAAACTATCCAGCCTTAAAAATCCTATATCCCAAGAGATGATGATTCACATTCCCTATTTCAGCATAAATGACGATATGTTCCTCACCGAAAGTTTTTGAGAATGGTTCCAGATTCCGAGTACATGCATGGCCCTTTGGTTAAGCTGTTAAACATTTTCCAGTTTAATTAATGGAAATGTAGTGTATTAACAGCTCATACCTGTTTTCCATCTTTTTAATCGAAGGAGAGAATATTTGTTTAATGGAGCTGTCACACAGTCTTTCAAATTTCGTTGTTTTCAAAATTACCGCCACCATATTTTATGGGGCGCCATCTAATATCTAGAGATTGATTTGAAATAAATTACTCACAAAGGGATGCCAATGCAAGAACATTAAATGTGCCACCACAATGATTCTTATCCGATATAGTCCATTCAGAATGTTTCTCCTCACAGTATTGATTTATATTTTTGGTTGACAGATAAATAATGATTTTGATGTAAGTTGTCAAATATACCTTTTCGAAGTTTTCATCAATTTTGAAGTAGCTGTACGCAACTCAGATATTCCATCACACTGTCTTTGATAGAATAAACCATTTGGAGGCTCCAACGAGATAGCTACTAACTGAAAACTAAGCTGGGTAACGACGACTACACTGTGGCCATGGAGCTGCTGAAGACATCGTTCGATATGCACCGTACTGATCTGGAGCAAGCTTTAAAGCAACCCATTCCTAATATAGCTCAAACTCATGGTACATTCAAATTATTAACAAGATTGAATGATGAATTTGAAGAAGAGTCTAACATAGTGATTCATTCGATGCTTAGCGAAAATAAATCTAAGGACGCTATAGGTAAAGTTATGAAAGACTCGCACCAAGCGATGGTTAGAATCAGTTCTCTCGCTTTCAACGTCGAACAGCTTATTCTGATTCCTCAAACAAACCCAAACTTAACCTACCAAAAATTGATTTTCGAAAGTTTGGAGGCGAAATAAAAGACTGGATGCAATTTTGGAGTTTATTCAGGAGGATACACGATAACGATGACATCGAAAACGATGACAAATTTGAATATTTACTGCAATCTACAATCCCAAGTTCCAAATCATGACAGGTAATTGAGAGTTATCCACCAACAGGTGATAATTATAATAAGGCAATAGATAGTTTAAAGTCCAGATTTGGTAGAGATGACTTACTTATCGAGTATTACGTTCGAGAATTTCTAAAGCTGGTCTTCAATAATCTCACCAATAAAACCAACAATTTAACATCACTGTACGATAAAATGGAATCTTAGTTGAAGGCACTAGAAACTCTTGGTTTCACTACTGACAACTGTGCAGCCATGTTGTACCCCTTATTGGAATCGTGCTTACCCGAAGAAATATTGAGAACATGGCAGAGAAATTCCGAGTTTTTCACAATTAACCCCTTGAAGACACGTTTAAAGAAACTTATAGAATTTTTGAAACGTGAAGTTGGAAACGAAGAAAGGGTATCCTTGGCCACCAATTTTGAAATGAAGAATCGCAAGAAAAAACCAAAACCGAAACCTAGTGTGCTTTTTGCAACTGGATTTTTCAACCAGAACCCAAGATGTAGTTTTTGTCGAGAACAGCACCAAAGCAACAAATGTAAGCAAGCATTGGAGTTGTCACTCAACAAAGAAAGAATAAACTCCTTCAGAATGGATGCTGCTACCGATGCTTACGTCAAGGCGAAAATGTACCATGTTTTCCAAGCTGAAATACGCCAAATGTGGTGGTAAACATGTCCCGATGATGTGTCCAAACGAAGTCTTTGAAAAGCCCAGTTCATCCAAAAGTTTTCCAACACAAAATGCATCTACAAAAAATGAATCTTTAGCAGATACTCAAGTGACTACAGGAATGTCGAATCAGACTAACAACTGTGTATTTTTACAAACCTCAGTTGGTAAAATTGTTCACAATGGTCGGAGTAAAAGAGCAAGAGTCTTACTCGACACTGGCTCTGGAAAATCTTACATTTTGAGGAAAACAGCAGTAAGCATGCAGATGCAAGTTATCAGGACTGAAGAGATGATGCACTCTCTCTTTGGTGGGTACAATACAAATACAGTAAACCTTTACTATTACAAGACCCAGTTGGACAGTTTAGATGGAAAATATTCATATTCATTAGAAGTTTATGACCAAATTTTCATTTGTGGAAATATTTCCAGTATTTATGATGGTTGTTGGTATCAAGAAATCAAAAACCTGGGTATAACTGTATCTGATACGGTAGATGACCCTATAGAACTTTTGTTGAAAGCAGATGCAATTGGCAGACTTTACACTGGGCACAACACGTTTTGAAATGTGGTCTAGTACTAGTCGAAACGAAATTGGGATGGACTTTGATGGTCAAAACGCCAACTGATATCACTATCCCAATAACTAGATGCATGCTTGTTAGTAGCATCCTCGTGAAGGATAAAATAGCATCCGACTTTTGGAACCGCGAGCTTCTTGGTATCAATGACCCAGTCAAAGAATTAGCAAGAGAAGAAACCGAAACGACTGTCAGGAGGGATGATGTATAAAGTGTCTTCCATGGAAAGAAAACCACCCTGTTCTACCCACGAATTTTCACGTTACCAACCAACAATTAGATTCACTTATGAATGAATTAAATGAAGATTGTTATCCTGGAATTTATGATAAAGTACTTTTCTCAGAATCCATCATTAAATCAATGCTTGGAAATAGGAATGAATTTTATAGAACTGATTCCATCAATTTTAATCAGACAATGTAAACATGGAGTGATATCAGACATCCACAAAGCTTTTCTTCAAATTGGTCTTGATCATCAAGACAGAAACTTTCTCAAGTTCTTATGATACACTCCTGAAAATGAATTGAAGATCTTCACACACTCGAGTTGTCTTTGGTCTGACCTGCAGTCAGTTTTTACTTGGAGCAGTCATTCAGCACTACTTTCAAACAGTGTTAGCTGAGACAATAGTATCATAAGATTTGACTATCAAGAAGAAATGGAGACATTCAAAGAAGCTCAAAATGCGATGATGGAAGCGATGATGGATTTGAGATGTTGGGAATTTACGGAAATACAGAATGTCATGGATGTCACGCATTTGACATCTGTCTTAGGATTGAAATGGGACAAATTCACTGATACACTGGGAGTTTCACTAGAAAGTCTCCAGAATACTCCAATTACGAAAAACCTGACCAAAAAAATTATTCTTTCTACTGTGAGTAGAATTTTCGTTGTAATAGGATTCGTTTCCTCAGCTTTGCTTATTACGGAAGTATTGTTACAAACTACGTGTGAATCGAAATTACCTTGGAACTCCAGAGTACCTGATGGTATCAATCAAAAGTTTTTTGATTGACTCCGTTTGAATTCCCAGATGAAAACGTCTAGAGCTAGAAGAGCACTGTAAGCATGAGAGCCTTCATTTGTTTTGCAACGGCAGCAAACATGCATATGCAGCTGTGATTTTTCTAAGGGTGGAATCTTCAAGTACAACAGAGCTTGAGTTTATCCAATCGAAGAATAGAGTGGCATCTAACAAAGACCTTTCAATTCCACGTTTGGAGTTGTTGGCAGCAACTATCGGTTCCAGAATTTTGGCCTCTGTTATAGCAGAATTTAATATTGACATCCCTGTATATTTCTGGTATGATTATTCAATGGTTTTGAGCTGGATAAAACGCATGGAGAATAGGAAACCTTTTGTTAGGAACAGAGTCCATGAAATTTTAGTATTCACCACACGAGAATCTTGGCATCACGTTCCAGAAGTCACGAATCCAGCGGATTTACCGTCAAGAGGATGTCTACCCAAGAAATTGTTGGAATGCAAGTGGTGGACCGGTCCTGAATGGTAACTGGAACCTCCTGAAAATTGGCCAAACCAGGTTTACGATGTTGTTCTAGGAGAAAAATCAGGAGTAACGTTTATGGTGAATCAAGACAAAAATTGAATCGCCTGGTTTACGAAAACTTTCGAAAAATTTACGTTTGAACTTGGATGGTGCGTTTTGCTATGAAGAAAACCAAACGATTTGGACCTATATATTTAAACAAGGAATTGACAGTAGAAGAAATCGAAGATGCTGAAAAAGTAAAAATATGGAATATTCAGCAAGAGTATTTTGAAAAAATCCTGAAAAACTCCTTGAAGAACTTCAAACTACGAGAAGATGAGTTTGGGATTCTACGAATAGATACGAATATTAGCGACAAGATCTTTCGAATATCCAGCAATTTTACTAGGAAAACAACCAGTCGTAAAGTACCCTATCAAAGAAAGACATGTCCAACTGTTGCATGCTGGAGTTCAAACTGTTATGTTATTCAGTACCTATCTATATGTAATGAATAACTACTGCAAGAACTGCAAGAACATTTTCATTAGTGACAGTACTTGTTACTATAATGACACGAACTCTGACATATATCTACTAGATTAATATCAAAACATGCCCATTTTTTAACAAAGATTCAATTCCAACAACATTGCTAACCATCGTCATTTTCAGAACCACTCATGCCACATGAAGAACCTTCATTGCCATGGCAGAAAGTTACCATTGATTTTTTTAATTTCAATAAAATTAATTATTTTTTAATTGTACATTATTTTTCGAAATATTTTGAAATATCTCAAACAAATTCAACAAACTCTTTACAGGTGATAACTATATTGAAATCAATTTTTTCTCGTCATGGCATATCAGTAGAGTTAATTTCTAATGATGGTCCGCCCTTCAATTCCACAGAATTTAGAAATTTTATTATGGAATGGGACATCAATCATAAGACCTTAAGTCCTTATCATGCAAAAAGTAATGGTTTAGTTGAGAGAACAGTAGGTATTGTAAAAAATATTCTAAAAAAAAGCAATGAGTCAAATTCTGATCCCTATATTGGTTTTCTTCAGTATAGAAATACTCCACAGGCTAGTGGTATTTCTCCAGCACAATTACTTATGTCTAGGACTCTGAGAATGACGTTGCCAATCAACGAATCACATCTCATAACCAAAGTTGTAGACTATGACAAACATAAAAAAAATATTAGGCAGAAAAGAAATAAAATGAAATCATATTATGATACAGGTACTAAATCACGTTCGCCTTTGAACGTACTTTATAAGAAAACTCCAACCTCTCCTTGGTCTCCAGCTTCAGTTGTTCAAATAGGTGATGAACCACGATCCTATATTATCAGATCACCAGAAGTTGTTGATTGAGTGAAAATCATCAGTTACAAAATGTAGCGGATAATGTTTCCAGTAACAGTCAGGCAATTGTGTTTCCAAACACTACAGTTACTCGTAGTGGTAGACAAATAGTTAAACCTCGTAGATTTACATTTCTCATTATTGAATATCATATTTACATCTCGTGCTCTCTGCAAGACATTTTTTAAAATTTTATTATGACCTTTCAAAGTATCACTGAAAATCAAAATGTCATCGATATAAACAACAACACCTTGTATATCGATGAATATTTCACTTATTATTTTGTGAAATATTTCTGGTGCACATGAAACTCCGGTAAGCGCAAAAATCTGAATCGACCAAAAGGTGTTCCAAATGTACATAGCTTAGAACTAGCATCATCTAGTTTGATCATCCAAAATCCCGATTGCACATCTAATGTAGAGAAAAATTGCATACCTGTTAACTTAGATCGCATATCTTCGATTGTAGGTAATGGATGATGACTTCGTTTAATGGCATTATTTAAATTTCTGGGATCCAGACACACCCGAAGTGATTTATTTTTCTTTTCAACTAAAACAATCGAATTCACCCAGTCAGTGGGCGCATTTACCTTTACGATGACATTTAGTGATTTCATACGTTCTAGCTCTTTTTTGAATCTGTCAACCAATTGAAAAGGAATTTTTCAAGGAGGATTTACGACAGGTGTGACTTCTTCATTAACTGTCATGTGACACTCTTCAGGCAGACACCCAAGTCCATGAAAAACATCGTTGTAATAGTCAATCAGAGATGTATGATTCAGTTAAAATACTCCCTGGATTGAATTTAGCTTTTCACAGGTTGGTAGACCTATACTGACAATCTATGTTTGTGACTATAAGGTCAATTGTGACCGACAAATTATTATTTATGATGTAATCTATAGATGATTTACCTTTAATAGGAATGTTATCCCCTGAAAATGACGTTAGCTTTGCAGGTATAGGTGAAATATCAGTATCAAAATTCAAATATTGAAATGTTTTTAAAGAAATAACATTTGCTTCTGCTCCTGTATCTATACCACATTTTAACATCTTCTTATTGACTAACAAATCTAATGTCCATGTATTTTTTAGGTTTCTAATATGAAAACTAAACGCATTGGAATCTAACGTATCACTTCGACATTCATGTGGAACTTGGCGATTTTGTTCACTTTGACATATTTGACATTGATTTTGACATATTGTACATTGACTTTGACATATTGTACATTGACTTTGACTTTGACATTGACTCTGACATTGACTTCTTCGACTTTGACATTTGCAAAAATTCAAACTACCAACAATGAACATATCATCCTCTAACTGAAAATTTTGACTTTCATCTATCGCTACAGTTTTAACATTTTTATTGTGAAAACAACATTTTGCAAAGTGTCCGATCTTCCTGCAGATGCTGCATTTGGCATTTTGTGCTGGACACTTGAATTTGTGAATTTCTCCACATCTTGTACATACACTGCGTGTATGACTCACCTACTATTTTCTATTTTCTGAAGTTCCTGTGACTTTACCAGACATGTGACTATTTTTCGATTTCAGCAAATAAGCTGTGTTCTGTGGTGATCTTCCAACTTTGGCAACTACTTCTGAGCTTTTATTCAAATTTCTTGCTTGCAACTGCGTTATTTCGATCGCTTTAGCAATTTTCACCTACTTATCCAGATTCAGGGACTCTTCTTGTAGACATTTTTCTCTTATTGTTTGATTGGACAGCCCCACGATGAACATATCCATCACTAAACTCTCTCTCAGCGTATCCAATTCGCAAGAAAGGCTCTTATTCTTCAGATCAATTAGAAAATCTTCGATAGATTCACTCGACTTTTGAACTCTTGTCAGAAAACTATGACGTTCTATTGCAGGATTTCTTTTAGGAGCACAATGTGCTTTAGACCGGGAGGCGAGAGGGGTTTTGCATGTATCATAGGCCCCAAGCTGAGACTCTGGGGGATGATAGACAACGTTATTCCCCAATGTGAAATCCCGATATGGCACCTCTGAAGTGTAGCATTTAGGGGGGGTGAATTTTCAGACGTGTAAATAATATCCATGCCCATGGATCATAGGCCCCACTTTGATTCTTGTTTTATGTCGTCAAGGAGGTCGCCAAAGTCCGCGAACTCAATATGCCATACTAATATGGCGTCACCATACTTATCGAAACGTGTAATTTTTCAACTGTGGACATGGATCATAGGCCCCACGCTGTTGTTTCGTGATCCTTGTTAACAATGAACTGTAGAACAAAGATTTCGAAACGCCATACAGCTGGGGCGTCGCCAAGTGGCCGCCATACTGGACCATATATGTAATTTTTAGCAATGAACATGTCTAATAGGCCCCACCATGGAAATGTGTTTTCTTTTTTCATTTTGATGTCCTGAACAAAGTTCTGAAAGCGCCTTACCGATGTGATGTCGCCAATTTCAAATATTGCCTTCCAAAGTTGTCAAATTTTTATGGGTTAAGTGTATGAAAGGCCCCACTGCCATACTGGCATTTTTATATGTATTTTGAAGTATACAGTACGAATATATCACTGCCATACCGATGCGATGTCGCTAACGTCAGATATTGGCTTCCAAAGTTAACACATTTTTATAGGATACGTGTATTAAAGGCCCCACTACCATACCGGCATTTGTATGTGTATTTTGAAGTATAAGGCACGAATATATTACTGCAATAGCCACGGCATGTCGGCAACGTGCACAATCAATCGTATATACAGGGTCCTGCAACTGCGCTCCGGTGGTACATAGCTTCTAAACGGCGCAACTTAAAAATTTCTTTCGAATGCAAGCATGTTTCCTTCGCGAGAGAGTATCTTTGGAAAATACTTCGAAGTATACAAGGTGATCCAGAAAAGTGCACCAAACAAAACTTATGTTTTTTGTAATGGAACACCCTGTATTTCATCACATGGTTGAATAAACATTACTTTGACCGTTCAAAAAATATAGTCTTGTATATCCATTAACGTTATTTTCGGAGATATATCGATATTACTTCAAAAAACATAACGTATTCAACACTATTCGTGGAAAAATAATTCTAAAACATTATGGGAGGCGAAATGACTCCAATATGGTCTAGGTTCTGTAACATGACACACAGTTGAAATTTCATTAATTTTTGTGTACCAGATAGATGGAAAAGCAAATTGAAAGATATCTTGTTTTTTTCAAATGGAAACCCATACATTCAATTTCAGTATTGGAAAGGCCATAAAAATTCCTTTCGAATGATATATCACACTTGGTATTTACTTCACCTTGTAAATTACGTAAATTTCCAATTGAAAAAAACCAAGATATATTTCAAGTTGCGTTTCGATCTATCCGGTACATAAAAAGTAATGAAGATTCAACTCTGTGTCATGTTACAGAAACTAGATCATATTGGAGTCATTTCACCTCCCATAAAGTATTAGAAATATTTTTCCACGAAGAGTTACAGAGTGTTGAATACGTTATGTTATTTGAAGTAATATCGATATATCTCCGGAAATAACGTTGATGGACATACATGACCCTATATTTTTTGAATGGTCAAAGTAATCTCTATTCAACCAAGTGATGAAATACAGGGTGTTCCATGACAAAAAACATAAGTTTGGTTTGGTGCACGCTTCTGGATCATCTTGTATACTTCGGAATATTTTCCAAAGATACTCTCTCACGAAGGAAACATGCTTGCATTCGAAAGAAATTTTGAAGTTGCGCCGTTTAGAAGCTACGGACCACCGGAACGCAGTTGAAGGCCCCTAAACCGGGTGGCTACGGAAGTATTGCCTACGGAATATCTCAGTTATTGTATGAAGTAGGTTTGTGAAATTTAGAGCGTCGATATAATGACATAAGAGCTAGAATTTGAGCATATTGACATGTCGAAGTTAACTTCCGGTCTGACCGGAAGTAACATCAACTTTCTTATTTTGAATGGAAACCCTATTTTCTTTTCTTTTCGCTTTATTCAGCATTCAATTCCCTTTCTAATGACATATCACAAGTTGGTATCTAACCAGAAACTAGATCAGAAAAAAATTATTAATGAAATTCACCGAGTAGGCCGTGGAAGCAAAATGAAAGCCAAAAATTGAAAAGTTGGCTATGGAAACCATACGTCACTTGATAACAGTTGCTACTACTGTGATATTTTATTTTCATTCGTCGGCGTTATAAAAAGCCGCCAAAAAAAATATTGGAAAAATTGGGAAAAAACAATACTCTGTAGGTCCATAACTTAAATAGGAACATACAACTTTTTCTTGCCTGTACTATTCAGCATAACCATTCCTTTCTAATGATATAATAGAAAATAATTTTTTGAACTGAGATACCGAAAAATCCAATTATTATTCTTCAAATAACAAAACAGATTATCGCCATACGCAAAAATAAAATAAAAAATAATGTGGAATGATAAATTATATCCTGTAGGTTCTAGGTTAAATAGGAACATAAACGTACTTGATCTGTGCCATCGTCCATAGATATTCTAATATCTACCTATGGACGATGTTTGTGCTATTCAGAATAATCATTCCATTGCAATAATCATTCGAACCAAAATATTAACAAGTAGGCTGATTAAGATGTATTTTGGAATGAAACAAAAAAGAAATGAGAGCTGTCACGAACGCTGCTATCCATATTATTTTGACGTTCGAAGTAGTGTTTTTGATTCTGCCATTTTAAAAGGGTTTGGAAATCGAAATCAGTTAGTGGAATATTCAAAAAATGCCCCGTTATTCACGAACCGAACAAATTGACATGCTTCTCATTTATGGTGAATGTTTAAAAAATTCTTATGCCGCTGAACGATTGTATTTAGAGCGATATCCAGGAAGGCAGCAACCGTCAAGAAGGTATTTCCAGTGGCTTGAAGAAAAATTAGGAACTGAGCCTGATGTTCACGAAGACCAAGAAGCATTTGTTATTAATGAGGAAACTGAAATTAATGTATTAGCTTTAGTACAATATGATAGCACAATTTCCTCAAGGCAGATTGGCGCCGAATTAGCTATAAGGAAGGACTCTGCTAGGAAAATTTTGAAAAAACATCGATTGAAATCCTTCAAGTATCAGTTGCATCAACATTTGTATGAAAATGACGGTGAAAGGCGCCTGGAATATTGTAATTGGTTTCTACGACAAAATACTGAGAATCACCTATTCAACTATTATATCTTGTTTACGGACGAGTCAAGATTTACCAACAATGGATTATTTAACAGGAATAATACAAGGTAGGTACTGTTCTTTATTTGGATTATTGTCGATAGTCGAAGTGTAAAGTGCTAAAAGTGTGAACGGTCTTTTGTTCCAGGTACTGGGCGATAGCAAACGAGCACCGGTTTCGACAAGGCGGCTTCCAGGAGAGATTTGGTGTGAATGTTTGGGCAGGAATAGTTGGAACTCATATTGTTGGCCCCATTCTTTTTCAAGGCCAACTAACCGGAGAGAGATACTTTAATTTTTTAACGAATGAAATTTCGGAATTCATTAACAACCTACCAGCGGAAATAACTGAGAGAATGTACTTCCAGCAAGATGGCGCCCCTCCGCATAATTCAAGAATAGCGAGAAATTATCTTCAAAATCGCTTTCAAGAGAGACTTATAACAACCCATGGTCCAGTCAGGTGGCCACCAAGGTCACCTGATCTTACTCCGTGCGACTTTTATGGCGACATCTTAAAAATAGGGTGTATTCCACACAGCCTACAACTCTACATGAGCTAGAAGTAAAAATACGTAGAGCTTTCCAAGATATCACGCCCCAAATGTTGAGAAACGTTTTACATGAAAATATCACCAGAGTCAATAAATGTATTGACGCTGAGGGAATGCATTTCGAACATTTGTTTTGAATTTATTTTATCTTTAATCCTATCAATTTGAATTTTTTTTTTCGATAAATCTGTTTTTTCGTTATTTGAAGAACGATAATTGGATTTTTTGGTATTTCATTTCAAAAAATTACTTTCTATTATATCATTAGAAAGGAATGGTTATGCTGAATAGTACAGGCAAGAAAAAGTTGTATGTTCCTATTTAAGTTATGGACCTACAGAGTATTGTTTTTTTCCCAATTTTTCCAATATTTTTTTGGCGGCTTTTTATAACGCCGACGAATGAAAATAAAATATCACAGTAGTAGCAACTGTTATCAAGTGACGTATGGTTTCTATAGCCAACTTTTCAATTTTTGGCTTTCATTTTGCTTCCACGGCCTACTCGGTGAATTTCAATAATAATTTTTTTCTGATCTAGTTTCTGATTAGATACCAACTTGTGATATGTCATTAGAAAGGGAATTGAATGCTGAATAAAGCGAAGAGAAAAAAAATAGGGTTTCTATTTGAAATAAGAAAGTTGATGTTACTTCCGGTCAGACCGGAAGTTAACTTAAAAACTGAAGTAAATCGAACCCATCATTTTGTTACATTACGAAATTTCAAATGATATACAAGCTTGTCACGAGGAAGGTATTCCTAATAAATTCAATTTGAATTCATCTGTAGCAAGAGTTATTCTCGCGACAAGCTTTTATATCATATAAAATTGCATGATGGGTTCGATTTACTTCAGTTAATTTTCTTCTTTGTAGAACATTTAAATAAAAGCGTTTTTTAAAAGGTTTTTGTTTATTGTTATTTTTTTGTCCGCCATTTTGACTTTTACAATTTGACATCAAATTCGTGATCAGCGACCTCGAAAACCTATAAATACAAGTTTGGAAGCAATTCTGCCAGGCCATTCCGGAGCGTCGGTAAAAAAAATTGTTTTTTTCGGTATGGCACCCCTTTAGCGACACGCTATCGGTGTGGCAGTGTAATCCCCGCTAAAGTGATCCAACAGAGCATCTTAAAACCAAAACGCCATACCGGTACCTACTAGACACGTTCATTGCTAAAAATGACATATTCGGTCCAGTATGGCGGCCACTTGGCGATGCCCCAGCAGTATGGAGTTTCGAAATCTTTGTTCTACAGTTCATTGTTAACAAGGATCACGAAACAACAGCGTGGGGCCCATGATCCATGTCCACAGTGAAAAAATTACACGTTTCGGTAAGTATGGTGGGCCTTAAGTGACGCCATATTAGTATGGCATATTGAGTTCGCGGACTTTGGCGACCTCCTTGACGACATAAAACAAGAATCAAAGTGGGGCCTATGATCCATGGGCATGGATATTAATTACACGTTTGAAAATTCACCCCCCCTAAAAGCTACACTTCAGAGGTGCCATACCGGGATTTCACATTGGGGAATAACGTTGTCTATCAGCCCCCGATCTATTTATATTTGGCAACTAATTCATCATATTTACAGGAATCCATATCGATACCGAATGAATTGAAAATAAACAAAGCTTCACTTCCAATATGATGCAAAAATAAGGCTACCTTCCTCTGGTCATCTGAATTTTCTGAATAGCTTGCTCTCATGTAAATCTTGAAATGTTGGTACCAAATTTCCCAATTATGTGCTATGTTACCTTCTAGAGACGTGACAGGTATATTGTTATTGATAGCAATTTTAGTAGCTCTTGACATTGTTGAAGTACTGTTTATCTTGGGAGACGTATTTTTCATTTTATTCGACTTCTTTTCGGAAGGACTTAACTTGACTGACTGACAGCTTCAAAGTGACTGTGACGAATATTTTGATTCGACTTATTCTTCCGTTAAGGCGGGTCCAGATCAAGCGCGCCGATCCGCACCGCGCCGCGCCAAACGTTTGCGAACGTTTGCGAACAAAATTCGTGTATGTTCGGAGAATTGTCTAGATAGACCAAATGCGCGCACGTTTGGCTATGTTCGGAAAGGTTCCAAGTTTAGTGTGTTTGTTTAATTCGTAGATATCAATCATGACCGATTATCAAAAAATTAAAGTAGCGAGTGCTGCATTTATTGTAATAAGTGGCATATTAAAAAAAAAGAAGAACAATCGCCGATGGTGGATGACAAGAATTTTTAAAAATAGAAAGCATTACAGTGGCAGTGACTTATTGTGTGATTTGTCAATTGAAAACACGGGGCAATTCAAAAATTTTTGTCGCATGTCCTCTGAAGACTTTCAAAGATTAATTGAGTTATTGGGCCCTAAAATACAAAAAAAGGACACCAATTTCAGAGAGTGTATACCTGTTAAAGAAAGATTAGCGATAACCCTACGTTTTTTGGCAACCGGAGACTCATTTACTAGTTTATCATATTTGTTTAAAGTCTCAAAGCAAAGTATTTCTACAATAGTTCCTGAAGTTTGCAACGCTATAGTTGAGGCATTAAAAGACCACATACAGGTAAGTTAACTATATATTTAACCTTATTTTAGTTAGTTTATATAAATATATATAATTTCTCAATATAATTTACAAATCAGCAAAGGTCTGAACATACTGTTGCAATGGACTCATTGACTGTGAATATGGGGAGCTATTTTCAAAAGTTGCTGAAGACGACGATGGATTACCAAATGAAGTTGACGGCGAAGGAAGTGGAGGATTAATAACAATTTGTTGTTGCTGTTGTTGTGGTGTGCGTGCAGCAGTAGTTCTATAATAATCAAATTCGATTTGGAACAGTACATTATTTATGTGATGCATAGCTGTAGCTCGCGTCATGTCATCAAATTTTCGGAGTCTGCTTGCAATATGTTCACCGAAAGTTGAACGAACATTCATCTTTTTCGGCGGTTGAGGCCTTTTGAAGGACATCAAAGGCGTAGGCAATTCGCGGATCCTCTGCAGGCTTCTTTTTTTTAGCCGGTGCCTTCTTTGGTGAAGCAAACAGTTTGCGTTTCTCTCTTGTTTCAGTTTGGGATTGTAGTTGGGAATCTGCACGTTCTTGGTGTTGTGTAGGGTTCGGCTCTTCTGTCGCTTCATTTGTGGTTAATTCTGAATTAACTTCGTTCCCTTCTTCCCCATCACTGTTGTCGTCCTCTTCTTCTACAGAGGTCTATAAAAATAAATTAATTTTATAATTTCTTTAATTACAGATGCCAAGTAGTTCAGAAGATTGGGCGAAGCACGCGAAAATGTTTGAAGACGTCTGGAATTTTCCGCACTGTGTAGGAGCCATAGACGGAAAACATGTAATGATTCAAGCTCCTATTAATACAGGAAGCGAATATTTCAATTACAAATCCTTCTTTAGTATTGTATTATTTGCACTGGTGGATGCAGAGTACAATTTTATGTTTGCTGATGTAGGGTGTCAGGGACGGATATCGGACGGAGGGGTATTTAAAAACAGTGTATTGTGGCAGAAAATTACTAAGAACGAACTACATTTTCCTGAACCGGAAGCTCTTCCTGGTCGCCAAAAACTTTGTCCTTACGTAATTCTGGGCGACGAGGCATTTGCCTTACATCAAAATATCATGAAACCCTACGCAGGGGTGCACCCAAAGGGTTCAATGGAACGGATTTTTAATTACCGACTTTCTAGAGCTCGTAGGGTTGTAGAAAATGCATTTGGGATTCTTTCGGTTGTCTTTCGAGTATGGCGGAAGCCAATGTTGTTAGAACCTCCCAACACAACTCTTATTACACTGTCAACCATCTACTTACATAATTATCTACGGAAAAGTAAAGCCTCTCGCCAAACATACACACCTCCGGGAACATTTGATCATGAAGAAGATGGTAAATTAATACGAGGAAGTTGGAGACACGACATAGACGATGGACCTGCCTTTATGTCTTTAAAGAAAGTCCCAAGGAAATGTTCAACAGATGCCCAAGCCATACGCAAAGAAATAGCAGACTATTTCATGAACAATGGTCGCGTACCATGGCAAAATGATTATGCGTAAGGGCATTATTACTTATTGATGCATTTGAGCGAAAGCTGCGTAACACACTATTTTATAACTATTATGATTATACTCACATTTTCAGTGTTGATATGTCCCACAGGTTTATTCTTGTCCAATAAAAAAAAGAACCTTTCATATGCAAACCAGCTGCTCACATAAATCTCCCTCCGACCTGAAAATGGCACCATTATTACTTCATATGTACAATAATTTACTACATGTACCAATACAGTGAATATTATAATACATATTAATAATAAAATTAAGTAAATACATACCTTTGCCCGTGCCTGTTGTTTTTTTTATTTTTCCCCTTTCGCGGCGAAATGACGATAGCAGGGCATTTTTGCTTTTGCTGCATCCACATTGCACTTTAATTTGGCGGCTATTTTTTCCCAAGCATCTTGTTTTTTATTGCGCATGTGATAATTTTTATCACGGGGATCCCACAACTCTGGACACTCGTGATATAGATCAATAAAGTATAAAATTCTTTCATGGTCCCATTCTGTATTATTAACGTCTTCCATTTTAAATAAGTTTTTACAGGTAGACAGTTGTTTAAATAAGGCAATGGACTTTATTACAACTGCATTCGCTCTTGACAAACACACCAAGTACACTAACGTCCAAATCAAACGCGCGCGAACAAGCAAATTTCTTTGATGTACCGACAACAAGTGGATAATGTTTGCGAACGCTTGTTCGTGCACGTTATTGCGCGTTTGTGCGCGGTAACCCGTCCAAATTGAACGCGCCTGCAACGTTCGCAAACGTTTGGCGCGGCGCGGCGCGGATCGGCGCGCTTGATCTGGACCCGCCTTTAGGTATTTACAAACCTGTCACCATGTTATGTCATTCAGTTTCTATATGTAATGAATAACTACTTCAAGAACTGCAAGAACATTTTTATTAGTGACAATACTTGTTACTATAATGACATGAACTCTGACATATATCTACCAGATTAATATCACAACACAAACCATTGTAGCAAATCTTAGGGAAGAATTATGGATATTATAGGGTGAGAGATGCGTCAGTTTTTGATGCAACAGGTCCTTTGGAATCAAGAGATGAGGGAAAAGTTTGGATACTAATTTTCACCTGCCCCATTTACAGAGCCGTTCATTTTGAGATGATTACGTTGATGTCAACAGACTGTTTTCTTCTAGCTCTTCGAATGTTTATTGCCAGAAGAGGACGCCCTTCAGTTGTGTACAGCGATAACGGTACCAATTTTATTGGAGCCGAAATGCTCTAACTGAACTAGATTGGGAAGAAATTTCGAAACAAGCCACTGTTGAAAGAATGGAATGGAAATTCAATCCGCCAACGGCAGCCTGGTGGGGTGGTTGGTGGGAAAGTTTAATTGAGACATTGAAAAGATTGCTCAGAAAAGTTTTGGGAAGAACGTCATTAACATTAGAAGAACTGGAGACGATTGCATTCGACTGTGAAGCGGTTGTGAATCGATGCCCATTAACATGTTCAACAGAAAGTCTTGATGACTGGAGAACATTGACACCTGTAGCATTTTTGCAAGATATGACCGAAACGGAGTGCCAGATTTAGTAGTAGTACTGAATACATTTAACGAGCATGCTCCAAAAAAAATTATCAAAATTACCAAAAATTATTCTCCATGGATTACAGATAATATCCGCCTACTCATGAAATTACGTGCTAAGGCGAGAAACAGATGGCAGAAATCAAAAAGCCCTGTTCATTACGAATATTATAATACTCTTAGAAATTATGCCACTTTAGCTTGTAAAAATGAAAAAAAGGCATCTTTCCAACATTTACTAAGAACCAACGGAGTGAACAGAGTGTGGAAAGATATCAATTCGATAAGCTCAAATAAAAAAAAGACTATAGACCTTCCAGCTAATTTGAACAAAGCTAGTGAACTGAATAACTATTATATAAATACAATCCCACAAGATCCTCCGGATCTGGACATCATCACCTTCTACCAAAACAACAGAAAAATAAATAATATAGAGTTATCCTTTCAGCAAATCGACGAATCTGATATACAGAAAATTATATATAACATAAAATCTAATGCACAGGGCTCTGATGAAATCAATATTAAATTATTACTCATGTGCTGTCCGCTGATAATACCATATATAACACATATTATAAATGCTTGTCTTCATTCAGGAGAATTTCCAAGCTGCTGGAAAGAAGCCTTGGTAATACCTATTCCAAAAAAAGTAATCCCGAAACATTCAAAGATCTGCGACCAATAATCATCTTGCCAGCCATGTCAAACAATTTGGAGAGAACCGTCTACAATTAATTGTTCCTCTACGTGTCGAAACATAACTTGTTACCTGAGACTCAATCTGGTTTCAGACCACTTCATAGTTGCGAAACTGCACTACTGAATATCACGGATGATATTTTCAGGGCAACAAATGCCAAAAAAACTACTGCCCTCATACTATTAGATTTCTCAAAAGCTTTCGACACTATCAGTCACGAAATTTTATTTGCTATTTTGGAATATATTGGTCTCTCAAATGCTGCGATCCAATTTTTCAAAACTTACCTGGATGATAGTGTACAAAAAATAAAAATAGGAAATGAAATATCAGACCCCTTAGGAATATTTTGCGGCGTTCCACAAGGCTCGATTTTGGGACCTCTGCTATTCATTCTATATACTTCTGATTTCCAACGGGCTATAAACCATTCGACAATAAATCTCTATGCTGACGATACGCAACTCCATCTGTCCTTCTACCCCATGAATATAAATAACGCTGTGGAGGCATTGAATAATGATGTAGCAGCGTTGATTACCATCTCTAGACGACATTCACTAAACATTAATGCTACTAAAACATCAGTACTTTGGTGATCAAAATATAGTTAGCGATCTAGACTCTACCCTTAAAATTAACATTGATGGAGATTTTATTCCAGTTGAACAGGCGAAAAATCTTGGGGTGATACTAGATACACATTTAAAATTCAAACGTATTCAAATGTATTAGTATTGCCTACATGAATCTGAAAATGATATATGCAAACAGACACTGCTTCAACAAAAAGGTAAAAACTATTTTATGCGAATCGCTCGTTTTATCGAGATTTAATTTTGGAAGTGCAATATTCAGTCCGTCTATAGACTCAGAAGATAAGCGAAGAATACAAGTTGTTCAAAATAATTGTCTCCGCTTGATACATGGTATAAGACGTGGTCATCGTATATCTCACAAACTGAAAGAGACTAATTGGCTCAATATGTCGAAACGCATGAGACTACATGCTGCATGCTTATATCATAAAATAATTATGGAAAAGTCCCCTCATAACCTCTTCAATAAAATAATATATCGAACTGATATACACAATATCAATGTCAGGTTCAAAGGTAAACTTACGCTACCTGCTCATCGAACAGAACTATTTGAAAGGTGATTACTTATATTTCGGACGTCCATCATCTTAATGGTTGAAAGATTTCTATCTCTTTCAAATTTTTCACAACGTTTCAATTGCTTGAATCCGCAATCGTCTTCTGGTGAATAGTGACAAAATCAGATGCTACGCGACCTTTTATAGGTCTATAATTAAAGTGTAATTACGCGCGGTCTTGTGGCGCGCGTGGTTTAGCGCTTTTTCTCCCTCCAAAACGGTCCATGAGCGGTTTCCATACGATTTTAATTTCCACGCTTGGTTGACTGAAGGCACCATTGGCTTCTATGTAGGTGGTTTCCATAAATTTCCGTTTGAACCAATGTTCCTCTCTTTGAAGAACACTAGCTTCGTCCCAGAGAATTCGGTGGTGTTTTGTCCAGGCATGGTCAGCAATTCCCGATTTTGATGTTTCCCCTCGTTGAGTCCACTTTTTGTGTTCGGCTATTCTTACTGATAATGGCCTCTTGGTCTCTCCGATATAGGAATCTCCACATTCACATGGGACTTTGTAAATACAGTTTTTACTGGATTCTGTTGTGTTCTCTGGTTTCGTATTAGTGAGGAAGCTTCGTAAGGTACTGCCGGATTGAAAGCAACTCTTGATGTTGTATTTATTTCCGATCCTTCTGATCTTCTCGGAGATACCCCTGATATAGGGAAGAATGAGAACGGGGTTTTGTTGTCTTTCTTCGGTTGTCTTGGTCTTTTCGAGACAACCGAAATATATATATATAATTTCAACCAAATCGGTTCTAGGATATGCATGATATTTTATAATTACCGTTTTTTAATAAATTTCAACGCTCTGTATCTCAGAAACGAAGCAATTCTGGGCATATGTTCACAGAAACTTTTCTTCTTAAAATGACCTAACAAACCATCCCTGCAGTTAGGAATCGTAGTTAGGAAACACCCTGTATAGCTTTGAATATCTTACTCCTGATATTTCAAGATCTAGATATTGTGAATTTTCAAATTTTGTGAAAATATCTCCAGTCTATTTGTTACAGTGCGATTGTTTGATACCATTGAGTCACAACTTTCTGAAGATGTTTTTTTCTATCAAGCTCATCGTTGATATTTCATCACAGAGTGCTAGGGTACGAATCTTTCCATGTGGAACATGATATTTTACTGTAATCATCCTTAGCAGTACATTCCTTCTGGCCTGTCGAACTGTCATACCGTTTCTTCAGATTGCCTAGAAATATCATTCACGTTATTTACAATATTTACATTTTTGCTTTCATTTTCACGAGATCTTCTATCTCCAGCCAAATACTCATTGTGTAGAAGTTATGGTGCTTATATTTACATCCACCGATAGCACATTCTTTTCTGTATTTAAGTTTGAGCTTCTGATGATTCGCTCCTAGACAAAAAAAAACAAGTTTTTTACATTTTATTATTTCCCACCTTGTATTCACATCATCCAACTTCATTTTTGGGCAGTTTGAAACGATGCCCTCCATTTTCGCAATACCTACAGCTCTTTGGTGCTTAGAACTACTCCTGACCATTTCTGTTTCTGCTGGAAGAAGGGTTTTTTCACATTCTTCAATGGATCTTGCTGCAAAACGTCCTGATGCTAGTTTTCTCGTGAGATTTATAGAGTATAAGTTTGAATATGAGATTTATACAGTACTGCAAATTTGTTTTTCAAAAGCTTTGCAAATAATCTAACAGATATAATTCAACGGTCGTAGTGAGCAGTAGTTATTTTTTAGAATATGAAGTCGTGAAAGAGCATAGTCGTAAGATAATCAGTACATTCGGTATTAACACATTAGTTTGACCCACTTCCTTCGTATCATCGAGGTTAAATAGTATATTACATCACGAGTGCGGAAAAATCACTTTCGCACAAGTAATGTACACTATATTTCCTACGACCACCTATTTTATTAAACAATATGTAAATATAAGATCGTATATATTGAGTTGCCTGACTGATCTTACGTTTTATTTGTGACAGTCTAGGTTTGAATATTGTTTCTATAAAGAGTGCACATGAATATACAATTACTTTTATAGTGAAATAACGATAATTAACGTTTATTTGAAAAAATTAAAAAAGTAAGTACTTTGTAAGATACAACTGAGGAACAAATTGAATTATTATTAATTATAAAAATTAAAAGTAAATTGGTCATTGTTACAATTTGTAAAATGTAACGATGTTTGCGAAATATTAGTTTCAATATTTTCTCGGATGCTGCTTATAATTATTGTGCTCATCGAAGAAGTTAAGGATTTTAAATTTATGTTTTCTATTATGGCTGATTGAGCATCAGTGTCTTCCGAAGTTCCAAGCACAGCACTGACGGCGGTGTTCATTCTGTTGGTGTGAGAATCATCTATATACCCCTCAGCAACAGCAGAGGATTTCCATCCTCCGTGTCTCTTGAGAGTGGCAATATCTCCTCCTGCATCTACTAGGAACAATGAATGGTGTGAGTTTCTGGATTCTCAAGTTTAAAAAATTTTGCTACTAAGGTGGGTTCAGACCCCATTTTGTTGATTTCCACCACTTGCTTGGTGCATTTTTGCTATTGATAGTTAAGAAAAAAACCTCTTTTCGTGGGTTGCTGGTATTAATTTAGCATATTTTTTATATTTTTCATATAACTCATCCGTAATATTGAATTTCCTTTCTATTTAATTTTCTGTATTTTTAATCCTAACTATTGCTGCTGAACAAAGATCTTCAATGTCGTCTACAGTAATTTTTATTAACTCTTGCTTGCGAAATGCTCCTGATATACAGAGAATTAAAGCAATCTGTGAGTTAACATAATTGTATCAGTAAACTAATGAATATCGCATTACTTTAAACTCACCTTAATAAGTAGTCATTCATCAGTTGTAATAAACCGATTTTTTTCATTTGGTGTTTTTGGCATCGACTGATTTATCTGCAGGGTTGTCATGATCATAGCTTTATATTCGTCATTTTTTATTTTAAAAAAAGCAAGATATTTTTAGATGTCCACGTTATGATCGAAAACAGAGTTCTTTGGGAGATCGTTTAGTAACCAACAGTCGTTGCCGACCGATGATGAACCCTTTATTCCCATATACACCTACTACGTAGGCTTATTATGGCAAGTATCTGTCAGAAAACAACTACTTCCCTGGCTAAGACCACGACGGGTATTGAATTAAATCTAACAGATACTTGTGCAACGTTCCTCAAAGCATCAGAGGACGCAGTTGCAAGTGCCCTTTGTGACCTACCAGCAGAATTATGTAACGTTATGATCGTTATAATTAATGTATAGTGCGCAGAGACCACAGTGTATTTGGTCGTACTTTCTTGAATAATTCATCTATGTATGCTAGGGTCACATTTTCAGAGAAAGAACTTTTGATTTCTTTTATTCTTCCCCAGTTGAGAAATTCTATCTAAGTTTCTGATGAATATCTATCTCTAGACTTTTCTGGTAGGATTTGTAAAGATGTTATTTTTGCTGCTCTATATTTTCTGGTGGAGTGCAATCCAATTCATTTTCAGACTCCATAATTATTTACGAAGGTATTGAATATGCGTGGGATAGGTAATAAACTGAACTAAATTGAAACGTTTCTACAACTCTGAGATTTAACAATGTTTTATGTCCTATGTGGTCGTAGGAAAAAGTACATTACGAATGTTGAACAGCGTATACCGACAAAGATTGAACATTTTTCGTGTCAGTTAACATATAACCACAATTCTAATAACTTATTCCTCTCTGAAAGTTTCAACGAAGCAATTTAGGGCCATAAAAAGTCTCTCTTGGAGAAAGCGGTCCCGTCAAGATCACCCTCGAAAGAGATCCCACTTATTCCGAAACTTTCAACTTTAAATAACCTTCAAATTGAACTTATTATGTTGTAGTAAGTTTTCAAATATTGTTTTTATGTCAGCCGCAAAACTTTTCTGGAATTTGATTAAATTTCGGAAGTTATGTCTTTTGAAGGTTCCTCGCTTTTAAAAAGTTTGAGTTCCTTTCAGGAGGATTAATTACTATCACATCACATGTAGAAATGAGTTTCTTTCAGTGTTTTCATAATTTGGATGTTTGCGGGATGAGCGAAGCGAGTTCCCGCAAAATGACAAGATTTACATAAAATGTTATTTCGTAACATGTTACATACAAGGCATTAGTATAATTCCGACTTTACAACTCGGAATTAGTAGTTAGTTCTTCAAGAAATAGTATTCCCCTCATGGTAGAACTTTCATCATGTGTCAAATTCCTCAGGTCGGTGTGTGGAACTCAACATTATACAGGGTGTAAAGGATGTCATTAATTTCATGTGGTGATACCTTGTCATATTTTAAGGAAAAAAGTTCTTATAAACGTGTGTCATAACTTGCTTTGTTTTCAAGTGACGGAGTGTCAAAGGTTTGAAAAAAATCGGTTATTTATTAATTACTCAAAAGTCTTTTCGCAGATTTTCAAGAAACCTAGTGTGTTTATTAGCAGTTACAAGGGGCTTGTTTTCATGAGGTTAGATTTTAAATTATACTATATATTGTATACCATGTAGATTTTACTTTATTCCTAACAATGCTTTGTCATTAAGATCTCATCTTGGTCAATAAAGTATATTTTGATTGATTGATTGATATATGTAGCGAAGGGTCACGTGATTGATAATTATGATAAAAATCATTGTACGCCACTATTTTTCTCTAAATTTAATATTTTTATAATATTGAACATTCAAAAATACAACCCCTCTTGTAATGCCATGAAATTGAAATAGCAACACTTTACCAATCGATAGATTTCCTTAATTAATTTATTTCTACCTGTACTCTTTTATTGGTTTCGTCGTTGATGGACTGGTTGTTTGTTGTGTTCCTGGATCTATTATTGTCAACTGTTTCTATCAAAATATAACAATACATGTGTGCATGAAATCAAATCGAATTTCAAGAAAATATGGAGAAACTATTTAAAAAAAATCATTCACATACTTTTTTGACTTTTGATGGTGCGTAACTACCATGTCTACGCCACTGACTTTGATTAGACGGCATTATAAGAAAGTTGTATTTTCAATTACTCATTCTGAAATAATAATATGAAACTGAAAAACAGTGGCGTACAATGATTTTTAATGTAAAATATAAATCAGGTAACCATCTGCCTATAATTTGAAATATAATTTAATGAAAAGAAACCAATTGCTACTGATAATAACTACACCAGGTTTCATCAAAATAGTCAAAAATACTTTTGAGTGAGTAATTGATGAAATACCTATTTTAAAATGCAACTTTGACACCCAGTTTCTCGGAAACGAAGCAAGTTAGGACACAAGTTTATGTAAAATTTTCTCCATAAAAAATGACAAGGAATCACCATCTGAAATTGATGACATCATTTACACCTTGTATATAGCTTGCAATTAACTGGCGATTCCCTTGCGATTCTGGTTTATATCAATTACCTTCAAAAATTATTATGCAGGAAAAATAAATTACTTCGCTACAAAATCATAACGACGCCATGCATTTGTATAATTATTTTGAGACATAATTATCGAACATATTGTAATTCTTGATTATAAAACATATTGTAAGAAGTTCTTGAAATGAAATGAAACTTCATAAGTTCAATTAGTTGAATATCATAATTTTCTCTGAAAACAGTTCTTTTGGGAGATCGTTTAGTAACGAACAGTCGTTGCCGACCGATGATGAACTGTCTACTCCCATATACACCTACTACGTAGGCTTATTATGGCAAGTACCTGTCAGAAAACGACTACTCCCCTGGCTAAGACCACGATGGGTATTGAATTAAATCTAACAGATACTTGTGCAACGTTCCTTAAAGCATCAGAGGAGGCAATTGCAAGTGCCCTCTGTGACCAACCTGCATAATCATGTTTTGATTTGGACAGGGTGACCACGTGCAGACTAGTTTCGAGGTTGTTGCCTCTCATCAATGCAAGAGTAGGTCAACACAGACAGCACTGAAGCCATCTGTTCCCCTTCCAAATCATTGCACACTCCGTTGCTTGGTCACCTCTGGATCACGCGATGAAGCGGCTTCTAGGCCGCTCCACCTAACAAGCAGAGGGAGAACACTCCGAATCTCCGGGTTGAGAGATTTATGTGAAAACAGAGTTCTTTTGGGAGATCGTTTAGTAACGAACAGTCGTTGCCGACCGTTGATGAACTATCGGTAACAGTCACGTCCTGAACATACAATATTATACATATACACTTTTTCATATCTGAAATATTCCCAAGAATGTCCTCCGACTATTCTAATGAGGAAGATTTAAGACTATCCTCAGAATATTTTAATATACCAGAACATATTCTCAAACTATATTTGAGTAATTTGATGATATTCGCAGAATTTTTCTGAGTCTAGTTTTTGAACATTCCTAGTATGATATTGAATGTTCTGAGAACTTTCTCAGATTGTTTTTGAGAGAGTGAGTCCATTTTAGTTATCTTAGAATATTGACAGAACACCGGGTGAGGGCATTCTTAGAATATTCAAAATGTTCTCCAAGAATACCTATTCTAAGAACACTCTCTAAATCACCTTTTGATATCTGAATAACGGTTTCAGCCCTTATAGAGCAAGATCGCAGGGCCGTCAGACATTACTTATTTTTAACACGTTCACTGCTGCCTTGGTGGCCTATGACATCACGCGGAGCCAAACACTTTTTTTTCAAATTCTGGACTCAAAGTTTTTGTTTAGTGTTCCAAGATATGAGACAAGATGAATAAAATGTTTTTTCTATCGAAATGACATGTGACGCCACCCTTGCGTCACCGGCCTCTCGGCAGGAATTTTTAGGAGGATGCCGATGACGCAATATGGCGTCAAGCTTAAATTGCCAAAAATGTACTTTATTTGGAGTCAAATGTGCAAACGAAAGTAACCAATACTACATAAAACAAGAATTGCGACATAAAATCAGTTGGAGTCAAAATGACATATAGTGCTAAAAGCTAACAACTCAACAAATAATACGGAAATGAAAAATAACGAAACATAAAATATAAAAATACGTTCAAATAAATACTTGATTTCACTTAGAATTATTGTATGAAAAACAGTAAAAATCCACGATAAAGCAATCAGAATAAAGATATAAACAAAGAAAATAAAAAACATAAAAACACCGAGTATAGTATAACACCAAAAGAGTAAATAATGCACAGAGAAAACACCAAACAAAGTACAAGTACACGTAACTTCATTTCAAAGACCTTCACTCATGAAACTCACGAAAACAGCTTTCCAGGCACAAACCTGGTGACCCCGGACAATCTGGACAGAAGAATGGCGTATCTTTGCGAATCTTTCTGGAGAAGCATAATCTACATCGCTTTCGTTTTGTTCTTCCACCTTCGTCAGATGTTTTTTGAGGGAAATGTTTCTTTTCGTTTGCTTTGGCGCTAGCATTACTGAAACTTTGCTCTTTTGCCGGATTGCTAGATAAGAGTTTCTTTATCACAGCTATTCGGAAATCATAAAGAGAAATTTTCTTTCTTGAGGACGTGCTGAATAAAATGTAGCTATTTAGTAGCAGAGTACACAAAATATGTATCCCCAATTTCTTGTACCATCTTAGCGTTTTACGTTCACTGGGGTAGTACGAAAGCATTTGGTCTTGACGGTCTATATCCGACATATTTTCGTTGTATCGGAGAATACCCAAAGGTTTTTGGACATTACCTCCGTGTCTTCGTTGAACTTCTACCATACTATTTTCAAACTCGGTTGAAATAAACAAAACATCTCGCTTGTCATGCCATTTTGCTACTGCAAATCCTTTGCAATATTTAGCGATATATTCGCCTTTTTTCAATTTTGCTCCAACAACCTCCTTCGGATTATTTTTTCGATCTTTTCTTAGAGTCCCCGTTATGTAAGTATCCAAATGAAGCATCTTTTGGCATAAGGAAATGCTGTTATAATAATTATC
Source organism: Chrysolina oricalcia (assembly GCA_944452925.2). Lineage (NCBI taxonomy): Eukaryota > Metazoa > Arthropoda > Insecta > Coleoptera > Chrysomelidae > Chrysolina > Chrysolina oricalcia. The sequence goes on along the minus strand of OX101825.2, from coordinate 34,000,535 downwards.
CCTGTATAAAGCATGTCCCTTTCTTTCCAACCCTTCCATCAGGGACAAAACTACTTTCTGCGCATGATCTTTTCCGCCCAAATCTCCACCAGCCCCAGTGTATAATTTAATTCTCAACACAAGTCCATTTGGCTCAGCTAGAACATACAATTTCATTCCATATTTATGTTTTTTTCCTTTGATATACTGTCGGAAGGCAAGACGCCCTCGCCACAAAACCATGGATTCGTCAATGGCCAAGTTCTTTTGAGGGTAATAAACTTCGGCCATTTTCTGGTTGAGATATTCTAGCATAAATCGAATTTTATGAAGACGATCTCCAAAACCTAACTCTTCTTGTGACGGGTTTTTGTCAAAATGTAAGCATCTGAGAATAAGTAAAAAGCGATTTCTACTCATGTGCTGTTGGAAACAAGGTAAACTGAATGAGTCGTCTGTTTTCCAATAGTCTTGAATACGATTGATTCGTATGTTGCCCATATGGAACCACAATCCAAGAAAAACTTTGAATTCTGGCAAATCAACTGGTTTCCAATTTGTTATACGTGACTTCTCCCTAGTGTTTTTGCTAAGAAAAACTTCTTCTGCATATAAATTAGTTTGTTCAACTATATGTGATAAAAAGTCATCAGTCACCAATAGTGAAAAAAAATCAAATGGTTCGTCTCCTGGAACTGGGACAGCCAAGCCGGAATTACCGCTGAACTGAATATTTTTCAAATAGGGCAAATCAGACCAAACGAACAGTTCTGTTTCATCAGTAGTATTTATATCGTCATAGGTACTTGAACCGGGCACTTGAGGGAGCTCATTATTATCTCGTGTATCAATGTCAGATAACGATTCAGATTTTTCTGACTCAGTTTCAAAATCAGAAACTTCAAACTCACTTCCACTATCAGAAAATGCTTCTGCAATTTCTTCTAACTCCATCTCAGTCAGTGGTTTCCTTATCTTTTCATCTGAACACTTTCGCTTTGGCCTAGATGGCCCTGCAACTTGTTCATCCATTTCACAAGCCCAAAATGTAAAATTATAAGACCATGGCCACTTCCACGTGATCTAATGAGTACTAAAGCGGCCGACAAAATCACAACGCTCTCCTACGAACGCCTACAACATACTGAGCATTAGAAGTTACACATGCGGGTGACGCCACAGATGCGTCTTCGGCCTCCACGAGAAAACCCGAATGACGCCACACATGCGTCATCGGCGGTGAAGGTGTTAAACGAACGAAATGTGTACGATTGAGTAGTGTTAGTATGTACTATGTTCGCATGCATACCTGCTAGCTTGTCCAGATGACCGTTCTTCAGATATTAGGGAATCAAGGTACGTAAAAACACTACTCATTTAGTTGAATTGCCAGTCTACAGAAATGTTTCTATAACCCATGGTGGACAGAGTATCTGGGTACCACCCCAGAGCTCCGGGTTCAAATCTCGTCTACATTTTTTTTTAAACACGGTAACGCATCACACTAGGGTTAGCCATCTCGGTTGGAAACGGCTTCGACTCTGGGGGGATTTTTGTTCAAAAAGAAAAGAAAACCGAATTTTGGTAAATGAAAGATTTTGTTAAGATTTCCTTATGAGTAAAATCCCAGGGCCTTCAGACAACTTATTTTTGAAAAGATGAAGACTTAAGTTATGAGTGGTGTCTCATGTACTTTTAATACCTGCGTGCTTGTGGAGTTCACTCTGTGACACCTGGGCAGGTTCCTAACTTAAATCTGTATGGCTGATTTTTATATATATTTTGTAGAATATTACTCTTAAATAATTTTAAAAGTGTCAGACGCTTTCCATAGACCATAACTTTTGTCAAACGCTTTAAAGCTCCACAAATTATTCAACAAATTATACATAAAAATCAGCTACACAAATTTAAGTTAAGTAACTCTTATTTTTAGTTACCTTTATCACCTGGTACCTGCCCAGGTGTCACAGAGCGAACTCTACAAGCACGCAGGTATTAAAAGTACATGAGACACCACTCAGAACCTAAGTCTTCATCTTTTCAAAAATTAGTTATGTCTGAAGTCCCTGGGATTTTACTCATAAATAAATCTTAACAAAATCTTTTATTTACCAAAATTCTGTTTTCTTTTGAATTTCTTTTTGAACAAAAATCCTCCCAGAGTCGAAACCGTTTCCAACCGAGATGGCTAACCTTAGTGTGATGCGTCGGCTGGGTAAAAAAAAAAGAAAAAAAAATAGTTGCAGATGTTGAACTTGGAGCTCCGGGTTGGAAGCCAGATACTCTGTCCAAAGCTCCACCATGGGTTTTAGAAGTATTTCTGTAGACTGGCAATTCAACTAAGTGAGTAGTATTTTCACGTACCTTGATTCCCAAATATCTGAAGAATTGTCATCTGGACAAGCTAGCAGGTAGGCATGCGAACTAGTACAAACTCAATCGTACACATTTCGTTCGTTTAAAAATAAGTAATGTCTGACGGCCCTGGGATCTTGGACTATTAGGGTAATCAGGTTAGAGTTTATGAATTCCTATGTCACTATCGCGTGTCATAAGAAAAAGGGGCGTTAGGTTAGTTTGTTTGTGATAATAATTTTTGTATTTTCACAAACTTCCCACATTCAGTTTTGTTTTGAAAAACATATTGTTCGAGTTGTGAAGTTGGAATTACATTAATTCCCAGTTGTGAAGTCGAAATTAGGCTAATTCCAAGTTGTAAAGTAGGAATTAGGCTAACTCCGATTTGTGAAGTCGGAATTATATTAATTCTGAGTTTGATAGTGGGAATTTAGCTAATTCCAAGTTGAGAAGTAGAAAGTTTACTATTCCGAGTTTTAAAGTCGTTATTATACTAATTCCGAGTTGCAAAGTCGAAATTATATTTTTTGATTCTTTTTTGCCCTTCTACACTTTCGTAGAAAAGCATTTGAACATAAATTAAAAATGAATATGAATTTTTATTTAAAAATCTGGAAAAATCAAGTGGATATGTTTCCATAGTTCCATAGTTTCCATAGTTACCGCTGTTACTGATGATCCTAATAGTTAACTTCAATGTCAAAATTGACAAACGTTATTCATTCAATTCCAAAGACGGAGATAATTTATTGATACAATTAACCTGGCAAACTGACCAAACTGCAATGTAAACTTTTATAATTAAGATACAAAATGTTCTTATAAACTTGTATTTTGTTTTCAAAAAAATTAAATCCTCTCTATTTTTGATACTTGATTTTTTTCCTAATTGGTGATGTACCTAATGAACTTTCTCTACCAGTTAGTAAAACTAAAACATTTCCTGACTGGTGATGACATTAACGCCAGTTTTGAAAAGGGTTACTTAGTATGTCAAAGGTAGAAAAATGGATAGCAACAATCGTACAAGCTAGCCGTAACTCAAAAACAACCATAGGGGCATTCACATGGAAAGTACAGAGCTCACTCATCTTGAACTCTGTGAATAGCTGACAAGTATCCTGGATTTGTTTGAAGGTTGTAACTCGATTAATCACGTTTTGGATGTCGATCGTCTTAATGGATATGGAATTGATGGATACTCCAAGGAACTCTTAGGAGAAGCTCAGAAACAACTAGCGGCTAACTATTCGAATTCAAATATGAGCAACAACTTCCCCTTCAGTTATACATATATTCAATTGTTTGATTTTCGTCATACTGTATAATATCTATTGTAGGTATGTGTATGTGTGTATATATGTGCATGTGTGTATATGTGTGCAAATGTAAGATATTATTTGATCATATAAGTAGATAATGATTCAGTACCTAGGATGTAAGTCATTTGATGTAGTCAAAAAATATTATTTTCAAACAGCTCATTATATATAGGTACTTCTGTGAGTGACCTAAAAATTTTGTAAATTGTACATTTATTCATTTTTATTTATATACATGTTTTATATAGAAACCTACAAACAAGTATTTCGGCAATTCGTAGGATATTCAATATTTATTTATTGAGTTATTCATTCTGTTCCTCTGTATTGTCTCTCATATTTCTCGATTTCAATAACATATTAGAAAAAACAAATGGCAATTCAAATCTTAACATTATGCACTCTAATATACGAAGTATATCCAAAAACTTAGACGAAATGAAAATCATTCTCAGTCAAATAAAAAATGATATGGATTTCATAATAATGTCAGAAACATGGAATATTCAAGATCTTTCTGTACACGGTATAATTGGCTATGATATTTTTTATAATGAAGGTGATATAAACCAAAATGACGGTCTTGTCATTTATGTCAGACACGGTATAGATTTTTCATATACAATTGTAAATATAGGATTAGTCAAGGCTTTGGAAGTCAAAGCAAAATTTAATAATAGAAACATTTTAATTACAGGCATATACAGACCCCCTTCAACAAGTATAAATACATTTAATGAACAGTTTGATGAATATTTGAAACATCGTCCAAAAACAGACACACATATTGTGGTAGGAGATATCAACATAAATATTTTGAGCAATGATGAACTAGTACAAGACTATCTAAATATAATGAGCTCACAAGGGTTCTTATCAACTATAAATTCATACACAAGGATACATGAAAACTCAAAATCTTGTATTGATCACATTTTCCTCAAAAGTTCTATTCTTGAATGTAACTGCACCCCAGTAGTGATGGAACTGGCGGTCACTGACCATTTTCCTACCATGATTCAAGTAAACTTCCCTGAAAAAATGTAACAATCAAATAATACTTCATTCACAAAGCAATTTCTCAACAAAAGGAAACTGGAAACACACATACATAATGAAAATTGGTCTAGAGTTTATGGATGCAACGACCCGGATAGTGCCACGAATTGTTTTATTGAAATTATAAAGAAACATTTAGAGTCATGTACATCAACAATAAAATATAGAAGATCTGATATTAAAAGGAAAGAGTGGATCACCAAAGGTATAGTTGCATCCATACATAAAAAAATGAAATGTTCATTATCATGAAAAACGATCCTAACCCGATAAATGCTACGAATTTTAAAAAATATCGTAATAAACTAAACGACCTCATTAAAGAAACCAAAATGAAATATTATCAAAAAAAAATAACTCAGAATCAACATAACTCGGCAAATCTTTGGCAGTGTTTAAATGAACTTTCAAACAAAAATAATGTACATAATGAGTTCACTGAGATTGAGGGTGAAAATGGTGACATTCTCAAAGATAAATTAGATATTGCCACCAGGTTCAACGACTATTTTGGAAATATTGGGAAGGAAATGGCTGAAAAAATCAAAAAGAAAAATGACTTCAGAATCAACAAACCAAAAAAGCGCATCATAAATACGTTTTTCTTGAAAGATACCACTGAAGAAGAAATATTGGAAACTATCAAATGCCTGAAAAAGAAAAAAGCACCTGGAATGGATGGAATAACATCCGAAATTCTAAAAAATATAGGAATTTACATCTGTAGACCGCTGACATATGTGATTAACCTCTCGATGACCGCAGGTATATATCCGAAGGCACTCAAAACAGCCATTGTGAAACCACTTTTCAAATGTGGGTCAAAACGAGATGTCTCCAACTACCGTCCAATTTCGCTGATCTCAAATATATCGAAAATTTTCGAGAAACTCTTAAAGAAAAGGATGCTCGCTTTTATTAAAAAATAGGAAATTCTGTCAGAAAAGCAATTCGGGTTCAGGGAAGGAAGGTCCACGGAAGATGCAATAAATTATTTAACAACCCAGATAAGCCAAGCAATAGACAAACAACAACCTGCATTATGCATCTTCGTGGATCTAAAGAAAGCATTCGACACGGTCAGTCATGAATCACTTTTGTGTACGTTGGAGAGTATAGGTTTCAGAGATACATCACTTGCATTATTTAGTAGTTATTTGAATGACCGGGAACAATGCGTAAAGATTAACGAATGCTACAGCTCCGCCAAATGTGTTGAATTTGGAGTACCACAAGGCACTGTGCTCGGACCTATACTCTTCAATATATACTTGAACGACTTATTTGAACTTCAGGTGAAAGGAAGCGTTGTGAGTTTTGCCGATGATACAGCAATATTTTATAAAGCCAGCGATTGAAAACAATTAAAAATATTAGTTGAACAAGACTTCAAAGTTATCCTCGATTGGTTTGATGGACAATTACTGACTGTGAATGTTGGCAAAACCCATTTTGTTCCTTTCACCTCGTATTCAATAAATCTGCCCTCTTTTGACAAATTAATATTTCAAAAAGTGAATGAAATCGTAAATATTGGAAAAGAAGATAGTGTCAAGTATCTTGGAATTTATATTGATTCCAACTTGAAGTGGGATGTTCAAACAGCGTATGTGGTGAAAAAGATGAGAAGTATTTTATATCGAATAAAACATTACACCAAAATACTCACCTCGAGTCAAATGAGGATAATATATTGCGCCCTCATCGAGAGCCACCTGAACTATGGAATTGTCGCCTGGGGAGCCGCAAATAATTTATTCCTTAAAAACCTGGAAAAAATACAGAAGCTGATTCTCAAAGTTATTCATAATAAACCATATACTTACCCTACTGAAGACCTGTATAATGAATCAAATATACTGGATCTACGTCAATTATATTTTTTAACAGCGGTAGTTCGCCGACATAAATATAGGGCCAATTTAGAACCTATCAGCCACCCGTACGAAACAAGACATAAACCTAATATGTCACGAGACCCTCGAAAAATGTTCTACAGCGAAGTTTTTCATACCTTGGCCCCAAACTCTACAATCTTATTCCAAGAGATTTGAAGCAGTTCCAGAACATAAAATTTTTCAAAAAGAAAGTAAAATCATGGATTTTTCAAATCCCCCGCCTTCAAGTCCACCAATACGTGGACTTGAAGAATGTTTATTATTTCTGAGTCAATGATCATTGTCAGTGAAAGCATGGACACACAGAACCTTTATTGATATCCACAATTCTCATCTTGTTGAATCAACATAACAGTAGGAAATATTGAATCAAATTCCCAGTCATTTTAGTTAGATTGCCTTGAACAATTATTAATTATTAATATAATTTTTTTTACGTACCTACCAGGACGCTATGGACATATCATAATTTTCACTTACTATCATGTTTCACATATATGTGTATTTATTTATTTATTTATATATGTATCCAATGGTAATTTTTTATTTTTTTGGTTAATAATACTGTATTGAAATATAATATCTATAGCTTAAATACTTAAGCATCCCGCGCTCAAGGTTTTCCTTATGCGGGTTACTTTAATTTATTTGTGTTAGATAAATATATGTCACATTAATGTATTACCATTACTTGAGCAAATAAATTATTATTATTATATTATTATATAAATACATTTCATTATTATTATAGAAGATTTTGGTTATGATCCAATAGTGCTTCATCCTGTGTTTCTCCTGTTCCTACTATGAGTATATAGTCAGCTACTACAAAAAAATCCATTCAATATCTGTAAAGTTCCCATCACTTTCTTTTGAAATATTTCCGTAGCTGTCGAAATTCCGAATGGAAGTCTGATATGTGTTATTTCCATGTGGCGTCCAGAAATCTGTTGATTTGCTCCTTTCGTCGAGTTTCAGTTGCCAAAATCCCTTGCTACGTGTCTTTTTTCCTTATCGCATATATTGATACAGGGACAGCTGAGGCGGAAAAGCATGAGCAAAAGGTGCTCGGAGTCAGTCGGTTAAGGGTGTGGGTAAAAGGAAAAAAAGGAAGATGGGTGGAGGGCGCCACCAGTTCGGAAATATCCGTAAGCTCAAACTAGAAAACTCAATGGTGTCAAACTCTGTTATCCTAACTCTATCAATATACTACTTATTCAATTATATATTCAATTATCTATTCAATTATTTATTTGATTATGTATTCTTTTTTTATTACTTGGAACTGTCTATTATAATTTATGCAAAGTTAAGAGGGCAGCCAGCAAATCAAACACCAAATTTCATGCCAACAAAAGATATCATGTATTTGAATTTTTCGTCCACAACTAGTTTTTTCCCTCGTATAAATCCAATGAGTAGAATCCAAACGTGGAATTAATTATTGAAACAAGCAAATAAATTGGCCAGAAATTACCGTACGTATACACGTAGAGTTTACAGTTAAATTTCACTAAAATATCACACTGTATGCATGCGCTAAATACTTGGTAAACGACGGGAATTTATTCAACTCTGATAATAAATTAATTTAACCCTCCGATAGCACAGGGGTTGAGATTTATACTAAACTGGACGAAAATGTAAATCTTATCAACTAGGTAAATATTTATAAATATGAAATAAACAACGTTTCTATGCAATAAATGGACATAAACACGACATTACTTATCTGTTGGTTGTCGGGATACGGGTCACTTCCAGGGCGTTCAGCATTAGGGGATGATAATCGAAATTGAAGCAGCTTCACAATGACTGTACCTTAGCCACCAAACTCCCCCAGGTCAGGAGTATTGCGTAATGAGCCAGCCAATAAAATTGTATTAACAATTGTTTTAGCGGAATTCGTTTCAGCGTTATGTAGGTAGGACAAAGAAAATTGAAGGAGATTACTATAGCCTCCAGGGCAACCCTAAAATCATGAAAATGATACTAGACTACACTAACCCAATGAGTTAAGAATTATTTCATACATCGATGTTTTTGAGGGTATTATTCCACTGTGAGTTGGATATATCTGTGGTTGATTCAAATCCTTTCAAAAAGTATCAATCTTTCAACTACAGCTCCACTGAGTCACATGAACACCATCAAGATTGATTTATGTTATGTAGGTAGAAAATATCCCTTCAAATGGACGATATCAAATCGTAAATAGCACCCACACACACTTTTCAACTTCCAGCTTCAGTATTCTCTCACATATTTCTTTTTTCTCGACTCCTTGCAGTATACTTTCTATTTCTAACAGTCCCTTTTTTGCCAATCGAAAAAAACTGAACAACTCGATACTCCTGATAACGCTTCCTCAATAGACCTATCCTTTCAACCTATCGCGACGGACCAACGCATTTCGTTGCAGGAAAATTATGTATACAGGGTGCCTCATATATTCTGCCGCGGGAATGACTTTGATTGATATGGGGGAAATGAAACGATACACCCATTTTGCATCAGCCTCTGAAAATATAATTTGCATTGATTTATTCTGCTAGAATTTCTTCTATCGTCAGTAGCTGTTGTTTTGCATCTTTCAAAACTTCATTTAATTGACTAGCATCCAGGCATTTTCTCAATTTGTCTTTATTTTCACTATCGTTAAATTGCTAACCCAATCTGTATATCCACTTTCTTCTTTTATTATTCCCATTTTTTCCATGTTTTTCAATTATCTTTTCAATTCTTCTTTCATAGCTACATGTGTTCTTCTTCGTGATTGTCTTACTGGATTCGACTCTTTGTCAATTTCTAAGGTAAACTCTCCCTCTAGATCTCCAAGTCCTTCAAAAAGATATTTATATTTTTCAATCACTTCTTCAGTAGTCCTGGGTTTGTTGCTTTGAATGGTGCTGCAATATTTGATGAGGACTGCTGATAACAGTGGTCCATGTTTGAGATCAACTACTTGAAACTGTTGATGATGAATTTCAATATTTATTCCAATTTTCATTCAGTATGTGCAAATAGTTTTCACAGTACCAACTCCGAATACCTTCAGAATTATATTCGTTGGTTCAAGATCTATATTGGCCTTATTCAATATTTACGCTAAGTTTTCTATACCTATAATATTACACCTAGCTCCTGTATGCAGCTGGAAGTGAACACATTTTTTGGTGATATTTTCTGAAGAAGCTGATCAATTTTCCATAACTTTATTTCTATTTTCAATTTTAGCAAATGTAACTTCTTCACTATTATTTGTTTCTTCTTCCTTCGATACTTCATTTATTTTTTTTTCAAACTCTTTTTGTAAAAAATTAGACATTTTTTTGCGCTTATTGCAGGACATTCTTTAAAGGTTTTATGCCATTTCTATTCACAAAATTTGCATGTTTCATCTTTCTTATATTGAAACTGTGTTCTTTTTTGGAGTTTAGATATCCAATTCAGTTTTGGTCTCATTTGTTTCAGCTGTGAATCTGCTGTTTCAGATGATTTGCATATTTCAATCGCTTCCTCCAATGGAATATTCTTTTTCTGAAATCGTTCAAGAATGCTTACTTTCTCGGAGCAACTGCAGGCCTCAAAATACGCTAATCCAGTATTTTAGTCCGTTGCTAAGCAACGAACTTTCCCGGACCGTTTAATACTTTCCCGTATCGAAAACGATACGGGAAAGTACTTTGCCGGCCTAGGCCGTCAAAATCGGTGAATGGTTTTTAGTTGTCACTTTGACGTTTCAGGAAAGCACGTAATTTCGAATCCTCAATTTATGTAAAAGCACATCAATGTAGTAAAAGCACATCCCCAGACTTCAATGCTTGTTGGCCTCGGCTTCGCCTCGGCCAACAATTTACATTGTCGACCGGGAATGTATTGCTTTTACTACCAGATACACAATATACTATTTCCAAACACATTTTCTGTCTGATATTCATATCCCTAACTGAGAAAATAATTTTGTCGAGCAACAGTTCATCTGCTTTATTTCCATTTCTGCAGGTTTAGTTTGATGAAATATGCGTTATGAGACAAATTTTCTTCCTGTTGAACGGTATTGAATAAAATATCTTTCGAATCTTACATTTTAGATCGTTGGCCCATGACACTAGAACTGTCGAAGGTATGCCCTCCAAGGGACATGAAGATTAATTAATTAGGATCATCGGAAAAAAGTGGATTGTTGGATCGGTACCCAGTCGCTCCCCTCCCTGTTCAATCAACTTCCGGTTGAAAGCACTGTTGAAAATGTCTAGCTAAATTAACCGAGCTCTAGCCGATTTGCATACGTCAAGGTTGGTCCCCAAGGTCGGCATACGGACCAGAAGTTACGCTTACCGCCATTTCTCTCAGATTATTTACGAAGATATTCCCTTTGGATAAACCCTCCATTTTGACCAATCAATCCAACTTAATCTTCATGTCCCTTGAAGGACATACCTTCGTAGATAATCGACCCCCCTAGTGTCATGGGCCATCGGTCTATTTGATTCAGGTATCAAATGATTTCGCACTTTTCTCCATAAACTTTCAGCCGTTTGTTTGTCATCATTGATGTTCTTAACTTTGTATATTTTACTTGACTCTTATCCAATACATAGCTATCTTAACTTTTTCATTATCATGGATCACATTAGTTATAATCAAGTAATTGTTCTAAATTTTTTCAAAATATTCTAAATTCGACTTCACATCTCTTATGTTGGTAATGGCACGCTTGTTCTTCTTTCATATGAGCAGGATTCCATAGACATTGTTTTTTCCGTTAACCAGCTGTCGTCCCCTTACGAACGGCAGCCCTCAGAAGTCGGAACTTGTGCGAGCCAAGGATTAACGAGGTCTTACCTTTTTACGTGCGATTCCTAGCACTTTCTTGGGCCATTAGAAAAAATTCTGCAGCCGCCATGGTTTGAACCATCGCCGACTGGCAGCCAAAGTGATTGAAACAATGTCGCTTTAACCACTAGGTTACATGCTTTCTTTGAGTGCATTATTTTCTTCTGTTACTTTTCTCAGTGCTTCTTCTTCCTCCTTCGACTACTTATCTATTTTGGAAGATGTTTCCTCCCGCAGTTGCCTAAACTGTTTCGACAATTCATAGCATGTTTTCTGCATTCTGTTTCAGTTTTAATTCACAGCTTGTAGTGTGATCTAGATCGTAGCCTTAAAGTGGCAGCAACACTGTTTAGAATGTGACATTGGTGTTCTGACTGTTCCGTGTGGATGACAACTGGGAGACGAGACTCCGACGAGACTACGCACCGGCTACAAATGAAGGTCCAGCGTGTAATAACTATTAATTAAGATTTTGTAAAGTTATGAGAGATTTGTACATGGTGAAAATAAAGCAATTAAAAGAGACTTTTTTCAGATGACTACAGTGGAAGACTTGCTAGCTGAATTGGCTGGGGCCACTGTATTTTCTACTCTGGATGCTAATATGGGCTTCTATCAAATACCATTGAACCATATAAGTACTAGATTATGTACTTTTGCAAACCCATTTGGCAGGTATATTTTCAAAAGGCTCCCGTTTGGGATCAGAAGCGCACCAAACATTTTTTACAAACATTTCAAACAAATTTTTGAAAATACTCCTGGAAATTTATGTTATGTAGATGATCTTCTTGTCTTTGGGAAAACCCAAGAAGAGCATGATTTGAATTTAAGAAAAGTTCTTGAGAAGGCCAGAGAAGCCAATGTAAAATTCAATGAAAATGTCAATTCAACCTGAAAGAGGTCAAATTCGTAGGGCATTTATTAACATGCTCAGGAGTGAAAGTTGATTATGAAAAAATTAAGAGTATTTTGAATGTACTTCTACCAACCTGTAAAAAAGACATTGAAAAGTTTTTGGGGCTTGTAAATTACGTTTCAAAGTTTGTACGAAGTCTGTTTGAAAAAACTACAAAATTAAGGGAGCTTCTGAATGAGAAAAATTTATTTCAATGGGATGAAAACCACACAAAGGCTTTCGTATTAAGAAAGCTTTGTGTACAACCCCTGTTCTCAGATATTTTGACCCAAATAAACCAATCACAGTATGCGTGGATGCATCCCAAAACGGGCTGGGCGTGGTCCTTTTGCAAGATGGCCTACCTGTAATTTATGGTTCAAGGGTTTTGACAGAAACCGAAAAGGGCTACGATCAAATTGAGAAAGAGATGGCCGCTGTAGTTTTCGGATGCACAAGATTTCATCAATAAATTTTTGGAAAAAAAATCATTGTTGAGAATGATCACAAGCCACTAATGTCAAGCTATATAAAACCTTAAGTAAATGCACCTCTTCGACTAAAAATAATGTTGATAAAATTGCAAATGTATGATATCGAAATCACCTATAAAAAAGGTGCTGAGCTCATTTTAGCTGACTACCTTTCTAGAAATTATTTAACTGAAGTGAATGAATTTGATAAATTAACACTAGACAAAGTTGAAACTCAACCTAATTGAAAGAACGATTCCAGTGTCAAACGAAAAATTGGAAAAATTCCATTAAGAAACTTCAAACTTTGAAGTACTGGTTGAAATAATTGACAATTTTTCTAAATTTATTGAGACAAGACCATTAAAAAATCGGAGTTTTCTTACAGTCAATGCATTGAAATCAATATTTGCCACTCATGGTCCCCATGGAATTCCATCAAAAATCCGTTCAGATAAAGGAACTAACTTCAGCTCAGAGTATTTCAAAAACTTTGTTGATGCTTGGGACCTTGAACGTTCAACATCAGGACCAACTTTTTCTCAATCAAACGGAATGGTTGAGTATGCAATTCAGTCTTTCAAGAATATAAAGAAAAAAGCTGAATTTGATAACAAAGATTATTTGTGTCTACTAGAATATCGAACTACCCCTTTAGATTTGCATATATCTTCGCCAGCCACATTATTATTCAACTGGGAAGTGAACAGTTCACTTCCAAAATTCAATTTGTTTGGTAAAAAGTGTGCGTGTAAGAGACAAAAAATTCGAAAATAATTAAATAGATTTCCTCGATAGCACTGTGGTTTCGAATAATGGACGTTCACCAGGTAGATCGGGATTAAAATGTGGAGAGATGTCAAGTCTGGTTGCAATTTTGATTAAATTGAATTATAATCGAATATAACTTACGGGAATTGTACCGGCGCGGCGTAAGGTGGAAAACTCCAAACGGCGTGGGTGCCTCTTCTCAAGAGCTCTCTTGCCGGTTCTTCTTTCTTCGTTCTTCTATGGCCTTTGGAGTTTGAATTTTTGCAAATAGTCACCACCGACACAATGTTGGAAACTAGGTAACGCAATAATAGCAATAATACCTAACAACAGAAACTGCGTGTTTCTTTTGAACGTGCGAAAAAATGTACCAAAAACTGATTGTAATATTTACGAGTCTTTTACTGAACTGGCTGATTGGCACTGATTTATGTTTAAACCGATGAATTGCCGTAAACTCCCGAACACCTAGATATAGATTGGATTGATTCAATATATACCGAGGTAAGTCATGAAGTTGCTAATTAAAAATAAAAGTATATTTCGTGAATTCTGAACATTCTCCCCCGGCAAATGCGAGGAATACTGAGCATTTTCGAGAAAAAAAATTATTAAACTGAATTTATTCGGACAGGTCAAACCAAATGATTATTGAGTAAACTAATTTACGACATAACAAACATAAATAGAAACATTAAGTGGGGCATTTAATCATCATTGCTGATAGGCAACGGACACAATTTAGCAATTGGCCGTTTCATAATGCCCTTTGGCGTTTTGACAGTCGCCACCCTAACCACACCGTCTCTACCAGGATGCAACGCGATAATGCGTCCCATTACCCACTCTAAGGGTGCTACAAGTTCAGATTTAATTAAAACTAGAGTTCCCATGTCAACTTTAGTTGCTGGATCTATCCATTTACTACGTTGCTGTAACGTGTGTAAATATTCTAGTGACCAACGCCGCCAGAAATCCTGGTGGAGGCGTTGTAACAATTGCCACCTGTCGAGCCTGCCTATTTTAATATTAGATAAATCATCTTCAGGTAATGCACTGAGGGGGTGAAGCGTTAAAAAATGCCCTGGAGTGAGAGCTGAGTAATCATTGGGGTCGGCGCTCATTGGTGTTAGGGGTCGTGAGTTTAGTACCGATTCAATTCGTGTCAAAACCGTGTTCATCTCTTCATAAGAGAGTATTTGGTTACCAATTACCCTAATCATATGACTTTTAGTTGAGCGTACACCACTCTCCCACAAACCACCAAAATTGGGGGATGATGGCGGAATAAAATGCCATTGAATGGACTCTCTATCACATGCAGTCTTCATCGCTTTATCTGCTTCGGCGAAATAGCGAGAAGCCCTAACAAAATTTCCCCCATTATCCGAGTGAATATGCGCCACTGTACCACGACGAGCAACAAATATGCGTAAAGCAGCGAGAAATGACTCTGTTGAGAGATCTGATGTCAATTCCAAATGGATCGCTTTGACTGCGAAACAAACAAACAGGCAAACATACCCTTTGTAAGTTTTCGCACCCCGGTGTTTATTCATCGTTAGCGAGATTGGACCCATAAAATCGATTCCTGTATGTAAAAATGGTTTAACCTGAGTTATTCTTGCTGCAGGCAAATTACCCATAGGGGGTTGAAAAGAAACAGGTTTAGTGCGCCAACATTTGAGACATTTGGAGATGACTGACTTGATAGCAAGTCGTGGTGACAAAATCCAGAAGTTTTGCGATAAAAGAAATTGCATAGTACGTAGGCCAGGGTGTAAATAGGTTATATGAACAAGGTCAATTAAAAGTGCAGTAAATCTACTGTGACGGGGCAATAGTATAGGGTGTTTGCGATCGTAAGTAAGAATTGAATAATTAAGACGTCCTCCGACTCTTAGAATACCCGCATTGTCAACAAATGCGTTCAATTTGCGTAAGGGTTTAGATAATTTTTTTGACTTTACTTCCTGCGAGAAAGCGATAGACTGTGTATATTTGGAGAGAGTTAGGAGGGATGCCTTCAGTTCGGCAAACTTCAGAGCTCCTGAAATCTTAAGGTTGCGATTGCTTTTACGAATGTTGAAAATAAATCGTAGAACATAAGATAAAATGCGCCGAATTCTATCCAACGAGGAATATTTGTGCAAGAGGGTACTGATAAGTTTGGATTCGTCTGCTTTTATTAAGAAAATGCGTGAGATGTTGGCATCAAAATCATGCTCGATTTCTTTTGAATTGCGTTCCTCCTGACCGTGATCAGGAATATTGTAATGTCGTGTGAATTCTGGCCACCCGGAATTAGGTGTTCGCAAAAAATCAGGACCTTGAAACCATATAGGGTGATCCAACAATTCTCGCGGGAACACACCCCTAGAAGCGACATCCGCAGGGTTGCTATAAGTACTGACATAATGCCAAGAGGAGGGAGGTACTCTCTCCTGGACATAGGACACGCGGTTAGAAATAAAAGTTTTCCAACGGTCGGGAGAGGATTTGATCCAGGCAAGTGCAACTTGCGAATCGGACCATGCGTAAATGGTATCAAAAATAATTTTATTATGAAAAATTCCAAGAACATAGGATATCAGTTTAGCAAGGAGTGTGCAACCAAGCAGTTCCAATCTAGGAATGGTTAAACGTTTATTGTTTATAGGGGCTACTTTAGTTTTTGAAATTAAAAATGAAGTAGAAAATTCACCATTAGGGTAGAGAGCGCGAATATAAATACAACATGCATAGCCCCTTTCACTAGCATCGCAAAAGCCGTGGAGTTCTAAGCTAGTTACATTGGATGAAAATAGTAAGCGAGAAATGCGAATATTTGATAAAAGTGGCAACTCCGATTTATAACGCTTCCAGATGCGTAGGACGTCATCATCGGGAGTATCATCCCACCCCAATTGGCATTTCCAAAGTCTTTGCATTAAATACTTTGTGAAAAATGTGACTGGACTTGCCAAACCTGTTGGATCGAAAACCATTGAAATTTCAGATAATATTGACCTTTTTGTGCATGCGCGATCCAGGGGTTGCATCGAGAAGGAAAAATAGTCTTCAGATGGATGCCATTCCATCCCTAGTATTTTTAAGGAATCAGAATTATTGTCTAGAGATAATGGGTTTGTACAAAGCTCGGATTCGGAAAAAAACTGATAAGAATTCAGGGGAGTTAGATGACCATTTTTGGAGTTCAAAGCAACCGTTGCGTAACAAGGTAATCAATTCATCTCTGAGCTCAATTGCAGACTGGAGAGATGAAGAACCCGTGCAAATGTCATCCATGAAAGTATCGTTACGAAGGACCTTAGCGGCTTGAGGAAAATTATTTTCGTCCTCAAATGATAATTGTTGGAGGGTGCGGATCGCGAGAAACGGTGAAACGTTAACACCATAAACTACAGTGCGGAGCAAAAATTCTTGAACAGGTTCGTCTCGGGAGAACCTCCAAAAAATGCGTTGATAATTACAGTCACTAGGACTAACTAAAATTTGACGATAATGCATACGTATATCTGCAGAAAAACAGACTTCATGAGTGCGAAAATTCAATAGAATTGCTACAATATCCGCTTGTAATTTAGGTCCAGGAAAAAGACAATCATTCAGTGACTTTCCATTAGGGAGTTTGGCACTGGCATTAAAAACAACTCTTAAGCGCGTGGTACAGCTACCTGGTTTGATTATGCAGTGGTGGGGAATATAGTACGAATAATCATTTATTTCAGGATTTTCTATACGTATCATATGACCTAGACTTAAGTATTCTTCCATAAATTTGCAATATTCTTTATGGAGTGCGATATCCGAATAAAGACGGCGTTCGAGTGCGTGAAAGCGTTTTAAGGCTAAACTGCGCATGCCTGGAAAGGAAGGTGATGGTTCGCGAAAAGGTAAAGATACTATATATCTTCCTTCTTCATTGCGTTTGATTGTGTCCTTGAAATATTTTTCACAGTATTCGTCTTCTGGACACAAACGGTTCACTTCGGGTACATTCTCAATTTGCCAAAATTTTTGAACTATATCCTCTACTGGAGGAGTTTCAAAAGTTGTAGTAAAAAATGATCTATAGACCGGTACGTCAGATCTAGAAGTTGAACCGAGCAAAACATATCCAAAAATAGTTGCGAACGCATCAGGCTCACCTGGTCTTCCAGATATTTTATTATTCAACATGATATTTGAATATGTACTCGCCCCGAGTAGGATATCAATATCTGCAGGGGTTGAAAATGTGGGATCTGCTAAGGGTAAGTCCGCGATATGGGACCAATTTCCTTTAGAGATGGGTTTGCAAGGCAATTTATCACAAAGTTTTGGCAGGATTAGCGCATCTACTGTAAGTATAGGTTTCAGTTTTCTTATAGGTTTCAAATAAAATGTAACTTCCCCTGAACAAGGAAGAGGTTGCGATTCACCCAATCCTTGAAGAATTATTGAGGAACTAGATTTGCGTAAACCAAGAGAATTATAACATTTTTGCGTTACCAATGATGTCATTGACCCTGAATCTAATAAAGCCCTAAAGGTTTTATAGTAACCGTTACTATCGCGTACTTCTACGAGGCAAGTCGCAAGTAAGACTTCTGCGTGTTTTCTAGTGATAGCGGAGTGATTGGTCTGTATAATATTATGACCTTCGGAAGTAGACGGACTCTCTTGCGAGATTTGATTGGACGGAGGAAGACTTAAATTTTTGTTAAAATGCAAAAGGGTATTATGACGTCCATTGCATTTTCTACAATTATGAGTCGATCGGCAATGTGGCAAATCGTGAATCGAGCTCAAACAATTGAAACATAAATGTACACTTCGTACAAATTTGAATCTATCCTGCGGAGATTTTCTTAAAAATTCATTACAAGAGGAAAGCCGATGATTTCCTTCACAGAGACTATAATGACTATAGTCTGTATCATTCTGATTTTCAGGTTTGGAAAAGAATTAATATTGTCGTGGCGTTTTAATTTGACTCGACCTATTCTTATCAATATATTTTTTCACATTTTCTTGAGACCGATTTGGCGCTGAAAATGAAAGCGTTTCTAAAGCAAGACAGTGTTTGAGTAGAAAGTCTTCTAAAACGTTAAAATCGGGAATTTCAGTTGCATCTTTGTGTTGCAATTCAAAAGCGCGCGCAGACTCAGAGTCTAATCTATTCAATAACATATGCGAAAGAATAAAATTCCACGAATCTGTTTCAAGTGCCAAATTCTCCAATGCGCTCAAATTTTCTGAAAATGTGTCTAACAGTTTGCGTAATTCCTGGGCATTAGACCGATTTAACTTTTGAGAATTTTCAATATTTGACCAAAATAAATTGGCCATAAGGCGTTTATTGTAGTAACGTTTAATCAAACTGTTATATGCAGTTTCATAATTTGCAGCAGTCATAGGCAGCGTCTGAACCAGTGCGAGAGGCGGACCCTGCAGTGAGGATAATAAATAAGAAAATTTCTCAATAGGAGAATAACTGTCATTATTATGCACTAGAACATCAAATATATCACGATAACTTGAGAAAGTTTTCAAATCTCCATCAAATGTAATTAAATTTAGTTTTTTTAAACTTGCGTTAGATTGCGAAGTAACAGGCTTGATTTGCGTTGAATTCATAATAGATGCACTTGGATCATCTTTAGGTTTACAAAGTTCTTCAAAAACAACTTGCGAATTAAAATAAGCCTTATTGAAAACTTCTTTTATCGTATCTTCCGTGCCTAAGTTTCATCTGCGGCTAGCAGTTGCAAAATAGTGCTATCTATGGTGTTTAATAAAATCTTCGCGTATAGTGTCCGCATGATAATAGCGCACTTTAAAGAGGTTAACATTTTTAGAATCAGCTTTTGCTTCTTGTGCGAGTTTTTCGATAGTACCAATTTCATTAATAGAGCTTTGTCTAAGGGCTTTATAGCGTCTTAATTTTTCTGTCGTAGACATTTTTCAAATTAAAATTAAGATAAATGTTTTGGCGTATATACTTTAAAATAAATCGAACCAAGACAAAAAATGTAAACAACAGTAGGCCAGCCTGGCCAGCTGATTGTAGACTTGAATATGGGTCAATTTGCGACTATCCCCACTAGACACGATACGAGTCTTACCGACCTAAGCTCCACCTCCCACATGCGTCGCAGGACGAAAGGGACAAAGTAATGGCGATCACAATGGGACAAAATTCAATTATTAAATTTTCATAAATGATGAAACTACTAATATTGCGAATAACAGGTCAAAAAATAATTGAAAAATCACAAAAATGCTCAGTTTTTGCGAGAATGGTCAGTTGGGAAATTGATCAATGCGAAAATTAGAAAATTCAGGTAGTTTAAGGCGATATTTTGAAATTTTAAAATTTTGAAAAAATTAGAATCGCTTCCAAACTTGACATTTAATTTAAAGCACTGATCTATCCGGTTCGAAGAACCAAAAAATGTGCGTGTAAGAGACAAAAAATTCGAAAATAATTAAATAGATTTCCTCGATAGCACTGTGGTTTCGAATAATGGACGTTCACCAGGTAGATCGGGATTAAAATGTGGAGAGATGTCAAGTCTGGTTGCAATTTTGATTAAATTGAATTATAATCGAATATAACTTACGGGAATTGTACCGGCGCGGCGTAAGGTGGAAAACTCCAAACGGCGTGGGTGCCTCTTCTCAAGAGCTCTCTTGCCGGTTCTTCTTTCTTCGTTCTTCTATGGCCTTTGGAGTTTGAATTTGAGCAAATAGTCACCACCGACACAATGTTGGAAACTAGGTAACGCAATAATAGCAATAATACCTAACAACCGAAACTGCGTGTTTCTTTTGAACGTGCGAAAAAATGTACCAAAAACTGATTGTAACATTTACGAGTCTTTTACTGAACTGGCTGATTGGCACTGATTTATGTTTGAACCGATGAATCGCCGTAAACTCCCGAACACCTAGATATAGATTGGATTGATTCAATATATACCGAGGTAAGTCATGTAAGCTAATTAAAAATAAAAGTATATTTCGTGAATTCTGAACAAAAAGGAGGGAAAAGAGAGAATTGCGAATTTCCTTAAAAGACAATGAAAACGTAATTTTGATAAAAACACGAGAAATCTGAAAGAATTTAATGTTGATGACAAAGTGAGAGTTCAGAATTCAGACAGAACTTGGCAATCGGATAAGATTCTGAATAAGTTACAAAAAACAAGAACTCACTGTAAAATTAGATAGATACGTAAATAAGCCCAAGGGTAGTCCAAAACGTGCTGTAATGAATCCCAGACGTTTTGAGGAATATGTATGTATGTAATGAATGCATATAGATAAGAAATGTATGTAGATCAGAGATGTATGTAGATTATAAAATGTATATAGATAAGGAATGTACATGATTAAACAAAACAGGTTTTACTAGAAAAGAAGGGAGGTGTAGTGTGATCAAGATTGTAGCCTTAAAGTGGCAACACTGTTTAGAATGTGACATTGATGTTCTGACTATTCCGTGTGGATGACAATTGGGAGACGAGACGCACGGGCTACAAATGAAGATCCAGCGTGTACTAACTATTAATTAAGATTTTGTAAAGTTATGAGAGATCTGTACATAGTGTAAATTAAAGCAAATAAAAAGAACCGAAGAGTTTAAATAAAACACGACACAGCTGACACCATGGATTATGATATAAATCGAACAAAATTTGTATGAAGAGAATTATTTTTATTCAAGGTCAGAAGTGACAGTTTTTTCCCTGCATATGTATAGAGTATCCTTCATTCCAAATCTCATCTAACATACATTATCAACAAGACTCATAACAGTCTCAAAACCATGTGATCAAATTCTCAAGTGATGGAAGAGTGTGAAATATTCGAAAATTTTCCTAATCCTGAATCCAATACCCCTGCCAAGTTTAAATCACATAGCCTTGGCACTCTGGAAACTATGGTTTGTCTAGAGAAATCGTTGACACCCGGTATATTTGATGCAGAATTTTTCAAGCTAGGTTTAAGAATCTGACATAAAAATCCTTCGAGTTCTTACGGGCTATACATTCAAGAAAAATTTCCATTCGACGTAAACCTTGAATTCTCGGTAATTGCACGGAGATATTCCAAATGGTAGCGTTCTGGACACTTTCCAAACGACCAGCGATAAATATGTCAATGTTGGCTTTAAACCTGCGCTAGATAGACCGCCCTTCATTATCAATGCAAATTCCAAATTGAATCGGAAATCCGTTACAATGGCTACATGGAGCATCACTCCTGTATGATGAGGGCTTAAAGCGCACACCTAATCATTGTGCTATTATGTAACTTCACCCACGGCGTGATGCTAATTGAATAATGCGACAAAGAGCCTTGCAGCTCTCAGAACCACGGGCTGATTGCTGGTTGCTGCTATACAAGGCCAGTTCACGAAAAGTTAGGAAACGTTTGCAAATCATCATGTCGTCAATGAAACTAACTCCAATTGTTGGACTCGACTTTCTTCTCATTAAATCGGGTATATAGAATGTAGATTTCTCATTAAGATACGACTAAATAATAATTTTCATACAGCATGTCCCAAAATGTGTGCAACAGATAGAAAACTTATTTACTATTTCACAAAAAATGTATGCCTAATGTTGGAAATTAGTAGTTCCTGTATTGAAATTGTTGAAGTTTGTTTTCTGATTAATTTTTGATAGCTAGTTATAATTTGGCACATTAAAAATATATTGTCAGTTTTTTTAAGTATAAAACTAGTTGCATTTACTATATAATAGGTTGAGTGTAAGAGCAGTCACTGACTGAACTCCGCCTTGAATAAAGACACTTTATTATTATTATTTTTTTTTTTCATTGGTGTTTTGGCATCGACTGCTATGGTCATTAGCCATGTGTTCTTTATAGGCCTTGTTACTAACTCCATACGCCACCTTAGGAGCAGCACTGTTAATTGGAACGCAACAGTGAATCGTGCAGGACTCACCCTACTCGAGCCACGAGACTTTGATAATTTAATCGGTTAAATTAAATTAAAAAATCCCAGCCCAACCAGGGTTCGAACTCCGAACCTTTCGACTCAGAGTCGGACGCTCTAACCACTGCGCCACGCCCCGACATCTTTATTATTATTATAAGTATCTCCATAGTAACCTTCTGAAGTAATTGAAATTTTTCCTGGTTGGCGATCTTTTCATTACATTATTATTGGCGGCCGTCACAGGACGCAAAGAGGAGAGGCTTGCATCTTCTGTTTCTTTGAATGATTCGCACTGAATGAACTTGATTATCAAATTTTCTGCATTTTGAATTTCTTCGAATGAAAGATTTCGACTTAGATTTTTCATCTGTTTGCTGCAATTATTTGCAAACCTTCGAACTCATATTCAGGTAACAAGATATCGTGTTTCTTGCCTCTTTCATAACAATGGAACAATCAGGAGTGAATTCTTCTTGAGGCCATTGACTTCTCTCCTGCAGTTACCAAGAAGGCTCCTCCCACCATTTCGACTCCAATAACTGCTTTGAGGAGCCACCTCTAGAAGTTAAATCGGCAGGATTTATATGACCAGTAATGAAATTTCAGTATTACTTTCTCGTCAGGCGTTGAATTTCTTGAATTTTGTTCCACACAAAAGTTTTCCATCGGTTTTCCCGCTGAATCCAGGCCAATACAGTGGTCGAGTCTATCCAACAATAAACTGGAATATTGCTTTATAAAGTAAGTAATACAGGCGAGAGAAGTCTTGCACCAATATTTGCAGCTAATAATTTTAAACGAGGAATGGATAACTTTTTGATTTGTGAAACTCTCGTTTTGGTATGGATCAGTTGGACATTAGGTGTTCCATCGGGATCTTCAGTGCTCCAGAATAAAACTGCTGCGTACGCATCTTGACTTGCATCCGTGAACAAATGGATACTCGTCGATCCCAGCTTACAATCAGATGATTTTAAAAGCCACCGAGGAACACTGAGGTTTACCAGAATACTCAGTTCTTCAACCCATTTAAAAAAAATGGCCTTCATATCTTCTGGCACCTCTGTGTTCCATCTAGTTTTGAGAATCCACCTCTTCTGTAGTAATATTTTGGCAAATAAGGAAATTGTGAATTGTATTCACACCAAAGGTTCCAAACTATTCATTTATTTGAGAAAAGAGTACGAAACATCGAGGAGAATCTACGAACGAAACATTAAGGAAATAGACCAAATCCAAGACCAAGAATTCATTACGCAAGAGGGTCAAGGTGATCCCTGGATCCTGGCGTACAAAATCATCAGGAAAAGAGGAAAATCACAATACAGAGGAAAGATGGAACCTAGACTACCAATGAAGAAGAAACAAACGAAACCCTCGGACCAGTACTTCCCAAGAGACGACCTCAATGAAGACATTCGCAGAGAAATCATGAGAAGACTAGAGAACACCTTGCTGGACTGAACGACCGACGACACGCACTTCAACATAAATGAACTAACAGATATAGCCAACAGACCAAAGCGGCCAAGTATATTGTGCCAATACTAGAAAAGCAACTCTTGGCCTTATATGAGAGCCCTAAGGGAAGGGAAATTCCCCAGAATATAATGTATTCCAAAGAAAAGCAACGAACAAAGGCCAATGTCGCTGCTGCCGACGCAGGGGAAATTGCTTGACAAATTGCTTACGAAAAGACTAATACATCACATAGAAAATACATGAAATCGATCATAGGTAACATGGACAAGGGCACCTTACCCACACCTGCATAAAACTAGCCTGTTACGCAAACTGTCAGCTGACACACCTTGCCAGCTATCAGAGTTGCGCAGCCTACTTGGCAAAAGCAAACTGAGCAGCAAACAGGGAGAGCAACAACGAAGTAACTTTATCTCCCACGAGAGGCCAGAGGGTAAACCAAAGTACGAAGATGTACTACAATGGCAGATGGCAACCTCATCCGCCACAAGAAGAAAAGGCCTCTGCAAGAAGACCCCTTGTGGAGACTACAATCTATCTACCCCCTCCGACTGCGGAGTCAAGATAGATTCACATCACAACCTCATCGCTCTTGCTTTGGGGAACATACAGAAACAGCTTGCAGAAATGCGGACTCTTTTGGGAATGCCCGCAGCGCCCAAGGAGAATGTCCCTCTACTGTTTTACCATTTGCCTTGAAATGGGGATGTCACTGAATCATTTATTGCAGACATTAATTGTCTGCCTAGGCCTACTCTGGACTGATGAGAGACAACACCCCAAAATCAATCTATAGGTAGTTCAAATGTTTCGATGAACATTTCCATTCAACCAGCAATTGCAGAGAAAGCCTTGTAGGAACTCTGCAAGGAAATTCACCAAATGTGAATCAACGTAAGTCGTGATACTAGCCAGGAAAGTAGTTGTTTTCTGATGGATTTTCGACCCAAATATTCCTATTGTATAAGATTATTGCAATGAGCTGTCCTGTCAGGACACTTTGTTTATAAAAAGTACAAAATACAACAAACGATTAAAATGATAAGAGCTTTTATTTATAAACTATTGAACTGAAAAGTAAAAATAAATATTTTATGTATAAATAACAAACAAACTTTGTATATTTAAATATAGAAGTTTTTAAAATTTCTTTGCTTTTCATATACTAAATATTATTTTATAGTTTTTAGTTCAATAGTTTATGAAACTTGTTTCTAACAATGTTTTTTTACGTTAATTTCATTTTGCGATCAATTCATAGTGATTACTAGTTGCTGACTACCATTACATTAACTGATCTATCGGTTCATATAATAGACCTCATTGCCAATCCTACTCGATAATGTTCTCTAGAACAACTTCTATAAGTTCCATTGGAGTCGCTTCTAGTCATTTGTTATTAGCATTATGTGAAATCATTAAAATTTCATAATTTGTTATTCCATCGCTGTCATCCAATATATAAAACACATTTTCTCATTAAATTTTCACCTCAAAAGGAAGTTTAATTCAGGCCACGATAACTCGACAACAAAAGCTGCATGGTAGTCACCTTATCACCTTTATCACGTTCAAAGCCTCCCCATTGTACCAAATAGCCCGGTCCGAAGCAATTAGTGCTTTAATAATCCTCATTCCATATTACAGAGACATGTCATCGCCCTTTACCTGCTTTTATGTTATATACTGTCGCGCTTATTAAAAGAACTGAAATCAACCAAAACTCATTTTTTAAAAACCAGTCAGCATGGAATCGTACATGTTTCAGAAATGTTTATTATCGGAATAGTATTTTTCCTACGACTATAAAGAAAAATGTACATTCAAGTGCGTAATACATATTTTCAATTCCCATCAAAATATTCATTTCCTTACGAGTTTCATGAGCTACTAGACTCATATTAATGAATTTTATGATCATGAATAGGATCGAATCAAGTTTGTTAACGCCTGTATAATAATTTGAGATTAACAATTTCCATAAAATTCGTTTAAAGAAATTAAGTAAGCAATCAAAAATGAGTAGTAATAGTGAAGATGATTTGACTTTGACACTGCCTAATTTATTTTCATTAAATTTAATACCAGAATTGTCAAAGAAAAATATGAACCTTTTATGGATTGGTACGCTACATCATCTTTCTCCGAAAGTGTCTCATGGTATATTTTGCTAATATTATTTCAAGATCAGATCCTCCACCCTTTAGAGTTCAATTTTGTTCATGTAAACGTAATCAAAACTCTTCAAAGTGCGTCCGAAGTCACCCGAAGTCGCACTGAAGTTAACTCGAGTTGAGTTCGGGCGACTTCGGGAGCACTTTGAAGCATTTAGAGCAACTTCCAATGACATTTTCAACACATTTCCCACATCTCAGGTGAAAATCCAAAATACACAAATTGAAGATATTGATCTTTACTTCCAAATACCGTTTACAGAATTGGAATAAGATGATTTTCTTCAAATCGGCGCATTTAGAAATATTTGCCATTGAATTGTTTATAACGCGATAGTGCAAAAACTACACATCGGACAGAAACCATCTTGCGCACTGTTGAACCACATGTTATTATCTATCAAATTCCACAATATTGTTTGTAAAGCTTCAGATTTATAAAAATTATGAATTTTTGAAAAATGGCCTCCATTTCGAGGTTTTCTCGGATTTTCTCCGTGGAAAATGCACATATCCGGTCATATAGAAATTCATGTTGTAGGTTTTATAATTCTCTACAAAAGTTGTAGTGACTGTAAAACGATTCCTTCAATACCTTTTGAGATATTCGCAAAAAAACAAAAAATACTGTAATTTTTTCACTATTTCTTGTTTAAAAAATTCCGCAAAGCAATTTTGCTGGGGCGAAACCGGGTTTTTTATTTACGAACTATCTTATAAAAAGTAGTATAGGCTGTTTGCGTCTTTTATTTTGTGTGAAAAGCGCCTCTTATTTTTATCTACAGCTTGGCCTATTTGGAAACTAAACTCAGGTAGAAACACTGAAGGTAAAATCAAACGAATCTTCCTGAAAAGGCGAGTACTGCAAGCATGGACCTATAAAGTATTGTACTGGACCAAGCTGTTTACATCCTGGTTTGAAGTCGTGTTTTCCACAATCTGTAGTCGTGATATTGAGTTGGGCGTTGTCACATCGCGTAGGTAATAAGTCTTTATCATTGACAAAATTGTGTCACTATACGTATTTCATTCGATTACAATCGAAGAATGAAGAATGGTGATGGTGACATTATCACGCAACTCAAACCTGTATTACTTACAAGTTTAAAAATCCAAACTATCGAAAAAAATCATTACTTGCGTCTTCAAATGGTTGTGAAGAAATTATTGTATCTGGACGTTTGTCAACGCTGTCGAATATCAATGTTTGTTTTCCATAAAGTAAACTTCTGACAGTTCTGTCATGTTCTGTCATTGATTTTTTGTGAGATTATTGCTGAAATAGTGGTTTTTGAACTCATTCGTGATATATAGTGGCAGTACAATAGTAAGAGAATCATAATGGTGCAATCATGTTGGGTTTGCAAATAATCCATGTGTTCGAACCCGAAAATCAGATTCCATTTGTAAGTACCATAGGCGTTACAGTGGGTATCAATCTGTTTTCGCCGAATAAAATGAAATTAATACGTGAATTCAAACCTTTTCATGTGGAGATAATGAAATAGATACCTCACGAAACATTTAACTTCATTAGTTTTTTGGATGATGCATTAAAACAAAAAGGTTGCCAAAAAGTCCAAGAAATGTGTATTAAAATTTTGATTTATCTTTAGGTTGGGGATGAAAGGTTCAACTGAATGTGTTCCAAAGTCTGTTATGATTTGTTCCATTTATTTCATAGACGCAGCATTCGAGATTAACCCAAGTGGAAGAATATTTTTGAAGAAAAGGGTTCTTCCTTTATTATAATATATGATGAATGGTATATCCCAAGAAATTCAGCTGCTTCAACTTCAGGGTAATTATTATCAGCCGTCAGAATTGTTATTTTCTATGAGTTATTTCAAGTAATAACAGAGATTTGTATAAAAAAAACAATATATTACATATTTTCAGATTGAACAATTTCAGCAAGAAAAACTCGTCAACTGAAACACCAATAAAAAATAAAGGTATTGTTGGGCGGTAGAATTTTGATTCTGCTACGCACAGAGTAACCTTTGTCACACATCTGAAAAAAAATATAGTTTTTTAGCGTATTTGTATAAAAGCTTTTTTTATCAATTTAATTAATTAATTTCAGTCATACAGGAAACTTGCGAAACCCCCATTTGCCAATTTTGAATCGAATCGAGCCACAATCACAAATTTCGTCCGCCATCTTGGTATCTTGGTTCTTTACATTGACAAAAAAATCATAATTTTCGACCCTGAAAATTCCCACATACTAATTTTGATTCTAATCGGACCTTAATTACAAATTTCGTCCGCCATCTTGGAGCCACCATCTTGTTTTTTCTGCATTGACAAACAAATCATAATTTCCGACCCTGAAAACCACCACATATCAATTTTTAATCAAATCGGACCATAATTGCAGATCTTGTCCGCCATTTTGTTTTTTCCTACAGAAAAATTCCATAGTTCATTGTCACCGAATTTATGTCAAATAAGCTTGCAAATGAAGTATCATAATTTGGAATACGGAACAGTTGTTTTTCCCGCAAGAGGGCGCCACAATAAAAAGTTAGGTGGCGAAAATTGACATGGCTGAATTCCTCATGAAATTACCGTTTCAATGATGTGTCACACTTACTACTTTCCCTATTCAAATTGTTTGGGATATAGTTACCAAGGGATGGGGGGGAGTTATGACAGTTGAGGTTATGATAGGAAGATGTCCCCCTTGGATTAAAAATTACCGTGTTTTTGCATTATTTCACAAGACATGCGTTTTTAAGTTATTTGATCTGTTTCGTTTTCGGTGCCTCACCCTGTATATAAGATCCAACAATAAGATTTGAGAATCAGAGGAATCTCAACTTTTTGATGTTGATAACACATTTAGGAACCCACGATCCCTTTCTTCAAGGAAAAATATAAAATAGCTAGTGAAATTAAAGTTATTGGTTTATTTATTAGTGCTCGATTTTTTGTATATTTTGCAAAAAAAATCAATTAAACTAAGGAAATTGTTAAATTTATAGCTCTTGCAGTACTCAAATTTTCCATAAGAATAATGAGAGCACATATCAATTGTCAATGACAGAATATATCTAGTCAATGATTTTGAAACGTTTTGAATTTATCTTTTAATTGTATTATTATACAGTTTTTTATGGTACCTATTCCTTGTTTTGTAGACCAAATTATGTTGGTAGGATGTTATTATTTTTCATAATAAATTTGCATATGTAATTGAAAAAAATTAAAAAAATTATCGAAAAGAGAAAAACTATATGCACTACCCTGTATGCCAACGTGTTCTGGAAATATTTGTGTAATATTCTCGTAACGTGAACAGTATAAAAACATTCATGAAACAATTTGTGCGATCAGGTAATGACCTCCTGTTTTGATGTAGGCAGCGTCATGTAGTTTTTCAGCATTTTCGTTAACGGGCCTATGAATCAAAGAAAATGGTCCACACTTACAGTGCAAACGTTTTATAGCTTGTAGGGAGCACTGATGACCGAATTACCGAAGAGGTAAAAGTTTCCACATTGTTTTAACGGCCCTTTCAGCGATGCCGTGAATAATAATTCGGGGATTTGGAAAAGAGTTCAAACATGTAAGTACCGTTTCAAGTTGAATTCGGGATAGGCAAAGCAAGGATAGGGTCTGTTGTGAGGTTTGGAATATAAAACAGCAAACCACGCATATTTGGTGTTTCTGCTATATTCAGAGTGTTCTCATGGAAAGGGAATAGCTTGGCTAATAATGGAATAATCATGACGAGCATGTTTTCTGCGAAGACGATGAGGGGCCAATATTGTTAACTTTTTTTATCCACAAAAAAAGATCCACGTACACTTCTTATGCAAAAAGTCTTTCGATCAAATTGTACAAAATTTCAATATATTGTTGAACTCGACAAAGTGAACAAAAGAATTACCATGGCTGCACAGAAATTATATTCGTAGTTTACGAAATACAGAGTGTTTTAGTTGTAAAATGACACTTTCATACCATTATTATTATTGACTGAACTTTAATGCGGGTTATAAATATTACGGAATTATTAGTGAGTTTTGATCTAGACCATAGGATCAAACTTGGCCAGTTCAGTAGCAGGTATGTTTTCTGAGCATTTTACAAAACAATATACAGGGTAGATCAAGGCTTTTTCTGAGATACACAAAATGAGAATAATGTCAGAACGAAGCATCACCGTTATGAGCCAGACCGTATCGAAATTGAAGTTTCTGTGTTGAATATACTGAATGAGATCTGATGAACTTAAAACATTTGTATTTTTTTTTTCAAATATACGGGAGAGATTGAAAGTATAACTGTATCCGTTATATTTGCTTCAGATAATGCGATTTGATCAATTCAATGCACCGATTCACTGGTCAACAGTGGTTTTGTTGCTCTTGATGTAAGAGTGATTTCGAGTACGTCTATGCCAACAATTCACGAAACTATGGATGGTTTTGGAAGATTGGCTCCGATTTTTTTTAAATCTTCATTTTCTATTTTTTTTTTATCGGTAAAACTGAGAAAGACATAACAAGTATATTCTTAAATATTAACTTTTTATTGAAAATTATCAAATGTTTTGTTTCAATATTTAATTAACATACATAAGTAAATGAAAAGAAGAAAAAATCATGAAATTTATTTTAAACTTTAGCATTTTAGTAGGTAGCTTTTTTTTTTTTTTTTTGGGTACAATCTCTTTCTAAAGACTAGCAGTAATCTGCCATCCTGTGACGGTCCCATCTATCTTAATTCCATCACTTTTAGATTCTGGTGAAAGCGCTCTCCCTGTTCCTCACTATAATTTCCTATATTCTCAGGAAATCTATTCAGATGACTGTGGAGGAAGTGTAACTCTATGCTCATATTTGCTCCTAAAATTTCAAAGCTTTACATTCCTAGAAAATTTTCTACCACTAACACAAAACTTTTCCAAGCTTCACTTTCAGAATTAGCCATATTTTTTATAAAGTTTGAATCTTTCATCAATTTCCGGATTTAAGGGTCATCAAATATTCCAGCTTTCAACTTTTCCGTACTCAGCTTTGGAAATGCCTTACAATAGTAATTTACGTAACAAGTCCAGAAAATACTGTTTTTTTGGACGAGTAGACCAAATTGCTCGCTAACGCTCAACTTGGAAGTCTACGAGTCCAAAAAAACTGTTTTCGGCAACCATGTAGAATAACAAATCAATGAAACGCATTTAGTCTAAGAGACGAAGAGAGGTCGACCTTCACTCATCTGTTAACCGGATGACACATACTTTTATTTCAGTTACATAAATAGACGTAAACGACTAAAATGGGTTGCCTATGAAAAGGTGGTCATGACTATATACAGTGAGTTTAAAAAATTTGCACCATATGGAAACTTTTTTATTATCGATTTGTCAGATAATTTTATTCTTAATAAAAATTGGTGCATTACGAAATACTTATATTCAAGTTATCAAACTTCTAAATTTCTCAACGGTTTACAGGGGGGAACAAAAAATAGAATTATGATCAAGAGTAAACTACCCTGGCTGTGATTCCAAATTTGAATATTTCGAACATTTTAGTTCTTATTTGTATTATATATTGAAATTCGAACAGAAAATAGGTACCAACAGAAACATTCTAATTCTTATTTATGTTAAATTTCGAGCACTTCCCGGCCTAGTCCGGGAAGTACGTACTTCCCGGACTAGGCCGGGAAGTGCTACTTTCCCAAAGAAAAAGTATCCGGAAAGTGAACACTTCCCGGATGGTTGCCGAAAAATTTAAGGCAATCTCCTTTCTTGTCCAATGCTTTGGTGTCGTGGTAAAGTAGGAAAATGAAAAAAGGGTCACTTTGCATATTGTTATAAATGCGCGAACCTTGTTATTTTTTGACGTTTGTAGAAAAAAGTATATTAGAATCTAAATTCAACAAATGCAACAAAGTATTAACCTCACATTATCAACTCACCCGAAAGTAGACGTGCGTCCTCCAACTTTGTCAATTCACTGACCAGTTTTCGGGCATTTACACGGAGTGAGGAGCACGATAGCGGGGAGGGAGGTCACGTGATATGTCGATGCTCCAAATCAATGCGCAGACACCCAATTTTAGCAAAATACCAAACACTTCATAATAATTTGTGTTCTAAAAAGCCAACTTAAAGGGTGAATTAATAAAAATAAGAAATTGCCAAAATCATAAAAACCAGATCCATTTCAGTACTTTCATGAATATATTCGAAAACTGTGGACTTGAAAACATAGATCCCAGCAGAGAAATTCAGGGCAACAAAAAAATTTTTTTTGTAGAGCTGTGATTATATGTGCCATGTGGCCACTTCCAGGAACATAAATTATCAGTATTATACAGTGTGACTCAAGAATAAACCAGACGAATTTTTCCAAAAATTATTGAAATGCCCTGTATATAAAAATCTGGCTGGTTAATTTGTTTGATTTCTTCTCATTTCACAGAGCATGTATCATATGAACTTGTGTGAAAAATACACAATTTTTCTGTATAGTTTTCGCTTATTGGATGAAGATGCTAAAAATCCGAATGATTACTGTTTTGAAACACCTTTCAAATCAATCACTCACAAAACGACTCCCATTTTTTTCCTTGCTGAAAATACTTTCCGATTATAGATGAACAAGGTTTGACGAAATTAGGAATTGTTTTCAAATACGGGGTTAGTGAGTTATAAAATGTCACTTTCATACCATTATTGACTGATCCTTACTACGGGTAATATCACGGAATTATTAGTAAGCTTTTGATCTAAACCATAGGATCAAACTTACCCAGTGCAACACCATATTTGCTGAGCATTTTTCAAAACAATATACAGTGTAAATCAACAATATACAGTGTAAATGATTTCAGAGTTAAGCATCAACGTGATAGGTCGGATCGTATCGAAATTGAAGTTTCTGTGTTGGATACATTCAATAAGATCGGCTGAACGAAAAAATGTGCATTTCTTTCGAATATACAGAGGGCAACGAAAGTATAAGTGTCTCCGTTTTATTTGCTTCGGATTACGTGATTTGATCAATTTAGTGCTCCAATTATATGTGCCATGAGGCCACTTGAAGAAAAGTAATTAATGAGCATTATACAGTGTTACTCAAGAATATAAGAGACCAATATATTACTAAAAATAATAAAAATGCAATGTGGTTAAAAATCTGACTGGTAAATTTTTATGACTGATTCTTATTTTACAGAATATATTTCATTATGAGCTTGTGTGAAGAATGCGGAATTTTTCTATATCAATTTTTAATTCAATGAATAGAGTTACTGAAAATCCAAATGATTATTGAAGCATATTTCGAATGAATTCCTCACAAAACGCCCCCCCATGATTTTTTTTTTCATTAAGAGTAGTTATTCTCTCAGATTAGGTATATAAATAGGGTTGGTCGAAAATAAAAGAATTCGGAGTTAGTCCTCAATAAAATGCAATGCAAATACGGATAAGTTTACAATAATTCAATACTATTACATAGAAATAAGGATTATTGATCAATTAGGCCACCTTTTTCAGTAAAGTTGCAAATCTGCTGTGGGTTATAGAAATACCTAAAGAAATGATGATAATTTTCAGTGATAGGTAATGTTTGAAAACTTTATTACAATAATTTACTTTTGGACACCAAATGGTATTTTTACCTCAGAGACTCAACTGGGGTGAATATGAGTTAATTTTGCTCCAGTATACAGCGTGTCTCACGGTCGATGGTAGGTTAGACGTTTATGGTAAACGCAAAGCAGGATTTCCCTGAAAATTTCACATCTTACATTTTGTTACCTGATCTGTCGATCTAAAATATTTTCAGCTTTGCGGCGTTGCCACGTCTATCAAAAAAAACTAGCAACTTTATTTTTTTAAATAGAAAACCCCGTATATTAACTCATTTTTTGAATCGCTCTTTCATTATAATACTTTTTTGTTAATAATGTCCTATACCTATCTCTATCTGTTTTCGAAATAAAAAATAATTTGTGTTAAATATGGTCCAAAACATAGCCCTAATTGAACTTTAGTACATCAGTACTCGCAATTCATGAAAAGTTGATATTTTGATTATAGGTTGGACAAATTCGAAGTATTTACTTAACACCAAGAAATCGACTCCATATCATACAGGGCGTGCTGAAATTACTGTTATTTCCATACAGTGGATTTGTCAAGCTTATAACAGTTTGGTAACTTTTATAAGTAATTTACGAATAGTTATCGACGGTGTTTCAAATTATCTTCCAAAGTGAATGCAAATATCGATTATTCAAACAAAGTTCTTATGAAATTATTTATTATACACGGACAGTGTGATCAAATCATTGCCAGAACTTGCAGAAATTTCAACCAAATGTATACTGAATTAACACCAATGAACGAGAGGAAGTATGTAAGATTACAAAATAATTTTCTTAACTATGGCTGGAAGTTTCCAGGGAACAACTGTCTAAAAACCAGGCATTTCTAGGTAAAAAGTACGATTTTCTGGTATATAACATGTGAAAGTAAAGAAAAAAACAGAATTAGGAGGATTAAAAATAACAAAATTGTAAACAAAATATCACATTTTTACAATAAATGCTGTAAATGTTGTCCATTACATTCTAAACATTTTAAAATATTCTTTTGTACGCGACTTGTCGTTGCTTTTCAATACACCGCACTATTCGCCGTCGCAGTTCTTCTTTGGTAGGCACTGGAGTACTGTACACCCTTTCTTTCAAAACACCCCATAAAAAAAGTCAAGTGGCGTGAGATCGGGTGATCTCGGTGGCCAATCCCACGGCCCTAAACGCCTAAACCAACGATCGTCAAACATTTGGTGAAGTTTCCTGGAAACTTCCTGAGTGCAATGAGCTGGCGCTCCGTC
This sequence comes from Chrysolina oricalcia, assembly GCA_944452925.2. Taxonomy (NCBI): domain Eukaryota; kingdom Metazoa; phylum Arthropoda; class Insecta; order Coleoptera; family Chrysomelidae; genus Chrysolina; species Chrysolina oricalcia. The sequence continues at coordinate 33,965,453 of OX101825.2, read as the reverse complement.
TAGTTGAAACCACGAATTCCTATATTCCTCTAAAGGCAAGTTTTCAAGGAAATCGGTAAAAGTCGTCCTTAAAATATGAAGATATCTCTCTGCATTCAGTGTGTCTTCATAAATAAAAAAGCTAATTTTATTTTTCTTCAAAATACAAAACACATTCAGGGAAAATTTTTCTTGAAAACCCATTTCTTTTGTCACATGAGGATTATGATCAGCCCAAAAATGTTTATTCCTTCTATTAAAAATGCCATCCCTCGTAAATTTTGATTCGTCGCTCCAAATTATTTTTGACAAAAATTCCCGATCTTCCTGTATATGTATTAGAAGGGATTCGCAAAAATGCACTCTGCGTTCAAAGTCTTCTACTTTGAGAGCTTGAACTTTGGTAAATTTATACGGATGCATTTCTTGATTTTCCAAAATTCGTTGTACTGAAGCATGTGATACACCCAAATCTTTTTCTGCACTGCGAACGGAAGCTTCTGGATATGCATAAAAATGTGCCAAGACGTTAACAGTATTTTCCTCATTTAAAGTAACAGGTTTTGGTAATGTTGAAGGCGCTTTTAACTTTGAGCCATAGTTAAGGAAATTATTTTGTAATCTTACAAACTTCCTCTCGTTCATTGGTGTTAATTCAGGATACATTTGGTTGAATTTTTTGCAAGTTCTGGCAATGATTTGATCACAATGCTTGTGTATAATAAATAATTTCATAAGAACTTCGTTTGAATAGTCAATAGCATTCATATTTGGCGATTTTTTAAAACACCGTCAATAACCATTAGTTAATTACTTATAAAAGTCACCAAGCTGTCATAAGCTTGATACTTCCACGGCCACCTAAAATCAAATTCTTTAAATATTTTATACAACTGTCCGAACTGTCATTAAAAATCTCTTTAATAGAAACAATCAGAACATCTACTTAGAAAGAATTATTTAGAAAAGTTCACACATGTATTTGGCAGTTTGTGCAATTGGTAATATTTATTCCCTGTGAAGTAACTGACGAAGTACCTACTATTCAATTCAACTGTAGAAAGTCCTTTATGAATAACCAATAATAACATTTAAATAAACATGTGCGCTGGTGTATGTAGTAGTAGAAGCATCTGCCTTGTAATCCAAAGATCGTGTGTTCGAATCCCATGGACCTCATTCATTTTTTGTTATTTTTTTTATTACTAGCTGTAACTGTTGTACACAAAAATGTGTATGATACATGGATTTGCTCCACTCGCTGACGTTCGTTTCGCAATATTCCCCACTCACAAAATAAAATGCCACTTCCATCACTTGTAGGTATCATAAATAACTATTTTTCCACAAAAACGGCTTTATTAAGAAAAGTTGATGATTTAGGTATAGGGACATGATATATCATCTTGAAGCATGTTTCATCATCTTTCAACTTATCGAGTAATATACAGGGGGTTTCATTTGAAAAAATGAACTTTTGACCACTTTTATGCATTATGGAAATAACAGTAATTTTAGCACGCCCTGTATGATATGGAGTCGATTTCTTGGTGTTAAGTAAATACTTCAAATGTTTCCAACCTATAATCAAAATATCAACTTTTCATGAATTGAGAGTACTGATGTACTAAAGTTCAATTAGGGCTATGTTTTGGACCATATTTAACACAAATTATTTTTTATTTCGAAAACAGATAGGGATAGGTATAGGACATTATTAACAAAAAAGTATTATAATGAAAGAGCGATTCAAAAAATGAGTTAATATACGGGGTGTTCTATTTAAAAAAATAAAGTTGCTAGTTTTTTTTTATAGACGTGGCAACGCCGCAAAGCTGAAAATATTTTAGATCGACAGATCAGGTAACAAAATGTAAGATGTGAAATTTTCAGGGAAATCCTGCTTTGCGTTTACCATAAACGTCTAACCTACCATCGACCGTGAGACACGCTGTATATACAGGATAAACTTCAGCGATATGAGACTGAAATTTTCTAATATAATGAATTAGGAGATGATACAAATTCTATGAGGTATCGTGTGAAAGTATTGAAAGTTCAGAAATTCATGCAAATTGATGACAATGAAGATCCACCGATATTGGAATATTATTACACTTGCAAATCTTTGGGACATGCTCGTCATCTGGGAGCTGTTAAATATCCACCAACGAAACTTCTCAGTTATATTTGTGATATGTACCTACTGGAGTCCCACAAAAGAAATTCTGGAATCATCGAAGTTTAAAATCAGTGCTTCACAATTGATGTTTTGAATAGCTTCATTCGAATCTGTAGAAACCCACCTGTTAGGTATTGTTAGGAGTTTTATTGGCACATTGTATATTATAAGTTTTTGACGTTTTAAAATAAATAAATAAAATGGAATGAATGGAAAAAAAGTCTGTCATAATTTTGATATGTATCAGTTACGTTTTGTAATAGCAAAACCGAAATATACTGCTTTTTGATCCAGTCTGCTTTTCTGACGATTTATCGACACTGGTTAGGTGTTATAATAGCAACACCCACCCATCACGATATTAAGCAGGTGACAATTTTAAAAGAATAAGCTGATTTGCTAGATATCATGTAAGTTTCTTCAGTTACTGATTTTTTCTCGATTAGGCGAGTTTTCTATTGATTTGTGTTTAGAAACTCTCAGTATTTCTGTTATTTATTTCTGCTGCTGACGGCCATAGTGGCGCACTTCATTTATATCGGTATTTCATCAAGTACTGACTAACTCCATATTTTAAAACAATCCCTACCTTTGTCAAACCTTGAGAGTATTCTCAGCAAGGAAAAAACGTGTGAGTCGTTTTGTGAGTAATTAATTTGAATGATGCTTCAAAATTATAATCATTCAGATTTTCAGCATCTTCATCCATTAAATAAAAACTAGAGTTAGAAAAATTATATATTTTTCAGACAAGTTCATATGATATGTGCTCTGTCGAATAAAAAGAAACCAAAAAAATTACCAGGTTAGATTTTTTAATGCAGGGCATTTTAAATAATCTTTGGAAATACTCGTCTCGTATATTCTTGAGTCACACTATATAATACTCATAATTTCTGTTCCTGGAAGTGGCCCATGGCACATATATCTAATCGTTGCATTGAATTGATCAAATCGCGTTATCTCTGAAGCAAACATAACGGATACAGTCATGCTTTCGATCTCCCCTGTATATTTGATTGAAAAATATACATATTTTTTGGGTTCAGTCGATCTTATTGAGTAGATACAACAAGAAACTTCAATTGCAGTACGGTCCGTTGTCTAACGTTGATGCTTCATTCTGACATCATTTTCACATTCTGTGTAACTCAGAAAAAGTCTTGAAGTACCCTGCATATTGTTATCAAAAATGCTTAGAAAATATACTGTTGCACTGGCCAGTTTGACACTATGGTGTAGATCAACATCTCACTTCGGAATTCCGAATTCAGTATCGAGAACACGACTTTGAACTAAGTTGATCTAGAATCTGGTATAAAAAGTTATTTTATATTTGCAATACAAAGTATTTGACAGTTTAATTGGGATTGGACGTATAAAATCCAGTAGAAGGTAGTCACGATAAAGGTTGGATTATTCCACTCAAGGTAAAATATGCATTTTCGATGGGATGAATTTTTTTCATTTATAATTGAAAACATCTTTCGATTATGTAGTTCGCTTTCTCATTGGTTGTTTAATAAAACAAACTTACCAGCAAGCTGCTACAATGACACAACACCTAAGTTTGACCAAAACCGTGACAAGCACTCACTATTAATTCATTTCAACTTCACAACTTTCGACAAATTCTGGATCCATGTTGAACAATATAATCACTTAGACCAAAACCGACCAAATCTATTCGGAGTACATGAAACAACCTAAAATGTTGGAAATTATGATATCATGAAAATGGGACGACAGTAGAATGCTCGAAAGACGCGCTCTGTGATTAGTAGGTACTGTCATAACGGGAAGTTCAAAATAACAAAACATCTGCACGCAGACTAATCTGAAGGTAGGTACGTATTTACTAGAGGAAAAAATACATTGCTGACCGGAATTGGAAATTTCTTTGATTTCAGACTTTAATTGCGACCATCGGAATTGTAATACAAAAAATATATCTATACCTTCTTGCCACCATATTCAAAATTCAAATCCACTTCCATTTGGGGGTAGTTTATTCTTGTAATTTTTCAAAAAACCTGGCTGACCGAGAGTTTCCAGTGAAGATATTTCATTGAAATAAGAGATAATGATTTCTCAAAACGTACTTTTTGTGCCACCATAGGAAAAGCTTGGATCAACCCTCATATAAGGGTAGTTTACTCTAGTGATTTTTAAAAAAAACTCTTCTGACCGAGGATTTCCAGTAAAGATATTTCGTTGAAACAATAGATAATGATTTCCCGAAACGTACTTTTCGTGCAACCATTGAAAAAGTTCGGATCAACCCTAATATAAGGATAGTTTACTCTTGTGATTTTTAAAAAACTTTGCAGACCAAGGATTTCCAGTGAAGATATTTCGTTGAAATAGTAAATAATAATTTCTGAAAGCGTCTTCTTTGTGCCACCATAGAGAAAGTTTGGATTATTGGAAGACATTTCGTTGAAACAGTAGATCATGATTCTTCTTGTGCAACCATGAAAAAAGTTTGGATCAACCCTCATAATATAAGGGTGGTTCACCATTGTGATTTTTTAAATAACTTTGCTGGCCGAGGATTTCCAGTAGAAATATTTCGTTGAAACAGTAGATTATGATTTCTCAAAGCGTACTCTTTGTGCCACCATAGAAAAAGTTTGGATCAACCCTCATATAAGGGTAGTTTACTCTTGTGGTTTTTTAAATAACTTTGCTTACCGAGGATTTCCAGTGAAAATATTTTGTTGAAACAGTAGATTATGATTTTTCAAAGCGTACTCTTTGTGCCACCATAGAAAAAGTTTGGATCAACCCTCATATAAGGGTAGTTTACTCTTGTGGTTTTTTAAATAACTTTGCTTACCGAGGATTTCCAGTGGAAATATTTTGTTGAAACAGTAGATTATCATTTTTCAAAGCGTACTCTTTGTGCCACAATAGAAAAAGTTTGGATCAACCCTCATATAAGGGTAGTTTACTATTGTGATTTTTTAAAAAACTTTGCAGCCCGAGGATTTTCAATGAAGATATTTCGTTGAAACAGTAAATAATGATTTCTGAAAGCGTCCTCTTTGTGCCACCATAGAGAAAGTTTGGATTAACCCTCATATAAGGGTTGTTTGATCCTGTGATTTTTTAAAAAACTTTGTTGGCCGAGGACTATTTGTTGAAACAGTAGATCATGATTATTCTTGTGCCGCCATGAAATAAAGGTTGGATCAACCCTCATATAAGGGTAGTTCACCATTGTGATTTCTCAAAGCGTACTCTTTGTGCCACCATAGACAAAGTTTGGATCAACCCTCATATAAGGGTAGTTTACTCTTGGGGTTTTTTAAATAACTTTGCTTACCGAGGATTTCCAGTGGAAATATTTTGTTGAAACAGTAGATTATGATTTCTCAAAGCGTACACTTTGTGCCACCATAGAAAAAGTTTGGATCAACTCTCATATAAGGGTAGTTTACTAATGTGATTTTTTAAAAAACTCTGCAGACCGAGGATTTCCAGTAAAGATATTTCGTTGAAACAGTAGATTATGATTACCCGACACGTACTCTTTGCGCCACCATAGAAAAAGATCAGATTAACCCCCACATAAGGGTAGTTTATTCTTGTTATTTTTTATAAAAAACATCCCTGGCACAGGATTTCCAGAGGAGATATTTCGTTGAAACAGTAAATAATGATTTCTGAAAGCGTCCTCTTTGTGCCACCATAGAGAAAGTTTGGTAACCCTCATATAAGGGTTGTTTGATCCTGTGATTCTTTAAAAAACTTTGTTGGCCGAGGACTTCCAGTGAAGACATTTCGTTGAAACAGTAGATCATGATTTTTCTTGTGTCACCATGAAAAAAGTTTTGATCAACCCTCATATAAGGGTAGTTCACCACTGTGATTTTTTAAATAACTTTGCTGACCGAGGATTTCCACTGGAAATATTTCGTTGAAACAGTAGATTATGATTTCTCAAAGCGTACTTTTTGTGTCACCATAGAAAAAGTTTGGATCAACCCTCATATAAGGGTAGTTTACTCTTGTGATTTTTTTAAATAACTTTGCTTACCGAGGATTTCCAGTGAAAATATTTCGTTGAAACAGTAGATCATGATTTCTCAAAGCGTATTTTTTGTGCCACCATAGAAAAAGTTTGGATCAACCCTCGTATAAGGGTAGTTTACTCTTGTGACTTTTTAAATAACTTTGCTTACCGAGGATTTCCAGTGAAAATATTTCGTTGATACAGTAGATTATGATTTCTCAAAGCGTACTTTTTGTGCCACCATAGAAAAAGTTTGGATCAACCATCATATAAGGGTAGTTTACTCTTGTGATTTTTTAAATAACTTTGCTTACCGAGGATTTTCAGTGGAAATATTTCGTTGAAACAGAAGATTATGATTTCTCAAAGCGTACCCTTCGTGCCACCATATAAAAAGTTCGGATCAACCCTCATATTACGGAGTTCACCCATGTGATTTTTTAAAAAACTTCGCTGACCGAGGATTTCCAGTGAAGATATTTCGTTGAAACAGTAGATTATGATTACCAGACACGTACTCTTTGTGCCACCATAGAAAAAGATCGAATTAGCTACCACATAAGGGTAGTTTATTCTTGGTATTTTTTAAAAAACTTTCCTGACCTAGAATTTCCAGTGGAGATATTTCGTTGAAGTAGATTTTGATATCTCTAAACGTACTTTTTGTGCCACCTTAGAAAAAATTTGGAGCAGCTTTCACATAAGGGTAGTTTATTTTTGTAATTTCTGAAAAACTTGGGTGACCGGAGGTTTTCAGAGAAGATATTTCATTGAAACGGAAGAAAATTATTGTACTCATTATATTATTCCTACCAGTATAAAGGAATACATTCACGTTCACAATATACAGGGTGGCCCATCGAAAACTTGACATCGGGGTTTTGGGTGATAATATCGCAGATCTGGAAAAACCCTCGGACAGGTCGATTTTAGTTTCGAGGGGGGCAGTTTGTTCTCCTACATGCACCACCGTAACGGCAACACTCGAGGTGTGGGGTGAACAACCCCTAAAATTTGAATAGGGAATAATGGTGGAGTGGCACATCTTTTGAAAGCCCGTTAAGTTCTCTATCCAACGGCGTCCCGATTTTGAAGTTGGGATGAACCGTTTGGGAAAAAATAAATTCAGGAATAAACCTGTACGAAAGTTAAGAGCTTACTTGTACGTCTCTGGAAAACTCATTTGTCAGTTTTTGTAATCTATCACTTATTTGCTACGATACTGTGAATGTTTTTGCTCAGTTTTTTTCGCGGTACCCATGAAATTTTTTTAATAAAATAGAACAAACAGATAGAGCATGCAGTTTCTGTTTTTCACGTGTGTACTACAAGTGAGGTTCATTCGTGTGTGGTATCGTACGTCGAAATTAAAACGAAACAATGGTGTATACAGTGGCAGAGAGGGTTGCGTTGATTGAACTGTATTATGAAAACAATAGATGTGCGAAAAGGGCTGCGGAACGGTTCAATCAACAATATGGCAGGACTGTGTCGCGGCAGTATGTGTCTGAATTAGTATCAAAATTCCGAGAAACGGGATCGGTAGCAAATAAAAAACGGCAAATCGAACCGCCAGTAAGAAATGAGGCGACAACAGTGGCAATTTTGGGCCATGTTGAGGTTGACCATACGTTGAGTACAAGACAGCTAGCAACTGTTTCCGGTATCTCAAGAACTAGCATTCAGCGTATTTTAAAACTACATAAATTCCATCCTTACAAAATTAAATTAACACACGAACTGAATGAAGATGATTTTGATCGGCGTTTACAATTCTGTGAGGTACTAAGTGAGCAGGCGATTGCAAATCCTCAGTGTCTGTTCAACATTTGTTTTAGTGATGAATGTTCTTTTTTTTTTAAATGGTATAGTTAATCGCCATAATTGTCGATATTGGGCTGATTCGAATCCCCATATATTTCATGAGGTACATACGCAATATCCTCAAAAATTAAACGTATGGGCTGGTATTTTTGGGGATCGTATCGTGGGCCCCCTCTTCTTAGAAGGCAATCTAACAGGGGAAATGTATCTGGAACTGCTTGAAGACACAATTGAACCAATGTTAACTAACATTATTGAAAATGACCATCATTATCAGGAAGATCAGTTGATATTTCAACAAGATGGTGCTCCTCCGCATTATGCTATGCCTGTTCGGCGATATTTAGATCACCACTTCCCTGGTCATTGGATTGGTAGGCGAGGTTCTATTGAATGGCCCCCTCGATCACCAGACCTGTCTCCCTTAGATTTCTTTCTGTGGGGTCATTTGAAAAGCAGAATTTATGCTACACCACCAGCTTCACTAGCAGATTTACGGCAACGAATCACATTAGAATGTCTCCAAATCACCCCAGACATGCTCCAAAATGTACGAGAACGTTTTCAACAAAATCTGTATAATTGCATGGAAGTTGGAGGTGCGCATTTCGAGCATTTGTTACGATGAGACTAATGTAAGTGAATTTTACTCTTAACTTAATTATGGCTCATTTCCGTTAGAAAAACTGCCGACCGTTTTGTTTCGAGAATTCAACGGGCTTTCCAACGATGTGCCACTCGACTCCTATTCCCTATTCAAATTTCAAGGGTTGTTCACCCCACTGCTCGAGGGTTGACCTGACGGTGCTGCCTGTAGGAGGGCACAATGTCTCCCTCGAAACTAAAATCGACCTGTCCGAGCGTTTTTCCAGATCTACGATATTAGTACCCAAAACCCCCATGTCAAGTTTTCGATGGGCCACCCTGTATATATTTTTGTCGCTCATTATATTCTATGAAACTATATAATGTCATTAAAATATGATGAAAATCTGTAAAATGCAATGCAATGCAATGAATGGCGCAACAAGACAATTCAAAAACATTTTCTTTTCACTTCAAAATCGAGAAACAATAGAAAGACTGATAATTTAACCTCGAAATTTTAACAATTTCATTTTCTCGAAATCGACTGGAAAATGTGGAAAAAATTCATGAGAACAAAGATATGGACTTTGATATTTTCTACATGCATTTTTTCTCTGGAAATCCTTGATCAGCGAAGTTTTTGAAAAAATCACATGTATAAACTACCCTTGTGTGGAAATTTTTCTCAAAAAGTACGTTTTAAGAAATCGTGATCTACTTTTTCAACGGAATATCCTTACTAGAAATCCTCGGTCAACAAAGTTTTTTTAAAAAATCACCCGTATGTGGGGGATGTTTCTAATTTTCTCTATGGTGGCACAAAAAGTACGTTTTTATAAAACATATTCTACTGTTTCAACTGGAAATCATCGATCAGCACTGTTTTTTAAAAAATCACAAGTATGAACTACCCTTACGTGGGGGTTGCTGAGAACCATTTTCTATGGTGGCGCAAAAAGTACGTTTAGAGAAATCAAAGTCTACTGTTTCAACGAAATATCTTCACAGGAAATCCTCGGTTATCGAAGTTTTTTAAAAAAATCAAAAGTTTGAACTACCCTTATGTGGGGGATGTTCCAATTTTTTTCTTTGGTGGCACAAAAATTACGTAACGGCACAAAGAGTACGTTTGTAGTAATCATAACCCACTGTTTCAACGGAATATCTTTACTGGAAATCCTCGGTCAGCAATGTTTTTTGAAAAATCACAAGAATAGACTACCCTTATGTGGGTGATGATCCAAATTTTTTCTATAATGACAAAAAAATTACGTTTTGAGGAATCATAATCTACTGTTTCAACGGAATGTCTTCACTGGAAATCCACGATCAGCTGAGTGGCACAAAAAGTACGTTTTTCGAAATCATAATCTACTGTTTCAACGAAATATCTTCACTGGAAATCCTCGGTCAGGTTTTAAAAAATTACAAGAATAAACTACCCTTATGTGGGGGATGATCCAAATTTTTTCTATGGTGGCACGGATATTACTTTTTGAGAAATCATAATCTATTGATTCAACGAAATTTCTCTGGAAATCCTCGATAAGCAAAGTTTTTTAAAAAATGACAAGTATAAACTACCCTTGTTGTATAGACAAATTTTGGATCATCCCCCACATATGGGTATGTGGGGGATGATCCAAAATTTGTCTATGGTGGCACAAAAAGTACGTTTCGACAAATCATAATCTGCTATTTCAATGAAATATCTTCACTGGACACCCTTGGACAGCAGAGTTTATCGAAAGATTGCAGGTATAAACTACCCTTATGAGGGGGTTGATCTGATTTTTTCCAATGGTGGCACGAACACCTCATCATATACAACTCAGTTTTAGACTTGAGTTCGATTATATGTATCGTAATGTTCTGTTCCAGAGAATTATTTTCTGGTCAGCAAATTATCCACACCCATTATTAGTCAACCGAACCTAACACGAATAACCTTAATCGTCAATATGAACGAAAAGTGCCGTTTCTTCGGTGATTATTTCATTCGTGAAATAATCTTAACAAATACTACTCGTTTTCTCGAAGATTATCATAAATTCCTCCTCTTTTTTAAAAGCTTTCATTTAACTTGATCTGTGTGGGTATGTGTTAGGTGGGTACAAGTATTGCAAGCTGAATTAGAACCACTTCCTCTCATCCTATGGAATTGAAATTTTACATGTTGGTTCAGTTCCGATGACAATACATTAGTCGAAGAAATTGTCACCTCCTGCCACCCGAAAGCTAGATAGAGAACGCGTAGGGTTTCGGAATTTTTCTTGGCGGATTTGGACGTCAAAAACTACAGCAAAAAAAGGTAGGGGGGCTCGCCGTCTCCCCTTTTCTCAAAAAAAGTTGAGAAACTCGCGAAATTAAAATCGGAAAAATCCGTAAAAATAGTGAAAAATATCTGACCGTCGAATATTTTGGTTTAAAAAAATTTCACCACCCCTGTTCCCCCTCAGAAGCTAGAAAGAGAACGCAAAGGAATTCGGAAAATGTTTCAACAGTTTCGGACATGGAAAATAATGATGAAAAAAAAATCGATCAGGGTGCTCGTCCCCCTTTCCTGTCACCAAAAAAATTAGGTGAACTTGCGAAATAGAAATCAAAAAAATTCGTAAAAATAGTGAAAATTATTTGATTATTGAATAATACGGTTTCAAAAAAATTCACCCCTCTTTCCCCCTCGAAAGCTAGATAGTGGAAGAACAAGTTTTGTAGTGTTTCACCATCAAATTTGAACTTCGCCCATTATTTTCTATTATTATCTACTGTAAAAATCCTATTGAATTAATCTTTTAAAATAATAAAGACGTTATATTTTTTTTCCTTGGTGTTTTGGCGTCGACTGCTATGGTCATTAGTCATGTGTTCTGGATACGCCTTGTTACGCCACTTTAGGAGCAGCACTGTTAATTTTTAACGCAACAGTGAATCGTGGAGGATTATTCCCAGCCGACACGAGCCTCAATCATTCAGACTTTCACATCTGAAAATGAAAATAATTGCACCGTCTGGGAATCGAACCTGCAACCTCTCGGTTACCAGGCGAGCTCTTAAGCACTGCGCTATTCCCCCCTGGTTATATTATTATTATTATTATAGAGAACGCGTAGAAATTCTGGAAATTTCCAGCGGTTTCATAAATGGAAAATTACGACAAAAAATATTTCTGCCGGTGGGCTCGCTCCCTGCCCTATTTTCGAAAAACTTGCGAAAACTTGCGAAAACCAGATCGGAAAAATCCGTAAAAATAGTAAAAGTAGGGTCAAGTCACTAGAAATTGCCCTAATTGAAGCACTAGATTGTAGTAAATTAACAGGCAAGCGACCGTGCAACAATGACGCATTAATTGAAATGAACAGACTAAGAAACATATCCAAAGAAAGCAAAAATGAAATAAATAAATAAAAAGCTTTTATATCAAAGTGATGTCAAAGTGATAACAAAGTGATGGGTATAATCCATTTTAAAATGTATTTTCTTCTTTTTAGTGCATTTAAATAAAAGCTTTTTTCTAAAAAGTTTTTTTTTAAGTTCGTTTATTAAACAAATCATGTTGCTGTGGCCAAGCAACATAATTTAGTTCTCAAAATTGAAGGAATGTGTTTTTTGATAATCACCGATACACTGCTTGTTGTATTACCCTCCGAGCAATAAAAGATATAGAGGTGCCATTTCTATATAAACAACACATATTGATGTGAAAGCTGCATACCGCTATCCTTTGTTATGATTTGTAGGTGAGGGGTAGATTTGTTATTGTTTTGAAAACTGGAGCTAAGCTTAGAACCAGTGGCGTGCTAATACATTTTCTTATATATTATTAATTAGATACGGTCGCTGCAGACAAATTTGTTATCACATGTATCGGCATCGATAGGCGACCACATGCCTGGTTGGAAATCAAGTTTGTTATTTAGCTGCAACCCTGACGTCTAATGTTCGGAATGCGCACCAACCACCAGCAGTAGTGCTGTAGGTCTCCCTACTGATGAAAAGTGAATGCGCTTTCAATGAAAACAAAGTCGCCCTGGAGCGCCACGGCAAATAAAAGCTGCCCTGGAGCGCCACGGCAAATAAAAGCTGCCATGTACCCGCACAGGCTATGCCTTTGGGTACACTCTACGAGTGTTGTCAAAAAATAGTAACATGTTCTTACGATTATACAATCAATTTTTGGATTAAACTCTTCCTATCATACAAATGGCAACATTTCCTAAATGGTTGCATGAATAACTCATTCATAAGTAGAATTCATAATGGATATGTAGTGGACAAATAGTTATTTATGTAACAGGTGCAAAAATAAATGACTGTTTATTGTACATTATTGTACATGTGATAATAATTGTCAACACGCTACGTGAACTAACACAGCATACACTCATTCTTTTATGAAAAAGTAGTGCTTATTGCTGTGGGGCAATATAAATTAAATTGCAACTCGTTATCAAGTTATCATACACTTGATAACGACTGTAGATTTTAACAGTTGAAACGTCGTGAATAACATTGCAGAGAATATTTCTTTGTTCTTTTTTAGACAATGAAAGTCCAGAATAACCTTACTCAAATTGAAACATTGTCAACCACTTCCAAAAAAACGATAGCAATGTTGTTGCCAATTCTTGTTCGTTCACGTGGTGAAATCTTGTTCATACCCTCACAAATTTCGTAATGTTTCTGCGAATGAAATGGCTGCATCAACAATTGGTCCGGCATGACTGGCAGCCATTTTATTCGCAGAAAAATTGCGAAATTCGTGAGGATATAAAAAAGACTTCACGTGAACGCGCGAGAACTGGCAACAACGTTGCTGTCGTTCGTTGTTCGCCTGTTGTCGCTGTCTACGATAATTTTGTATTTCGAGTATTGATTCTGGTGCTGTCATCGTAGAAGACGAAGATGCTTCAAACTTTGGGGACAGTGCCAGTTGCAGAGCTATCCCTTAATATCTTTCAACGCTGGAAGGAGTTGGAATCCACTAAATGAACGAATTTGTTAGAAAACTTCATGTTTGCTGTTGTTTTGCGAAAAAAAAAAAACCTTATATTGGTCCAATGAACATGAAATATTGAATAAATATGATTAATCAGATACGTGCTGGAAGCATTTGATTTGATAATCAGTACGAATTTTACACTCCGGAAACCCTCAAACTGCGCTCAAATTCTTACTGATAAGAAAAATATTTTGAAGAAATCTGAAAAATATTACCTTATCATCGCATCAGATGACGATTCATCATAAAATGCCAAGACTGGTAATGCTCCTTTACTGATTATAGTTCTACAACCTGACCGAAAAATATGGTGAGGCCAAAAGTGGTTAGAACAGATAACTGAGGATTTCTAAGAGAGTGATGCATATCCCAACTGGGCAATTGCTCTATTGCTTGGTAACCTGAAAATATAATCTGAACCAATGTCAAAGTATCATAAGGAATATGAGAGAATGGGATTATTGTCTTGACAATCATTATACCTACGTAACCCGTTCATTACATTTTAAACTTGTGATGATATACAGTGTTTCGTTTACAATCAAGAAGTTCATGTCCAGTACAGTTTAACCGGAAGCAACATTTTTATTCAAATGGAAACATCGAAAACTTCTGATGAACGGGTTATGTGATAATCCCTGTATATGAACAATACATTCCAGTACCGAGCAGAATGGGTCTATAGCTAGTGACTTATAATTTGAATTCGGTTTTGAAGAGTTGAGTTTGTTTACTTACTTATTTTTCAGTGTACCTACTGCAACAGGTATTTTCCTAATTATGAATAGGTAATCATTTCTCAAAGTACAAAGTTTCTTTAAAGCTATTTCAACAAAAAGTGTATTTTTGTCTCACAATCGGGAATCAATAAAAATCAACTTTAATAATACTACTAAGAACTAAGTAAGGTATGCCCATCAAACATGGCAGATGCCATACTGCGACGCCCATGGTTTGATTTGATACTTACTTGTGGAATGTTTGTTTAGTGCTGATAACTTTTTCGGCCCACAAACTTCACACGTTTTTGCCATTTCGCAGAGATAAGGTATCTAATATAACAATTCAACAACCAACACAACACTTCTACCACTTATTAAAATTAAAACAATTATACAAATAGGCTCAAATCCAAACTGAACTGACAAGACGATAAATAAGTTGTCAACGCATGTAAACAAACTAGATCGTCAAGTTAAGAGTGAATAACAATACGGAATTCCAACCTGATTAATGAGTGGAAACGGAAATATCCGATAATGTTCTTTTTTTACATGATCCGAGCATAGATATTTATAAACAACGTCGGGTATGTTGCTTTCAAGAAAGAGACATGAAAGCCCTCTCTATATCTTTTATTGCTCGGAGGTATTACCTACGAAAATAAGTATTTCAGTAAGAAATTTGTGGTTGATCTTCCTATGATAAAGAACTAACTCCAACTAGGTTAACCGTTACTATTAATTTTGAATCTGAAATTGATATGTGTATTTTTTATGTATTGGTTTCCACGAAGAGGAAAACGCTAAAACGTTCAGAGAACATCGTGAGAGCCGAGAGAAAATAGGTAGACATTGGTGTTCTTCTTGAATTTTTGCAGGCTTTATGCCTCAGGGAACACTTCCCGAGGCAGTGAATTCCAAAGCTTTCCCGTTCGTTGGAAGAACACGAGCCCTGGGAAAGAGATGTTCGGCATGTCTCCAAAGTGACGACAAGTGATAAGAAGACTGAGATCGATGGATCAGTCTCGATGGAACTGCTATCGGAGGAACGATTGATGATATTTCAGAAAAGGATTGTCCATGAAGATATCCATAAGACAGAGATGGATTGCCAACATTTCTACGGTGTTCCAGGGAAGTGAGCGAGTTGGTGGGTGCAGCATCACCGACGAAACGAACGGTTCTTTTCTGTAAAGAATCTAAAAATTTCTGTGCATGTTTAGGGGCTGCACTCCATATATGAGAACAGATTCATGCCAATTAGTTTTCAATAAATTATACAGGGTGGGGCACCGAAAACGAAACAGATCGAATATCTTCAAAACACATGTGTTGTGAGAAAAATGCAGAAACACGTCGATTTTAAATCCAAGGGGGACATCTTCCTATCATAACCTCAACTGTCAAACTCCTCCCCCCATCCCTTGATCACTATAACCCAAACAATTTGAATAGGGAAAGTAGTGAGAGTGACACATCATTTAAAAGATAATTTCATAAGGAATTCAGCCATGTCAATTTTTGCTACCTAACTTTTTATTTTGGCGCCCTCTTGCGGGAAAAACGACTGTTTCGTATTCCAAATTTTGATACTTCATTTGCAAGCTAATTTGACATAAATTCGGTGACAATGCATTATGGAATTTTTCTAAGTGAAAACACAAAATGGCGGCTCCAAAATGTAGGACAAGATTTGCAATTATCGTCCGATTCGATTCAAAATCGAAATGTGGTGATTTTCAGGGTCTAAAATTATGATTTGTTTGTCAATGTAAAAAAACAATATGGTGGCTCCAAGATGGCGGATAAAACTTGTAATTATGGCCCGATTTGAATCAAAATTTGTATGTGGGGATTTTCAGGTTCGGAAATTATGATTTTTTTTTGTCGATGCAAAAAAACAAGATGGCGGGAGAAATTTGTAGTTATGATTTGATTCGACCCGGCACCGAAAACGAATTCTTCAATGATACATGTGTTGAGGAAAAATGCAAAAACACGTTGATTTTAAATCCAAGGGTACATCTTCGTATCATAACCTCAACTGTCATACCACTCTCCCCACCCCATAGTCACCCATACAATTTCAATAGGGAAAATACTAAGTGTGACACAGCATTCAAAAGGTAATTCCACAAGGAATTCAGACATGAGAGTATTCGCTACCTAACTTTTCATTTTGGTGCCCAATTACGGGAAAAACAACTGTTTCATATTCCAACATATGAAATTTGATTTGAAAGCTAATGAGATCAATTTACGAAAACATAACAAAAATTGAAAAAATTAACATTGTACGAAAAAATTGTAAAATTTTGCATAAATTGCTCAAAAAACGTCAGGCAGCGTTTCGAGACTAACTTATACTCATGTATGGCAGATCATGGCGAACACTTTGAGCATCTACTGTGAATTAATGTAGTTTGGAATAATTGAATTTGAATTCATGCAAGGTTTTCCAATTTTTTAAGTTTATGACTTGCCAAATTTTTTTTTCAAAAGCTTTTATTCAACTTGCCCTGTTAATAAGTATGTATGTATGTGTGGGACAAATCTTGCAGCTGACTTTTTACCCACTTCTAGTTGTTCAACTTGAACTTTGGTAGGTGTTCATAATTGCGATGAAAATGTATTATGGAATTTTTGTTGACTAAAAAAAACAACAAAATGACAGATGATATTTGTGGTTATGGTCCGATTCGTTCGAAATTGGATTGTGGGGGTTTTAGGAAAAGATTTTCAGCTGACTGACTGAAAATAATTGAGTAAAAGCTTTTATACAAATGCAATGAAAAGAAAAAAGTAATTTTTTCTTAGATGTGGGACGTAGATAATTCTCTGCGTAATAGATTCAAAGGTTGCCGCTAGTAGAAAATAGGTATTTGTGCGAGGTAAAATTCTGATTCTGTTACGCACAGAATAACCCACGTCACACATCTAACAAAAATACTATTTCCTTTTTAGCGCATGTGTATAAAAGCTTTTTCTTATCAATTTAACTCATTCATTTCAGTCAAAATCGAAACTTTTAAAACCCCCATATGCCAATTTTGAATCAATTCGAACCACAATTGCAAATTTCGTCCGCCATCTTGGATTTTTGCATTAACAAAAGAATCATAATTTCTGACCCTGAAAATCCCCACATACTAATATTGATTTGAATCGGACCATAATTACAAATCTTGTCCGCTATTTTGGAGCAGCCATCTTGTTTTTTCCTTTAGAAAAATTCTATAACGCATTGTCACCGAATTTATATCAAATTATCTTGCAAATGAACTATCTTAATTTGGAATCCGGAACAGTTTTTTCCCGCAAGAGGGCGCCAAAATAAGAAGTTAGGTAGCAAAAATTGACATTGCTGAATTCCTTATGAAATTACCTTTTAATGATGTGTCACACTTACTACTTTCCCTATTCAAATTGTTTGGGTGATGGTGACCAAGAGGTGGGGGGATATGTATGACAGTTGAGGTTATGATAGGAAGATGTCCCCCTTGCATTAAAAATCGACGTGATTTCGCATTTTTTCCAAAACACGTGCGTTTTGAAGATATTCCATCTGTATATAAAACCTATTACATCTCTATTTTTATCCAAGTCCTCTTCTTATCTCTCAATAACCTTTCTGCTCGATATCACGTGAATAGTTAATTCACTGTCTAAAAGATGACTGAGCTGAGCATACCATATTTCATTGCAAAAGATGAAGCTGGAGAGATACATGAAATGAGTATTAGGTTGGACCACGTAATAGAAGTGGATAATTTAATTTACATAAAAGCACTGCACTGCATTGTTTGTAACTTAAACTTCAAATCTTCCTCCAGAAGTGACAGAAACACGTGTCGATGTGTCAAAAATAGCGGTTTGGTGTTGGGATAAACCTGCAGTAACATAATAGCACATTAAAAGGTAAGGTTGTTTCATCACCTGTGATAATTTTCAATTATATCTCTTCCTTCTTCTCTTGACATATGTATGAACACTTCAGAGTAGAAACACAAAAAAAATATCCAACTATACAACGCTCAGTGGCTTAGTAAACCTCATTTAGTAAAGGATGAATAATATAATTTGTATTCACTTCATATTTCCCAATAAGAGGAAAATAAGGAAAAAAATATTTAAACACGAAAACACTTAAAATGATAAATGGGGATGCAGTTTAGGGGTTGAAACGTTCTTTTATGATTTGCGTGACCTCTTAGCAGAAAATATTCAATGGAAAAGTTGCAGATAATAAAAAAGTCGAAAACTTTTTGAAACCGTCAAACTGACGAAAGAACAATTTTTCAGTATTTTATTTTTTTCTCGCGTACAAACGATTTAATTTTCATGAAAATTTGTAAAAATATGTCTTTTTTTGGTGTTGAATGAGCATGATTTTTTCGCAATTCAGAAGACGACCAGTTTTCGAAAAAAATACCCTTATCTTTCACGAACAATTATCTTGATGCTTTTTTTTGTATTTCGAAGGATGTAGGTGATCATTTTGATTATTGAAATGTCTACTTTCGAATGGTATATGTAACTTGGTTTATTGATCGTTAAACCGCTTAAAACTGAGAAAAACCGACACAAGTATCTGAATCATAATTTTCTCAATATTTTCGATAGTTGTAAAAATTATATTAATAATTAATAATTTTGTAGTGTAATAATGCATTCGAATATTTTATTATAAATAATTGAATATAAACTACTTTTGTTATGAAAATAATGAAGAAAGTCGAAAAATCAGTTTTTCGCCATTTTGACGGTTAATTTGAGGTTGTGTCGATAGTGTTGCATACAAAAGTTTTCGATTTTTTTTATACAACTTTGTTATTTGATATTTTTCGCTAAGAGGTCACGTTTCACCACAAATCGCCAAAAACCGGTTTCAACCTCTATCCCGGTGAACATTTTTTAAATTGTTACATATGTGGAACATGAACTTAACGTCTATGAATGATGGTCAACACCATCAATATGTATCCATCAAACGCATTTTCCGAGGCGATAAGTCCCAATTTTCAGCGTTGTATCAACGTCATACTTCAATGATCATATTTTCATTATCAAAATGACGTATCATGCTCATTGTTCAAATATCATCTTATAACATATGTCAAGTAACTGATACAAAACTTGTTTCCAATACGACGGTCTTTTCTGAGGCGATAAGTCCCAAGTTTCAGCGTTGTATCAACGTCATATTTCATTGATCTCATTTTCACATCAAAATGACGTATTATGCACAATGTCCAAAGAACATATAATATATATCAAGTAAGTGATTAAAAAGTCATGTTCCCAAGACTACGGTCCTTTCTGAGGCGATATGTTCTAAGTTTTAGCGTTGAATCAACGTCATACTTCATTGATCATATTTTCATTGTCAAAATGACGTATTATGCAGAATGTCCGAAGACTGAATGAAAATGGTTACCATGGTATATTGTAGGTACAAGCCAAGCAGCCTATTAGGCCCTTTGTGCATGTTATCACGCTAACCCAAGAGGTCCAATAACTAATAGACAATTCACAAAAGCTTTTGATAGTATTCATATACTGTTACTGAGTTTGAGATGATGCTTCGTAACTTCAATAGCAGCGACACCTATCGTTGGGTAGAATACTTCATATTGATTATATTGATCAATATCTAAACATATTTTTCAAGGTATTTAACTCACGTCAGGCTAAGTATGCAAAAATACATAATTATTTGATCGTAAAATGTATCAAATTGAATGAATCATTTTCATAACTATATTATGAAGAATGAAAAATATGCACATTTCGTCTGATACCAAGAAAACTTTGAAGGGACAATTTTTGTAAACATATACAGGGTGTCCGGTAAACCTTGTACAATATTGAAACTAGTGATAGACCAGATAATGACCTTTCAGAATATTGGAATTTTACTAATAAAAATCTCACTGTTTTCGAGATAATGAGTATTTTTTTAATTTCTGGAAAATCACTACCTCACCTTGGATTTTTTAATGCCATGAATTACATCGCCCGTTCCCGTGTGAACCGCTGACTATGCTGATGCAGAATCTCGCGATTCCAGGAAACTGATGCGCTAGCATTTCTATCTTCATGGGAAGATTCATTTTATTATTACGATATATTTTTGCTCTCATACTACAAAGACGTACTTTTGTCAATAAATTTAGTTTTTAAAAAGCGACTTTGACATCCGAAAGTTATATTTGGCGCAGTCGGTAGGATACTCGAAATTGAACGTATCGAACGTGCTGTTTTCGTATCAACGATTAATCGGGTATCGAACTTGTTGTTTTGTTCTGTGGAGGTGTTTGTGAAGGAGCGGCTTTTCGAAAATCAAGAAACCCAGTCCGTCGAGGACCTGTAGCTACCCTCAACAGGCAGATCATCGGGGAGTGAAACAAAATCTTCCAGTCTTTCTGGAAATCAAAAATCGAGGAACCAGTCGTCTACCTTATAAAGGATGCTCAAAGTTCTTACAATTTTAATGTAAGTTTATTATTTTCAAATGTCAATTGATTGTTTACTACAAGGTCTTGGAAAGTTAAATTTGAATAACGAAAACCCTTCAGCTGATCCTATAGTTTCTTTACCTAATACTTCTAGTAATTCAAACAAGAAAATGGCTCATCAATTCAGTTCAGATTACTTAAAGTGTGTGCCAGAATTTGATGGCAATCCTAATGATCTAAATAGATACCTATCCGTTTGTGATTCAATAATTACTAACTTTTATAATGCGGCCGAGCCGACAAACTTTCAAAATGTTTATTTGTTGAACTGCCTTATTTCGAAATTAGCTGGTAATGCTAAAATAGTAGCCAATATTCAAAACGTTTCAAATTGGCAGGAACTTAAAAATACTTTAACAAGAAACTTTGCCGATCAGAGGGATGAAACTTGCCTGAACAGAGATATGGTAATGCTTAGGCAATCACCTAATGAAAAGCCTCAACAATTTTATGATAGGTGCTTGAATATTTTGAAACTTTTGTGTAATTATATAGACGTACATGAAATCACAGCAGATTGTAAAAGGTGTAAAAGAGATTTATATAGTAACTTGGCATTAAAAACATTTCTTTCTGGGCTCAAGGAACCTTACGCTGTATGAAACCAAAATCGCTTAGTGAAGCACTACAGTTCGTCTTACAGGAAGACAACGTACATTATTTTCAGAACTTCTCACATAAAAATACATTTAGACCAAACTTTTTGCCTCCAAGGGCTCCAATTCAAATCAGACAGCCAAATTCTTCTCCAGTTAATCATTATAGTACGCCGAATAATTTTTTCAGACAACAAAATCAGTTTCCATCTCAACCAATACCGATTCAACATAGAGCACCAAGCCAACCGCAAGAGTTCTTTATCAATGCACAAGGTTTTAGCCAAATCAAAGCCAAAATTTTCCAAAACCTACACCCATGAGTGTATCCACTAGAAATACGTACCGGTACCGGTACCAATGAGTGTTTCAACAAGAAACACCAACAATTATCGTCCGGGACCCTCAAATTCAATTCAAAATCAACCTCAGAGAAATTTTATATCAGAAGAATTATTTAATACTGTGGTTAGTGACACTCAAAACGAACCAAATTTTACCGAACAAGAATATTACGTTGAAGAAGATTACACCGAACATTTTGACGAATTTCAATATAACGAAAATGAGAATCAGGAAACTAATTTTGACAATTCCGAAGAAAATTTTCAGAAACTGTCAACCTCAAAAAACCAAACCTAGTTCCGCAAATTATTTCTTTCAATAATTCTAGTTCTAGCGAATTGTCATACATAACCTTTCCGGAGTATGATGCAAAATTTCTCATTGATTCAGGCTCCACAAAATCGTTCATCGATCCAGAAATTGCTCAAAAACTTTTTCCAAATTTAATTAAATACGACCCATTCATTGTTTCCACAGTTTTTCAGAAATCGGCTCTTAGATATAGCGCATCTATGCCAGCCTCGAAATTATTCAATTTACCACAATAAAAATATTTAAAATTTTTCCTTTTCAAATTTCACAATATTTTTAAAGGATTGATTGGTCTTGACAATTTAAAACTTTTACAAGCTAACCTAGATTTTGGTAACGGTTATCTTATTACTCCTTATACGAAGATAAAACTTAGATTTCAGAAAACGAAAAATGATCTGAATTTAATTACGATTGCTCCGAGATCTGAGCAAGTGATACAATTCAAAACATCAATCCAGAATGGTGAAATAATAATACCTCACCAACGTTTTCATAATTGTGAAGTGCCAGAGTGTCTTACTGTTGCAAACAAAGACAAAGCTCTTACTACAATTTTGAACAATACCACAAAACCAATAACTTTAAATTTTTCGGAACCATTTGCTGTCGAAAAATTCGATAAGAAAGAAATTCAAAAAATTGATTTTCATAATTTTGACGATTCTCCAAAACAAAATTTAGATTTTTCAAAAATTCCTTATGATCATTTGAATGATGAGGAAAAATCCAAGATTATTTCCTTGTGCAAAGAGTATTCAGACATATTTTACTATGAGGATACTCCACTAACCTTTACAAGCCGTGTGAAACACCAAATACGAACATCTGATGAAGTACCAGTATATACAAAATCATACAGGTATCCATTCATTCATAAGCAAGAAGTCGAAGACCAGATCAAAAAAATGCTCGATCAGAGAAAAATCAGGCCAAGTAACTCTCCTTGGTCGTCGCCAATTTGGGTGGTTCCCAAAAGGCTGATGCTTCTGGGAAGCAAAAATGGAGGGTAGTTGTTGACTATTGCAAGCTCAATGAGAAGACGATAGATGATAAATACCCTTTGCCCAATATCACTGATCTGTTGGACAAACTGGGAAAATGCCAGTATTTCACGACTCTTGACCTGGCCAGTGGTTTCCACCAAATTGAGATGGAACAAGACCATATTGAAAAAACTGCTTTCAATACGGAACAGGGGCATTACGAGTACATGAGAATGCCATTTGAGTTGAAGAACGCGCCTGCAACGTTCCAGCGCGTAATGGATAATATTCCACGTGGTATCCAGAACGAAAAGTGTTTGGTATACCTCGACGATATCATAATTTTTTCGACTTCCCTGCAAGAACACCTCGAGCGTCTCAAGTCTGTCTTCAATCGGCTAAGAAGTTCCAATTTCAAAATTCAGCTAGATAAGTCAGAATTCCTACGAAAGGAAGTAGCCTATCTATCCTGAAGGAGTCAAGCCAAATCCTGATAAAATCGTAGCCATTAAAAATTTCCCTGTCTCAAAAACCACCAAACAGATCAAAGGATTCTTGGGTCTGTTAGGTTACTATCGACGCTTTATAAATAATTTTGCCAGACTTACGAAACCATTAACCAAATATCTAAAGAAAGGCGCAAAAATCGAGCATAACGCAGAGTTTTTGGAATGTTTTAATACTTGCAAGAACCTGTTGATCAACGATCCAATTCTGCAATACCCTGACTTTTCGAAACCTTTCAACCTCACCACGGACACTAGCAACTTTGCCCTGGGAGCCGTCCTATCCCAAGGCCCTACCAAGATTTGCCAGTTGCATACGCATCTCGGACCCTAAACGACTGAGCAAAACTACTCAGTCATCGAGAAAGAGCTTCTCGCGATCGTGTGAGCTACTAAATACTTCCGCCCATACCTATTTGGGAGAAAGTTTAGTATCGTCACTGATCATAAACCCCTACAGTGGTTATTCTCCCTGAACGACCCCAACTCAAAATTGCTGAGGTGGCGGATTAAACTAGACGAATACGATTATAACATCATTTACATAAAAGGCAAATTGAACACCAACGCCGATGATTTATCCCGTGTTGAAATCCATACTAAGGATACAACAACCTTTTGGGAGGAATTGGATGATATACTAGATGAATCACAACGTCTAGCAAACCAATGCGTTACTTTCGGTGGCCAAGGAAACCCAGTAAATCGTTGCCTTGAAACCCCAGACTATCAACCCTCTTCTGATATTCAAATCATTGGAGAACCCAATCAACATATCATGATACCC
Source organism: Chrysolina oricalcia (assembly GCA_944452925.2). Taxonomy (NCBI): domain Eukaryota; kingdom Metazoa; phylum Arthropoda; class Insecta; order Coleoptera; family Chrysomelidae; genus Chrysolina; species Chrysolina oricalcia. Next base: position 33,941,088 of record OX101825.2, on the reverse strand, counting down.
CCTAACGAAATGCATGAGATACCTTCCACAAATAATGAAGAAAACGACAACTTTTCTTTACAAGTACAACTTGATACCGAACGAACAAGAAATAAACCCCTACCAACAGAAGACAATGAGTTACCTTCCACAAGTAATGAAGGAAATGACAACCTTTCTCTACAAGTACAACCTGACACCAAACGTACAAGAGATGAAACTCCTACCAGAACCCGAAAACCACCAAGATGACACCATTCAGTCAAATGATGAACAGAACCCTGTTGTAGCAATTCCAATAGCACAATGTGCTGTGAACTTAGGGCTCAATCAGTTGATCATAAGCTCAGTTCTCCATTCCCCAGCGAAACCCAAAACTACCATCCTATTTGAGAAAAAGATGAGAATTCATATACAAATATCACAAAATGACACAGAAAACGATATCCTAAATTTTAAACAATTTATAGCCCCAGGGGTGCAATACCATGTCTATTTTGAAAACCCTGAACTCTATGAACCATTTTCGACAACAATTCAAAAATATTTCAAATGGCCTTCTATCAAATTTAAAAGATCTACCAAAAAACTTTTGGATGTCACAAAAAAAGATGATATTCGAGAAATCATTCAAAACCACCACGAAGGTAAATCAAACCACTGTGGTATTGACGAAACTCGCAAGAATTAAAGAAAAGTATTATTGGCCGAACATAAAAGAATCCATTCAAACATACATTAATCAATGCGTTACTTGCCAACAAAGTAAATATGAGCGAAACCCCGTCAAAATGAAGCTTAACATCACCCCTACAGCGACCAAACCTTTCGAGATTGTACATCTAGATACATTTACTGTCGAAAACACAAAATTCCTTACAATCGTAGATAGCTTTTCAAAATACGCACAGGCGTACCTTGTCAACTCTTTGACAGGTACAGAAATAGCAGATAATCTCATTCAATTCTTTTGTCATCATGGTATTCCCACACGAGTTATCGTTGATAATGGTACCGAATTCAATAATTTCCTCATTTCAGAACTCTTGGCTTTACACAAAATAGAAGTCCATTTCATATCACCTCACCATCCGCAGTCAAACGGAATGATAGAACGATTCCATTCTACCATTTTGGAACACATTCGTCTACTCAACACTAGAGGATTTTTGAAAACCCCTCCAAAAATGAAAATGTTGTATGCAATTATAGCATACAACCACTCAATACATTCAGTCACAAAGTTCAAACCGATTGATGTCATAAGTGGTCACATTCCAACCAATGACCCTTTCAATATAGAAATTGATAGAAAACTATTAAATGATTATACCAACGATCATAAGAAACGATCTAAACTACTCTATTCAAAAATCAATTCGAATATAATCAAGCAAAAAGAAAAGATAGTAGAACGAGAGAATAAAAAACGTGATGACCCCATAATATTTAAAACAAAGCAAAAAGCTTATGTGAAAAAACATATTAGAAAAATGCAAATAAATTTCAAAAACCAGTTCAAATCAAAATGGTTGATCCTACCATGAAAACTATATCTACGGAAAACCAACTAAAAATTCATATGGATAATTTAAAACGTCCCCTCAAAAAATATCCATCTTCCATTAAAAGTTCATTCATTTTTCAGATTATCTGGAACTCTCGGACTCCAGGAAAAAATATCTAAACAAAACCTAAAGAACAACCCAGGACTTATTCCTCTCAAACTTGGAACAGCCAAGGTAGAAACACACGCGTATTCACTTATTCATTAATACGACTTGAATCCAATAATCATTGAGGTAAATAAACTGAAATTTCACTCTAAAAACGTAAGGACACTTGTAAGCGGTCACAAAGACTACTCATGGGACACATCAAACTATTTGAAAATATTACAATTTTCAGAAGAAAGTGTGACGATAGACTCACCAACATTTTACCACATCCACTCAGAGCAAAACGTGGTCTCATAAATGGTATTGGATCTATTTTCAAATCAATTACAGAAAATTTAGATTCCAGTGACGGAGAAAAATACGATCGTCTGATTAACGAATTACAAAATAATCAAAATAATCTAGTAACGAACATCAAAAGGCAAAATTCACTCTCAATCTCATTAATCAACCAATTCAATAGTACAGTTCAGCAAGTGAAACATAACGAAAAGCTCTTAGAATAAAAAATAAATCAAATTGCAAAAATTGTTGAAAATCAAACGTATAGAGAAAATTCTATGTTTATCAAAGACATCATGAATCAGATAATCAACACATACGAAATTATAAATTCAATTTTACAAGATATCGAAAATTCAATACAATTTTCCAGACTGAACATTCTTCATCCCAGTATAATAAAAACGAAAGACTTGTTCAACGAACTACAAAAATTAAAGAAAATTGTCAACAAAGACCAATTACCAATTATTGAAATAAGTTTTGAGAATGCCTTGCTATTTGAAAAAATCATAAATGTCGAAAGCTATATATCAAATTTCAGAATAACTTATATTTTACATATTCCAATCACCCACTCATCAAAATTTGATTATTATAACCTATTTTCAATTCCGATATTAACTAAGGGTCAGTTTAAGGCTGTTGTACCTCAAAATAAGTATTTGACAAAAAACGAGAAATTGTATGCGTTTTTGAGCGATCCTTGCTTGGAGATCTCTCATCAAACCTTATCTGTCCGTCCACCAACATCAGAGAGCTGACAGGAGATAATCCATGCGAAATCCAATTACTCAATGTCCAAAACACCTCCACCTGCAAGAGAACAACCATCCACCTATCAAGACCAGCCATCAGACAGCTAGACCACTCAAACAAATGGGTTGTCCTCCTACCGTCTCAACAAACGACCAAACTAAGATGCCAAAACCAAAATGAAATCGAAAACCTGCCATCTGGAAGTTACCTATTCGACATTCCAATTGGATGCCAGTTATCCTGTGGGGACCAAATTATAATCAATGATCACCAAGTCACCAATAGTGAACCAATCATCCTACCAGACTTAGAAGAAATTAAGCAAGATCCACCCAAATCAAGTATAGGAATACAACTTGATGACTTGAACCTGGACGAACTTCACTCAATAAAAACAGCGATAATGGAGAATGAACCGGTGATATCCTTCAAAGACGTAGCACATATCCCAAGTTTTTGGACGATGTTCATATACCTAGTCCTAATATCAATCTGCTTATACATTGTCCACAAGAAGATTGGTTTCAGAGGCTGCAAACCCAAGGGACCAAACCACCAACAACAGGAAATCGAGATGTCTAGGGTTCAACTTCCTCGCTAACCCTCCTACGTTGAATCTTCAGGGGCAGGAATTAAATCGCCCGTTCCCGTGTGAACCGCTGACTATGCTGATGCAGAATCTCGCGATTCCAGGAAACTGATGCGCTAGCATTTCTATCGTCATGGGAAGATTCATTTTATTATTAAGATATATTTTTGCTCTCATACTGTAAAGACGTACTTTTGTCAATAAATTTAGTTTTTAAAAAGAGACTTTGACATCCGAAAGTTATATTTCATGTATACAAATTGGGATGAATTTAAATATCTTTGCTGATGAAGATTACTGATGAGTGATGCTTTCAGACGTACGAAACAGTTTTTCAGAAAACAAAACAATTTTTCAAGAAATGAGGGTAAAATGACAGATTTGAGTTACACCAATTTTTTTAACAACAGTTTGACATTATTGTTTGAAAAAACATAACTAAGTGGAACCGGATATTCATTACAAAAGAATGCCCATTTCGTCCAGGCTTCACTATGGTATAAAACATACGATCATTATTTTTGGAAGGAGTGGAATTTCGATAATATTAGAGTGTGATGTTATTCTGACTCCATTAGACTTTGTCAGTAATGTCTTTTATTTTTATCCTATCAAGATGAAATGATTAAATAATTATGAGTAATATCGAATCAACTGCTTAGAAGCATTCAATGAGATGTAATGAAGTAAATACTAACTTAACGTTTTTTTTTAATCAACATACACTATAAACCACAATAACGATTATTCAACATCGCACTGAATAATATTACAAAAATGTTATTTTCCATCCAATCGTACGAAGAGACGACATATTTTCAAGAAGAACCTTTTCAAATGCGTTATAGGTTATAGCCCCCAAATCAGCGATTCTATGAGCGGCATTGTGCAATCGGATATAGATAGATAGATAGAAAGAATTTTATTTCCCAAAAATACATCTTTACAATATTTCTGTAGGTAGCAAATACCCATACAGTTAGCTATAATCAATAATTATTTACCTTATATCTATTATATACATCTATGTATTTCAGTCGCATAGAGCTTAGGGAAAATGGCTATAACCAATTCTCATTTTGTAAATGATTACATCAATTGATTAAAAATATATATATATATGTATTACAATACAATTCATTTGTCATCGGTATGAGGCAGTGTGAAACTATTATAGATCAGTATTGAAAAATTCATTCAAATTATAGAAAACATGTTGGTGTAATAATGTTTTTAATTCGGCTTTGAATTTCGTCATGGAGAGAGATTTCAAAACTTGAGGAAGCTGGTTATATATGTTAATCCCTGAATACAGGGGTCCCCTACGAGTTCTGTTGAGTCGGTAATTTGGTAGGATTATAGATTGGTTTCTCGTTGGATAGGAATGTATATCTGTAGGGCGCAACAGGGAACCTCTATTTTTGTGGATGAGTAGTGAAAGTTTGTAAATATATAAGGTGGTTAATATGAATATTTTATGTTCTGCGAAATAATCCCTGCATGAATCCCTGTAACTCAGATTGAAAACTGTTCGCATCGCACGTTTTTGTATAACAAAAGTAGATGATGATTCAACTGACGTACCCCAAAATTCTATACCAAACTGAAGAAGGCTATGGAAATAGGCATAGTAAACGGTTTTAGCGACTTCATTACTTGTTTTCATTCTGACAGTTCGAATGGCGAATATAGCTTTGCTCAATCTCGTGTTCAATTGTTTTATGTGCTCAGACCAGTTTAAGTTACTATCAATGGTGAGTCCTAAGAATTTGGTGGAGTGTGATGGATTTATTGTATCATTGTCTAAAATTATCTGAAAATTATCAATATTTCTATAGGGATTGAATAAAATATTATGAGTTTTACTTAGGTTGAGAGATAGTTTATTCGCCACGAACCAGTACAGTGTACCATTCATAGTCCTTTGTGAGAGACCAAGTAATGTCTGTATATCTGAGTCATTGATAATAATGCTAGTGTCATCGGCAAAAAGGGTGAAGGTCACATCAGGAAAGTTGCACACTATATCATTCACATATATGAGAAATAGGGTGGGCCCAAGAATAGACCCTTGTGGGACACCTGTCTTTACATCTGCCATTTCCGAATATGACTCGGTTATGAATCGATTTCTTTCATGTTCAATTTTAACTCGCATCTTCCTCTCGCCAAGGTATGTCTCAAACCACCGTTTAGGGATACCGCGTATACCATAGTACTCCATCTTGTTCAGAATGATATTATGATCGACGCAATCAAACGCTTTATATAAGTCACAAAAAATCCCAAGTGGATTTTTATTTGATTCTATTAGTTCATTTATATATTCTAATAAAGCGTAACCTGCGTCGGTTGTATTCAAGTTTTGGCGAAAACCGAACTGCGAATCTGTTAAGATATTGTGTTGCCTAAGGTACGTCAATAGTTGAGAATTTACAATCCATTCTAGAAGTTTTGAGAAGCTGGGAAGCAGTGAAATCCCCCTATAATTATTGGTATCTAATTTATTACCTTTCTTGAAAATAGGAACGACAATTGAAGTTTTAAATAATTCAGAAAAAGTTCCGGTGGATAAAGATTTGTTGACTAAAAAAGTTAGGGGATTGATTAATAGTTCGACATTCTTTTTGATCAACGTCATTGGTATTTCGTCAATACCAGTCGATTTCTTCGGTTTTTGAGCATTGATGCAATTCCTCATATCATTCTCTGTTATTGGTGAAAAGAAAAACGAGTTAACAAAGTTGAGATTCATATTTTTAAGGAATTCATCGCTACTCTTTAGACTATTTCGATCGATGTTTGTGTGTGCGGCAATAGATGAAAAATGTTGTTTGAATTCTTTTGAAATTTCATGAGGGTCTTGAATGAGCATATTGTTTTTTGTTAGGCAGATGTTTTCGATTTTTGTACTTTTCTTTTTAGTGACATGATTGACCAGATTCCATGTAGTTTTACTTTTGTTGTCTGATTCAGTGATAGTGCTATTGTAGTAATTAAGTTCAGAAATATTGATGGTTTTTCTTAGAATACGTTGATATGTTTGTATATATTTTAATATGTTTAAGTTATTAGTATACTTTTTCATAATTTGGAGGAAACGCTTATTTTTGCAGGACATTTTTATGCCAGTGGTTAACCATCATTTGAATTTGTTTTTTTCTGGTAGGGCTACTGTTTTTGGAGGGAATGCTGTAGAAAAACATGAATTGAATAAAAAGTAAAATATATCAAGCGACTCATTCATCTCTGTGACTTCATATATTTGATTCCAGTCCATATTGCTGAATAGCCTAGTGAAATTTACATTATTCTTCTCATTATATAATCTTATTTTCCTATTCCGCACTTTATCGTCATTTTTGGTGTCATACTCAACGTATAAAAATTGTGCATGGTGGTCAGATAAGCACACGTCCATAACGGCTGTTGAGAAGGGTTTATCGATTTTGACCAACACATTATCGATGGTTGTAGATGTGGTTTGGGTTACCCTTGTTGGTTCATTGATAGTTATGGTTAGTTTAAGCGTATTGAGAACAAGTTTCAAATCGCTCAAGTATTTACTAGGTGCATCGAAATTTAAGTTAAAGTCACCGCAAACAATAAAATTATAATTTTTAAATTTGACATATAGGTCGTCCATCACACCAAGGAATGCATTTAAAAAAATGTCAAACTTACCTAGAGGACTCCAATAAATACAGAGAACAATCACATTAAATTCGCGGCAGCAAGCTGCTGTGAATTCGATGTCTTTTTCAATCGGGATTGAATCACTAATAAGATTTTTTTTGAAATTGATAATTGACAAGTTGTTCAAACAAAAGTTTTTAATTTTCGACAAGGATTCATCTCTTAAAAAAGTTTGCACTTATTTGGTTACACCCTGTATATCTGTCGGTCTCTGAAACTTCGTTGGAATCTGGATGTTGGACAATTGCGACATTTATCATAAGAAATCGTATTAATCGGTGCCATGTCGGATAATCGACATTTAATTTTGATAATTTCATTAGGCCTAATTACATGAAAAGTTAATTTTATTGACATACTATTTAATGCTACCAAGCATTCTTTATTATTAATAATTATTTCCACTTTTTATCTTGATAAAATCTAAATAAAATAATTTTTGGGAGTAAGTATAAAAGTTTATCAAATAAATGAATCATTTTGAAACCTTTGGTGTGAATTCAATTCAAGAAAAAAGTAAAATACCCAAACACTAAAACTACGTCACAATCTTAAAATCTTAAAAGCTTACTTTTAGCTCCTGAAGATGCTAACTTTGTTGGCGAAACGCGCGTCGAGTGTGATTGTGACGTAGTTTTGGTGTTGGGTAGTTTCCTTTTTTTTCTTGAATAAAAGTTGATAGAAGCCTAGATTAAAACCACGTGTAATTCAATGGAAACCACTTCTTCTAAAAATAATTATAGTTTGTTTTATACCATGGTAGAGTCTGGAAAGAATGAGCATTCTAATGAAATGAATGTCCACTTCCAATTGGTTATGTTTCTTTCAGGTAATAATGTCAATCTTTTTTTTAAAAAATTGATGAAACTCAAATCTGTCATTTTACCCTCATTTCTTGAAAAATGTTTTCACTTTCTGAAAAACTGTTCTGTACGTCTAGAAGCATCACTCATCAGTAATCTTCAGCAGCAAAGATATTTGGATTCGTCCCAATTTGTATACATGGCACTCAAAAATCCAAGGTTAGGTAGCGATTTTCCAGAAATTCTTAAAATGCCCATTATCTCGAAAACGGTGATATTTTTACTGAGGTGAAATTCCGATATTCTGAACAGTCATGACCTGGTCTATCACCAGTTTCAATATTGTACAAGGTTTACCGGACACCCTGTATAAATGATACATTTACATTTGATTTTCAAAATGATCATCACCCAGGAGATATATAAACGATATAATAGTTTATATTGAATATTTTGATCAATAAATAAACATATTTCTTTAGATATTCAACTCACGTCAGGTAAAGTATGCAAAAAAGTACCCAAAGTTACATAGTTATTTGTTCATAAAATGGATCGATTCAAATATGATATTTTCAGTACCATATTACGAAATATGTAAAATATTCATATTTTGCCTGATGTCAGGAAAAATTTGGAGAGACAATGTTAGACAATGTTTGGAAACAATATGGAATACAATAATATGTTTATATCCGATTTTCAACATTACCATCACTCAAGAGATATGTTTATGCTGTAATATTATTATTATTATTTTGATCAATAAATGAATAAATTTTTTTAGATTCAATTTACGTCAGACAAAGAATGCAAAAATATGTAGTTATTTGGTCGTTAAATGTATCTAATCTAATATAATATTTTCATTACTATATTAGGAAATTTGTAAAATTTTCATATCTTTCCTGTTGTCAGAAAAACTTTGGAGAGACAATGTTTGGAAACATATATAAATAATATGTTTATTAAAAATTTTCAAAATTACCATCGCTCAAGAGATATATAAATGATATAATAAATACTTTTTATTGATTAATTACATCAATAAGTGAACATATTTGTTCAGGTATTTAACTTACGTTAGAAAAAGTATGCAAAAATACAGGTTATTTGGTCAGAAAATGTATTGATCTGAATGAAACGTTTTTATTACCATATCATAGAAAACGAAAAGTACACATATTTTGTCTGACACCAGGATAACTTTCGAGAGACAAAGTTTGGTAACATAGATAAATAATATGTTTACATTCGATTTTCAAAATTATCATTACCCAGGAGATGTATCCACGATGGAATAGTTTATATCGATTATTTTGATCAATAAATTATTATAATTCTTTAGTCATTCAACTCACGACAGGTGAAGTATGCAAAAATACATCGTAATTCGGTCGTTGAATGGATCGAATACAATATAATATTTTCATTACTATATTAGGAAACATGTCAAATATTCATATTTTGCCTGATGCCAGGAAAACTATGTAGACACGATTCTTGGAAACATATAAATAATACGTCTATTTTGGGTTTTCAAAATTATCGCCACTCAAGATATGTACTAATGATATAATAATTTTTATTGATTATTTCAATCAATAAGTATATTTTTTTTTGGGGGCACATAAATTACATCTGGCAAAATATGCAATAATACGTAGTTATTTGGTCCTACTATTGATTATATTGACGAAGATATATATAAGATTATATTTAAAAAAGTTAGATATTTTCATATCTATCTTGATGTCTGCAAATTACTCAAGAGACAATATTTGAAAAAGTACATAAAAAATATGTTTATATGCAATCTTCAAAGTTATCATCATTCAAATGATACATTCGTGATTATGCAGTATTGATCGTTTGATTTGATCAAAAATGCAACATAATTGAAATGTGTTAAAGCGAACGTTCGACGAGAAATGGTTTAATTTTGGTATATCATATAGTCATGAGTATGACCGATTTTTGAAGTACGCATCGGTTAAGTTCATTCAAAATAACGCATGAGATATCTGATGAAAACCATTATATGACTTATAATTGTAAAGTTGAATGTTCACCGGGAAGCTGCATCCCCATTTTCGTGTTTAATTTTTTTTTCTCAAAGTTGGAACCTCAACAACATTTTCCACCTGGTCCTTGCCTGTTACTTTTTTCTTCTGTACAAAAATTATAGGCACCAGACTAACAGGCAAGGTGTTGAGTTCGCCGTCTGTTCTGTCTTTTTCACTGCTCTCCCACGACCTCGCTAGGAATGGCTGCGGGCATCCATGATGGAAATGGGTTATGAACCAGGAAAGCTTGAGGAAAGGTTATCTTCAATAAAAAATATACACACTCTAGAATAGAATAATGTGAGTGAAAATATAATTATTTATAACTGGAAGAAAACAAATCGTCAAAACGACAACTTCTTCATCTCTTGCCTGCATTAACTGCGGAGGTCCACAGGGATCGGACTCGTTTAGAAAATATGGAGGTTTGAAATACCAACAACACGTTTAATGAGAAATTCAAAAATCGATTTAATTTTACTTAAAAACTTACCGTATAAGTCAAGTAAATGCTCAAACTGTTATCCGCCATCGTGCATACAGTGATGATACAGGTTATCTTCAAACCGTTGCCGTATATCAAAAAAAAATCTGAAGGACTTAAGTCGGGTGACCTAGGGGGCCACTCAATTGCACCCCTTCATAAAACTTGATGAAAATAAATTTGAAAACAACCGATATATACACCAACAAATCATACGACGTCACTGATTATAATAAGCGTATGGAAGCACTGAAGAAAGAAACTTGAGAGTCAATTATGCAATCCCGAGACCCAGAATCTGCATACGAAACCTTTATTGATTTACTAGACAAGCATATTGACAAATGTAAGGAAGTGAAAAAAAATCAAATAAACAGACAAAATTGAAATCATGGATGACAGATGGTCTTCTTATTTCTATAGACCACTGGGACAAATTGAAACGAGATCTTTTGGCCAACTTCTCAGTAAAAAACATGATGAATATAGACTTTATAGAAATTTCCAGACAAAACATCCGAGAAACCAAAGATAAATTCTATACAAATAAATTATTAGAGGCTAAAAATTATTTAAAAAAGTTTGGCAGAATGTGAACGAAATAACGAATATTGCTAAAAAGAAATCTACTAATTATGATATTGAAGATGAGAACAAACATAAAATTTTGTTTGTCGATCACGTACGTAATTCAAAATTTATTAATAAGAATTATTATGAAAAAAGATCGGAGATACTGGACCGAGTCGTTGTATGATGAAACGGGATTATTCGGATTTAGGAAAATTTACATCTTTTAGAGTTTACTATGGACCATGAATGTTCCACGCTGCAGACTCACGCATAATCAAAAATGTATAACGCATCTGAACCACTGAAACGCATGAGAAACAAACGCAAATTCAAAAGACAGTTGAAAAAATTTGTTGAAAATAATTATTATATGTTGTAAATAGAAACATTCTCAATTGAAAATTGAACCAAAACATGACTCCTTTAGAAATGGAAAAAAACCTACGATAAATTGAAGTTACTTTTTTGTAATATCTAACAGAAAACAACTACTTCCACAACTGACTTTATGAACATTCAATATATTTTCAATAAAATCATTTATATGCTTCTACTGAGACTTGAATAATCATTATTATAGGTGCCTTCCAGATCTCAGCCCAAACAGATATCTCTCTCTCTCGCTCTCTTTCGCCTTCTCTCTCTTCCTGTCTCCATACTGCAATATTATAGTTAAAGCGCTGCCTATATGATTTTCTGACAGGTCAGGAAACCGTCTGCTGGGCATGAAATAGCATTCTTGGTGAGGCCCCAAGTCGCCTGGTTGTATTCTTAGAATGTCTCCAGGTCAAGGTCAAGGAGGGGGGTTTGAAAACCAGTCAGTTTGTGACCGTTTGCTGGTTTCACATTTCGGTAGATATGGTGCTGAACATACCTCCTGCCAAGTTTGACCAGCGTACGAGGTCAAAGTCCAAAAAAACCGTTATTTTTGAAAATCGCGGTTTTTTCAGCATAACTCTGTATATTGACATCGTTTGCAAGTGAAACTTGGCAGAAGGTATGTACAGCACCATATCTACCGAAATGTGAAACCAGAAGATGGTCACAAACTGACTGGTGTTCAAGCGCCCCCCCTCCTCCTTGACCGTGACCTACAGAAATTTTAAAATACAAACAGGCGACTTGGGGCAACACCAAGAATGCTATTTCATGCCCAGCAGACGGTTTCTTGACCTGTCAGTAAATCATATAGGCAGCTCTTTAACTATTAGTATGTCTGGTTATATGAGATTAGGGTCACTATTTTATTTTCTGGCTACAATACAAGCTTGCTTAGGTAGCCGGAAATTTATATAGTTATGTAGGTACACATTTTTTTTTTGTTATAAACGAATCTGTATCTGTTTCATATCTGAATTGAATAAATTTACCTACTTACTTACTATCCAGCGTCCTGGAAACGTGTCATTTAAGTAATTGCGCACATTTAGAGAGTTATGCGGATGAGATCCGTCTTGTTGGAAAATCAGTTCCTGTGCATTGTATGCAGGGTCATTCTCTATGATTTTGTTAGAGCTGGGTCGATGGCATTTTGTAGTAAATAGAGGTACATATTTCCTGTTAAATATCCAGGAAGGAAAAAAGGACTTACAATGGAATTTCCATAAATACCAGCCCATACATTTCAACTTCTGGGAGTGTTGTGGGTGTGACTCGTAGAAAATTCTTGGGTTGGTATCAGCCCAGTAACAACAATTGTGGCGATTCACTAAACCATTCAAGAAGAAACTACTCTCGTCCGAAAAACAGACATAAAATAGTAATAAATCACAATTATTCACCATTCGTTCGAACATTATTTCGCAAAATTGAGAGCGACGATCGAACTCGTCTTCATTTATTTCTTGCACTAACCGAATCTCATAAGGATGAAACTAGTACTTTTTAATACTCGTTGGACACTGTACGAGTCACGCCCATCGCAAAGGTCAATTGTCTTGTACTCATCGTACTATCCATTGCAACTTGCCCTAATAGGTACTATGCTATCTCCGTAGGTTCATTTAGTTCCGGATTTTCAAGCTGCTTGTTTTTGTTATGAACGGAACCTGTTTCGCGAAATTTAGCCAACAATTCGCGAACAATTTTCCCAGAAGCATGTTTGTCATGGTAATTGTTTTTCAAAAATTGCTCAATAATTTCTACTCTTTCTGCAATTGAGTACACCTTAATTGAAAAGTTTTAAAAGGTTCAGCAATGTTGAAACACTTCAATCTAATCCAACTCATATCACGAATCAATCTATGACTTTAATCGATCATCTTTACTCTAATTTTGAATTAAATCGTGTAGGTGTGATTGATATGGGATTTGTTAGACATTTCCTAATATACTTGAGGACGAAAATTTGTATTTCATGCAAAATATTTTTATTTTAAAAATCATAGCAAAGTGCTTTCGACTATTGAGTCATCATCAGTGCGTACCTGTAAGTAATAATTGAAATTGAATATGATAAATTGAAAAATTGAACGTTAGGAAAATTTTGAAAAGTGAGGTTACTTACTCGTCAGGTGTACAAGAAGTCCATGGACCAAAGTGAAATTTAAAAATTTTCGTAATATACAGAGTGACCCATTTGAAAGCGGGCCACGTCTCTAAAACTGTTATTCATCATTCGATTCAGAATTTTTTTTCAATTGATAGAGCATCAATAGTTCTATTAGGGTGTTGTGAAGTCAAGATAGAAATAAAATTTTCAAGGCCTACTTCGAATTTTTTTCAAGGTCAAAAATTCAAAAAACATACTAGCGATTTTTTTAAATAAAATTTGACGAAGCCACTGTATTTGTGATGCTTTCAAAAGGTTGAAATTTTAGGCACAACCTTTTGAAAGCATCACAAATCCCGTGGCGTCGTCAAAATTTTATTTAAAAAAATCGCTAGTATGTTTTTTGGATTTTTGACCTTTGGGCCAAGCTATAGATAAAAATAAGAGGCTCTTTTCACACAAAATAAAAGACGCAAACGGCCTATACTACTTTTTATAGGATAGTTCGATAATGAAAACCCCAGTTTTCGCGCCAACAAAATCGCTTTGTGGAATTTTTTAAACAAGAAATAGTGTAAAAAATTACAACTTTTTAGTTTTTTTGTGAATATCTCAAAAAGTATTGGAGGAATCGTTTTACAGCACTTTTGTAGAGAATTATAAAATCCACAAAATGGTTTTTTATACGAGCGGATCGGTGCCTTTTTCACTGAGAAAATCCGGGAAAACCTCGAAAAAGAGACCATTTTTCAAAAATTCATAATTTTTATAAATCTGAAGCTGGACAAACGATATTGCAGAAACTGATAGATGATAACATGTGGTTCAACTGTGCGCAAGATGTTTTCTGTCCGATGTGTAGTTTTTGCACAATCGCATTATAAACAATGTAAGGGCACATCTTGCAAGATGCGCCGATTTAAGATAAATCGTCGTATTCAAATTCTGTAAACGGCATCTGGGAGTAGAGATCAATATCTACAATTTGTATATTTTGGATTTTCACCTGAGAGATGGGAAATATGTTGAAAATGTCACAGAAAGTTGATCAAAGCGCTTCAAAGTGCGTCCGAAGTCACCCTAAGTCGAACTGAAGTTAATAAGTGTTGAGTTCGGGCAACTTCGGGTACACTTTGATGCATTTAGAGTAAATTTCAGTGACATTTTCAACACATTTCCCACCTTGCAGGTGAAAATCCGAAATATACAAATTGTAGATATTGATCTCTACTTCCATATGCCGTTTACAGAATTTGAATAAGACGATTTCCCTTAAATCGGCGCATTTAGAAAGATTTGCACTCAAATTGTTTATAACGCGATTGTGTAAAAACTACATATCGGACAGAAACCATCCTGCGCACAGTTGAACTACAAGTTTTTATCTATCAGTATCTGCAATATTGTTTATCCATCTTCAGATTTATAAAAATTATGAATTTTTGAAAAATAGTCTCTTTTTCGAGGTTTTTCCAGATTTTCTCAGTGAAATATACACCGATCTGGGCGTATGAAAAACCATTTTGTAGGTTTTATAAAACTCTACAAAAGTTCTATTGACTGTAAAACGATTCCTTGAATAATCTTTGAGATATTTGCAAAAAACTAAAAAAGTTTCAATCTTTTTCACTGTTTCTTGTTTAAAAAATTCCACAAAGCGATTTTGCTGGGGCGAAAACTGGTGTTTTCATTAACAAACCATCTCATGAAAATTAGTATAGGCCATTTGCGTCTTTTATTTTGTGTGGGAAAAAACCTCTAGCTTGGTCTACTTGAAAAAAAAAATCGATGCAGGCCTTGAAATTTATATTTTTATTTCGAATTTATGGCACTCCACTAGAACTATTGATGATCTATCTATTGAAAAAAAAACTTCTGAATCGGATAATAAATAACAGTTTTAGAGAGGTGGCCCGCTTTCAAATGGGTCACTGTGTATGCCATATTTAAAATTGAACAATTTTCATCCTGTTCAAGGATTATTCTGGATTCAGATATGGGATACTACATCACGACTGTCTGAAAGTTGAAGTGGAAGTGAAGTTTTGAATTGACAATGTGTGACAATGACACTAATGACAAGTGACAAAGACCATTGACATATGTGATATAGATTCAAAAGAACTGTAATAGAAATAATCGAGACATGAGTTTAAAACGGAACATAGATCTGAAAATGATCAGTCTAATGGGAACCTTTCGTTTTTCAGAAGTATGCTACCAGAGAAAACTCCATCAAGATTTTCTGTGTGTTCTCTACTGTTTGAGCCACCAGAATTGATCACAAGGTCATGGGAGAAGTCTGATGAGAACTTTCTCAGTCACAGAAGCGGCAATTTCGGTAAATCAAAGATTAGAGCACCTGGTGGAAAAGAATAAATTATCAAATTTAGAAATCAATGAAAGATAATGAAAAAAGGAAGAAGGTATATGGCTCTGTCCAACATCAACCATAGAGTTGGGGGGGCATACTGAACCTCAGAGGTGACCCAGTGTTATCATCATAGAGAAAGAATTAGTGAATGAATGAAAATTGTTAATATATTGTTCATTTGCCATAGATCGTAGAGACATTAAATTCAAAAATGTTACTTTCCGTGATTTTTCTTCTATTTGCTTTCAACAATTTCAACAAGATCTTGAAATTCAGGATGGGGATCATATTAATTAATTCAACAGTATAGACGATAAAGTTGATTAAGTGAATAATACCATTTTGGACGTATAGTAAATCGTCATGCTCCCACAAAAACACTAATTTTCAACTCTAATGAAAAAAAGAAACCAGCCGTAGATGACAGATAATATGAAATTGTCGCAAAGATTGAGAGACAAGGCTCTCACTAGATATAAAAATCCAAACTGCAACACCACTGGGTATACTATGAAGAATTGCGAAATTTTACATCTTCGGCCATTAAAAGAGATAAAAAGGCATATTTAGATTTCGAACTCACTAATTGTACCCTAAAAGAAAAACGGAAAGAAATGAAAAAATAGAATATAACATGTGAACATGATACTGTAATACCGGAATTATTGAAACATCCTGAAAAATATAATAATTATTTAATTAATGAACTCGGAGATAATCGTAAGCCTGATAATGAAATATTAAATTATTTTAACAATAGTGAGGTGAATGAAACGGAACAATTTTTCTTCATACATACAGCTAAAGATGAAGTATTGCAAATTATTAAAAACATCAAAGCCTTTGAATGAATGATGGTTTTTCGGGTTTTTAGGCCGACGTTTATTTAGAGAAAAACTCGACGTTTCGCCAACACGAGTGGTTGGCATTTTCAAGAGAAATGTTTACAGTTTCGATCACTGAACACTACTTGTTTGGTATGCGTTGTCTCAGCCAGTATTTATGGGTCGACGTACTCGTACCTGCGTCCGGTGCCATCGTCCCTGCGTCGGGTACCCCCTCGGATTCATTAATTTCCCGGTATGGTATTATTACCGTTTTCTTGAGAACAGGTAGCCATGCTTTATTCAATTGTAACCCTTCTTCAATTCTGTTGAAATTGTTGGGATGTTTTTTGATTTCGATTGCTTCTCGGAAGAGTCTTGGATAATATGCATGTGTTGTGGCAATTACTTGGGTTTCTTCGAACTTCACTCTGTGATTGTTATTGTTTAGCGCATGTTCTGCGACAGCGGATTTTTCTGAGTGTCCTAACCGGCAATTAGCCTTGTGTTCCTTTATTCTGGTATTTGTGGAACGCTTCGTGCTTCCTATATAAACGTTGCCACAGGTGCATAGAATGCGGTACACCCCAGATGAGCTTAGTTCATCACGTTTTGATAATTTCAATTTAATTATCAAAACACTAGTAGACCGAGCCAGAAGAATATGTGAACCCGAATATTTGGAAGCGGAGCTGAAACACTTGAAAAGCGCACTTCTTTCAAACGGATATAAGGAAAGCGAAATTGATCGGTGTATAAAACGCAAAAGAAAGAACTCTAGCGACAGTGGATCGAATGGCTGCCAGGAACAAAGTAAAGCATTCCTACCGTATGTTCCTAGGGTCACAGATCGGATTGGCCGTATACTACGAAAGTATGATATCAAAACCATATATAAACCTTCAAAGAAACAGAAGGATCACTTGAGATCGGCGAAGGATAAACGTGATGAACTAAGCTCATCTGGGGTGTACCGCATTCCATGCACCTGTGGCAACGTTTATATCGGAACCACGAAGCGTTCCACAAATACCAGAATAAAGGAACACAAGGCTAATTGCCGGTTAGGACACTCAGAAAAATCCGCTGTCGCAGAACATGCGCTTAACAATAACAATCACAGAGTGAAGTTCGAAGAAACCCAAGTAATTACAACAACACATGCATATTATCCAAGACTCTTCCGAGAAGCAATCGAAATCAAAAAACATCCCAACAATTTCAACAGAATTGAAGAAGGGTTACAATCGAATAAAGCATGGCTACCTGTTCTCAAGAAATCGGTAATAACACCATACCGGGAAATTAATGAATCCGAGGGGGTACCCGACGCAGGGACGATGGCACCGGACGCAGGTACGAGTACGTCGACCCATAAATACTGGCTGAGACAACGCATACCAAACAAAAGTAGTGTTCAGTGATCGAAACTGTAAACATTTCTCTTGAAAATACCAACCACTCATGTTGGCGAAACGTCGAGTTTTTCTCTAAATAAACGTCGGCCTTAAAACCCGAAAAACCATCATTCATTCAACGATGGCCGCGAAAGCATTTCACAATCAAAACCTTTGGTTATGACAAAATTAACAGTCAAATAATTATTCTTTATGGTCCATTTATTGTAACATTTTTTATTGATATTTTCAATGCCTATATAAACGAAAGTTATTTTCCTACCGCCTGGAAAAGAGCATGTGTATTACCATTGGATGATGTAGGAATATCAGGACTATCTCATGATATATTCAGATCATATCTGTACGATAGGAAACAATCTGTCAAAATTGACGATACATATAAATAGTAGATTTTAATTGGTTAAATGCGGATTGTCGCAGTGGACGGTCCTCGTACCAATTCTTTTCAAGCAGTTGGGAGAACCTAGAACATAAAATTGAATCAGAAATTAATAATATCATTGTGCATGGCATCACACGTTAAAAGGTAAGGGCTGCGTCTTCCCTAGCTCACACAAGTCTCTCGAAGACTTCTGAGGGTTGCGCGTAGGGGTGTAATCGGTTGACGGAAATAACAATTTTAACAACAAAAATTGGTTTAATTATAAATTACTCACCATAAATTTTGACAAAACAATGTTCCTCCCAATAACAAGCTACAAAATCAAACTACCTCAATACAACACTTTAGAGATAAATAATCACAATAAAACAATAACAATAAAACTTACTAATAATGTAAAATATCTGGGAATTATTATAGATTGTCATCTTCGTTGGAATAATCACGTAAATAACGTTGTTAATACAATCAGAACCTTTTTGGGACGATTCAAATACCTCACAAAAATCTTACCTTTACACCTACTCAAAATGCTTTATTTCAGTCTTGTAGACTCCCGTATAGCATATGGAATTATCGGATGGGATGGCATCACGAATTTATATCTAGAAAAATTGAACACACTACAGAAATATTTCTTAAAAATCATATTCAAAAAAGGAAGAACGTACCCATCAGATAACTTATCCAAGGAAGCTAGGACACTAGATATTCGACAGATCTTCTTTCTTAAATCAGTGTGTTTTTTACACAAAAATAGGAAACATATTGACATTCTCTCGCCTAATTACCCAAAAAAGGCTAAATATTCGAATAAGGTTAAAACTACATCAGCGATAAAAACAGTGTGAACAAAATGTCTTGCGTTTCTAGGGCCAATATTTATAAATATTATTTCAGAAAGCTCCCTTTTCAACAATTCTAATTCTGAAATATATTATGGGAATAAGGTTAAGTCATTTCCATTAAGCAGAGACAACTTATTCATAACTTCTTTAACTAAAAAATACCAAGATAATTATATGTACATCAACTCAGTCATATTCTTACATAGATTCTTTTTTTTAATATGTGTCTTTCAGTGCTTTTTTTCAAAATTCACTGTTACATTCGCATCTCACACATGAATAAATACAGGAAAAAGATACGGACAGCAAAATTCTTGTGCTTCTTCTATTCATTTGTTTGTGTCATAAAAACTATGTCTGATTCATTATTATTTTTATTATATTATATCTATTGTGAGTATTTCCGGTGAGATTAAATTATTTTGTTAAATCATTTTTTTGAATACCTTAGATTATAAGTATTTTATATTGAAGAAATGCTTGTGAAAAATAGACATTGCAGTGACTAGTTTAACCTCAATTTTTTTTATTTTTATTATCTAATTTTATATACAGTGTGTCCCACTTTGAGCAGCCACACCCTCATATTTCGTTGAGCATGAAATAATTCGAAATTTCCTTTTACTCAAGTTGTAGTACTCGGAAATACCTACCTTTATTTTTACGGAACCTTTGTATATCCATTTTCCACGGTTAACTACGAACAAATGAAAAGTGAAAAATTGGCAAAAACATACTAGGCATTTTTTTATCGCAAAAATAACACCAGATTCTGTTTCAGAACACCTTAAAACCTCCAAATCTCAATGCTTGAATAATTTGAATATACAGGGTATCATCTGTAGCTGCTAGCATTATCAACTCTAATCCATAAATAATGCTTGGAAAATTTTCAAAATGTCTTCTCTTGTCACAGAATTCCCAAAAATATTTAATTAATACTTTGAAAAATAGCCAAATATCACTTTTCCAAGGCTAACTCTGATCAGAATGAATGATACCCTGTATATTCAAATAATTCAAGCATTGAGATTTGGGGATTTTAAGATGTTCTGAAAAATAATCTGGTGTTATTTTTGCGATAAAAAAATGCCTAGTATGTTTTTCCCAATTTTTCACTTTTCATTTGGTTGTAGTTAGCCGTGGAAAATGGATATACAAAGGTTCCGTCAACATAAAGGTAGGTATTTCCGAGTACTACAACTTGAGTCAAAGAAAATTTCGAATTATTTCATGCTCAACGAAATATGAGGGTGTGGCTGCTCAAAGTGGGACACACTGTATATACACATTTGCACCACGGACAGCCTATGGCTTTGTGGTTCTCCATGTTTATTTGTAAATATCTTTAATGTAATTTATATACATTTGATTGAAATAAACAAAATTATTATTATTATTACCCAAAGTTCCCAATGCAACTGATTTCAGCAAGTTAAGAAGTATCAGGATTCTTCCGACTATCTCCAAAGAGTTAAAAAAAATTAGAAAAACAAATCCGTACCTACCTATGTCGCAAATAGAAAACTCCTTCCTGAACATCAGTCTGATTTTAGGAGCGGATACAGTTGCTCGTCGGCCTTGAGTACTGTTACTGATGATATAGTTGAGACATTAGACAACAACAAAATATGTGTTCTTATTATGATAGACTATTCCCGTGTCTTGACACGATTAATCATGATATACTATTATCAATCCTACACTACCTTGGATTCAGCAGGTCATCAGGTCATTAATGATAACTTTTAGATCGTCTAACCATACAACGAGGTGTACCACAAGGTAGCATTCTTAGTCCGCATTTGTATACATCGTATACTTCAAACTTTCATCATCATTTTTCCCATTGCAATTATCATCTATATGCCGATGACACAAAGGTGTATTTTTCTTTCAATCTGAATGAAACTGAAGAAGCTAAAGATTTCATTAATGCAGACCTGGCAACATTGTCGTGTAGCAAAAACATTATTTCTTCGAAGTCGTGTGCCATTTTGTTCGGAAATGAAATATAGAAAATGGAGGCTACGAATAGATTACGAATCTGTATCAATGATGGTGTTATTAATATCAGTAATCATGTAAAAATCTTGATTTACATCTGAACTCAAAATTACGATTTGATAAACATATCACTTCAAAACTAAAAACAGCATACGCAGCTCTGAAATTATTATATCCCCATCGAAAGGAAATGAACTTGAAAACAAAAAAAATGTCGTGCGACTCGATGCTTCTTTCACATTTCAACCATTGTGGCGCGATTTATGGATATTTTCTTCGGAAGTCTGATGCCTTTCGTATCCAGAAAATAGAAAATTCATGTCTACGTATGATTCACGGACTTAAAAGAAGAGATAGGATCTCACATAAGCTTAAATAAATGGGGTGGTTGATTTAGTATAATCGTCGTTTACTTCATTCACGATGCTTCTTTTATAGAATTCTTAAAAATATAACAGCTGAATATCTGTGCAGGAGGGTCACGTACAGGACAGATGTTCATAATCTTAATTTGAGGATTAAGCAACTTATTGATATTCCAAGAAAATTCACAAATCCTCCTTCTCTTATCAGATTGCCATAAATGCCTCTCTAATGGATATTCCCAGGTTTACATTATCTTTGAATTCATTAAAACAATACTTGCTGACACACCAATAATACTCACTAGTGAACAAAATGCCTCATTAGTTCATTTGAATTTACTTTTATTTTTGCTTACAGGTGTTATAATTATAAGTATTTGCGTGGTACTTAAATTTAAATTTGTTTTTACGAAACTCCCAGGTCTTCGGAGAAAACCCCTCAAAAGCAGAGCTTGTGCGAGCAAGGGAGTTCCGGGACCTACAGTTTAAATAAAAGTGGAATCCGAACCACTTCAGCTCAGTGATACACGATTATAATAGCTGAGTAAATTTGAGGAATGATTCATTAATACTCTTTTTTTTAGGACAGTGTGGAAGAATTGGTCAACTCACTGTTGAGAACTGTTTTGCTACGCCGCTGTGTTTTCTCCACCACTGGACACCGGATCTGTTCAGTCGGCCGTTAGAAGAAACATCGTACCCGGCACGATGAGGCCCGATGTTTGCGCGCGAAAGGCGGTGTGCGTTCCAGAAAACAACGGCGGTACTCACGAGAGTGTGCAGAAAGACTTATGACGAATAACACTGATTGTAACATATCGCACCTTCGGTGCAACAAAGGCACAAATAGCCAAAACTGCAAAATTGAGTTAAGTATGCCACATTATCTCTGAACCATGCCTTTATTTGGGGCAACAAAGACATCCGCGAAAGTATCTCAAAATAGTACTAGATGGCGCAAGGTGCCTTTGTGGTTATTGGCGCTTTTTCTGTGCGTTTTGGGACGACAAAGTTTGATTGGACAGTAGTGCCCCCGCGCCTGCGAGAGTAAGACGTGCGTTGGAGCTACAGCCACACAAAGGTATTTATGACCATTTTTATTCTCATCTATTGGAGCGACAAAAACGTATCTATTTTTAACACCTCAATTCTTTTTCATAATTAACAAAAATTTTGGAGCTACAAAGGCATTGGTTATAGAAGCGTTTTTGTTGATCCAACATTACTATATTTAACCACACTAATTGAAACTACAAAGTCACTATCTAAAAAGCGTTTTTTTAGATCCATTTATATTATTATTTCAACTATGCTGTTGGAATTACAAAGTCGTAAGCAATAAAAGTGTTGTATAGGTCCAACATTATTATTTATGACGTGATACTAAAAAGACTATTTAATTCCATTTTTTGTATCATAAGTACTGACTGTTGAGTTTAAAAACGAAATTGAGACTTTGTTACTCCATAATCATTTATTGAATAAATAATTTTTGTGTCAAAGTTGCACCTAAAAGTTGGATATACCACTATGTTTTGAGCTACCATAACTCAAAAAAAGCAACTTTAATCGAAGTAACCACAGCCCGAAAAATTTAATTTTAGGAATTTGTTATAATTCGTATTTATTTATAGAGAGGCTGTTCGTCTAATTTAATTATTGAACCTTTTATGATTTTCTTGGTGTCAAAAGAGTGGTTGTATACAGGTATATCTAATGTTGTTTCTCCCTTCAGGCGTGTGCCTTTGCAGTACGTATTAAAACTACATTTTAAATATGATTAACAAATATCTTTAAAAATCAATTTTGTTTCAGGGAGCAATGGGTTCCCGAACCAAAAAAATCATGTCTATGGTTCCGATTCAAGAAAATAGTTTAATGGAAAACAAAGTTTCAGTTGAAATCTGGTTAGCGGACTTTCATCCAGAAGATCAGGACAATGATCACGATTACAATGTAGAATCCTCTCGTTTTCCAAACGAAATCTCCAGCACTTCAGATGATAGAAAAAATGATTTTCCAGTTACTGACGGGAGCACAAATTGTAATAATGGCGTGGACACAGTTTTAATACAACAAGTGAATGTTGATTCATTTTTACCTAATACCGTTATAGTGAATGTCGTTAAGACGGATATTGAAAACGCGACGATCACTACAGATAGCGAAAGACTTAACTTTCTAGATGACAACGAAATAGTTTCTTCCAATGTTACCACAGATTTAGTGCCAGAAAACACTTTAGCAAAAAATATGCTAAGGCAACAAACCATTTCGAATGCCGAAGAAATAAACCCAGATAGTAATGAAGATATTTCCGCGAGTGATGGATCTGAATATGAACCACCGCAAAAGAAGCGACTAAAGAAAGCAGTTTTTCAGTCAGTCCGTAGTACATCCAGCTCTAGCAGTGACTCATCCAGCTCAAGTAGCAGAACATCCAGCTCAAGTAGTACTTCATCTAGCTCTGGCAATCGTTCTAAGTACTCCAAATCTACATCTCACTCTAAAAGTACTGAGCAAGCAAGTACTGAACAAGCAAGTACTGAACGAGCAAGTATTGTAACAAAGTCTAAGAAAAGGACCAAAAACCCAAGTCAATGGAAAAAACACCAGAGAAAGCATTTAAAAAACACCGGTCAAGCATATACGTCAGCTAGAGGTAAAGCCATGCCGGGAAAAACTATTCGTCCCCCTTGTATCAGTACCTGCCGATTGTCTTGTTCAAATAAATTTTCCACAGACGATAGGAATATAATATTTAATACATACTGGTGCCTTGGATCTTTTCAAAGACAGCGTGACTTCCTGGCTTCTTGTGTGAAGCAAGTTCAACCTGAATTCCGTACTATCAAGATTCAAATGTAGAAAACCAAACACATCCTACTTTCTTGTAAATGAAGGTAGTGAAATAAGGGTGTGTAAAACGTTCCTATTGAATACATTGGCTATAAGTAATAAACCACTACGTACTGTTATTGAAAATAAATTTGCAAGCGTAAGTGTACTTCCAACAGATAAACGTGGTAAGCAAGGAAAACAGTCAAAGCTGGATGCTGAAATAATACAATCTGTACGAGATCACATAAATTCGATCCCTAGGATGGAAAGCCACTACATCAGAGCCAATTCATCAAGAGAATACATAGATGGAGGTTTGACTGTAGCCGAACTACACCGTAATTATCGTCAAAAACGTATATCTGACAACAAGGAACCAGCAAATTATGACGCATACCATCGGATTTTCAATACACAATTTAATATTAGCTTTTTCATTCCTCGTAAAGACCAATGTGACGTGTGCGAAGCCTATAAGAATGCTGTAGATAAAGAACCGTTGAGGTCCAGCTATAATCTACATCAGGAGGAGAAAAGTCTAAGTAGAATAGAAAAAAAACAAGATGTAGAAGAGTGTAAAAAGCCTGATAGCAACAATATTGTGGCTATATACGATCTTCAAGCAGTATTGCCTTGTCCTATCGGTCAATCGTCGGCATTTTTCTATAAAAGTAAATTGAATTGTTATAACTTCACAGTCTCCAATATTAAGGATGAGAGAACATTTTGTTACTTTTGGCATGAAGGTCTGGGTAAGCGAGGAGCAAATGAAATAGGTTCTTGTGTGTACAATTTTTTAAAAGAATGTTCTTTGACTAAACCAAATTCAGACATTACTTTTTTCTCGGATAACTGTTGTGGTCAACAAAAAAACAAATTCATTCTTAGTTTGTATTATTATGCAGTTTCAATCTTGCCAATTAGATCTATAACACACAAGTTCCTAATTCGTGGGCACACGCAAAACGAAGGGGATAGCGTCCACTCGGTAATAGAGAAAAATATTCGTCGAGCAAAAAAATCAGGACCTATTTACACCCCAAATCAATATGTGGCTCTAATCCGTAATGCCAAAAAGACTGGTAATAGTTTTAATGTTAATGAAATGAACTTTAATAGTTTCTACGATTTAAAGCTTCTTTCTAACAATATTAACTTTAACACAAGCAGAAATATTGATGGCGAAGCAATCAGAATTTCTGATGTTAAAGTCGTGAAATTCATTAAAGATTCTGATACCTATTTGTACAAAACCACATATAAAACCGAACAATGGAACGAAGCTAACATTAAAATTAGTCGCGCAGGCAAAAGAAAAAATATCGCAGATATTAATTTGAGTGCGGCTTATAGCTCTAAGTTGCCAATTGCAAACAATAAAAAGCAAGATATTCGTGAATTAATTTCTGCTAATATTGTTCCAACGTATTATGAAAACGTGTTCAACGGTTTATTTGATTAATTATTTACAAAAGCTTGATTTTAATAATTAAAGTTTGATTTGAATTAATCCTAAGTAAGATGAACTATAAGTTTTGTAAAAGTTCGTCTTTTCTAAGAATGTTATTGTTTGTATGTTTGAACATTATTATGAAACAATTCATAAGACCCATTATAAGACTGTTCATAAGTTTCTAAGTTTATTACACTGAGTATTTAGTACCTAAGCCTGCTTTTCCTATAATTTGATTTCAAAGTAGAAAATTATACAACATTATTTCGTAGTTTATAAGAAATTAATTGTTTTGAGTTACTTTTCTGTAGTAGTAGTTGCTTTTTTGAGAAGAAAATATACGATATATTTGATTAACAAACTTTATTTCATTTAAAACCTCATCTTGAATAATAATGCATAAGTTATTAAACTAAATAATTTCTGTTGCAACAAAGTCACAATTCAGGATACTTTTTTTTGTCATGTCTTTTATTAACATTTTTTCAGTAAGTCATAATTAGCCTTTCACTTGAAACTATAGCAAAAATAATAAACAATTAATGGTATAAATATTTCAAACCTACTACAAATAGTAATCCAGTAATAAGGCAATAACTGCGAAAAAAAACTTTAAAGTCCTCTCCTGTAAAATTAGGAAATGAGCTGTAGTGACTTTGTTGCACCGAAGGTGCGATATAATGATTGTTATTATTGTTATTATTCGAAGCAACACCTGTTATGTTTCAAGCAATATATCTATCCTAAACAGAAAAGTGTGAACTAAATAATACAGTCCAATAATCCTAATCAAAAATACTCACCTAACAATTCACCTTTTGTTTTGCTGTTTTTTTCTAAGGTCTTAGATTTGTAATTATTTTTACTAGCGAACAATAAAAAATTTAATATTATTATCTAGCAAGTACCGGCCCTATTAGTATACATAAAAATAAAGATTGCTATACTAAGAATGGTGATAGTCATATGTATGAAACCCGAAATAAAGATAACCTCCGCGTGAAAAAATTTAATCATACATATTATAAAAAATCACCACAACATACTGGCCTCACCCTGTACAATTATATAGTGAACAATATAAAACATATATCACTTCCTCTTTTCAAGAAAGGAAATATGTTGAAAATTAATGCTTTCTGCAGCCTTGACGAATTTGTAAACTTTTGCAAAGATACCTAATTTATATTTTTTATTGTTTGTCGTGTATGTCCCCTTGTACGTTTTTATCAATAAAATGTATTGTATTTTTAACTTTTTTAAATATCATTGTTATTAGGCTACTGTGTGTAATATTATGACTTGCCATATCCAAGCACTGCATGGCTACAAATGGTCAATAAATAATTTGAATTTTATTGATCACTATCATTTCGGAGGAGTGTGTACTACTGACGACCTGAGTAAATGAGAAAAAATGTATAGGTCGTGAGGTAATTAACAGGACTACCTGTTTTCTTCAGTGGCCCGACCTAAGCGTGGTAATGGGTGGGGGCCCATGCCGTTTGCATTGTTCTAGAATTGACCTCTTATTGATCCAGGCTTGGGTAGGGCCAATTAAGAAAACCGGTAATCTTGTTATTTACCGCAAGACCTTTAAATTTTGAATATTGTTGAAATTTACATATTTTCTAAACGAGTGGGTCGATTTTTAAAAACTAAGCAGCAATGTATAGGGAATTGAAAGCTCTTTTCAGAGAAGTATCACTTGAGCCCCACTCCCATTTGAAAAAAGTTGTGGGATTACACCTCCACTAACAGGTCTATTCAATTCAGATATTCGTATTCTGTAAACACTGTCGTTACGGCTTCAGACGTTACCAAATAAATAACAACAAATCTGAATTTTTAAGACGGGTAGTACACGTAAATTCATGTTTTGTGATCAAGTGATGATCAAAACAAAATTTTCAAACTGTTATTTGATGGAAATTTGAATAAACTATGGAAATTGGTAAAGGCAACAATTTTTCGTATTTGGATGAATTGGAGAAAAACTACTGGTATCGTATTAATAAGTATGAACCAAGAAACGAGAAATTCTCAAAGAAACTTGGGACCTCCTAACGGCCAAACTGAACAGTTCTATTGGAAATTTTATTATAGAGAGCCAAATAATCAACCAATATTTCTGATACTTCGTGAATACACCTGCTTACAGAAGACTGGGACATGGCACGAGATTTATATTTTGCAATAGATTTCTGGTAATTGCCATGGGCAAAAAATGCAATGCTAAAAGAAAACTGTGCAATTGGTTATAGAAAGGATATTCACAATTTTTTGTTTACTATGAGAGGAGGTATTCTCGTGTTCCTGCGGCACATTGCAGAGTGATCGCCCATTTCGTTAAATAACTCTCTGGTTAATCTAAATTCTTTCCGAAAAATTTCTTCTGGAGTCTCGAAAGGGTTCCACTCATCTCTACGGAACAACAGATACGTGATACGTTTTACCTCAAAAAATCATCATAATACCTTCTTCGCAGTTCTTCCAGGATTACAACCAATATGTTCTGCTCGAAGTGACCCATTTCTATTTGATTACAATTTAAATTTTACAAAGGACGAATAATAATTTTTTTACTGAATACATTATCGTTGACAGTTATATACGACAGCCAAATAGGTGTCGTCTGCTCAACGATGTATTGGCAACGATTTATCGTTAAAATAAATAATGATGAAGAAACGGATAGTGAATACGATTCTGTGATTTTGTCGTTATTTAACGCTTATCGCTTGATAACGACAGCTGGTGATATCGTCAAAAGATAGTGAATAGATCTGTTAGGGGGTTAAAGGTTTTGATATGCTTTTTGCGTCAAAAGTTGTTCCCCTGAAAAAAAAAATTGATGTGCTTTTGGATTTTGTCGAAAAGTTCCTTCCCAGCCTGTAATGCCTTAAGGTACGTTTTCGATGGGCCACCATGTATATTTCATGCAAGTAAATGAAACTAATTAGAAGTGAGACTTTGTTATTATTCTCATTGAAATTAAACATACATTTCTTAATTAGCTTTTAGAGCCTAGATTCTAATCTATCTAATAATGACGTCATTATATCACACTCGTGAAGTACGTCTTCCAATGATCTAATAATTGAGGCTATCTGAGCTGAGTCAAAGCCGTGACTTGGTTCCCCTGGAGTTGGTAGAATCCTCCGGTTGATGTGTTGGTTATGGTTGCTATCTGCAGATGAGGAGCCTTGCTCCTGGCCTCTGTTTCTTATGCTTCCTGTTAGGGTGACTTGCGTCTGGGATCCACGGCTTCCTGAAGGGGCGAAGAATATTATCAACATACACCCAAATTCAGAACATCTGAGGAATTTGACAGAGTATAACGGCCTCCTTTGCATTGCAACTCTAGCATTGACAATTGAGGTGGTTCATTTGAAGAAACTTCATGATGTTCACGAGAAATGGGTTGATGGACGCCAGTAGTGTCACACATATAGTATGAGGTACTACTTTTCCACGCATTTTTTTTTATAAACATTTCCAAATGCGCGTTTCGATAACGAAATCATTATCAGTTCACAACCATACTTCTTAGTAGGTAAATTACAGCATTTATTCATATATGGACCGTGGTGGCGCGTGGGAAAAGCATTCGTTAACCCATCATCGATTGGTCATGGGTTTGAACCCCAGCGCGGTCACCGGTCCCGTGCATGGCATGGCGAATTGGATCGAGGGAAAACATCAAAACATGCTTCAGATCAGAAGTAATATCATTACCACAGAATATGACGCCCAAAGCTGAAAAAGCGTTAAGAAATGTATTGCCTGTGAAATTCAAATACTTATACGAGAAAGAGTATGACCATTTTTTGAAATGGAAAGATGAAAACAGAGAGAATACCGTAAATGAAACTGTCTTAATGGCATACTTCCAGGAACTGGTGAGTTTATCTCATGAAAAATATTAATATTTTTTATTTATTTTACATTATTTCAGTTTGAAAAATATAGTGCAAATAGTCTATGGACCAAATACTTACAGCTGAAATCAACATGGATTGTTAAGAGCAAACGCTACCTTGGTAAAACGGGAATCCCCTTTGAGCCCACAGTTTTTGTTTGAGAATTTTTTTTGTTTTTTTGCATTATTCAATGGTTTTGTGAAACTTCCGGAACTTCAGTGATTTTTAATATGACAATTTCTAAGAAAAAAAAATTAAATGACTTGATGAATTTGAAAAATTGAGAGGTTCCGGAATTCTCATGGGACCACCGAGCCCATACAAAAAATATCTTTCCCATGAAATCAATGGTTTTTGCAAGAAACAGATTCTACGATCGGGAAATTTATATCTGATTGGCGCTGTAATCGTGAACGGACTGGTGCTGTGTTGCCAATATTTATCGAGTTCATTATCTTCACCCTCACTCCTGATCAGTATGCCAACAAACCTTAGCTGAAAGGGATGAAGAAGAAATTTGACTTTTCAGTAATGGTGGCTCTTAAAGAAAACATTAATATATCAGCATTCAGTCAATTGATGGCCTTTCTGAAAGTTAAATCAAAAGCATACATACATAACACTCGCCAGAAAACCCAATTTAGGTCGGTGTACCTGAAAAATTCCGAACTGAAATTTTATCAGTTCGCAACAGGCACGCTATCACATTAATTAACACTAATGACCTGTGAGACCCACGAAGATCATAATTTCCTTTATGGTACATTAGTTGCATGCTAGTGGCAAAGACTATACAGGGTGTTTCTTAAGTACGTGTAGAAACTTCAAGAGCATGTTGCAGACGTCGAAATAAGAAAAAAGTTCCCATAAACACATGTCCGCAAGTTATTCGTTTCTAAGATACAGAGTGTCAAAGTTTAATTATTATATTTGTTTTTTTTTGTGAATAAATGCCAAAATATTCGAGTTTGGTAACTGGGATGATATTTCAATGACAAAATCAAATCTTGTGTTAATTGTAAAAAACTAATATCTAATTGAATTTATTTTGAATTAAAAAATCTTGTCATTCGAAATCACTTGCATCAATTATTTCAAAACTCAATAACTCGAAAACAGTTGCTCGCAGCGACCTCTACCAAGAATATATTTCTTACACAAACTAAATAATAAATATTCTGATACCAAACCTTACCCAAATACCAAAATTATTTTGAAATTATTCACAAAAAATAAAAATAAGAATTCAACTTTTACACTCTGTATCTCAGAAACGAATAACTTGCGGACATATGTTTATGGGAACTTTTCTTCTTATTTTGATGTCAGCAATACGCTCCTGAATTTTCTACACGTACTTAAGAAACACCCTGTATAATAAGTATCCTAGATATCTTGTCGCATTCACACACTTGATAACGACAGTAGATGTTAACTGTTGAACCGTCGTGACTCAAAACACATGCAAATAATTTATTTTCTTTGTTTCCAGACAATGGAAGTCCAGAAGAATTCTACTAACACTAACAAACTTTAGTCGTCCTGTCCCTGTTCGAAATTTTAACAATTCCAGGAAGAAAGTAATTTCCTGGTACCTTATATTAACTGCAAATGTTAACTTATTAGTTAAAATTGGAACAAAGTTCGAAAGGTTTTGCCGGAGAGTACAATTAAATGACATGAATAAAATCGACAAAGTCGAAGTACCCTTGCTCTCCAATTGTTTCCACTTGGTATAAGTACATCACAGGAGTATTCTAATCAGTTACAATAAGAATAAATACATTAATGGAGTAACTGGGTAGATGATACAAGTAAGTCGAGACTATTTACCGGCTTAACTGTGAAGCCGGTCCCAGACACATCGCGAATATTCGCAAATACGGGCACTTGCGATGTGTGTGGGAGGAGATACTCGCGAATATTGCTAATCGCACTCGCACTTGCCCATACCCGCGGATTGTCGGTAAATGTGTACCAAGTCAAAGGGAATTCATACTCGTGATTGGTTGGATTTCCAATGGGCGCGCTGCTCCCACACGCATCGTGTCAATTGCAAGTCTATACAAGTATATTTTTAATTTGCCCTTGTCCTCAGTTGACTTGTAGAAGAGAATAAGTGTCTACGGAAGTTTGTTATTTATTAAATATCGAGTGTTCGTCACTCGTCCGACCAAATATTTGAATTTCTAGTCTTATTTAGGGATAACATCCACCACCTTCTCTTGCGTCGTTTAGCTTTTCGAAGTAGTAGATATCCGGCACATAGCACAACGTCTGGGACCGGCAAGTTAAAACAGACAGTTGCTATTTTGATCCAAATAACAAAATATTGAAATTTAAAGGAAATCGACAAAAACCCAGAACGTATTCATTGTGGGATGTCTTTTTTGTCACACAAATGATACTTATGTAGAGATACCTCGGCTCAGGCCTGGAAATAAAGCATGCTCTAAGTCTACAACTAAACTCCATTCAGTTAAACAAACAGTTTATTACTTAAATTACACAAAGTATTTCCCAGAAAAAACTTATGGTATAAATAATGAATATAAATATGGAGAATAAGATAAAACATTAACCTGAAAAAACTTAACTAAATAGTAATATAGGCTGAACAACATTCAAGATAAGCACTAGAAAATCATATCGATATCATCGTCATCGTCATCAGATCCATTCATTAGACGATTCATGGCGATATACCTGCGGATGTCACCCCTGTCGTAATACTGCATGGCGATACAGGGATCGTCTAGATCGATTATGCCATCATCGAAATCATCATCTGATTCGATGTCATCGTCGTTTATCCAAAAGAGGATTTGTTGGAGCATGTCAGCTTCTGATTCGAGTGCTGCTGGAGAACAAACAGAATGTACCAAGGAAGAATGACAACACGGTTAACATTCAATGTAACTAATTGTTGGTGGTAACTAATAATAATAATTTTATTTCAAGAAACATCAAAATATGGAGGGAGCTACCTAAATTAACAATAAATCAAATAAATCAAGCAAAAAGTTGCAATTTTTGAGATATTATTTATGAGTGAAATGGTTAGGACTCCTAAAATAAGGGAAAATAATTTTCTCTTTGAGTTTAAATCACGACGTTTTTGTTGTTATGATCTACAATCTTCTTCAGGCGACTACAGACAAATATGTAGGTTCGTGAATATTTACCGTCTGTGGTCATTAGCGTATGACGTTGGCGCTTGAAGTTAGTTGTTGGCGCCTAATGTTGGTCGTTTGGCTCATAATGTTGGTACTCGATGTTAGTTCTTCATTGAAATTTCAACTGATCTAGTTGACCAATTAGTGGTTTCTACACATTCCGAAACTCTATGTTCGGTTGCCAACAACAACATATTGTTGTTCAAAATGTTGGCCGCATCTTTAAATGTTCTTCTTTATGGATGACTTCGGCTTCAGACCATTTGATGTTGTGCTGATTCGTTCAGACATGATCTGCCATTTATGATTTTGATGTTTCTCCTTTTTGGGTACTTTTCCTGATTCAGAAAACAGGACAGTCCTACCGGTACCTGGTATTATAGAACCTTTAGAAGACTGCCTACTGAATTGTTATTGTCAGGAAAAAGACTTCATCTTTACGGAATGGTTTGAGGCTTATTTCGTTATAGAGCAGGCCCGCAAGAAGCCCTGGGTGTGGTTGACAAACATGGATGATGCCTTCATCATTTGGAAACAGAAACGAAGAACTTGATGTCTTCTATAAACTTCTCAATGGAAAAGGAAACCAAGGGCGCATAACCATTTGCAGATGTGGAAGTTCAAAGTTCCTGTAAACATCAGTTTACAGGAAACCAACTCAAACCAGACAAGTTTTGAACTTCGAATCAAATCACCAAGGATCCACGAAAAGATGAATCATACTCCGCCATTTTTCAAGAAGTAGGATTGGCCATCCTCACGAATGTATTGAATCATATGTACTTCATGTTTGCACAAAACAGGCGCTGTCGAATTGTTAGTTTTGGCACAATTGCAATTGACATTTTTTTTGCACTATCTTGCAGCGTGCCTGGATGCTCTAGTGATAGCCCGACTTCAATTAATCAAACAGATTATGAAAGTAGAAGTATAGTACTACAAAATTTATATTCTCATTTTGCGCTACAATTGTGCGAAATGGGTGAAAAATGCATGCAAACATGACTGAAAACGGCTGAACCCGCGTTAGCTGCCGAGTGGCAGGAGAGTCCGGGAGATAAGGGGAATTCTTCTGATGAACGGGTTACGTGATGATCCCTCATCTCCCGCTCTCTCCTTCCACTCGACCGCCTCCACCAGGTCGGCCATTTTCAATCATGTTTGCAAGTATTCTTCACCCATTTCGCAGCATTTTAGCGTAAAGTGAGAATATACATTTTGTGGTACTATACTTCTTCTTTCAAAATCTGTTTCAGGAATTGAAATCGGACTAGCACTAGGGCATCCAGACCCGCTGCAAAAAAAAATCAAATTGCAATTGTGCCAAAACTAATGATCTGTCAGAACCTGTTTTGTGCACACATAAAGTGCACATGATTCAATACTTTCATAAGAAGGGCCAACCCTATTTCTTGAAAATTAGCGGAGTTATGAATTTTTTTAAAAATCGAAAAAAATTCCGGTTTTTTCGGTTTTCCTCCGTTACTAATGATCCGATCGGGTCGTAAAACATTCCATTTTGTTTGTATTTCAATTATCTAAAATTCGTTACAGTGGAGCAACCAGATAGCTCTATTAGTTTTCATTTTATAGGCAAAACAATTTAAAAAACCACGTTTCTTGTTATTTAAATGTTTATAACAAATTAATAAATGACAGTTGCGAGTCGAAAACATAACAGAATATAACTACGTTTTGTCTTTCATGTAGTGGCACAGTCGGTTTTCTACTAGTATTTTTGTTAGGTAAAAATGCTCTATTGATTGGCCTAGAACTGAAAGTTGTGTCAGGGAGAATAAGGTAAATTGGATGAAGGTAGAACATCCGAACCTGCTTCAAGTCATCCGCAGCCACCTCACGAAAACTACAAAATGCTAATGGTGACTCCAACAATTGCATTTACCGCGTTCCTTGTGAATGTGGCACGTCATATGTCGGATAAACAAAAAGACCACTAAACATCAGAATCAGGGAACACAAGAAAATTACTCAACGAGGAGAAACATCAGAGTCAGGAATAGCAGATAATTTCTGGACGAATCAGCACTACATCAAATGGTCCGGCGTTTAAGTCATCCATAAAGATATAAAAGAACATTTAAAGAAGCGTCCTACATCCTGGACAACGATGTGTTCCGTCAACCGACCAAAGAGATTCGAAATGTGTGGAAACCACTGATCGGTCAACTAAATCAGTTAAAATTTCAATTAAGAGCCCTATCACGCGCCAACGACTAACATCAAGCACCAACATTACGCGTAAACAACTAACTTCAAGCGTCAACGTTAATAACTACAGACGACCTATAATAAATACACGCATATAAGATAGTTTTATGTATTCACCTGAAGACGATTGTAGGTTCTAACAATTGAAATGTCGTGATTTAGACTCACAGAGAAAATTTATTTCTCTTATGTCAGACAATAGAAGTTCTAAAACATTTCGCTCACACTGAAACACTGTTGACTTCGAACATCATTATTAATATTGTATATGTGCTTATTCGTTAAATACAACCAGCAGATCGAAACATATGTGGTGGAAAACTTTCAAAATGTTTTCAAAGGCCAGTTAACTTTTGAAGGGTTTGACTTAAAGACGTGAATCAAAAACCGTTTTCAATGGTATCACTGATATTACTTTCTGGAATAAAACACATTCGGATTACTTGATAAAGGGGGAGGGGGGTACATCAATTAAAAAAATGTAAGTGGCATGGGGAGTCAAGTGACACATCGTTGAAAAGAAAATTCAATTCTCTTTTCAACCACCAATTTTCTTCGGATTTCGTTATTAATTTTTTACCAATTGCTCTCGAAATATCAAGTATAAAAAATGCGAATCTGAATGGTACCATTATCTCAATAAATTTGAAAGGTTTGATGTGGACAAAAATATTTTGAATTGTATCACCGATACTACTTTTTGAGAGAAGATACATTGCAATTACTCGACAGGTGGCGCTGGGGACACGTCAACTTGAAAATTTCGAAATGCAAAGATATCGAAATTGTGAAAATTGACGAAAATCAAAAACAATTATAGGGTTGAAAAGAGAATGTGTAATTTGACCCCCCATGTCATTTGAAATTTTTGAATTGATGCGCCCTATCGGGCAACCGCAATGTCTTTTATTTCGAAAAGTGGTATCAGTGATACCATTCTAAATGGTTTTTGTTTTTACGACAAACCGTTTAAAAGTTAACAAAGGGGGGGCTAAAAAAGCCGCACTGTATAATAATATAATAAGCCTTAGTAACGAACGGTTCCTAGGCCGCTCCACCTAGCGAGCAGAGGGAGATCACTCCGAATCTCCGGGTTAAGAGATTTATGTGAAGAAAACATAATTCTTTGGGAGATCGTTTAGTAACGAACAGTCGTTGCCGACCGATGATGAACCCTTTACTCCCATATATACCTACTAAGTAGGCTAATTAAGGCAAGTACCTGACAGAAAAGAATTACTCCCCTGGCTAAGACCACGACGGGTATTGAATTAAATCTAACAGATACTTGTGCAACGTTCCTCAAAGCATCAAAGGACGCAATTGCAAGTGCCCTCTGTGACCAAACAGGAGAATTATGTTTTGATTTGGACAGGGTGACCACCTGCAGACTCGTTTCGAGGTTGTTGTCTTTCATCAGTGTAAGGGTAGATCAACACAAACAGCACTGAAGCCATCTGTTCCCCGTCCAAACCATTACACACTTCGCTGCTTGGTCAACTCTGGTTCACGCGATAAAGCGGTTTCTATGCCGCTCCACCTAGCGAGCAGAAGGAGATCACTCCGAATCTCCGGGTTAAGAGATTTATGTGAAGAAAACATAATTCTTTGGGAGATCGTTTAGTAACGAACAGTCGTTGCCGACCGATGATGAACCCTGTACTCCCATATTCACCTACTAAGTAGGCTTATTAAGGCAAGTAACTGACAGAAAACAACTACTCCCCTGGCTAAGATCAAATCAAAACATAATTCTGCTGTTTGGTCACAGAGGGCACTTGCAAATGCGTCCTCTGATGCTTTGAGGGACGTTGCACAAGTATCTGTTAGATTTAATTCAATACCCGTCGTGGTCTTAGCCAGGGGAGTAGTTGTTTTCTGTCAGGTACTTGCCTTAATAAGCCTACTTAGTAGGTGTATATGGGAGTAAAGGGTTCATCATCGGTCGGCAACGACTGTTCGTTACTAAACGATCTCCAAAAGAATTTTGTTTTATTCATAATAAGGCTTGTTTTGATTTTACTTTAGCACGGTCTCAGAATCGTACGAAGTAGCAGCACAGCTGAGATCTAACAAGTTTTATGCAAGTTGACATCTCATACCTGAATGTGCGACTACACAGAATTGGTTCAGTACCGGTGACTGAATGATTCAAAACAAGCCTCTAGATTGAAATGTGTATATTATAACAGATTACAGTATATAATATAAAAAGTGCGGAAGTGAGAGGAAGT
The DNA here is from genome assembly GCA_944452925.2 of Chrysolina oricalcia. Taxonomy (NCBI): domain Eukaryota; kingdom Metazoa; phylum Arthropoda; class Insecta; order Coleoptera; family Chrysomelidae; genus Chrysolina; species Chrysolina oricalcia. The sequence goes on along the minus strand of OX101825.2, from coordinate 33,903,610 downwards.
GAGGTTTTAATGAAGACGATTGAAGTTGGCGAAACCAGGCGTAGGCGAGTCTGGTAATCAATTAGGGCTGATTAAATCCCAATAGCCACAAGCGTTGCACAGGGTAAACAACGACCAATCACGGAAAATTATACAGTGTGCTCTCATTACTAATAGAAGTGGAAAACTAAGTGAAATTTGCAAATTTGAACCAAAAAATATTACCTTTTGTATGTGTAGGAACGCACCGTCCATGGATATAAACATGTGGACAGCCATAATTCCTGTCCGTCCTCCTTCATCAAACAGGGGACTGAAGCTGGTGATTTTAAATTAAGTTTTAGCATGACTCCCAATTGATATTGCAAAAATAAGAGCCAGTTTCACAGGTTCCAGTTATATTACAGATTAACTAACTAACGGTTAGAATGTAAACCTTCAAACACCAGTTGCATAATGTCTTTCACCATCTAGTCAATTAACTGGAGTTTAAAGGAAAGTTTAGCAATCTGTCTCTGTTTTAGAGATATTATCATGGACGATGCTCTTCTGGAATATCATCAATCGTTCCACCGTTAGCGTACCATCGAGACTGACCCGTCGAGGTCACATCCCTTTGTTGCCAATTTGGAGACATGTCGAACATCTCTTTCCCAGGGATCGTTCTTCCAAAGAACGGCAGAACGGCAAAGCTTTGGAACTCACTGTCTCTTCCCTGAGGTATACAGTCTGTAAAAATTCAAGACCAACACCAATTCCTACGTACTTTTTCTCTGCTCTCACGATGTTCTTTGAACATTACAGGATTTTTCTCTTCGTGAGAACCAAAACATATAAAAAAAGGAACCTGTGAAACAGGCCCCAAGAGATTTTTGCAGGGCACAACACAGCACCACATAAAAGTTGAAGTAAATGTTAGAATGTTGATGTCGAATGAGCTTATCGTATTTCGCATTACATTCGAGTCTTAGGTATCAATTCCTCTTGAACGACTGATTAACAAAAATACGTCGAAATATTGCCCCACATTACATTCGAGTCATAGGTAGCAATGCCTCTTGAACGATTGATCAACAAAAATGCGTCGAAATATTGCCTCAGTAAGTACCGGACTAACTGAAAAATTACATTCTACGTACACGGTTATAATGTGAGTAAAACCAAGAACAATCATAGACGATTGAAAATAGACCACCAGAGGTAGGACAACAAAAATTATGAATCATCACGGATTGCTCTATAATTTTACAGGTGATAGACTAGTACACCACTTCATAAGAATTCTGAGGGTTGCGCGTAGGGGTGCAATCGGTTGACGGAAATAACAATTTTTAACAACAATTTTCCATGAGTAATTGGTCATAGTTCACCCTGTATATGTAACTTCATTTACAACCGTGCAGTTTCACAGCTATACCGGGTGTCCGCGGAAAGTGGGTCGCCCCTACAACTTTTTTGTTTCATGCAACTTCTGGTTTCACAAGAAGTGACATGAACTTTCGTTTTTCAAATGAGACACTCTGTATATTTTCACTTATTTTTGTCTCTTATGATTTACTAAATACAATTATGTGTTACTTGTCACATTTTGTAACCAAATTTTATTTTAATTTTGAAATTTATTTTTTAGTCCAGAGTGCTATAATATAGATATTTTCAAATCACTAATTTCAGTTCTAAAATTTTGAGAATAAAACAACTGTACTGTTTGTGATCAAAATGTATCTGCTGTGGAAAATTTCATTTTTCAATTTCTATTACTAATTTTTTTCAGATGGCGACATGGTGGCTCGTCGAATTAGGAAAAATAGCATTCGATTACGATTAATCGATACTGCACATTATTAGGTTTCAAACAAACTTCCGTTAGAAAACTCTGAAAGATTACATTTGAAATTTTCCAAAATGAAGGATCTTAAGAGATTTAAATGCATCTAGCAACCTGTAATCAACACAAATGATAAAATAAAATCAATAATCCAAAAGCTGTATTATCATTAACATTTTCTTCAAATAATTACACAATAAATAACTGATTTACTTTTGCAGAAGCGAAACAAATTAAGAAGTCGACCGCATTAACCTTACACTAGTGGCGCCCTATATTCGATCACAACTGGTGGTGCCGGGTCTGATAGACCCTCAATTTTAAAAAAATATTGACTGTAGTTGCAAAATTTTTTCAGAAAAGAAAACTGTAGGTCACAATTAGCTTATGACAAGAGGCATAAGATGTCCGGAGGACTGCTCACTGCTAATATCCTATACAATAGGAAAGTTATGTCGAAAATCCATCAGAAAACAACTACTTTCCTGGCTAATGCCACGACGAACATTGAATTACATCTGATGAAATTTCCGTGCAGAGTTCCTACAAGGTTCTCTCTGCAATTGCTTGGTTGCATGGGAATGTTCATCGAAACATTCGGACCACCTTATATATCGATTTCGGAGTGTTGCTCCTCATCAGTATAGGGTAGGTCTAGCAGTCAATAACTAATGACTGCAACGAATGAATCGACAGCCAAACCCATTTACAGACCGAAACTGAGACCGCGCCCGCACAGTGGATTAATTCCAAACTGCGAGCGCCATCTCAGTGCCGGAAGCCCAACCAAAGCAATACCCATGACCACGATCGTCAAGACCGTATATAAAACAGAAAAGAAAACTGTAGGTCACAATGAGCTTACGACAAGAGGCATAAGATGTCCGGAGGACTGCTCACTGCTAAAATTTTTTCAGATGTAATTTGGTATGTAGCCTTCAACATCTATATATGTTCACAAAAAACTTGATTTTGATCAGGAACTTGTTATATATTTGAAAAATTGACGATGATACTGTGACTACTGAATTTCGTGACTAAAAATACTAGAATCGTAAAATTATATATTTTAACAAAAATATAATCATAATTTCTGATGAATTCGTCAGTTTATATATAAAATTAGCCAGGAAAGTAGTTGTTTTCTGATGGATTTTCGACCCAACTTTCCTATTGTATAGGATATTAGCAGTGAGCAGTCCTCCGGACATCTTATGCCTCATATATAAAATTGCTCATTTGTTTGGGTTTTGAGATTTCTCAAGACAGTTAGAACATATAATATTGACATGACTCAGGCATAAAAATGTTTTACATGTAACACAATAATATTTAGTTTTTCTGTCTTTGTGACATTCAGAACACCTTTTTCTGGTCCCATAAGGAATATCTGGTTGTTCTTCATGACCAGCTACAGTACCAGCTACTTCACGTCTTTGTTGCACGTTGGTTGGTACATTGACTGCCAAATAACGGCGTTTCAGGAACTCAATAAGAAGTTCTCGTTTGTTCTTTCGAATGGTGCCAACATAAGTCAATTATCGCAAGTGAGGTTGCGGCCTGTTTTGGATATAGGCTCAATTAACCGAGTAACTATACTTGCCGCATTGTTCTCCACTCAAAATGGTCCTTCTGGTTATTGCCCAACATAAACTTATAAATTCTGTGTATAGAACATTTTCGAATCTACTAAGGAGAACATCTTCAAACCATATTTATTGGGTTTGCTGGGAATATATTGTCGGAACCCACATCTGCCTCTGAACCCCAAAAGCATCTCGTCTATGGTTGTGTACTCACTGACAGTATAGTTGATCCATGGTTGTTGAAAAATCTATACCCTCTGATTGGGATAATGAAAAGTGCCTTGTTACAATGATTTTTTCGTTAATCACTGGTGGTGTTTGATACTAGGTCCAATTTTATTTTCTGTGTGGACAGGGGTTATCGCGACTCGACACCATTATTCCAACAACTTGGTATTAATTATCATATGCCCCCATTTCTCACACGAGGTCATAGACAATTTACTACCGACGAAGCGAATAGTTCTAGGTTAATAACCAAAACTAGGTGAGTAGTGGAATCCAGAAATGGACATTTCAAATCAATTTTTAAATTCTTCAAAGGGACAATATCCACAACACATGTTGTAAACTTGGGTGACTTCTATCGCATAGCTGGTGCGTTGATAAATCGTTTTCATCGTCTGATAACAATGCCAGGGACCAATATTCAGTTTGCTAGACGAATGTTAGAGCGCTTTAATGATGTGAATGTTGTTCAAGCTAAAGTTGAAGCCGAAAACCTACAAAATAGGATTGGTCGATGGGTGCAATTGGACCACACCCACGTTCGAAACTTTCCACGTCTGACGATGGAATATTTGAAGGATCTGACTATTGGGGTGTATCAGATACAGCTATCTCCATCTTATATTCAGGAAAAACTCCAGAGGCAAGAACAAGATATATTGGAATTAGATGTTTTGGAACAAGAAAGACTTGTAAGATTCCGGGCATTTTCTAGGTTTCGAAATGCGACAAAATATATGTTATGGATTGCCTACAACACAGAAGAAAATGACGACGATCCTCCCATTATGGGTTATTACTGTACCTGCAAATCTGGTTCAAGAACATTAGGAACTTGTGCCCATGTTGCAAGTGTTTTGTGGTTCTTGGGATATGCAAGATACCAGCGTGACGTTCATTTTCCTTCGACGTGTCTTTTTGGATTCATTGCTGATGCTGCTCACAGAAGAGCTCCAGATGATGTTGGTATTCAAATCATAGAACAATGAAACCTTTCATTACAATAACTTTCTAACTTTTAGCAAAATAATAAGTTTTTTTTAAGACACTTCATCTAGTTTTCTCTGAAAACAATAACATACTCCCATTTCAAATTGGGAACAGACTGCCAAAACTCAACTTTTTTCACAATACCAAGAAAATGGACAGCAGAAAAAAAGTCGATTCAATTATATTCCTCTCAATAACACTTAATCATCATAGAATACATTTGGAATATTAGAGAATCGTGTTTGGCGTATTTTCCCCATACATAGTGAAATAGGCCTACAGGGGATACCACTAAAAAATACGCACCTGCAACTCTACCTCTTGGGTGGTGTGGAAACGAGTTGATTCATATCGTATGATATGATAATCCAAAAAATTATATAAGATTCATCAATGTCTGTTGCCTTAGTTCCAACCACCCTCTTATATCGCGGGGTCTTTGAATCTGTTATAGAATAAGTTTACACCCCTAAAGAAATTATTTTTTCCTTTTTAGTGCAACTCAATAAAATCTTATATTAATAAAGTTTCTTCATTTATATTTATTCATATTTTTTGTGAAAAATTATTCAAATACATTTCAAACTTGGTTCAATGAAGAAACTACCACAAAACGTACATATTTCTTTTCGCGGACTTGTAGAATTTTGGGAGGTATAATACCTTCACCATTCATTTGTTCATTGAGTACTAAATATCCCAATTTTGTAGAAACCGCACATTTAACAGAAATCATATAAAATATTTCTCCATCTGAATTGAAATGCTTTCAAATACTGTAGAATTAGTTCCAACCTTGAGAGAGTTATTGCTTCTGATACATTTCAATTTTCTCTAGTTTCTTCGGAAACAGGGCTTTCAAATGAAAAACATTTAATTCACCATGTATATAAGGTATTGCATTTTTGGACTAGGTACCGTACTAATCTAGCCCGAATATTTTTCAACATGAATTGTTGGAAAATAGCCCATTTTGGACTCCAATGGAGTATATCGGATATCAATAAAATCCGTACATTCAAAAGTATATAGCCGACAAACGAGTCAGGAGACCTATGCTAATATTGATGACAATGTCTCGGACTTCTCAAAACGTACATTATATCAAAAATTCAAGAAAATTAACCGATTCTTTTTCGAAATACAGGGTATTCATTGAAAAAAAACCGCATTTTTTCAAGAAACTTGGACTGTATATTTTTACTCACTCTATATATATGAAAAGAGTATGCGACGTTCTCAACATTAAAGAATGTTTGATATATATGTGACATGCTCTCCCCTTTCCGATTAAAAAAACTATGGGTTGACGTACCCCTATTTTCGAACCACCCTGTATATAAAAAAAAAAATGTCAGTAAACTTCGATCGAGATTGAGGAAGTTCGTCCAGGCTCAATTGGGTCTTTAATTCTCATGAAAGAACTTACCCTGGTTGTTTTAAAATTAATCGAATTGGATTTTTCTTTGTTCACCCTGTTGTAGAGCCCAAAACGTAAAATTATAATGGATACGAGATCAAGATGACATTGTACCATCATTCAGGCATGTTATTCCATGAATAAATGGGCGTTTTGTCAATTCTCGGAGTTGTTGAAAATTCTGAGCAGAAAGCTTTCATCTTTGACACCCTGTATCTCGAAAACTAGTCAGCCGATTTCTTTGTGCCCATGGACACTTTTGCTTAGGGAGTCAAGATCTACATCATACCAAAAATTCAGGGAATTTAACCGAAAGCCATTTTCCATAAGGAAAGTGCGGGGTCCTTTACAATATAAAAATGTATAACACAGGACGACAAAGAAATATATAAAAGTTTAAAAACACACAGTAAAACTATCACTTTGCCACAAGGGGGAAAGGAGGGAATAATGCTGGGTTTTGGGGTGGAGTTAGTACCTGCCCTGCTGAGGCCTTCAGCGGGCGGGGGGAAACCCTACTGATTCCTGCATAGCAGGCCTACGATGTTGTGTAGGTTTATCTTCTGCCGTAAGTGTTAAGTCTCATCTTGGTGTTGGTTTTCCCCGTCTCCTCCTAGTTATACGGGTGGCTTTGTTTATTTATGAGTAAAACATCAGACTAATGGATTTCATTATCGGGGGGGGGGGGGGTTTCAGTTGGCGGCTTCCCGGAAAAAAGTAGAAAAAACCGGGTTGAGACATTATGGTCTTTATGTATGAGCCTTGGCTCGGAATTTCATTTTTGGCGGAGGTAGCGGTTACTCGGGCGCTCATGGAAAATATCCAATGCCTTGTAGATCGGTCCACCATGCCTTCTTGGCCTGTTATGGTGAGCTCCTACAGCAATACAGCACGTGATACACGCAAGAGCTAGGAAGGTACTGAGGAGCCTAGCGTCGTAGCTGGTATGACGTCAAAATGGTTAGTTGGTATAGGAGCGCTCGGGTCTCACATACCCGGCGCCACTAGTGTAAGGTTAATGATATTGTTTCATCAGTAGTGTTCGTCAAAGGTTACTCGATGCATTTGAATCTGATTTTAATAACAAAAGATACTTTATTTTATGTCTAACGTAGTTTTTTAAAGTTTTTCAACGGAATTTTGCTTAAAACTTATATAAGTGTATCAAATCAATCGTTATAAAATGGTCTTTTTTCTTAACCCGATGAGCCACCATGTTGCCATTTGAAAAAAATTTGTAATTTCAATTTTAATATTAAATTTCACTAGCACATACATTTTGACCGAAAACAGTTACCAAAATTTTCGGGATGTAATTAGTGATTTGAACGTATTCATAGCAAAGGATTAAAAAATAAAATTAAAAATAAGAAAAATTTGGTCACAAAAAGTGACAAATGATATATGGTTGTATTCAGAATGTTATATGGGAAAAAAAGTTGTGAAAATATACTGGGTTTCCCATTTAAAAATCCAAAGTTTAAGTAACTTCCTATGAAACCGGAAGTTGCATGAACTTGAGTTATTCGTCAAAAAAACGCAGTTTTATGTCTTATGCAGAGGCTCCAAATTTCATTACATTATCGCCTTCTACCTGAAGAAAATACTCTTGAAAATAACATTGCACCCTATTATGCCAATTCCTTCGTTGAACTTGATATTTCGCTGCCACTGGTAACATAAACAGGGTGATTTGGTTCAGTCACCAATCATTTTATATAAATTGTTATTTTACAAATTGCGAAAGGCTTTCGGGGCCGTCATTTGCTTGAATGATGATTTTTCGGATTGTTAGGCCGACTTGTATTGCGAGATGGTCTCGACGTTTCGCCAACACGAGTGGTTGGCATTTTCGTGAGAGAGAGAGAGAGAGAGAAGTTTACAGTTGATCCAATCACGGTTCACTATTTGATACCCGTTGTCCCAACCAGTATTTATGTGCCGGTTTATTGATTATTGCGTCAGATGCCTTCCTAGGGTCTTTAGTGCCTTCATTATCTCGTTACCAACCCTGGTGGGTGAGGTCCTGTTTCGATATTTCACAGAACAGATTCATTAGTGCCTTCATTATTCAGGTACGGCGCCATTTCGGTAGCCAGGCCTTGTTCAGGCGCAATCCCTCTTCGGTTCTGTTGATTTTGAATTTCAATTGCATCCTGGAAGTCTTGGGTAATGAGCAGATGTTGTGAATATGACTTGTGTTTCTTTGAATTTTACTCTGTGATTGTCGTTGTTGAGTTCATTTTCTGCGATAGCGGATTTTTTAGTGTGTCCTTACCGACCACGGGCCTTGTGCTTCTTTATTCTCGTATTCTTGGAGAGTTTCGTGGCTCCGATATAAACGCTGCCACAGGTATACCCCAGAGGAGCTTTTTTTTTTCTTCCTTTCGGATGCTGCTCCTGTCACCAGCTACACCTCAGTCTCTTGGGCTTTTTGTGCATTCCAGTTAGTTTCACAGCACCCATTCCGTAACTCTAGTCCCCTGTACCAGTCTGTGCGGTTGACTGTTGTATTCTTCGGGAGTTAGCCTGGGTTTCCCGAATATTGCCTGTCTCTTGCGGTCTAATGCCTCGCATTCTGACAGTACGTGTTTGGCTGTTTCTGTCCCTTTACCACATTGTCTGCAGGAAAGTTCTCCATTGTACAGGCCCATTTTGTGCAGGTATTTTCTCATTGGGCTGTGACCAGTGAGAAGGCCCGTTATTGTTCTCATTTGATTCCTGCTCAGCTTGAGTAGTTCTTCAGTTTTGCGTTTTGACGGTTCTTTAATGTACGTTTTCCCGTGGTGCATGAGAGAAGGTTCATTCCACCTCTCCCTTTGTTTTCGTTTGATCCAGTTTGAAACCACATCAAAGTTGTTTTGTTGTGTTCTGAGAGGACACTGAGTTCTTCTCGGCCTTCCCATACCAGTCTTGATGTCACCTTCGGGTTCATAAGAGCCTTCAGTGACGCCTGGCTGTCTGAGCATATTTTGATCCGTGCATTGCGTATTTCCCTCATGTTGATTTCTCTTGCGCATTGCAAGATAACGTACGTCCCTGCCTCCTAGTAAGACGCTTATTTGGGAGTTTCTCCCCTCACTGTATATTCCAGCACCAGTTCCTTCCCTGGTTTTGGATCCGTCTGTATACCAGATCCTTTCTCCAGGTTTGCCCCTGATGTTGTCATCTGACCATTCCCTTCGATCTTGTATGATAACCTCGAAGTTAATGTTGAAGAAGTATCTAGGAGTCATGTGGTCCGTTGGTTCCATTTCAAGAATGTTGCCTCCCACTATATCCTTTATCTTGTTGTTGTGAACCGATCTATTGCACGATTTTTGTTGTCTTAGAAGTCCCATTCTTGCCTCTCCCATAATTGTTATATCAATCGGTGGGAGGTCCAACAGTGCTTCCATGGCAAATGTTGGTGTTGTTTTCATAACTCCCGTTATGCTAAGGCATGCAAGTCTTTGTACCTTGCTCAACTCAGCCGTGGCTATTTTTTGTGTTGTCAGTTTCAATCTCATGCTTCCGCAGTATACGGCCAATCCGATCTGTGACCCTGGAGAGATATGCTAGGATTACTTTGCTTTTCTCAATATTGGTTTCACTGCCACTTGGTTCACTGTCGATACTTCCGCTAGTGTTCTTCGTTTTATGATTTATACAAGGACAATCACAGAGTAAACTTCGAAAAAACCCAAGTCATATCCACAACATCTTCTTATTACCCAATACTTTTCCTGGAAGCAATTGAAATTTGAAAACACCAGAATAATTTTAACAGAAACGAAGAAAGATTGCGCCTTAACAAGGCCTCGCTACCCGTTCTCAGAAACACCGAAATACCTTAATAATGGAGGCACCAATGAGTCCTTTCTCGGAAATACCGAAAGAATACTGCACCTGGGTACCTGACGCCGAGGACCAATCAAAAACTAATAAACCGGCACATAAATACTGGTTGAGACAACGGGTATCAAACAGTGAATGATAAGTGATCGGCATCTGTAAACATCTCTCTCTTGAAAATTGGCCTAACAAACCGAAAAACATCATTCAAATATTTGTTTCACTAGTACAAAAAATTAATGTTTTTGGGATGAATGAGAAGGATACTGATGTACTGCTGACGAGTTCGCGACTAAGCATTTCTTCATTGAACACACAATAATTTTATACATGTTTCTCATCTAGAAAGTAGATATTAGAAGAGTACAGACGGGAGATGGAGGTGAGGCTTGACAGCCGAATCTTCACCAAACTGATGACAAGTAACGATGAAGTTGTAGAAACCATTATAAGACTACCAAAAAATAAAGCACCTGGAATATACAAGAGTGCTTCAATTTCACTCAGGAAGAAGTGTACAACTCCTTTACATCCTTTACCGGAATTATCAGATGGCAATGTTACCCTGTGTCTAAACCAGGCAGTGATCATACTGGTCTTGAAGCCGGGAAAGGCTGAAAATCTGGTGGAAAGTCCCATCTTACTACTTAGCGCCAAAACAAAAGAGGTGGATAGAATCCTGCTGCAAATGACCAAGCTAGAAGGGAAGCTAAAACTTATTCCAGGTGAACAATTCGGCATCCGAAAAAGATATTCCACTTCCTCTCAGGTGGCCAGGATTGTTCATGAAATAAAGGGGGCTTTCAAGAAAAGCCTGATACTGCTTGATATCAAGAAAGCATTTGATACAGTCTGGATTGATGAATTCATCTGCAAGATGTCAAGAGCAGGCATGCCTAAATACACTGTCAAACTACTCGATTCATATCTGGTCGACAGGGCTTTCCAAGTGAGAGCAAACAATACCAACTCGAGTACGAACCTGGCTGGAGCAGATGTTCCTCAAGGATCGAGCCTCTCTACGCTAGTATATTTGCAATATACGTATGACTTTCCCACATCCTTTTAAACAATACAGCAGTCTACGCTGATGATACTGCAATTTATTGCACATCATTCTACAGCAAGGCGGCTGCTCGTAAAATTCTTACGCACTCAAGAGGTTGGACATACCTTATACGGCGGATAATGAAATAGCGATAAATCCAAAGACATATTATTGTCAGACTCTGATAATTGCCGCTTATTTCGCGGCAATTATCTGCTTATATACATATGTACATTGCAGATAATTCAGCAGAAATTCAGCTTTCTCGACTTTTGGGTTGACTGGCAACTATTTTCCGAGAAACAAGCGGCAAAAAAAATATGCTTAGAATGTGACCGTTTCTCGAAATGTAAATAACGGAGTCTAGCCGTAATATGTCATTGGATAAATCCGAACACGAGAAAACTTATAAATTTCACCAAGAATTTAAGAACGTTTCTCGGTGGAAATTAAGGTTCTGGATAAACGTATTAGTGAAACTTAAATGCAAAGATTAGAGAGGATGCAGAACAAGGTACTCCGCATCGTCACGGATATTGACAGATCCATTCGGCTAGATACGCTACGTGAGCTGGCCAAGATAGAAACCATCGCCGAACATGTTAAAAATTTATCAGTGAAATTATATAGATATTTGACCTTGAGAAACCTCTTGACCAGAAACATGACCAGTATTAGAGCTCATAATGATGAGCATTACAGAAAACCCTGAAGGTCATTTATCAGGCCCAGGATATTTTTCATGAAACTCCAGAATAGATCAAGTCCATTGCCTAGGCACCACAAGGCTTAGACCCAGTTTTTTCGTCGATTTTTCTGGGAACGCTCTAACGCACGAAAACTAGCATCAAACTTCCCTCCCATAATTTAGAGTAGGTAGACACAGGCTGCTAACGTTAAAGAGGCGAACTCCAACATCCCTTCGGATAAGATGACAGTTCCACGGTTGGTTCGATCGCCCGCCAAGGCAAAAACCCCTCCAAACACCATTTGGTCGAGACTCCCTGTTTTTCCCTATCCTTTCGGCGAAAAAAATACAGTATTTTATTACTCTGAATGAGTACTTGCTTTTAAAATGTAATTAATGTAATGAAATTAATGAACTTCGAATTGAATTGAGTTTGAGCTATCATCACTTAAATTTACGACAGCCATACCCCTCATACCCTGCATAAAGCAGGAGGATGGACGGTTGGTTATTCATTTTGAATGGAGCGAGGAATATTTGAATTATTAACTAGTAATTGTGTTATAGCGAAGTTGTTTCGTTTTTATATTGACCATTATTTGTTTGGAGGACTAACGGAAAAGATATTTTTAGACTGTAAATTTCTAAAGACCTCATTACTAATTAAGGATCATGATGATGATGATAATGATGATGTTGAGTTACCTACTATGATGTTTTGAGTACATATTTTTAAGAATCCTCTGATAGTTATCAACCATTTTCATTTCAAAATTACCAAACAATCAGTTTGACGAAACATGCTGTATTTTCAACAGAACTCTGGAGCTTCTTAAACGAACAGAAATATTAAGATGCATCTTGAATTCATGCAACAGAAATTATCAAAAAGTGATATAGGGGACAAAACATTACAAAAAGTGATATTTTACTGGAAAAATGAGTGATCAAAACCATGAGTCAAATTTGAAAAAATTACAAAGATGTAACAAACTTTATTCTTTTGTTTTCCCATTATGCAAAGGCCGTTTTACAATGAACTGCTTAGAATTCAGTCAATACCAGCTTTCACTCTGGTTTTTTCATTTCATTAGGGATCACTCTTGTGAGTTTTAAATAAAATTTGTTTTAGATAGTAACCCCAATATAAAAATTCAGCGCTTCAAAGCCAAACCACATCAACTTAGAGACCAATTTCTTTGAAATGATAAGTTTTTCATTAAATATAGATTTTTGAGGAAATTGGCTTCTCATATCACATAGAATATTTTATTACCTAATAGTACAAATTCCTCCGTGTGAAAATTGGTTCATCAGATAATTTGACTTTATCTATCTGAGATGTTTAAAGAAATCGAGATCTTCCTAAGCGACTATAAAACGACCTGTAGTCGTGAATTTTGTGTTTCCAAAGTATCCGCTGGGTGGATGATGCTGAATCATATGAAGTAGCAGGCATGAAAACTTGGGTATTCACATCGAAATATTTACATTTGATTTACGTCTGCATCAGTTTACAATCTTATTATTACCAGATTCAAGAGAAAAAAGTTCAAATTATCCTTAACTTAAAGGTATTTATAGACAGTGGATTCGGATTTTCTGTTATGAAAGTTCTTCGAATAATAATAATACTCCCTCATGAACTCTCTCTGAGTGTACCCAAAGGCAGAGCCTGTGCGGGTAGAGGCCGGCTATTATTATTTTCCGCGGCGCTCCAGACGACTTTTTCAGCTTTAAGAAAACCCGGAAAACCTACCGCATCACCCCGGGTAGTCGGTGAGGACTCCAAGCTAACACCAGACTGAAGAGAGTAGAACGAATGTGGCGAAACATTTTGACATTTGAATTAAATTTATTTCGGTGCCAAATAAGTTAATAATTGGAAATAAGAATAGGAAATCCCCCTTTGGTGGAAAAATTAATATCATACCCTCCAAATCTTAAACAAGTTTTTTTTTAGATCCTACTCAACACGATATAAGTACATATTTTTCCTACTCCACTTTTCCATCAGTCATTCTCATTCAAAATCTCAACAATTTGTTGAAAATATTTAGTAACGAACAGAAAACCTAATGATCATTGAGAAATTGTACTTTTGTGAGACAGTCTGTTCTACAAAAAATAATATAGTCCTGTGAATGACACCCATATATTTCTATTTCTGGGGAGTTATCCATAATAACGTGAATAAATGGGAAAATTTCATTAGAACCGTATAATGAATACTAGGTTTTCACTGACATAGTGTATTGAAACTTGATACCAACGCCTAGTGTTGACAGAAGGCGTTTTTTTTTTAATTTTCAGTCCGTTAAAGAAACTGAGCATTCCATCAAATCCTAATTATTGTTTTTATAAATAAATGATATAGGGTCATTGTCCGAAAATTAAAAGAAAACAGAATAACCCAGTTGAAAGAGGGGCACCACTGTAACGTTTTTATTTGTTGTCCAATTTAAACGATATTTTCCAATGAAAAGAGCTTCAATATCTCTAGCATACCGACATTACTTTGAAATAAAATTCTAAATATCAATGCCTTCTTCGAATAATTTTTTGAATTCCAATAATCGAAAAAACATGTTAGCGACATTTAAAAATAAAATTTGACTACGCCACTGGATTTGTGATACTTTCAATTCAAAATGAACGAAAACATAATGAAAACTATATTATAATAAGCAATCCTTCTCCGTTAGTCTGCAATAAACTTCACTAATGACTATAATCAATTTGGCTGTTTTCGTCATTTGTTTTGCTGACGTATCATTCGAGTTTGGAAGTCTTCTACTAAAAATTGGTTATTTGCTGATGGTTTAGAACGTGGACAATTACAACGAAAATTAAAAAATATTGACAATCTTTCTCCTCGAAATTATTTGCAAAAACTCAAGAAGAGAAAATTGTAAAAATCCGTAAAAATAGTGAAAATCATCGGACCGTCAAATGATTTTCTTAACTTGACCTGTAGGTTTGTATGTTTCCATTAAAGTCTTGTTCATACCCTCGCGAATTTCGCAGTTTTTCTGCGAATAAAATGGCTGCCGACAAAGTTCTGCATCAACGATTGGTCCGGCAAGACTGGCAGCCATTTTATGAGCAGAAAAACTGCGAAATTCGCGAGGGTATGAATAAGACTTAAGGCGGGGTACGTGCCGATCAGCTGGATGGCAAGGGGTAGGAAATATGCGCATACCAACTTAATAACCTCTGGGCACCTGAAGCATCTATTAAGACAAATTATTGACAAAATTTTGTGCTAAAAATTACAAGATGAAATAAACTTAAAGTATCTTTTTAAAAACAAGCTCATTTTTGAAATATTAAACTAAAAAATAAAAAATATTTAGTTTGTAAAAAACAAAAAACTTTGAAACATTGATATATTTTCTCAATAGCTTGAGGGGGTGAAACTTCATTACCTTTGAAATAAAGCCTCAAGCTTTTAAGAACATATTTGAATTTTTAAAAGTTGTTCGTTTTTCATATTAGTATTTCTATGGTTCAATACATTATAAATAAAAGCTTGTTTTGAAAAATATTTTATACGTTTATTTTATTAATAATGTTATGATACAATTTATTCGAAGGATTCCATAACAATTCCTAACTTTTATAAGCTTCAATTAAGTCAAGATTGAATTCATCTGTTCATTAGATTTTCTCATGACATGACGTCCAACATCTAAACGCAAGTATGAAGTTCGGGCTGAAACTAGATGTTACTCCGAATCACGTCAATACCGAACTACGAATCTCTTGATGTACCGGTCTCCCAACGAACATAAGTGATCCGAACGTAAATATGTGATTCAATTCGACTTCACTTTAACGTACTGTAACGATTCTGGAGCCGGACATGTCGCTCGTACTCATAATCAAGTCTGCATTCCAAGAGTATTAGGTCATCCTGACATTACACTCTTCAACGCTTCTAGAAGTGCTCCTTTTAGATGCGAATGGAAGTAGTTCCAGAACTAGATAGAGAAGAACCCTTCCTGTATATAAATATCACGCCGCGAGTGAGGAGAGTTACAGTAAGTTGCAGTTAGAGTTCGATCATTGACAGACTAGTTTGAAATTAAATAGTGTGATATAAATTAGATACATTTGATATTATGAACTAGAAGTTAGACTTTATGTGTACAAATAAGTCAATTGAAACCGTTTAGACGTTATATTCATTACAGTACACATTAACCAAATTCAAATTCGGAGTTCGTTCCGCCTTCGTCCGCTCAGTAAGTTCGCACCTTTAGGAATCAATATTTTCTTATGAAATTCCGTAACTTCCTTTTAAAAGTATTGCAAATCCAATGACACAGTCAAATTGAAAAAAAAAAAAATTGCTAATATATTTTTTGGATTTTTGGAGATTAAATAAATTCGAGTAGGGGAACGTGGGTTAGAACGGGGTACCGTTTCTAGGAGCGATATTACTTATATACGATCTTACCATAATGAATACTTGGAAGCCACAACCTTTCCTATGTTTTGCATCAGCGCAGATCAAGAGTTCCGCTCAGCAGGTAAGATAGTCCAGTTCATGATTGATTTGGTGCATGCGAATGTGTTCGGTGAAAATATTAGTTGTTTTCGAAGCACGGTAAGTACTATATAATGAGTGCTATGACGTAAAGTATTTTTTCTACGACCATTAAGAAAAATTAACATTTCAATTGCGTCTTCGATTAAGAAACCTACTACATTGTAACACCGATTTTCATTTCCAACGGGCTAGCTGTATCGAAATATTTCATTTCCTACGACTTTCATGAACTACTAGACTATCAATATAGGTAGGTATTAACGAATTTTATGAACATAAATAATATCGAAGCAAGTTTGTTTACGTCTGTCTAATAATTTGACATTTCACATCAGTAGATAATTACAAAATTCAATTGAAAAAATTAAGTTATTAAAAATGATTAGCGATAGCAATGTTTATATAGTAGTAAGATAGTTAGCCAACCTTATGGGATTTATATTGGATTCAAATGGATGCGACATGTAGATGGCGACAGTGATCTCGCATCCAAGTCATGTCGTAACTTCAGTGATCTGGCCTCCAAGTCATGTCGTAACTTGATTGAAACAATGGGACAGCGTTAAAATCAGAGTTTTTTGAAGAAACCTGCATAACAATGACGTCAAATATTCATGTTTGTAACTAATCACGCTAGATGACACTCGCGTTTGGGTCCAATACCTTTTTCACAGGCATTGACTAACTATCTTACTTCTATATAAACAATGCTTTAGATGTTGTATGTTTCATCATTATTTATATAGAAGTAAGATAGTTAGCCAACCTTATGGGATTTATATTGGATTCAAATGGATGCGACATGTAGATGGCGATAGTGATCTCGCATACAAGTCATGTCGTAACTTCAGTGATCTGGCATCCAAGTCATGTCGTAACTTGATTGAAACAATGCGACATCATTAAAATCAGGGTTTTTTGAAGAAACCTGCATTAAAATGACGTCAAATATTCATGTTTGTAACTAATAACGCTAGATGACACTCGCGTTTGTGTCCAATACCTTTTCCACAGGCATTGACTAACTATCTACTATTTAAACAATGGCGATAGTGAGGATGATTTAACAATCAAATTAATAAATTTATATCAGAAGCTCCTGATAATGCCTATCTTCTGACAAAGGTATGATTTTCTTTTCATAAAACCAGAATAATTTCAATAAAAAGATTGATTACAATCGGATTCTATATTTTTGAATAGTTGACAGATACTTTATATATATAGCAGTTAATTTGAACAAATTATTATGTGCTCTAGTAACGACGAGTGTTGATTCAGATGACACATGGACTTTGGATGGTGGGAGCCACATTTTTTTTTTCATTTTATGAATTCGATTAGCGTTTGATTTTTTCTGTATAAAGTTTTTTTATTTCCAAGTTGTGAAAATTTTAAAATTTTGAATGTTATTTGTTTCATGACGTAGGTAGGTACGTGTACAAAAAGACGGGTGAAGAAAGAAAAAAATTATCTAAACCATGTAAAAATGACAGCAGGAGAGTTTATGATAAAAAGGATTATTAATAATATTACAGATTTGTTAACGATTCAGATGGTCGTAGAAAAAGTATAGTGTACTACGCTCGTACTACAAAATTTCATATACCTACTCGTGGGAAATGTGTGTCATTTCATGCTCATTGTACAATATACTATACCTGAATGAAAAGGATGACTTTTAGCTATATCATTGTCAAATAGAATTTTCTTAATGGATTTTTTGAACGTATGTTTTTTAAATAAAAAAAATGTTTTATGGTCAGAATGGGGTACCAAAATGAGGGGCGGAGTGGGGTACCAAAATGAGGGGCGGAGTGGGGTACCATCATGGGGTACCAAAATGAGGGGCGGAGTGGGGTACCCCGTCCCGCCCCATGTTTGAAAACAAAAATCATTTAAATAAGAACTTTCTTTTCAGATGTCCCGTGTACACATAAAAAAACACCTAGTCATGCAAAGTTGGTCTACACAGAGCGAGAGAGATTAAAAATGAACTTGAGGAAACCATCGAACAAAGGATTCTCAAAGAGCAACAAAATTATTCAGTGAAATGAAAAATCGGGGGTCCCATAAATAAAATCATAAAAAATAAAATGAACAAACACCTCACCAAAATAAAACATCTGGGAACAAAAAAAAAAAGTTGTCGAGTCATCAAAATCCTCTGAAGATGACACCGATGCACTTTGCCTGTATTGCAATGATGTATAATTTGGTAACTTGATTTCAAGAGAAGGTTGGACTTCTTGCTTGTCGAAAATGGGCTCACAATGCATGTGATGATATCGACAATGATGGAAAGGAAACTGGGTTTGAATGTGATTTATTCCAAATGTTATTTCTTTCTTACTTTCTATTTTGCCAACAATTTTCTATTCAAATACATTTTTGAAAGAGTGTCTTAGTTATTGTATTGTAATAGGTAACTTCACCTCAACATTTTTTTTATTGGTGCCCCATTTTACCTATTTCAAGCACGCCTCAGCATATTTAAATCGAACTATCAAAAACGCGCGTTTTTTAAAGTTACCATGGCAACATCAACAACTCGTGAAACGTGAAGACGTCTAAATGACATTTTTTTGATTATTGATCTGACAGGAGTACCTTCAACGTCAAATAAAATATTATTAACAAATGCAAGATAGCACAACTCGTTTATTTATATCTGATTACCGTTTCCATCCATTTGATGAACTTGTCATATTCTTTTTTATACGCATGTATTTATGATTTCAAAGGGTGCCAATAAAAAAAAATCGCGTATAGTATTCGTGGATAACTGGTTTTTCAAACACTATTTCGAGCAGTCCGGCTGCACCGTCGTGCTCGAAAAATCGCACGTGTTTTTAATATACTATTTATGTACCCAGTTCCACCCCATGTCATGTATGGGGAGGAACGGGGCAAAATGCACTTTTATTTTTGAATTGAAAAATATACAAAATTTACCCTAGTTTTTGGAACTGTTTTACCTGGTACATAACTAATAAGTAGAGCAATATACAGGGTGTTCCTTAAAGACATGCTAATATTTGAGTGGGTGATTCTTTGACTTATTTTAGGGAAAATACTTTCTATAAACGTATGTCCTAAAAGTCCTAACTTTTGAGATACACGGTGATAAAGTTTTGACAAAAAACAGTTTTTTAATAAAACTGGGATAATATTGTAGACATTTTTATAAAATTTGGTACATGTCTTCTATGCATCAAGGTGCATTTTGTAATGCACAAACATTTTCATTTTCTCAACCAGTGGCGTCCGTACGGGTTTTGCATTGAATATTTTTGGAGAAAAAAATACTACGCCACTGCTTTCTCCTCAAAAAAAAAATACCTTTGAGATCCTCATTCATTTTTGACCAAATTTGTTCTCTTGAGTTTTCTTTGTCCGACGCATGGTTTTCGCTTAAAAAAATAAAAATCGTTTCATTTCAGGATCAATTCTTCAAAAATCTGATGCGGTGTGGAAATGTTTGTGCATCGACTGAAAGCAAATTGAGGGATCAGATTTGTTCCAAAATGAATGAGAACAAAAAAATGTGTAATTCTTGTCAGATGCTCGGTTCTTGATTGAAATAATTAAATTGAAATTGCTTCATATGGCAGTACCTAACATTTTGTTGACAATAAATCGTCCGATAGTAATTTAGCTACCTGTTTATATAATTGATATTTCTTTTCACCACTTCTTAATCTTTTCATAATAAATGCATCTATGTCGACAATACATGAATGTATTTACGATATTAATTCAGCTACCTGTCTGTAATTAATAGTATATTTTGTTCTTCAAATCACTATAAATACTGTGTTTTCACTGGTTATGAATACCATTTTGTGTTTGAAAAAGCTATAGGAATAGCGAAGCGCACTATTATTTACTTGATTTTTAAGTGTGTTATTGAAGTTATTTTGGTTGTCCGCTGTTTTTCTGAATATCGGTAAATACGGAGAATTACACGAATACAGAAATGGCGGCAATGCATTACGTATATGGCCTCGCTGATGGTAATGCAAGAGAAGCCAGACGCATTTATCAGGAAAGGTATCCTAATCATGCCTTACCTTTGCAAATATTCATCGCCGACTCAGGGAAACTGGTAGTTTCAAGAAAGGTTCTTCGGAAGGTAGACCTCTAAGCGTCAGAACTCTTGAAATTGAGGACGCGGTTCTGCAAGAAATCGAAGAACATCCTGAGACGAGTACGAGGAAAATCGCTAGAACTCTGAATATTTGTCATCAAATTGTTTGGCGTATTTTGGTTGATTTTTTGTTATACCCATACCATATTTTACAAGTACAGGCATTACTCCCTAGAGATTTTCCACAGCGTGTGAACTCCTGTCAGTGGTATCTTCAGAGTATTGCACTAAATCCGCAGTTTAAGTCACAAATTTTGTTCAAAGACGAAGCAAATTTTTCTCGGAATGCTATTCAAAGTTTCCATAACAATCATATGTGGGCGGAAGAAAACCCCCATACCATAACCCAATCCCATTTTCAACACCAATTTTCGGTTAATGTATGGGCAGGAACTATTGGTTATTATCTAATAGGCCCATTTTTTCTACCAGGACGCCTTGATGGTCGGTCTTATTTACACTTTCTCGAAGAAGAACTAAATGGGTTGCTTGAAGATGTGCCAATTGCGTTAAGGAATCGAATATGGTACATGCACGTTGGAGCCCCTGCTCATTTCAGTGTAATTGTCCGAAACCATTTAAATACAGTTTATCATAATCGTTGGCTAGGTCGCGGAGGACCTCAGCAATGGCCAGCAAGATACCCTGATCTCAACAGTTTAGATTTCT
Source organism: Chrysolina oricalcia (assembly GCA_944452925.2). Lineage (NCBI taxonomy): Eukaryota > Metazoa > Arthropoda > Insecta > Coleoptera > Chrysomelidae > Chrysolina > Chrysolina oricalcia. The sequence continues at coordinate 33,882,635 of OX101825.2, read as the reverse complement.
TTTTATGGGGGCACCTTAAAACTCTAGTGTATAAAACTCCCGTTAATACTTTAGGAAATTTAAGAGAGCGAATAGTTGCCACGTGTAAAACTATTCGAAATACGCCGGGAATATTTGAACGTGTGCGTAATTCCATGCGTAGACGGGCGGAAGCATGCTTATTAAGTGAAGGTGGCCATTTCCAACAATTTTTATAATCAGTGTTAGTATTGTCAATAATTAATGAATTTGATCCGTTCATTTAATTTGCTTTAAGTCGATGCACAATCATTTCTACGCCACATCAGATTTTTGAGGAATTGATCCTGAAGTAAAACGATTTTTATGTTTTTAAGCGAAAACCATGCGTCGGACAAAGAAAACCCAAGAGATTAAATTTGCTCAAAATGAATGGGAATCTCGAGGAAAAGCAGTGGCGTAGTATTTTTTCTTCAAAAATATTCAATGCAAATCCCGAGCGGACGCCACTGGCAGAGAAAACGAAAATTTGTGTACATCACAAAATGCACCTTGATGCAAAGAAGACATGTACCTAATTTTATGAAGATGCGTACAATATTATCCCAGTTATTATTAAAAAACTGTTTTTTTTTTTCAAAACCCTGTATCTCAAAAGTTAGGACGTTTATAGAAAGTTTTTCCGGAAGTTACCATTTACCGACAGTGCCCTCAGATTATTAACGAAGGAATGCCCTTAGGTCAAACCCTTCACTTTGACCCATCAATCAATGTAATAACATTTGCATACAATTTGGGTGGGCGAATTTAGCCGTATCCGAAGGAAAGGTGACGTCAGGGAGGGGGGCGACCGGGTACCGATCCAACAAACCACTTTTTTCCCTATAATCTTCGTGTCCCTTGAAGGGCATACCTTCATAGATTATCTATCCTATTGACATGGGCCAAGGGTCTATTCTTCATCAATCCTGCAGAAAGCTCAACTTGTATTTTTATTTGAATATTTTTTCAAAAAGAAACTATACATATCGATACACAGAGTGATTCGTGTAGGAGGTCCGACAATATCGATTTTTGTATGACAATCCACATTATTTTTGTGGAATTTGAAAAAAGCACATTTTTTGGCCTGCGATTAGGTAATCATGATTATGGATTTGAAACAAATAGAAAAGCATTTTTGAAATTTAAAAATCCTAAATTTAACGGTAACCGTAACTTCAGAAAACAACTAAATAAATTGTTGACTACCTGGCATTAGCGTTAGCGACTGATAATTTTCGTTTGATTGCTCTCAGCAATCGTACTTCGTTTAAGTTCATGTACTATTGAAAGCTGTTATTGACTCTACACTATGTAAGCGTATTCATTCATGTATCAACCCTTTTTAAGTCGCGAATCATGGAAATTCCAAAGAACCAGCCAGTCAACACAATATTCAACACAAAGCTTTCATTGTTATGATCACTGTAATGAGCTTTCATGATTTGACATCAACGTTATTTTATAATTGTGTCCAACAGGTTTAGTGTGCAAAGCGATTGTCGAGAGCGTGTTTAACGTAACGACCCTATATTTGTTGGCCAACGATTCTGTTTACCAGCTGAGTATTTGAACTGCTTGGGTAAATGTCGCTAGAATATGAACGCGACATAAGAGGAATATATGCTGGCCTGATAATCATGCCTAATCATCGATTGATCCAAGGATTGATCATAGGTATCATGGAACATGAAATTCTGATATTTTGTTCGAGCATGGATATTTTTCTTTTAGATGTTGCCGAATGTGGTTTTTTGAACAACCTTCAGTAAACTTTGGAGAGCAAAAATCTTATTGGCGCCCTTTTTGTGATTATTTATTTATTAATTCACGACATTGTCATTTTAACAAAATGTGGGTACATTGTAATCACAATCCAAGTTACCTTGTGTCTAACTTATAAACTTCTTAAACCTACTTAAAAGCAAAAAACATTGTATTCAAAGTGTTTTCACAGTTCTTTTGAAAGAGATTCTTGAAATTTTTAAGAAATCTAGTTTAGGAATGTATTCATTGGTTTGGTTCAGCATTTTAACAATAGACACTTCTTCCATAAAAAGTAATACATAATTCAGAGTTTCATGCTCGTGTAAATTTTATATGCTAAGATTTCTGGTAAATTTGTATTGTCATTAATGAAATTACACAATATTTCAACGTCCGTCATTAGGAACAACTCTCAATGAGCACATTCGAGAAAAAACTAAACGTTCGTTAAATCTCAAGAATATATTCCTAGATATTTAATATTATCTGTTTCACTAATAATGGTTCCTTTAATGTTATATTCAAGCTATATAGGATATTTTAATCTGTTGAAAGTGATCTAATGACATTTATTAATTGTTAACTGTAACATATTAATATAAACCGTTGGCCCATGACACTAGGGGTATCAATTATCCACGAAGGAACATGAAGATTAAGTTGGATTATCGGGAAAAAAGTGGTTTGTTGTATCGGTACCCGGTCGCCCCCACCCTGTTCAATCAACTGCCGGTTGAAAGCAATGTTGAAAATTTGATTAAAGAAGCTTCACAATGTATAGGAATAGTCGGGTCTCGCAAAATTAACTGGACGCTAGACGATTTGCATACGCCTAGATCGGTCCCCAAGGGCGGCATACGGACCGGAAGTTACTCTTCACCGCCGTTTCTCTCAGATTATTTACGAAGGTATGCCCTTTGGGGAAACCCTTCATTTTGATTTATCAATCAATGTTGTGACATTTGCATACAATTTGGGTGGGCGAATTTAGTCGTATTCGAAGGTCACGTGGAGTCATTGACCTATATGTACAAGATTATCTACGAAGCTCTCATATTTTGACCAGGGCTAGTTAACCACGAACTAAACATGAAATAAAGATTTGCATGCGATTTACGAGTTGCAGGGAGTACATACAGTGTGTTTCACTTCTCATGGAAACACCCTCGTATATTCTGTAATTTTCGACGTAGAACCATGAAATCTTCAGGATCGATAAATATACTAAAAATGAACTCATTTCACAGAATGAGTCATTCTACGTGATCACCGCACGCCAGCAGCGATGGAACCACCTATTTTTCCGAAAAGTTCAAATAGGGGGCAAAATTTGCCTGAAATTCCTTCGGATTCTTGTTCAGGATCCCTAAATCACTACTAATACACCTGTTTCTGAAAAATTCAAATTTGTTTCACTTCTCAAGGAAATGTCCCCCGTATCTTCCCTAATTTTCGATGTCGAACCATGAAATTTTCAGAATCGATAGATACACTAGAAATAAACTCACTGCACAAAAGGGGTCATATCACGTAGGATGACCCCTTTAGCGCAGTGAGTTTATTTTCAGTGTATCTATCGATCTTGACAATTTTATGGTTCTATGTCGAAAGTTACGGAAGATACGGAAGCGTTTCCATGAGAAGTGAAACAAATTTGAATTTTTCGGGACTTAAAAATTTTCAGGAGACAGGTGTATTAGTAGTAATTTGGGGATCCTGAACACAAATCCGAAGAAATTTTGGGACAATTTTGCCCCCTAATATAACTTTCCGGAAAAATGCTGGCGTGCAGTGAATATCACGTAGGGATGCCCCTTTTGTGCAGTGATTTCACTTCTAGAGTATCTATCGATCCTGGAAATTTCATGGTTCTACGTCAAAAATTACGGAAGATACAAGGGTGTTTCCATGAGAAGTGAAACACACTGTATATACAGGGTGTTTCATAATAAATGCGCAGGACTTCAGGATGTGATAGCTCGTCCAAAAATATGAAAAAAAGTTTCTATTAACTTACCCTCTAAAATGCACCATTTTCGAGATACAGGTTGTTGAAATTTAATAAAAATAATCGTTTTTTGCGAATATCTCTGGAACCGTTTATCGCACAGAAAATAGATTTCGTGGGCATTTTCTACTCATAATAAGCTATGTTTTGTGCGGATTTTTTATTTTTTCAAATTCATAATTGGTGAAAATTTTGAAGGGGTAGTGGGTGTTTTTATCTCCAACTTCTACGCCACTGGAAAAAGTACAGTTTTGAGCCTCCTATATGAACCGCCAATGTTTTCTACACAAAAATGGTATTCTTGGTCATAAGCTCTAAAGTTGACCGTTTTCAAGAAAAATCAACTTTCATGTTGTTTAAATAATGTTTTTTCCTCGAAAAATTGCTGCGTGTATTGAAGCTAACGGCGGACATTTCCAACACAACAATTCTTTTTGTGTAGAAAACATTGGCGGTTCAAAATCATACTTTTTCCAGTGGCGTAGCAGTTGGAGAAAAAACACCCACTACCCCTTCAAAATCTTCACCAATTATGAATTTTAAAAAATAAAAAATCTGCACAAAACATAGCTTATTATGAGTAGAAAATGCATTCAAAATCTGTTTTTTGTGTGATAAACGGTTCCAGAGATATTCGCAAAAAACTATAACCCTGTATCTCGAAAATGTTGAATTTTAGAGGGTAAGTTAATAGAAACTTTTTTTCATATTTTTGAACGAGCTATCACATCCGGAAGTCCTGCGCATTTATTATGAAACACCCTGTAAAAATAAGTAAAGGCGGCAAAATTCCAAAGCTGCTGAAAATTGGTTTATTGGGACATTTTGAGATAATATTTCCTAAAATCACAAAAAAAGCTGCCAGGAATATTTCGTTTTTTCGGTTTTTCTCTTGTAACTCGCCTCCTATTGGTTGTAAGGGCTCAATACACTAACAATGAATTGAGGAAGTTACAAACCAATTTCTAACAGCTTTGAAATTTTGCAACCTTGTAATAATAATTTCACTGGATAATATTTCCCCCATTTTTCGGTTAATGTTGAAAATTGTAACTTTCCAATTACTCATCAAAAATGTGTTACCTATTAATTTAAAAATGTCAGCAAGTTTTTTAATTAATTTTTTTTCTCAAATTGGGCCCTCAGAATCCCCCCTTTACCCCTAGGTATGTACGCTTCTAGGTCTAGTACATATCATGACCGGGCTCTCGAGTAACTTCCTCCGAGACTGACTCAACAGCTCCCCACCGTTGCAGCTGCTCTATTCAAAATGATTGTATACAATAAAATTGTAAAAAAATCGAGAGATATTGCATTCCTCAATAACATCAGGCAGTAATAAAGTCGAGGTCAATTTGAAATATATTGTTCAAGTAAGTATCAGCCAACCATGAGGATGATGAATGCTTTCTACAACAATTATTATTGGTTACTTTTCAATAAAAATAATAATCTTATTTTCCTCCGTACACAACAGAAATTCTTGCCTTTAATTGAACTCTTCCATTTCCACAGAGACAACAAATGCAACAATAAGCTGCGTAATAAGTGCAGGAAGTAATATTCGTCAAACGACATTTTAGAACAGACAAATAGTTGGAAATATATCTCGAATTTCCGGGTTTTCCAATTTTTGGTCAAATTCACCCACTCGTACCCCCGTAGAGTCACCCCTGATCATCCCGGCACTAGTTAGGATCAGATTCCGTCTTGGTAACCCCGGAAACACCCGGGAAGACATTTACACTCGATTTTCCTGGAATTTCCATTTTTCACCTTTTAATATTTGATGAACTAATGTGAGTTTAATTGTTTTAGTTCAAAATAAACGTATGCTCACAATAAATTCGTATGCAAATGCTATTTTGTTATTCATTATAACTAAATCTATCGCCTGATAGAATGGCATATGAAATTATATAATCTTGTACATATACAGTGTGACCCATTTTTAATGGAAACACCCCCCTAAAATTTGAAGTTGTAAACCGATTTTAATTTTTTTTTTTTGGACTGTCAAGTACTAAAAGGTCTACCTTAGGACAAAATATGAAATGTTTATTCCAATTTTTAGGGCATACTACGATATTTTTTCTTAGTCGAAAATCGGGATTTTTTATTAGCGATTTTTTTGTATTGAAAAACTCACACAGCTAACAGTCACAAAAAACACCCTATATCAACAGATATAGCCATGAGAAATTTTTTGATGATTTCAACAATAAAGTGCCACCAGATGGAAAAAAAATGATAGTGTAAATTTTTTTAATGTAAATAACGGAATTACATTTATACAATTCAACTAATAATGAAGAAAAAATTTTAATAAACGTAACTAATTATTGAAATGTTTCGATTCAGTGCAACAATTAATTCTAACTCATATAGTAGCATCTACTAATCCACCATGTATTTCGATACATTTGTCGTAGAGCTTACGAATATTTCTGATTACGTTCCTTAGTTCTTGAGGGGTAATATCTGCACATACCTGTCGAATTCTTGCACAAAGTTCATTTCTATCTCTTGAGTGGTTTTTGTAAACCTTTTGTGTGAGAAGTCCCCAGAGAAAAAAGTCCAAAACTGTGAAGTCTGGAGATCTGGGTGGCCACTCCATAAACGGACTACCACGGCCTATCCATCGGTTTGGAAAATGTTCGTTAAGCCATTGTCTCACAGCTCTGGCATAATGAACTGAACGCCCATTTAACTGGACTATTAAATTTGATCGTTCATTGATTGAGTGAATAGCATCCCAAAACTCTGTGTTTAAAAATTCTAGAAACCTCTGCGCATTAATGTTTTCCTCAAAAAAGAAAGGACCAATAATTCGTTCGTTCAATATCCCACACCAGGCGTTGATTTTTTGGGAATATTGGTACTTACAGTTTATTACCCAGTTAGGATTATCCGCTGCCCAATAGCGACAATTCTGTGACACTACTCCATGTGAAAGTGGCTTCGTTGGTATATAAAATATTTTGTAGGAAATTTCTGTTGTTTAAATATTCCCCTTGGGTCCATAAACAATATTCCAGACGTCTTGCTTCGTCGCCTTCTTGCAGTGTGTGTAAAAATATTGACTGAAAGGTTTAATATTCTGCGCCTTGAGACATCTCAATAGTTTCTCGTGGAATATTCAAATCTAAAGTGGCATTCCATACTGGCATTAGGATTATTTTCGAAATAATCTAAAATGATTTGATCATTCCTGTCATTCCTGTTTCGTCTTTGTACATGATTACTTTTTAACATCATTTTTGATTCTGCACCAGTTTCATTGAATAATTTATTTATTTTATTTACCGTGCCGCAGCTAATACGAGGACGATCTGGATGTCTTTAATTAAATACTCTACAAACTTCTCTAGCACTTCTAACGTCATCTCCCGAAAGGCGTACAATTTCAATTTTCTCTCTTACGCTCAATCTTGCAGCCATGACACAAAATAATTCGAAGAACTGTAAGGTGAATATTGTTGACAATAGTACAGTTAAATCTTTCACAAGTGTCAAACTGTAATATCATTTCTATGGCAACTAAGATTTAAATTGAAAAATCTATTAGGTCTTAGTTAATTTGCGTGAAAATGTAATTCCGTTATTTTCATTAAAAATATTTACGCTATTTGTTTTTTTTTATCTGGCGGCACTTTATTGTTGACATCATAAAAAAAATATTCTCATGGCTATATCTGTTGATATAGGGTGTTTTTTGTGACTGTTAGCTTTGTGAGTTTTCGAATTTTTGAGTTTTCGAATTTTTGAGTTGTCATAGCTTTGTTATTAATGAATATTTTTTCATGAAATTTTAGTTACACCTGTTTAGAGGCACTCTGAATCCAGTGGCGTAGTGATTTTTTCAATAAAAAAAATCGCTAATAAAAAATCCCGATTTTCGACTATGAAAAAATATAGTAGTAGGACCTGAAAATTGGAATAAACATTTCAAATTTTGTCCCAAGGTAGACCTTTTAGTACTTGACATTTCAAAAAAAAATTATTAAAATCGGTTTACAACTTCAAATTTTAGGGGGGTGTTTTCATTAAAAATGGGTCACACTGTAGGTCAATGACGTCACGTAACCTTCGAATACGGCTAAATTCGACAACCCAAATTGTATGCAAGTATTACCAAAGGGCATACTTTCGTAAATAAACTGCATAAACATTGCAAAGATTTTTCTTTAATCTAATTTTCAACATTACTTTCAATCGGATGTTGATTGAACAGGGGGGGGCGACCGGGTACCGATCCAACAAACCACTTTTTTCCCGATAATCTAACCTAATCTTCATGTCCCTTGAAGGGCATACCTTCGTAGATAATCGACAACCCTAGTGTCATGGGACAGCGGTCTAATATGGCACCAACGTGAAAAATTATATCGGTCGTGTTGCAATAATTCGACATTTGTTGAAGTATGAATTGTATGGAACATTTTAAGATCGCCAGCTAACAAAAGAAATTTACTGCGAAGGATGCTACATTCTATATAATTAATAAATAAGTTGAATAATCTCGGTATTATATGTGATCCCTGAGGCACTCCGGAAGTTATTGTAACCGGATGATCAGTAAAGTAATCCTTAGTATACCGATATTTTAGAAGAATTAAAAGCAGATTATTGATCAGGTACAAAAAAAAGTATTCATCAGCTGGGCTTGTCAGCCAGTCAGCTGTGCACAATTCGAACATTCACTTCAGCTGTTTTTGGAAGTTTCATTGCCTTTAAATTTTGTATTTTGTATTTTGGAATTGTAAAATCGTATTTCGATTTTTTTTATTTGATACTAATTACTAATTCTGCAGTAAAAAGTACCTAGGGAATGTTGAAAAGAATATCGAAGATAGACCACGAACATGAGTCACACTATGTATTGTAACGAACTGAGGCCGGACCATTTGCATAGTACAATCCACCGGCATTCACCCGTGACACAACTCACGTGTGACGGAATGCCAGCTGTCATTTTCTAGAACGCCCAGAGCCATCTAGTCGAACAGCGAGCGACCAATCTAGAATCTCCAGAACAATCGCGAGAGAGATCTACTTGGATAGAAGTTGACAGCCCAGATCAGAGACAGAGTTAAGATAGACAGTCTGGTTTGAAATGAAACAGTGCAATAATAAATTATGATGTATGTGATATGAATTATTACCTATAGTTTATGTGTAAAATAAATTATATATAATCGTTGAGACAATTTTCATTAAAGTATTAATTCTATTCGAAAAAACTGCGCAATTAAAAATAAAATTTGACGGGTACCAGCTATTTACCACTATATCCCAGTTCCAAAATTGTAGATAGTGACTCATCGTCAGTTTACTGGTTTCAGAGTGCGGAATGCACGTAAACTGACGATGAGTCACTATCTACAATTTTGGAACTGGGCTATAGTTTATAAAAGAAGTGTTTTTATACTGGGTGTCCCACCGAAAACAGTACATCAAAGTTTAAACCTGTTTACGTAAAAAAACCTCAAACCAGTTAACTTTTTTGTCTTCAGTAAAATTCAACCCCAGAATACAGTGAAGGTCTTTTGGAGAAATTAGGCGGCGCCGGCGTTGCCAAATTCAATGCCGTAAAAAGCCCAATCTATTTTTCGGTTTGAATTCTACGATGAGGGTCTATTTTTCTACTATTTTAGTCAGGAAGACTGGAATCTCCCATTTTTTTTTAAATGGCAAAGGGTGTGTTGTAACACTAGGGTCGACATGCCGGTTATGGCCAGCCTACCTGTTATGGTCACATTAACAATCAAACTCATAGAATAAGATCCCTCCAGAGTTTGAAAACATCCCCAATGCGTTACAGTGAACTGTTACATATACACTACCTCTTCCCATCGCCAGATGGCTATATAAAAACTATTTAAATTTATAAATGGCGTCACAAAAGTGAACGGTCGGTGTCGAGCGATTCCTTAGCAAATTTGGTAAGAAACTGTTTTTTATTTGAGTTACATTATAGAAATATTTAGTGAGCCTATTAAAAACAATATTATATGTATATGAAGTGAATCTTTTGGTTCATCTTCCTAGATAAACTGATTCTCATAATCATAACCTATTCATCATTTCACAGAAAATGGCCATAACCGGAAAGATGATATGAACAATATTCCAGTTTTGACCACTATATGGCCATAACTGGAAAAATGCATGACGGGTTATGGCCACTGCGTAAATTAGCTCTGAAGTGCATATGTACTTAGAAAATCAGAAGGATCTGTTCGGTTTTTGGCGATTTATTGTATTTCTATTGCAGTATAAACCATGGTTCGTCAAAAGAAACAAAAAACAACGAACAGATTCCAGTATACCCAAGATAACTTGGAACGAGCATATAATGCTGTTAAAATAGACAATCTGAAAGTCGCAGCAGCTAGTAAATTGTATAAAGTTCCACGATCCACTCTCAGGAGGAGGTTGTCTGGGGAATATTCACTGAACATTCCTCGAAAATGTGGACCAACTTCGATATTAGGCAAGCAAACAGAAGATTGTTTGGTCGATTGGTTGCTGCAATGTGCCAAAATGGGATTTCCGGTCCATAAAGAAGGATTGATATTTACCGTCAAGAAGATCATTGAAGAGCTCAATCTGAAGACTCCTTTCACAGATAATAAACCTGGCGATAAGTAGTTCTACTCTTTTATGAAACGCCATCCCGAACTTTCCCGGAACGTGCTGAGTATGTGAATCGTGCTAGTGGCACAGTAACTGAAGCAAAAATCAGAGGCTGGTTTTCTGAGGTAAAAGAAACTCTTGGACCTGATGCTGACGTTCTCAACCATCCAGAAAGAGTGTTCAATATGGACGAAACATGCTTCTGCCTTGCTCTAAAGGGTGAACTGATAATCGGACCTAAGGGTCAACATGTCTATAATGAATCCTCAAGATCTGGTAAGGAAAACATTACTACCTTATTTTCGTGTAATGCTGCTGGACAATTTTCTACTTCAACTATTTTCAAATATGAACGTTTGAATAAAAAAGCTACAGAAACGGCTCCAACTGATTGGGGTATTGGTAAAACGGAAAATGGTTGAATGACATCACAAGCGTTTTTTGAGTATTTTGCCAATAAATTTGATAATTTTCTAGATAAAAAAGAAATACAGCGACCAGTTGTTGAATTTCTGGATGGCCATAAGTCACATCTTACCTTACCTCTGAGCCGCTTTTGTCGTGAAAAACAAATTATTCTGATTGCATTATGCCCTAACAGCACACAAAAAGCATTGGAAAAAAATTGTTCGTCAATGGCGTATAGATCATAATGGAGTAGAAATTTCCAAATTCGATGTTCACTTTCAACAATAATCAAAGAACCCACGATGCCTGCCAATATACGATCTGGATTCAAAGTTAGTGGACTCTATCCATTTGAACCGAATAATGTTGATTACTCCAAAATTGTTTTACGTTCTGTAGATAATTACAGCAACAACAACGCCTGTGCTGAAAGTAAAGATCATTTAGATTATATTGAATCCAGAATCGAGATTAGTTTGCTGCGGCAATTCAAATCTACCAGAGAAAAAGAAATGCACTGGGAAGGCAACACTGAAGCATTGATGCTTTATGAGTTCTGGTTATCAGTTGTGAATGAGTTGGAGGGCCCAAATGAGCAGCAGGCCATCACCCAACAGAATCAATTGAATAATACTCAGAATCTGATAGAGCTATCACCGATAAAATAAAAAAATCAAACCAATTTCCTGTTGACCGTGGCAACCGAAGTAACCCCTACGAAAGAGAATTCACATATTCAAGTCACTACGCATACAAACATATCTCCCCTGAATGACAATCAGTCCAATCAAAGGGTAATATCTGTAGATAATAGTTCGGGAAATTCATCAGCATCCTGTTCTCTGATATTACCTAAAAAAAACCTAGCAACCGTTTTTGAAGACATAGTTCGATGGCCCCATTCTGAACCACCTACATCGAAGGCAAGCAAAAGGAAAAAGAAGTATACCCCTAGCGTTGTTACATCAGATAAGTGGGTAGAGTTTTTCGAACTAAAAGACAGAGAGAAACAAGACAAAATAAAGCAGCAACAGGACAGAAAGGATGAACGGGAGCGAAAAAAAAGGGAAAAGGAGCAAGAAAAATCAACGAAAAAATCCAAAAGGTTGAAGATATGCAAGGATTCCAGTTCTGCGGACAATGAAGGGGAATGGGAAGAAAGTGGCAGTAGTTTAGATGACATTGACTCTGAAATGGGTATGGATCCAGTTGATCTCTTGTCAATAGATGACCTGAGACCAGGAAATTTCCTTCTAGTGGCTTTCAAATACCTTGGCAAGAGATCATCCACAACCTATAAATATGTAGCTTCGATAACAAAAATAAATAACGAAAATGAGGTTGAAGTACATTGTATGAATAGTATAGATAGCGAAAAACGATCATTTGTTTACATTGAAAATGATGTATGGTCAGTTGACACCAAGGATATTTTGGGCAAGCTCCCTGAGCCAACACTAGTTCAGGATGGCCGATCTCTTAAAACAGTTTTTTCATCTCCTGTAGAAGTCTTTGAAAAAGAATAAAAGAATTTGAACTGTAATTGTTGTATTTTTTCAATCTCTATGCTATTCCACTCTCGGTTGCAATGTTGTTGTTAGATATATACAAAATCAGGCATGATGTCAGAGAAATCACAGTGAATTATAAGGAGTGGCCATAAGTGGCAAAAACATGTGACCACATCTGGCAAAAAGTGGCCATAAATGGCAAAAACTGACAATTTTTTTAAATCAATTTAAATCAATAGTCGCCCTAGAGAAAAACATTTTTCTTTCCTAGGGAATATTTTGAGAATACTACATAGAATATCATTGAATTTTTCCAGAATTTTTACAGCCAAAATTATTTAATTAAACATTGCTAAATTTGATTTTTTCCTAAAAATGGCCATAACTGGCGTGCCGACTTATTTTAGAATGTTTTCTAGAAGGAAATTTATTCGAAGGACGAATTTTCTCAAAAATTTGTGACCAAGAAATAAACTTATGTTAGTAAAATAATGAGTGGAAAAATGTCAAATAGAAATAAGATTGAAGTTGAATTAGATTGGTTTTATCATTGCATGAAAGGAAGAAGTTTTTGAAAATAAAAATAAAGTAAAATAATGGAACTCATATTAAAATAAGCTTATTATTTGATTCTTTCCTGAATTCTCTATGTTTTGGTTGTGTTAAAATAATAGGCGAATGGATGCCAAACCATAGAATAGATATTTAGATATGTACTTAAGACTGCTATATGTATTTCATGATTCAACTCAGGGGTAATTTCCCCTTATTAATTTCTCAATGTATCCTCATAAGAGATAAAAATTTCATTAAATTTGGTGTTAGAAAGAATTGAGATTTTTTTTAATAAAATGGTTCTCAAATCATTTACTTATAGGCTGTAACATTGTATTCAGAACAATAAGTTTTTTCTTTTCTACCACAAACCATTACGTACGGACATAACCACTCATAAGTCTTCATTACATCCTTATCAACATAAATTACCAGCATACCATAGCATGTACATAGACTACTAAATTTCCTTATGTCTCACTCCAACTTCAAAAAAGACCTTCATATCATAAAAAAAGCATATAACAATGGTTATGACACACACTTAATAGATGAATTTGTTATAAAGAAAAAGAATACTCAATTGATATCAGCGAAATCTACCCCACCCAAAAACAAGATAGACCAAGCTATAGAGGTTTTTTACCTCACAAAATAAAAGACGCAAATGGCCTATACTAATTTTTATAAGATAGTTCGGTAATGAAAACCCCAGTTTTCGCCCCAGCAAAATCGCTTTGTGGAATTTTTTAAACAAGTAATAGTGAAAAAAATTACAACTTTTTTTGGAAATTTCTCAAAGATTATTCGATGAATCGTTTTACAGTCATTGGAACTTTTGTAGAGATTTATAAAACCTACCAAATTGATTTTCATACAACCGGATCGGTGCATTTTCCACTGAGAAAATCCGGGAAAACCTCGAAAAAGAGACCATTTTTCAAAAATTTATAATTTTTATAAATCTGAAGCTGGACAAACAATATTGCGGAAACTGATAGATGATGATAACATGTGGTTCAACTATGCGCAAGATGTTTTCTGTCCGATGTGTAATTTTTGCACAATCACGTTATAAACAATTTAAGGTCACATCTTGCAATATGCGCCGATTTAAGGGAAATCGTCATATTCAAATTCTGTAAACGGCATCTGGAAGTAAAGATCTACAATTTGCATATCTTGAATTTTTGAGGTGGGAAATGAGTTGAAAATGTCACTGAAAGTTGATCAAAACGCTTCAAAGTATGTCCGAAGTTACCCGAAGTCACCCGAAGTTGAACTGAAGTTAATACGAGTTGAGGGGCGGGGATTAGCGCAGTGGTTAAGCGCTCGCCTGGTAATCGAGAGATTGCAGGTTCGATTCCCAGACGGTGCGATCTCTTTTCATTTTCAGATGTGAAAGTCTGAATGATTGAGGCTCGTGTCGGCTGGGAATAATCCTCCACGATTCACTGTTGCGTTAAAAATTAACAGTGCTGCTCCTAAAGTGGCGTATGGAGTTAGTAACAAGGCCTATCCAGAACACATGGCTAATGACCATAGCAGTCGATGCCAAAACACCAAGGAAAAAAAAAAATACGAGTTGACTTCGGGTGACTTTAGGTGCACTTTGAAGTATTTAGAGTAACTTCCAGTAACATTTTGAACACATTTCCCACCTCTCAGGTGAAAATCCAAAATATACAAATTGTAAATACTGATCGCTACTTCCATATGCTGTTTACAGAATTTGGTTAAGATGATTTCCCTTAAATCGGCGCATTTAGAAAGATTTGCCCTTAAATTGTTTATAACGCGATTGTTCAAAAACTAGATATTGGAGAGAAACCATCCTGCGCACAGTTAAACCACATTTTATTATCTATTAGTTTCCGCAATATTGATTGTCCACCTTCAGATTTATAAAAATTATGAATTCTTGGAAAATGGTCTCTTTTTCGAGGTTTTCCCGTATTTTCTCAGTGAAAAATGCACCTACCTGGGCGTATTAAAAACCATTTTGTAGATTTTATAAAACTCTACATTCCTTGAATAATCTTCGAGATATTTCCAAAACACCAAAACAGTTATAATTTTTTTCACTATTTTTTGTTTAAAAAATTCCACAAAGCGATTTGCTGGGCGAAAACCGGGGTTTTCATTTACGAACTATCTCATAAAAAGTAGTATAGGCCGTATAGTCTTTTATTTTGTGTGAAAAGAGCCTCTTATTTTTATCTACAGCTTGGCCTAAGAACCAATTAAGTATTACTCATTAACTTATGTAGACAAACCTAGTGACAAAATAAAATTTTTCTCAACACAACACAATTTTACAACTTCTTGCAAAACAAACAATAATTTGAGCAAATTCATTAAAATTAATGAAACTGAAACCGAAAAATCACAAAAATCAGGGGTTTACAAATTAAAATTTGGGGATTTCCCTAAAATATATGTCGGTATAACCTTTAGAAATTTCAAAACCCGCATTCTTGAACATAAAAGAAGCATTGATAGCCACAATAGAGATTTAAATTATTCCAATCACCTTATAGATGAAAACCATACCTTTGATACAAATTTTGAAATTTTACTTTAAAAAAGAAAAGGCTTAAAACTTAATTTCTTAGAAGCACTAGAGATCAACAAAAGAAAAAATTTCAATAATTTACTCAATGGCCAATTAGATTTAAATCATTCACCACTTCTTAACCTCAATAATAACTAAATGCATCTTTGTGATAATACCCTGAATGGATTTCCGATATTAAGCAAGCTAATAATTCTGAGCAAGGGAATTTATTGTCTTCCATAGTATATTTCAAACCTCGTAACTATACAGAAATCAAAAACATTCCATGAAACCCGAGAACTTGGCCACTATCCAATGGTCAACCACCTCAACCGATGGGAGCGGCGTGGTTGCCATCTGCCAAGAACAGGCCGCCAAACCGGGTTAATCCACTATCATGGTTTTACAGGTAGAGGCAGAAACATACATCCCCCCGCACCAACACCCCACCACGCAAATATTTTTGCGTCGCATACATTTCAGCAAGAGTTGGACGTTTTTTCGAAACCCGGTATAGATTTTTTTCTCAAATGCATCGGTATCGCTAGACGTCCACATCTCTTGGTCGTAAGTAGGTGTGGGTTGCCTAGATGGCAAACCTGAAGTCAAATGCTTGCCTGAATCTGCACCGACAGGCTGGGGTGGCGTTGAAGTGTGTCCTGATTTTCCTACAGCTCAAAAGTGAAAATGCTCCAAAAAGTCAGTAAGTTTTTGCCAAAAAGGGGTGTACCTTAGCAGAGCAAAATAGAGTGAAACTATTCTGGGTGACAGGACACAATGAATTCCATGTGACGAAAAGGATAACCAATTTGCCAAGCAGGGATCAGTCATGGTTTCTAGGACCAGAATCAGTACTCACCATACAAAAATGTGCTGTGAGATTATTAAACAAAAGGGGCAGAAAGAACAACAGAATAAATAATATAGAATGTCAATCAGTTATTAATGTGGATTTGAACCAGTAGTAGTGAGCAAATATTGATAATTTAAAATGCAGATGATTTGCTCAATTGTCTTGATGTTTGTGAATATGTATTGCAGATTTGAAGTCATGACAAACATTTATAATTTTTCAGAAATTTTTCGAAAATAACTGCCATTTCTTTTAACCTGTTATCACAGAAAAGTCAGAAATCATATCAGGTAGAAGAGTTAAAAAAAATACTTGTTTTTCAAATATCCAGAAAAATTTCAACAATAACTGGAACAAATGAAAATAGCGGATTTTGATACATCACTTTTGACAATATCAGCACAAAGTACAGTCCTGTATTTCCCATTAGTAAATCTAGAATAACTATTACTCTAAACTAAATGTTACTGCAAATGATTTGAAGACCATTTTATTTAAAAAAATTCTCAACACGCCCCTGATATTTTTCTTTCTAACATCAAATTTAATGAACAATCCATTTCTTGAAAAAATCTGGATCAAATGCATTGGAGATGCTACAAATCCTGAATGTTCCAGATAATTCGTGTGCTCCATATTCACAGTACTTTAGCTTTTAAACGACAAACATGAAACTTCTCACTGGAGAGTTGATGATTCTCTACAGGGTGTATCCAAATAAATGAGAAAGTTTATAGGGGGTGATTCCTTGTCGAAAATTAAATGGGTTCTTTCATGTAAACAAAAGCTCTTACTAGGCCATCAATGAAAAGTTACAGGCTTCCAAAAATGAGAAAAAAAATAGTTTTTTTGCTTTTGTAAAATTGTTGAAGAGAAAGAAATGGCATTTTGTCAGCGTGTTCTACCGATAAAAAGGCTACCAATGATTTTTTCAAAATTTTGTTGTGATCTTTTCAAGGGGTGAGACATGCAAGCCCTATTCCATTTTTTACCAGAAATTTTCAACAAAAGAAATTTTTTTGATTAAATATATTAGTTAAAAAGATTGATTATTTCCTAAACTTTTTTAACTCCTGTGTGGTTTCCGTAAAAGCAATGTTTCTTAATAAAAAAAAATTAACACAAGATCATGCATGGACGTATCTTCGGTGAATGAAATCGAAAAAAATCTAGTAGGTGGCTGTCACGCTTTGCTCTGAAAAGTTGGATTCGTCAGTGAATAATTCGTTTTCTAAAAATTGAGCATTTGGGGTAATCATTTGAAGACTCCATTGACAAAAGTGTACTGAATGGGAAAAATCTTGAGGCAAAAGTGCCTGGACTCGTTGAATATGGTAAGGATACAATTGGTGATCCGTTTAAATTTTCCAGATTAGTTTATTGCAAACATTTAGTGAGTTAGCAATTTGCCTTGTACTCGATTCCAGACGATCTTCAATCATATTAACAGCCTCTTCTTCCAGTGCCACCATTGTTTATAGAGAAAGATAAACATTGGTGCCACCATTCTTATTACTAGCGGAAAACCACAATAAGTTTTTCGTTTCTGAAAAGTCACTCTTTCAAAGAGACATTGGTGAAGACGTCTAGTTTCCAAAGAATTTTGATTGGAAACACCATACATAAAATGCTTATGGGCCATTTCAGCGTTAGAGTAATTTTTTTTTTCTTTGGTGTTTTTGGCATCGACTGCTATGGTCATTAGCCATGTGTTCTTTATAGGCCTTGTTACTAACTCCATACGCCACCTTAGGAGCAGCACTGTTAATTGGAACACAGCAGTGAATCGTGCAGGACTCACCCTAGTCGAGCCACGAGATTTTAATAATTTAATCGGTTAAATGAAATTAAAAAATCCCAGCCCAACCAGGGTTCGAACTCCGGACCTTTCGACTCAGAGTTGGACGCTCTAACCACTGCGCCACGCCCCGACCGTTAGCGTAATTATTCATATTGAAGATTTAAAAGGCACAATTAAACTTTCAACTACCACATAAAAGTCAAAGCAATGACAGCCAACTACTTACTAGATTTTTTCGATTCCATTCGATAAAGATCCGTTCATGCAAGATTTTATTTTTTTATCAAGAAAATGTTGCTTTTAGAAGAGTTGAAAAAGTTTTGCAATAAATCTCTCTCTTCAACACATATTTTTAAATTAAAAAATTTTTTGTTGAAAAGTTTTGGTAAAAATGGAATAGGAGTTGCATGTTTCACTCACTTAACAGATCACAACAAAATTAAAAAAATATTCATAGGTTGCCTTAATATTGGTAGAACACATCCACAAAATAACATGTCTTCAACTCTGCAGCAATTTTGAGAAAACACCATAAATACTATTTCCTCATTTTTGGAAGCATGTAACATTTCAAGAATAGGCCTAAGAGCTTTTGTTTACTTACATGAAAGATCCCCTTTAAATTATGGCAAGGAATCACCCCTAAAAACTTTCGCATTTACTTGGAATCACCCTGTATATTATCCCTTGCCTACTAAAATATTCTTTCTTCTGATTGTCAAATATCACTGGTGATTCGAATAATTAAATAATTAAAAATAGATTACATAATCCACTCTTCTGCTTTAACCTAAACAATAGATGTATTCTTCAGCAAGTATCGAACAGAAAACAACTACTGCCACCTACGACCGTTGAATTATATCTGTTAGATTATTGGCAAAGTTTTCTACAAGAACTTTAATTACCATAGCTGAAATTCATTAGAAATTTTCAACAATTGTAATGATAAAGCTGGTTCAGAGCTCTTGAACCTAATTCACGTGGCCTTTCCCATCTGGCCATGAAGATGAGAAAAGACTTAACAATAAAATTAAGAATTTATTTAATGGGTACCTAGAATTGATTCTGATGCAACACCATTTTCGTTTGAAAACATAAATGAAAGTAATTATATTTGGTTGTTCCAGTGAAGAATGAATATTTTTCAAATGTTCCTTTCAGTACAATTACCATCGTGGCTGAAGGACTTTGGTCAATTGCCAATTAAGTGTTATTTTTATACTTAATAAAGTTCATTTTATTATTATTATTGAGTAAATACTATGAATTTTTACCATATTCACGTTATTGGTTGCATAATTTACCTGCAGCTCCTGGTGTTCTTCTTGGTCTCGGGGGTCCAACATCCAGAACTTTTCCATTAGGTAATGCATGTAGGTAGAGGCAGGTGTTTCCAAATGGACATTTTGCTTTGCCTTTCCGGAAATAACTACAATCTTTCTGTTTCATTTTCTTCCTTTGATTATCAATGAAGGTATCTTTCTCTTCTTTTGTGGTCATCCAAATTCTTGAAGGAAACACAAAATCTGAAATATGTCACTTAGAGTAAAGATGAGCTACTCTCGGAGATACTGAAAGAATTTCACTAATTTTACCTGAAACAATCCTACATTCAGGACAGGACTTTGACACACCAGACTCATACTCTTTAGTTTTCCTCCACTTCCTTAAACAGGTGAAACAGTAGCAATGGTTGCAGTTAGGGAGGATTCCAAATGTTTGGTCAGCTCTAAAAGAAAATGGTTGCTATAAAACTATACAAATTCACTAAAAAAGTTAATAACTTTACCTATTATCTTTTTTCATAATATTATCGAAGCATATGCCACAAATTTTATCTTCTGACTCAGAAATTTTTACTAAAGATATAGCCTCTTCAACCGATGATGTGCTGGGGCCGTAATTATTTTGGTAACAGTTTAATTTTTCTTCTTTTGGCTTACTTGGTGACAGGGCACAAGCTCCTTGAGCAGATTCCTCTTCTTGTTGCTGTGGCTGGAAAAGCAGTTAAAGAAAAGTTTTATTCATCTTGATTGTACATGCTGATGAACGGTTGATATTGACCAACAAGAACACATAAAATTGACAACTGGTCAATGCAAGGAAACTAAAATGAAGTTGATCTCCATTTCATATTACAAAAATTATTCTGTCAAACTAACCGTAGCATTACTTTCTGGTTCTTGCACATTTCTGTCTGGTTCTTCATGAATATGCCAGCATCGAGTGCCAAATCTGCACATCCCTCGTAAATTGAATTTGCATATTCCTCTTGGTTGAAACACATTATACATTTTGAATAAATTATATCAAAAACTACCAGTGAGAGTAGAAATTTTCTATATTTAACTTTATTTCTTTTTATGTCGGGTCTTGAAACTTATGATTGGATGACAGATTAGTTATCACTGTTATCAGTTGCAGCTGGCTTAATGTTCCATATTGTTTTTGTTTGACACTTGATTGGTAAGGATAGTACCTGCAAAATAAAAATAATGCAAAGAATTCAAAACAAGTTAATAGGTTATTCAATATGTATTGAATGTTTGTTTACAGCAAATAGAGTAAAATTTGCAATATAAGTAAGCACAGAACGACTCAAGAGATGATAACAGTGTGAGAAAAAAAACTATGATTAAACAATGGTTTAACTTTTGCGAACTTAAGTAAATCAAAGCGATTTGCACCTATATACTTTCCATGAAGTTCTTAAAAATGACAATGTGAACTATATCAAGGTAAAAACCAGTTAAAATTGGCGCCTATTTTTTCAACGTGGTTCGACAAATGATGGAAAATTTCAGATTTTTTCAGTGATACATGAATTGATTCAATGATGTTTTTGTGTTGATCCAACGTTATCACAAGCACAATAGACATACTCACGAATTTTTTAACGTGAATTATTTGAACGTTTAGGAAGAATACGTTGAAATAACATCGGTACTATAAAATAAACCTTTAATATTCCTGAATTTAGGTTCAACTTGAGTAAAACCTGAATTCAAAACTACCATAGACCGACACACGTTACATTTGAACAACAAAACAGCTGCTATTGCAGTGCTAAAACTCCATCAAGCAGCCGACGAGCCGACAGGTCGACAGCCGACAGCCGAGAGTCGAGACCGAGACAGGAGAAAACTAAAAAAACCAAGGACGCGCTCTATGATTGGTACAAATAAAATGCAAGCGGTACGCGATCTCTGAATTTTGGATAAATGTTATATCGTTATCACAATTTGGTTTGGTTATTCTGTTTACGTACGGTTAGTCAGTTAAGGTTAGATTGGCTGATAATTAACGAATTTTCAAATCAGTTTGTTTTGTATGCGGCTGTCTGTCAATTTATCCTTTTCGTCGGTTCAGTGACCAATCATAGAGCGCATCCTAGTGGTTCTACGTACTAAAAAAATCGTACCATGTAGTAAAATGCATGGCATAAGCGCCCCCACCATTGCATGGTTATTAAAATTTTTTTATGAATAGTCATTAAATCGCTAAAAATTTTGTATAGTTATTCTGTCTACGTAAGGTTACTCAGGTTAGGTTAGGTTGGCTAGTAATTCACGAATTTTTAACTCAATTTGCCTTCTTGTCGGTCATTTAAACTTACCGCCATTACAGTGACCAATCATGGAGCATGCCATGCATGCCATGCCATGCCGTGCACTATATTGTCGTCGTTCAGCTCAGACCGCAGAACTATAGAATGATCTCTGGGATATAGTTCTGTGGCTCAGACAGACATAAAACAGAAACAGCAACTAGCGTCATGAAATAAAACTAAATTCGAGTGCACCCTGCTGCTGTGAAATAAGGGCGGATTTTATTGCATACGATATACGACGATCCAATGGTACGAAATTATTCTTGTTTGTTAAATTCTTTTCGCGGCAATTTTCTTCCGAAACATTACAACTTTTCTTTTCTTAGATTTTTCCGAAAATTGTATGGTTTTTTAACCTCGCTTTTTCCTTTTTCTGATTTTTGTTTTGAATCAAAATGAATATACCAACGAATTGAATCGATTTTATATTGAAAAACCAATTGATCTTCTGATTTTGTCGTATATTATTTTATTGAAAATGAGAAATAAACCAACAAACAAATGGATGTTACGGAGGAATAGAAAAACTTATGAAAATTGAAACATATTCCATTTGACGTCATTTCGGATATCGGATTATCGGATATCCTAAGCATGAAAATTCGCTCTTGAGCTGCGGCTACTTTGTGAACCCAGCAAATACAGAATAAGATTAGAGATTTGTACATTCCCTTGCGAATATTCGCAATTTCTTTGTGATTCGACTCTTACGGCAAAAAATTGCGGTGAATGATGAATCACAACTTGTTATATTTCCGTATTCGCGAAAAAATGAAACGACTATACATCATTCGTATGAGTGGAAAAGCATCAAAATTGCCATTATTCGCAAAGGTACGAATGAGCCTTTAAAACTGAGATGTCTGCGGGGTCCTCTTATCGAGTTTGTACGTATGCGAATTCAATCTACTGTATCACACTAATACACATGAAATATGGATATTTCTCCCTTTTATTCGTACACGAATTGAAAGTCAAATGATTTGAAACTAACGCCCCTGGCGGCCGTGGCACTGTCATTGGCGGGAAAACTTTAGGCATTTCTTTGCGTTGATGAGTTCTGCCATTTTGGTAAGTGCCAAAAATGTCAAACTCTCTCAGTGCGCTTTCTACCATAGGACATCTACATAGGACATAGGACAACTGCGAGTGACCACAAAACTATATAGTTCTGTGGAAGTGACATATAAACACTGAAATTAAATTATATTATGATGACAAATAAACAAGAACCGCAAAGCCATGGGCTGTCATTTGCGTAATAATGGACTGGCTGTCACATGACTTTCGCGGCCAATGCACAGATTAATAATCTGTGGCCAATGTCCAACAAGATTTCACTGAAATGAAATTATAATATTATAATTTCATTTCAGTGCAAGATTTACAATCTTGGCCGCGTGTCTAGATTTCTGAACGCGGGGAATTAAAATAGGCATTGTATTTTATTATGTTTTTATCTAG
Source organism: Chrysolina oricalcia (assembly GCA_944452925.2). Lineage (NCBI taxonomy): Eukaryota > Metazoa > Arthropoda > Insecta > Coleoptera > Chrysomelidae > Chrysolina > Chrysolina oricalcia. The sequence continues at coordinate 33,859,459 of OX101825.2, read as the reverse complement.
ACAATTACAGTGTGAAATTATAGGTCAGGATTTCAATTCCGTAACGAAATAGTCCTTTGGCCAGGATTGCAATAGTTCCGATTTCCGAACAGCGTCATTGGGCAAATCATCTTCGGGATTTTTATCTTTTTGAACGATCCCTCCATACGGTGCGGTCTAGATAGCGGTCGAGTAGCAGGGAAGATCGGGAGATGAGGGGAAGGGTAATATCACGTAAAACCCGTTCATTAGAATAATTCCGCTCATCTCCCAGTCTCTCCTACTACTCGACCGATTACGGAGGCTCGACTCTTTTCAGTCATGTTTTCGTAGCACTGTAGCGCAAAATGAGAATATACGTTTTGTGGTAGGTACTAATATATAGATTTCTACTTTCAAAATCTGTTTGAGAAATTGAAATCGGACTATCACTAGAGCATCCAGGCACGCTGCAAGATAGTGTAAAAAAATCAAATTGAAATTGTGCTGAAACTAATGCAGCGCCTATTTTGTGCACACCTGAAACTACACATGATTAAATCATTTCATGAAGAGGGCCATCCCTAGAACTTGAAAAATGACGGAGTTCAGAATTTTTTGAAAAATCGCAAAAATTTTCTCCGTTACTAATGATCCGATTTTGGCTCGTAAAAAATTTCAAATTTTATTCGTATTTCAATTCTCTACAATTTTTTTGATTGGGAGTTACCAGATTGCTATTTTAGTTTTCATTTCATAAGCAAAACACTAAAAAAACACGTTTTTGGTATTTAAATATTCATAACAAATTAATAAATGACAGTACCCAGATAGCACAGGACGTCCCGAGGATGTAAATTTGATGTCCTAACTATACCCGGATGTCCATGGTCCTGGTATCTATTTTGGACGTCCTGAGAATGTACGACGCCAACCGTTTTAGGGACGTACGACGAGAACGTTTTCAGGACGTGCAAATTAAGTCCAAATCTAAACTATATAATTATTTTGAATTGAATATCAATTATGTCACATATTCTGTGAATTTCAATTAAGGTTGAAATCGATTTTGTCATTTGAAAAACAATCGAAGCATATGATCATATTCAGTAGTTCAGTCTGTGCGACCTGTGTACATCCGAGCATATTTTGTCTCTGCCATTTTGCAATATGTGATCTGTGTCACTCCTTTGTGCTCCAAGGCTACTTTCAGACAAGGTAAAACGAATATCGCGAAATTGTTAAGTTTTTATTTAATTTAGACCAATCGAGCCGGGCATGAATTTAAATTCTAACGTTTCGATTACCCTAAATTTAAATTTGATATTTTCTCTCTCCGCGTTCCGCCTAGTCTGAAACAAGCCTTCAATGTTTGTGTTTTCGGCTCCTCTCGGCTCTGATCGGCTGTTCACGAACGTCATGTCATTTTATATTTTACATCATTTTCATTTTTACGAACGTTGTGAGCTTTGCCCTTTGCCGCTATTTTACTAAAACAAAACGTATCCAAAATAGTAATCCAGAGAAAAACCAAAAAGGCTGTCTACGAACCAATAAATGGACGTCCCCAAAACATCCCGAAAATGTCCATGAAATCCTTAAAATGGGCCCATGATGGACGTACTCGGGACTTCCAATTTGTAACATTGGATGTCCTCAGAACGTCCTCGGGACGTCCTCGACCGACAATGGACGTCTTTGGGACGTCCTGAATGTCCCAGATTGACGTCCTGAGGACGTTCTTAGGACGTATTGGTGTTATCTGGGTAGCGAGTCTATTGAAATAGATGTTTTCATTATGGTGGTATCTACGAGGTTTTTCTTTTATTTGAAGTGGCTATCTATTTAATGATGTTGCTATGATGTGTTATTGATATTTTATGCATGTAGTTGTTTTCAAATAAATAAAAAAAAGTCTGTTTTGCAATTTTTGCTGATATAAATATACTCTGGATTCACCTATAATAGTCAAAAGGTTATGGGCCCAGAGTGCTGAAGCTGTGCCGAGTATAAGTTTCATTGCCCACCACTAGAAGAAATACTTTTCCTGACTTTCCAATTATTTTTGAATACGTTCGACAAAAAGTATGGCTCAAAATATGGAAAGTGTTCGTATCGTAAAGTTTGATGGATCTAATTATCAACTGTGGAAATTCAGCATTACAATTATGCTGAAAGCAAACGAACTGATGGAGATTGTATCCGGAAAAGATGCAGAACCCCAAAACAATGAACCAGATTCAAAGAAATGGCATAAGAAGAATAACCAAGCGATGGTCATGTTACTGTCGTCGATATGTGAAGAACAGCTGTCTTTTCTTTTGAATTGCCAAAATGCACATGTGGAAACAAGCTTGTCACTATTCACGAACAAAAAACCGAGGTGTCAAAGCATATTGTCTATCAGAAGTTCTATGAACTGAAAATGCTCAGAGGACAAAAAGTTGCTGCATTTGTTGCTGAGGTTGAGTCCGTGGTGAAACAGTTGGAAGATATGGGCGAGAAAATCTCTGATACAGCCGTCATATCAAAAATTATAAACAGTCTGCCATCCAAGTTTGCAATGTTTGTAACGGCATGGGATTCAGTCGATTATTCCAAACAGACGGTACCAGAACTCATTGCTAGACTTCTCAAAGAAGAACAGAAGATGATGACAGATGAAAATCAAGAGGAAAGTTTAGCACTGCAAATTACTTCGATGAAAGTGAATTCACATAGAGGTTCCCACAAAAAGCCATATATTGCGGGTCTGAAGAAGAAAACTAAGTGTGGTTTCTGTAAACAAATCGGCCATTGGTGGAAAGAATGCTCTAGCAGAAAGAAAAGTGGAAATAACTCCAGAAAAAGTGACAACACCGAAGCGTTAATGTGTGATGTTGACCAAGAACTGTTATTCAATGATGTGCTCATTTCAGAAGATATTCAGCACAGATGGATAGCTGATACAGGAGCCAGTTGCCATATGTCATTCCAGAAAAACTGGTTCCAATTTCTTGAGCCCATTGATGATGGTATAGTTGTGAAAGTTGCAGATAATCAAACTGTAATTCCAGTTGCTGTTGGCGACATCAATGTAGAAGCCTACGTTAATGGAGAATGGAGAAAGAAAATTTTGAAAAATGTTCTCTACATTCCTGATCTCAAGAGAAATTTACTGTCAGTTGGTAAAATCACTGACAAAGGATTCAAAATGATTGCCTATAAGGATAAATGTGAATTCATAAATTCAGATGGTGAATTATCAGGTGTAGGCATCAGAAAAGGGAACATGTTCGAAATGTTAATGAAAGTTGAATCTCTGCAATGCAGTAGTGTCCTCACAAGTACCTCAAAATTGTGGCATGAGAGACTTGGTCATATCAATTTGACATCAATAAAGGACACCATCAAGAAAGGAGCAGTGGAAGGAGCTTCGATAGAAGAAAAACAGGATTTTTTCTGTGAAGGTTGTCAATACGGCAAGCAAACTAGAAGAACTTTCTCCCGAACGAATCAAATGGCATCTCATAAACCTGGAGAATTCATCCATTCTGATGTATGCGGTCCTAGCAATGTCGAATCACCAAGCGGATCTAGATATTTCCTGTTATTCAAAGACGATTGCACTGGTTATCGAACTGTCTATTTTCTACGACATAAATCTGAAGTTTTTGACAGATTCAAGGAATTTGATGCCCTAGTCGAAAAACAAACAGGAAATACCATAAAAACATTCCGTTGTGATAATGGAACTGAATATTCAAATAAAAACTTGACAGAATTCTTCAAGAAGCGAGGTATTTACTGTGAAACATCTGCTCCTTACGCACACGAGCAGAACGGCCGATCTGAGAGAGAAATAAGATCGATAACAGAAAGTGCTCGATCCATGATTCATGCAAGGAATGTTCCATTAGAGCTGTGGGCTGAGGCAGTGAATACAGCAGTATACGTTCTCAACAGAACTCTTTCATCACAAGCGAAAGAAAAGACTCCCTACGAGCAGTGGCATTCAAAGAAAGTTGACATTAAACACCTAAGAATATTTGGTACCACTGCGTACATGCATACTCCAAAGTGTTTGAGGACAAAATGGAATCCTCGGAGTCGAAAAATGATTCATGTTGGTTATGAAAAGGAATCGTCGAATTATCGTTTATGGGATCCCATTAAAAGAAGAGTTTTCATTAGTGCAAATGTGGATTTCAATGAAAATGAAACATATGATCGAAAGAAAGAAAATGTTCTTGTGAGTCTTCAGTTCGAAAATGAAATTGCCCCAGAAATCTGTGGAAATGATGAGAAAATTGAAAAAAAATCTGGTGATGTAATAGAATCATACGACAGCTGCCCAAGGTACAACGTCAGAGACATAAACAGCATTCGAACTCCTAGATATTTTTCTGCAATGATCGCAGATATTGAAATTCCTTCAACATATGAAGCAGTAAATTCTGAGAAGAGTGGATAGCTGCTATGGAAGAGGAGATGGAATCATTGCATGAAAACAAGACTTGGATTTTGCAGAAAGCTGACTCAGAAATGAATATCATAGACTGCAAATGGGTATTCCGTATGAAGACTGACATCAATGGGAAAGAAAAATTCAAAGCACGACTGGTTGCGAGAGGTTTTCTTCAAAAAGAAGGAGTAGACTACCAAGAAACCTTCTCACCAGTGGTACGATATGAATCGATAAGAGTTCTCTTGGCGATTGCTGCTCAGGAGAGTTTAGAAATGGCTCAGTTTGACATCAAGACTGCTTTCCTCTACGGACATCTCAACGAAACTATCTTCATGAGACAACTCCAAGGATTTGAAAATGGTTCTCTGGTGTGCAGACTCAAGAAAAGTTTGTATGGCCTTAAACAATCACCACGATGTTGGAATAACGAGTTTCGAAAATTCTTGAGAACTTTCAATTTTTACCAAACTAATGCAGATCCGTGTGTCTATGTGGGAGAAATCCATGGAAACAAGATTTACTTGTTACTTTTTGTTGATGTCAAAGTCGAAAGATGTCATTGAAAAAGTTTTAGACGATTCAAGAAACAATTTCAAAATAACTACTGCAGATGGAAGTTGTTTCGTTGGAATCGAGATCCATTCGAACAGAGAACTAGGTATAATTGCAATAAGTCAAACAAGATTCATCGAAAAAGTTTTGAAGAAATTCAATATGTCTGAATGTTCTAATATGAGTATTCCTGCGGATCCAGGTGTACGTTTGAAGAAAGGAACCGGTCAGTTAGATGTGAAAATTCCCTTCCGCGAAGCCGTGGGAACTTTACTGTTTATAGCAATGAACACACGTCCTGATATTGCATATGCAGTGAGTTATCTGAGCCAGTTTCTGGATTGTTTCACGAATGATCATTGGACTGCACTCAAGAGAATTATGAAATACTTGAGTGGAACCAAAGAATATGGTATAGTATACCAGCGAAATGATGAAAGTTTATTAAATCTGACTGGTTTCACCGATGCTGACTACGCAGGAGATTTGGATTCCAGAAAATCAAGAAGTGGATATGTTTTCACGATAAATACATCACCAGTGACGTGGATGTCACAGCGACAGCCAGTTGTAGCCTTGTCAACTACTGAAGCCGAGTATATTGCACTTTCTTTCGGGGGAAGAGAAGCTTTATGGTTGAGAAGAATGCTTGAAGAATTGGAAATCGGTGAATGCTCCTCAACACCTATGAACGTGGACAACCAGAGTGCCATCAGACTGGCATGTAATCAAGAATTTCATAAAAGATCGAAGCATATCGATGTGAAATTTCATTTTGTTCGTGAAATGGTTGAAAAAGGTGAAATCAAGATCCAATACATCAATTTGAAGTTACAACTGGCAGATATTTTTACGAAGCCGTTACCGAAAAGTACATTCGTTCTCAATCGTGAAAAACTGAAAATTTTGCACCTTAATGAAATAGAGGGAGTATTGAAATAGATGTCTTCATTATGGTGGTATCTACGAGGTTTTTCTTTTATTTGAAGTGGCTATCTATTTAATGATGTTGCTATGATGTGTTATTGATATTTTATGCATGTAGTTGTTTTCAAATAAATAAAAAAAGTCTGTTTTGCAATTTTTGCTGATATAAATATACTCTGCATTCACCTATAATAGTCAAAAGAGTCCAAAACCTAACATAATATTACTTCGGACTGTTTTTCATGTTATGGCATAGTCGGTTTCCTACTAGTATTTAAAAAAAAAATCACTCATTTTGTGCTCTATTGATTGATGTAGATGAAAAATCTCTGTATCCTCATAGTACTTCACAATGCGAACTCTTCACACCTTTGGGAAATTACGCAAGCCCAAAAATGATTTCGTTTATTTCATTTCCCCCATGAAAGTATAAGCTTTCAAAGCAATTTTGAAAATTGTATTAAGGGATTTGCATTTTTATTTGAACAATTTATGTATACATCAGGGTGTTCCTTAAAGACATGCTAATATATTCAAGGGTTCTTTGGCTCATTTTAAGAAACAAACTTCCTATGAACGTATGTCCTAAAAGTCTTAACTTTTGAGGAACAGCTGATGATAAAATTTTGAAAAAAATCAGTTTTTTAATAATAACTGAGATAAAATTGTAGATTTCTTTATAAAATTTGGTACATGTCTCCTATGCATCAAGGTGCATTTTGTGATGACGAAAATTTTAATTTTCTCTACCAGTGGCGTCCATACGGGTTTTGCATTGAATGTTTTTGGAGAAAAAATTCTACGCCACTGCTTTCTCTCGAAATAAGAAATACTTCCAAGATCCTCATTTATTTTTGAGCAAATTTGATTTCATGGATTTTCTTTGTCCGACGCATGGTTTTCGCTTAAAAAAAATAAAATCGTTTTACTCCAGGATCTTTTCCTCAAAAATCAGATGCGGTGTGGAACTGTTTGTACATCGACTGAAAGCAAAGAGATCAATCAGATTTATTTCAAAATTAATGAGAATCCAAAAAATATGGATTTCAGCTAGTACAAAGACGAGTTTTATTTTATTTAATAAAAGTAAGTTTAAATGAACGGATCAAATTTATTTATTATCTATAACACTGATCATAAAATTGTTGGAAATGGCCAGCTTCACTTAACCCATTAGCGCTTAGCGTTAACATATGGCAACAGCGAACACATTGCTACATAATATTCCATTGTGAGTCGGGTAGCGACCAGATGAGTAGGGAGAGGGTAAGGAGTGGTGGTCAAGACGCCAGAAGTGCTAGAAAATAAATATTCAACAGTTTCCAGTGAATAGTCGAGTTGTACGGGTGTGTTGAAATTTGGTGTATTGACGAATAGTGAACAAAATGGACATTCGCTTTGAGTAAGTATTATATCTCGTACAAACATATATCATTTATCATTTTACAATTACAACAGTGTAATATATACCTAAATGAAATTTTATTTGAATTTATTCAACGATTAGTGTCTATAGTTCATTTACGGTGACCTTGGAAATGTAGATGTTGCCATATGTTAACGCTAAGCGCTTACAGGAGCTAATAATATATGTCTTGTTTCAGAAGAGGCTTTTCGCTTGCTGAGGCATTGGATATGATAGAAAATGACGACATCGATGGAGACATTTTTATAGAGCCTCCTGAAATAAATATTTAGACAGACGAAGATTCTGGTGATGAAGAGAGAGGGTAAGCAATATTGAAAATGTAATCAGGAACGTAAATAAATGAATTTTGTTTTACTACTTACAGCCACGTTGATAATCTCACACATCGCCAACTGACAGCCGGTGCAGAAATAAGATTGAATGATAATAGTCGACTTGGTGTAAATTATGATGAACTAGAAACTACCGAAGAGATCTCGGCTGATCAACTTATGTCTGAGGCAACAAAAAGGTGGATTTCTGAAAGAAAGTCAACAAAAAAATCAGTACCGAAATGGATAATGAATGCGGACTTGGAAGTTACAACACCATTATCGTTTCCTAGCCCTGACTATTCGAAATATAAAGAATTAACTATGGTTGAAATATTTGAACAATTTATTGATGTTGAGTTTATTGAGCACTTAGTGAAAGAAACTCGTCGTTACGCTTTGTTTCTAAACTGCCCTGATCCCAACATAACAACCGATGAAATCAAATGCTTCATAGCAATCTTGTTTGTTAGTGGTTACAATGACCTGCCATCAAAACGACATTATTGGAGTTCTGGGGAGGATTTAAAAAATTTGGCTGTATCTGATTCCATGCGCCGAGGTAGATTTATGCAGATATGCCGATTCTTGCATTTTACGGATAATACAAAGCCAAGCCAACAAGATAAGGCATGGAAATTACGCCCAATAATGAAAATGTTGAAGGATCGTTGCATTCGAAATTTTCAACCTGAAGAAAACCTTGCATATGACGAGAGTATGATCAAATATTTTGGCAAACATGGGTGCAAGCAGTTCATTCGTGCTAAGCCAATAAGGTTCGGGTTCAAAGTATGGTGTATAAATACAAAAGCTGGATATCTGGTCAATTTTGACCTATATCAAGGAAAAAGCCCCAAGTCCAACGATGATTATCAAAAATTATTTGGAAAGGCCAGCAGTCCTCTTCTTGTTATGTTGGATGAGCTGCCAGATGAAAAGCGAAATCTGAGATACCATTTTTATATGGACAATCTATTTTCTGGGCCAGCTTTATTCTCATTTATAAGATTTCGCGGTTATCACTGTGTTGGGACAATTCGAGATAATCGAATTCCTAAACCCTGTCCTTTGCTCACCAGAACTGAATTTAAAAAAAAAGAAAGAGGGTACTATGAACATGCGATTGAAAAAAATGACGGGCTTTTGTATATACGTTGGATGGATAATTCAGATGTCACTATGTTATCAACATCGTTTGGTGTTCAAGAAGCTGCCCAAGTCAAACGATACTCCCAACAAGAGAAAAGACATGTGTATGTATCCAGACCAAGAGCAATTGGGCAGTATAATAATTATATGGGAGGAACTGACCAGATGGATCAGAACGTCAATACATATCGAGTCAGCATGCGTTCAAAAAAATGGTATTGGCCCATTTTCACTTGGATGCTTGACGTAGCTCTCCAAAATAGTTGGATATTACACAACAAAAGTAAAAATGAGAAAGTACCGCAATTAGATTTCAAACGAGAAATTGCGATGACGTATATAAAACGATATGGAACTCCAAGCAAGGGTCCTGGTAAACCAGCTACGTCTTCGAATGCGTCGGATAGTCGCATATCAGACGCCATTAGATTTGACAGAATGGACCAAATAAATCTCCAAATAATAAAAAGCGAAGATGTGCAAAGAATACGTGCAAGTCCATAGTCAGAACAATGTGTTCCAAGTGTTTCGTCGGACTCTGTTTAGATTGTTTCCAAACTTTTCATACAAAATAATTACAAGTTTATTTGAAATAAAACTATGTAATAATTAGCTTTTGTTAACTATGCTACTTTGAATAAATATTTGCCGTTAAGCTTTCTTTTGAAATGAATGATTTTTATTTTCGTTCAGACACTTGGTAACCACATGACAATGAAAGCACTTAGCGTTGCCATATGGCAACGGCCATTATCTCGTAAGCGGTAACCGAAAGAACATTTTCTGTTGAGACTTTTTTGTTAAAAACATCATTTAGGCTAACACTATCGTAATATAAACTTAATTTTCCAAAAAAAATTATTCGGGCGCTAATGGGTTAATAGGCATGCTTCCGCCCGTCTGCGCATGGAATTCCACACACGTTTTCCCGGCGTATTTCGTATAGTTTCACACGAGACAACTATTCGCTTTCTTAAATCTTCTAAAGTATTAATGGGAGTTTTATACACCAGAGTTTCAAGGTGCTCCCATAAAAAGAAATCTAAACTGTTGAGATCGGGGAATCTTGCTGGGCATTGCTGAGGTCCTTCGCGACCTATCCAACGATTATGATAAACTGTATTTAAATGGTTTCGTACAATTACACTGAAGTAGCATCGTGCATGTACCATATTCGATTCCTTAACGCAATTGGCACATCTTCAAGCAATCAACTTGGTTCTTCTTCGAGAAATAAGTGTAAATAAGACTGACCATCAAGGCGTCCTGGTAGAAAAAACGGGAACCAATAATTCCAGCCCATGCATTAACCGAAAATTGGTGTTGAAAATGAGTTTCGGTTATGACATGAGGGTTTTTTTCTGCCCACACTTGATTGCTATGGAAATTTTGAATAGCATTCCGAGAAAAATTTGCTTTGTCTGTGAACAAAATTTGTGACTCGGATTTAGTGCAATACTCTGAAGATACCACTGTCAGAAGTTCACCAGCTGTGGAAAATCTCTGGGGAGTAATGCCTGTACTCTTGAAATATGGTAAGGGTATAACAAAAAATCAACCAAAATACGCAAAACAATTTGATGAGTTCTAGCGTTCTTCTTCGTACTCGTCTCAGGACTCTCAGGATGTTCTTCGATTTCTTGCAGGAGATCTGACGATTAGAGGTCTACCTTCCGGAGTATACCTTTCTTGAAACTACCGGTTTCCATATGTCGGCAATGAATATTTGAAAAAGTGCGGTTATCTGGTAAGGCACGATTAGGATATCTTTCCTGATAAATGCGTCTGGCTTCTGTTGCATTACCATCGGTGAGGCCATATACGTAATGCTTTGCGGCCATTTCCACATTCGTGTAATTCACTATATTTACCGAGCTAACTTCTGGCTGACCTTTTTTTTTTGTTTTTTGTTTTTGTTGTCTTATTTTTATTTTTTCGAAAATCCCCGGGAACGCGCAGAGCCTAAACGGAAGATCGCATCAAAAAAAATTATTCCAAAAAATCTTTCTAAAATGATTCAAGGGTATGCAATCGGCTATTTAAAAAAATTATTAACTCCCGTTGAATCGAATTTTTTTTGCCCCTCCCTCCCCCTCTACCGCAAAAAAGTCAAAAACGGTCCTCTACAGTACCATATTTTTGTTTTTTTTTAATTTCAATTTTCCAATTTTTTAATTTTTTTTTTTTCATTTTCGAAAATCCGCGAACACGCGCACAACCTAAACGGGGGGTCGCATCAAAAAAAGGTGTTCATGCTAATCTTCCTAGAATGAGCTCCCATGGTCCATCTAAAAAAATTATTTCACCCCTCAAATCAATTTTTTTTTACCTCTCGCCCCCACCCCGAAAAAAAATTCAAAAACCTACAATACCATATTTTTTGTGTTTTTTTAATTTTTTTTATAATTTTTTTAATTTTTTAAATTTTTCTGTTTTTGAAAAACCGCTGACACGCGCACAGCCTAAACGGGGGCGTTGTATAAAAAAAAGTGCAGAATACAAATCTTCCTAAAATCACCCAAAGGTGTGCCAAGGGCTATTAAAAAAAATCTAAAAAATTATTCCACCCCCTCAACTCCTATTTTTTTTGCCCCTCCATCCCCTTAGAAAGAAAAAGTGAGGAACGGTTAGCTACAATACCATATTTTTTGTTTTTTTAAATATTTTTTTTCTAATTTTTTTAATTTTTTTTTATTTTTTGGGGGGAGGGGGTAATTATTCAAAATCGGAGCGCCCGCTCTCTATAACTGCCCAAGGTGTCGGAGATACAGAATTCCCCCCACCCCTCCAAAATTTTCACCATAAATCTTAGAATTTTTAGTTCTACAAAATGTTTATTTTGGATTTTCGATACGACGAAGAAATATACCCATCTCACGTTTGCTATTACATATTACATATTCAGAAAAACAGCGGACAACCAAAATAACTTCAATAACACACTTAAAAATCAAATAAATTACTAGCTTACTTTAAGTCAACAGCTATTGTTTTCATCGACGTTTCTAAAAACGTCCTTTATTCCAGGATAACTAGATTTATATTTTCAAAAATTATTAATCGGTACTGCGGTATGAAGCAATTTTAATTTAATTATTTTAAGAAAAACTTATGTTTTTTTATTCTCATTCATTTTAGAACAAATCTGATGTCTTAATTTGCTTTCAGTTAATGCACAGACATTTCCACACCGCATCTGATTTTTGAGGAATTGACACTGAAGATTTTCATTTTTTTAAGCGAAAACCATGCGTCGCGTCGGATAAAGAAAACCCAAGATTTTGAATTTTCTCAAAAATGAATGAGGATGTTGAAAGTATTTTTTTCTCCAAACATATTCAATGCAAAACCTGTACGGACGCCACTGGTAGAGGAAGTGAAAATTTTTGTACATCATAAAATGCACCTTGATGCATATAAAAGATGTCTACAATATTGGGTAGTACGATTAAAAGGAGTATTTGCTTGTACTTCAAAAAATCAAAGCATTTACTCCACATAATTCTTGGAGTAACACTTAAGTAAGTACTAGTAGCAATTACTCTATACTTTGCTTTATTTACTTCGATATATAGAAGTTAATACTGCAGTAATTACTAATGTTGTCAAGTATTTCCTCCATTTGGGAGTGTTTTGTGTAGTTTTTAAGAAGCTACTCATAGACTAACTTCATATCTTCAATTGAAAAGGTGTTATGGCTTTTTTCGAGAATTATGGTAGGAAAAGGATGGAAATGTGTGAACGTAGAACGTATGGGGAGGTACAATATAGAAAATTCAATTAATTCAATTAATTCAGCTAGATTGCTACTATTGAGCTCTGTACGTTTAGGTTCAATAAAAACAATGTTGAATGTTAACTAGAGAGATCTTAGGAAATCATATTGAGAAGAGGGGAGCAGCTTTATTAAATTTAACGAAAATGGAGGTATTTTTAAGAGCTCTCTAAGTGATCCGGGGTTTCAACAAGGAGTGGGTGTAGATGTCGGGGTACATCAAAAAACTGTGTCAAAAGTAATCAAAGAAATTTCACAAAAAATTGTGTACTCTCACATCTTCAGCAATAAACCTCGGCACTTGGTTCAACACTATCATTACTCTCACTCATGATTATCAAGTACCACAGAACAAACAACAACAATCGAATCAATTTGAGGTTAATCACGTACTAGTGTTTACTGGTAGTTTATACTTCTAACCTAAGTTAACACTTCCCATCGAATAATTTACTTTATGTAAAACATTATACTCCACAAAATACTAGGAAGTAAAAGCTCTTACTTGAAGTACAAACAAATACTCTTTTTAATCAGACCACCCATTATCTCAGTTATTATTAAAACACTGATTTTTCTCAAAATTTTATCACCCTCTATCTCAAAAGTTGAGACTTTTAGGACATACGTTAATAGGAAGTTTTATCTTAAAATGAGTCAAAGAATCACCCCCTAAAATATTAGCACGTCTTTAAAGAACACCCTGTGTATACCACAGAACTCAAAGAACTAGAAAGCCAATGCTGTAATGTTGAAGCGAATTCTACCGTACCTCACACCACACCATTCCATTCCGCGCAGTAACACCGCTGCCATGCCAGAGGGGGTTTGAATGAAATGTTATGGCGTATGTTTATGTAGTGTAATATAAAATATATTGAATCATGCCGTGAGTTCTACAAAGCGACTGATTTGAAAACAATTGCAGTGGGTATTGTAAACTTGGGTTATCCAATATCTAGATTATTCTGCTGACATCAACAAACTTTATGCAGTGCTTCACTTGATCGGACGTTTGATCTCAAAAAACAACGAATCTGAATTCTGATTTTGACTACGTTTTTGCAGTATTACTGCATAATATGTTGAAATCTAAAAATATTTTAAACTAACTCTGAAAGCTCAGGAGTGGATGACAAATGCGGTAGCATAATATGTTATAATAAAATAACGAATAATATTTGTCTTTGAGGTACAAATTTTGCAATCGATTTTAAACTAGATGATGAGCTAGAGACTGGAATATTCCAGTCGGAAAAAAATTTAAATAAATAATAATACTTTCAAACAGCTCAGAATTGAATGACAATGTAATATCATTGCATTATATGTAGCAATATAATAATAATAAATAAAATTTGTAATAATAATAATCGTGTTTTGGTACAAATTTTGCAATCGATTTTAAACTAACTTCCCGAAAGGCTAGAGAATTGAAATTTTGTACAAAGCTCAGAATTTTTAATCAAAAAATAATGTCAGCTATGGTATTTAAAGAGCACTGCAAAGTAGTTCTTGAAGAAAACTTTGCCAAGAATTTAACAGATATAATTCAACGGTCGTAGGGGGTGTTATAATTGTTTTCTGTTGGAGATTTGCGGACAAATACACCCATTGTATAGGTTACATCAGAAGAGAGGATTATGTTATCCATTGTTGATTATTTAATAAAAAAAGTAATATAAATAAAAGTCTGGTTGTGACAGGAGTAATTTAATTATTCAAAATGTCTCAAAGAAAGATATCCTATAAGTAAAATCATTATAAGTATTAATGAAATTCATTATATATACCCAGATAATATCTGCTTGAAAAGTAACGGCCGACTATGTGAAATTACGGCATTTGAAGAAGTACTTCAGGAGTACTTGAGATGTGACTTCTATAAATCACTATCCAATCCGATTTTTGTTGTTTGAGGTGAGATACTTTTCAAGCGCTTTCAAAAGGCATTTCTCATATTTACACTTGAAGTGACAATCCGTTGCTGGCTAAGTGCCCCATTGCTGTCATCTTTTGAGACTGCGCACCGACGCATTGATAAATTTTTACAACACATCACATATTTTCTCTTTGTGAAATAAATATCTTATTTCACTGTCCAATTTCTTGATTTGTGGCTCAAATTACTATATGAAAAGTGAAGTCAGAATTCCGACTTGGTAACTCAGAATTAGATAATTCCGAGATACCAAGTCAGAATTCCGACTTGGTATCTCAGAAATAGCTAATTACGAGAAACTAAGTCAGAATTCCGACTTAGTAACTCAGAATTAGCTAATTCCGAAATACCAAGTCTTGGAATTACAATCTGGACATAGATCAAAAATCATAGATCGCTGCCAATTTACAAATTGGTCTCAAGTCCGTGAGTTCATTGAATGTGTGTGTAATCAGCAATAAGTTCCCGCTTGTTGATTCTGTCCACAGATATAAGCTAGACGTAATCCTTCTATTAGAGCGGATAGGCCTAATGCAGTGAGAGGCGGGGGAATTGCTATTCTATTCAGAACAAATATACCGCCCATCAAAATCCCTCCCTGGCAAAGCTCGATCGAACATGCCAGGACGGAGATGGAGGATGGGACAAAGATGTTTGCGATATATAACCCACCAACCAATAAATTCACAGCTCGGGATCTAGATGTTCTCTGCAATGCTGGACACATGCATTATTGGATAAAATGGGTGTTCCATAAGGTTCGGTTTTTTGTGTCCATTATTATTTGTGCTTTTTGCTAATGACTTGCCTGAATGCATAAAAGACTGTCACTTAACTATGATTGCTGATGATACTACGATCACAGTTACAAGTTCTAATATCGAAAATTCACTTGTTATAGTTACCAAAATCATTGATACATTATTTGCATCTTGGTGTGGCCGTAACAGACTCATTCTGAACCCTAAGAAGTCTGTCTTTTTGAAATTTTTCAATGGGAAAGATAATTTAGCAAATGAAATAGTCTTCAGTGAGGAAACAGTTATGTCGCAACAGGTGAAATTGTAGTGAACTCAGACGAACCTCTGAATTTTGTTCAGCACATCAATAGTGTTTGCAATAAACTCACTCCAGCATTCTTTGCAATCAAACAAATAAAATCCTGTGTAACAAAAGAAAGTTTATTAGGCATTTATTTTGCCATGGCATTTCCACACCAATTCTGTCAGAGCAGGGGGTCGAAGATGGAGCCCAGAGATTTTTGGATAGTATTAAGAAAGCAAAAGACATTTTTGATTGTTTTTCCTTTATCCAGTTGTCGTCCCATTACGAACGGCAGCCCTCAGAAGTCGAAACTTGTGCGAGCTAAGGATTAACGTACGATTCCTAGCACGTTCTCGGAAAAATGTCTGCGTCGCTAGGGTTTGAACCTTTGACTGGAAGTGATTGAAACATCGTTGCTTTAACCACTCGGCTACCTGGCCCCGTAAATACTTCTTAACTACTTCCTACATACTTCCAGACATAATCATTGACCTCATTTGGTTGAAGAAAGAAATGGCAATCCACAAGAAACCCAACTTACAAAGATAACCTCATCAATCTTGGTGAAGACGTGAATCAGCTTATCAAGGAACACAAGGATGGTGTCTGGAAGAGGAAACTCGAAAATCTCAACGTGGGCGACAACTCTCTCTGGAAAATGTCAAAAAAGATTCAGAAACAATTCAAAGATATTCCTTCAGTAAAGAGGGGTCGTACACGGGCGATGGCCGAACATGGAAAAGCTGAGCTGTTCGGGAAATACTAAGGCAACACTTTACAAACATCAGCAGACGCCACCCCAGAACATGAAGAGGTGACGCGACTAGTCGAAGAGTTCAGAAGGGAGGGGAGGGTGGGGCTCAACAGCCGATCCTTCTCTAAACTGATGACATTTTGCAATGAAGTTGTAGAAACCATCAAAAGACTACCAAAAAATAAAGCACCTGAGATAGACAGGATTGCTACAGTTTTACTCAGGATCCTCCCAAAGAAGTCCCTTGTAAAACTCCTTCACATCATCAACGGGATCATCAGATGGCAATATTACCCTAAATGTCTGAAGCAGGCAATGATCATCTCGATCTTGAAGCCGGGAAAGGCTGAAAATATGGTGGAAGTTTATAGACCCATTTCACTACTTAGCGCCATAGCAGAAGTGGTGGATATAATCCTTCTGAATAGGTATAACAAGCTTGAAGGGAAGCTCAAACTTATTCCTAGTAAACAATTCATCTTCCGAAAAGGACATTCTACGTTCTCTCAGGTGGCTAGGATTGTTCATGAAATAAGGAGGGATTTTCAAGAAAAGCTCAATGCTGCAAGGGTCCTGCTTGATATCAAGAAATCATTCGATACAGTCTGGATAGAGGGATTTATCTACAAAGATGTTGAGAATTTTTCCAATTGGCTCGAAAATAACCCTCAGTAATGCAACAATTGTACAGGTGGGTCAGGTATGTATTATACGGGCAAAACATTATTACTATGCAAAGTATAATACCATCAGCACCTGCCGAATAGGAATTAATAATATTAATTATGGGCCGTAGTGGCCGTGCTGGTAGAGCATTCGCCTTTGAAGCGAATGGCAAGGACTGCGTCTTCACTACCTCACACAACTCTCTCAAATACTTCTGAGGGTTGCGCGCAGGGGTGCAATCGGTTGATGGAAATAACAATTTTAACAATTCTTTACTATTGCTTAACTACTTCACTTTCCTAAACTACCCTTATGTTGCACCCAGAAATTTGACATCCCTCATAATATTTTATTAAATCTGGATGCATTTCACAATCCAAAATGAATCGACAGAATCAGTAAACAAGGCATTTACTTCGTCTGGGTTGCTTAAGGAAGATGGAAGTGGAACATTGCACTTACTAGAATAGATATTAAGTTTTTTTAGAGCATTCTATGTATTTTTGACATTATCTGCTTGACTAATTTCATTTATATTATTTCGTTTTTCGATTCTTAGTGTAGATGTGAATTTATTCCTCATTTGCCTATACAATTATTGTCCAAAAATTTGCACCATGTCGAAAAACGTTCATTGGAGGTATCAGATTTCTAAATTCCAAAACGGTTATTCATTCACAAGGAACAACATTTTAAAAAATAGTAAAGTACCTACTCTTATTGTCGATATCAAAAAAGTTTGAATAGAGAAGTGGTTTACAATATATTGAAAACAATATCTAGATTTGAAATTACAGCTCTATAAACAACAAACTTTTTGGTACAACCTTCTAGATCAGCACTATGAATGTAATAGTAAACTTGCACAATGGACCTTTACATTTATGGAAAATAAATTGCAAAACTCTTTTAAATCGATTCTATTCTGAAACGTCCATTTAACAAAGAGTTCCACTATATTTTTTTCATTTTGAAAAAGTATCTCATTTGAAAGTGTGCCGCTGACGTCACGTTCATCGGAAACAACCCTCACCACAATCCACGTTCCGAAACATTCAATACCGCTTTCCAAAAAAATATAGATTCTAGCTTGGTATAAGCCATTGAGAAATAATTGAAACTTCGTCACTTGATCGACTCATAGAAAAAATCCACATTTTAGCTACTTTTTATTGTTTTTGTAACTTTCAAATTCCCTGAACGGACCATCCTCTCGATGAAGAACGAGCATTGACAACACCGCAAATCATTAAGACAGTTCTCATGCAACAAAAGTGATCTGGAGATTTGAGGTTAGTATTTGTGTTTATTTACATTCAACATTTAACTGATACATTCATTATTACTGTAGCGAGGTGTTATTACGACCGATCTGGTGTGAATTTATGTGTGTATTAAATATGGAAAGGCTTCGTGAAGGGAAGTTCGGATAATTTACCGAGGGTAGAGTATGAGATGATTAACAAATATGAATTTATTCTTTGCAATGACTGAAATTTAAAATCGTTCCTTGAACGCTGCTTAAATACAGCAGTATTCAGTTGGAAATGTTCTTCACAAAAACATAATAACATTTCGTCTTTTTACACACGCTTCGAACCACATTTTACAATGCGCTTCATATTTAGGAGCATAAAAAATTGTTTATTAGAATATTCACTGGTGTTCAGACAACCGGGTACTTAGCACCTTTTCGACATGTTCACAGTTATTGCAGGGATACAGATACAGAAATTAAGAAAAAAATTTAGAGCACAAACAACAAAAACATTTCAAAACTTTGAAAACCGCATTAACCTCAAAATAGAAATCAAGTAGGGCCTGTTCGTTTGCAGCATACCTACATATTTGATGGAACTGCTCAACTTGTATTAAGTATTGAAGTAGGCAAACGAGTTAAATAGAGACAAACGATTCTTATTGATGCTCCGTGAAACAGACGAACGAACCCATCTGCTATCAAATGACAACTGTCATACGACCCAATCCAGTGTGATAAGAATTTGAGATTCCATGGTGCACAAGTTTTACAACGTTGCAAAGTCTAGTTTTGATGAACGTGACGTCACGAAACCACTTTTCTTCTGATTATAGAGAGTCAGAAAAATTAAATAAAAATTCCCGAGTGATATTAGCGTATACACTTTCTGATTACAGTGTTCTCTCATATGTCGTGGAAAGGTCCATTGTATTAGGTACCTATTCAATTGTTTAGATTCAATTCAATAATTAATTCACTCATTCACCAGTTATTATACATACATACAGAGAGAAATCAAATTTGCACCAAAAACCTGCACAAATCACCATTTTCAACCATTTGCATCGAAATGTTATTGAAATGGTAGGAGGGAGATCTCTTAGGTGAATTTGAAATAATAATATTCAATGTAAGGCCAAAAACATAAAAAAAAAAGTTTGTTGTTCAGGGGTCATTTAGGAATTTGAAAGTCTGAAGTTTTATTTTAAAGAATAAAGTTATCTGAACAATGGATAATAAATATGTTTCCCATATACTTGTTGCAAACTTTCTGATACTCACTGTATGCTTCCTAATATAATAGACTTTATAGTATTACGCAGCGAAGATTCTAAATTGAATCACAGGTACCTACTGAAAATTTTGACTTTTCATTATTAATTGTGAATCAATTTTCTAAATGAACTTTTTGGATATTATCTTAAAAAGATCAAAATTCCTATTTTTGTTCCCCCCTGTATGCCGTTCAGGAATTTCAAAAATCTGAAGCCTCCAATGGAAGTTTTTTGCAATGCAGCAACTTTTAAATTGTCTCAAAAATGGATAATAAAAAAAAAGGTTCCCATGTACTTGTTGCAAACTTTTTGACACTCACTGTGTAGTTCCCAATATAATATTCTATACAGTGAGCACGTAAAACTTGGAACAAATTGGTTAAAAGCTTGATATGGCTATTGGGGGAAAAAGCTCAGATACGTCGATTTTCTTTTTCAGTTGCGTATTTTTTGGTCTACTCAGATTTTTGATGACGTCATCGCTGTTCGAGTTATGACGTCATTATAATTTTTTGATATGGCATCACCCTATTTTGATAATACTTTAAGAAAGAACGCATTTTTCTGTGTATGGATGTCATATTTTTTCTCATGTCACTTAACCGTATTTTCGAGAAATGAAAGATATTTCATTCATAATTAGATCTGTTAAAGTAAACTTTTGACTTGAGATATCGCCACGAAAAAATCTAGTAGGATTACACCAGGAGATCTAGCTGGCCAGTCTAAGAAAATCCTCGTCTGCGATTGAAATCTGGAGTATGAGCGAAGTTTTCTCAAGTACATCGGTATCGATAGACGACCTCATACCTTGTTGTGAAGCAAGTGCGATGTGAGTTGCCTAGATGCCAACTCCACGTTTGGTTTGGTGTGCAACCGACCACCCAGGGTAGGGCTGTAGGTTTTTCCAGGTTTTCCTGCAGCTGAAAAGTGAATACGCCACCAAAAATCAGAAAGTCGCCCCGGAACGCTACGGCAAATGATAATAATAGCCGTCCTCTACCAGCAGACGAAGATTTTTAGAGTGGCCGGCTAGATCTCCTGATCTAACCCCACTAGATTTAATTTTGAGGGGACACCTCAAGTCAAAAGTTTACCTTAACAGACTCAATATCGCATCATCATGAATGAAATATCTTTTATTTCTCGAACACACGGCTATCTAACATTAGAAAAAAATATGACATATATACACAGAAAAATGCGATTTTTTTATAGTATAACCGAAATAGGGTGATGCCATTAAAAAAAATTACGTCATAGTTCGAACAGCGATGACGTCATCAAAAATCTGAGCGTTCAACGAATTTGTTCTAACCTTTACGTGCTTACTGTATATTATTGCTAAGCTGTCGTTTCGTTTTCGAGTTTATTCAATATGACTCCAATGGTTCTAATTAGAAACAGAGGGATTGAAAATTCAGACTTTTCATAAATATATTTCCATTCAAACTTTTGAATTCGACATGTAGCGGCGTTAATTAGGTGATCAGTCAATTAATTACCCTTTTGAGAACTCCTTAGATTTTCAAGATGATGTT
The DNA here is from genome assembly GCA_944452925.2 of Chrysolina oricalcia. NCBI lineage: Eukaryota > Metazoa > Arthropoda > Insecta > Coleoptera > Chrysomelidae > Chrysolina > Chrysolina oricalcia. Next base: position 33,838,426 of record OX101825.2, on the reverse strand, counting down.
TTACATTTCATTGATTACTTTCCAGAATCGGGCCCTTCCACTGAAATACATTCATTACACGGAACTCAGAGTGAAAATGACTTTTTGTCGACTCCAAGTATGAAACATGTTTTTCACGTTTTCATAATATAGAACAGAATTAAATTGAAATAAATTCTCGTGAAGCTAACAGAATCATACTAATTTTCAATGTTTCCTAGCATCACCGAGTTAGCCCGTTTGAGTAGAAAACATGTCCGCATGCTGTGAAAATGGGGCATGAATATTCATCTAATGAAGACTGTATATGAATAAATTTAGCACATTTGGGAAGCGATTTTTATTTTATGAGCTGTGCTAGTACACGCAACATCCAAGGATTACGTGGAAGTTGATTTCCATCAAAGAGAAATGAAAACGTATGTTAAATAGCATAAAGGGTATTGTGAACATTAAAATGAAAATCAACTCGAAAGACTGAGAAACGAATTTAGGTCTGGTGAAAATGTAAATCGGAGACACTGTCCTGTTCACAGTGTGCCATGTTTTGATTTGATTGTTACTTCTGAAAGATGGAATAATATAGAAAGTTCCAGCATTAGTGGAACAGATCAAATGTCACACTTAACAAGCAAATAAAATTATCAGAATCAGTGAGCACCATCAGCGAGTGGACAAAAAATACAATAAATTTCCAACTTTCTCTCTGAAACTGTCGGAATATAAACGACGAATAATAAAAGAATAGTAGTGTTCAGATATCAGTACATCGGCGAATCCACCAATTTATGTACTTTGGATAATATGCGATGAAGTCCATGAATGACCAGAGGCGAATATAATTTGGAATCTGTTGCTGAACCAAGATTTACCTTGAACATTTCCATCTCATCATTCTGTACTTTGGAAGAAAAAGGGCCAATGTCCAATTTCGTTGCTTCGAGAAAAAGGAGTGCAAAGATTTTTGGTAAAGAATCATGCTCGTCTTGAAGAACTGTATATAACATTACATGAGTCTGAGTCTTTCTAACACTCATTCTTTTGTATTATTTTACAAATAATTGAATATGCATTAGCTATTTTCTTAATTTGTGGAAAATATTGGACATTGGCCGTGAGGAATATATCATTCAATAGGACATTGGCCTCATGGCCTCTGATATCGGACTCTGGCCTTGAGGAATGCAGCGTTCAAGAGGGCATTGGCCACTTCATTTCACTGCCAATGTAATGGTAAGAATGGACATCAGCCTTCAGTATTAAATTATTTTTGCTCATTGGAGCTATGGTAATTTTTCTACCTGAAAATTGAAATATTTCAAGTATATTGGACCAAATAACTCAATTCTGAATGAAGAGTACATTGGCCTTTTTTCTTCCAAGGTACATCATTATATTAATGAAAAATAGTCCATTGAATTGATACAAAAAAGGGGGGTCACCTTAAAAATGGTACGGTAGTTCTGTTTTTCCCCCTCCGCGACCACTGCCATATTGAAAAAAACAAAATAAATTGGCACATTCTTCAGATTTTCACTTATATCTTTGTTTCGGTGCATTTTAACTACAAAAGAGTTCCAATAAATGTTGTAGAGAATCACATTTCCTATAATTTATCGTTATTTCTAGGTCTGATGGGTACAGAGATATGCACTTTTCAAAAAAAATGCATTTTCCGGAATTTTGTCCAACTTAAGAAAGCTGTAGTTCAGTTATGGCCTATTCTAGGAAACCAAGTATTGGAATAAAATTTGTAGAGAACGGTGAGTAAACATAAAAGTTCAAACAACGGTATGTTGCTTTTTTTTGCTATTGCGACTCCACATTGTATCTAAAAAAATTACTTATTATTTTCCAGTTTTGGCATTAATTTTGAGTTTATACCAATCCCACTTGAGTTTCTCACATGTTACAGCGTAATGCGCATGAAGCAGGTACTATTTCACTCGAATACCTACTGGTGAGAGTGTATGTTCGATTTGAAATAACCCAACAACACTGCAGATACATTTCTTAAAAATTCATTTATTTAAACAAATTAAGAACAAAAGGTAGTAATAATCATACGAAAATCGGTAGTAATTGAACTAAGAACTGGAAAGAAAACAAAGAACAGGGCACAAAACCTTATAAAAATGGCTTTCAGCAAAACTTGATTTTTCTTTTCGGTTAAACGCCCTACACAATTTTGACAAGTTATATAAGAGGATTGTATGATTAGAAGAACCGCTAGAGGGCAGCAAAGTTGAATAATCAAAACTGCATTGTCATGGTATTTTCCATAAAAAATTCATGATATATTTGATTGCCATGCATTTTATGAGCAAAAATCTTTTCAAATCAAGGGTCATTATTATTTGAATATGTACAGTGAACACCAAAAATCAATGGTTTGAGTAATTACAAGGAATGAAGGGGATGAAATGATAAAATTTAGTAATCAAAAGCCTCAAATCAACAACAATATGTTACCTACTGGTAATAATTTAATAGACTCCGCTCGTTTCGTAGGGGGTCAGTTGATGAAGTCGGGAGTCTTCATTTCCGTCAGTACCAGTCCATTTCTCGAATAATATTTTGCTGATTCTTCCTGAAATTCCACTTCAACAACGTGATTTTAGTCATGCCCCGTACGATGAAACCTCCCCCTATTTTCATATCCTTCATTAGCATTTGCTCAATAGTCATATCGGTCAAAATACCGGACCAGAAGTTGTCTGATCTTCGAACATTGAAATGACACTCCATGGTGAACTTCGATGACATTGAACTCATTGTGATGGATTGGATGAGATTTGCAGAGCAGTGGCCAAGGGAGCAGTGGCCAAGGGAGCAGTGGCCAAGGGAGCAGTGGCCAAGGGAGCAGTGGCAGAGAGACTATATAATCATCTATTTGGAGACAAATATATTTAGGTCCATGGCCATTTGATTATATTTATAGTTTTATTCATATAATCAATCAAGATCTTTTACTATTATTTATTATTATTAGCTTTTTATTCGATATTATTCCCCCAGTAACATTTAAGTTTTGAACTACTTACATAAATATTTTCATTTGGTACAGAGAATGAGTCAGGCTCATGGTATACCTTCCCTTTCTATATTTATTGATACAAAGTTAATAACCTATCAAAAAGTGACAATTGAAATTACAGAAATGTATCTATAAATATAAAAAACATTTACATTTATATAACATTAAATTGTAATATTTATAAGAGGCACAAAGGACCATGGACGCAACGTATCTGTAATATTATTCATATCTCTGAACAACATCACAAAGTCACAATGTAATGTAACATTTATGTTGAAGTTCAGTTGGTATTTATAAGTGCGAGAGAGATAGTTGACGGGGCTCTGGCTCCTCGGGCGGTGATTGGTCGCTGAAAGACCAAGTGACCACGTGACTACAGTTTACCGTGTAGCTCGAAGTCAGCATACACAACAGAGTATTTTGGAGTAGTACATTTTTTAATAAGAAATAACAAGTGTTTAATAAATTTATATATTTTTTTAAACAATGTGTTAATTGATTCCAAAGGTAGACTTGCTAAACGAAGCATCAAGTATCTTAACAGAAATAATAATTTAAAAATTTACACACATTTTATTTACATTCAACTTTTACGAAAATATTATTTATTTTTATTTGCGAAGTAAATTTTTAACACCCATTGACATCAGTTGAATGGTGAATATCCATAAAGTTTAATAGGTTTCGTAATAAAGGACGGTGTTGTTGACAAGATTATTTTAGGAAACAGTTTACAGAAGTATTGACTTTCTTATTGATCAATTAAATTCCTAAAGGTCATGAATCTATATTTTCATATCATTTGTCCTCTTCACTGCTCTCTGATATTGCACTCTCTCTCTGGTAGGTCGTCTTCACTCTCTCACATATCGTCTTCACAGTATTGTCGCGACTAGGGCTACTAGAGTAGCATCCTGAGCCGTATAAGGGGTTGTTTCCCTTATACAAAATGCGACTTGGGGTGTAGCTACTCAGGGTAGCTATATAAACTCAATAGTATCAAAGGAATATAAACGTTTATTGTACAACAACGGGGATACTGGGGGAAGTTATATACATACATAAAATAAGGGACACTCAATAATATTATACGGAACAAATGAAACTCTTACCAAAACCATCACTAGACCAATACTTAGAGCTGAGGCCAGAAGGGCCTAGCCTACGAGGCTAACTGAGCAGTAGGGCTCTCTCCTCTATAGGAGTGTATTAACAACTATCTTTTCAATCTATTCCCATTGTATTTATATAAGGACATATGTTTTGTTTTTATGTGGTGTGCACAGTCACGGTCGTACAACTTGCCAGTCATCAAACTCGCACTTGATAACGACCCGCGGTAATGACCCAATCAATAAACAACAAGAAACAATAGATCAGTGCACCAAAACAATTCAAAGGGCATTGATCACGACAGTATGATTAATCATCTTCAATGTATTGCGTTGCTTCATTATTCTCGGCATTTTCTCAATTTTCTGAGAAATAATTTTCAATTAAAATACAATAATAAATAATAGAATACTTTGAAATATAAGAAAATTATATATGTTGTGTTTTTTCTTCATCTGCATTCAATGCTTCCAGAACAGAAGGCGGCAGAGAATCCCCTCCAAACCAGTAAAATTCTTATTTTCCATTTTGATGGTCCGATCCATTTCTTGTCGGTGTAAGAGTACTCGGGTAACGTAAATGGGCATTTCGCCAAAGGCTGGTTATACCGGGTGATTCTCCAAGGTGGCTCACCCCTATAACTTTTTTATTATTGAAGATAGAAAAACGAAATTTGGGGGTTGTGTATTATAGTTCAATTTACATTTTTTGACATATTAACTTGCTTTATCGTACTTCCGGTTCGACCGGAAATGAGCATAACTTTCGATTTTTAAATGGGACATCCTATATATTTTTACTTATTTCGATCGAGAATGACATTCTAAATCCAACAACACCTCACTTGTCAATATTTGACAAATGAAGTAATTTTTATTTCAATTTTCATTTTTTGATCTAGAATGCCATGGATCGTGTAAATCGCTTCATTCTTGATCAAGTAACATGGGAAAAATACGACTTTGAGGCTTTTGACTTCACAGTCGTTGAAAGAATTATTCAAAAGTCTCAAATATGAATTTTTCCAGTTAACGTGAATTTTTCAAATGGAAAGGGGGTGGCTCGTCGGCTTTTTGTGAAAGATCATTTTCTTACGAATAATTTGATACCACACACTTTCACTTTATTTTCACTATTTCTGTGAGCGATTGCAAGAAGCGACCATACCCAATTACAAATAATACGTATTCGGTATGCACTGAGTCCTGTTATTCTAGTTATTCGTGACAAACAATTGAAGCTGTTGCTAGGACTATACCTAAACAAATAGGCCAATGAATATGCTGTCACTTTCAAAAATTCTTTTGTTGCATAGTTCATAATTTGATATGGAAAATTATACTAGAAACGAGAAAATTGACATGTTGCTAATTTACGGAGAAGCAAAAAAGAATGCATCTGATGCAGCTCGAATTAGTGAAAATAAAGTGAAAGTGTGGGGTATCAAATTATTCGTAAGAAAATGATCTTTCACAAAAAGCCGACGAGCCACCCCCTTTCCATTTGAAAAATTCACGTTAACTGGAAAAATTCATATTTGAGACTTTTGAATAATTCTTACAGCGACTGTGAATTCAAAAGCCTCAAAGTCGTACTTTTCCCATGTTACTTGATCAAGAATGAGGCGATTCACACGATCCATGGCATTCTAGAACGAAAAATAAAAATTGAAATAAAAATTACTTCATCTGTCAAATATTGACAAGTGAGGTGTTGTTGGATTTAGAATGTCATTCTCGATCGAAATAAGTAAAAATATATAGGATGTCCCATTTAAAAATCGAAAGTTATGCTCATTTCCGGTCGAACCGGAAGTACGATAAAGCAAGTTAATATGTCAAAAAATGTAAATTGAACTATAATACACAACCCCCAAATTTCGTTTTTCTATCTTCAATAATAAAAAAGTTATAGGGGTGAGCCACCTTGGAGAATCACCCGGTATATTGAGTGCGTAGAAGTTGTTGGAGTAATTCCACTTCACATGGGTCCAAATTTGACTCTGCTTGGTTTTCAGGGCATTTTTAAACGGTTCATCTGGATTATTACCTATATACGTTGAACACAATTTTCGGAATCTTGCAATATAATCATTGGAAATTTTTTTGAATTCGACTATGATAAAGCAGGGATTGGACCATTTCTTTTCAAGGCAGCAACCCGTGCAACCGATGAACTTGGTCTCGTATTCGACACTGAACGGGCTAACCCAAACTCTGTCACCGAGTTAGAACCCGTTCAGCAAAAAGCTATCATCAAAGCTGCGGAGAATGTCCTCTTGCAGCAACATACGGATAAGCCAATGCACTGGGTCTCCTTCTTCAACAACATCGAAGACCTTGACTTAGACCTTTGCCTTCCTCAGATCAAGTAAGCTGAAGTCGGAGACAGAGGAGTTCATGGTGGCCTGCCAGGATGGTGTATTCAACTACCCAGTTTACCGTAGTTGCGTGATGAGCGTGTCGTGGGGCACCTGAGACCATAATGCATTTGCTATCAGTATGCCAATCTTCTGCGGTCTCAGCCTCTATCCACAGGCATAACGCAGCGTTACGAGTGTTGTACTACCATCTACGACACTCATACAGTATAGAAGAGACATTGTTGCCTTATGCTCTGGGTGATATTGAGTCCGATGTGGAAAATAAGAAGTGCCGAATCTATTGGGTCTAATCATTCCCACCCTCAGGCAAATACAATCCAATAATCTTGATGTTTTCCTCCTCGACCACTGACGCTTATCCATCTACGACACTCGTACGATATAGACGAGACACTGGTGTTGCTTAATGCTCCAGGAGATATTGAGTCCGTTGTTGAGAATGAGAAGTGCCGAATCTAATGGAACTACTCATTCCCCACCCTCAGGCAAATACAAGCCAATTATGAATATCAGAAGGCTTCTGCAAATGATGTGTCAAAATTAATTTGTACTATATAACTGTTCAGACATTTCGATATCTTCGTCTTTTTCTGTCAAACATATACACATAATCTTCTGGTTCTATATATTAATAAACTTTCAATTAACTCAGTGCAACGCAATAATCAACTTACAATTGTTATATAATCATTCACTGATATGAGATTCTCTTGTCTGGAGTTATTGCTCTATCCATGCGGCCTTGGTGTTTGCCTGTTTGCGAAACCGAGTAGGAGCGCCAAGGACCGCAAAACTTTGTTAAGGATGCTATATAGTAGATAGACGGGAAACTGTTATTTCCGCAGACCACAAGGGAACAAAAATCTCTACTGTTACCATATCGAACACAACTCTGAAAATGGGCTAGTAAAGTTAATATTCTTCAGCCCACTGCTTATTTACTACGTCCTGCCAATGGGATCATCCATTCTGGCAATATTGTCACATATCGCAGAATGCACATTTAGGAAGCAAGACCAGAAAAAAGACTTCTCATGTTCCATTCATAGAAAATCCTCATATGAAGCGCGATGAAATTTTATTACAGACTCCCACAATATATAACAGATATTGTGGTGGATAAAATATTTCTGAATTCTATGAGAGAATTTTCATGTAATTTGGAGCTATTCAATAACGAGGGATATTTTTTGAACAGCTTGAAACAGAAATGCGTCATATGATATACAAGTGGATGATGATACAGGGTTCATCACTGATGAAGACAAATTCAATGTATTTCGATTAGTAATCCAAGCTGACTTCTGAAAATTAGCCACATGATATACTTATCCTGGTAAAGTATTTCAAAATCCCATCACTTCTGGTTAGACCGAAAATTGACAGCAACTTTGTACAGTCAATTTTGAACATAATATTTTGTAACATATCCTATACCGCTTGGAGAGTTTTTTCGAAATTCTAGTCATTGCACTGATACCTTTTAATGTAGAAGTTTTATTCTGTATAAAAATCGGTGCATTGCAAAAAACTTGCATTTGAGTCAGGTTTGAAATCACAGCCACCAACGCCAACGCAACAAATTTTTTTTCAACAATTTGTATGGTTCTTCCTCATAAAGAGTACTAGTATCTCATATACACTAAAGGCGCCTCCCTCATATTACTATAATGATTTAATGCAAAATTCGGCCTTATTATTTTGTACTAGAATATCGACGCTTGATGAAAATGATAAATTTTCTACTTTTTTGGTGAAAATGTAATATTCCACTTTGTATGTCTATAATAAGTATTAGTGTGAGTTAATGGGATTTAAATGCTATTTCTAAATTACATAGGTATGTATGTAAAGATTTACCTATGTACGTATGTTGAGAAACCCGAATAATCAATCATTAAATACTAAAATTTTTACCTGTACTCCTTTTATTCCATCGCCAAATGAGTTATTGTTTGTGCACAAAATTCTGTATTGACACTTTCTAAAATGGATTCCAGTAGACTGGCACAGCAGTCCCAAATAATATTTTCTAATCCAGTGATATTTTGTAATGGTCTTCGAGCTTTTTCCTCAGCCATAAAAGAAAAGTTTATTTTTTTTTTCAAAACGTTTATACTTCTATAGAATTAACATTTTTCATATAATTTCATATTTCACATTTATAGAATAAATTGAAAAAAATCTTTATATAACCAACTTGCAAAAAATATTGTTTTCGGCAAGTCAATACTATAAATACTACAGTATATATGTACATTCAAAGTTTACGAAATACTTAAAATTTGAAACCGTTGAACAATCCGGTTTTTTAAATAACTTTGTATCTGATACAGAATATTTTTTTCGGAAAGTCAATTTTGGCAATGTAAATAACAGATAAAATATTAATACAATATCGATAAACATTCGAACAGTAAAAAATATAATAAAATTGGAACCGTTGAACAATCCAGTTGTATTAAATAACCTTGAGATTGTTTTTGGTTATTGATCACCTGTGACATAGCGGTTTCTTTATTAATTTTTGTTGCTCAAATTCAACTATATAATGGTGGAAATATTCTTCAACTGTATAAAAACAATGAGATAGAAATATGTATTTTCATTGTGGAATTCAATTTTCTAATTTGATCTAATAATTTGACACCTACTAATTTTTCTTTCTATTTATTACATAAATACATCCAACAGGCCTAGGCCCAAGTTACAGGAGTATAAAATAATAGACAGTCAGTGACAGATTTAGGTGCCCCATTTTCGCATACAAGCCTCGAATAGGGTTGAAAAGTACATCGATGTTGAGTAAAATGGAGGGAAATTTACGAGAGGCTCCTGGGGAGAACATATGGAAAAATCAAAAAGAATTTCCATTAAATTTTCCGACTACAAAATCTACCTATCCATTCGCGCCACTTTTTCGGTCTAGTGAAGATGTAGGTTTTCATACTCAACTCAAAGTTGTCGGACCTACCCTTGCACTGATGAGAGGCAACAACCTCGAAATATGTCTGCAGGTGGTCATCCCCAGCCAAATTAAGGATAATCTTTTGTTTGTCTACCATAAGCACTTGCACTTGAGTCTTCTTGGAAGAACGTTGCACAAATATCTGTCAGATATAGTTCAATATCCGTCGTGGTATTAGCCAGGATAGTAGTTGTTTTCTGTCAGATTTTTGCCTCATATTTTCCACTTTGTGGAAATATTTGGAGAGAGGGGCACTTCAACTTTGTCGATTTCATTCCTATCATTTGTTTGTACTCTCCGGCAAAATATTCGAACTTGTTCGAATTTTCGTTGAAGAGTGAGAGAAGTAAAAAATATGAAAATGTAAAAAGCGAAAGAAAAAAGACTTAACAATGAAAAATATTGTAATATATGTTTTAAAGTCTAATTTATTTTCATTTCATTTATTTCACAAACAACTATAATATGACAATTATATATATAATTATTTTATTTAAAACTGAACTGTTTACTACTTCCTCACTAACTGACCAACTCTCTAGTTCTGTTTCTCGCCGCGAGGCATAGAGGCATTTATACTCGAAGAGAATCTCACCAGAATGTTCTCGAATTGTCTCATCTATTCGCATCTTGATGTCGCACGATCGAGATGCCATGAGTCGAAGATTCTCGAATATTCCTTCGGATCGCAAACTTGTTCATGGGTGAAGGCGACAGGTCTGTACTCGACCGCAGCAACGCCACAATATACTAGTTTGGTAGGAGAGTATACAGTTGCTTTAGTTATATAGGTGTAGTGAATTAAGCATATCTATTCTGAAAAACTGATTTGATCTGGACCAAATACGGCGTACATTATTGAAATTGAGTAGGGATAGTAGGGACGTTAAGTCAATTTGATTATTCATCACTTTATATGCGAATATTATTTTAGCTGTCTCTCTACGTTTTCTCAAACTAACAAATTCAAACTCGCCCAACAGTAAATCAAACTCGTAGTGATGTTCATGATAAATGTTGTGATTCTTCAAAACATAAACTTGAGACATTTTTCGTGAACTGCCACTAGGGCTGATATACGGCGTGTCCCACTTTGAGCAGCCACACCCTCATATTTGATTGAGAATACAATAATTTGAAAAACTTTTTTTTATATCATAGTACTAAGGAATACCTACCTTTATGTTGATGAAACATTCGTATATCCATTTTCCACGGCTAACTATGACCAATTGAAAAGTGAACAAGTCTCAATTTTGTTAAAAAAAAATTGTTAAAATTGTTAAAATTGTTATTTCCGTCAACCGATTGCACCCCTACGCGCAACCCTCAGAAGTCTTCGAGAGACTTGTGTGAGCTAGGAAAGACGCAGCCATTACCTTTTAACGTGTTATGTCATGCACGAGACCGATGACCAAACGGGGATTTGAACCCTCGACCCTTCGCTCCAAAAGCGAATGATCTACCAGCTCAGCCACTGATGACTATACGAGGATTTGAACCCTCGACCCTTCACTCCAAAGGCGAATGCTCTACCAGCTCAGCCACCACGGCTTGGAACAATTGATTATACAGGGTGTCATTTGTAGCTTGCAATATGATTAACTCTTGTTTATCAGTAATATTTGCTCAATTTTCGAAATTTCTTTACTTTTCACAAAATTCACAATAACATTCAATTAATACTGCGAAAACCAATCCAATACTACTTTTCCATGGCAAACTGTGACCACTTGAATATTGAAAAATTGGGAAAAAATGTATTAAGGATCCTTTATTGAAAAATTAACCCCAACTCCTGGTTTTGGAACGTCCCAGAATCCCAGAACTCAATGCTGAATCATTGAAATATACAGGGTGTCACATGTAGCTAGAAATATCACTCTTATTCATCTATAATGCTCGGGTCGAATAACATTATGTAACTACGAACTGTCTTCCATGTGATGGTATAGTCGGTTTCCTACTAGTATTTTTGTTAAAAACTCACTCATTTTATGCTATATTTCTTGGTGTATATAATATCAAATCGTTTTCATCACCACAATGACAGTATGGAATAACGATAAGTAAAATCAATTGATAGTACCAAATGTACACTTCAATACCGATACATACCAAATAAAATCTACAATAACAACAATTAAAATATTTACAGTGCGGCTTTTTTTAGCCCCCTCCCCTGTTAACCTTTGAACGGTTCGATTTACATACATGAAACAAAAACCATTTTGAATGGTATCACCGATACTACTTTTTGGGATAAAATACATTGTTATGGCTCGATATGGGGGTAGGAGGGGCAGATTAATTTTAGAAATTAAAAATGGCATGGGGGGTCGAGTGATACATTGCTGAAAAGAGAATTCAATTCTCTCACCAGCCATCTTAATTTATTTTGATTTCGTTAAAAACTTTTTCACCAAATGCACACGAAATATCAAGAATAAGTGCGGATCTGAATCGTACCCGTATCATGATAAATTCGAACGGTTTGATATGAAGCAATATGACAAAAATATTCTGAATGATATTACAGATACTACTTTTTGATAGATCATATATTGTAATTACACGACAGATGGCGCTGGGGGCACATCAACTTGGAAATTTCGAAAGGCAAAGAGATTAAAATTGTGAAAATTCATATTAAAGAAAATCAAAAAAAAATTATACCGTTGTTTTCAACGATGTACAATTTGAACCCCTATGGGGCAATAGCGATGTATTTTATTCCAAAAAGTAGTATTAGTGAGACCATTCGAAATGGTTTTTGTTTCATGTTTTGACTACTAAAAAAAGCCTCACTGTATATTGAAAGAAAAATCTTTGTGTCATTAATGAAAATACTTCATTTCATAGTAGGTAGCACTACTTTATATTTCAACTTCAGTTTGCTAATGTCAAGTAAACACTGTTTGGTTTTTTTTTCACAGTGGCAATTAAAGATAAATATAAAGGTTATTAGAGTTTTTTCTCGGTGGAGATATGAGATTTTCAAAAATACCCCATGTGATAAAAATCAATAAAGCAAATTTTGCTATGCAGCATATTGAAACTTGAAACTAGGGCCACTTTGCATTGAAAATTACATTATTTTTCAAAAATAGTTATTTGTATTTTTTTTGAAAAGTTCCAATTAGAAGAAATTTCAATCAGAAAGAATCATCCCAGCAGATAAGTGTATTACATCTCACCTGGTCTTTTCCAGATTTTAGCAAATTTGAAAATTGTAAAATAAGAAAACGCGAAAAAACTGAAAGAGGTTCAAACTAGTTGAAATTTGGTGAGTGGGTAGGAAATCGAAAAATAAACAACTTTTTTAAATGAGATTCATCAAAATATTGAGAAATACCTAACATTTGGTATTCTTTAGAAAAACATGTCAAAGACAGCTGTAGCCGATCGATAGGAAAACATTGTAATCGTCATCTTATACTATTATCAAAGCACAAATTGTTCAAGAACTCTAAATTTGCAATAGCTGAATAATAGAAAAAATCCCATTTGACTTTAACGATGACACTGTATATTACAAGGGCAGATCAATTTCAAATGTCAATTAGGATAACTTTCCTAATAACGCCTAAGTTGACTTCAGCAAAAAAAATCACCCTGTACAACATAGCATATATTTGCGGTCGTCCAAGTTATTGTTGTACAAGACATACGTGGAATTCATTACCAATAGGCTTACTTATATTGAGGAATATGGTATGAGATTTGGAAGTTATCATAAAAACCGAGTATATGTGCAATGGAAGAAAACAAAAAACCTACGACTTGCAAGGGGACTTTTAACCATAAAACTGCGACGAACACAAATATCTTGGTAATGAAAATATCGAATGACGGGATGCTAGATGAAGCAATCTCGAAGAGGAACATTCAAGGACGAGGGTCCGTCTCTATGGTAAACAGTATTATATGGAAACCCCAACAACTGAAATAGTAAAAGGGATCCACTCAGTCGCGGAAAGCATAATAACATACGGCTCTGAAGTATGGCCTATGAAAATGTGAGGACGCTGAGACTGCTAGAAAGTTCAGGAGAGATGGGTATACCGAATGAAACAATTAAGCAAGCCATGGAAATAAAACAATCATCGCAACAAAAAATCTGGTATGGTATGGTGAACGTTCAAAGATAGCTACAAAATCGAACACAAAACATAATTGAACTGAACCATTATAGAAAAAAAATTTAGAAAGACCACACAAAAGCTATAGAGAGAAGGAATCATGAAAGGATTCGCGAAAGAGGCCTGGAAAAAGGCAGACGGAGAGATACAGAGTAGTGGAAATTAGAAATCGAAAATGGTGAACTTAGTTTTCCGTTATACCGGGTGATTCTCGAAGGTCTCTCTCCCTTATAACTTTTTTATTATTGAAAATTGAAAAAAGAAATTTGGGGGTTGTGTATTATACTTCAAATTACATTTTTTGACACATTTACTTGCTTTGTTGTACTTCCGGTTTGGCCAGAAAATACCACAACTTTTGATTTTTAGATGGGACATCCTATATATTTTCACTTATTGTTATCGAGAATAACATTCTGAATCCAACAATATTTGACAAATAAAGTCATTTTCATTAATTTTTTTTATTATTTTATATAGAATGCCATGGATCCTGTAAATCGCTTTATTCTGGAAAAATACGACTTTGAGACTTATCACTTCACAGTCGTTTCAAGAATCATTTAAAAGTCGCATATATGAATTTTTTCAGTTAACACGATTTTTTCAAATGGAAAGGAGTGGCTCGTCGGCTTTTTGTGAAAGATCATTTCCTTAAAAATAATTTGAAACCACACACTATCACTTTGTTTTCACTATTTTTCTGAATAATTGAAGCGATCATACATAATAACAAATAATCAGGTATACTTGAGTCCTGTTATTCTAGTTATCCGTGACAAAGAATTGATGCTGTTACTATAGAAATACCTAAACAAATAGGCTAATGAATATGCTGTCACATTTAAAAATGTATTTTTTGCGTAGTTTATGATTTGATATGGAAAATTATACTAGAAACGAACAAATTGACAGGTTGCTAATTCACGGAGAAGCAAAAAATAAAGCAACTGATACAGCTCGAATTTATGCTCAGAGATTCCCTAATCATCGCCATCCCACTCAGCATTATTTTCCAAAACTGGAAAGGAAAATGCGAAATGAACCAGAAGAAAATGCCAATGATTTCATCGTCAGTGAAGAAAAAGAAGTAGACGTGTTGGCCTATGTTGAAGTGAATTGTTCGGCGTCCATTCGCCAAATTGTTTCTGAGTGTGATAAAGTTATTCCTCCGCTCCGTTTGGAGAATTCTTCACAATATAATTATCGATCATTCAAGTACCAACTACACCAACATCTCTACGATAACGACCACAACCGTAGATTAACATATTGCAACTGGTTTTTGAATAAATACAGAGAAGATGTACGTTTTTTCACAAACAAATCATTTGCACCTGATGCGAGAAGGAAATTTTCGAGAGCGATTTGGTTTCAATTGCTGAATGGGTATTATCGGAAGAAAGCTTTGGAGCCAATAATTTTCGACGAACAACTTACTGCCGAAAGATATCTACAATTCCTTAGAAATCAAATTAATGATTCCATTTGAGATTTGCCACTGGCTAACCAAGTTGATATCTATTTTCAACAAGATGGTGCGCCACCTCACAATTCTCAAGTCGTATAAAACATCTGAATGATACCTTCCCAGAAGAGTGGATTGGCACTAATGGACCTATACAGTGACCTGCGAGGTACATTCTTGAGTTGTCATATTTTTTCATTAGGTAGGTATTATTTCTTTTTTATATTCTAGATCACCAGACCTTACTCCGCAAGATTTTTTCCTCTGGCGAACAATTAAAAATCAGGTGTATAAAACAGCATCCGCTACTCGTGAAAAACTGGAGTGTAAAGTAAGGGTGGCGCATTCCAGAACATCACTGCGGAACAGCTAATCAATGTGGTGCGCGCATAACAACCCAGGTAGCACAGGTTAGTGAAATGACGTCCTAATGACGTCTTATTAAAGTCCCTTTTGGTCCGTGACGTCCTCGACCACAATGAGATCTCAAAATGACGTCTTATTTCATGACGTCAAATTGACTTATTCTGTGGAGATCATAATGACGTCCCTGCGAAGTCAACTATCTGTTATTCGAAAATTGTCGACATAAAGATTCCGTTACTGAGAATTATTCCAGAATTCGTTATTGCAGAAATCTGGAGCCCTCCTGTTAGCAATTTGCCAAAAATGATTTAGGGCCGGTTGTATGAAGCGTTTTGTTACATTGCGTTCAAGTCCCGACTGAAATTTGGATAAATAGTAACAATTTTCTATGATTATTCTGTTTACGTAAGGTTAGTCAGGTTAGGTTGGCTAGTAATTACCGAATTTTCAACTGAGTTTGCATCAGCTGTCTTGTCATTTAAACTTCCTGCGATTGCAGTGACCAAACTGCAGTCGGGACGCAGACCCTTGATGAAAACACTCAGACCGAACGCTGTGGTAGCGGAGAGAGCTGCAAATACTGAAAAATATTCCTCATCAGTAATAAAATATTCAAGATATCTTTCAATTATAGAAACAGAAGAAACTTAATGAATTCTTGACAGAATATGAAGAAGCAATAGGCTGATGGAGTTCTAGACTAGAATATGAGAATACCGTCAACAATTAGTATACGTAGTGGATGACAAGTTCCAATGAGATTAGTTGTCTTTTTCATAATTCGCAATGTCAAACAACAAATTGTCATAAATCATGAAATGTCTGAGTCTGAAAATGTAAAAATATACTCGAAAATTAAAAAGTTGGTATGGGCTAAAAATACTCATACGTGCTATTGATATCCATTTATTCCCAAGAACATTTTATTTTTGTTTTGCCACTAGATGGTAGTCAAGTATCTTTTGTACAATTCTATGAATTAAATTCTCACAACAAAAAGGTTGTCAATGGGTCAAGTCTTAGAAAGTTATTCATTATCCTAAAATAATTTGGTGGAATGAAATAATGGTATCTTTGACCTGGCAACTCTGTCGCGGCAGCGTGGGTTGTCGGTCGGACTTGGCTGGATTCGGTCCGCCGCGCCGGTCGTCAGCGGTACAGTACGGGTTGCTGCTTTTGGAATATGTTTTACTTTGTCGAATGTCATTGCCTTTAGCATAAAGGTAAAATATTTTTTCTGGTTTGCTGCTGTATTGGTTCGTTTGGTGGTTTGGTGCTAATATATTTGTGTTTTTTGCTGTTACACTCTCGGATCAATCAACAAATAATATCCTACGTACTGGTTACAGTTTTCCGAGAATTACAAAAGGTGGCAAGAGCTAAGAAAACGGGAAGTGTTGTGGCCGCCATTGAAAACCCAAAAGAGTTTCGATAAATATATCATCAAGGATGTAGAGGCTGAATCAGTCGATGTTTGAATGGAACAAGTTAGTATTCATGAACAAAAGAGCACCAAAAAACTGCGATTTAGGTATAAAGTAGGAGCACCCAAGATTGCTGAAATAATGAAGTCTTTGTGGTATTAGGAAACCCAAATTCCTACAAATTGGTGATTATTCATTCAGAAAAATAAACTACTTTCTAAGATCTATCATATTTCATGCACTGGTAATTGATATTGAATGTTAGTTTACTACAACATCCTGTGATATGTTTTATATTTGAAATGTATTAAATGTAATATCGTATTTCAGTTTATTTTATCCTACTTCCCTGAAACTTTTAATTTCCACATGAGAACTAGGGACTGTGGAAGTCCTTCATAAACGTCATTTACTGGTCTATTAATGGTCTTGTAGGTCTTCAAAATGACGCCATTTATAGTCTTCTTTTCAGACTCAGAATGACGTCCTGCTGATGACGTCCTATGCCTGTATATTTTGACGTCTTCAGAGTCTCTTCCTGACGTCAGTTGGTCGATAATTTGACCAAATTAGGACGTCAACGTGCTACCTGGGAACTTTGCCGTGATCAAGGAGGTGGGCATTTTGAACATTTAGAACCTTAATGGATTAACGGTAATTTTTGCCACTTACAAATGATAATTCTTGAAACGACTGTGAAGTCGTAAGCAACAGCTTCAATTGTTTGCCACGGATAACTAGAATAGCAGGACTAGTGCATAAGTATACCTAATACGTATTATTTGTTATTAGGTATGATCGCTTCCTGCAATTATACAGAAAAATTGTGAAAATAAAGTGTGTGGTATCAAATTATCCATAAGAAAATGATCTTTCAGAAAAAGTCGACGAGCCACTTCCTTTCCATTTGAAAAAATCAAGTAAACTGGAAAAATTCATATTTGCGACTTTTAAATAATTCTTGAAACGACTGTGAAGTCATAAACCTCAAAGCGATTACACGATCCATGGCATTCTTGATCGAAAAATAAAACTTGGAATAAAAATGATTTTATTCGTCAAATGATGACAAATGAGATGAAGTTGTATTTAGAATGTTATTCTCGATCAAAATAAGTGAAAATATATTGGATGTCCCATTTAAAAATCGAAAGTTGGGGTCATTTCTGGCCATACCGAAAGTACGGTAAATCAAGTAGATATGTCAAAAAATGTTAATTGAACTATAATACAAAACCCCCAAATATCGTTTTTCTATCTTCAATAATAAAAAAGTTATAGGGGTGAGACACCTTGAAGAATCACCTGGTATACTTCATGATTTGAGTATATATTGTAGATAAGAATAATTATTGTAATTATAGTTTTAAAAAAAATTTAAAATGTGCCCTGGCGTTATAAACAGTTTTAGCTATTTACCTTCTTTGTTTTTACATTTTTTTTAGCTCAGTACAGAGTTCAAAGAACCATAGGATTAGGGTTGCATTTATACAGGGTGTTATTTGAGTACGTGGCCAATCTCAAAGGGGTGATTCTTTGAGTGATTCTAAGACGAAAAGTTCATATAAACATAGGTCCGGTAATGCTTCGTTTTCAAGATACAGGGTGTCAACATTTTTAAAAGAAATCGTTTTTGTCGTAAATATCTTAATAACCCGTAAACCGATTTTATTGAAATTTGGCAGTATTATTGAAGGTCGTAAAGGGCGAATTTAACCCTGACTATATCAAAATTATCATGTCCAGTGGCGTCCCGGAAGGCACTGTAACCAATATTTTTGACAGAAAACATGTGCGCCACTAATTTTTTTGCAATTTTTGTATTTGTTTCACATTGAGCAACTGAAATTACAATTTTTTTATATCTAGAATTTTTTTCGTATCTTGCTTTGTTTTTGAGAAAAAACATAAAAATCATTTCATTGCACATCCCTGTGACAACACAATAAAACATTTCAACTACTAAACCATCAAAAACTGGGGTCTTACTAATATTTTTTCATATCAATACTTTATTCTAGTCTTAGAATTTTCTATCAAAATTAATGCAATGAAAAAAAAATATGTATGTATGAATTGCAGCACTTGTATTCGGCTCTTGGCTTCGGCTCGTGCTGCAAATTGGGCTCATTGTTGTCCATGGACATGCAATAAAGACATTTTTATTTATGATTAAACAATTAATATTACATGGAAGTCATCTTTTAATTTTTTTCGCTCATATTACCTGTTTTCGATGAAACAAATAATGTTGTTATGTATTACTGCAGTGTTTTGAAACTAAAGTAAGAGGGCCATGGAAGGAACAACAAATGTTCAAACAAATTTAACTTCATAACTGTCACAAATTGAAACGGTACATACGTAATTATTTGATAGTAATTATTTGAAGTGTTTTCAAGAGTTTTGAGATAGAAAATTTGTTACTGATATCTGAAAATGCTTCGCTTTACAAACTCGGAAATGGCCGATATGCATTTTGTCTATGGAATGGCCCAAGGCAATTCCAGAGCGGCTAGACGCATTTATCAAGAAAGATATCCTCATCGAAATGTTCCAAATAGGCAAACATTTGTGAGAATACATGAAAGGCTGTGCGAATCAGGCACCTTTCAAAGGTCGGCTGCTCTTATTAGGAGACCTGCAACGGTAAGAACAGTGGCGCTGGAGGAAGAAGTTTTACATGAAGTTGAGCGTTGCCCCGATACAAGCACACGCAAAATTGCACAACAATTAAACTTTTCTCACTTTACTGTATGGAAGATTTTGAAAGAGTACCAACTGTATGCTTACCACATACAGCGTGTTCAAGCGTTATTTCCTGCGGATTTTCCCAAGCGAGTTGTTTATACTACGTGGCTTTTGCAACAACAGGTTGCATCTCCGACATTTTTATCCAGTATATTATTTACCGATGAAGCGTGTTTTTCCCACAATTCAATTATGAACTTTCATAACAACCATATCTGGGCAGAAGAAAATCCCCATGCGGTTATAGAAAATAATTATCAACAGCAGTTTTCCGTGAATGTCTGGGTTG
Organism: Chrysolina oricalcia; assembly: GCA_944452925.2. NCBI lineage: Eukaryota > Metazoa > Arthropoda > Insecta > Coleoptera > Chrysomelidae > Chrysolina > Chrysolina oricalcia. The sequence goes on along the minus strand of OX101825.2, from coordinate 33,818,503 downwards.
GTATTGTTGGCGATTATCTCATTGGACCTCATTTTTTACCCGCGAGATTAAATGGTCAAGAGTATCGTCATTTTTTGGAATTTGTATTACTTGTACTACAAGAAAATGTCCCACTGGCAGTAAGAGGAGCAATGTGGTTCATGCACGATGGGGCTCCACCTCACTTCAGCATAGTAGCACGTCAATTTCTGGATGAAACTTATGGAGAAAACTGGATCGGTCGCGCAGGTCCACAGTCATGGCCGCCCAGGTCACCGGATTTAAATCCCTTGGATTTTTTCCTTTGGGGACATTTAAAGTCCCTCGTTTATAAAACTCCAGTCAACACTGAAGAAGAATTAATCCAACGAATACGGGATTCATGTGATCAGATAAGACATACGCCGGAAATATGTCAACGTGTTCGGGAATCGATGTTAAGACGAGTTAATGCTTGCATTGAACTTGAAGGAGGACATTTTGAGCAACTATTGTAAGTTTTGTGTTAGTTATTATTGAATGTATTCTTACAGAAACAAATTGCCTAGGTACCATTTTTGTTTCAGTGTGGTTTTAATAAAGGGTGTTTCTTGTTTGATGTTGCTTTGGCATTTCCGGCGTTACCACTATGCACGCACTGGCCAAATGAAACAAACAATTTTTAAGCATAACAGATTCACCTGTAATCATTAAAAACCGTATAAAAACAATTTTTTATTGTGTTGTGCCAGGGACGTGCAATGAAGTGATTTTTATGTTTTTTCTCAAAAACAAAGCAAGATACGAAAAAAATTCTGGAAATAAAAAAGTTGTAATTTCAGTTGCTCAATGTGAAACAAATACAAAAATTGCAAAAAAATCAGTGGCGCACATGTTTTCTGTCAAAAATATTGGTTACAGTGCCTTCCGGGACGCCACTGGACATGATAATTTTGATATAGTTAGGGTTATATTCGCCCTTTACGACCTTCAATAACACTGCCAAATTTCAATAAAATCGGTTGAAGGGTTATTAAGATATTTACCACAAAAACGATTTCTTTTAAAAATTTTGACACCCTGATCTTGAAAACGAAGCATTCCCGGACCTATGTTTATATGAACTTTTTGCCTTAGAATCACTCAAAGAATCACCCCTTTAGGTTTGGCGACGTACTTAAATAACACCCTGTATATGATATAGAAAATGTTTTATGCAAACTCAAAAAATTAAATTGTACTCGACGTATATTCAAAATCTATTTTATGAAAATTTTTCACTTACAAATAAGTAACTGAAATCAAACAATCAAATATTGAAAATAAAACAAAACAAAAAAATCTCAATTGAAATATTCATCAAAACTACCTGTACTGAAAGATACCCAACTCAAAACTGAAAACATAATTTTTTTTAAGATATTGGAAATAATTGTTCTTTATTAATGCGAGGGTGTTTCGCGCACGCCTATTCAAAGCACTGTTGTTGTTCTATGTGAAACTGTGAATGATCTGGTATTGTCTAAATATTGAAAATATCTTTCTTTCAGTTCAGGTTCCTAGTAGTACCCTGCTTGGCATTTATCTTCAGAGTTTAGGCTGTCGTCCAGGAAGGTTTTTCTAGCTTTAATAGAAATAATTTAAAACTATCCATGGGTAGTTAACAGTGTAATGTTGATTTCATTGGTTATTTCGACACACATGCCAAGAAATGGACAAATTTGATAGGATGTACCCATCCAAAAATTTTATTTTCACCAATCGAAAATATAATATAACTAATTCCAAATGATGAATCACTTGCCCCTGCAAAGTAGAGAAGGAACAATAACAAAAAAAAATTAAAAAGTGAAGGAGAGGTTGTTTCGTACTCCGGCGAATTGCTAGATTTCGAAACAAAAATGAAAATAGCTATTTATGATACAAGTTCGTAAAGTGGGACTTTTTTGTACGAGCGTGAAGTTTGTTACACTTATTATATTGCCAAATTGTAGCAATTATACCATAATTTGAATGTTTAATGATATGCATTGTCGTCGTATTATCAAATAAAGACTTTGGAGTTATATTTGACAAAAAATACTGAATTTTTCAAAAATACATAAATGTATGAACAGTGCGTAAAATATTACTTTACGCACAGTTGAGGATTTTATGCACACTTGATTTTTTTACGCACTTGTGCTAAAAAGTATCACTTTACGCACTGTGAACAGTGCACAAAACGTTAGTTTACGCATTGTCGTAGAAAAATTCATTTATGGCATAAAAGTCACGTGCTATTCCTTCAGGTAATTCGTTAGCGGTCGATTTTAAATAGGGTAGGTATTATGTGAGTACGTGGCCAAACTTGAAGGGGTTATTCTAAAGTGGACAGTTTATAAAAACGTAGGTCCGGTAATGCTTCGATTGTCAACATTTTTTAAAGAAATCGCGTTTTTCTTAAACTTCTTGACAAACCGATTCTGTTGAAATTCAGCAGTATTATTAAGGAGAATGAGGGGCTAATTTAGCCCTAATTAGATCATAATTATCTTGTCCAGTGGCGTCTCGGGAGGCACCTTAACCAATATTTTTTACAGGAAAAATATGTGCCATAGAATTTTTTACAATTTTTGTATTTTCTCTGCATTGAACAACTGAAACTATTACAACATTTTTATTTAAAACATTTTGTGCGTATGTTGCTTTGTTTTTGAGGAAAAACATAAAAATCACTTCATTGCATGTCCCTGGGACAACATAATAAAAAAATGTTTCAACACGGTTTTTAATGAATACCAATGAATCTGTTGAGCTGAAAAATTGTTTATCTCATTGGTGCATCGTGTTAAAACCAGAAATTAAAAAATAAACATCGAACAAGAAATACCCTCTATTAAAACCACACCCAAACAAAAATGGTAGGTACGCAATTTTTTTCGGCAAGAAAACATTCAACAACAAGTAACACAAAACTAACAATAGTTGCTCAAAACATTCCTCTTCAAGTTCAATGAGCATTACCTCGTCTTAGCATCGATTCCCGAACACGTTGAAATATTTCCTACGTATGCCTTATCTGATCACATGAATCCTTTATCCGTTCGATTATTTTTTCTTCGGTAAGGACTGCAGTTTCATAAACGGGGGACTTTGAATGTCCTCTCTAAGGGATTCAAATTCGGTGACCTAGGTGGCCATGACGTGGACCTGTGCGACCAGAAATTGACGTGCTACTATGCTGAAGTGAGGAGGGGCCCCATCGTGCATAAACCACATTGTTCCGCTTACTGCCAGACATTTTCGAATAATACTGGTAACACAAATTCCAAAAAATTACGATACTCTTGACCATTTAATCTCGGGGGTAAAAATGAGGTCCAATGAGATAATCACCGACAATACCAATCCAAATATTCACGGAAAACTGTTGTTGATAATTATTATCTATAACTGCAAGGGGGTTTCTTCGGCCCAGATATGATTGTTATGAAAGCTTATAATTGAATTATGGGAAAAAACACGATTATTTGGTGAATAATATACAGAATACAAATTTCGGAGATGCTACCTGTTTTTGCAAAAGCCAAGTATAATAAACAGCTTGCTGGAAAAAATCCGCATGCAATAACGCTTGAACATGCTGTATGTGGTAAGAACACAGTTGGTAATACTTCAAAAACTTGCAAACTGTTGAGTAAGGAATTTTTAATTGTTTTGCGTGTACCTGTATCGGGGCTACCCTCAACTTCATTTGAAACTACTTCCTCCAGCTCCACTATTCTTACCGTTGCAGGTCTCCCAATAAGAGCAGCCGACCTCTGAAAGGTGCCTGATTCGCACAGCCTTTTAAGTATTCTTACAAATAATGAAGTAGTTTTACGTCTGTAGTTAAATTAAATTCGAAAATAAGTTTATGGCATATCAGACGGGAAAATGAAAATGAGAACTGAATTTAAAAAATGTGGATCAACCGGGATTCGAACCGTAGTCTCATTTGTCTCCGGCAATGTGCGTTAGATCGCTACGCTATTGAACCTCATTCAAAAACCGGCGATTCACACTTCAAATTCAGTTAATTGTTAGTATGAGATGATAATGAGAGTTAAAATGAAAAGATGAAACATTCTCGCATACATGCTTGAAATTTCAGATGTGAAGTCGGTCGATAATCCTATATGTGATTGACACCAGCTGATACATCAATATGATTTCACTGGGTGTGTATGTTGAAGACTAAGGGCCCAAGGACCGTACCTTGAGGTACACCGTATTTAACGGCTAAGGGTTCGCTAGTTACATCGTTACATCATGACAGTTTGACGTCTGTTTGTGATGTAACTTCTGAATAGGTCTAGTGTCCAAAATTTCATACTTAGTGACATTGACAGACTCTGAACACCTCCTCCGATGACGGCAAAATATTTTTTTGTTTATTTTACAATAAAAAAAAAATTTGCATCCTGACTTGATTATGGAAATATATTGCAAAAGTTTTTTAATTGTTCGGGAACGTAGGGTGTAATTTCCCAGAGAACAAAATATTCCACCAATACAGAATTCAGGAACTTTGTGAAATTTGAAAGAAAAAAAATGAAATTGTTATTTTTTTATTTGACAAAGTTCCAGAAATCTGTGGTGTTGGCAAATTTTATTTGTTTTCTGGGAAATTACTACCTACAAATTTCCGACCAACTCAAAAAACTTTTGAATCATTTCCATAAGGAATTCAGGTTGCAAAGAAACATTTTTAATGTAAAATAAACAAAAATAAGATGTTGCTTTCATCGGCGGATGTGGCAAAGTTTCGGCAAGACTTATAATAGGCTGGTGCCAAAACGAATTTTAACCACTTAAAATAAGAAAAAAAAGTAACAGGCATGGACCAGGTGGAAAATGTTGTTAAGGTTCTAACTTTGTGGAAAAAACAAAATTAAACACGAAAATACTCAAAATGGTTAAATGGGGATGTACTTTAGGGGTAGAAAACGGTTTTTTTGCGATTTTCGGCGAAACGTGACATCTTAGCGGAAAATGTTCAATGGCAAAGGTGTAGATAATAAGCATAACCTCAAATTAACCGTCAAAATGGTGAAAACCTATTTTCAGTATTTTTTTCTCTCGCGTACAAGTGATTTAATTTACATTAAAATTTGTGAGAATATGTCTTTTTTGGCTGTAGAATGATGATGATTTTTTTTAAACTCAGAGGACAACTTATTTTTGAGTTATTTACATTTTTCGAAAAAAATACCCTTATCTTCCACGAACAATGAGGAATCGGAATCCAAAAAAAAAATTCATAATTTTACAGTGGATAGAGCTCAACGCGCTGATTCCGAATATGTATAACACTTATATATCTTTTCGAAACAGAGCCGTAAAAAAAATAAAATCTGATTTTGCGCAGTTCATGCATAAAAAATGGCAAAGTGAACGTAATTTTTACAAGGTTGGCAAAAAAATTCCTTGAATAAATGCACTATTGAGTATTGACATATACAGAATGTTTTTCAATTTTTGATAGTTTCAAATGGTTTGTTTTGATTATTCATTGAAAATGATGTGTATTTCCAGGAATTTGACATTGAAAACTATGTTGAATGTTGAGATGAATATTTTTTCGATTATTTCCAGTGAAATTATGGAGTATTCAGAAGTTTGTGTGTGTATAATTAATATGTGCAAGTGCATTTCAAATAAAATTTCATGATTTATATGCAGTGATCATTTCATGTAAGTATATCAATTGAATTGACAATATTATCACTTTCTGTAGCTTGTAGGTCAAGCTGATTTTCACATTTCTGTCATCCCTAATGATTTGAAGTAGGTTAAAAAAGCAAGGTTATTCTTAACGTCGTCGGAGTTTTCCACATAGATCATTTTGCTAATTGATTCATAAATGACATGCTTTTCATCACACAATTATTAGATAGTGTATAGAGGTAAAAATATTTTAAAGCAATTATATTAAAATTTATGAGGAAGAACCAGTATGTAAAGAATATTTTAGAACGCTTCGAATATTTTAGCAGTTTCTTGTTACAATGAGAAATGGAAAGTAAAACCATATAGAAGTTTTAAGATTGTTCAAGCCTATTATTGCTTTTTACTTGTTGTGGACATAAATTACCTCTTGTTTTAGTTCGAATTCACACGGGTTTCAGCAAATTTCGGCCTGTTATGAAACCTATATTCATTGTATAATAATTCAATTCAAAACATAAATTTAGATTTTTGAGGTTATCGTATACCGATTTTACGAAGAAAAGCCAATAATTTATACAATAATTCTGCACATTAATGTGTGTAGTGTATGGCCCCGTATACTGATTACTAATAAAGAATTGGTGGTCGATTACATAAGCGATAGCTATCATCGATGACTAGGGAGTCAGTAGATGCGAGACGTTTGTGGAGTCGAGACTAAAGTGTGCAGTTAAATAAAGTGTTTTATTTCTATTTCCCAACGAGCAAATAGTGAACTTTACAATGTGCATTGCAAAACTCAAGTGAACAAAATGTTGGAGTTATATATAGACGCTAGATTCACAAAAAAGGAAGCTTGTCACTAGTTCATGAATATCCAGAACCATTGTTGTTGTTAAAATTGTTATTTCCTTCCACCTGTTGCACCCCTGTGCAACCCTCAGAAGTCTTCGAAAGACTTGAGCTAGAGAAAACGTAGCACTTACCTTTAAACGTGACCATGCTAGGCACATTTTAAAGGATATTTCAGAATGTATCATAGTATTTGATAAGATATACCTATTGAAAATCTGGTCATTTCAAATCATTATGTGCTTGTTCATTTCTTACAAAAGTAACACCACCTTTGTTTGGCAAATGAATTGCCATGTTTAAATACAACCAATATTGGTGAATTTTATTGTTCATTTATTCATGGATGTTACTGGACCTTCCATTTCAATAAAATGATTTTTCATTTCAGTCAAAAGATGGGTAAAATCTTTGGAAGTCGAGTTGATGAATATTTGTGCAGATCTGATAAGGATAGGAAACTGGAATAGTGAGAACCTGTTGCTGATGTAAGTTGCATTCAAAATTTTAACACTAACAAATATAGAAAAATTACTGAGAACAGGAAAGCAAGGCTATTTGTATTCTATCTCAAATTTTTCATTCATTTTAATATATGATTGGGAGCTAGAGTTCTCTTTTGTCAGGGTTTTAGACTTCGTTTGTTCGAATTTCTTCCTAACGATTCATCGATTAGATAAATAGCAATTGGTTAGGCAAATGTACCAGATTTCCCTTCAATGTTTGAGCAGTGATATAATTAAAATAATGTCATGGAATATTCAATTTCAAATAAGTATTTTATTCAGTAAAATTGTTAACATTCTTTTTATGTTATATATTAAATTTACCAAGAAATACTCATCGAGATTCTTCAAAAATTGTATCTAGCTCCCATAGCGTTTTGTATACTTTTCAAGTTTTGTTTACCAAAATGAATAAATAAAAATAGAAGTTCTTTATCAGGTGAAAGAGAATTTCCAAGTATTACTACTTCACAAAAGGGCTTAGTTTTCTTTAAATTCTACTGTGACAAACAACTCAAATGGGAGTGGAAATGTATAGTTACTGAAGTTAAAAATAAATTTCTGAGTTTGTGTACATTTTACTTATTCAAAATAATTTCAAACAAGGCAAGCAGATTTCTGAAATGTTTGTAGTTTCAAGTGATAGAGGTAAAGTTTTTAGAGAAATTTTTAACTGACCATCGTTGTTTGGATTGAGCATTTGGAAACACAATTTATTATTTTACACTAGAATTAAATAATAATTTTCCCAAATGAATGTCGATTTGAGAAAAATCATTCAATAATCAAAACTTTTTACAAAATATCTATAATTCCATTTATGGGGGATATTCCAAATTGTGAGAAGCTTGAATGAACATCATGTGTCCGATCAGTTGAGAAGACAATTTTACATACTTTTTTCCAGATTTAAACCTTCGTCTTGAAATAAAAAAAAAATGGAAATTTTAAAGAAATATATACAACTATAGAAGGGCGAATGAATCCGGCAAACTCTGAATATAAGTTACTGACAAAACCAAATAATTTTTTCAAAATAAGTCTTGTAAACGCATTAACTTGGGGTAAACGGCCTCTCCTACAGTTGCATAGATTTCTTTAATTTTACATTTCTTCATTTTCAAACTGTGGAAGGTTAAAATTCCAAAAAACTGACCAAGAAACGAATTTCCCACACAAAATCAAAAAAAAATTATAAGTTCTAATATTCTCATGAATCAAAGGAGATAGCATGACAGTTTTGAAATTGTTATCACAAAAAAAACTTAGCATGTTTTTAGAAAATTGTCAAAATGCCACTTTCACTGGAATAATGGAATAAATGGAAATAAATATCTGAAATGAATCTTACTATTGGAACTTTCGCAGTATCATTACCAATCTGAGCTTCGTTAAATATGTATTAACATTAGCATCAACAGCAAGTCTTGATAATTCGAAGATACTTTGCATTTTGCAGTAAATATTAGTACTTGTCGAGAACAACGAATACCTTCATTCAATCACTTCAAATGAAAACTTCAACACAAACGAATCTAATTTATCTAGTAACAATGGTTTACAAATGGAAATCATCTTACACAATAAATAAAATATAGTCATTCAAACACTAGGGTAAATTTTTCATAAAGTACAAGTCATAACTATCAAGATCCATAACCAACCTCTTGAAAGTTTCAATAGGATGATCCATGCATTTAGATTTTTTATAAAATGTTAGCTTTTATTTTGAGTTTGTCTAGTGTTTCAACATTACAGAGATTACAAATTTCATTATAAATCACAATGTAGCAAGATCAATGAGTAACTTTCAGGTATTTCCATTAAAACCCTGTTTTCTGAATGGAAAGAGAGTTGATATAAATTAACTTCTACACTCCACTCATAAAATAGGTTTTTATGTGAAAATGATTCATTCATGTGTACCTTGAAATGCAGGAGACAAGAAAAAATAAAAACCGATCAACTACTTCAAAGAGCCCACCTATGTATATATTCATTTATTTGATTCAATGAAAAAGTAAGTAATTATATATACATATAGTATAAAGAAGAGATTGTTTCCGAGAACAACACTTGCATATGCAACTAAATCAAACATACAAACACAGTATAAAATATTTAAATTATTATGACATGGATGATCAGAATTTATCAGCAATATATTCATCTACACTGTAAAAACATTTGTCCTTCAGGAGAATATTAACGGATTTTCTGAACTGCTTTAAATGATGTATAGATCTCATTTGATTGGGCAAGTGATTGTGAATTTGTTTATCTCTATAAATAAGAGATTGTCTCACAAAGGATATATTGAGTATTGGAAGAATACTTAATGTTTTTTCGTTTGGTATCCTTTCCCTGTTGAATTGTGTGAACTTTTCTCTACATTTGTGCAGCAAACACATTGTTTCAAGGATACAAAGTCAAGATCATATTTTCTGAAAAATTTTATGAACCTTATATTCAATGGAAGCATTGTGAGTTATTCTAGAAGAAGAATTCCAAGAAAACATCTAGAATCAATGATTCTTGTTCTACATGATAATGTCGAATATTCTTGTACTTAGAGACAAAAAGTCAGAAGTACTTTTTCAATTATTTAAGCTCTTATTTATGACAAACAAATATTGCTGAACTGATCTAGATAAAATCAAATTTTACAACAATTTTACAAACTCTTAATTGTGACAAAGTTGCTGAACTGATCTAGATAAAATCAAAATTTGCAAACATTTTACAACTTTTCTGCCGCAAATTAAATTTTTAAAGATTTTATCAAATGAAGACCCAAAGAGGGCTCAGTTTGTCAGTTCAATTTTGAAACTTTTTCTGTTAAAACTAATACAGCTTAATAGATTGGTAATCATTTGCATTTGCATTTCTTGATCCACCACTTTTCTTTTGACTAAAAAACCTTAAGTCTTTTTATTTACTTACTTTAAATGAGTTCTGATTGAGAAAATCTTCTTGAAATAAATGTTTTTCTTAATGAAAACTAATGCTCCCACTTTACTCTGGATACACTTACTCATCTCCCTCGTACACATAAAATACTGTCAAATTTCTTTGGTTGCATTTGATGTTTTAGAGGACGAACCAGAATTAAACAAAAATGGAAAAAGAAAATATTTCAGAAATGATACTTTTTCAGAATATGATCACATCTTTCATTCTCTTTTGACAAAATTTACAAAAATCTTTCAACTCTACTATCGAACAATTGTCTTTGCCTTATTGAGCAGAGAATTTGTTATGATTTCAAGGACAAGCATTAAATCTGCTTAGCCTGAACTTCTTATATGCTTAGCCTGTACAAATTCCAAGAATGAACCTGCTGTAAGATAGTCCAATTTCTTCCAGTGTTTCTTCTTGAAGTTAACAGAAGATCTCTGCAGCAAAAAATCCAAGCCTCTCATCATTGAAAGTTTGCACCCCCCTGTAATTGAAAATCATAAATGAACTACATTATTGAATGGTGCGGATTTTTAGCCCCCCCCTATTAACTTTTGAACGGTTTGACGTACATACAAGAGACTAAAACCATTTTGGAAATACTTTTTGAAATAGAAGACATTGTGGTTGACGATGAAGGGGTGTGGGGCTCATCAATTTAAAACTTTCAAATGGCATGGCAGGGTCAAATTACATATCTTTGATAGATCAATCAATTATCTTTTCAACCATACAATTTTTTTTGGGTTAATATGTATTTTCACAATTTCAATATCTTTGCTTTTCGAAAATTTCAAGTTGATGAGCCCCCAGCATCATCTGTCAAGTAATTGCAATGTATTTTGTTTCAAAAAGTAGTATCGGTTCAAAATATTTTAGTACCATTGTTCCACATCAAACTGTTCCAATTTATCGAGAAAGAGTACCATTTAGATCCGAATTATATTTGACATTTCGAGTGAATATAGTAAAAAAAAATCATTTATAAAATCAAAAAAAAAATTGATGGTTGAAGGGAGAATTAAATTACCTTTTCAACAATCTGTCACCTGACCCCCATGCCATATAATTTTTTTTTAATGATGTGCCCCCTCGCCCCTTATATCAAGCAATCACAATGTCGTTTATTTCAAAAAGTGGTTTCGGTGATAGCATTCAAAATGGTTTTTGTTCCATATTTGAACGTGATGCCGTTCAAAAGTTAGCTGGAAGGGGGAGAAAAGCCTCACTGTTCAAATATATGGTACCTATAAATGGTGAAATAAATATGAATGATAATAAATATTGAATTAAACCTGGAAGTTCAATTTTCTTATAGTAACAATGACAAATATGGATTCTTATTGAGCTTGGATTAATTTGAATATCAATATTACTTTGATGAAAGTAGCTAGATGACTATGATGTCACCTGAATAGTTATATGTATACCACTGTCCAGACGACAACATTATCTATATGTTGGGAAGTGTAGATAGCTGAAGTCGAGCAAAGCTGACCCTCTTAGATGGGTGACTAATGTACATCTAAAAAAATTCAATTGGTTCTCAACTTTGCCTGGGATCACAAGTTGAAAAACAGGCCCCCGTCTTTTCAAATTCACTCAGCTAAGAGTGGTTCGGAATCCACTCTCACAAAAGTTGTAGGTTCGGCATGTTTCTCGTTTGCACAAGATCTCATATGAATTTCAGAGTAAACCCCTTAATAGCAAAACTTGTGCGAGCAAGGGTTATTGAACTCATCAAGTTAATTAGATATTTTTTCTAAAAACATTAAACATGCATATCAGACTCACCTAATTGTGCCTCACAAGCTTGACACCTAACATAATTAATTCTCTCCTATCTTTCATTGAATTCCAGAAATACCGAATATGCCTTCTTTTCAACATTGTGTGGTGTATTTTCCCTTTCACTGTGCATACTCCATCACGTTCAACTTGAACCAACAGCATTTGTCTCCATAGTTTTTCCTCTACCTGACCTAAAAAATGAGATGAATAAGTAACTAATGTTACAATAGCAACTTGTGTATTTAGAGTGTGACGTCACAAGTTGTGCGTAAACGAACTATAGTACAGGTTTTGTCCAAGAAAACATCGCTTCTACAACGCTTCTACAGGATGATTCAGCGTGTCACAAAGTACAAATTAACAGATTTTGAAGATATTTTTTTTTCCGATTCCTCATTGTTCTGGTGTTTTTTATATTTCGAAGATCTATAAGTGATCATTTCAATTGTTGAAATGTCTACTCTAAAAGGGTCTATGTATATAACTTGGTGGTTTATTGATCGTTAAACCGCATAAAATTGAGAAAAACCGACAACAAGTCTCTCTGAATCATAATTTTCTCAATATTTTCAATGATTTTTAATAGCTCTAAAAAATAATAAAAATTATATTAATAAATTAATTTTGTAGTGTAATTATGTATCCAAATATTTCAATGCAATGAATTTAATATAAACTACTTTTTGCTATAAATATAATGGAGAAAGTCGAAAATCATTGAAAACATTGAGAAAATCATTATTCTCAATTTTAAGCGGTTTAACAACCAATAAACCGTCAAGTCACTAGACCATTTGAAATTAGACATTTCAACAATTGAAATGTTCATTTATAGACCTTCGAAGTACCAAAAAATATCAAGACATTTGTTCGTGGAAAATAAGGGTATTTTTTCGAACACAAAAAAGATATATATTTACAAATTTTCATCTGAACTGAATCAGTTATACCTACGCGAGAAAAAAATAAATACTGAGAAATCGTTTTTTCCACTTTGACGGTTAATTAGAGGTTATGTCAAAAATGGTTGAAAAAGAAGTTTTCCATTTTTTTATTATCTACAACTTTCATGTTGAATAAATTCCACTAGGAGGTCAGGTTTCACCGCAAATCGCAAAAAAACATTTTCAACTCCTAAACTACATCCCCATTTCACCGTTTTGAGTGTTTTCATGTTTAAATGTTTTGTTCCCTGGAGGTTAGAACGTCAACAACATCCTCTACCTGGTCCTTGCCTGTTAATTTTTTTCTACATCTTTGAAAATCATTGAAAATATTGAGAAAATCATGATTCTGAATTGTGGAAAAACGTGCTCATTTGACAACAAAAATCATATATGCTTACGAATTTTCATGTAAATTAAATGATTCATACGCGAGAAGAAAATAAAATACTGAAAAATCAGATCTTCGCCATTTTGACGGTTAATTTGAGGTTATGTCGAAAAGTGTTTGATACAAAGAGGCCACGTTCCACTGCAAATCGCAAAAAAACTCATCAACGTTTCTCACCTGACAGAAGTATAGTTAGAATATAGTGAATGATATTGCAGTCATTGTTTCATTGCTTGAATATTCCACGCAATCGATTGAGACGTGTGTGAATTCAAGAACAAAAAGATGTCAGCTCCGTCCTAATGTATGAGAACCGATATAATGACAAAGATGCGTGGAATGTGAGACTATGTTGTTACTAGACTAGTATTTCATTAATGTTCTATTTGGAAAGTAATGAAAATTATTTTAACTGAGTATTTTACTCATTTATGGCATCAACATGAAAGATTCTTCATTGAAACAAATTAAATGAAGAATATGGTCATGGACTAAGATTATTTTCCTGCAACTAGCAGTTTGTGGAATAAAAGATTAATTTTCCTTTTTCAACGAATTTCAGAAGAGAAGTAGACTATCAATTTGACACGTACGAGTTCTTGAATAACTTTTTACAAAGTTAGCCGATTTCCCTGATTTCTTGTAACGTATTCGAAAGATGATACTCTCGAGGTGGTCCCATATAAATGGTACAGGATGTACCATGAATGCGGCCTGGTTAAATGGCATTTTTTAAATCGTAAACTCCAAACATTTTTTAATTCTGACATTTTTGTTTCGTCTAGGAGGTAGGACGCCAGACAGTTTTGTAATGGCAACTAACAGTTTTGTAATGGCAACTACCATTTTTCGTTACAGATTTTAAAAAAATGGCCATTTTTTTTGGAAAGCTGAGCAATTAGGAATAAAGAGATAGCGTTTAACTAAAAGGTGCCAATCGCAAACTTGTCAAATTTGGGATAAGGGTACGATACGACTCCAGAAGCTAGAACCTACTTTATGTAAAAAATATCGAAGTGATTCATTGAATGTGGTACCATCTATTGATGATAGTGCCAAGCTGCATTTCAATAATTATTGTACAATTTTCAAAAATTATTTGATTTTCTCTAGCCATTACTCAATTGCATAATTTGGCGCTTGTTACCTTTTAGTTAAACGCTTTCCAAAGGTGAAAAAAAATTTAGGAAATACAACAGTTTTGCAACTTGAAAATTGTAAATTTCAGGGCATTGACCAAGAGATAACCAAATTATATGTTCCAATTGGACACCTTTTGCTGGATGAGTAGCCCAGAAAATGAATAAATTTTTTTATCCACAATTGAGTCATAAGCTGTCATTATCATCCTCATTTAAGCCATATAAATAAAGTGATAGTTTTCAAAACTGACTTATTTTTCAGTGTGTCACTCAAACTTCACAAATTCGGTTTCAATAGAGTCACACTTTGATGTTATCTAAAAATTGTTTGGCCACTTTTAATCTTCTCCAATGATATCTGTTTGATATTGGGTTTATTAGGTTAGAATAATAATTAATATAAGGCTGAAGGACCTATGTCGATTGCCAATTGGGTGTATCAATAGGGTACGTTTATTATTATTATTAAAAACGTATCAGTGTTGACACTTTCCTATGCGCATGCGCAAGAAATTTCATGGACCTTCTCCGGGGGGCAGTGGAGAAATGAACGCACAAGTGAACTGTTATATTCGCAAGAGGCTATCAGGGGTACCCCAGCCAGACCGCCAAAGCAAGCCTGGGAAACCTATAAGGAGAAAAGGAAAGGTTGGTGTCACACATCCTATTTATCATACGATATATTTTCAACATTTTAATCGTATATACTAATTCAAAATAATCAGTATTACAATACTTTTTTTTCTGATATTGAACAATATCACTTTCTGATACCCCTGCTCCCCTGTCTGTCTCTTTCGATGTTTTTTACGATCGTACCAAACACTTATCAAAAATTACTAAATAGGAACTTCTTATAAGCTCAGAGTTGCAATTGGAGTTAAAGACATTTTTTTCAACTTTTCAACTTCAAACCACCGTCTAGGGTTTGAATGCGACCGTCTGCCAAAGTTTTCTTTTAAAACTTTGGTTAGTAATATATTTAGTAAAACTCTGACACAAAAATAACGGCGATGACCTGTGAGGAAGTTGGTGGCGTTCTTTTGATATATTTGACATTTGACAACGTCTACTCCATAATAGCGACTGTTGTATGTATATGTTAGATCACACTCTATATTGTATGAGTTTAGAAACATGAATGTTGTTATGGGGAAGAATAAAGAGTTCCATCTGTCTACTGACAATAGTAGTTTCATTTAAATAATAATTTGTAATTTAATAAAGAACTCAACATAATAAACATAAAACCATACGACATGGCGCAGTCTAAAAGCGAATAGAGTTGCTGAGAAAGTTATTGAACGTTTCCTTTGATTTCTGGTGGAGAAATCCTGATTTAAAGTTAAAGTGACATTGCGGACAAAAAATGTCAGATTTGAAAGTTCAACCGATGTCAACTACTGGAAATTTGGCTGAGAATTGGAGAATATGGATTCAAAAATTTAAAAACTACCTCATAGCTAGTGAAACTGACAAGAAATCGGAGAAAATTCGATGCGCACAGCTCCTGCATTATTTGGGTGAAGATGCCATCCACATCTACAATTCATTCCAGTTCGACGATGATGAAGTAGACAAGATTGATATCTTGATAAGAAAATTCGAAAATCACTTTGTTCCAAAGAAAAGTCTGGACTATGAAAGGTTCAAGTTCTTCACTCACCGGAAGAAAGACGAATATCTTGAACAATTTGTAACAGATTTAAAGAATATGGCTAAGAATTGTGAGTTTGGTACTCTACAAGGTAATTTGGTGAAAACTACGTTAACAATCGGAATCAACGACAAAGATCTTCAAAGACGATTACTACATGCTGGTGATAAGTTGAATCTCGAAGAAGCAATTCAATTATGTGTCATAGCTGAAAACACCAAACATCAATCAGAAGCTATGAAGCATGGGTTCATCAAAGAATTTCAAGAAATAAAAAAAAATCAAAGAAATCTGGAAACAAAGAAGAGAAGAAGTCAACTGGTAGAAATAAATTAATAAAAAATTGTAGTAGATGTGGTAGGGATCATGACATAAATAAGTGTCCTGCCTATGGTAAGACTTGCGTAAAGTGCTCTCGTTTAAATCATTTTGCGAATATGTGTAGAATTAAATATACTCCTTCGAAAAAAATTAATGAAATTAAAAATCACGATGCTTTAGACGAGAACATTTTGAAAATTGATTCTATATTTTCTGATGATAATTCAGTTTGGTTTGTGGAATTAATAATTCAAAACAAAAAATTTGATTTTAAGATGGATTCAGGTAGCCCAGTGAATATTATTTCAAAGAAATCATTTCAGCTCATGAATTTAGATACTTTGATTTGTCACAGTAACGCTAATTTACTATCATACACTGGAAATAAACTGGATATATTTGGAATGTGTCAATTACCAGTGTTATACAAAAATAATTTATATAATTTAGATTTTTATATTGTTAACAGTGACACTGGGTCGATCTTAGGTTCACCATCAATTATTCAACTTAACTTAATTAAACGTGTTGAATTTATTGATAATAAAAGTGATATTTCCAATTATCAAGAATTTATCAATGAAAATCAAGATTTATTCGAAGGTATAGGTAAAATTGGAAAACCTTACCACATTGAAATTGCCAACGATGCAGTTCCAAAGATTGAGCCTGTGAGACGTATTCCCTTTGCCATAATGAACAAATTTGAAAATTTAATCAAAGATTTATTGAAAAATAATATTATTGCCCCCGTAAAAGGTTCATCTGAGTAGGTACACCCTATAGTAATTGTTAAAAAAAAAGATAACACCCTTAGAATGTGTTTGGATCCTAAAAATTTAAATTCAGTCATCAAAAGACATCCATATAAATTCCCTACAGTCGATGAAATAATGACAAATTTGAATGGTTCTTGTTATTTTTCTACCCTCGATGCTACTAGTGGTTTCTGGAATATCCCGCTTGATGAAAATAGTAGTAATCTCTGCACTTTTGGAACACCTATTGGGAGATTTCGATTTTTACGCTTACCTTTCGGGATCAAAACTGCAAGTAAGATATTTCAGGCAAATTTTAAAGAAATTTTAATTGTTGATGGTGTAGAAATATACATCGATGATATTTTAGTGCATGGTAAAACTAAAGAAGAGCATGATAGGCGACTCCGGAAAGTTTTTGAAATTGCAAGGGAAAATAATATTAAATTCAGTAGAAAGAAATGCAAACTAGGGGTTCAAGAAGTTAAATACTTAGGGTACAAATTTTCTAAATATGGTGTGGGAATTGATGATGATAAAATTGAGGCAATTAAAGATAATCCTACTCCAAAAAATAAAACTGATGTCCGAAGATTCTTAGGTCTCATAAATTATGTTGGAAAATTTATTGACAATTTATCGGAGCAGACACACACATTGAGACAACTTATAAAAAAAGATATTTTGTTTACCTGGGATAACAATCATGACAAAGTGTTCAGTAATTTGAAAAATATTGTTGTTAGTAAACCTGCTCTACATTATTTTGATCCTAAAAAAGAAGTCACAATCTCAGTGGATGCTTCAAAAAACGGACTGGGTGCTGTTTTAGTACAGGAAGGAAAACCTTGTGCCTATACATCTAGAGCAATGACTAACACTCAAATGAGATATGCACAAATTGAGAAGGAACTTTTAGCGATTTGTTTTGGTTGTGATAAATTTTATCAATATATTTATGGAAGAAAGTTCACAGTTGAAACTGATCATCGTCCTTTGATTCAAATTTTCAAAAAGTTGTTAAATGATTGTCCTCTAGACTTCAGCGAATGTTGCTATCCCTACAAAAATTTGACATTGAGATTAAATTCAAACCAGGTAAAGAGTTGATAGTTGCAGATACCTTGTCCAGAGCGAATATAAATAAAGAGTACAACGATAATCTAGAGCTAGATGCTCATGTTTGTTTGATAACAGATAAATTAGATATAACTGATTCAAAATTGAATGAATTGAAAAAGTTCACGCTAGAAAATGAAGAAATGAAACTTATAAAGCAATTCATAAATGAAGGATGGCCTAACTGTATAAAAAAAGTACCAGAAGTTATCAAACACTACTACAAATTTAAAAATGAAATTACTGAAGGAAATGGGTTAATTTATAAATCTCAAAAAGTTATTATTCCTTCAGAAATGAGAAGTAAAATCTTGTGTTGTATTCACGCTGGACATTTTGGTATAAATAAATGTATCCAAAGAGCGAATTAATCAATCTATTGGCCTGGAATGAATAACCAAATTGAAGAGATAGTGAGAAATTGTCGAATGTTTCAAAAATATTCGAATTCTAATCAAGCAGAACCTTTGATTCTACACAATATTCCAAGGAGACCTTGGTACAAAGTGGGAATTGATATTTTTGATTTATATAATGAACAATACCTTATTGCCATTGATTATTATTCTAAGTATATTGAGTTAATGAGTCTTAATCACAACTTAACTTCTGATAATATCATAAACAAGCTAAAATCAATTTTTGCAAGACATTGGATTCCACATATTCTTGTGTCAGATTGCGGTCCACAAATTACAAGTCATAAATTCAAAGATTTTGAAAAGGAGTGGAATTTTGTTCATGTTACTTCTTCTCCATATTATCAACAATCAAATGGTCAAGTTGAAAGGTGCATACAAACAATAAAGAAAATGTTAAAAAAACTATCGATAACAAGGAAGACATTTTTATGGCTTTATTGAGTTATCGAAATACTCCCGTTTATAGTTCATTTTCACCTTCACAAATTCTAATGTCTCGTTATCTTAGAGACAACATACCAATTCATGATGAAAAATTAAGACCTTCAGTAATAGATTCAAAAAAATTTTATAGGAAAATATCTGAAAGTCGAAGTAAATATAAACGACAGTATGATAATATTACCAAGCCTTTGTCTAAACTTTCTGTGAATGAAAATGTCAAATAACAAGATCGGCCTGGTGGCATTTGGAAATTTGGAAAAATTTCTAAAATAAAGGGAAACAGGACATATGAAATTGTTAAAGAAAATGGTACAACTATCACGAGAAATAGAAGATATATTAATCCTGTCCCTATTGAGACGAAGTTTATTGATTATGATCTGTTTAATGTGTCTAAACCTCCTCATTGTAGTAGTTACATAGATATTGAGGAAGATAGGAACAGGGAACAAATTGAGTCAGAAACAAACGATTGTATTCCAGAACAAATGAATATAACTAGATATGATAGAGTGATTAAAAAACCTGTGAGATATTCCTGTTTGTAATTTAGTTATCTTTTTATTATTGAAAGGGAGATGTTGTATGAATATGCTAGATCACACTCTATATTGTATGAGTTGAGAAACATGAATGTTGTCTGGGGAAGAATGAAGAGTTCCATCTGTCTACTGACAATAGTAGTTTCATTTAAATAATAATTTATAATTTAATAAAGAACTCAACATAATAAACATAAAACCATACGACAGCGACCATTCCCAGCGGCAGATGCTCAAGATTTCAATTTAGTTGAGATCCTAGGACTTTCCTAAAACATTTATTTTGGTAATAATTGGGTAGTTATAAGCTATTTTCAATAATGTGATTTTAAGATTATTCATTTGACAATTTATGTTGATGCCAAAACGAATTCTAAACGCAAAGTAACAGGACCAGGTGGAGAATATTATTGAGGTTCCAACTTAAAACCAACACTAAAAATGGTCAAATGGGGATGCAGTTTAGGAGTTGAAAACGGTTTTGGGGATTTGCTGCGAAACGTGACCTCTTAGCGAAAAATGTTAAATGGAAAATTTGTAGATAAGAGAGTAATTGAAAACTTTTGTCAACTCAACCTCAAATTTTCCGTCAAAATGGACAAAAACCGATTTTTCAGAATTTAATTTTTTTCTCTCGAATAAATGATTTGATTTACATGAAAATTTGTAAGAATATGCCTTTTTTGATGTCGAATGAGCTTGTTTTTTTCGCATCTCAGAAGACGACTAGTTTTCGAGTTATGTATATTTTTCGAAAAAAATACCCTTATCTTCCACGAACAATTATTCTGGTGTTTCTTTTCGAAGGACAATAAGTGCTCATTTGAATCGTTCGAATGTCTACTTTCAAATATTCTATGTAACTTGGTGGTTTATTGATTTGATGATTTTCTCAATATTTTCAATGATTTTCAAAAGTAACAGGCAAGGACCAGGTGGAGATTGTTGAGGTTCCAACTTTAGGGAAAAAATATTTAAAATGAAAGCACTCAAAATGGTGAAATGGGGTTGCAGTTTAGGGGTTGAATCCGTTTTTTTGGGTTTGGGGCTTGATGTAACCTCCTAGCGAAATATCTTCAATGATAAAGTTGTAGATAATAAAAAAATCGGCGGGGATTAGCGCAGTGGTGAGCGCCCGCCTGGTAACCAACAGGTTCCAGCTTAGATTCCCAGCTGGGGCAGGCTTTTTTAATTTTCAGAAGTGAAAGTCTGAATGATTGAAGCTCGTGGCGGCTGGGAATAATCCTCCACGATTCACTGTTGCGTTAATAAATAACAGTGCTGCTCCTAAAGTGTCGTATGGAGTTAGTAACAAAGCCTATCCAGAACACACGGCTAATGACCATAGCAGTCGACGCCAAAATACCAAGAAAAAAAATCGAAAACTTCTTTATTCAACACTTTCAGACTTCAACGTAACCGTCAAAATGGCAAAAAAACGATTTTTTACTGTTTATTTTTTTCTCGCGTATAAACAAATTAGTTCAGATGAAAATTTGTAGATATATAACTTTGTTGTGTCGAATAAGCATGATTTTTTTGCAAATGAAAGAACTTCTTGTTTTCGAGTTATGTGCATATTTCAAAAATTACCCAAATCTTCCACGAACACTTGTCTTGATATTTTTTTGTATTTCGAGGGTCTATAAATGACCATTTTAGTTCTTAAAATGCCTACCTTGAAATGGTATATCTAACTAGGTGTTTTATTGATCGTTAAACCGCTCAACATTGATAAAAAATTATCTCTGAACCATGATTTTCTCAATATTTTCAATTATTTTCGACTTTCTTCATTATTTTTATAACAATAGTAAATTATTCCAAACAAAATTTCGGAATACATAATTACACTACAAAATTTGTTCAATAATATAATTTTGTTCATTTCTGCAACTATTGAAAATCATTGAAAATATTGAGAAAATCGTGATTCAGATAGACTTGTCGGTTTTACTCAATTTTAAGCTCTTTGAAGACCAATAAACCACCAAGTTACATAGACCATTTGAAAGTAGATATTTCAACAATTGAAATGATCACTTATAGACCTTCAGAATACCAAAAAATACCAGAACAATTGTTTGTGGAAAAATTAAATACTAAAAAGTCGGTATTTCGCAATTTTGACAGTTAATTTGAGGTTATGTCAAAAGTTTTCTATTTTTCTATTATCTACAACTTTTTTTATTGAATATTTTCCGTTAAGAGGTCACGTGTCACCGCAAATCGCAAAAAACGTTTTCAACCCCTAAACTGCATCCCTATTCCACCATTTTGAATGTTTTCGTGTTTAAATATTTTTTCCTCAAAGTTGGAACCTCAACAACATTTTCCACGTGGTCCTTGCCTGTTACGTTGTTCTTTTTCACAAAATTATAGGCACCAGTCTACATTGTGTAGAAACCGAAACTAAAACCCAGTGGAAATTAGGCAAAAGTTGTATTTTTTATTCAACAGATCTATACAGAGATTGACAATCGTAAACTCTTTTCTGATTTGTATTTTTTTATTCTCCAATTCCAACCCACTTTAACTTCTCAGAAGACATATGCGAGCTAGTGATGATGAGGGTATTACCTTTGAATGTGCTATCCCAAGCACGCGTTGCATTAAAACGCTTTAATTAATGTTTAGGTGCATAAACGAATAATATTAAAGAAGCTGGCAGTATGTAATAGTATATTATGCAACGATCATGTAATGATGGTTATTAATACACGAGCATTAACCGGGATACGAAACGAGCCGAATGGTTTACTCGTATGCGAGTGTATTAATAACCATCACATGAGAGTTGCATACTCTATTTTTTCTATATACACCCGATAAATAATGAAGAACTATAAATATTATATTTATATTTGTATTGAACACAATAACAGTAATTGCTCGTAATTCTATAAAGAAATTCTACAAAATTATAATTATACATCAGTGGCCACGTCCTATCATATCACCCTGTAGTGCGGTTCATCCGTCGATCGGTACGTGTTGTTCAAAGCTGTTCGACTCCCCAACCGAGTGGTGGGCAGACGCATTAAGAAGGCCGTTCGCACGAACGAGTCATCGACTGCACTACCATCAACAGCAGATGAGAACACCCCAAAGATTACTGTTACGCCAACAGCAGAATCGTCCTCATCAAGCACAGGAGTGTTTGCGCCCTGCAGCACTGAGGATGAAACGAAGGACCCCAAAAAACCTCCCGTGATAATAATCCGGGAGAAGAGCAAGTGGCTGTCGATTTCGACAGCCCTACGAGATAAGAGAATTGGATTCTCGAAAGCCCAATCACGACAAGATGGGATTTATCTCCATACGAACACGGAAGCGGATTGGAAGAACGCTACCAGATTCCTTGAGTCTGATAAGGTGGAGTTTTTCACCTATCAACTCAAACAAAACATACCCCTGCATGTGGTCATCAGGGGTATTCCAGAATCAATCTCGGCGGCAGACGTCCAACAGGACCTCGTCGAGAGAAACTTCAAGGTCCTAGAATGTCATAGGATGACATCGAGAAGGACAAGAGCGCCCCTACCACTGTTCCTGGTAAAAGTTCCGAGAGAATACAGGGACATCTTCAAACTAACCGAAGTGGTCGACTTGAAAGTTACCGTGGAAGGACAGCGACCCCAAAGAGGCAGAGTGTCTCAATGTCATAACTGCCAGTGGTTCGGACATGCACAGAAGTGCTGCCACTCCACAGCACGTTGTGTCAAGTGCGGCGAAGGCAAGGGAAGAACCCTCCAAATGCGCTAACTGTGGTGGAAACCACACAGCAAATTACAGGGGATGCCCAAAATTCCCCAAACCAAGGTTGGTGGCAAGACAACCTACCAAGCAGGGGCCTCCACCCCCACGGCAGGAGTCAACAACCCCAAGGCGGAGACCAGACCCTCGAACTGGTCCACAACCACAGCCAAAAACCGCACCACCAAAATGGGGTCCTTCGAACAAATCCTCTAGTGCTCAGGGCACAAGCAAGCAGGAGCAACTGTTGCAGACCTTGTCGCAGGTTACCCCAGAGGTACTCGACAAAATCATGGCCGTAATAAACGCCTTAGTGAAACCGTCGAGCCAGTAATGCCAGCACGAATACCGAAGATCCTGCAGATTTGTTCATGGAACATAAATGGCGCAATTCAGCGAAAAGATGAACTACTGGAACTTATCTCCAGAATCTCGGTAGACGTGGTGGCACTACAAGAGACCAGGCTGAACCAAGGTAAAGTATTTAATATTCCAGGTTTAATAAGTTACAGGAATGACAGGCCAGGACCCCGAGCTCGAGCAGGTGGCTCGCTCCTGCTGGTGAAATCAGACCTGGAACACAATGAGGACGCACTTCCGGAACTATCACTCGGTGAATCGGTAGCGATCAGAGTTAAAGTAGACGGAATAAATCTCCTAAGAGTTTCCTCAGTCTACATTCCTCCAGGCCCCAACCTCAGGAAAACGGACTTGGAGAAACTCTTTCCCGACCATCACCCAACGGTGGCTATAGGAGATTTCAACGCGAAATCAAGAGACTGGAACTGCCGCAACACCAACCCTCGAGGCAGAGACCTAGCAGACAACCTACTACCAGACTTCGACAACGTAGCAGTGACAGCGACATACGAACCCACACACTATCCTGGGAGGGAAGACCAACACCCAGACATTTTGGACATAGCCCTCATACAGAGTATTCCATCCTTGGTGGACATCTCTGTACTAGACGAAGGATCATCAGACCACAATCCAATCCTACTAACAATAGGGGAGGAAGAAGCCGAAATCGTTAACACGACAAAGCGGATAGTGGACTGGTCACGATTTCAAAGGGTAGTCCATAACGAAATAAACATCCCCAGGATAGACACGACACGCCAGCTAGAGGAGGCGGTGACCGAACTGAGACATGCAGTACTGACAACAATGGAACGGTGCTCTAAAGACATACAGGTCACAAACTTTGATTTCCAAGGAGGGATCCCACCTGAGGTCAAGGAGATGGTCAGGCTGAGACGACGTCTGAAAAAACGTTATCAGAGAACACTGGCGCCCGATGACAAGCGGCAGCTCAACTTTGCGTCTCGACGGCTGAGAGAAGGGCTGAAGCTACTCAGAGAGCGACAGTGGTCTGAACGTTTGGACGAACTCGACGCCGAAGACAACTCCTTATGGAGAATGCAGAAAGTCCTCAGACACGGTCGGAGGAAACCGTGCCCTCCCCTTCATGGTGAGATGGGCATCGTTTTCACGGAGATGGACAAGGCAGAAGCTTTTGCGGACTCCTTCGAACGTCAGTGCCGTGAAAATGAGGTCGATTACACCGATGAAGTCGAGGACACGGAAACGCACGTAGACCAGACGATCAGACGGCTTAGAAGAACTGACGACTCAGTCATTCTTCTAGAGCCGACATCTCCAGAGGAAATCAAGGACATACTTAGACACGCAAAGACCAGGAAAGCACCGGGCCCAGACAACATTCCAGTCAGGGCACTAAAAGCCTTACCTAGGAAAGGACTAGCAGCCCTGACTAACATCATAAACGCTGTACTCAGACTTAGACACTTTCCTTCCAGCTGGAAAGAAGCAACGGTCATCATGATTCCGAAGCCCAACAAGAACCACACGTTCCCGCAAAACCACCGCCCCATCAGCCTAACACCTGCCATGAGTAAGGTCGCAGAAAGGGTGATCAGGACTCGACTTGAGACAATGTCTGAAGAATTGAACATCCTACCAGATGAGCAATTCGGCTTCAGACAGGAACACTCAACAGATCTCCAGGTCACCCGGATAGTGGACGCCACCATCCAGAGCTGGAACCGCACGAGAAAAGGACATCTTTCAGGAGCAGTCTTCCTTGACGTCTCCAAGGCCTTCGATAGAGTTTGGCACGATGGGCTGATCGCAAAACTGGTTGATGCCGGATACTCCACACCAATGGTCAAGCTGATAAACTCCTTCCTAAGAGGTCGACATTACCGATGCAAAGTCGGAAATGCTCTCTCTTCACGAAGGAGGCTAGAAGCAGGAGTACCACAGGGAGCAGTACTGTCGCCACACCTGTTTTCGATCTACACTGCAGACATGCCTATGTCGGACAACCCCATGACCAAACTTGCTCTCTATGCAGATGACACGGCAATCTTTGCTGAGTCATCCCATGAGAGAGGAGTAACATCGAAGCTGCAACATCAAATAAACAAGCTGGAACCGTGGTTCAATCGTTGGAAGATCGGAATCAATGCAGACAAAAGCAAGGCCATACTGTTCACGAGGCGACGTAGGACACCCGAGGGCCATGTTACTATGAACGATGAGAGAATTCCATGGGTAGACGAAGCCGTATACCTAGGAGTAACCCTGGACAAGAAACTCACGTTTCAGAAGCACGTCTCTCACAGATTGGCTATAGCGAAAGCCGCGAGGCATAAGCTCTATCCACTCATCGGGCGTAGGAGCAACATGGCACTCGAGTTGAAACTACGCCTCATCAGGACAATCCTTCTGCCAATCATGATGTACGCGTCTACTGCTTGGGGGCAATGCGCGAACAGTTACAGGCAGAGGATGCAGGCCTTCTTCAATGTCTGCCTGAGAATGGCAACAGACGCACCACGATATATGCCAAACAGGTTTATATATCGAGACTTAGACATCCATCCGGACTACATTGACAGACTGATCAGGAATCACATGGGGACTACTCTAGACAGAGTAAAGACCCACACGAACCCGTTGCTCACGGAGCTCCTCGAGAACAGACGTGAGCAAGACGATAGAGACAGAGACAAATACAGACGACCAGTGAACCAGGGAGACAACGACACCCCTGAAGAAGTAAGACGGAAGCGAAACCTTCGGCGACGCCAACGTCTACTTCAACAGGCTTAAAATTTCGATAATCATGCTTTTATGTTTCAGATTCCAAGAAGAACCGACCAAGTGGTAAACTCAGT
Organism: Chrysolina oricalcia; assembly: GCA_944452925.2. Classification (NCBI taxonomy): domain Eukaryota; kingdom Metazoa; phylum Arthropoda; class Insecta; order Coleoptera; family Chrysomelidae; genus Chrysolina; species Chrysolina oricalcia. Next base: position 33,792,042 of record OX101825.2, on the reverse strand, counting down.
AAATTCAATACACAACACTTGGCCCTCAGCCAAGTGTTTTTCAGGCCTTCAGCCAGTTTCAGGGGGGCACCATGCACATTAAGTAAAGTCATTGTAAAATCAAATTAAACTCATGTCAGATATAAGAGAGTTTCAGGCCGAGAATTGGCCGAGCACTCCATATCAAACGATCAGATTTTATTCTGCTGATCGCCAATCATCAGGATGAGGAACCGCTTTAACGAGCGGGGGTGGTGGATAGGGGGGGTGAGCTTTCGAGTACGTACGAGTGCTGGGGCGTTTATCCTTCCGGGCCTCAACCTTAGGGGGTGCATGGTGGTGACTCCCCAACCCATACCTCTATGCGTATCTTGCCAGTACTAGTCATAAGCGTTTGTACGTTCGTGAAGTGCGGAGTGTGTGTGGCTGTTTCCATTCGACAATGCCGAGACGTGACAAAAGGAAGGCGCAAAATGGTTGGACACCTTGAAACGTAAATTGCGGAAGCTGGAACAATGTTTCGATAGTTCAAGTAAGTACTCATACGTAAATTTATTTTCAGCACACGTTTCTATCAGGCTTTTTCCACATAATGTGGTTTTTCAACAGCCACTCACAGTTTAACGACTTGTGAGAACCTATCAAGGTTGATAGCAGTTTCTCGTAAACTGATTAATGAGTAATATCATTATTTTGCTTCTATAGCATAATTCCAAGGGTAATACCTTGGAGAACGGATTTTCCACTAACATTTTCCATGGTATTAATAGCCTGGAGAATTTTACAAAAGACTTTCTTTTGTCAACAGGTGCTGACGACACGTCCAGTTCGAGTGACGCAGAGTTGGCGTCCGATTCAGGGGGATCTATTAAAAGTGCGAGGCCACAGCACGTGGAACCAAATGTTATTATTTCCAATCCAGCGGGTAATCCCCAGGATGCTATTACCAATATACTAGGCAAAAGCCCAACCCCTGACAATGTGTTGGGGCCAGGTATAGCCCAGGGTTTAGGCGAGAGGTGGCACGATTACCTCATCTCTGTGTTGGACAACGAGAGTCGACAGGTTCTCATCCTCCAATGGAATATTCCAAGTAATTGCTTGGCTCCCGGTGCCCCAAAACTAAATCCCGAAGTAGTCACTCTACTTTCCCCAGTTGAATGCAAAAAAGAAACCTTTTTGCAAAACCTGCAAAACATCATGGGCAAGGGACTATCTGCTTTGGGCACGGCTATCACGAAAGCGATGGCTCAAGAGGGTACTGATCATTCTATTCTCTCTGCGATGGTCGATGCAGGAAAACTCGGAACAGACATGCATCATACCATTTCTTCACACCGAAAATTTAATTTGAACAATCATTTCAATTTATCGGTACAAAAAATTGATGAGTATCTATTTGGGGCAGATTTTGCGGAGAAATGTAAATCGACAAAGTCAATGGAGAGCACGGCAAAGGAGTTGTTGAAGGCTCCCATCAAAATTTCAAAAAACTTCCAGCGCCCATCTTTCAAGAAACGACTAAAACCGGAAGAAAGGAGGGGGGAGGAGTATCGCCGGGACAGACGAGCACCGAGGACAGACAAACCGAAATTCAACAGTCGTTGGAGCAGGCAGAAACGTTAGAGGTAGGATTTTATGGCGGTAGAATCAGTAGGTTTTTTGCAATGTGGCAAAATATAACCGCAGATAAAACTATTTTTCCCGCTGCCGGCACTGTAAATAGTCCATACATGCTTAGCAACAAAACAGGTAAATGGCCTATATCATTCGTTTACTAATTCATCTTGACAACGGAACTTAATAGTGTCATTTACATGCCTAGGGTAATAATGACTTTGACTTTGACAAGTAATACCTTCAGCTTCATTCATATCAATTTTTAGGTTATGAGACCTTTTGAATATTATTGTTGTCTGCTTATTCGGTAACTTAGTTACACGCACAAGCAACTTAGAATGAAATAGCGAACGAATAATCATGAAGGAAGGGTAAGAAAACAAACTTCAATTCAGGCAAATTATGAGAAATGTCAACAAGCAGCGGGAAAAACGTAATAAGTAACACGGAATGTATCGACTGTTATCATCCTCGGCAAGCGACAAGCCTCGGCTTTGCCTCGGCTCGTACTCGCTCACCTCGAATGTTAACACGTCTTCACATTCCTTGTTACTTAAATAACTATTAAGTTGGGTACAAGGTTATAAAATACCTTTTACTCAACAACCCAGGCAATTGAAATTCCGCCCTCCAAAACCTTCTCCTGAATTGTCTTCTTGCGTCAATGACCAATAGGAGCCATTGAACGCAGTTTTCATTGTGAAGGGGAGATTTTATCTCCATATTTTTTACGATAGAAGAAAAACGGGAAAAACAGATTCATATTGAATTTAAAAGAACTAAATGAATATTTGGTTTGCCCACATTTTAAACTCGAGGACTGCAGATCGGCAAAAAATTTGCTAACTGAGAACTGTTTTATGGGAAAAATAGACCTCAAAGATGCTTATTATTTTGTTTTGGTAGACAACGGTTTTCGAAAATATTTAAAATTCAAATATAATAACCGACTTTACCAATTTCGAGTTTTACCTATGGGGTTGGCGTTATCACCATACGTTTTCACAAATCTTTCTAAGCCAATAATCTATCATTTGAGATCAATAGGACACAAATTGGTTATTTACCTGGATGATTGGTTTCTTACGGGGGAAGATCGAGAAAAAATTTCTTCTAACATCACGGATTCCGTGAATTTGTTGACATATCTGGGGTTTATTGTCAACAGAGAAAAAAGCGTATTGGAACCAATACAAACAATCGAATTTTTAGGTTTGAATTTTGAAAGCAAATCCATGACTATGTCTGTTCCAACTAAAAAATCCCGATCCATTTCTCAATTGTTGGAAGTTTTCCAGAAAAAACGCAAAGTGACAATAAGGTTTTATGCAAAAATGATTGGGATGTTAGTGGCTGTATGCCCAGCCGTACCATATGGTTGGGTTCACATTAAACATTTCGAAAGGGAGAAATTTTTAGCCCTCAAAAATCTAATGGTAGTTACGACAGAAAAATGAAAATTTCCCCTTTTTTGAAAACAGATTTTGTTTGGTGGTTGGAAAATGTACAGCATGCTAAAATGAATATAAAAACACCTAACTATGCTCTTACTATTTTCACCGATTCTTCCATTTCGGGGTGGGGAGCATATTGCAAAGACAAAACAGCCCGAGGTTTTTGGCAACCCGCAGAAAGTTCAAATCATATAAATTTGTTAGAACTCATGGCTGTCTTCAATGGTCTCAAATGCTTCGCAAAATTTTTTAAAAATTGTGACATTCTGTTAAGAGTCGATAATACCACAGCGATTAGTTATTTGAACCGTATGGGGGGAATTCAATATCCAAAATTAAATTACATCACTAGGCAAATCTGTGAATGGTGCGAGGACAGAAATATTAAGATTTTTGCTTCGTACATCAACACAAAGGACAATGTGATAGCAGACAGAGAATCACGATCTACCAGTATTGAAACAGAGTATAGTATCAACTCTAGAGCTTTCACAAAAATCACAAAGCAACTTGGGACCCCAGAAATTGACTTATTTGCTTCCTATGTAAATAAAAAATATAAAATATTTGTGTCATGGCACCCCGATCCTGAATCGCAAGTGGTCGATGCTTTCACATTGTCTTGGTCAAATGTCTATTTTTATGCTTTTCCGCCTTTCCCTCTTCTGCCTAACGTTATCAATAAAATGATATCTGATAAAGCTGAAGGTATTGTTGTTTTTCCACTTTGGAAAACACAACCTTGGTTCCCAAGACTGACAAGTCTCATTATATCAGAAATGGTACTTTTTGAGGCAAATAAAAATTTACTCCTGTCCCCTTTCAGGACACCACCCTCTGTGGAAACAACTTTCCCTGGGGGCAGCAGTTTTGTCCGGGAAGCATATTTACGAAAGGGAATGCCAGAGTCAGCGGTAGACATTATAACGGCTTCGTGGAGCCCTTCCTCTATGAAGCAATATTCTTCAACATATAAAAATTGATGGATTTTTTGTGGGGGGCACAGATGTTTATGAATCAGATTCTAACAAATTAATATAATTTTTAAAGCAGGAATATGACCTTGGGGCCAAGTACAATACCCTAAATACTCATAGATCTGCTCTGAAAACTGTATTACAATTTCAAGACGAAACCATGATCAACAGATTTCTCAAAGTAACTTTCAAAAAAAGACAACATTCCCAAGATATAACGAAACTTGGGATCCAGGCATTGTTCTTCATTATTTAGAAACACAAATACCATTGGAAACTATCTTTGGAGAAAATAACATACAAATTGGTAATACTGCTAGCTTTGACAACCGCGCATAGAGTGCAAACCCTTTCGAAAATAAAACTTTCAAATATATCTATTTCGAATGAGAAAATTGAGATAAATATACGGGATCTTCTCAAAACTTCGGCACCTAAAAGATGCCAACCAAAAATAACGTTGCCATATTTTCGAGAAAAACCAAACCTGTTGCATCAGTATTGAAAGCTTATTGGGAAAAAACACGAGAGCTCAGGGGTTCGGAAGATAGGTTATTAATAACCATTAAAAAACCGCACAAACCTGCAACAACTCAGACAATATCAAGGTGAATAAAATCTGGGTTAAAATTAAGTGGAATTGACACTGAAAAATTTAAAGGGCATAGTACACGACATGCGGCCACATCTGCGGCCGCAAGGCAAGGCTTAAACATTGATGCTATTAAGAATGCGGCGGGTTGGTCGGCAAATTCTAACACATTCCACAAGTTTTATAATTTGCCCATTAGAGATGATACAACATTCGTTTCATGTTTGTTGAAATAATTTGTTACATTGATTCGAAAGTTAAAGACTGAGAAAAAAAAAAGAAAAAAAAAAGAAAGAAAAAAAAAAGAAAGAAAAAAGAAAAATATTATCATGATTTATTTTTCTGTTTTTCTACAGACATGTTCACATGTTCAAGATGTATTTGGAATTTTTTGAAATGGAATTTTGGTGTTGGGAAAAATAAACAATTTATGTTGAAGACCTGTATCCTGACTTTGGTTATCTCAAACAGACCTAGCAAGATAATAAATACACTTTTTGATCGCGGGGCTCTAAACATCTACAGGGTGATATGATAGGACGTGGCCACTGATGTATAATTAGAGGTTAAACGACTTACCTTAAGGAAGTTCAATCCTCAATTATACGAAGTGGCCACGTCCGAGAATATCACCCCACCCACCCCGGTAACCCTAAAAACCTGGCGATCAAAAAGTACAACTCTCTCCAAACGTTATGACTAGTACTGGCAAGATACGCATAGAGGTATGGGTTGGGGAGTCGAACAGCTTTGAACAACACGTACCGATCGACGGATGAACCGTACTACAGGGTGATATTCTCGGACGTGGCCACTTCGTATAATTGAGGATTGAACTTCCTTAAGGTAAGTCGTTTAACCTCTAATTAATGGTGTTACCTCGGGCATTACCATGGATATAGGAAAACTATAAACATTCTATTTATATTTACATTTATTTCATTATTGCTAGTCTCAATGGAGTTCAATATTTAGAACCGAATTTTAAATGTAGCCTTCCGCCACTGAATTGTATTTCCTGCCACCATGACATTTTAATGCAGTCATATCACCACCATGGTGGTGCTTCGAAAACAATGCCCTGTTTATAAATTCGTATTAGGCAGATTTAAATATGTTGCTATTTGCTTCCCTAAAATTACCAAATTTATTAATATCAATGGAGGGAACTCCACAAGCACGCAGGTATTAAAAGTACATTAGTCACCACTCAGAACCTAAGTCTTCATTTTTTCAGAAATAAGTTATGTCTGATGGGGCCTTCAGACTTAATGGTCGTAGGTAAAAAGAATCTACTGTATACTGGCACGAAACAGAAATATTTTTGGAATGCTGTTTTGGCCATGTGTGATCTTTCCAAAAATCTGGATACAACTAAAATTATTTTTTTCTACGACCATTAAGAAAAATGAACATTTCAATTGCGTCTTCGATTAAGAAACCTACCACGTTGTAACACCGATTTTCATTTCCCACGGGCTAGCTGTATCGAAATATTTCATTTCCTACGACTTTCATGAACTACTAGACTGTCATTATAGGTAGGTATTAACGAATTTTATGAATATAAATAATATCGAATCAAGTATGTTTACGCCTGTCTAATAATTTGACATTTCACATCAGTAGATAATTACAAAATTCGATTGAAAAAGTTAAGTTATTAAAAATGATTAGCGATAGTGAGGATGATTTAACAATCAAATTAATAAATTTATATCAGAAGCTCCTGATAATGCCTATCTTCTGACAAAGGTATGCTTTTCTTTTCATAAAACCAGAATAATTTCAATAAAAAGATTGATTACAATCGGATTCTATATTTTTGAATAGTTGACAGATAATTCCTATATAGCAGTTAATTTGAACAAATTATTATGTGCTCTAGTAACGACGAGTGTTGATTCAGATGACACATGGACTTTGGATGGTGGGAGCGAGGGTTCAGATCCACGCAGCCACATTTTTTTTTTCATTTCATGAAATCGATTAGTGTTTGATTTTTCTGCATAAAGTTTTTTTATTTCCAAGTTGTCAAAATTTGAAACTTTTGAATGTTATTTGTTTCACGACGTAGGTAGGTACGTGTACAAAAAGAAAAAATAGATGTTTCATTCAACGGGTGAAGAAAGAAAAAATCATCTAAACCATGTAAAAATGACGGCAGGAGAGTTTATGATAAAAAGGATTATTAAAAATATTACAGATTTGTTAATGAGTCAGATGGTCATAGAAAAAGTATAGTGTACAATTTGCATGAATGACATACATTTCCCACGAGTAGGTATATGTAATTTTGTAGTACGAGCAATTATAATGAATTCCAGATATGATGAGAAAATGATACAATATAAGCCTGGATATAGTTGGTGCCAGAATCCACAAAACCGAATTATTTCTAATGCATGTCTTTTGTCATTACTTTAAGTCCGACAAATGACTTTTCTCCTAATCGTATATTGATCTGGGACAGCCGAGCATTTCTTGTCGTTGTGACTTGAACTTTAATTAATATCCGAAAGTTCCCAAAGTACCTACCCGGACGGAACATGAACAATGGAGCATTATATTTATTAATTTTGCCTTTTGATTAATTAAAAAAGTTCAGCCGGAAAATGAATGTCGTGAGGAAATGCTACTCGCCACAAGGCTTACGACTGAAATGTTTTTGTCGTTGAGAATGGATTGCTTCAGAGGGTAGGCTTTGACCAGCAGTGACGTACAAAGATTGAATACTATTTCAGGAATTCCTTCGTGGAACAATTAGGTACGCAGGATCGATCAGAAAAGCACAAAGGTGATTCTGAGCCAAAAAGTACATTTTATGCTCAAACTTTTATAATATCAGTAAAGATTCTTCGCAAGACCGCAAACACGCAAAATCGTCGCAAACGCACATATTACTGAAAGATAAGCAGTAGAACGGCATATACATATAATTATTAATAATAATATTCGTTACTCTCGAACCTGAAAATCATACCGGCATATCGCAAGCAGGAAGAATGGAGAAGGCTGTCGTCCTCGGTTCATTACGTCTACTCAGGGCACTCGATTCCCGGACCCATTAGCTGCTCACCACATAGTTTGGGGAGTATTTATTGGGGTAATGATGAGGCCAGCGCGCCCCCTGAATGTGTCAGAGCTTCGAAGACAGGGCCCGACTGGAGAATTTCAATTCAAAATAATATTAATAAGTTCTTGGTGGAATGAAGGACACACTGCTCTAGAACTTGAAATGATTACCGGTTTGTCGTTAAATTGCAGAAATCTTAGCCACATAAATGCAGAAGGCCGTCATCCTTGGTTCACTTCATTTTCTCAGAGCACATGACTCTCGGATCCAATAGTCACTTACCCTACAAACGTGGGGAGTGGTTATTGGGATAATCCTAACAGAAAATATTAAAGTTATTTCCACATGATAATAAAATTGAATTGGAATAGTCAGTTAACATATACAGTATGGAATGCAAATGGAATAAATCCATTATTATAAATCCAGTTGTTGCTTATACAGGGCGGCTTTTTTTAGCCCCCCCCCCTGTTAACTTTTGAACGGTTCGACGTAGAAACATGACTAAAAAACCGTTTGGAGGGTTTCACCGATCCTACTTTTTGAAATAAAAAATATGGTGATTGCTCGAGAGGGGGCGCGGGAGGGCACATCAACTCAAAAATTTCAAATGGCATGGGGGGGTCAAGTGTCACATCGTTGAAAAGATAATTCAATTCTCTTTACAACCATCTATTTTTTGTAGTTAGTTGAAATTTTTTTCACAATCCAAATTCGAAATATCAAAAATAAATGCGGATCTGAAAACTACTCATACCTCGATAAATTTGAACGGTTTGTTGTGGAATAATGAAACCAAAAATATTTTGAAGGGTATTACCGATACTACTTTTTGAGAGAAGAAACATTGAAATTACTCGACAGATGGCGCTAGGGACAGATCAACTTGAAAATTTCGAAAGGCATATAAATCAATATTGAGAAAAAATTTCTCAACAAAATTCAAAAATATTCAGATGGTTGTGAAGAGAATTCAACGATGTGACACTTGACACTCGACACACCCATGCCATTTAAAATTTTTGAGTTGATGTGCCCCCCCCCCCCCCCACGCCCCCTTTCGAGCAATCACCATATTTTTTGTTTCAAAAAGTAGTATCGGTGAAACCCTCCAAACGGTTATTTATTCATGTTTCTACGTCAAACCGTTCAAAAGTTAACAGTGGGGGGGGGACTAAAAAAAGCCGCACTGTATATAAAATATATCGATACACGTTGATTTCAGATTTTGAAATGACATGCTGCAATGACAAAATGTTATCCTCACTTTCCCCTTCGAGTGACAACCAAATTTTTTAATGAGAAGTAGGGGCATGTGATACATCACTCAAAGGGTCTAGTCATTCTTCATTCGAAATTGTTTTTTTTCGAATTCGTTCCAAAAATTGACAAGGAAAAATGAAATCATCCGTTCCTGCTAATGTAAAAAATAACATGAATGTCATCGTAGAAGTTCAAAATGCTCGCCTCGACTGTCATCCTGATCTTAAAACTGTAACTGTTACCGAACTAATCGCAAGCGTTATTAGTCAAAGTCAACGTCAACGTCAACGTCAACGTCAACGTCAACGTCAACGTCAACGTCAACGTCAACGTCAACGTCAACGTCAACGTCAACGTCAACGTCAACGTCAACGTCAACGTCAACGTCAACGTCAACGTCAACGTCAACGTCAACGTCAACGTCAACGTCAACGTCAACGTCAACGTCAACGTCAACGTCAACGTCAACGTCAACGTCAACGTCAACGTCAACGTCAACGTCAACGTCAACGTCAACGTCAACGTCAACGTCAACGTCAACGTCAACGTCAACGTCAACGTCAACGTCAACGTCAACGTCAACGTCAACGTCAACGTCAACGTCAACGTCAACGTCAACGTCAACGTCAACGTCAACGTCAACGTCTACCTCTACGTCTACGTCTACGTCTACGTCTACGTCTACGTCTACGTCTACGTCTACGTCTACGTCTACGTCAACGTCAACGTCTACGTCTACGTCTACGTCTACGTCTACGTCAACGTCAACGTCAACGTCTACGTCTACGTCTACGTCTACGTCTACGTCTACGTCTACGTCTACGTCTACGTCTACGTCTACGTCTACGTCTACGTCTACGTCTACGTCTACGTCTACGTCTACGTCTACGTCTACGTCTACGTCTACGTCTACGTCTACGTCTACGTCTACGTCTACGTCTACGTCTACGTCTACGTCTACGTCTACGTCTACGTCTACGTCTACGTCTACGTCTACGTCTACGTCTACGTCTACGTCTACGTCTACGTCTACGTCTACGTCTACGTCTACGTCTACGTCTACGTCTACGTCTACGTCTACGTCTACGTCTACGTCTACGTCTACGTCTACGTCTACGTCTACGTCTACGTCTACGTCTACGTCTACGTCTACGTCTACGTCTACGTCTACGTCTACGTCTACGTCTACGTCTACGTCTACGTCTACGTCTACGTCTACGTCTACGTCTACGTCTACGTCTACGTCTACGTCTACGTCTACGTCTACGTCTACGTCTACGTCTACGTCTACGTCTACGTCTACGTCTACGTCTACGTCTACGTCTACGTCTACGTCTACGTCTACGTCTACGTCTACGTCTACGTCTACGTCTACGTCTACGTCTACGTCTACGTCTACGTCTACGTCTACGTCTACGTCTACGTCTACGTCTACGTCTACGTCTACGTCTACGTCTACGTCTACGTCTACGTCTACGTCTACGTCTACGTCTACGTCTACGTCTACGTCTACGTCTACGTCTACGTCTACGTCTACGTCTACGTCTACGTCTACGTCTACGTCTACGTCTACGTCTACGTCTACGTCTACGTCTACGTCTACGTCTACGTCTACGTCTACGTCTACGTCTACGTCTACGTCTACGTCTACGTCTACGTCTACGTCCAACGTCTACGTCCAACGTCTACGTCCAACGTCTACGTCCAACGTCTACGTCCAACGTCTACGTCCAACGTCTACGTCCAACGTCTACGTCCAACGTCTACGTCCAACGTCTACGTCCAACGTCTACGTCCAACGTCTACGTCCAACGTCTACGTCCAACGTCTACGTCCAACGTCTACGTCCAACGTCTACGTCCAACGTCTACGTCCAACGTCTACGTCCAACGTCTACGTCCAACGTCTACGTCCAACGTCTACGTCCAACGTCTACGTCCAACGTCTACGTCCAACGTCTACGTCCAACGTCTACGTCCAACGTCTACGTCCAACGTCTACGTCCAACGTCTACGTCCAACGTCTACGTCCAACGTCTACGTCCAACGTCTACGTCCAACGTCTACGTCCAACGTCTACGTCCAACGTCTACGTCCAACGTCTACGTCCAACGTCTACGTCCAACGTCTACGTCCAACGTCTACGTCCAACGTCTACGTCCAACGTCTACGTCCAACGTCTACGTCCAACGTCTACGTCCAACGTCTACGTCCAACGTCTACGTCCAACGTCTACGTCCAACGTCTACGTCCAACGTCTACGTCCAACGTCTACGTCCAACGTCTACGTCCAACGTCTACGTCCAACGTCTACGTCCAACGTCTACGTCCAACGTCTACGTCCAACGTCTACGTCCAACGTCTACGTCCAACGTCTACGTCCAACGTCTACGTCCAACGTCTACGTCCAACGTCTACGTCCAACGTCTACGTCCAACGTCTACGTCCAACGTCTACGTCCAACGTCTACGTCCAACGTCTACGTCCAACGTCTACGTCCAACGTCTACGTCCAACGTCTACGTCCAACGTCTACGTCCAACGTCTACGTCCAACGTCTACGTCCAACGTCTACGTCCAACGTCTACGTCCAACGTCTACGTCCAACGTCTACGTCCAACGTCTACGTCCAACGTCTACGTCCAACGTCTACGTCCAACGTCTACGTCCAACGTCTACGTCCAACGTCTACGTCCAACGTCTACGTCCAACGTCTACGTCCAACGTCTACGTCCAACGTCTACGTCCAACGTCTACGTCCAACGTCTACGTCCAACGTCTACGTCCAACGTCTACGTCCAACGTCTACGTCCAACGTCTACGTCCAACGTCTACGTCCAACGTCTACGTCCAACGTCTACGTCCAACGTCTACGTCCAACGTCTACGTCCAACGTCTACGTCCAACGTCTACGTCCAACGTCAACGTCCAACGTCAACGTCCAACGTCAACGTCCAACGTCAACGTCAACGTCATTGTCAACGTCAACGTCAACGTCAACGTCAACGTCAACGTCAACGTCAACGTCAACGTCAACGTCAACGTCAACGTCAACGTCAACGTCAACGTCAACGTCAACGTCAACGTCAACGTCAACGTCAACGTCAACGTCAACGTCAACGTCAACGTCAACGTCAACGTCAACGTCAACGTCAACGTCAACGTCAACGTCAACGTCAACGTCAACGTCAACGTCAACGTCAACGTCAACGTCAACGTCAACGTCAACGTCAACGTCAACGTCAACGTCAACGTCAACGTCAACGTCAACGTCTACGTCCAACGTCTACGTCCAACGTCTACGTCCAACGTATACGTCCAACGTCTACGTCCAACGTCTACGTCCAACGTCTACGTCCAACGTCTACGTCCAACGTCTACGTCCAACGTCTACGTCCAACGTCTACGTCCAACGTCTACGTCCAACGTCTACGTCCAACGTCTACGTCCAACGTCTACGTCCAACGTCTACGTCCAACGTCTACGTCCAACGTCTACGTCCAACGTCTACGTCCAACGTCTACGTCCAACGTCTACGTCCAACGTCTACGTCCAACGTCTACGTCCAACGTCTACGTCCAACGTCTACGTCCAACGTCTACGTCCAACGTCTACGTCCAACGTCTACGTCCAACGTCTACGTCCAACGTCTACGTCCAACGTCTACGTCCAACGTCTACGTCCAACGTCTACGTCCAACGTCTACGTCCTACGTCCTAGTCTACGTCTACGTCCTAGTCTACGTCCTAGTCTACGTCTACGTCTACGTCTACGTCTACGTCTACGTCTACGTCTACGTCTACGTCTACGTCTACGTCTACGTCTACGTCTACGTCTACGTCTACGTCTACGTCTACGTCTACGTCTACGTCTACGTCCAACGTCTACGTCCAACGTCTACGTCCAACGTCTACGTCCAACGTCTACGTCCAACGTCTACGTCCAACGTCTACGTCCAACGTCTACGTCCAACGTCTACGTCCAACGTCTACGTCCAACGTCTACGTCCAACGTCTACGTCCAACGTCTACGTCCAACGTCTTCGTCCAACGTCTACGTCCAACGTCTACGTCCAACGTCTACGTCCAACGTCTACGTCCAACGTCTACGTCCAACGTCTACGTCCAACGTCTACGTCCAACGTCTACGTCCAACGTCTACGTCCAACGTCTACGTCCAACGTCTACGTCCAACGTCTACGTCCAACGTCTACGTCCAACGTCTACGTCCAACGTCTACGTCCAACGTCTACGTCCAACGTCTACGTCCAACGTCTACGTCCAACGTCTACGTCCAACGTCTACGTCCAACGTCTACGTCCAACGTCTACGTCCAACGTCTACGTCCAACGTCTACGTCCAACGTCTACGTCCAACGTCTACGTCCAACGTCTACGTCCAACGTCTACGTCCAACGTCTACGTCCAACGTCTACGTCCAACGTCTACGTCCAACGTCTACGTCCAACGTCTACGTCCAACGTCTACGTCCAACGTCTACGTCTAACGTCTACGTCCAACGTCTACGTCCAACGTCTACGTCCAACGTCTACGTCCAACGTCTACGTCCAACGTCTACGTCCAACGTCTACGTCCAACGTCTACGTCCAACGTCTACGTCCAACGTCTACGTCCAACGTCTACGTCCAACGTCTACGTCCAACGTCTACGTCCAACGTCTACGTCCAACGTCTACGTCCAACGTCTACGTCCAACGTCTACGTCCAACGTCAACGTCAACGTCAACGTCCAACGTCCAACGTCAACGTCCAACGTCCACGTCCAACGTCCAACGTCTACGTCCAACGTCCAACGTCCTACGTCTACGTCCTACGTCTACGTCTACGTCTACGTCTACGTCTACGTCTACGTCTACGTATACGTCTACGTCTACGTCTACGTCTACGTCTACGTCTACGTCTACGTCTACGTCTACGTCTACGTCTACGTCTACGTCTACGTCTACGTCTACGTCTACGTCTACGTCTACGTCTACGTCTACGTCTACGTCTACGTCTACGTCTACGTCTACGTCTACGTCTACGTCTACGTCTACGTCTACGTCTACGTCTACGTCTACGTCTACGTCTACGTCTACGTCTACGTCTACGTCTACGTCTACGTCTACGTCTACGTCTACGTCTACGTCTACGTCTACGTCTACGTCTACGTCTACGTCTACGTCTACGTCTACGTCTACGTCTACGTCTACGTCTACGTCTACGTCTACGTCTACGTCTACGTCTACGTCTACGTCTACGTCTACGTCTACGTCTACGTCTACGTCTACGTCTACGTCTACGTCTACGTCTACGTCTACGTCTACGTCTACGTCTACGTCTACGTCTACGTCTACGTCTACGTCTACGTCTACGTCTACGTCTACGTCTACGTCTACGTCTACGTCTACGTCTACGTCTACGTCTACGTCTACGTCTACGTCTACGTCTACGTCTACGTCTACGTCTACGTCTACGTCTACGTCTACGTCTACGTCTACGTCTACGTCTACGTCTACGTCTACGTCTACGTCTACGTCTACGTCTACGTCTACGTCTACGTCTACGTCTACGTCTACGTCTACGTCTACGTCTACGTCTACGTCTACGTCTACGTCTACGTCTACGTCTACGTCTACGTCTACGTCTACGTCTACGTCTACGTCTACGTCTACGTCTACGTCTACGTCTACGTCTACGTCTACGTCTACGTCTACGTCTACGTCTACGTCTACGTCTACGTCTACGTCTACGTCTACGTCTACGTCTACGTCTACGTCTACGTCTACGTCTACGTCTACGTCTACGTCTACGTCTACGTCTACGTCTACGTCTACGTCTACGTCTACGTCTACGTCTACGTCTACGTCTACGTCTACGTCTACGTCTACGTCTACGTCTACGTCTACGTCTACGTCTACGTCCAACGTCTACGTCCAACGTCTACGTCCAACGTCTACGTCCAACGTCTACGTCCAACGTCTACGTCCAACGTCTACGTCCAACGTCTACGTCCAACGTCTACGTCCCACGTCTACGTCCCACGTCTACGTCCCACGTCTACGTCCCACGTCTACGTCCAACGTCTACGTCCAACGTCTACGTCCAACGTCTACGTCCAACGTCTACGTCCAACGTCTACGTCCAACGTCTACGTCCAACGTCTACGTCCAACGTCTACGTCCAACGTCTACGTCCAACGTCTACGTCCAACGTCTACGTCCAACGTCTACGTCCAACGTCTACGTCCAACGTCAACGTCAACGTCAACGTCGAAGTCTACGTCGAAGTCTACGTCGAAGTCTACGTCGAAGTCTACGTCGAAGTCTACGTCTACGTCTACGTCTACGTCTACGTCTACGTCTACGTCTACGTCTACGTCTACGTCTACGTCTACGTCTACGTCTACGTCTACGTCTACGTCTACGTCTACGTCTACGTCTACGTCTACGTCTACGTCTACGTCTACGTCTACGTCTACGTCTACGTCTACGTCTACGTCTACGTCTACGTCTACGTCTACGTCTACGTCTACGTCTACGTCTACGTCTACGTCTACGTCTACGTCTACGTCTACGTCTACGTCTACGTCTACGTCTACGTCTACGTCTACGTCTACGTCTACGTCTACGTCTACGTCTACGTCTACGTCTACGTCTACGTCTACGTCTACGTCTACGTCTACGTCTACGTCTACGTCTACGTCTACGTCTACGTCTACGTCTACGTCTACGTCTACGTCTACGTCTACGTCTACGTCTACGTCTACGTCTACGTCTACGTCTACGTCTACGTCTACGTCTACGTCTACGTCTACGTCTACGTCTACGTCTACGTCTACGTCTACGTCTACGTCTACGTCTACGTCCAACGTCAACGTCAACGTCCAACGTCAACGTCCAACGTCCACGTCCAACGTCCACGTCCAACGTCCAACGTCTACGTCCAACGTCCAACGTCCTACGTCTACGTCTACGTCTACGTCTACGTCTACGTCTACGTCTACGTCTACGTCTACGTCTACGTCTACGTCTACGTCTACGTCTACGTCTACGTCTACGTCTACGTCTACGTCTACGTCTACGTCTACGTCTACGTCTACGTCTACGTCTACGTCTACGTCTACGTCTACGTCAACGTCAACGTTAACGTCAACGTCAACGTCAACGTCAACGTCAACGTCAACGTCAACGTCAACGTCAACGTCAACGTCAACGTCAACGTCAACGTCAACGTCAACGTCAACGTCAACGTCAACGTCAACGTCAACGTCAACGTCAACGTCAACGTCAACGTCAACGTCAACGTCAACGTCAACGTCAACGTCAACGTCAACGTCAACGTCAACGTCAACGTCAACGTCAACGTCAACGTCAACGTCAACGTCAACGTCAACGTCAACGTCAACGTCAACGTCAACGTCAACGTCAACGTCAACGTCAACGTCAACGTCAACGTCAACGTCAACGTCAACGTCAACGTCAACGTCAACGTCAACGTCAACGTCAACGTCAACGTCAACGTCAACGTCAACGTCAACGTCAACGTCAACGTCAACGTCAACGTCAACGTCAACGTCAACGTCAACGTCAACGTCAACGTCAACGTCAACGTCAACGTCAACGTCAACGTCAACGTCAACGTCAACGTCAACGTCAACGTCAACGTCAACGTCTACGTCCAACGTCTACGTCCAACGTCTACGTCCAACGTCTACGTCCAACGTCTACGTCCAACGTCTACGTCCAACGTCTACGTCCAACGTCTAACGTCCAACGTCTACGTCCAACGTCTACGTCCAACGTCTACGTCCAACGTCTACGTCCAACGTCTACGTCCAACGTCTACGTCCAACGTCTACGTCCAACGTCTACGTCCAACGTCTACGTCCAACGTCTACGTCCAACGTCTACGTCCAACGTCTACGTCCAACGTCTACGTCCAACGTCTACGTCCAACGTCTACGTCCAACGTCTACGTCCAACGTCTACGTCCAACGTCTACGTCCAACGTCTACGTCCAACGTCTACGTCCAACGTCTACGTCCAACGTCTACGTCCAACGTCTACGTCCAACGTCTACGTCCAACGTCTACGTCCAACGTCTACGTCCAACGTCTACGTCCAACGTCTACGTCCAACGTCTACGTCCAACGTCTACGTCCAACGTCTACGTCCAACGTCTACGTCCAACGTCTACGTCCAACGTCTACGTCCAACGTCTACGTCCAACGTCTACGTCCAACGTCTACGTCCAACGTCTACGTCCAACGTCTACGTCCAACGTCTACGTCCAACGTCTACGTCCAACGTCTACGTCCAACGTCTACGTCCAACGTCTACGTCCAACGTCTACGTCCAACGTCTACGTCCAACGTCTACGTCCAACGTCTACGTCCAACGTCTACGTCCAACGTCTACGTCCAACGTCTACGTCCAACGTCTACGTCCAACGTCTACGTCCAACGTCTACGTCCAACGTCTACGTCCAACGTCTACGTCAACGTCTACGTCCAACGTCTACGTCCAACGTCTACGTCCAACGTCTACGTCCAACGTCTACGTCCAACGTCTACGTCCAACGTCTACGTCCAACGTCTACGTCCAACGTCTACGTCCAACGTCTACGTCCAACGTCTACGTCCAACGTCTACGTCCAACGTCTACGTCCAACGTCTACGTCCAACGTCTACGTCCAACGTCTACGTCCAACGTCTACGTCCAACGTCTACGTCCAACGTCTACGTCCAACGTCCAACGTCAACGTCAACGTCAACGTCAACGTCAACGTCAACGTCAACGTCACGTCAACGTCAACGTCAACGTCAACGTCTACGTCTACGTCTACGTCTACGTCTACGTCTACGTCTACGTCTACGTCCAACGTCTACGTCCAACGTCTACGTCCAACGTCTACGTCCAACGTCTACGTCCAACGTCTACGTCCAACGTCTACGTCCAACGTCTACGTCCAACGTCTACGTCCAACGTCTACGTCCAACGTCTACGTCCAACGTCTACGTCCAACGTCTACGTCCAACGTCTACGTCCAACGTCTACGTCCAACGTCTACGTCCAACGTCTACGTCCAACGTCTACGTCCAACGTCTACGTCCAACGTCTACGTCCAACGTCTACGTCCAACGTCTACGTCCAACGTCTACGTCCAACGTCTACGTCCAACGTCTACGTCCAACGTCTACGTCCAACGTCTACGTCCAACGTCTACGTCCAACGTCTACGTCCAACGTCAACGTCCAACGTCAACGTCCAACGTCAACGTCCAACGTCAACGTCCAACGTCAACGTCCAACGTCAACGTCAACGTCAACGTCAACGTCAACGTCAACGTCAACGTCAACGTCAACGTCAACGTCAACGTCAACGTCAACGTCAACGTCAACGTCAACGTCAACGTCAACGTCAACGTCAACGTCAACGTCAACGTCAACGTCAACGTCAACGTCAACGTCAACGTCAACGTCAACGTCAACGTCAACGTCAACGTCAACGTCAACGTCAACGTCAACGTCAACGTCAACGTCAACGTCAACGTCAACGTCAACGTCAACGTCAACGTCAACGTCAACGTCAACGTCAACGTCAACGTCAACGTCAACGTCAACGTCAACGTCAACGTCAACGTCAACGTCAACGTCAACGTCAACGTCAACGTCAACGTCAACGTCAACGTCAACGTCAACGTCAACGTCAACGTCAACGTCAACGTCAACTTCAACTTCAACTTCAACTTCAACTTCAACGTCAACGTCAACGTCAACGTCAACGTCAACGTCAACGTCAACGTCAACGTCAACGTCAACGTCAACGTCAACGTCAACGTCAACGTCAACGTCAACGTCAACGTCAACGTCAACGTCAACGTCAACGTCAACGTCAACGTCAACGTCAACGTCAACGTCAACGTCAACGTCAACGTCAACGTCAACGTCTACGTCTACGTCTACGTCTACGTCTACGTCCAACGTCTACGTCCAACGTCTACGTCCAACGTCTACGTCCAACGTCTACGTCCAACGTCTACGTCCAACGTCTACGTCCAACGTCTACGTCCAACGTCTACGTCCAACGTCTACGTCCAACGTCTACGTCCAACGTCTACGTCCAACGTCTACGTCCAACGTCTACGTCCAACGTCTACGTCCAACGTCTACGTCCAACGTCTACGTCCAACGTCTACGTCCAACGTCTACGTCCAACGTCTACGTCCAACGTCTACGTCCAACGTCTACGTCCAACGTCTACGTCCAACGTCTACGTCCAACGTCTACGTCCAACGTCTACGTCCAACGTCTACGTCCAACGTCTACGTCCAACGTCTACGTCCAACGTCTACGTCCAACGTCTACGTCCAACGTCTACGTCCAACGTCTACGTCCAACGTCTACGTCCAACGTCTACGTCCAACGTCTACGTCCAACGTCTACGTCCAACGTCTACGTCCAACGTCTACGTCCAACGTCTACGTCCAACGTCTACGTCCAACGTCTACGTCCAACGTCTACGTCCAACGTCTACGTCCAACGTCTACGTCCAACGTCTACGTCCAACGTCTACGTCCAACGTCTACGTCCAACGTCTACGTCCAACGTCTACGTCCAACGTCTACGTCCAACGTCTACGTCCAACGTCTACGTCCAACGTCTACGTCCAACGTCTACGTCCAACGTCTACGTCCAACGTCTACGTCTACGTCCAACGTCTACGTCCAACGTCTACGTCCAACGTCTACGTCCAACGTCTACGTCCAACGTCTACGTCCAACGTCTACGTCCAACGTCTACGTCCAACGTCTACGTCCAACGTCTACGTCCAACGTCTACGTCCAACGTCTACGTCCAACGTCTACGTCCAACGTCTACGTCCAACGTCTACGTCCAACGTCTACGTCCAACGTCTACGTCCAACGTCTACGTCCAACGTCTACGTCCAACGTCTACGTCCAACGTCTACGTCCAACGTCTACGTCCAACGTCTACGTCCAACGTCTACGTCCAACGTCTACGTCCAACGTCTACGTCCAACGTCTACGTCCAACGTCTACGTCCAACGTCTACGTCCAACGTCAACGTCCAACGTCAACGTCCAACGTCAACGTCCAACGTCAACGTCCAACGTCAACGTCCAACGTCAACGTCCAACGTCAACGTCCAACGTCAACGTCCAACGTCAACGTCCAACGTCAACGTCCAACGTCAACGTCCAACGTCAACGTCCAACGTCAACGTCCAACGTCTACGTCTACGTCTACGTCTACGTCTACGTCTACGTCTACGTCTACGTCTACGTCTACGTCTACGTCTACGTCTACGTCTACGTCTACGTCTACGTCTACGTCTACGTCTACGTCTACGTCTACGTCTACGTCTACGTCTACGTCTACGTCTACGTCTACGTCTGCGTCTGCGTCTACGTCTACGTCTACGTCTACGTCTACGTCTACGTCTACGTCTACGTCTACGTCTACGTCTACGTCTACGTCTACGTCTACGTCTACGTCTACGTCTACGTCTACGTCTACGTCTACGTCTACGTCTACGTCTACGTCTACGTCTACGTCTACGTCTACGTCTACGTCTACGTCTACGTCTACGTCTACGTCTACGTCTACGTCTACGTCTACGTCTACGTCTACGTCTACGTCTACGTCTACGTCTACGTCTACGTCTACGTCTACGTCTACGTCTACGTCTACGTCTACGTCTACGTCTACGTCTACGTCTACGTCTACGTCTACGTCTACGTCTAACGTCTAACGTCCAACGTCTACGTCCAACGTCTACGTCCAACGTCTACGTCCAACGTCCTACGTCCAACGTCTACATCCAACGTCTACGTCCAACGTCTACGTCCAACGTCTACGTCCAACGTCTACGTCCAACGTCTACGTCCAACGTCTACGTCCAACGTCTACGTCCAACGTCTACGTCCAACGTCTACGTCCAACGTCTACGTCCAACGTCTACGTCCAACGTCTACGTCCAACGTCTACGTCCAACGTCTACGTCCAACGTCTACGTCCAACGTCTACGTCCAACGTCTACGTCCAACGTCTACGTCCAACGTATACGTCCAACGTATACGTCCAACGTCTACGTCCAACGTCTACGTCCAACGTCTACGTCCAACGTCAACGTCCAACGTCAACGTCCAACGTCCACGTCCAACGTCCACGTCCAACGTCCAACGTCTACGTCCAACGTCTACGTCTACGTCTACGTCTACGTCTACGTCTACGTCTACGTCTACGTCTACGTCTACGTCTACGTCTACGTCTACGTCTACGTCTACGTCTACGTCTACGTCTACGTCTACGTCTACGTCTACGTCTACGTCTACGTCTACGTCTACGTCTACGTCTACGTCTACGTCTACGTCTACGTCTACGTCTACGTCTACGTCTACGTCTACGTCTACGTCTACGTCTACGTCTACGTCTACGTCTACGTCTACGTCTACGTCTACGTCTACGTCTACGTCTACGTCTACGTCTACGTCTACGTCTACGTCTACGTCTACGTCTACGTCTACGTCTACGTCTACGTCTACGTCTACGTCTACGTCTACGTCAACGTCAACGTCAACGTCAACGTCTACGTCTACGTCTACGTCTACGTCTACGTCTACGTCTACGTCTACGTCTACGTCTACGTCTACGTCTACGTCTACGTCTACGTCTACGTCTACGTCTACGTCTACGTCTACGTCTACGTCTACGTCTACGTCTACGTCTACGTCTACGTCTACGTCTACGTCTACGTCTACGTCTACGTCTACGTCTACGTCTACGTCTACGTCTACGTCTACGTCTACGTCTACGTCTACGTCTACGTCTACGTCTACGTCTACGTCTACGTCTACGTCTACGTCTACGTCAACGTCAACGTCAACGTCAACGTCAACGTCAACGTCAACGTCAACGTCAACGTCAACGTCAACGTCAACGTCAACGTCAACGTCAACGTCAACGTCAACGTCAACGTCAACGTCAACGTCAACGTCAACGTCAACGTCAACGTCAACGTCAACGTCAACGTCAACGTCAACGTCAACGTCAACGTCAACGTCAACGTCAACGTCAACGTCAACGTCAACGTCAACGTCAACGTCAACGTCAACGTCAACGTCAACGTCAACGTCAACGTCAACGTCAACGTCAACGTCAACGTCAACGTCAACGTCAACGTCAACGTCTACGTCTACGTCAACGTCTACGTCTACGTCTACGTCTACGTCTACGTCTACGTCTACGTCTACGTCTACGTCTACGTCTACGTCTACGTCTACGTCTACGTCTACGTCTACGTCTAACGTCTACGTCTACGTCTACGTCCAACGTCTACGTCCAACGTCTACGTCCAACGTCTACGTCCAACGTCTACGTCCAACGTCTACGTCCAACGTCTACGTCCAACGTCTACGTCCAACGTCTACGTCCAACGTCTACGTCCAACGTCTACGTCCAACGTCTACGTCCAACGTCTACGTCCAACGTCTACGTCCAACGTCTACGTCCAACGTCTACGTCCAACGTCTACGTCCAACGTCTACGTCCAACGTCTACGTCCAACGTCTACGTCCAACGTCTACGTCCAACGTCTACGTCCAACGTCTACGTCCAACGTCTACGTCCAACGTCTACGTCCAACGTCTACGTCCAACGTCTACGTCCAACGTCTACGTCCAACGTCTACGTCCAACGTCTACGTCCAACGTCTACGTCTACGTCCAACGTCTACGTCCAACGTCTACGTCCAACGTCTACGTCCAACGTCTACGTCCAACGTCTACGTCCAACGTCTACGTCCAACGTCTACGTCCAACGTCTACGTCCAACGTCTACGTCCAACGTCTACGTCCAACGTCTACGTCCAACGTCAACGTCAACGTCAACGTCAACGTCAACGTCAACGTCAACGTCAACGTCAACGTCAACGTCAACGTCAACGTCAACGTCAACGTCAACGTCTACGTCTACGTCTACGTCTACGTCTACGTCTACGTCTACGTCTACGTCTACGTCTACGTCTACGTCTACGTCCAACGTCTACGTCCAACGTCTACGTCCAACGTCTACGTCCAACGTCTACGTCCAACGTCTACGTCCAACGTCTACGTCCAACGTCTACGTCCAACGTCTACGTCCAACGTCTACGTCCAACGTCTACGTCCAACGTCTACGTCCAACGTCTACGTCCAACGTCTACGTCCAACGTCTACGTCCAACGTCTACGTCCAACGTCTACGTCCAACGTCTACGTCCAACGTCTACGTCCAACGTCTACGTCCAACGTCTACGTCCAACGTCTACGTCCAACGTCAACGTCCAACGTCAACGTCCAACGTCAACGTCCAACGTCAACGTCCAACGTCAACGTCCAACGTCAACGTCCAACGTCAACGTCCAACGTCAACGTCAACGTCAACGTCAACGTCAACGTCAACGTCAACGTCAACGTCAACGTCAACGTCAACGTCAACGTCAACGTCAACGTCAACGTCAACGTCAACGTCAACGTCACGTCAACGTCAACGTCAACGTCAACGTCAACGTCAACGTCACGTCAACGTCAACGTCAACGTCAACGTCAACGTCAACGTCAACGTCAACGTCAACGTCAACGTCAACGTCAACGTCAACGTCAACGTCAACGTCAACGTCAACGTCAACGTCAACGTCAACGTCAACGTCAACGTCAACTTCAACGTCAACGTCAACGTCAACGTCAACGTCAACGTCAACGTCAACGTCAACGTCAACGTCAACGTCAACGTCAACGTCAACGTCAACGTCAACGTCAACGTCAACGTCAACGTCAACGTCAACGTCAACGTCAACGTCAACGTCAACGTCAACGTCAACGTCTACGTCTACGTCCAACGTCTACGTCCAACGTCTACGTCCAACGTCTACGTCCAACGTCTACGTCCAACGTCTACGTCCAACGTCTACGTCCAACGTCTACGTCCAACGTCTACGTCCAACGTCTACGTCCAACGTCTACGTCCAACGTCTACGTCCAACGTCTACGTCCAACGTCTACGTCCAACGTCTACGTCCAACGTCTACGTCCAACGTCTACGTCCAACGTCTACGTCCAACGTCTACGTCCAACGTCTACGTCCAACGTCTACGTCCAACGTCTACGTCCAACGTCTACGTCCAACGTCTACGTCCAACGTCTACGTCCAACGTCTACGTCCAACGTCTACGTCCAACGTCTACGTCCAACGTCTACGTCCAACGTCTACGTCCAACGTCTACGTCCAACGTCTACGTCCAACGTCTACGTCCAACGTCTACGTCCAACGTCTACGTCCAACGTCTACGTCCAACGTCTACGTCCAACGTCTACGTCCAACGTCTACGTCCAACGTCTACGTCCAACGTCTACGTCCAACGTCTACGTCCAACGTCTACGTCCAACGTCTACGTCCAACGTCTACGTCCAACGTCTACGTCCAACGTCTACGTCCAACGTCTACGTCTACGTCCAACGTCTACGTCCAACGTCTACGTCCAACGTCTACGTCCAACGTCTACGTCCAACGTCTACGTCCAACGTCTACGTCCAACGTCTACGTCCAACGTCTACGTCCAACGTCTACGTCCAACGTCTACGTCCAACGTCTACGTCCAACGTCTACGTCCAACGTCTACGTCCAACGTCTACGTCCAACGTCTACGTCCAACGTCTACGTCCAACGTCTACGTCCAACGTCTACGTCCAACGTCTACGTCCAACGTCTACGTCCAACGTCTACGTCCAACGTCTACGTCCAACGTCTACGTCCAACGTCTACGTCCAACGTCTACGTCCAACGTCTACGTCCAACGTCTACGTCCAACGTCTACGTCCAACGTCTACGTCCAACGTCTACGTCCAACGTCTACGTCCAACGTCTACGTCCAACGTCTACGTCCAACGTCTACGTCCAACGTCTACGTCCAACGTCTACGTCCAACGTCTACGTCCAACGTCTACGTCCAACGTCTACGTCCAACGTCTACGTCCAACGTCTACGTCCAACGTCTACGTCCAACGTCTACGTCCAACGTCTACGTCCAACGTCTACGTCCAACGTCTACGTCCAACGTCTACGTCCAACGTCTACGTCCAACGTCTACGTCCAACGTCTACGTCCAACGTCTACGTCCAACGTCTACGTCCAACGTCTACGTCCAACGTCTACGTCCAACGTCTACGTCCAACGTCAACGTCCAACGTCAACGTCCAACGTCAACGTCCAACGTCAACGTCCAACGTCAACGTCCAACGTCAACGTCCAACGTCAACGTCCAACGTCAACGTCCAACGTCAACGTCCAACGTCAACGTCAACGTCCAACGTCAACGTCCAACGTCAACGTCCAACGTCAACGTCCAACGTCAACGTCTACGTCTACGTCTACGTTTACGTCTACGTCTACGTCTACGTCTACGTCTACGTCTACGTCTACGTCTACGTCTACGTCTACGTCTACGTCTACGTCTACGTCTACGTCTACGTCTACGTCTACGTCTACGTCTGCGTCTGCGTCTACGTCTACGTCTACGTCTACGTCTACGTCTACGTCTACGTCTACGTCTACGTCTACGTCTACGTCTACGTCTACGTCTACGTCTACGTCTACGTCTACGTCTACGTCTACGTCTACGTCTACGTCTACGTCTACGTCTACGTCTACGTCTACGTCTACGTCTACGTCTACGTCTACGTCTACGTCTACGTCTACGTCTACGTCTACGTCTACGTCTACGTCTACGTCTACGTCTACGTCTACGTCTACGTCTACGTCTACGTCTACGTCTACGTCTACGTCTACGTCTACGTCTACGTCTACGTCTACGTCTACGTCTACGTCAAAATATGCTTTATTTTTCACTTGTACATTACTGCTTTATAATACTTTGTCAACGCCCAGGTAGCACATCATATCGGCTGAATCTTGGTTCCATATTGGGCCAATATAGATATATTGTAAATGTAAAATCAATATTGGTCCAATATGGATGAATATTCAAAAAACAATATTATATTATTAATATTGGTGGGATATTGGTTGAACTAGTTTTGAATGTAGATTATCACACGAAATATTGGGTCAATATTGGTTGAATAATTTCTACCAATATCGATAATACAATATTGGTTATATATTGTTTTCCACATCTAGAATAAATATTGCAATCCAAATATTCCAGTCATATCGATTATAGGGGAAAAAAACTATATTGTATTTCCAAGTTTGTTAGAATATTGGTTGAATATCATTTCCACTTCATTTGACAAAATGTAATAACTCATATTGAGTCAATACTGGTTGACTGATATTTACCAATATCGATAAAACAATATTGTCTTCACATCGTTTTTAACATCTAGAATTAATATCGCAATCCCAATATTCCCCTAATATCGATTCTAGGAATAAAAACTATATTGTATCTCCCAGTGCGATTACACATTGGTTGAATATCATTTCGCCAATATTCAACAAATCTTATTAATCAATATTGGGTCAATATTGGTTCAATAATATTTATCGATATCGTTAAAACAATATTGTCTTCATATTGTTTCCTACTTCTAGATTGAGATGAAATTTGAATATTGGCCGAATATTCAATAAAACATATTGAAATTATATCATGATCAAACCTAGATAAAAATCCGCTAGGTGGCTCTACATATGGAACGTCTTCTAAAACCTACGAAAGTATATTAAATACTTCTCACAACTTGTTTCAAGACAGCTCACTCAGTGGTTATGGCGATGAAAAGGCAGACTCTGGTGTCACCTTCATCAACTAAAAGTCATTTAATAATTTACCAAGGTATATTGACATCCACCAATATATCCAAATGATATTGTACCAATATCGATAAATATTGTGCCAATATCGATAAATATTTTGGGGCCATTATAGCTTCAAGAATATTTCACCAAAACTATTTCTAAAATATTCAAACAATATTCGATCAAAATCGCAATATGTTCACATTTTACTTCTCGACAATATAACTTTTGAATATTGTGCCAATATTGTCAGAATATTGTATCAGCGATATTGTACCAATATCGCCGAACATTTTGAGGCCAATATCAGTTCAAGAATATTGCGCCAATATTATTCAAGTAATATTGGACCAATATCGCCGAATGTTCACATTTTTTTTCTCGCCAATATTGCATTTAAAATATTTCGCCAATATGTTCACAATATTGTACCAATATTTTACCAATATAGGTGTGTTACTTGGGCGGTTGCCATTAACAGACATATAACGCCCGGGGGTTATGGAGGGCATTATTGAATCATAACGCCCGCTTAATGTTTTTTTCTGTAGTTTAATAAATTAATTACTCAGAAAAGTTTTATTTATAACTGTACATAAAAAAGGGGCTAATTATTTTCTTTTAAATAGCAATTACAATTTTCAAATGTTCCTGAAAAATTAGGACAAAGTTTTAAGTTCTGTGAGTTTACCGATGATGAACTCCTCAATGTGCATTCGGTTTCGCTCGGAACGTTAACATTTTCTTTTTCGGAAATTTTGTTCTTCGAGGAGATACTTTCTTCAATATAGCTCTCCGCTACCGTACTAATCTTCCATTTTCCATGTAATTTTAGTGTTTCAAAGGAAGCACCACCTTGAACAAGAAGCGTTGCCGACGTTCGGAGTAGACAATGTCCGGTGTAACCTTTCGGGTTTCTCAAATTAAGGTGTTTCGCTATGATAGAAGGAACACTTCCCATAGTATTTATACCTACAGGTAACTCAATGCATTTATTATTTCTGTAGGTTAAAAAAACCTACGTTGTTTTTATCCTTTTGGTAGTAGTGCAATGTACTTTTTAACTAAATTCAAAGCTCCGCTCCGTTTCGCTTTCATCAACAATAGTGAAACTTTTTGAGGTGCAGGTCTTGGTTTCTGGTACCTTGATCAGTAAAACGGCTCCTCTGTCTTCAATGTCATCAATTGTCATCTTGACCATTTCTTCACGTCTTAAGCCTCCAAATACGCCCATTACCAGAACAACTTTATGTAGCAGAAAAGTATCATCTGGAGCTATTCTTATGAAAAGTAATACTTGTCCACCTTCCAACAGCTTTGATTTTTTAGGAATGTATCCTTTTTATTTAACTTTCAGAAAGGCCATCAGTTGACTGAATGCTGATAAATTAATGTTTTTTTTAACAATCAATGTTGATTTCAGCTGTGAGTATATGGTCCAAAGTCTATTTGCACTATATTTTTCAGACTGAAATAATGTAAAATAATTAAAAAATATTAATATTTTTCATGAGATAAACTCACCAGTTCCTGGAAGTATGCCATTAAGACAGTTTCATTTACGGTATTCACTCTGTTTTCATCTTTACATTTCAAAAAATGGTCATACTCCTTCTAGTATAAGTATTTGGATTTCACAGGCAGTAAATTTCCTAATGCTATTTCAGCTTTGAGCGACACATTCTGTGGGATCTCCATAATTATTATGAACACAACCGATTTTAGTTTCCTCCACTAACAAGCTTGTCAATTCTTACAAAAATGCAGCGTCATTTTACTAAATAAACAACCCAATGTTTCCATGGCAATTGCATAGACGCTCACTTGTGCTCAGTTGCCGACCAGGGACCCTATTCTCAAACAATGACATATTACGTACAGACTTCGTTATTTACATTTCGAGCTGCGGTCACATTCTAAGCACAATGTTTATTGCAGCTTGTTTCGCAGAAAATATTTGCCAATCAACCCAAAATTCGGCAAAACTACTTTTCTGCTGAATTATCTGCTTATTTACAATGTAAATAAGCAGATAATTGCCGCGAAATAAGCGGCAGTAAAAATGATGCTTAGAATGTGACTCTGTGATGACCTCAGCTATTGATGTAAATAAATGAGTCTATCCGTAATATGTCATTGTTCTCAAACCGTGATATAGTTTATCGCATGCGAGATATGATCTTTGTCGAACGAAATCTGAATATTCTTATTCTCAAATATCGCATTTGCAAATTTTTGATAGACAAATTGTAGAATGGTCAAAGGCAGTAGACAATTTATGTCGAATACGAGAATTTCATAAGATTCGAAATTTATAGGTTGGGTCCAATAGTTTAGTAAATTTTAAAACATTCTTTGATACTTTTTCAGAGATTTTTGTTGTGAGAGAGTAGCATATCTTTAGGAATAGCTATAGAAAATTTTGAAAAACAGAAAATTTTTCAGCGGCCTCGAGAGAGACGAGTTATATTCAGAAGTAGGTACTTTTACATTTTCATCTGAGAAATCCACATGCACATGCATATCTACCAAAATAATCAAGAATTATTAATCAAAATCATGTAGTGAATACTATATCAAATTATGAAGCTTTGAAATATTCATCAATTTTTTTTTGTTTAAGGTTGTTATAACGCGAGATCAGAGCTTTGTCCCTCAGTCTTCTCAAAAGTAAAAGTTCGTTGTAGGATTCTCTTCAGCCCATTGTAAACCTAGCTCAAAAGCGTTAACTGCGTCTTGATCTGTGACTTGTGGAGCAGTTGCAATCACGTCGTCGTTATCTTCCTGATCGTTTGTTGTATTATTAGAAACCTCTTTTATAATATCTTCGTCAGACATTTCAAGACAAACATTTTCTTCTTTATCCATTCCACGGCACCAGACTTCCAAATCTTCCGGACTTATCTGTGTTTCAGTAGCGACTTGTTCTATAACTTCCGAAGTTACACTGATTTGTGGATCGTTGCTAGGAGTGGTGATTATATCTGGCCATAACTTTTTCCAAGACGATTTAATAGTTGATGACGGTAACGCACTCCACGACTGACTAAGAGCAAAAACCAAGTCTTTCATATTAAATTCTTTTAAAGTTTTTTCTATTGGTTGGTCTTTTGATACGGCTCTCAAAAGTAGGGTTTTTTTATAGTCTTGCTTAATAAACTGAATGATGTTCTGGTCCATTGGTTGAATCAGTGCAGTGCAATTTGGCGGAAGAAACATCGCAGTGATGCATTTATCCTCAGTTGTCAGTTCTTCTTCAGACGGATGACCGGGAGCGTTATCAAGAAGCAGCAACGCTTTTTGAGGAAAATTATGATCTTTTAACCATTTTCTAACTTCAGGTACGAAGCATTCATCAAACCACTTTTTGAAAAGGTCTTTTGTCATCCATGCACTTTTTTGTCCGTAATAGTGTACAGGTAAATCAATGTTTTTGAATGCCCTTGGTTTATTAGATTTCCCAATGACCACCATCTTAAGCGCGAGTGTACCTGCAGCATTAGCACATGGTAGTATGGTTACACGCTCTTTACTCACTTTTCGTCCAGGTACGTCTTTTTCGTTACAAGAAACGAAAGTTTTGTTAGGCATCACACGCCAAAAAAGCCCTGATTCGTCTGCATTGTACACCTGTGACGGGTAAAGATTTAAATCGTTCACCTTTTGCAAAAATCTTAATTTAAAGGGCTCTATGCAGGTGGCATCGTTAGAAAGTTTCTCTCCTGTAATAGTCATTAAACGTATGCCATGACGACTTTTAAAACGTTCTAGCCATCCTTTGCTGGCCACAAAATCATCTTTTTTTGTTATTTCCTTATAAAAAAACTTAGCTTTCATCGCCAACATGGGTCCCGAAATTGGTGCATGCCTGTTTCTTTCCTGAAGAAACCACATGTACAAAGCTTCTTTCACTTCTGGATGTTCAGCTTTCTTGAGTGTCTGTCTCTTGCCTGTCCCGCAGTCAGTAGTTGACACGAACTTCTTAATCTTCTCGTTGTTTTTTTTTAATGTCATAAATTGTAGATCGGCCTACGCCGTATTCACTTGCTAAACTACTGAAAGTTTCATTGCGATTTAAGCGATCTAAAATATCACATTTTTCTTTAATTGTCAACGTTTTGTGCGTTCGCTTCTGGGTTTGTGACGACATTACTAGGTACTATACCTAATACACAATGAATAAATAGTAAACAATGAACGCACGCTAGGCCGTACCGCTATCACTAGTAGTCAAATTCAAACTAAGTAAAACAATGCATACGCGTCGAGCACAATAGCGGTGGCGCGTACGAGTTGTGACCTGTTCAAACCTATACATGTAATTCTAAGTCATGTCGGATTACAGGGGGCGCCGGATTAGACAGGGGCCGGATTATCGGGGGTCCACTGTATGTAATTTTTCAATATCAAAATACTGTTTCATTATTTTACGGAAAAGTGCGGAAAAAAGGGCACTTTTTTTCACAGTCGTTGCCAGGCGACAATGTAGGAGAGATCGTTTGTTGCGGTTCGCGCGTCTAGAATTCAGCGAGATAACAAGCGAACAAAAATCAAGGCGGCTCGCAGCGGCAGTATTCATGCGCATGAGTATGCATGAGTAAACACATCTCAACGTGAGCTCCTGAAATATCGACGTTTATTAGTGCTTTTTTGAAACATTCATTCTAGTGGAACAGTTGCTTACATAAATATCGACAAACAAGTTGATTCTTTGAATTTATTGAAAACCAGTTGGAAACTTTGGAATAATAGTTTCCCATTCGACCATAACCTCAAACGAGTAAGGGAACGTAAACTAGCAGCGTAGAGCTATTGTCTGACCACAACGATATAGTAGTCGCCACATTGTAACCAAAGATGACAACTAGAAATCGCAGTAATACCCAGCTGTTAGATGAACCAGGTATGGAACTTATAATTGATAGAGCCATTGCAAAATTCTCCTTACAAATCATACAAAAAATAAATGAAAAATTTGAGAAAATGGAAATAAATATCAAAACATTGTGCAACAAATTATCGGAGATAGAAAATCTCAGCACATCCAATAAAAATAATCTTCTAAAAATTTCTTATGATATCGATGAAATCAAACAGAATATGAAAAAAAAAACACTCTGCGATTCGATGGCATCACAGAAACTCCAAACGAAGATGTAGTAGAAAATGTGATGAATATTATCAACAACAAAATGAATATAAAATGCACATCATTGGATATTAGTAATGCATTCAGAATAGGAAGAAACCGATCAGGTGGGAAACCTGGAACTATAATCGTAGAATTTACGAGGTACATTAAACGAAATGAAATATTACGTGGGAGAAAACTCCTGAAGTCTACAGGTTGTTTTGTGAACGAAGATCTGACAGATATTCGATACAAACTTCAAATGAGTGCTGTCAAAAAGTTTGGGAGAAAAAATGTTTGGATAAGCCGTGGAAAAGTTTTTACTAAAGTAGATGATGAAGTGATTCAAATAAAAGAAGAACTCCAGACAAAATAGTCATCGTTTTGTATATCATGTCAACAATTTTATCGGTATGGTAGGACTATATGATCAACACGAATATGAACTTTAAACAATTTTTTTGTAATATACCAGTTTTTCTTAGAGATACACCTTTTATGTCCGTCTAGATTATTGTTTCATTTTTCCGTTTTTAGGATATGCTTAAAATACTCGATTCAATTTGAAGGATTTGTTTCACTTATTTAATAATTGAGTATTGTTCGCTATCCCAGAAAATATTGTAATGAATATCTTACATGAGGATCATAATCATATTTGGTAGTTATTTTTTATTTTTTTTTTCATTTTGTTTTTTCAGGAGCTTGCATATTATGATTTGACATTATCAATATACTATCAATACACGAGGCGGCTAAATACAAAGCTTGATGAATTTTATGAAAATAGTTTAAGTGAATGTTATGACATAATAGCGATAACAGAGACCTGGTTACAGGGGGTTAACGATGGAGAAGTGGTGAATCTTGGTATGTATAATGTATTTCGAGCTGACAGGGATCTAGAATTCACAAAAAAATCAAAAGGTGGAGGCGTACTTCTAGCTATAAATAATTAATGTAAAATCATCAAATATATCAAATTCAGTGGCACATTTGAGGCCATAATAGTTAATGTTGCACTGAACAAAAATGAAAAAATTTATATTACTTGTGTATACATTCCTCCACAATCAAAACCTGATATTTATTCAGAGTTTTTTAACTTCTGTCAGGAATACATTGTAGACATAGAAAGAACAATCATTTTGGGGGATTTCAACCTACCTGAAGTCACAGAAATAGGACAAAACCTAAATCAAAAATTAAATATATTACAGGGATTCCTGAGATTTAACTCATTCTCACTTATTAATAATGTAAAAAATGCTAAGGATAGAACACTGTATTTAGTTCTAGTATCGGAAGTGCAAACTGAAAATTGCGAAGGTTTGAGGGAAGAGAACACAATGGTGAAAGAAGAAAGTTATCATCCTTCTTTGGAAATTAAAATAAATTTGAGGAACGATAAACTTTTTTTTACGTTTGATCATCTGAAGTCAAAATTCAACTTAAAAAAATTCAACTTTTTTCAGCTCTCTGAAAAAATCAGGGACTGTGTGTGGGATGACGTAGTGAGAGAAAAAAATCCGAATGTATCTCTAGAAAAATTCTATAAACACATTGATAAATTATTCGATGAATGTGTTCCTAAATATAACATGACTAACAAGGGAACAAAAAATTTTCCATGTTGGTTCACAAATGAAATAAAATACATGTTGAAAGGAAAAAACAGCTTAAAGAAAAATAGGTTTATTTCTGAATTCCATGAAACCCAATACAAAGTAATAAGAAAACACTTAAAAAAAATAGAAAATACATAAGAGATGTAGAAAGCAACATGAAAAACGACATAAATAACTTCTGGAACTATGTTTCAAAAAAAAATTCAACTTGAACTAGGGTTGGGAAACTCACCCACGGCGATCAACCAGTGTGTGAGAACGAGGCAGCTGAGAGCTTTGCTGAATTTTTCACATCAACTTTTAGTGAAGAAAAATCATCTTATATTCTAAAATTTGAAGATGAGATAATGTTACAAATACTAATCTGAAATGATATAACCGAAAATGAATATAACGAGGCGCTAAAGAAAATGAAACCCAAGAAATCTGCTGGTGTAGACGTCATTCCACAGTATATTCTAAAAGGCT
The DNA here is from genome assembly GCA_944452925.2 of Chrysolina oricalcia. Classification (NCBI taxonomy): domain Eukaryota; kingdom Metazoa; phylum Arthropoda; class Insecta; order Coleoptera; family Chrysomelidae; genus Chrysolina; species Chrysolina oricalcia. The sequence continues at coordinate 33,758,037 of OX101825.2, read as the reverse complement.
GCGGTGAATTTCTCAAACAGCTATTATTATTAATTTAATTATTAAGGAATGTTGCTTTCCGGATAAATGGAAGACGTCCATATGTACTCCAATACATAAACAAGGATCTAAAAGTGAAATTGAGAATTATCGGGGTATTTCTATATTGTGTGCGCCATCTAAACTGTTCGAACAAATTCTTTATACTAAACTATACACACATATTGAAAACTCCCTCGCAGATCTACAACACGGATTTGTAGGGAAAAAATCAACTGTAACCAATCTTTTTGAGTTCATCCACGATGCCAACGAAGGTTTAAGTGAGAAGGCACAAATTGATACAATCTATACAGACTTCAGTAAAGCCTTCGACCGCGTTAATCATGATTTTCTTTTGAAGAAAATGGCCAGTTTTGGATTATTGAATGATCATCTGTAATTATTCGGAAGCTATCTACAAAATAGGTACTTCCATGTCAAATATAACGGACATGTGTCTGAAAAATACTGTGTTAATTCGGGAGTACCACAAGGATCGAACCTGGGCCCGTTACTTTTTGTTATTTTCATCAACGATCTTCCATCAGTAGTTTAAACCTCAAAATGCTCGCTATTCGCAGATGATTTCAAAATGCATAAAAAAATAAATACAGTTTGGGATTGCGTAGCACTACAAAGGGATCTGACCAACATATTTCACTGGAGCCAAGAAAATAAACTCTGCTTCAATTTAAAAAAATGCTGTGTCATATCCATAACTCGTTCAAATGACCCTATAATGTTTGATTATATGATGGATACTAACTTTTTGAGTAGACAAAATATTGTAAAAGATCTAGGATTAACAGTGATAAGCTATCTTTCAGTGAGCACATCGTAAAGGTAGCAAAATCGGCAAACCGTATGCTTGGCTTTGTAATAAGACAATCCTCAAATTTCACAGATATTGATGCCATAAAAATGTTGTACAATACTTTAGTTCGTCCCAAATTAGAATATGCATCAATTATTTGGCACGGAGAACCGAGGAGCTCTGTGTACACAATTGAAAAAATACAAAACAAATTTTTGAGGTTTCTGTATTTCAAATATCAAATATCAAATATCACATAAGACCTGATTTTCTCACTGTGAGATCGAGCGACCTGAGAAACGAATTCTCGCTTACATCGTTAGAGAGCAGAAGAAAGCAAAATATCATGTTATTTCTATATAAAGTATTGAATAATCAAGTCAATTCTCCGCAAATACTCTCGCTGATACCAGTGAACGTACCTTCGAGGAATACGCGTACACACTTAATGTTTCGTATACCATCTAATCTCAACAACCCACGTGACCCCTTGTTGTTAATGCTCAGACTGGCCAATAGTGCCGGATTGATACTGCATTTCGACTGGGCTATATCAACTGCAAATTTTAGAAAAATTATTTCAGATTACTTCAAACAGATCTCGGTTTAATTTTCCATTAATAACTGTTTGTCATATGACCAACTATTTAATCATGTTGCCTGGAACATAATTTAATTCATCAAGCTCTGCAATCCTCCTTGTATTTGTGTATTTTTTTCTGTTTCCTTATGCATATACACCTAGTTATATTTTAGTTATAAGATAATATTCAATATTAGGTCTATATTTCATATATTTATTAACTACGAATATGGATAATAAGGATAGCCTATGTGATGCCAAAAAAAATGAGCATCGACTTCGAATTGGAGGCTGTTAAATTAATGCGCTTGCTCCAGAAATTACTATTCAAAGACACGATTTTGTTTTTTCATCTCTCTCTAGCGTGCATGATTCGGCAGCAACAATTATCGAACATATGAGAAGCATATCTTTCTAACATAACCTCATAATAAGGATAAGTTTACAGAGAGCAAGTGTAGATTGTGCAAATTATAAGAGAGGACGGCACTATATGGGTTTTATTCCTGAGAATATGACACATTTTATAAATTTCTACATTTCTAGATTCATGCCTGAAGGAATTTAAGATCGCCGCGTTATACTTGGAGTTCGTGTTCAGGAGGCAAAAAATACATCAGTACCAAGTACCAGCAAACTATTTTTCTCGGCAGTTATGATGCCGATGTGGAACGAGATTTAGCTTTTCAAACAACTGTCTGTCACATACCCAATCCATATTTCTTCAAGTTTAGTGAGTTTTTATCCGCTTTTGGCAGAAAATTGATTGATGAAACTCTAGTAGCAGGTAACAGACATTGTGTTACAAATGGATCAATGAATCGTTTTTTTAATGACACGAAGTTTAATTGACCGTCTTGCATAATTCTCATTCTTCATTTAATTATCCACATTATAAAAATGTTAGCCCATTTTCAATATGGGATGGTTGAAAATGTCAAAAGAAGCATAACCTTAAAAATGTATGACATTTCTCGTGATTCAGAATTCGGCAAGCGAGGTGTCCAGTTTCCATCCCAAGTCGGCGCCCATGACTGCTCCGGGCGAACGTGACGACGGATAACAAATGCAGTCAAATAATGTCAATAATATATTCAATTTTCTCTGAATTGTCAAATTTTACATCTTTGTAAAAATACCTTCATTAAAGAAAAGAATTGCAACCAGCGCGTTCATTCTTCATCTACATTTATACATGGTCCTTCGAGCCGGATATTCAAGTAAGAAGATTGGGAAGTTGGTGAAAATTTCGGAAACACACACGAAGTCATTGGCAAACAATTCGATAAAGTCGAAGTTTCGTTTTCCACACGTGTTTCGAGTTTCCAGTTTCGCAGCATCCAATTTCTACTGTACAGAACTAATTTGCGGTCTCCCAGGTAATCATTCCTAATCCTTGATCCCTTTCCCTTATTTAAAATAGCTTTCACTTGCATTTGCATATATATTTCGTGAATTATTGAACAAATTCAATTTGTTTGCTTTGTCAAAACGCTCATTCTTATTAAGGAACTGTCAGTTTTGAGTGTTTCAAACACATTTTTTCACACATGAACAGTTCAAATAGTTCACGTTTCATTTATCTAATAAAAAACAACTTTTTCTCATTCAATAATTTTGTATTGTGCTAATTCTTGTAAAGAAGAGTTTCTTTTTCCGATAAATATGACAGAAGCCGAAACTAGAATGACTCTTGACAAATTGAGAAAAAGGCGGGCATCTATAAAATCGAAACTTACAATTTTCAAAAACTATATAAATAATCTCGAAAATGATTTAGCTAATCCAGAATTTATCTTTCCTGAAAATGAATTGAAATTGAGGTTATCAAGGTCTGAACTTCTTTTGAATCAATTCGAAGAAATTCAAACTGAAATCGATTGTCAGGTCGATGACGTTCAAGATGAATCGGCTCAAAGTGAACAATTTGAAAACGATTACTTTGGCATAATTGCAAAGGCCGAAACTCTTTTGTCCAAACATACTGCCAGTGTCGGGGAGTCTTCCAACGTAAAAGGAAATCCACATGAACATGATAGCTCTCACTCAGGTGTTTCAAGTAAAGATGAAAATAATCATGCATCTTTGGGTATCAAATTACCAACTGTTCAATTACCTAGATTTTCCGGTAATTATGAGAATTGGTTGGAATTTCATGATTCTTTTCAGTCTATGATTATTAAAAATGTGAGCATCAGTTTAGTACAAAAATTTCATTACTTGAAATCATCTGTCAGTGGCGTAGCTGAGAAAGTTATTCATAGTATTCCGGTATCTTCAGAGAATTTCTCAGTGGCGTGGCAAATGCTTTGCGAGAGGTTTGCGAATCGTGAACTTCTTGTTTACAATCACACCAAATGCATATTCAATTTGCAAAAAATTATCAAACAGTCTTCTTTCAATATCAGGCAGCTAGTAGATGGCCTACAAAGTAACTTGCGTTCTCTGCAATCTTTGAATGAACCCGTAGACCATTGGGATACCTTATTGATATTTCTAATCGTTGAGAAGCTTGATTCTGAAACCACTCTTGAATGGGAGTCAAAGAAATCAACAGAGACAACTCTCAAAGATCTTTTGAATTTTTTGAAAACGAAAGCTGACATTCTTGAAAAAATTGAGGCTAATCACTTTTCTAGTGGCAATAAAGATCGCAATCGATTTCAGAAAAAATCTCTTACGAGATCTTTGATATCAAGTCAAGCTTCTTGTTTTCTATGCAAGTCTTCAAATCACAAATTGAGCAATTGTCGTGATTTTCTCAATTTAAGCATTACTGATAGAACAGAGCAAGCCAAAAAATTAAAGGTTTGTCTAAATTGTTTACATCCTGGTCACGTGAATTCCAATTGCAAATACGGCAAATGCTATAAGTGTGGCAAGAAGCACCACACACTCATTCATGTCGAAACTACCGAAATTGCTCCAAATGTCATTTCGAGTGCCAGTGAAGCAGACTCAAATATTGAATCTACGCATGCGCTTTCAACTAGCGCTGTTCGGAAAAATCTTGTTCTTTTATCCACAGTAGTAGTTCAAGTTTTGGATAGTTCTGGTAAGGCACAAGAATGCAGAGCTCTCTTGGATAGTGGTTCGCAATCAAATTTTATCTCATCCCATTTAGTCTCAAAATTAGGTCTTCCAAAAAGGCGAATTGACATTTCTGTGATAGGGATTGCTCAAACTTCCTCTAATATGAATTACCAGTGCAATGTGTTCCTTAGGTCACTCCACTCCTCATTTTCGGCATCCCTAACTTGTTTAGTCACCAATGCCATATGCAATCAGCTCCCAGGTTGTCAAATAGACATTTCTTCATTGCGCATTCCTGCTAATATTCAGCTGTCAGATAAAAATTTCCATGTGAATTCAGATATACACCTCCTGATAGGGGCCGGCCTTTTCTATAACTTGCTCTGCGTTGGGCAGATCAATTTGGGCCCACAAAACCCCGTACTTCAAAAGACAAAGCTTGGGTGGATTATCTCAGGTCCTCTTCCCCAGGTACAGCCTTCCCAGAATGCCTTCTGTAATTTCTCGCACAATAGTGTATGTGATGAACTCTCACGATTCTGGGAAATAGAAGAGTTTCCCACTACTCGGTTCTATTCTAAGGAGGAGGAACATTGCGAAGAGCATTTTAAATCTACTCTTAAAAGGAATTCAGATGGACGTTTCGTAGTTTCAATGCCTTTCAAAGATTCAGTTGAAAAGCTAGGTGAATCAAGAAGCACAGCCGAAAAGAGATTTTATAGTGTTGAACGTAAGCTTCAGCACAATTCAACCCTAAAGAAAATGTATATCGAATTTATGGAAGAATACGTTTCCATGGGTCACATGACTCAGGTTGATCACCATCAACCATTCAGCTATTACCTCCCTCATCACGGAGTTTTGAAGAAGGACAGTCTCACCACGAAACTTCGTGTTGTGTTCGACGGATCGTCTCCTTCTTCAAGCGGTTTATCACTCAACGACGTCCAAATGGTCGGGCCAGTCGTTCAAAGTGATCTTTTGTCGATCGTTCTTCGATTCAGGCAACATTCTCACGTAGTATCAGCGGATATTGCAAAATTTTATCGCCAAATATTGGTTTGTCCTTCTCAGAGACATTTTCAACAAATATTGTGGAGGTCTGATCCATGTCAGCCTTTGCAAACTTTTTCCTTGAACACGGTCACTTATGGTACTGCATCGGCGAGCTTCCTTGCTACCAGATGCTTGAGTGAACTAGCGCAGGAGTATTCCGAAAGTTTTCCTGAAGCTACCAACATAATAGCGAATGACTTCTATGTTGATGATCTTTTAACTGGATCTGATTCAGTTTCGGAAATCATTGTTTATTGTAAGCAAATCATTCATATCCTGTCCAAAGCTCACCTTCCACTTCGCAAATGGGTCTCTAACAATCCTTCAATATTGGATGCTATCCAATCAGTTTCTTCCTTGGACATCGCCCACTCTCTTGGATCGAACGATAACACAAAACACTTGGTATCCCAAATTTGACTCTCTAAGATATGTTATCTCTTCGGAGATTCTTCCGAAGACAATCACAAAGAGGTCAATCCTGTCGGGTATAGCACAAATCTTTGACCCTTTAGGTCTTCTCTGTCCAGCTACAATCCAAGCTAAAATGTTGTTACAGCAACTTTGGCTAGAAAAATTAGGTTGGGATCATTCAGTGCCTTTACATATTCATACTAGTTGGTTAGCTTTTAGAGATCAACTCCCTCAACTCAATGATATTCAGATTGCTCGTAAAGTGAAACTAGACAACGCTGTTCATATTGAATTACACGGTTTTTGCGACTCTTCTGAACTAGCGTTCGGTTCCGCTATTTACATCCGCAGCTTAGATCAATCAGGTAACGTCCAAACCCATCTGTTATGTGCAAAGTCAAAGGTTGCTCCACTCAAAAAAATCAGCATTCCGCGGCTCGAGCTCTGGGCTGCTGTAATCCTCAGTAGGCTAGCTACCAAAGTTTTCAGATCTCTCTCTCTTAAATTCAATAAAATATTTTATTGGTCGGATTCTATGGTGGTTCTAGGATGGCTCAAAATTTCTCCTCATCTCCTCAAAACATTCGTGGCCAACAGAGTCTCAGAAATTCAATCCAATACGGATATCTCTTGTTGGAACCACGTGAATACAAAGGAAAATCCTGCCGATCTCATCTCAAGAGGTATTAGTCCACAAAGTTTGAAATCATCTGATCTTTGGTGGCATGGTCCCAAATTTCTGAATGATTCCATTCAAATTTGCTCCACTCAACCGCTTGAGTTGACCAATGAACTTCCGGAGATGAAGCGAACAGAAATAACTTCCCTGAATTTGACAGCCCTCTCCAGTTTTCCTTTCGAACGATTTTCAACATTGAATCGTCTCAAACGCACCTTTGCCTATATCTTAAGATTCGTTCACAATTCATTAGCTCGTTTCAGATCCCTGGAAAGAAATTCTGGTCCTCTTTCTATGCAGGAGTTGAATTCCTCACTTCGTTATCTTATCAAATATTCTCAAGCTGAATCATTCCCAGAGGAACTGCATAACTTATCGAAAGGCAAACCTCTTCCTCGCAAAAGTAGAATGTTGTCCCTACTTCCTTTTATTGATGAGAATGGTATTCTCAGGGTTGGGGGCAGACTAAGACATTCTCCATATGAATTTGATAAGAAGCACCCCATAATCATTTCATCAAATCATCATTTCTCAAAGTTACTATTCCATAACGAGCATAAAAAGCTTCTTCATGCTGGACCTCATCAATTGCTCTACTCAATACGTGAAACATATTGGCCCATACTTGGGAAGAATCTTGCGAAGAGAACTGTTCATGAGTGTATCGTGTGCTTCAAAGCCAAACCGATTTCTATAAATCCTCTAATGGGAGATCTTCCTGAAGCAAGGGTCACTCCTTTTCTTCCATTCATCAATACAGGGGTGGATTACGCCGGTCCTTTTACGTTGAGAGACAAACCTGGCCGACGTTTTAAAACCTACAAGGGTTATGTTAGCCTTTTCATATGTTTATCAACAAAGGCGGTTCATATTGAACTAGTCAGCGACTTAACCAGTGATGCCTTTATTTCTGCTCTTAAACGGTTTATAGCAAGACGGGGCAAGCCCCAAAGTATCTATTCCGACAACGGGACAAATTTCGTAGGTTCCAAAAATCAGTTCTTGGAACTAGGTAAATTTTTGAAAAACCACAGCGAAGAAATCGAATCTTCTACCTCGTGTCAAGAAATATCATGGCATTTCATTCCTGCGTACTCCCCACATTTCGGTGGCATTTGGGAGGCAGGTGTGAAGTCAATGAAAAGACATTTGAAACGTGTTCTATCAGAAGCGCTCCTCACATATGAAAATTTTCAAACTGTTTTAGTGCAAGTAGAGGCTATTTTAAACTCCCGTCCTTTAACTCCTTTAACCTCAGACCCATCTGATCTTACCGCCTTAACTCCTTCCCACTTCCTCATCGGCCGCACGCTCACCTCTATTCCTGAGCATAATTTCATGGATATCAAGGTAAATCGATTGGATCAATTTGAGAGACTTCAGCAACTACGCCAGCATCTTTGGAAAAGATGGTCTCTCGAGTACATATCAGAACTTCAAGGCCGACAAAAATGGAGAGAAAACAAGTCACAAATGAACATTGGCGACCTGGTTATTATCAAAGACTGCAACCTAAGTCCTTTACAATGGAAGCTTGGTAGGGTCATCCAGTTGTTTCCTGGTTCCGATAACATTCCGCGGGTTGCTGCTTTACGTACGGTGAATGGTGAAATTCGAAGAGCCATCTCTAACCTGTGTCCTCTACCTCTGTCTCGTGAGGCTGTCCCGCTGAAGCTGAGTTGAAAGGCCACTCTTTCAAGGTGGGGGGCATGTCCAGTTTCCATCCCAAGTCGGCGCCCATGACTGCTCCGGGCGAACGTGACGACGGATAACAAATGCAGTCAAATAATGTCAATAATATATTCAATTTTCTCTGAATTGTCAAATTTTACATCTTTGTAAAAATACCTTCATTAAAGAAAAGAATTGCAACCAGCGCGTTCATTCTTCATCTACATTTATACACGAGGCATGCGCAATAGTTTCCCAGCCCCCGTTGAGAAAAGGTAAGATAGATATTTCTGGCTTCAATTTGATTACATTGCGTCTTATGGCGTGTTATCAATATTTGTAGTTAATAGATATATGCTATATTTCCTATCCATGTTACGAGGCATACTTTGCCTGTTTGGATTTGTAAACGTAAATAAATAAATAAATAAATAACAAATACCACTCTTAGGTACTATTGGACCGATTCCTTCAAATTAGGCCAAGGTGGCTGTGGCTGTTGCTGTGGATAGTCCAAAAACAGCAATACTCAACCTGCTACCATAAAAACGAAGAAGATATATCTGAAAGAGTATGAGTCATTCAAAGCATGGCGTGAAGAAAAAAGGGATACGTAGCTTTACACAGAGGGTATTGCTTGCATATTTTGATGAAAAATCTAAGAAAATGAAAAGTTCCACCCTATGATCTAGTTATTCGAAACTCAACTCCACGTTGTTAGTGCATAATAATATTGACATCAGCAAATATGCTAAATTGGTTGCATATTTGAAAATAAAATATGTTAGCTATAAGCTTAAAAGTCCCTAACTTTTACAAGAGATGAAATTTCAGAAGATGTTCTGATTATTATAATTCCTGATACCAAAACTCATATTGAGCGTCGATTTGTCGGAGAAACGCCGATCAGAAATCTGAAATTTTTTGATATTTATAGAAAATATAAAAGCTTCAGACCAAAAAACATTTTGATCAATAATTTCATTTTGCAAATGAGACACGGTAAGTACATAACCAGGTTGTAGGATTGAACAAATTTTCAAGAATTCCAACCCTGATTGCAGAATATCTGCATTTACCCAACCCTGAATCTTACCCTGGAAATGCGTTTCGGCTATCATCAGCGACACGTTTAGCAAATTTAGGTGCCGATTTATTACAAGTGAAAAAACACGGAGGATGGAAATGTAGTACAGTTGTAGAAAGGTACGTTGATGAATCCATGCAAACAAAATTGGAATGCTCCGCCAAAATTCTGATATTGTGACTAGAAATTCATCAACATCGTCAAGTAGTAGGAAACCAAATACTACTACAGCAAATAAAAGGTTTGTAAATGAAACAATTTCAGTAAACTCTTCTTACTTATCAATGAATATAGTTGATGATTCTACTAGGTCAAGAATTTCTATAGCTAATAATGCAGTCAATCGTACTTTTAACATTACTTTCACAAAATAAACCCTGTGAAGGTCAAACATATGTTATTAAACATTATTATTATTGTTATTATTTGCGTCTGTTCCTATAATTGATATTTTTTGTGTTATTAATCGTTTGCACCATAAATTGGGGGATTTTGAGTTGAGTAGCTAATAATGCATAAAAATTGGTTGTCCTATTTTTTGACAGGTGTAGAAAAAATATTGTATGCAACACGTGAGAAAAGTGTTTTTTCGTTCGTAGGAATTGTCGCACTCTGCCTACGGCGTCGTGTGTCAATATTTCCTACTCGTAAAAAAAGTACCACTTTACTCACTTGTTACATAAATAACTATTACGACCAAATAAACATGTATTTTTGCATTATTTTTCTAACGTAAGTTGAACCTGAAAAAATAAGTTCACTTTTTGATAAAAATAGTTACTAAAAACCATTCTATCATGAATATATCTCCTGTGTGATGATAATGTTGAAAATCGAATTTGAATTTATTATTTATATTTGTTTCCAAACATTATCACTCCAAAGTTTTCCTGGCATCAGGCAAAATATGAATATTTCACATATTCCGTAATGTAGTAATGAAAATATAATATTCAATTCGATACATTTTACGACCAAATAACTATATGTTCTAGCATTCTTTGCCTGACAAGTTAAATACCTAAAAAATATGTTCAGTTATTTATCGAAATAATCAATATAAACTATTCTATCGCGGATGTATCTCCCGAGTGATAATAATTTTGAAAATAGAATATAAATGTATTATTTATACAGTGCGGATTTTTGTAGTCCCCCCTCTCACTTTTGAACAGTTTGACGTACAAACATGGAAGACAAGCCATTTTGAATGGTATCACCAATACTACTTATTAAAATAAAAAAATAAAAGTCATTGCTATTGCTTGATAGAGGGGAAGGGGGAGCACATCATGATAATCATTGATAATCATGAGTTGTATTTGTTAAGGTTATCTCACGAATAAAATAAGCACCGAAAAAGCTCTTTTCAGTCATATTAACCTTCAATGATTAAGGTTATTCAGGTTGGGTTAGGTATGCTAATAATTTGCGTATTTTCAACTAATTTTGCGTGTAACTGTTTTGTCGTTTCAAACTTTGGGTTATTACAGTACCAATCGCAGAACGCGTTTTTGTGCATTTTACTGTTGTCTCGGTATCAAAATTTCAGGTTATGTTATGTATGTGAAACAGACATATGAATAGTTTTGCCACTTTTGGTCGGATTTGGTTTTAGTGAAAACTTATATTGTTCAACATGGATCTAGAATTTGTCGAAAGTTGTGAGGTTGATATGAATTAATAGTAAGTGCTTGTCACGGTTTTGGTCAAAGTTCATATAGCAGCTGCTGGTGATCTAGTGGTAAGTTTGTTTTATTCAACCACTAGTGAGGAAGTGAACTACAAAATCATAAACGTAATGTCAATTATCGATACAAAAATTTCAACAGATCGAATACGCGTATTTCATATGTGGAATATTCATCAAAATACACAATAGAAGTGCGTGGACACCAATTCAAGGTGAGTAATTCTCTACAGGTTTCTACATCCTACAATGTCCAAACAATATATCTTATAGTCTGCACATGCATCTTTATGTCAGAGGTAAGTAAGTTGTTCTCGTCAGAAAGTTATGAACTATAATAGGATTGCGGCATTCAGACAGATTTTAAAATTCCAGAAAAAAGATTCTCCTCGAGCAGGATTCGAACCCACGACCTCCAGATTGCCGGTTTGCAGATGGAACACATGTCTTCTCGGTAGCTCAGTTGGTAGAGCACCAAATCGGCAATCTGGAGGTCGTGGGTTCGAATCCTGCTCGAGGAGAATCTTTTTTCTGGAATTTTAAAAATCTGTCTGAATGCCGCAATCCTATTATATTTATATCACAGACATAAAACTCCCAATTTATCTTCATATTCGGCTATTAATTAACCTGGTTCAGTGGTCTGAGATCCACACCCGATCCCTGCTGAATATCGATATATGTCGACGATGCTAGGTGTGAAGGGTAAATAGAATCATGATGATCATTGAAAGCGAATGAGTTCCCCACTAACATTTAACTTTCCAACACCTACAAACGCCGTAGTTTGTAGGTAATTACTAACATCAAAATTCTAGGAAAAAGCTGTATCCCGATTTGCAGATGGAACACATGTCTTCTCGGTAGCTCAGTTGGTAGAGCACCAAACCGGCAATCTGGAGGTCGTGGGTTCGAATCCTGCTCGAGGAGAATATTTTTTCTGGAATTTTAAAAATCTGTCTGAATTCCGCAATCCTATTATATTTATATCACAGACATAAAACTCCCAAGTCATGAACTATTTATGCATCATTGTCATTATCATAGTCACTGTGTCAATCATAAAATCAAATTGAAACTATACATTTCAGTATAAGAGCATTTATGCAATTTCTTTAATTTTAGTCTCAATCATAATCATAAGAATTTGACCTTCAAAGTCGTCAATTTTCTATTTTCATGCTTATGATTAGGATGACAACGCGCATGTGCGTCGATACCTACTTGACGAATGACATAAATACCTAATTATTTGTTTTGACTCGCAATTCTTGTTATTTGTTATTGTTTATTGTGTTTCGAAAAAAAAAAATTGCCAGGAAGAGAAAACTCTTACTGAAATTATTGAAAAGTGTCGCCATTTGGGATAAAAAGAAAATAATGGTAGTGCTGTCACCTATACATTTTTAATTTTCGAACTAATGACTGTGATGCATAAATATAAAAAAAAATTAGGGCGACTAAGACTAGGACTATGATAGTAATTGCCACTATGATAATGATATGTTGCATAAATTGGCCGTAATCGTAATCGATTGAATGATTTTACGGATGTATGCCTATTGATCTCAACTGAATGGAATTTGTGTGACAATTGTGTAAAATTTTGTACTTTCTGCAGGTCAAACTATTGATTTTAAATAGTCCTGTTTATACTCACTTGGAGAAGTCATAAAAGACACATTATCATAAAAGCAAATTCCTCGGAATAAATTTTGCATAAAGAAAGTGAGAATTCGTTCAGAGTTGAAAGTGGCCATGAGAAGTATCACCTTCTCAAAACAAAAAAATGGAATTTTAATGTTTTGGTTCCTAGTGAAATATTTTCTAACTATTTTTAATAATTTTAATAATCGCATTTTTTGTGAGATTAGATAGCATAAAGGACTGGATAACTATAAACACACAATCCTATGGGTAGTCAAATATCATTTAATTCTCAGATATATCATTCTAATGATCAACAGAAGCAACTTTCGTCTAAGTTTTGGTGGCTCCACAGAGTGAGCTATAAAAAGGGGTTGAATGTCAAACACCTATCATGAAATTCTGCGTAAACGAGTGAATTTTTTCCTCATTTTTAGATATGATAATCTCCAAACGAAGTTGATTAACTTTTCCAGAACAATTCTTTTGGGTGTCTCCTGAGTAAGCCAAAAATTATATTATGGGTAATTCTGTGTGCATTTGGACTTTTTATATCTGTAGAATATTTTTTGGTGTATAAGGGAATGTATTTCTCGTTAGTGGAATTTTTATGGAAAGATTTGTAGTACTTTCGTTTGAAGCATTTAGAGTAATGTGTGGAAAATGTCACTGAAAGTTGATCAAAACGCTTCAAAGTGCGCTCGAAGTCACCCGAAGTCGCACTGACGTTAACTCGAGTTGAGTTCGGGCGACTTCGGTTGCACTTTGAAGCATTTAGAGTAACACCTAGTGACATTTTCAACACATTTCCCACCTCTCAGGTAAAAATCCAAAATATACATATTATAGATATTGATCTCTACTTCCATATGCCGTCTACAGAATTTGAATAAGATGATTTCCCTCAAATCGGCGCATTTAGATAGATTTGCCCTCAATTTGTTTATAACGCCATTGTGCAAAAACTACATATCGGACAGAAACCATTCTGCGCACACTTAAAAACCCCATATTATTATCTATCAATTTTCGCAATATTGTTTATCCACCTTAAGATTTATAAAAATTATGAATTTTTAAAAAATGTTCTCTTTTTAGAGGTTTTCCCAGATTTTCTCAGTGAGTAGTGAACGATATTTACCCTATAAGGAAATATTCAAACAATTTGACAACATATTATTTAATTTTGACATGTAAATAGGCAGCTATAATGACACCAGCGCAAGGACATTTTCCCCCTTTTCAGTACGCTAAATAAGCATGTGAATATATTGTTTTCAGGTAGGTATAATGAAAACAATATTTCCTTGCAAAATCACATAGATCAAATTTAAGCCAAAATGACATTATATAGTCAATTTTGATGAGGTGAGTTTAATTCCGAATGCAACAATCTACCTAAAAAATAAGACAAAATGTTCAAAATGTTAATTCACTCATAGTCAAATCCAAAATTAATGTGGTTAATTAACATAACGGAATGTCCTAAAGTTGATGGAGATATATTTGGCCATCTGGCAGACAAGAATTAGCAACTACCATCAGTTAAATTATTGAAATCGAACCGACGATCAAAGGACCCCACACTATCTTTATGGAAAATGGCTTACTGTTCAATTTCCTGAATTTTTGGGATGTTGCAGATTTTTTTTTAACAATTCCGAAAATTAACCAATTTATTTTGGAAAATAAATGGTACAATGTCAACAATTCTGAGCTGAAAGCTCAATTTTCTCGAAAACTAGTTTGCTGATTTTTTTGTGCCCATGAACACTTTTGCCATGGAAGTCAAAATCTATAACATACCAAAAATTCAGGGAATTTAACAGAAAGACATTTTCCATGAGGATAGTGCGGGATCCTTTACCAGTGCAATTTTTTTCCAGGTGCTTTTTTTCTGGAAAGTATCCAAATCATTCCGAAATTAGTGTTTCCAAAAAACTAACACACAATTCAAATCATCAAATAAGTATAAAAAAGGTGTTATCAAAATTCTGAATGACATAGCTGAATTAATATCATTAACTACAAAGATTCCTAGAGATGATAATGTTTTCTAAAAAAATCCTTTCCATGAAACTACCTAGATGAATCAATGCAATTCTGAAAACATGAGATATTCATTCGACAACGACAGGGCAAATGTAAAACGCTGGATAACTATTCTCTTCCTCTCTCTAGAGAAAACGTTCAATATGCAAATACATCTAGACGAGTTTTGGCTTTGGCACTTTTAGAACCAAGCCGGAGAGTGGTCATGTTCAATACATTTCGATAATCAAGGGTGCAGCACTACATGGTAATGGTGGTAAAGAAATGGAAAAAACCAGAACTGATGAAAACATCATCGAATAAAAAACATTTTTTGAACTATCAAACAAGGGATTTTTCATGGGTAGGATCTCTGTGAAGACGGGGTTAATACGGGACGATTAATTATGATTATAAAACTTATTGTAATTTTATAATGATATCATAGAACATTTTCTATTAGAAATACGTTCTTTTTATAGTAAACAGTTTTATAAAGCTTTGATATATTTCACAATAAATTATGTAGTATGGTATCATTAGGTAAATAATACTTCATACTACGTTATAAATTTTGTACTGAATTGTGGACTATTGCCCAGTATACTTTTTAATATGGAGTTGATGAAGTGCTATATTTTTTATTTGAAATGATATAATAGTTTCATAATTAATAATAAATATTACATACCACACGTTGAAGGACGTCTTCTGTAGCTCGCACAAGTCTCTCGAGTACCTCTGACAGTTGTGCGTAAGGGTACAGCCGGTTGACGGAAATACAGGGCGAATTTTTGAGCCCTTCACAAAAACCATTTTGATTGGTACTTCTTGAAATAAAGACATTGTGTTTGGCTAATGACCATAGCAGTCGATGCCATGCTCGGTAGATCAGTTAGAAAATTCCAAATAGCATGGGGTGTTTCATCCATCAATTTTTTTTTGGATTTCGTCGATATTTTTTTACCGTATGCACTCGAAGTATCGAGTATAAGTGCAGATCTGAATGGTACCCTTATCTCGATAAATTTGAACGGTGTGATTTGGAACAATGGGACAAAAAATACCGTGAATGGTATTACCGATGCTACTTTTTGTGAATAGATACATTGCGATCACTCGACAGATAGCGCTGGGGGCACATCAACTTGAAAATTTCGAAAAGCAAAGGGATCGAAACTGTGAAAAAACGAAATAACGGAAGTCAAAAACATGTATATGGTTGAAATAGAATTGAACGATGTGTGATTCGACCCTCCATGCCATTTGAAATTTTTAAATTGATGTTTCCCCCTATCCCCTTCATCAAGCAACTACAACGTCTTTTATTTCAAAAAGTTGTATCGATTATAATATCCAAAATGATCTTGTTGTACGTTAAACCGTTTATAAGATAACGTGGGCGGGGAGAAACAAACAAGCCGCACTGTTTAAAGTGCACTGCATAACAATCAACGATTACAAATACGATGGGTGATCGACATTTAACGCTTTAGTTGGCTCACCCTCTAGACACACGAAATAATTGTTTTGAAAATATCAATAACATTCGTCTGGAGAATATCACTGGATACGAGGAATGAGAAAATTCGGACGTGTACACAAAATTTAATGACAGATGTCAGACATTCCACGCTTTATGTAGCTCAACCTGTAGAGTAACAAAAAACTTCCATTTACAAAAGGAACAGCCAACTACTTCAATGAACAATATGCAGCTGTAGGTGAAAATTATGCAGAAAAACCTTTTACATCTAAACCTGAATTTCAGTCGATGAAAAAATCATTTCATTTGTTTCCTATCGAGAGGAACGAAATTGAAACAATTATTAAGGAACTTAAATCAGATAAGTACCCAGGGGAAGACACAATTGAAACAGAGACGATGAAAATGATTGAAAAGGACATAGCACCCCTACTTCAACATTTAATTAACTTTATTTATTTTATAAAAAAGGAATTTGCCATTCAAGTTTCAAAAAGGCAATTGTGATATCATTACATGAAAACAGTAATAAATAATGATTTCTTTCGAAAAAATATCTAATATTAGTCCAGTAACGGCGCGGCGTCGTAAAAAGAGGGTGATAATAGCGCAAAATGAAGTAGAAGCTTTCCTTGGTTTATCGTGTATAAATTTCAGAGAAGGTAAATGAACCAAGTTGTCGACCTCCAAACCCTTGGCAAAATTTTGTGGGACCGAACAAACCACGAAATTCTTGCCCTTTTTTCAGTTTTTGACCTATAACTTGAAAATAACGCATTTTATCAAAATATTGCTCATTGTAAAAATGAATACAATAAATTACGCGTCGAATGAGTATATGGAAGGTGAAATTTCATCCAGGGTATGGACGTAATCGGATGTAGAAAAACAACTATTTGACCATCCAGGTAGCACATCATTTTGGCAGAATCTTGGTTTCATATTGGGCCAATATAGATTTAATGGTACAATATTACAAAGACTATACCTAGTACCATAATTGAATTTTGAATATTGGCCGAATATTTAATAGACCATATTGAAATATATTATGATCAAACTTGGATAAAAAAGCGCTAGATGTCTCTACATACAAAACGTCTTCTAAACCCTACGAAAATATATTAAATAGTGATTATGGCCACCAAAGGGTAGACTCTGGTGTCACCTTGATTAACTGAAGGGGAACTGTATTTGTAGAAGTTCCAAGTTCTTCGACATTTAATAATTCATCAAGGCATATTCACTTCCACCAATATATCCAAATGATATTGTACCAATATCGCTCAATGTTTTGAAGCCATTACTGCTTCAAGAATATTTCACCAATACTATTTTTAAAATGTCCAAACAAGATTTGGCCAATATCGCAAAATATTCACATTTTGTTTCACGACAACATTTGATTATTTTCATAACATTGTACCAGCGATATTGTACCAATTTCACTGAATATTTTGAGATCAATAATAATTCGAGAATATTTCGCCAATATTATTCAAGTAATACTGGACTAATATCACCGAATGTTCACATTTGAATATTGTACTCGAAAACAAACGAGATATCGAAAAAATGTACATGAATAGTTTTATTGCCTCCGAACTGATCTAGGTGAAAAAGTTGTTAATGTACAATGAGAACAATATTGGACCAAGAACAGTTACTTGTGGCACTCCATAAGTAAATTTTTTTCATTACTTACAGTTTCTGCCATTTTTACTTACTGTTTACAATCTATCAGATAGTTTTTCAAAAGGTCAAGTGCTATTCCCCTAATACTTGATCCCTCATAGGGCTCGGACAGCTGAAAGTGATCGATAGTAACGAAGGCCTTGGCAAGATATAGAAAGAGAACAATTGTTGGCCTAGTTTAAATGCAGTGATTTATTTCACCTGATAATTTTGATGTTACATTGTCTGTCCATACCCCAGTTCTAAAACCAAATTGTAGATTCGATATATAGTCCAGGAACGGGGTACTATATAGTTGCGCCAAATGAGGTACTAGCTTTTTTTGTTTTATCTTGTATATATTGTAGAGGAGGTGAAGATTCCAAGTTTTCGACCTCCAAATCCTTGGAATCCCTTGGAAAAAAACCACGAAATTCTTACACTTTTTTCAGTTTTTGGCCTATTACTTGAAAATAACTCATCCTTTAAAAATATTGTCCGAAATCAAAATTAAAGAACATTGAATAACGCTTCGAAAGAATATTTGAAAGTTGGAATTCCATCCAGGGGAAATAGGTAGAAAAACAACAATTTTTACCAACTCTGAAGAAATTCACACTAGTTGACTTTTATCACGTCCCCAGCACTGAAATGGGTACCTAAATGAAAAAATCCACGAAGTGAAAGTTCAGTTATAATAATAGTTGTACTGTAGAGGTAGTTTAAGAGCATGCCATTTTACGTACATAGAGGACCTAGTTTTCCAATTTTGGTCAATGTCAAGCATTCATACATCAAAAATTTCCGACATAATTCTATCTAAGGCAGGATATTCTATACGTTTTGTCCATATACATATCTGTTTGGGAAACCGTGTTGTCAGAATAGAACATGGACCTATAAAGTATTGTACTGGACCAAGCTGTTTACATCCTGGTTAGAAGTCGTGTTTTCCACAATCTGTAGTCGTGATATTCAGTTGGGCGTTGTCACATCGCATAGGTAATAAGTCTTTATCATAGACAAAATTGTGTCACTATACGTATTTCATTCGATTACAATCGAAGAATGAAGAATGGTGATGGTGACATCACGCAACTCAAACCTGTATTATTTACAAGTTTAAAAATCAAAAACTTGCGTCTTCAAATGATTGTGAAGAAATTATTGTATATGGACAACGCTGTCAACGCTGTCGAATATCAATGTTTGTTTTCCACAAAGTAAACTTCTGACAGTTCTGTGATTTTTTGTGGGATTATTGCTGAAATAGTGGTTTTTGAACTCATTCGTGATATATAGTGGCAGTACAATAGTAAGCGAATCATAATGGTGCAATCTTGTTGGGTTCACAAACAATCCATGTGTTCGAACCCGAATATCAGATTCCATTCGTAAGTACCATAGGCGTTACAGTGGGTATCAATCTGTTTTCGCCGAATAAAATGAAATTAATACGTGAATTCAAACCTTTATATGTGGAGCTAATGAGATAGATACCTCACAAAACATTTAACTTCATTAGTTTTTTGGATGATGCATTAAAACAAAAAGGTTGCCAAAAGTCCAAGGAATGTCTTTTCAAATTTTGATTTATCTTTAGGTTTCCAGATGATGTCACAGTTGAAGCGGCTTGGTTGAAAGAGTTGGGGATGAAATGTTCAACTGAATGTGTTCCAAAGTATGTTAGGATTTGTTCCATTTATTTCAAAGACGCAGCATTCGAGATTAACCCAAGTGGAAGAATATTTTTGAAGAAAACGGTTCTTCCTTTATTATATAATGAATGGTATATCCCAAGAAATTCAGCTGCTTCAACTTCAGGGTAATTATTATCAGCCGTCAGAATTGTTATTTTCTATAAGTTATTTTAAATAATAACAGTGATTTGTATAAGAAAAAACAATATATTACATAATTTCAGATTGAACGATCTCAGCAAGAAAAAATCGTCAACTGGTTCCACTGAAATAGCCCCAGTTACAGATTCTGAAGAAATTGTTGATAACTCCAGTCCCCCACTGAAGAGGTGAGGACAAATTGAGAATAGTAAAAATTGTTAACTCAAATTTCGCAACTGAGTTTTCATCCACTTCAGGTTGGCTTTGAAATACTGACGATCTGACAGATATTATTTAGGACAATTTCATATTTTCTGGTTTGAAAGACAGGACAGAATGCCGTGATTTTTCTAAAGAAAAAGTGAGTAGTATTAGTTGGTAGCAGTATCAAATCTATCTAATCTATCTAATATCTTTAAAGCAATTCTTGTATATTGATATATTTATTTTGGCTATCTCCGAAACAGCTTTAAAGATTTGGATCAAAATTTTTATTCAGATAAGGTTTTAGTTTTTAAGTTCCTCCATACAGGCGATTTTCCTGAAGAAACTCGATTCCACTAATAATAGTAATGATGATGTGAATTTTTAAATTCTATTTTCACCCACTTCCAATTATCATAATCTGAGATTTGGCCACATATCAAGGACCGACGATAAAGAATTTCCTACTATTAATGTAATAAAAATAATGATAGTAATAATTCAACTTTCACCCTTTATTAATCCTCCGAATTATCTAAAATTTTTCAGAAATTTCCAGAATTAACGACAATACAAGAATTTTATAATAATAATGCACCTAATACTAATGAGAATTTTCGAATTTCATTTCAATCGTCCGTATGATCTGAAATTGGGCACACATAAACCGATGGCAACACAAGGACTTAATTATAAAAGTTTAATGATAATGATAATACAGATAATGACGTGAATTTTTTATTCAATATCCACCCACTTCTAATCATCCGAAAATTTTAAAATTTGGCATACTTACCAACGACCGACAATAATATAAGAATTTTATTATATCAATGTTTTATTGATAATAATAATAATGAGAAATCCTGAACTCAATTTCCACCCACTTCCAATCCTCTGAATAATCTTAAATTTAGCACACACATCAAGAACTGACGACAATACAAGAATTCCATAATATCAATGTTATAATTATAATAATGATGAGGATTTTTAAATGCTGCTCACATCAGTACACGTACTTTGTCACTGCAAAGGCTCTAAACGATTTCGAAGGGCACACACAATAGTCGCAGTGTAAAGGCTTTTAGCGCGGAAGCCCAATATGAATCTAAGCTAATCTAATCTAGTAAAGATATCTTCAAGCAAAGTTTAAGGGAACACAACTTGATGCCATGCAGGGCAGCAACAAGGCCTTCATTAACTGCAGAACATTGCAGATCACGGCTTGATGTTGCTCGTGCACACCCTCATTGGCGGGAAGCTGAATGATGTCGAGTGCTCTTCACTGATGAGTCAATATTCTGTTCCATGACCAATAACATACGAAATGTGGTTCTACAGACGTATAGGAGAATGCTACAATCAATGTAACACTCTGTAAATCATTGCTTTTGGCGGAGGATCGGTAATGATTTGGAGTTGTATGAATTCGGAGGCACGTATGAAACTGGTAGTCATTTATAAAGCGAATTTGACAACAGTATGTATCCCAAATTCTTGAGCCCCATGTTGTCTGTTCTTTTGCTCCATTCATTGGTGAATAATTGATATGATTGCTCGACCATACGAGACCACACGGCCCGCCAGTATTTCCGGGCGATCTTGCCCGCGAGAAGTCCTGATACGAACCCCATCGAACATATATATATATATATATATATATATATATATATATATATATATATATATATAGATCTTTCTATCCTTCCTGAGCCATTTGTTGTTTCGTACAATCCTGCTCCACCAAGAAAAACAAGAGTTACGAGAAAACTGACAGTATATAACAAAGGAAAGTGATGACGTTATTTCCAAAAATGCATTATATACACGTGATTTCGTGGAGATGAAGAAGTAGCTGTATATGTTGGGGATTAGTACTTTTCTGAGCCCTTAGGATCTTCCTACTTTCCTGAGCCAAAATATACGAATTTGGGTAGTTGTACGGATGAACCTGAGCCATAACAGTGTTGCCAAACTTAGCACCATCAATCACATGATAATTAAATTATTTGTACCGTAAATGAAACCAACACATCAATATTCAAATGAACTTCATCAAAAAAGTAATTAACTACTTCCTACTTGAAACTATCAAATAAGAATTTTTTGTGCACAACATTTCCAAAGTTTTCGATTCAATAGAACTCATTAAACTTTTGAAATTCACTTCAATTGAGCATCGTAGAAATAATTCTAGTATGTCATCAAGTTGAGTTGAAAAATGTGCAATTCAAATTCCACTTTCGTCATACCATCTGAGAAGATGAAGTTTCGGATGTGAACTCTTCCTAATGAAATGTCTCCTGAAATTGTAGGACAATTTTTGAGCATTAGAAAGCTCCTTGGTTCTGGTATGTAGGTATTTCATCCATTTTGTTATTAATTTTTTTTCAATTTTTAGGGAACATCAACAAGTTAATCGTAGTAACCCGAGTGTTTTTTAATTGAGTACCGACGCAAAGCGGAGGGCAGTAATAAATGAGAGAAGATATGGTTTTCTCCCGAGTCGAACACATCATATTTACTACGTTATATGTTTTACTTCTTCTTCAGAGTTGATTTAGTCTCATCAATGCTCTAGATTGATAAGAATAGTGGTGTGATGACTGGTACCTGATAACCCACCTTATTATTTTTGAGCTTCTATTACATTATCTGCATCATTATTATGTTTTTTAACAATAAAACCGTTTAGTTTAAATTTCCTTTTTAATTATTTAATTGCAAGTGCGGGTAATGTTTGAGGGCAGAGGCCTGAGGCCGTGACCTCAAAAAAAAAACTGTTGAAAAATTGTCTAATACGACTGAAGTGAAGCTGTCACTCTCAGCCAAAAAATTTTTAGCTTTTACATTCTTGTCTAGGCAGGCAAAATATTTGAAGATTTACACAAATGCAAAATCAGTCTTTTTAGGCAAAAAATAACAATTGTTATTTTCATCAATAAAGAAAAAAATGCCACATTTCAAGTAATTTTTTTGCATATTTGTTAATGTGAATTCCTTATTTCTCTTGATTGAAAATACCAGCTAGTGAAATTTCGTATCAAATAAAGAAACAAATATTGCCCTTCTTTTGGCTGTGATTTTCAGTTATGATATATCAGCTGATTTGGATAATCCAAGATAATTTGTTCAACGAATCATCTGAAATGTTAGAAATAATATGCCTTGTGTAGCGTATGTGCATGACAAAAATGAGGATAGATATGTAAAACCGGGATGTCGCAGTGCCTCAGGCATCGATACCTATTTCCAAGGTACATATCACAGAACGTATCATATTGCAAATTTTATAGCCAATCAATTTCCTATTGCCTCAACATGGTGCTGACGGAGACATTAGTGGGCTTTAGGTCCGTGAGAAATGTATCAATTTCCTATTGCCTCAACATGGTGCTGACGGAGTCATTATAGTGGGCTTTAGGTCCGTGAGAAATGTATTTCAGTTCATTGGCGAAGAGGCCTTACCGATTAGACAAAACTTGGTCAGAGGCATAGAAGGAACAGCATTTTTTCATATTTCCATTTGCCACTTTGAAGTGACAACCGAATTTTTGTATAATACTCTGGAAAATGTTGAATAAAATAACTGAAACAGTGTTAGAAGTATTCTTCACAAAAATAACAAATAACTAAGTATCTAAATTAACAAGTCATTTATGAAAATATAGAACGAAATAAAAATAAATGAGTGAAACATAAAACAGTTAAATTCAACTTCAGGTCGGAACACATAAAAAAAGTTAAAAAGAACATTAAAATTATACTATGACTGTAATTTCAGTTTTTGGGTGTAGATATTGTACACTATGGCTTTAATAGTAGTCCATTTCGTATTTTCGAATACTGGGTTCAATTCGACGAATTTTTCGACCTCAAATCTTTTAGGAGGCCGTTTTTTCTGGATGTGGTCTAAAAAGTATCGACGAATCGCCTCTTTCTGTTCAATCGTCCAAGATCTTCGGACAGGTGGTTGTTTGATTTCCTTCTTCTTATATCTGATAGTGGCTTGACTAACACCTTGCGATTCTACTGAAACGAGTTGGGGTTTTTCTTCTTTTTGGGAGGTAGTTATCTCACTCTCCTCCCCACAAATCATATCTTCAATCTTCATTTTTTCTGATACTGGACTCATGTCAATATCGATCTCTTCCAATGTTTTACCTTTGAAATTTTCAGCTCCGCCTTCCATTATGAGTAGCAGAAGTTTCGAAATTTTTGCTGTCTGATACATATCATCAGTCATCCTATAAACATCGCAATGAGTCTTTAAGGTATGTCCCATAAATTTGGAGAGTTGTTCTAGATCATTATTCGAGAACTGCAATAACTGGGTAATGGTCGCTAAATGCTTTCGGAGACGTGTAGCAGAAATACTTTTAGGTCGTTCTGCACCGCACATTTGAGCATATTTGTGTAGAATTTTGGTACCGTCAATACATCCTTTCCCCCCAGAATGAAAAATGAAGTCATTTTCTTTCACGAAATTGTGTCTTATTTTCACCATCAAATCAAAATGTTTTCTCATATCAGGGCTCAGTAGAACCGGAACACCCCGTCCCCGTTTTCCTCTAATAACAATCCGGTTGTAAGTATTGAGTAGTATCTTTTCTGTTTCAGTCAAACAGGCAGCAAACTCACTTCCTTGACTACAATCCAGGTCAACTGAATTGTATGTCTGTATTTTCATCTGGGCTACTTCTGCAGGTCGCCTCCTGTTGAGCAGAAGTATTTTACAGTAAAGTGTCTCTTTCAGAGTCTGATATGCCTTTTTATTGTTTTCCTCATTCGATAACAAGTCGAAGGCATCATTAGCAGAAATCTGTAAGAAAGAATTCAGTTTTTTCAAGTCTGATGTTAAGGGAAGTAAATCGTTTTTGTTCCATTTATTCTCATTCAAATTGGAGGCAGCTTGGGCTGATACTTCATTTGCCCACTGAGATTCGATAAGTTTTTTCATTATTTTTATATCTTTCCTCCTCCCATCCGTTCCAGGTATCTGTAATAATTTAATATACGCCAAATCGCAACATTTCTTCAGAAGAGTACCAAAATTCATGGCTAAAGTAGGCGATTCATAACGATCTGTCTCAGGGTTGAATTGGGCCATTTTATTCACAGCATCTATTATAATTTCGAAGAGAGAAGGCTTTAGAACATCAATAAGCTGCTTTACCTCCTTATTTTTTTCTCCAGCAAATTTTACCAATTTGGCTAAACGTCGCATGTTCTGTCTCAAAAAATCGAGATTTCTCTTGCTTCGCCTTCCTTTCAAATAAGAATAACCGTAACTGCATATTAAGGGATCCTTCTTAGCGATGAAAGATATTTCATCGGCTCGCATTCTGGGAAATAATATGGTTTTTAGCAGCTGATGTTGTTTATGAATATTCATCATCATCAGAGTTGACTGGCCATCGCTCTGGGCAGTCTGTCTCTGGCCTCTGACGCCTAATTCCGGATTCCGAACACATTGTTTAGTGTGTCTGTAAAGGTATTTTTTCTTGTAAAAACCTAAGCAGTATTTGCACGGGAGAAATTCGTCTGCTGTTGTAGCCTTGTCATCGTCACTTTTAGGTCTTTTCACTGGCATCAGCTTCACATCTGTTCCGTTCTTCACGAAGTTGCCTTTTTTTCTTAGGTAAGATAGTGCTTCCCGTCGTTCTTTAGAATTAATTTTATAAGATTCAATTTTCTGTACTTCAAATTCCGCAGCATGCCATTTGAAGATGTGCCTCCCAAAATGGGATACATCTCTTTCACAGAAAATGCAGAAATCTCTTTTATCTTTATAATGTTTTTTATCAGTTCTTTCCACTTCTCTACTTTCCTGAAAATAAAATGTTCCTATAGGTACATTTTACTTATATCATTATAGAGCTTATTTCTGATATCAAAAGAATCTGAAATGTTTTAATGCAAATGGAATATTAAAAAAGAATACAAAAACGAACGGAAATAATATATTTGGAAACAAGCTTTCAATTATAAACCATAGAAGTAAAAAGTTAAAAATAATGTTCATTGAAAGGAAACCAAAGAAATTTTGAAAATGTTTTCTTAAAATCTCTAGAGGCTTCACTGCAAGTATAGTGACGTAAACGCCAAAAGATTTTGAGGAAATATTAAAATTTTCAAAAGTTCTATGTACTTCACACATTTAATATTAGGTTTGAAAAAAAAAAAACAAGTTAGAAGGAATGAATGGATGTGATAGTACTTCAATCACTGTTGAAAACGAAGCACTCGTTGAAAGGATTATTTTTTCTATGAATTGATCTCCCCACCTGAGTGGGATAATGGAATAATATCGGTATAGTATTATGAAAATATTTTTGTAAAATATTCAAACGCAATATTTTTAAAATTATTGATGGAATATTCAACATTCAACAATATTGGTACAATATCATTTGTATATTTTGGTAGACTATTCAAAGTGTATATGTTGCATTGAAAATATTTGGGAAGAACTTGAAAAAACATGTTCAATAACTCGATACTTTCACAGTTACAGTTTTCCTCCAATTAAGGAGTCTACCTTTGAGTCATAACCACTGAGTAAACCGTCTTCAAATTATTTGATATATTTTCTTAGATTTCAGCTGACGTTCTATATTGAATATTCGGTCAATATTCAAATTTCAGTAATGGTTATGGGTTTTCTTTGTAATATTGTATCAATATTATTAGTTCAAAATTGACGTGAGGTTTTCGTAACAATTCTAATCAATATAAGTGATTTGTTGAAAAGTGCTGAAATAATATTCAACTCATGTGTAATACTGTTTTTCCTATATTTCCCATATGGGTTTAATTCTATTTTTACAGTTACTATATATTTTCATTCGCCCAATACAAAATCAAGATTCAGCCAATATGATATATGTGCAACATGAGCAGTAATCGAAACGAGTCGACGTGAAGAGTACTAAGTAAAGATTCATATAGTGACAGAAAAATACCGTCAAAGACTATACATATATTTCTTAGTCGGCAAAGACAGTGATTTGTAATTCCAAACGCTTTTATAATCACCTGATAAAAATCTGTCGAGTTTGAAATTCGGGATAATGCCTTTTCTGGTCGCTGTTCCTCAGATATACTCAACTTTTCAAGCAAAGACGTATCTGATTTCTCAAGTAGAGAAGGGGTAGGTTCTGGTAGAATTGGATCTTCATTTTCATCTTTATCAGACTGTAGAACTCTGGTATCAAACATCATAGTCTATAAGAAATATTGAAAGTTAATACCTTTGGACCGAGATGAATACTACAAATATCAATAATTCATCAAGCAGTTGTATTTCTGAACATGTCTCTGGGGGACATTATACATATAAAAGAATTAATGAACTATGAAATGTAACCCTACTGCGTAATAATAGCAATTATTTCCGTTTCTGGCATAAGTTACAAAGTCGTACATATCTGACATGTAGCAAACAATTGTAAATGTATACGTTTTTAAATAAATATATTTATCTATCTGATTAGGAAGTACCTAAATACAGCCATTTCTCTCAAAATGTGAATGTGCGCCCATCTTTGAAAACCTAAACTGAATAAAAAAAATATTGTTAGTGATTGATTTGACGCTTTCATTGAAACCCACGATTGATTAAACTTATATGATAACAGAAGTGTTTTGAAAATTGTCAACAAATTTGAACAAATTTTTTAACTATGGACTTCCATCAAGTAACGACCGAGTTAATTCAAAATAACTACTTTTGTTGAAACTGGTAGAAAAAATCGAATTGTTCTGATGTTCAGAACGGTTAAGTGAAAATTGTGGGAAAATTCAACAAAGTTCATTCTTTGTTCTTTACTACGTCTCTTTTTCTCACCACTGTATTTTTTTATTTCTAAACGTTTTCATTACCAACATTTGACTCAATATTACTTTCGAAAATAATAGGTTTTTTTTTGTACTAGTGTATTATGTTCTTTCTATGCGAGAAAAAAATTTAGCCTTCGAAGCCAGCATACAAAATTATCCAACACTGTTTTAACGCAGGCCGTTATGAAAATATAAATTTTAATAAGAAGTACCGTCATGTCACTGTCATTTCATAAAGGCTTAATTTGTTATTACTATAGCAATGAGGTATTATTTATCAAATCAATTATTCTGAAATTCATTTTATTTTGAAATGGTAGAAAATTTGAAGAATCCCAAAGAAAATGCAACGTAATATTTTTCCATATGATTCGAAATGTATTTCGGTAAGATATACCAAAATATCACAGATTCAAATGAAAACAAATGCAAAAAAGACAAGAGCAAAGGAAAAATGTTGACTTATGAACCTCTAGCAAGTCATAAATAATCAATCCATAGGTTTAAACTTACAAGTAACTTATTACAGACTAATTAAACATAAAAAATATATATGATAGTGTTGGATGGAAAAAATTACCTGTTCTATCTCACTATCTGATGGGGAATAATCAGGATCTTTATCAGAATCATCAAAATCACTAAATTCGGCCAATTGATCCAAGTATTCATCGAGAGGAACTACTGGTTTTGTAGTCAATAAATTATCTTTTTCAGAATATTCATGAATATTCGATCCAAGAAACTCATCTTCAACTAATTCTGAGGGCTTGACTGCAAAATCTTCTGTACGTTGGCAGTCATACCTCAGTCCAGGAAAAGGAGGATTTAATTTTGGTGAAAGTTTCACATTCTGTAGAATTGTAATGCTCTTTTCATTTTTCATAACATTAGGAGATTTCGACGATTTCGAGATACATGGGGAGCACAATTTTATTTCAGTTCCGGTTGGGATTCTTGGAGAATAATCATTCATTTCAGATTCCTGTCGATCACGTTCTCCTTTCTCTTGTAATTGTTCATTATTCTGCTCCTGTAATGGAGTGATGATTGTTTTGATTGATTCCGTAGAGTAGTGAATAGCCACATATTCCATTTGATCACCTGTTAGAGTCTCTCCTTCAGTATCCAGACACATTTGTGACTCAATCTGTGGAATTTTCTCCTGAGCTTTGTCATTTTTTAATGTGGTTTCCTCGAGAGTTCTTTCAGATTGAACATTATCAAGAAGAAACACTATATTTGCAGATTGAGGTATTACTATTGACGAACTCGATATTTCAGAACTTTGATTTTTTTCAGATTCAGACAGAATTGTTGAAAAGGAAGATTCATTTATTTCATTTTGTTTTGATTCGTTCAGTCCATTATTTGCTTCATGTCCTGGAGAAATTTGACTTTGAGGAAGAGGAGCAATTTTGTTAATTGAGTCCACTAGGTAATCATGTATTCGTTCGGAAACAGATGCCTGTGTGGAATTTTCAATTCCTAACAACCATTTCGATACTTTTTCATTGCCGTCCTTGGAAAATGATTCTGAATTTTTCTTGAACTCTTTTGTAGTATTTGGTTTCTTCGGTTCATCCTCGGACATACCTTAATGGAATGAAAATGGAACTGTGAGACTGTTTATTTCTGAAATAATTTGGAGAATTTGTTGATCTGTTTACCGGATGATAATGAGACTAGGGCCGTGTCTTTATTCCTTTTACTCACAAACCGATTTGAATGAAAGTTGGTTCGGGGATATAAGTTTCGGATTGACATACTCATGGACACAAGATGACCGTAAATGAGCATAAGGAAGTACAATAGCTGTCCTGTCGTAAGAAAAATGAAAAAATATTTCAACTAAAAATCATACAGCTCACTATGTTGCTTATTACAAAAATATTGGAAGATATATAGTGTATTTCTTCGAAGCGGGCAACATAAAGCATACTTTTTCCGAATGGATATAGAACTGTTTTTTCGGCTTTGTCGAGATCAGTAACTTCTTTTAATAGTCATTCCATCATTGAGGTAAAAAACAAATTTTTCAGAAGAAAATAGAATTTTGGTACCTAGTGAGATCCAACTTGTCATTCGATGATGAATTTAATTTCGAATTTATTATAAATTAACACATTGAGAAATTTTCAGCACAAAACTTACAACGGATTCTGGTCCAGGACACCCTAAATCTCCCAGACCTCAATCATTGAATAATAGAAATATACAGGGTGTTATCTGTAACTGCCAAAATCATTAACTCTCATTCATTCGTAGTGTTAAGTTTGTTTAAAAAAATTCTTCTCTTGTCACAAAGTACCCAAAAATGCCCAATTAAGGCTTCAGAAAATAACCAAATATTACATGGCTGTTATGACCAGTTGCAAAATTGTGGTAATTGTGGTAAAACTAGGGATTATTTTATCACCAAGCTAATACCAGATTCCGGTTAAAAACACCATAAATTTCCCAGATCTCGTTGCCAGAATCAAGAAATTATATAGGATGTCATCTGCAACATATAAATTTTAATAATTCAAGCATAGAGATTGGGAGAAATTGATTTTCCCCGAATGTATTTTCTCATCTGAATTATTGTAAATGATGTGCGGACTGTATAATTCATTTTATTACAACAAAATGTTCGAAGTATATATATAATGTTAAAAAACGCCTGTGTTAAAATAAGACTCAGTCTCCAACTGCCTGGCTGGGGTTGAGAGAATGTAGAGTTGGTAGTTTTCGCATACTACTAGTCAGAGATCTGGGAGTTTTAGTTTCAGAACAATATCAAGATGGAGAAATGTTCATATATCCATATACCACAGCTACCTACGAACAATGAGATTGAAAAGTGAAAAATTAGGAAAATAATTCTTGGCATATTTTATCACAAAACCAAATTCTGATTTAGAACACTCTAAAACCCCCAGATATCGATGCTTGAATAATTAAAATATACCTACATGATGCCATCTGTAGCGAGTTGGTCGTGAGTAGCCGTAGAAAATGGACAAACGAATATTTCATCAACCTGAAGGTAGATATTTCTAAGCACTATATGAAGTGAAAAAATAAATAAATCATCTGATCCACAAGAAAATACGAGAGTGTGGCTGCTGAAAGTGGGACACACTGTATGTAGAGCGGCCATAGCTAGATGCATTTAAACGGAAACAAAGCTCTACGAAATTTGCCACTGCTATGACACACTGTCCACTGCTATGACACACAAAACAAGGAGCAATTTTTCATGCCACCTCTCAGCTACAATGTCAATCAAAGAGGTCCGCTATACATGGTAATAAAAATAACGAACTCATTGGTTGAAAGGACATCGGTCAACAAGTTAAAAAAACAATTAAAGAAATTCCTCGAATTTTTCGATTATAATTTTTAAAGTGTTCCATTTTAAAAAAACGAACTGTTTTCTTCATATACTTTAATATTACAAGTGATTTTTTTTTATTATTTTTTCTTCTCTTTCTCGATACTCTTCCAAGCGAAATACAGTTTAACTTTGAAATGTTATTATTGAAAAACTTGTTATGTAAAATGCAGCTTCCTGAGAAATAAATGACCGTCTGTCTGTACAGTTTTCAAGGTTGTATGCGAAGTTTGTGTGAGGAATGAAACGCTCATGCACGATTATCATAGAACTTAATTATAACAAGGAAAACATGAAGAATTTGGGGTGTCATTTCATTAAAATAGTTGTGGAATTCTAATATAACTGTTGGGTAAGAACCAATGTATCAGCAAGGGTCTAGGCAAAAACTAATTTCTTCAATTTAGTTTAACCTAGTGTGGAGAAAAAAATCTTTCATTATCATCTAAATGAACATATTTTACTATAGTCGAGATTTTCAGAAGAAAAGAATCAACTAATAAAAATATGTATTTTCAATATTCTCAAATCATTGATTCAAACTCTGCAGATAAGTATGAAATTCAAATTTGAGCAATTTTTTCAAACAATTTTTTCCGGTATCTTTTCATGCAACCCTACTTTTTTCCTTATCATAGTATTTTTTTTGCAATTTTCCGAAACACGAGTCATATGATAAAATTCTGAGTAAAACGAATGAATGTAAGTAAGTGTGAGTTTTGTTTCAATTTTCTCCTATAAAAACCGATAAAACTATTACAAAGTAGTCAAATTCGAAATAATAATCGAACCACTCCAGAACATTTCTAAATAACCAATTTGTAGAAACAGAAAACAATTGAAAGAATGAACATATATTTGAACAAGATTCATTCTCCAAGAGGTTTTCGAAGTAAAATTCAGAACACTGATAGAATATGCAATGTAACTTACCTTCTTTTCGCAATTGTTGGGCTAATTTTACCAAAATTCTGCTTCTTTTACTCATATTTGAGTCGATCAACACTGACACCTGACACAAACAAACTGCAAATGTAGAAATGTACCTAACGGAACGGAAAGTGTGATCGAATCACAGGGGAATCACACAGCATGCTCAACTTCCATAGTACAGGTCAGTATTTGGGAGTTATCACTTTCTCACGCTTATAATTCAAAGGAACAAAACTATGTTTCTTCGAAGAAAAGTGCCCTGTTTTCATGGGTTTATATAGGAATATTACGTTGAATAAAAATTGGAAAGTTCATATTATACAGAGTGAACCATTTAAAAGCGGGGCACCACATCAACTTCTTTATTTGTTGTCCGATTGAAACGATTTAGTTTCTAAAGAATATAGCTTCAATAGTTCTATTATACCGACGTTAATTTTCCTTCTAAAGTCATTTGAACTGAATTTCTAAATGTTAAGGCCATCTTCGACTATTTTTCAAGCCAAAATTTTTAAAACTTATTGGCAATTATTCAAAATAAAATTTGACTACGCCACTGGATTTATGATAATTTCAAAGCGGTGTAACAGAAATCACACGAAAAATAATAATGAAAATTACATTATTATAATTTGTGGTAATCCTTTCTCTTCCTGACATCACCTGCAGCAATATCAGTTTCGAACTCAGTAACTATTTTTTTTTATATATAAATCTGCATTGGAGACGTTTTAAGAAGAAACAAAGATAGGAGTACCTAACTGTGGATAAGAAATTTTCACAATTCAAATAGATAGATATTTGAGACAAGTGGTAAACAGAACGATTTTCCGAAACATTTCGAAAACGAAATTTAAATTTTATTATGCCATGTTTCTGTTAGGAATCAATTTTTCTTTTGAAATTTTAAATTTATTCAAATCCAGAGGCATATTCAGATTGTTTTTTAAATTGCTGAAATATTTTTGGATTTTTTCGATATAACAGAATCGAAGTAGGCCTCGAAAATTCGAATTGAAACTGATGATGCTATAGCATAAGAAAAATAAAACTGTGAATCTAATAATGGATAACAATTCTAAATATGTGTCCTGCTCTCAAATGGTTCACTTTGTAGATATTTTTCTGTCACTTTGAATGCTCCGCAACTGAATTATGTATATAAATAAATCGTGTGAATAGTAGCTACAACAGATCGATTATTACTGAAATTCATTTAATGGAAATGATATAGCGGGTTTACGTATTTCTGGATTTTTGGACTTCGTCAGTATATACAGTGTACGTGTGGGTGTGCTCTTTCATATATATCATTTGATGTGGATAATCTTTGTTAATAACTAAATGATCTGGAATATATGGAACTAATCAGCCAACCTTAGTGTTAAATTTATAATCTGATTAGTTAAGTTCAGATACAGGATTCATGATTATTATCTGTTCGATACTTGCCGACGAATTTCCTATAGTACAGTAAATTTGCGAAAGTGTAGATTAAAAATAATCCATTTCCATTTAACAAAATCACGGCATTTCGCCTAGTATGCCCAATTCCACATGTTGAAATATTTATTTATTCCACATGCTGAAATATTCTTTCGCTTCAGATTGAACAGACTGAATTACCAGATTGAGATTTCGGAAGACATGAGCTCAATTAATATTGGGAATAATAATTTCACGAATGCGTCCATCTCTTTTTTGTAATGAATAAAATATTGTTTGGAGAAGAACTTATGATGAGTCTCTGAATGTTTCCGAATGTTCAATTCGTGAGTATTTCCCTATAATTTGTGAAATCACTCATTTTGAATCCGGGTCTGCAAGAGCTCTTCTTCGACAATAATTACTTACAGCAATCGTGCCAAGTTAACTGGCTCAGGAAGGTATGAAATACAGTTTTTCTCCAAATATATACACTGATGGCAGTGTTGTCAAGTCTAATGGCTCAGGATGGTATGAAATAACATATGTGAATATATACGATTATATACAGGCCAGGTCGAAGGTGGCACCCCATGTGAAAAATTTTTGAACTAAAAATCGTCGATTCGTACTATTCTGAGCCTCCTGAAAATTGTTATGGTACCTCTCTGGCGCCTATAGATTCGTGTACACGGGGCTCAGGTTTGTATGGTCGCATACATAGTTTGGGCTCAGGAAGGTATGAAATCCCTATATATATATATATATATATATATATATATATATATATATATATGTATGATATTATTGGGAGATGAATTATAGCCCTGCAGCAGCCCAAAGTTACTTTGAATGAGTTGAGGGACAGTTTAGCGAATTTGGGAGACATAATTGAATAAGTACTGTGATATTGAGTATAACAGGTGGTTATCATTGCTCGAGGAGGGATCATTTCAGAATAGAAAACAGATTTTTTATTTTATTGTTGTTTTTGTGAAACTCTGTACGTACTTGATTATTGATATCTCCCAGAACAAAATGTTAGTTTGATTATCTGTATTGTGAATTTTGTTTGCATATTGTCTGAATTTGAATAATATACGCTGAAAATTTCTTTGGAATATTTATTCTACACAATATTCATTTATTTTAATATGTATAAGAACATGTATTTATTGAATATATAAATTACCATTTTTTAGTAAATGCATTTTTATTCTTTTTTTTCAGTCGACTGTCTCCAGCTTTCCATTAATTGAAAACGAAAGTCTTAAAAGTATTTTTTTTTTCTTTGAAAAATTTGTGAACCTGATTTTCTAAGGATCGATACTATCAAATGAGTTTTTCTATCTCACGAAGTCCCATCGGATGTATATTCTAACACTTTCCTTGATATTTTCATCATTATTTCAATTTCAGCATTTTTTTCTTGTGATTGAACCCTATTTTCAGCAAATGCGTGCGCTCCTGTCTGTTGTGGGAAGGTCACAGTCTATCGCTACCTTCTCTCTTCCCCGCAGCCCGCGCGCCAGAAAACAGAGCGACTTCAAATCACTCCGTGTCGTAGGTATGGCAATGCTGAGTCCATCTGTATTTATACGATATTAAACGTCCATGGAATGGAAGCATAATGTAAAAACACCCTCAATATTACGTATTTAAACCAATTAAAACGATACATAAAATGGGAATTATTGCCATTTATAGGCGAAATCGCTTGGGCTGGGGCTATGCAATGTCCGTGTCTGGCATCCTTACTTGCTGGTCCATTTCAGCAGCATCGATAATTTCTTCTGGCTCGGAAAACTCTTCGTCGTCGTCTTCTTCCAACTCCATCTCAGGAGCAATTTCGCGGGAGAGGCCGGAGCAATGTTTACATGCAGAAGAGTAGTTGTTGCAGTGCATGCTGCAGTGCAACCATTTTTGCCAGTACAAGAAACCATTTGTAGTAGCATGTTGGATGTAGCATCTTCAGTCATTTGGATGGGTACTAAGCCGGATGTAAGTTTCCTCCAACTCCATTGGCATAAGCTTGTTGGACACCCCAGCCGAGTTTACACTTGCTGGTATACTCGCATTGAATTCCACCTTGCTGCATCTGATGTAGGTGGCAGCTGTGCTAGGTTGAACGACTTTTTTGAGGCAGATTTGACGTAGAGCTTGTATCTTGGCCATTTTTCCATATAGTGACATGATCAGCTGTTTCCCTGTCTGTGCTATCTCGTCTTGAGAGACTGAGGGTTTGAGGAGTGCAGCTGCTTGCTCTTACAGATTAGGATGTTTCTCGAGGAGGCTTGGCAATCTCCCTTTCCCATGACCAAAAAATGATGATGTGATATCACATCCAGTAAACGCGTGGATGAAGAAGACATGAGTGGGATCAAAGCCGAAGGAAGTGTTGAAATACCATGAACCTGATTCTTTGCCTTTTCCTGGTTTGTGGAAGTAGAAGTTCTGGTACTCTCTTCCGAGGCCGGTTAAGAGAATAAGAACGTCAATGTCCTCACTCACAATAGCCACCCTTTCGGATTTTGCTGCTTGGGAAATGGCTGTTTCGATAGTTGATAAATCTGTATCTTCTTCTGCCTGTGTTACACTGAGATACCTCCTTCCTTAATATTTTTTCTGAAGCTTCTAAATCTAACGGTTTGCATTTGCAAGAAACTTTTCCTGGGACACTGCAGCATCTGTGTCTTCATTGAAAATGATATCTGCTGATAAACAATTTGTCTTCAAACGACGGGACCTTTCAGAAGACTTTGTTTCCCTTTGTGATACATCACTTGGGTATCTGTCGAATATAACATTGATCTCGGCTTGATAGTGCTTCCTCAAGTAGGTTTCATACTTTCTGCAGATAGATCCAATATATCCAATAGACGGTCTCAGGTAGGAACGCCTAGGTGGCCTACACCTGCGTGGGCCACATCTATAAATAACTCTTCAACTCAAGGAGATACAAACACTTTCTTCCATCCTTTGGATGTATGTATGAGCTTGATATTGAACAAAATTGGAATAATAGCGTAAAACATCATGATCTACAACTTTCATTTTTTGGATTTTTTCATTTAGAGTTGGAGACATGATAAAAATTAGCTAGTGTGAATTTCTTTAAGGTTGTCCAAGTAGCACACCTATATAGGTATAATATTGATACAATATTAAAATGTGAACATTCGGTGATATTAGTCCAATATTACTTGAATAATATTGACGAAATATTCTCAAATTATTATTGGTCTCAAAATATTCATGGAAATTGGTACAATATTGCTGAATATTGTGATTAGTGTGAATTTCTTCAGAGTTGGTAAAAATAGTTGTTTTTTTACCTATTACTTTCAAATATTCTTTCGACGCGTAATTCAATGTTCTTTCATTTTGATTTTGGACCATATTTTTATAGGATGAGTTATTTTCAAGTTATAGGCCAAAAACTAAAAAAAGTGCAAGAATTTCATGGTTTTTTTCAGCCCACGAAACTTTTCCAAGGGTGGAGGTCGAAAACTTGGAATCTTCACCTCCTCTACAATATATACAAGATAAAACAAAAAAAAGCTTCTACCTTATTTAGCGCCATTTTTATCCCATTTTCTATGAGATTGTATTACATTTCAAACAGTTGCATCTTTTGTTGTCAATCATATTTATTACATACTGGGATTACAACATTACTAGAAAATTAAATTTAATAAAAATTAAATTTGTTTTTTTTGAATATTATTATTTTACTTTTAACAGCTAGATTTGAACAAAGAATGACTACCTTACATTTAAGTACCACCTAAATGAAAAAGTTTTTGGTTTTTGCAAAAACGGAAAAAAATTATATGCAACTTGTGCAAAAATTGTTTATTGCACTCGACGTGTTGTCGAACTCGGCCTGACGGCCTCGTCTGACAATTTCACGTTGAGTGAAATAAAAACTTACTTTTTGCACTTTTGCACCTTATACGAGTTGGAGAAAAACGGTTTGGAAACATCGATGTGGCTTGTAAAGACCTATCAGAAGCTATAGTAAGATTTTCATTTGTTTCATTACTACGGTCAATATCTCATTTTTTATTTTTTCCGGACTATTGATTTCACGGAAAAAATGACTGAGCGTTTTTTGTAGTTTTCCTGAAGGCGGTCAAAAAATATATCTTTGTAAGTTATGAAAGTTTCCAACATTACTGAGATATTTCATATTTTCCAAGATCCAAATTTTTTATTTCTGATTTTTCAAGTTTTTGTAGCATTTGTTCCTCTATTCGAGCTCTACCCGTCATATTTTTCTAAATTCACTTCAAATGAACGGTTCGGAGTGTTCGATTTTTTTTAATAGACGTTTTTTGGAATATCGCCGGAAAATCCCTTCTACCACTTTCTCAAAAACTATGCACTTCTGTAGGATATATCTAAATATATATTCAAAAAATACGGACTGAATCAAATCAATTCCTAAACTTGTATCGTTGGAAATAGAAATGAAAAAAAAAAAGACGTAAAAACCCTGCAAAACTTTTCCTTATTTTATGATCGCAAAAAAAATTGAACTGACAAATACTTTCCTCGAGTAATTGAAATGATATAATTTCGAAGCGATATCTCCAAGGGTTCGGAAAATATAAAGGTTTTTCCATCTGGTGAATTTCCGTGGAGAGTTCCTACAAGGCGTTTTCTGCAAATGTTTGTTGGACCACGTATAAATCGATTTCGGGGTGTTGCCCCTTATCAGTATAGGGTAGGTCTATGCAGACTGTTTCAGCTTTTGCATTGAAATGGGGATGTCATCGAATCATTTGTTGTTGTCTGCATAGACCTACCCTATACTGATGAGGGGCAACACACCGAAATCGATCCATACGTGGTCTAATTGTTTCGATGAACATTTCCATGCAACAAGCAATTGCAGAGAAAGATTTGTAAGACTCTGCACGGAAATTCACCATATGTAATTGAACGTTCGTAGTGGTATGAGACAGGAACGTATTTGTTTTCTAATGGATTTTCTACCCAAATATTCCTATTGTTTAGGATAATTGCAATGAGCTGTCTTGTCAGGACATTGTGAACAAATTTCAGACTCCTGTATTTGGTTTAATTATATTACTATTATTTTACTCAAGGTATTTCATGTATAAAATGCAAATATTGCAATTTAAAAAAAAAATTAAACTATTATTATGTTATTATTATTTATCTAAATATTAAAAAATTCTGAATACCCATATAATTGCATGAATCCAGTGTCATATCCTCTACTTGGTATTGTCTTATGTCTCGATGTATTTCTCTACTTAAAGCTGATGTATGACACTGGGAAATGTTATAAATTATCCCAGAAACGTTTCTGACAAGAAGACAACAGTTGATCAATAAAATAAGTCAACATTACAATGAACAAAACATCTCTCACAATGCGACGCTCGAAGTGGAAATATTTACACGAGTTTTCACTTATTTCTCCCCGCTTGTTTGCCATTCAGAGCGACTATGAAGAAATTTCCTTCCTGAATCGGCTTTAGACTCGGAGGCGGCAAGCTAATCCTAAAAATTACTTTATAAATTCAGTTTGCGAAGGAAATGAGGTTCGAAGTGGTTGACACGTTTCCATCTAATTTAACTGCAGCTTTCCAAGACGATACAGAAAAAACATCCCGCCATGATTGATTCTTTCGAAAGCGGTTGAGTAATCTATTTGTAAAATCTACTCTTAATTCAATATTCCTGAGCTTGAGCAAGCTGGAGTTTTCTTTTTCAACAGGCTGTTTTAAAAATCTCATAACTTATTGAAGAGAATTGTGTAAAATAACTCAATTAGATCGATTTCACATTCACCTATATACAGGGTGCTCTCCCCGCCAAAAAAGTGGAAAACTAAGTGAAAATAAGAAAAGTAAAAATATCAATAAACAGTAGCGACGAAATTGGCATTCAAAGATTGATTCGAACAGGCTGATTTTTGCTCCATCCAAACGGATTTTGCTTCCTACTGCTCTCAATAGAAAAGAGGAATAGTTCATTTCGTCTACAACCATAGAAATATAATTAACACTAGAACGCCAAACACACTGGCCGAGATTCAGTTAAATGACCCCTCACAGGGAATGATAACCAACCTTTGCACTTGCGCATTATTGCTGTTTCTGGTCACGTCGTTGCCATATTTGTATTTTCCTTGAGAGAAAAAACGAATTTTTTGGAAAACCACATTTTCGATATATCTCCCTATGAATGAAAATGAGAAAGGCAATAACAAGAATTTACACCAGAATTAGATTTTTCAATATTGCAATGTCGCAAACTGAAAAAATTAGAGGTGAACTGAACAGAAAAATATAAAATTGATTATATTTTCCCATCAATAGTTTTTGAAACAAAATGCCACAATTTTCGTTTGATGTAAATAAGTTTGTGACATTACAAAATAAAATGTATTGAAAATTCTTATAGTCCTTTCTCCTCCAATCCTACCATTTCTCCTTATTTAAAACAAAGTGAAAGAAATATCCTGTAACAATTTGAATTTTTGAATTTTTTTATTTATTTCTCTCAACATTAGATAATCTACTTCTTATTACAAAAAATGCCATTTGAATTTATTACGATTCAACAACATTCACAATGATAAATGAGAACCTCTGACCGAATGCAAAAATGTACTTTTTTACCCAAGAAACTATATTTGACATATTTTTTCAAAATTTTATATCTCCAATCAAGCACATTTGTTTTTCAACAAAAATGGTGGAAGAGTGATAGCAATAAGAGTCAACAAGTAGTTTGGAATCATGTAAAAAAATTTGTAATGTCTTGTCAATAAAAGCCTTTGTTATTATTATTACATACTTTTTGCATGAAGAACTAATTAATTAATCAATCAATTCGTAAAAGTAGATTCTCTCATCCCATGATACACTGAAAAAAAAGATAGGGCTTATAGTTAATAAATATTTGTTTGGGTGCCTTTTATTTACAATCAATAAAGAAAAGAATATTTTATTTCGTACAAGGTGATTTTATTCAATATTAGTAAATGCGATAATATGATATATTAATAAAAAATTAATAGTTTGTTTGAGGTCGATATGTTTATAATTAACAATATAAATTTATTCCTAATGAAATCATTTTTTGGGTGATATTACTAAAATTGTATTCATTAATAATTATAAGTTTATTCAAAGTGAATAAGTCTTAGTAATAGATAATAAATTAATATTCATTGAAAATACCGCGCTGCCATTATTATCAAATCTCCGCGATAGTTGCCGTGGTGGCTTCGCTATGATGGGCCACGTGTCACGTCGTACGTCTGGGTCTCTCTCGTTGTTTGTCTTCAAGTCGTGTGGTGTATGGTGCCATTTGTGAATGTTGTGTAGGTTAGGTCGTGTGTTATTTTAATGTGATTGAAGTGTAACTAAAAAGACTAGAAGACTATAACACTTATAATAATTATATGCGTGGTTTGTGCATCTAATCTACAATAAGACATCTCTTGGAAAAATCACAAGTACCTACTTAATAACGCAGTTCATCAAGGCGGTCTCGCGTCATAAGCATGGATCAGGTTCAGGAGCTGAAAAAGTTCCTGAATGATAACAGTTTTGTTGATTTGATAAATATTGATATTGATAGTGATTTGATTCCAATTTCTTCCATATTGAATTTTGTTTATTGTTTGTTATGTACAAACGTTTATTTTTAATAAATAAAACATATTAATAATTAATATGTGTTTATTGAATGGTAATGAAATATTGGTTATTAATATTCTTTATTTATTATAAATAATGTTTTATTTACAGTTGATAAATCTATGGTTTATTGAAAATTGATATGAGTTAACTATTAATGAGGAATATTTAAATAATTTAAATGCAGTATTTGTTTCTAATAAATAAACGTTTATTCCGCAATATTCGAAGAAATGATTTATTAGATGTTAATTAATTTCGTTAACTATGAATAAACTGTTTTTTCAGTGTATGATTCAAAATCACCACACACATTGGGTTCTTAATTGATTCAACTCACATCATTCAAAAGCATTTGTA
This sequence comes from Chrysolina oricalcia, assembly GCA_944452925.2. NCBI lineage: Eukaryota > Metazoa > Arthropoda > Insecta > Coleoptera > Chrysomelidae > Chrysolina > Chrysolina oricalcia. The sequence continues at coordinate 33,716,479 of OX101825.2, read as the reverse complement.
ATCTCTTGAACACAAAGGCCACTATACCCCAATTACTCAAATATTCATGAAAACCAACTTCAACATTCAGAATTTCGAAAATCAATAATATGCCTACCTTAAGAAAGTGTTTCCTCACTCTGATATGGATTTCGAGTATAATAGGCTCAACGGTTTAGGCGTGAGGCCGATGGACACACAAATTGACTTTTTTCTGATTTACAGACTGAGTGGAATCAATTCCCTTCAAAATATCAAATTTGAATTATTTGACGATCACAATAATTTTTCTCCCTACTTGGTCGCGAGAAAGCACAAAATAGAAGACTTACACTTACTGTATATATCATTAAAGGAAAACTATTATATTGAAAATGCTATTACCGACAACTTATACCAGATTCAGGAACAGGAAGTCAAAAATCCTAAGACCGTCCCTGGCGACACTTGCACTATATTGCGCAAACTCATAGGTTGGTGTATCTGCCCTTAGGGGGACCACGTTATTCTGAACTAATTGGCGTTTTAGTGTTTAAAAATATTTTCAAAGTTTCACCGCACAAGAAATAGTCCAACAATTCCTCATTACAGTGTGAAATTGTTTCTGAAGAGTATGTTTTCCAATTCTTCCGACCTCCCTGATGATCTTAGAAGAGTGAAATAGATTTTTGTCGACCAAAATGTATTGGAGGCCTAGCGAAAGAAATGCAATTCACGCATCAATGGAATGAGCGATTTTCTGTGAGTGATACTTCTCAATAACATTCTCCCTTGTCTCATTTATAGATAAGAATCTCCAATGGAAACTGGACATTTAATTTATTATCAACTATCTGAATGAAAATGCAAATTTTCACTTTCAGATTTTTTCTTCAAGTTATATAGGGTCTTTCTCAATATCTATCAGATGTAGTTCAATGTCCAGCGTGTCTTTAACCGGGGAAGTAGTTGTTATCTGTTAGATATTACAAAAAAGTAACTTCACTTTTATCGTAGGGTTTTTCCATGTCCAGGGGAGTCATGTATTGATTCAATTTTCAATTGAGAATGTTTCTCTTTAAAACATAAAATGTATTCTTATGTCACTGAAATAACATCAGATTCTGAATTAGAACACTCTGAAACCCCCAGATCTCAATTCTTAGGGTGTCATCTGTAAATAGCAAAAGTTCAACTACTAAATTGACTATTTTGAAAATTATTGCACTTATATATCAATTCATTCCTTTTCTGCACCCGCAAATTCACATCAATTTATAATATTGCTATTTGCAGATGACTCGGGGATTCAGATCTAAGAGTTTAAGAGTATGCTGAACTCATTTCTGGTGTTTTTTTCAGTGATATTCTTATCCCAATTTCTAACTTTTTGCTGATCATAGTTCCATGGAAAAGTGATGCTTGTTTACATTCTGCAGTATTAATGAAATATTTCTGGGCTCTTTTTCACAACAGAAGACATTTCAGAAATCATCCCGAGCATATGGATGAATAAGAGTTGGTGATTTTGCCAGCTGCATATGGCACCCTGTATATCTCAATGATTCAGCACTGATTTCTGGGACATTCCAAAACCAAGAATTTGGGTTAATTTTTCGATAAAAGGTCCTTATTAAATTTTTTCCTAATTTTCCACTATTCAAGTGGTCACAGTGTGCCATGGAAAAGTAGTATCTGGTTATGTTCCGCAGAATTAATTGAATATTTTTGTGGATTTTGTGGAAAGTGAATTTTTTTGAAAATTTAGGAAAATATTACTGATGATTTATATTGCCAGCAACAAATGACACCCTGTATAATCAATTGATTCAAGCATTGAGATCTGGGGGTTTAAGGGTACTTTGAAACAGAATTTGATGTTAATTTTTTTATGAAAAAATCTCTTATATGTTTTTCCCACTTTTTCACTATTCAATACTGTTCATAGCGAGCCGTGAAAATAGATATACGAATGTTTCATCAACATAAAGGTAGGTATTCCTGAGTGCTATAATTTGAAAAAAAATCAAATTATTTTATTCTCAATGAAATATGAGGGTGTGGCTGCTCAAAGTGGGACACACTGTATAAACTAATCAAATGTCATCATTCTCTCAATCTAAACCAATGAAAACAGGACTTTCGGAAAACACTGCTTCCAGCTCGTGGTATTTTCAAATCTGCGTTTCGACGATTCCTGAGTTCTACATTTCCATAGTTACAACAATCACGGTAAATACCTATGGAAACGTCAGTTTGACGCAGAGAAGCCAAATACACGGAATGAAATTCATATATCATTATTCAAAAGTAAAGTTTAACATTGTCTTTTCATTCTTGAAATTATCTAATCGAAAATCCCTTCAAAATGCAGAATTTCCAAAATACTGTATCCTTGCCTGCCACTCAAACTGAGCACACATATCTAAAGACTTGTTCATACCTCGCGAATTTCGCAATTTTTCTGCGAATAAAATGACTGCCAGTCATGCCGGACCAGTCGTTGATGCAGAATCATGTCGGCAGCCATTTATTCGCAGAAAAATTACGAAATTCGCGAGGGTATGAACGAGACGTGAATCCTCATGGATTTAAAAACTTATCACTGATTCACCTAAAAGTTACTTTGAGAATTATGTATTTTCGTCATTACAATCATTTTACTTCACTTTCCTAAATCTTTCGACAGAATTGTATAACCATCAACCTTGCAAAATTTATAGTCATCCATTTTATTAGACATAAAAACAGACAACAGTTAATTTGAAATTTGTTGTAACGTACTTTTGTTTTAAACGATTTTACGTTACAGCCTAACATGGTTTAACACAGAAATAAAAGATTTGACAAAATAACTGTCTATACTACTTTTTGGTACGGTACGGTTGAGTGGGCTCTGGGATGAACCCGACAGGTTTTGGAACGTTTGATACGCGTAAAATAATTCGTGAAAGTTTCGGAACACAACCTTAAGCAACACAGTTTTCGTGACAGCAAGGTGAAAGTATTTTTCGAAAATTCTGCAATTTGTCGGGATATTTATTACTGAAAAGCCAACAACAGCCGAGAACCAACGAAAGCGTACTCGAAACCAACAATAACAATCGCGTTGCCACCATTGCATAAATAAAAATACCGATACAATGAAGTGTTTACGTTTTGAAGGAGGGTGAACTTTTTGGAAAAATCATAGTTTATTCCGCGAAAAGTGCCGACAAAAAGTAAATAAGGGTGTGTGTGCTGTTTTCATTAAAAGAAGAACAAATTTTGTGCAAGTAGTTTCAATAACGGAATTTCGATCTGTCAGATAGTGAAGCTCTACAACAAAATGGGCCTGTATCTTCGAAGAGTCGTGACCGACAAAAATTTCATTTGGATTTTTGTACAGGAGTCCGAAATACGTAAGTTCCACAATGTTTTTAAAAATTCGTTTGCTCACTATAACCGAAGATTTACCATCTCACTATAACCGAAGATTTACCCTCGAATGTTGAATGTCTGGTTACCATTGTGCTTGTTGAGCATGTCCTTCAAATGTCCTTTGAAACGGAGAATGAATACGCCTTTTCACATTATTTAGTTTGAAGATATTCACACTTTCCTGGCCACAGTTTCTGACGTGATGGCCGTCGAAGTTGGTAGAAAGCACAATTTACAGTGTTGGAAAATTTCTCAGGATTCCTGAGCCCAATTTTGAAATAGGGAATGTGCAGAATAAACTTTGCAATAATCTGTACAAAGAGCGAGTTGGTATTTATGTAAAAACAGAATGAACAAGAAGTCTGTTTTTAATATAATCTGATTATATTATTATACCGTGTGATGGATTTTCAGGTAATGTTGAATGTTTGAGATGAGCAAATGACTGATTAAGTACTATGAGTGCGTTGAAGAAATCCATGAAAAAGAAGAAAACACCACCAAAGCGTTCAGAGCGAGCAATAATGGGATAGCTGAACAGAATTCTCATTATTTCCAAAACTACTACGAGTTCGAAAACAAAATTGGAAGAATTTCATTAGGAATTAATATTATACAGTGTGATAAAATTCTAAGAGCTGCTAAAGCGTACAGGGCGAGAAATGAAAAGATAACTGAACAAAACATTCATTATTTCCAAAACTACGATAAGTTTCAAATAATAAAAAATGCTATTTGGTGGAATTTTATGCCCTGTTAAAGTGTACAGGGCGAGCAATCAGGAGAAACCTGAAAAGAATTATTATTTCCGAAACTACTAGGTACGAAATCGAAACCAAATCAACAGTTTGTTTTTTAAAATAAGAAACAGGTAGTGAGAAGGAATTTTGTGCCTTGCTTAAGTGTACAGGGCGAGCGATAAGGAGAAACCTGAAGAGAATTATTATTGTTTAAGAAATTACCACTAATTCGAGAACAAAATCCATAGATTGTATTTTAAAATGAAAAATATGCAGTGTAATGGAATTTCATACTGCTGAAGCGTACAGGGCGAGACATATGGAGAAACCTGAAAAGAATTATTGTTATTTCCAAAACTATTACAAGTTCGATAACGAAATCTATAGATTTTTTTTCACAAATGAAAAATATACTGAGTGAAGGAATCGCAAGCACTGCTAAAGCGTAAGTACAGGGCGAACAATAAGGAGAAACCTGAACAGAATTATTACTATTTCAGAAACTACTACAAATTCGAAAACGAAATCCATTGATTGTCTTTTAAAATGGAGTAATATGATCGAATATCATGACCTGCTGAAGCGTACAGGGGAAACAAACTGGAGAAACCTGAAAAGAATTATTATTTCCGAAGGTACTACAAGTTCAAGAACGAAATCAATAAATTGGTTTTTAAAATGAAAAACATGCAGTGTGTTGGAATTTCATGCCCTGCTGAAGAGTAAAGGGCGAGCAATAAGAAGTAACCTATACAGAATTATTATTATTATTTCAGAAACAATTACGAGTTCGTGAACAAGATCGATAGTTTGTTATTTTCAAATGAAAAAAATACCGTGTGATGGAATTTTATGCCCTGCTAATCGTACAGGGCGAGCAATAAGGAGTAACCCTGATGAATTTATTATTATTATTATTTTAATTTGGTGTTTTGGCATCGACAGCTCATGTCATTAGCCACTATGTATTCTGGGCAGGCCTTGTTACTAACTCCACGCGCCACCTTAGGAGCAGCACTGTTAATTGGAACGCAACTGTGAATCGTGCAGGACCCACCCCAGACAAGCCACGAGATTTTTAAAATTAATTCTTCAAATCTAATAAAAAAAAATCACAGCTCCAACCAGTGCTCGAACACTGGACCTTTGGACCCAGAGTCAGACGCTCTTACTACTGCGCCACAACCCGACCAAAATTATTAATATTTCTGGAACTATAGCTTGAAAATAAAATCTATAGTTTACCTTTTGAAATAGGAAATATGCAGTGTGATGGAATTTCATGCCCCGCTGAAGGCGAACAATAAGGAAAAACCAGAACAAAATTATTATTTCCGGAACAACTGCGAGTAGTTGTACTGCTAAAGCGTACAGATCGAAAAATAAGGAAAACCCGAAAAAAATTATAATTTCAGAAACTATTACGAGTTCGAGGACAAAATTCACAGATTGTCTTTTGGAATGAAATCCATGCAGTGGAATGGAATGGAATGGAATTTCGTGCCCTTCTCCAACTCGTAGTAGTTTCGAAAATAATAATCATTATGTGCAGGTTTCTCCTTATTGTCAGCCCAGTATGCTTCAGCATTTCATGAAATTCAATCACACTGTATATTTTTTATTTCACAGAAAATCTGTGGATTCAGTTCTCGAATTCCTAATAGTATTAATTCTTTTCAGGTTTCTCCTCGTTACTCGCCCTGTACGCTTTGGCAGGTCATGAAATTCCATCACACTGTGTACTTTTCATTTTGAAATACAATTCACGTATTCCGTTATCGACTTCGAATGTAGTTTTGGAAATAGTAATATTTCTTCTCAGGTTTCTCCTCATTGCTAGCCCTGTTCGCTTTAGCAGGGCCTAAAACTACATTAAAGTGTTTGTTTGTTATTTTTAAAGATATTCAATGGAGTTCGTTCTCGAACTAGTAGTAGTTACGTAAACAAAAATAATTCTGTTCAGGTTTCTTCTTATTGCTCACCCTGTACGCTTAAGCAAGGCATAAAGTTTCTTCACTCTGTATATTTCTCATGTTGAAAGACAATCTGTGGCTTTTGTTTTTGATCTCGTAGTACTTTCGGAAATGAAAATAATTCTTTTCAGGTTTCTCTTTATTGCTCGCTCTGTACGCTTCAGCATAAATAAAAATTCCAGCAACTTGTATGTTTTTATATTTTAAAAAACGAATTATTGATTTTTTTTCTAGAACTTGTAGTAAGTAGTTTCAGAAATAATATCTAATTATTCTTTTCACGTTTCTCCTCATTGCTCGCCCTTTACGCTTTAGAAGGGAGTCTTGATTCCTATGGATTTTGTTCTCGAACATTAGTCTCGGAAATAATAATAATTCTGTTCAGGTTTCTCCTTATTGTTTTATCAGCTCTTAAAATTACATCACACTGTATAATATCCAATCCTCATGACATTCTAGGAATTTGGTTCTCGAACTCGTAGTAGTTTTGGAAATATTGAATATTTTGTTTATTCATATTTTCATTTCTGGCCCTGTACGCTATAGCAGCTCCTAAAATTTCATCACATTGTACTTATAAAATACGTTCCTAATGACATTCTTTCAATTTTGTTTTCGAACGAGTAGTAGTTATTGAAATGATGAAAATTGTGTTCAGTTATCTCATTATGGCTCGCTCTGTGCGCTTTGGTGGTGCTTGAATCTTTTTCATGGATTTCTTCAAAGTACTCATAGTAATCTCTCCATTGCTCACCCCGAACATTCGACAATTCCTGAAATTTCATCACACGGTATACCTAATGATGTTATCATTTTCAGAAAAGCACGTAATTGATTTCTTATATCTTGTAATATCGTAATATCATAATAATAATAATAATGATGAAGGACCCCGCAAACTCCTTATGGAATTTGGGTCCTGGTGGATTTTTTTGAAATTTTGGTATGATGTAGTCCATATAATTCTCAACCAATGTTACCATTGCGCCAACCTAAAAAAATGAACAGTTTTGCTGCTAGGGGGTTTTGAAATCATCCCGTGCGCGGATTAGACTATTTATTTTTGAACCCGTTAACAATATTTTCACTTGTTTTATACTTGCTTATGTTGCACAATATTGTGCTGTTTTATAAAAAAATTCTTACCTCTCCCCTTTTCCCCCCAACTCCTATTACGAAACGCAAAAAAATATTTCTTGAGTGCCTTCAAATTATCGTCGAATGTTTAAATATTGTCGTGAATTGGGGTTGTTCACGACTAACTAGGTAGATACTGATCATTCATAGATTCGAAACACTTTAGAAAAATATAAAAACATTTATTTTACTATGTACAAATATGAGATTAAGACGATTGAAATTAATGAAGGAAATAATCAATAAAGAATTAATGAATTAAAAAAATTGATGAATCTCTCCTAGACTAGTTATTGATTGAATAAATAATTTTAAAAAGGTCTTTACTTACAATACATATCGGCATTTACATTTAAGAAACATTTTCCTTCTATCTAATATCTGATTCCAAACTCCCCCCCATTGCCCTCACTAGCTGCGGGCACGGCAGAACTCTAAACTCCACTCGACTACCAGATCGAACTATTAGTGGCCTTTTTGAAAACTCTTGTTTATGTTATGTTGAGGACAAGCTGTGTTTCAAAATAAAATATCTTCGCTCACGTACTGAATTGTAAAAAGGTTACCCACGTATTGAAATATAAAATATTTTAATGTACAGGATGTTCCATATATTTTTGACAATATGCCTAAATAAGGGACAGAAAAGTTTTTTATGATTGTCCCCCCACCCCCCAAATGACACAAAACGAAAAAATGTCGGTGGATTTTTCTGAATTTTTGATATAATGCAGTTCAAGTTATTTTAAATAGAAATTAATCGGGTGACAAACCCCAAAAATGAATAGTTTTGATGCTAGGGGGCGTCGAAATCATACCTTGGTCAGAATAGACTATTCTTTATTATAGGCGGAAACGATATCTCTACGTATTTTGATTTTATTTTGTGCCGAACAATTGTGTAAATTTTTATAAATTGAAAATATAAATCCTCCCCCTTACCCCCAACCCCTATTTCAAAACATGAGAAAAATTAATTCACATCACCTCAAATTCAAATTGTGGATGTCTAATTTTTATTTATTTTCAAGATATTCGCCCAATTAATTGATATTAAAAAACATGAACTACGCCCTACTAAGTCAGCGAAATCCACCAATATTTTTCTGAAGGGAGGAAAAGGTGAAATTAAACAACTGTACGATTTCCTCAATTTCAGCTGATTAAAACAATTATTTTGATAAAGCATTTGCAAGTAGTCGGGAATTGATTTTCTTCATGTTTCAAAATAGGGATTGGGGGTAAGGAGGAGGTTTTAGATTTTCAATTCATAAAAATCGCACAATTGATCAGCATAATCTAAACTAAAATACGTAGAGCTATTATTTCCGCCTGTAATAATGAATAGTCTATTCTGAGCAAGGTATGATTTCAACGCCCCCTAGCATCAAAACCATTAATTTTTGGGGTTTGTTACCCAATTTATTTCTATTCAAATCAACTTGAACTGCATCATATCAAAAATTTAGTAAAATCCACCGAAATTTTTTCTTTTTGTGTCATTTGGGGGGTGGGTGATAATCATAAAAATTGCTATTTCCCTCATTTAGGCATATTTACACATTCGACGATTCATTTAAAGGCACTCGAGAAATATTTTTTTTTGCGTTTCGTAATAGGAGTTGGGGGGAAAAGGGAAGGGGGTAAGAATTTTTTTTATAAAACAGCACAATATTGTGCAACATTAGCAATAATGAAACAAGTGAAAATATTGTTACCGGATTCAAAAATAAATAGTATAATCTGGGCAAGGGGTAATTTCAACGCCCTCTAGCAGCTAAACTGTTCATTTTTTTGGGTTGGCGCAAGGGTAACATCTGTCGAGAATTACATGGACTACATCATACCAAAAATTCAAAAAAATCCATAGGGACCCAAATTCCATAAGGTTTTGCGGGGTCCTTTCTTTATTTCCATGCTATACCAGTATTTAAAAAATATTAATTAAATATTTTCGGGTATCTCAAGGGGTAGTTCACTCGAAAGTGCTTTTTCGCTCAACCCTTGTCATAGTCAGTAAGAACATGATTTTGTATTGATTGTAATACTTATCATCCTAATTTATAACAAAAATAAAATTATAGTTATTGAAAAATAGCTCATCAGAAACATTTCTGATTTTTTAGATATGATGTAATAGACCGTTGAATCTAGATGAGTTGAATTCTTTAAAGTGAGATGACAGACCGTTATACATTTTATAGATGTTGAATTTGAAACCCATTTCAAAAATCTTCGTTCTATGAGGGGGGCATGTCAGCATAATAGCCAAGATGTAGATGAAAATAAAAGGCTCTTGAAAATAAAAGACGCGAACGGCCTATACGAGGATATATTAATAAATTCTTAGCCTACTATAGAACCAAACAAAATTTCAATGTCAAAATATTTTATTACTCAACATATTCTCCTCTTAATTGGATACATTTATTACAGCGAACCTGCAACGTCTCTAGACCTTTCAAAAAAATGTTTCTTCTTGCCCTGGAAGACAATTTACGACCTTTTAAACTTTTTTTCAGTTGAGGGAAGATATGATAGTCGGACGTTGCTAAATCTGGTGAATAAGGGGGTTTTTCTAGTAGTTCAAACCCTAAATCACGAATTTTTTGCATTGCAACATGAGATTTGTGTGCAGGGGCGTTGTCCTGCAAAAACAAAACACCTTTGGATAGCTTTCCGCGTCTTTTCTCTTTAATTTTTTCCCGTAGAGTGGTCAGTAATGTCGAATAGTAATCTCCAGTTATTGTTCTACCCTTATCCAAAAAATCAATCATTGTTACTCCATGGCAATCCCAAAAAACAGAAGCAAGAACTTTTCCAGCAGATTTTTGGACACGAATCTTCTTAGGTCTTGGAGAACCGGAGTGTCGCCATTCCATCGATTGTTGCTTTGTTTCTGGATCGTAGAAATGTACCCAAGTCTCATCCATAGTAACAATTCGGTTTAAGAAGTCTATATCGTTTTCAAATCGAGCACAGATCGAACGCGATGCTACTACCCTTGCACGCTTTTGGTCAACATTCAAACATTTGGGGATCCATTTTGCAGCAATTTTTCTCATGAACAAATTGACGTGAACTATATGATGAACGCATTCGTATGAAATATTCAGTGCTTCAGATATCCGTTTTAGTCCAATTCGACGGTCTGTTAAAATCATGTCATGAACTGCATCGATATTTTCAGAGACTGACACAGAAACTGGCCTTTCCGATCGGTCATCATCTTCAATGGAAAAAAACGAAACATACAGGTATTTGAAAGTATTTTCCGGTATATTACCTATATTAAAAGGAACATGATTATATATACAGGGTGTCCCACAAAGATTAGGACAGGGAATATTTCGGAACTCGAGAGTAGTAGAGAATTGTAATTCTGTGCTTCTGAATTAAAGCATTGGTGCAGCTTTTTTTGATATTATGTTACCCAATGAGCTTTTTGAATTGCAGTACAAATATTGAGTCAATAAAATAACCGAAACATTTTTATTTGAACTTATAACGATTTATGAGTTGTCGCTATTAGGTACGTTTAACTACGACGCTAACAGGGTCAACCATAAGTTGTTCCGAACTAAGAATTCAGACTGGTGCGGTAATAGGTACAGTTAGTTCTGACGCTATTGACTCCAGACCCAAGATAAGGAAGATATTTCGGTAAGAAATAAGTTGAGATAATTGGTTCATTTTGTTCGCGAAAATACAAGTTGAGATCGACGCTTTGAGAATCCTATTTTCACTCCTGTTTAACCTACTGTATTTTAGGTACGTCTTCGGACGACGCTAACTCATAGGCTGCCCTCACCGCCCTTGCAATCCGGTAACACCTCTCGTGTCTTAGGTACGTTTTCGGACAACGCTAAATCACAGGCAGTCCTAACCGCCCTTATACTCCTGCAACAACCTCCTGCGTTTTAGGTACGTTTTCGAACGACGCTAAATCATAGGCCGCCCATACCGCCCACAGTCTTTAAACTGTGAATAAACCTGTTTCTTTTGAGTAGAATTCAGTTTATGATCTCACCTACGTTTTGGGTACGTTTAATTACGACGCTAAATCATAGGCCGCCCATATCGCCCATATTCTTCAATTGCGAAGAATCCTGTTTCTACTCAACAGATTTTTATTTTTATGGCCTCTCCTGCGTTTTGGTTACGTTTTCGAACGACGCTAAATCACAGGCCGCCCATACCGCCCACAGTCTTTAAACTGTGAATAACCCTGTTTCTCTTGAGTAAAATTCAGGTTATGGTCTCACCTACGTTTTAGGTACGTTTAATTACGACGCTAAATCATTGTCGCCAATACCGCCCATATTCTTGGATTGCGAAGAATCCTGTTTCTACTCAACAGATTTTCATTTTATGGTCTCTCCTGGTACGTTTTCGAACGACGCTAAATCACAGGCCGCCAATACCGCCCATATTCTTCATATCATTGAAGAATCCTGTTTTGCTGATTTGTTTTCAGTTAATGGTCAACCTGAGTATTAGGAACGTTACGAAACGACGCTAAAACTCTATTTGACCATACCGCCGATATTATTCGACTCATTGGAGAATCCTATTTAATTGTTATGTATTTCAATTTATGATTTAATTTATAACATCACTGGTATTCATAACCCTCGTGATCTGGTCTCTTTCCGAGACGACTCCAGCTCGCCTGCAGTGTCACCGAACGAATGGTTTGATCCTTGGAGGAAGAAAGCCGTATTCTTGCTGAGGATATTTGGAATAGGTAGCTGTTACGAAGAAATGAAATATTGAATTATTTTAAGTTTCAAGTAATAATAGAATTGTATTAATAGGCAATAAACTCAGTTATATCATTTTGGTTGACGTTTACTTTATTGAATTTGGCATTGAAAGTAAAGAAAATCTGAAACCTGGACGTACTCAACTGCGTTGAGCTAATCCCGCAGACAAAAACGTCACAATTTTATTAAAAAACGTCGTATGACAAAGGATATTGAAGTACCTGTAGTTCTTAAACTAATCGGTTAAGACCACAAGTGTGATGGTTTGATGAAATCCTTTCATCAGGAGGAACATAGACGTGCCAAAATATAAGGGTTGTCCCATTAATAATTTTGAATCTGAGGTCACGTGACCGAAAACAAAATGCTCGTTGGGTAACATAATATCAAAAAAAGCTACACCAATTAATACAAGTCAGAAAGCCATTTTTTTCGAAAAAATTGCGCAAGTACTAAGAAACGTAGGTAACCGTTTTTATACCGTATAATTTATCTATAAGCATTTCGTAAAACTCCATTCCGCAAACTCCCTAATACTTCACAATTTACACAACACTAAAATTTATTGAAAACAATTATTTCGGCACACTGTGTCATCTTCTGAGCGAGTTATAAACTTACCTAGGCCCAGAATGTCTTCTTTAAATACTGGAAGTTACATAGGTGAGTAGAGAGAGGTCAAGGGGCATTTGGGAAATTACAATAAAATTATTACTAATTGGAGAATTATACTGGTCTATTTGATCATTCAGAACTAAGTCAGTCTATATAAGCCAGATGTTTTTGATTTCTATAGATTCGAATATATTTATCTAATTTCAGGTCTTTTGGTTGAATGTGTAGCTCCGAGCAATAAAAGATATAGAGATGCCATTTCTATATGCACAACACACGTTGTTATGAAAGCAGCATATCACTATCCTTTGTGATAGTATGATGGTGGGGGGTAACCTCCGAGTTTGGAGGGGGAGATTTGTTATTGTTATGATAGTCAGATGTAAGCACATGCCTGGTTGGGAAGCACGTGTGTTGTCGAGATGTCAATTAAAAATACTTTATTGTGTGAAGAATTAGATTCTTGCTGACAAAGCATAGAATAAGGTAATAAATACTGAAAAAATAAATGAAACTGCCGAAGTGAACAACAGCTCTATTTTGATGTAGTCTTGATTTGGTAACAGGGTGGAGCGGTGACTTGCTTATTGTAAAAGGTCTGTCCAGCTTGAAACAAATTAAAATTTTGGATTGCATTCTTCTATTCCTTTGCTGAAGTAGTCTAATTTTTTTATCTGATGGATCATAGTTCTCCTTGCTACTTTTAAACACTTTCTTCTAGTATCATCGGTTTCACAATCACGAATTCCTCTAAAATAGCACACATTTCAAACACACACACACCCACCCACACATAACTGCCAAGTTATTATATTGTTATAGTTGCAGAACAGTGAAGAAAATTCCATCACCAACAAATTCAAACTAAAAAATATTACTGAACTTTGTATTAAGTACTCGAAACACATTTCAACAAGACTTCACAATCTTTAAGAATAACTAGGCACAATGTTATTAATAGAATAACTCTGAAACCAAATCTATGGCTTGCACATCTCTTTGAGGCTATAAATCCTATTGGAAAGCCTATACCTATTTGGAATTCCTCAGAAAATGTAATTCTTCAAAAAAAAACCTGCATTTTCACAAACTCTAAATTCACTATCCAAACTGTGCTTATTTCCATTTCTTCAAGAGGGACATGAAAAATTAGAAGTACAATACACAAAAAACTCTTTGGAGAAGTGACATATATGTATTTTAGGGAAAGTTTTATTAGAGAATCATATGATAAAGTAAGTTACATTTTTGGAGTCCATCACTTTTCATTTACGGATTAAAGGAATTCAATGAAAAATCTCCTGGAATTGGGAGTATGGGCTCTCTCAAAAGATTAAAAATAATACTCAACCCATTGATAAGATTTTAAACTTGCGATGATTTAGTTTTCCATTTACAATAAAGAAGTTTGTGTCCACGTCCAGTTTAACCGGAAGAGCTACGCCACTGAAGAAATTCCAGATCGATTATTCATGTAGAAATATGTGATATTCCATGTTTACAAAATTTTATTCAGTTGGGGACATCGAAAACTTCTGATGAACCAATTACTTACATGATAATCCCTGTGATAATCCAGTACCAATCAGATTGAGTCCATAATAGCTAGTGGCTTATGATTTGATTTTGGTTATAAATAAATGAGATTGTTTACTTACATACGTTTTAGTGTGCCTACACTGCAAGTTTTTCCTAATTTCATGATAACAAAGTTCTTTTATAGTTATTACAATAAATAGTGTATTTTTGCCTCAGAATCGGGATAAAAATCAGTAGATTCATTAAAAGTCAACTCATTCAATACCACTTAAAAGGTCGATACGGAATGCCAATTGAATATGGGTTATGACATGATTACCTTGCCCATGGTTTGATTTAGTCAAAAACGGACGTAAACAAACATGATCGCCAAGTTAAGAGTGAAGATAAAACGGAATTCCAGCCTAATCCAGGAGTACAAACGGAAATATCCGACAATGCCCATTCTTAACACGACTCGGGCATTGATGTTTGTAAACAACGTCGGGTATGTTGCTTTCAAGAAAGAGATAGAAATTCCCTCTTTATATCTTTTATGCACTAGCTGGCGGTAAAGTACACTTTACCGCACGGTTCGCCGGGCGTAAAGTGGCACTTTACCGCCCGTGGGCGCATTATGGCCCGGCGGGTCGTAAAGTAGACAAAATTCTCAAATTGTCTATACTCACACATCATTTCATGCAATTCCTAACACGAATTAGAATCATTTCAGTTCAATAGAGCAATACTCTTTCTAACATTTGTTCATAATCGTTGGCAATTTTTTCGGTGATGAACTATTTATTTGAAATAGATTCTCCAATATAGCACTCAGCTACTATAGTTTCACATTCCTCATATTATGTTACCATTAATTATTGTATGCATAACGTATGAAACGTATAGACCATTGCAATTCAAGTCAGTATTTGTGATTCGCGCTATAAAACCGCTAGTGCATGAAATTTTGTATGTATCACGTGCGTAAAATGCGTTTAAGGCAGTCGGCGTGTGATGGCCCTTGGCTAACGCCATCGGGCCATCATCCACGCCGCAGGCCATAAACGCCTACTTTAAGCCCTTGATATATAAATAACTATTATTGCTCGGAGATGTGTAGAATTTCCGGAATTTGTTTGAAAAATGTCTGGTTGAATCTGCGGCCTGTCTGACCTATAAATTATAAGGCATTGCAATCATCACACTTGAGCTTGTAGACCCTAAATTTTTTGAATTTATCTCGTGCTGACCTTGCATTATTGATGAATAAATGCAAATTGTTAATAGGGAATTTCACTAGTGATTTTTAATTTTTTTTCAAATACTTATAAGTCAAACTGCGGGAAAAATTATTATTCAATTTTTTTTTTGTTTGTATTTGATCCAGAAAAAAAAAGAAAGAATTGAAGGAGAATTGAAACACTAGCTATTTTCGCGCGAACTGTTACCGGTATTTCATTGGACGAGTACGAATGACGTCAGTGTCCTGCCATTGGTTGATTATAATTTGTAAATAAAAACATAACCACAATACAGAAACGCAACTTTTTATGTAATTTAGTATTGTTTTTCGTGAAATCATGCAGTGTGGATCTTATTTTGAGAGTTAGAAATGTCTTTAAAAAAATGTTTTGTTCCTGCTTATGGAAATACAATTGATCAAAATCCTGAAAAACTTTTTATCTTACTGCCCAATAATATTGATGAAAGAACTGGTTCGATACAGTCAAATCTCCTCTCAGAAGTACTCGTTGTGAGGATCAATTTGATGTAAGTATTCATAGTTTTTACATATTATTGGAATAATCATTGAAACAATTTTTTCAGCTTGAAAATGATATGGAGAATTATATCCGACATAAATTAATGAAAGGCAATATTTGGATGAGGAAGGGAGCTGTACCTCATAAATGTTTGAAACAAGAGTCCAATGTTAATGTAGGGTTAAATATTCCAAGTTTAGTTCTAAGAAACAGATCTTTTGAAACTGAACAAGCCAAGGAAAAAATGTCAAACGAAAATTCAGTTTTGTAGACCCTATTGAAGAACCAGGACCTTCTTGCTCATCTTCATATGGACATCCCTTGCGTGATGAAATAGTCAACACCAAATCAAGTATTACTTCACCTCCAGGATATTTACAAGTAACTGAAAATTATGAATTTGCTGAGAACATCGAGGATACACCTGCTTTCTTCATTTATGTGAATGCAGGGTCCGCTGTTGAGAAAGCAACCCAGGTGAACATGAAACATAATTTCAGAAGTGTTGGGATTAACGTTAATTTAAAAACCGAAGCTAAAGATATCATTCCATGTTAGCCTCAAGCAGAATTTGCAGTGAAAAAAAATATGTCAGAAGATTTCTCCTGCACAATCATTTTCAAGTCCGTCTAGTGTTGCTACAACTTCAGGTTCTTTCTTCACGTCATTGACAACAGAAAGGGACTCATCAATTGATGAATATTGTGAGAAATATGATTTGAATGTGTATGTCAGACGATCGAATTATTTGATGAAAACAAAGTCTCGATTTTATCTTGGACTGTCTGAAGATTCATATTTTTTTGATAAATTTAATTTCGAAAAACATTTGTCTTCCAACCACAGATATTTTGATTTGTTTGAAAAAGATACGACTCGATGACACCTTCTCTAGATTGAGTGATGACTTTGGTGTCTCAGTTTCTAATATTTCAAATATTTTTAGAACGACAATTTCTCTTCTGGCAAGTGTATTCATGAAATTCAGTTTTTGGCAGTCTGAGGATGTTATTCAGTATCACCTACCAATACCATTCAGGTTTAGGTATAAGAATGTTCAGTGTATTATTGATTGTTTAGGAATCGAGGTTGAAATACCCTCCGATCCTGTGAAACAGGCTCATAGTTGGTCACAATATAAAAAAGTAACACCCTCAAGTACCTCATATCTGCAACTCCACATGGTTTCATCAATTTTATATCAAAAGAATTTGGAGGGAGAGTCATTGATGCTGTTCTAGTTGAAAATTGTGGATTTTTAGAAGTAGTACCTCAAGGAGCACATATAATGGCTGATAGGGGTTCAAGCAAATTGCTGGATTATTAGCTCCAAGGAAATGTGTCCTATTTAGGCCACCCAGTGTGAATAAGAATAAAAAAAGCTCTAAATTAGAAGTTAAGGAAAGTAAACGAATTGCTGCCCTTCGCATTCATATTGAAAGAGTGATTAGAAGATTAAGAGAGTTCAAAATGCTGAAACTTCATTCATGTATCAATCACAATTTTTTATATTTAAATGACCATATCATTGTTATTGGCTGTGGTATTATTAATACACAAGAATCTGTGATATCTCAATAAAACTGGTGTTTATTTTTTGTCAGGACTTTATTCAAATAAGTTTTGTTGAAGCCCAACTGATTTAAGCCATTTCGCTCAAAAACAAGTACTTTCAGCAAATATTGATTTTGTATTGATTGAAACAACAATTTCTTAATTGAATTTTTTTGGTAGACATATTTTGTTTTCTCAAAAATAAAACGTTAGAGGTACATATACAATTCTTTGAAGTTATTTACATTGGATTGACTGTATAAAAGGTTGAAAATTAACATATAAGAAGCCTTAGTGAGGATTAGCTCAAATAATACCTTCATATTATTATTAATTTTATAATTTCTAAACAAATGTCCAAGAACAAACATATCCACTCATAACAAAAATTATACAGGAATTACAATTTTTCATAAAATGTTTTTTTTAAACGATGTTGTTAAAGAGATAAACGTTTTGACAATTTTATAAGGCGTGGTAAATAAAACTCTCTTTATTCTCAACTATTTAATCAGATGATTGAATATTACAGATTTCCAAAAATTTTCTGCATTTTTCATAACATTAGAAATATAACTTGTGTTGAAATCGACTTCCATGCACCTGACTTTCAAAGGACGGTGATGCCACACAAAAGTAACCTTTGCTTCGGTCTGTCATCAGCATTTGTAGTTGAATTTGACAGTAAGGCGCAGGTGTTAATTTATCTGAATCAGTAATGTAATTGGAAATTGTTTTTTCTTTTGAAGGACATTTCACTTCAAAAACATGTGTCTCATTGATACCATCTGGTGATGCTCCAAATTTGGGAAAATGCTTGATCAAGAAAAGTCCACATTTTCTTATTTCCAGACAACAGTAATTTAGGTACAGACACTTTTGAAATTGGATCAGATTCGAATTCAGTTTTGAACATTGTTCCCGTGCAACCCAATTTCTTTCCCTCCGATAAGGCTTCTGTTAAAAAATCATCGCTTGCTACTGGTAGATATGGTACTGGTTTTGTAGCCAGTTCTTCCACTGATGCAAACTTGGCAGTTGACCTTACCCGTGATAAATTGGACTTTTTCCAGTAATATTCAACAGATGTAACAGAATGCTCCTCTGATCGTCTGTGCAGCCACAGCAAAAATGCAACACTGTGTTTACAGCCACCTGAAAAACCTGAAAAATAATATGAAATTGAAGTAAACAACGAACATGAGTCGATTTTTAGTTTATCACATTCACTCAATCAAATCTTAGCCTACTCTACATTTCCTCAGAAACCTAACCTTCAAAAGCAGGGCAATCCAAACATTTGCATGTTATGATTTTTTCTTCAGCTTCGTCTATTTCTGCCATGACGTTGGAGCCCTTTTCACGCACTTTGTGCTCAGGAGTTATTTGACCTTTCACTATGCAAATATAACGGTTTCCTCTGAGTTTCACATACCATAGCTCTGTCACCATAGGCTTCCCTGGAAGATCTGAAAAAAATAAATTTACAGTAGTTCGTTAGCTGCAACACAGAAATTTGCTGTACTCTTACCTGTTTGCTTTCACATTCTTCACTTCAGCTCCGCTAAAATCTGTATTAGTTCTATAGAACTCGAAAACGGGTAGATTTTGACTCGTAGCTTTCTCAAAACCTTCTTCCATGACGATGAGCACTCACTTTATGATAGAAATAATATTTGTAATATGAATCAAATGCTAACTAACAAATTCAACAATGCACGAATGAACAATGGTCTTTGTTAGGAATGATATGTTAGGTTTCGATTGATGTCAAATTTATATCGTACTAGATAAGGCTTTGAAAAAGTAGAAGATTTCTAATGGATTCCTTGTTTTATGAACATAACTTCGGAAATCAAAGTTCAAAAGAAGGTATTTATATACTGTGTGCCTAGAGTCAAAACAAAGTGTGCCTTTTCATCAAATTCAACTGAATAGTTTCTAAAGAAGTTAAATCGGGTGTACACTGGGAAACACACTGGGTACAACTCTTCCTCCTGCAGGAAACATTGTTGAAGGACTCACGAACAAACTTTTTTTAAAGGTGACGTCAGCCCGCGAAAATATAG
Source organism: Chrysolina oricalcia (assembly GCA_944452925.2). Lineage (NCBI taxonomy): Eukaryota > Metazoa > Arthropoda > Insecta > Coleoptera > Chrysomelidae > Chrysolina > Chrysolina oricalcia. The sequence continues at coordinate 33,696,966 of OX101825.2, read as the reverse complement.
CGTTTGAATCCATCTCGATTTGGAATAGTTTTGAAATGAATTTTAGTCGATATGAAATAGAATAGAATAGAATTTTATTGGTGCAGTACATACATCAATAAATGTTTGCATACGTCAATAATAATAAATAAATAAATTGAAACAGATAAAAACATAATACAGACATAATGAAAGTAGTCAGTAAACAACTAAAGGAGAAAGACAGCGAAATTCAGAAATATAATAATTCAAAAAAAATATATACATCAATATACATTATCAGACAGGCGATGGATTACGTAATGAGTCGAAATAATTGAAATATTCCTCAAATGTGTAAAAGGCATTTTGTAAAAGAACATTCTCAATTTTTACTTTAAAAGTGTTTATACTCGTTTCAGGAGTCTTAAACTCATTAGTTAAAGCGTTATAAAATTTTAATGATTGATATAAATATGAGTTCTGTGATTTAATTAATCTATATTTGGGTAGCCTTAAACTTGTTTTGGTCCTAGTATCATGGCAGTGTATGTCCTCCGGCTTAGTCACTTTATTTTCACCTTTCATTTTTTTTACATAACACAAACATTCATATATGTAGCAAGATCGAAGAGTCAATATACCAAGACCTTTGAAGAAAGGTTTGCAATGGTCGTCATATTTAGCCTGTGCCATAGTTCTGACGACTTTTTTTTGTAATTCAAAAATCATCTCTAGGTGACATGATGAACCCCATACAATCAGTCCATATGTCATTATGCTATGAAAAATGGCGAAATAAGCTACTCTTAAACAATATGTTGTTGTTGTGTTGCTAAGTTGTCTGATCATGTATATGCACGTGGACAGGCGCTTTGATAACTTGTGAATATGTGGTAAGAAATTTAGAGATGAATCCAAATACACTCCGAGAAGCTTAATTGGTTCGTTATTTAGTTTTTTATTTGTTGAAAAATCTAAAGTTTTGGTTTTATCATCATTAAGAGTAAGATAATTGCTTCTAGACCAGTTTGTTATAAAACTTTCGGATTCATTAGCATTCGAGAGTAGATTGTAAGACGTGGTGTCAGTTAATAAAAAAGTGGCATCATCAGCATACATTATCGGACATGCATTCTTTAGATTAAAAGGCATATCATTAATATATATAATAAATAATAGAGGACCTAGGACTGAACCCTGAGGTACCCCATAATTGACTTTTGCAGGTTTTGATATATCTCCGTTAAATTTAACACGTTGCTGGCGGCCTGCAAGGTAAGATGTAAATAGATTTAAGGCTTTTCCTCTGATCCCATAATATTCTAATTTTTGTAATAATACTCCATGGTCCACCGTGTCAAACGCTTTAGACATGTCATAAAATTTTGCACAGCACCATTTACGCTCTTCGAAAGCTTCTATAATATTTTTAAATATTTCGCAGATTGCATCAATGGTAGAACTCCTCTGTCTGTACCCAAATTGAGTTTTATTTAATAAATTATTTTTTTCAAAATATTCTGATAATCTATTTTTTAGGACAATTTCAAATATTTTTGAGATAACTGGTATGCTAGAAATAGGCCTATAACTTTCTGCATTGTTATACTCACCTTTCTTGTGTATAGGAGTAACTAGGGCTATTTTAAATAATTGAGGATAAATCCCTCTCTCGATACATATGTTTATTAAATGTGCGATAGGCTTAGCAAGTGAATCACTGACGAGTTTTAAAACCTCACTGTTGAGATTGTAATTATCTTTGGATTTCTTATTTTTCAATTGTGATATTATAGTTTCAATTTATATGTCGCAAACTGGAAATGAGAAAAATGATTTATTTGCATTAGGTACATGGTTCAAAAATGTTAAAAACTGTGTATTATCGACATTACCAAAGTTAGTCATTAGATTGTCTATAACATCAGAGAAGTATTCAGAGAAATCATTAGCTGTCAACTCAGATGTCACATGCGACTTTTTATTATTTCTGTTTTCGTTTATTATATCCCAAGCTGTTTTTTGTATATTATCAGAAATTAAAAGTCGTTTGCTATTTGCGTTTAATTTCCCCTGTTTTATTTTGTTTTTATAATCCTTCTTTAGAGAATTATATACATGAAAGTATTCATGGTTTTTTGTTGAACAAGCAATTACATGAACAGCATCCAGGGTTCGTTTCAATTGTTGCATATCATCATCAAAAACAAAATCTTTATTTTCTTGCTTGGGTATTTTTATAGTTTTTTCGACGAAACATTGATTGTAAAATGTTGATAACGTATTGACCAAGAAGTTTGCAGATTCATCAGGATTGTTTATTTCATAGAATGTTTCCCAATTTACATTATTCACACATTGTATGAAATGATGCTTTCCATTAGATTAATTGGTTCGTGGTGTGATTTTATATGCATCATAAATACGGATAAGATCATTTGTTACAAATAAAACGTCATTTTTTATTACAGTGTAATTCCGAATTGTCTTGCATGTTACAGTTACGCCTTGTTTCTGAAGGAAACTAGACATTTTGTTTGTTGAATGACCGAGATATGTTAGACATGCAAACCGATAGTAATTTTTTTAGAATTTTGTCTACTATGGAGGTTTTATATCAATTATTGACGGCAATCTGTTTGATTCTGTTCAAATCTTTTTGGAAATTTGACTGGTTTTGCGAGATATTTTTGAGTCACTATATCACGGATTGATATGCTGCGAGATGTTCGAGCGGTAGACATTCAAATCTAAGAAGTTCAGCGATTTGTGATCTTCCATTTCCATTGTGAATTCTTAATCAGGATCAAGGCTGTTCAAATCATTAATGAAATCAAATGTGGAATACTAGCATGTACAGGTAAAGTTTCGGATAAAACACCATCAACCTGTATATAAAGTTTTGCGCTAAGTTTCCATCTTCAATCCTTTCCACACTCTTGGTTTTTTACAATTTCTGTTTTAGTCTGAACCTGAACAATTATTTACTCAACTTCTAATCATGTTAATTGTTCGATTCAAAGTAGCAAAATTCGTAATTCATATAGCACTGAAACATTTTCTAGAAAAAATTTCAGTTGATAATTATAATTCTTACTATTTCACATATCTTTTACGGGTTGCTAGGGGCAGTCAGAGAGCGTAGACACGTTGAATGAATAAAGGCACTTACGAGGATGTATTGATATCTATAGTTAGCCTAGACCAGTTCCCTGCATAAACAGAATATTGCGTTACTATAGCAACGAACAATAACTTATTAGAAGTGTCAGTGTAAAGTTTGACGTCAAAAAAGTAAACCAGAGTTACGCAATAAATTAAAAGAAAAAATATGTCCACCGAAATTGTGAAAATCGAAAAATTGGAGTATCGAGCCATCATCAAGTACCTGTATTTAAAAGGGTTAAGAGGTAAGCAGATTTACGAAGATATGCTTAATACCCTTGGTGATCAATGTCCTTCGTATGCCACAGTAAAAAATTGGACTGCAAGATTCAAAAGAGGTAAATTTTACATTGAAGATGATGACCGATCGGGAAGGCCAGTTTCTGTGTCAGTTCCCGAAAATATCGATGCAGTTCATCACATGATTTTAACAGACCGTCGAACTGGGCTAAAACGGATATCTGAAGCACTGAAAATTTCATACGAACGCGTTCATCACATAGTTCACGTCAATTTATTCATGAGAAAAATTGCTGCAAAATGGATCTCCAAAAGTTTGAATGTTGACCAAAAGCGTGCAAGGGTAGTAGCATCGCGTTCGGTCTGTGCTCGATTTGAAAACGATGTAGACTTCTTGAACCGAATTGTTACTATGGATGAGACTTGGGTACATTTCTACGATCCAGAAACAAAGCAACAATCGATGGAATGGCGACACTCCGGTTCTCCAAGACCTAAGAAGTTTGGTGTCCAAAAATCTGCTGGAAAAGTTCTTGCTTCAGTTTTTTGGGATTGCCATGGAGTAATCATGATTGATTTTTTGGATAAGGGTGGAACAATAACTGGAGATTACTAATAGACATTACTGACCACTCTACGGGAAAAAATCGAAGAGAAAAGACGCGGAAAGCTATCCAAAGGTGTTTTGTTTTTGCAGGATAACTCCCCTGCACACAAATCTCATGTTGCCATGCAAAAAATTCGTGATTTAGGGTTTGAATTACTAGATCACCCCCCTTATTTACCAGATTTGGCACCGTCCGACTATCATCTCTTTCCTCAACTGAAAATTTTTAAAAGGTCGTAAATTTTCTTCCAACGAGGAGGTAATTTAAAGCTGTGGAGGTCTGGTTTGCAGAGCAAGAAGAATTTTTTTTAAATGTCTAGAGACGTTGCAGGTTCTCTGTAATAAATGTATCCAATTAAGAGGAGAATATGTTGAGTAACAAAATATTTTGACATTGAAATTTTGTTTGTTTCAATAGTAGGCCAAGAATTTTTCAATATATCCTCGTACATGTTCAATTCAGGAAGCAAATGAATTCATGAGATGTATTTGAAGCGTATCATCGGAGAGTGCTATTCTCAAACCAAGATACATTGTGCTAATAGAAAATGATGAGGGATGAAGGTGTCGATGTTATCTAGGACTAAATAAAGCACGTCCCAACAACATATTTATTTTTTTTTCTTTTAAATATTTGGTTTGTTTTTTTTATTACACATGTACCACTGTGGTTCATTTTATTCCTTGAGGCACCTTTTTTATTTTTCATCAACGATACTTTTTGTATATACAGGGAGTTTTTTAAGTACGTGTAGGAACTTCAAGAGCATGTTGCTGACGTCGAAATAAGGAAAAAAGTTTCCATAAGTACATGTCCGCAAGTTATTCGTTTCTAAGATACAGAGTGTCAAAGTTTAATTATTATATTGTTTTTTTTTTGTGAATAAATGCCAAAATATTTGTGATATTCGAGTAAAGTTTGGTAACTGGGATGATTTTTCAATGACAATATAAAATTTTGTGTTAATTGTGAAAAAACTAATTTCTAATTGAATTTATTTTGAATTAAAAAATCTTGTCATTCAGAATCACCTGCATCGAATATTTCAAATCTCAATAACTCGAAAACAGTTGCTCGCAGTGACCTCTATCAAGAATATATTTTTTACACAAACTAAATAATAAATATTCCCAGATACCAAACTTTATCCAAATATCAAAATCATTTTGAAATTATGCACAAAAAATTAAAATAAGAATTCAACTTTGACACTCTGTATCTCAGATACGAATAACTTGTGGACATACGGCCGTGGTGGTCGGCTGGTAGTGCGTTCGCCTCGCATGCGTGGGGTCGTGGGTTCGATCCACCGATTCACCGGTCTCGTGCATGGCATTACACGTTAAAAGGTAAGGGCTGCGTCTTCCCTAGCTCACACAAGTCTCTCGAAGACTTCTGAGGGTTGCGCGTAGGTTGACGGAATTAACAATTTTAACAACAATATGATGGAAACTTTTCTTCTTATTTTGATGTAAGCAATACGCTCCTGAATTTTCTACACGTACTTAAGAAACACCCTGTATACAGTTGAACTGTTCGACGTACAAACATGGGACAAAAACCATTTTGAATGGTGTTATGTTCTATACTTTTTATTGAAAACCTCGTACCATTTTTGTTCGTTACAGAGTATTCCTTTTTGCGGTCAACGATTTTTTTGAATTAAATCAATCGAAATTGGATTATTTATTGAAATACTCAAGAGTGTACAACGAGCAAAATTGAGTTCGTATTGCAGTAGCTTTCGTTTGAGAGGACTAAGAATTGTTGCAATTTTTTGTAAAGGGTTTCTCATAGACAAAGGTTGAATTGTCAAATGAAAAGTCAGAAAATATAGACGAAATATGTCTACTTCAGTCATTTTTAGGTTCGGGATTTTTTTTCACCACCTCAGTGATGAATTTTCGATATTGAACTCTTCAACAAGCACAGTTTGAAACTTCTACATGAAAATATTTTTTGTTGCTCAAAATGATCAGCCGTATTCCCAAACGAAAGGACGAGCAAGAGCTCTACGTTTTCAGAAAACCACTAAAATTCAGCACGTTTCATGACGCCCTCTGGTAAAGCACTTCCCCTTGCATGCCTGCTTCATTTCTATCAATGGGGCAGACTTATGAATGGAAATAATAGTTTGGAACTTAGCATTTATATGAATATGGTTCAGTCGATACAAATAAAAATGAGAAATTCTTCCTAAATATCTAATTGTCGTCTGGAACAATGGTGAATATGGTATTCAAAAGAAAGATTATCATTTAATTGGTCACCATCAAAAGTAGAAAAACTAAAACAAATCGTTATTCGTTTATAGTGTCTTTTCAAACAGCAGGTTGCGGTGATTTGGAATTCGGTGTAAACCCCTGCGAAAATAATTTCTCCCCCTCTTGCCCGTCTTCGCCATAGTAGCGACGAAAGTATACGAATCCATATAACATAACGAATACTGAAACAAACTCATTGAAGCTGTAACAAAGTCGAAGCAAACTACAAGTTCCTCTGATACTTCTTCCGATGCAATTGTCTTAGAACATTTTTGCGATGAGAAAGAAACTTGGGAGATTTATAGAAAGAAATTAGAGATTGAAAATACAAAGAAAGAATGGCTGATCCACACTACGGGGACCATAAAACTTTAGTTATTATATAATTTAATATCAAAATTTGTTGCCGATCTTAGAAAACTCTGTCAAAATTGTGATTTCGAGTGTAATTCCTGTGATGCCTCTTCCGTGAATACTCTTCCGTGAATAGTCACTTTCGACAAAAATTTATTAGCGGTTTGAGAAATTGAAGTTGGTTGAAGAGACTGAAAGAACTTTATAATTCGAAGATTGTGTAAAAATAACACTGGCTATGGAATCAGCTCAGAAAGTATGAAGAGAAATACAAAGTTTTCAGTAAAATTCTTTTTCTTAAAATCAGCAGAGACCGCCACTACAGTTAAACACCTTGAGTGCCATAGCGGTCATTATGACCGCTACGATACCTTCTTGTGGTGCCGTAGCGGTCATAATGACCGCCCAATTTTGAACCTCTACTGCAGCAGCTTTAAATACTTTTTGAACCAAGGGATCGTGGTAACCAATATAAATATATACATTCTTAGATTAGTATTTTTTTAAACTCTGTCATTGTACCGGGTGATATAGAATATAGGTCATATTGAACCAGTACTTTTTGTTGTAAGTGATGAATCGGGAAAAATCTGCACATTAATCGTTTGTGAATATGGTTGGAAAGAGGACGGTATCGATCTTTTATATGCTCCGAATGGAACATCAACGACTTCGAAAACTTAAATTGGAAGTTGGTTACGTTGCTCATCATTGAGAAGATATGATCATTCTCTATTCAAATTATTAGCTATGCATTCAATATTATTTCTTTCAAATTTATCAGAATCTGTCGGTATTCGATGAAATGCATTGCCTCCTACATGAAAAAGGTTTTATTTGTATTGGTCAAATTTCTTGTCAGTCAACACTAAGATCAAATTTGCACCCTTTTAAAATTTCAAGTTATTGTCAAAGTCAATTCCCATTTCAACTTCATTTCCTTTCAATTCTCTATCTTTCTGATTCAAATATCACAAAGCGGGGGGAGGGGATTCTGACGAACACTGTATACATGATTATGAACTTCACGTAACAATTAATAGTAGAGATGGAGAGGTAATGGTATTGATTCAATTTAAAACATGCAAGAACATTTTACCACACCGAAAGCAGACTAGGACAAGACTATAATTGTAAGGATTGTTAGGAATAGACCAACAGTCTGATACTATAGATAAAAATAAAATGAATTTTTCAGAAAAATATATAAGTAGGTACATGTTACTACTGAAAAATAGGGTCCCAATGTTTTTTACTCTTACGGCATTTCCTTCTGTTAGAGCATCAGACGATGGACTTCATTCAAATGTGTTTTATAACTGATTAAGGTTTATCTTGTCCTTGGGTCACAGATAGAATTTGTGATTTTTTGATGGGCTCTTTCATTTCAGAATAAATCTATTGTGATGTACTAGCATTATATCAGGACTGAGTTCTATTGCTAATTTTTTGTATCGATTCAGTGATTAAAGTAGCTAATAACCAGATAAGTAGATCAGAAACATCTACAGAAGCGTTTCTTTTATTATGCTGTATAATATTGCTTCTGGTTCATGGATTGTACATCTGAATTTGTTAATCTATTTGTTTTCCATATCGCTTTCATTAAGTTGGGAATTTCAGACTCATTGGTACCGTGTTTGACGGTGTTTGGTACTGAGATCGAAAATATTATTTTCAATCTTCCACTCAATGATACAAATTACTAGATCATTCTGTATTAAAAAAATATCATATTTTTGCAAACTTCTGTTTTTGAGTTCCTCATTTATAGGTACACATTCTAAGTGCCTGAAAAATTATGATATAGTGAGTTCTTTTACCAACAAGTTTGGTATAGCCAGCGAGACACTACTCTCAAAAATATCAGCTAACGTTCTTCTCCTGGATTATAAGTTTATCAGACAATAACAACACACTATATCAGAAACACATTCTTCCACAAAATGTTTTTCCAAATTTCACAATACAGTTTGAATAGTTTATTTTCCATACTTATTCCATACTTTGTGGGAAATATTGCTACATAATCAACCGTCCTCTGAATGGAACTGGTGATTCATTGATACTTACATAATGTTTCTACAGTTATGAATCTCATTTTATAGAAAGTGCCAGTAAAATGAAAAATTGCACACTCCCAAAAAGAATTGAAATTATTTCTTTGTCATGATATGTGGAGCAAACAGGTTTTGAAAAGACATATGAGTTGGCCAATCATCGGAAACATCTTAAACCTTTATATACCCACTGAGCCTGATAAAAACCAGGATTTAATTTCTATAGGTTGAGGTCCATTCATGAAGCCCTGACTGAGTAGAAGTACCATTGTTATTCAAACCAAATTTGATTCAAACCAAATTTGATTGATATACAGAAAATATCATAAAGGTGTTTCTTTATAGTAACCAACCTCGGCGAGTGTGAGGCATGGGAGGCTAAGATTTGGGACCTTCGGAGTTGACAAACTCCAACAAGAGGAACTAATCAACTTGTAGTGGTCGGACGTACTGACCTTCATTAGGAGGTCACAAAGGTTCGAAAAGGAAAATTAGGAGGATGAACGTAGATAAGTGGAGAACAGGGGATGGCATAAGGGGTCCATGAGGGCCTACTTGCCTGGCTGCGGTTGCGGCCTTCCCAAAGAACTACTACTACTACTTATAGTAACCAAATAGAATTCAGATATTCAGATTTATCTGCAAAGTTTCATTATCTTCATTATCGGCAATAGCTTCATGAACAGATTCGTACGTTTTTTTCATTTTGAAAAATGAACATATCTTCTTCAATTTTCCAATCCATCATCATTTTGTATCTATTTTGGATTAATCAGATGTCGGAGCCCTGGATTTTTTCAGATTTTTTATCCATTTTTGAATGTTTTTAGATATGTATTAGGTTTACCGGAAAAGTCTTCCTTTCAGTTGATAAATAAAGTCTCCCCAAAAATCTTCAAATTCTGTAAAATCACTACTTTTTCGTAAGATGAATGACACTTAAGTACATTTTTTAACAATCTGATGAGTAAGCAATAAATCATCAAATTTGGATATTATACATATTTCATAAACTTTTAGTTTGTGAAGTTTACTTCAAAGAAGGATATTTTCCAGTTGCACAATATTCAACACTGTTGTTTTGAAAAGTGGAAGGTTACAAACACCCAAAATTCATTTCAAGAGTTAAATGAGCTCCATAAAATCAAACTTTCAATCAATATGTTCGAAAGTGTTCATGTTGCTTGGTAGTCTTTCCATAAAATTTTCCAGAATTCATCATTTTATCATTAGAAGTCAGTTGTGATTTACCACTCGGTAAATAATTTATTTACGTTTCGAATTTCATTCTCTTCGTGAACTATTTCTTCTTTATATTCGACAGTAAATGAATATCATCCTGTTATTATCATTATTATTACTTTGGACTTAAAAGACAGGTATATGTATGTGTATGATACCATCCCTATACCCTACCCACTACATTCGAATTGTTTGATTCGAATATTAAACTTTTTCTATTTCAGCTCCATCTAGTGGACGAATATCAACAAACCATACATATTTGTGATGAGTGTTCTGAGAAAATTGTCAAGCTGATGAAAATAGTCGAGGTGCAATTTTCTATAAAAAAGTTATCAGCACTTCTGACTCGCCCTGTAGAATTATGTCAGGAACGTTTCAATAAATAAATCATATATTTCAAACCTATACCTCTACTTCAAATATGAAATGTCTTTGTGCACCGAAAACTGAATGGTGGCTCATCTCATATATCATTGTTACATGGTACCTACTTTTTGTGGCACCATGGGTATGAATTTTTTGGCAGTCAAGGTGTTAAACAAAAAGTAATTCCATCCACATCTCGGTTGCAAAATGATAGAAGATGCTATAGATGTGGAGATACTACTCCTCTGGCAAATACTTGTAAAATTCATTCAGTCGCGATGCTCTAAGTGTGATAAAATTGGGCATCTTGTAAATTTATGTAAAAGAAATTCAATTTTTGTTCGTCACAGTAAAGTTGACTTATGTTACACAGTTTTCCTGTTTGCTGTCTTGTCAAGGATTTTTGAAAATAAAGATAATCGAAATTGGAATATACATGGTGACCCAGAGTTAAACCGCCAAACGTCCAGGATCATTTGTTTAGGTGAAAGGAAACTTTTTACCCATAACAATGTGTCCTAACTTGCTTAGTTTTCGAAATACAGAGTGTTCAACGTTATTACAAAAAATCAGTATTTTATCAATTATTTGAAAACCTTCTAGCTGATTTTAATAAAACCTGTCATGCTTATATGCGGCAATAGGGTATTTCTTTTGATGTATTTATGGCAAAATTATTAATTCCAGTGGCGTCCCGAGGAGTAATCTAATTAATATTAGGACGAATCATTGTACTGCACTGTTTTTTTGCACGTCAAGTTTTTTTCTGGACCAAGCGAAAAATATGATTTTTCTGTTCATTTCAGTATCTTCCTTAATTTTTGAGAAACAATTTAAAAACCGTCACCTTGTAACAAGAAAAAAAACTTCCTGAGAAATTGATATTAGGACAAACAGAAAGAAGGAAATTCACAAAAATGACCACCATTTTTTCCAATGCAAACTTCTCACCTATGAACGATGGATTATGCAGCTACACGGAACCTTGCTGGTGTGATCTCTAGAGCTGCTTGAACAAATCCTTTCTAGGAAAGTACCTTCGTCGTTAATGGGCCCAGCATACACTTTCGTTTTCATTGTACCCTATACAAAAATCCATAAGGGTTAAGTCAGGAAAGCGTACAGGCTAAGGAACTTTGACACCCTTTATCTCGAAAACGAAGCAACTTAGGACACATGACTATGGGAAACAAAAGACTTATTTTTGCCTATATAACCGATCCTAAATGTTTGGTGGTTTAACCCCGGGTCACCCTGTATATTCAATTACTTACCCCTGCAGTACACGCGGTAGTTCTGTTAGATACCACAATCTATGTTCCGTGAGTTCTCTGGAACCAACAGCAGCCAAACCACACCCACTGAGCTATCTTCCCAGAATAAATAGCCACGGCTATCACTATAGTACAAAGGTACAAATTATCTGAGGGATACCTGCGTATTGTCAAGTAATTTTTTATAAAATCATATAATCATTTTATTCTTTCATTATTTCAAATTAAACAAGAAATTCTTATTGCTAAAGTGAATTTTTTTTATTTTTGAGTAGTATTTTTCCACAAAACATGTACATTATCTAATGGATACCCGCGTATGGTGAGGTGCTGATTTTTATTTTCTGCAGAAAATATCCCAAAATTAAAAATATTGTGTTGTATTGTGTACGAAAAGTAATTATCTGATGAAGATACTGACACAGACGCTTCAGAAATTGCGGACATCGGCTATCAAGAACGTAATGGTTCTGAAAATGAAGATATCGAAAATTATGGATTGGAAAGAGAAAACAGGAATATTGATAATGCGAAATATAGTGGAAATAATGACGAAGAGAAAAGTGCAAATGAGATCAGCGACGAGGAAGAAGGAGGTGAAGAAGAAACCGACAACTTCTATATTACTGAACAAAAGAAACGGAGAAGTTGTAATTTACGCAATAAATACGTCTACGGGCATTTTTAAAGTTAGCATATTGAACCTGAAAGAACTATCTGCAGAGGAAACTGGAGTTGAGAAATTTAGATTAACCATGGGCATGAATAGGTTAAGGTTTCTTCATATATGCCTGAAATACGACAGAGTAATGCAAGGTAAACCAGCCGCTATCAGAGACATTTTTGAGCACTTTGTACAGAATTGCTAGGAAAATTAAGCATTTCGGGGTAGGTGTTCATTCAGACAGTGTATACCAAATGAACCATCAAAATATGCCCGTGTCTTTTATACGTATGATCTAGAAGTATACGTTGGTTGTCAGAATAAAGGACCATACCAAATAAGCAACAAACTGGTAGACGTGGTAAAAAGGTTGAAAAATCGTTTACGTGGATCCGGTAGAAAAATAACTTGCGACAACTGGTTCAGGGAAAAATATGAGACTGTCAATTGTTTACACATTAAAGAAAAGTAAACCCCAAATTCCTTCAGTATTCAAGGAAACCAAATTTCGAAATTAATGCTCTTACTTATTCGGTTTTTAAAATGACGGAACTTTGGTATCATATTTGCCAAAAAATAAAAGAATGTGATACTGCTATCAAGTCTACATGTCTACAAGTCACAAGATCGATGAGTCAAGAGGAGATAGAAAAAAACATTGGATCATCACATTCAATAATAATACTAAAGCTGGTGTGGATACAGTCGATCAAATGTGCTCCCTCTCTGAGGTGGCGAGGATTACTAAAAAGTGGTCAATAGTTGTTTTCTTCAGAATTCTGTGTGATATACAGTGTGTCTCACTTTTCATGGAAGCACCTCCGTAACTTCCGTAATTATCAAGGTAGAATGATGAAACCCTCAGGACTGAAAGAAATTATGGAAATGCACCTAACGGTTTGAAGGTGATGGCCTAAGTCACAATGGAACAACCAATTTTAACGGTAAATCATATTAGGAGGCAAAATAGAAGCGAAATTCCATCAGATTCATGATCAGGACCCCCAACTCATTACAGTTACTCCTTTTTTCCGAAAAAAATTAAGTCTTGAAAAATCCGAATTTGTCTCACTTTTCATGGATGCACCCCCGTAACTTCTGTAATTATCAGGGTAGAATGAAACTCTCATTACTGAAGGGTATAATAGAAATGCACCTACCGCTCCAATGATGATGGCCTAAGTGAAATACACTGTCCGCTAGTCGCGATAGAACCAACCATTTTTCTATCGCTGCTGGCGGGCAGTGCATTTCTATAATTTCCTTCAGTCCTGAGAGTTTCATCATTCTACCTTCATAATTACGGAAGTTACGGGGGTGCTTCCATGAAAAGTGAGACAAATTCGGATTTTTCAGGACTGAATTTTTTTCAGGAAAAAGAAGTATCTGTGATGAGTTGGGGGTCCTGATCACGAATCTGATGGAATTTCGCTTCTATTTTGCCCCCTAATATGATTTACCGTAAAAATGGGTTGTTCCATCGCTACTGGCGGGCAGTGTATATCACTTAGGCCATTACCATTGAACCGGTAGGTGCAATCCCATAGATAGATAGATAGATAGATATATTCTTTATTGCCTGATTTTCTATTATACAATAGATGAGACATTGTCGAAATAAATAAATATATACCGGGTGGCTACGGAAGTATTGCCTACGGAATATCTCAGTTATTGTATGAAGTAGGTTTGTGAAATTTGGAGCGTCGATATAATGACATAAGAGCTAGAATTTGAGCATATTGACATGTCGAAGTTAACTTCCGGTCTGACCGGAAGTAACATCAACTTTCTTATTTTAAATGGAAACCCTATTTTTTTCTTTTCGCTTTTTTCAACATTCAATTCCCTTTCTAATGACATATCACAAGTTGGTATCTAACCAGAAACTAGATCAGAAACAAATTATTATTGAAATTCACCGAGTAGGCCGTGGAAGCAAAATGAAAGCCAAAAATTGAAAAGTTGGCTATGGAAACCATACGTCACTTGATAACAGTTGCTACTACTGTGATATTTTATTTTCATTCGTCGGCGTTATAAAAAGCCGCCAAAAAAATATTGGAAAAATTGGGAAAAAAACAATACTCTGTAGGTCCATAACTTAAATAGGAACATACAACTTTTTCTTACCTGTACTATTCAGCATAACCATTCCTTTCTAATGATATAATAGAAAGTAATTTTTTGAAATGAAATACCAAAAAATCCAATTATTATTCTTCAAATAACGAAAAAACAGATTTATCGAAAAAACAATTCAAATTGATAGGATTAAAGATAAAATAAATTTAAAACAAATGTTCGAAATGCATTCCCTCAGCGTCAATACATTTATTGACTCTGGTGATATTTTCATGTAAAACGTTTCTCAACATTTGGGGCGTGATATCTTGGAAAGCTCTACGAATTTTTACTTCTAGCTCATGTAGAGTTGTAGGCTGTGTGGAATACACCCTATTTTTGAAATGCCCCCATAGAAAAAAGTCGCACGGAGTAAGATCAGGTGACCTTGGTGGCCACCTGACTGGACCATGGGTTGTTATAAGTCTCTCTTGAAAGCGATTTTGAAGATAATTTCTCGCTATTCTTGAATTATGCGGAGGGGCGCCATCTTGCTGGAAGTACATTCTCTCAGTTATTTCCGCTGGTAGGTTGTTAATGAATTCCGAAATTTCATTCGTTAAAAAATTTAAGTATCTCTCTCCGGTTAGTTGGCCTTGAAAAAGAATGGGGCCAACAATATGAGTTCCAACTATTCCTGCCCAAACATTCACACCAAATCTCTCCTGGAAGCCGCCTTGTCGAAACCGGTGCTCGTTTGCTATCGCCCAGTACCTGGAACAAAAGTCCGTTCACACTTTTAGCACTTTACACTTCGACTATCGACAATAATCCAAATAAAGTACAGTACCTACCTTGTATTATTCCTGTTAAATAATCCATTGTTGGTAAATCTTGACTCGTCCGTTAACAAGATATAATAGTTAAATAGGTGATTCTCAGCATTTTGTCGAAGAAACCAATTACAATATTCCAGGCGCCTTTCACCGTCATTTTCATACAAATGTTGATGCAACTGATACTTGAAGGATTTCAATCGATGTTTTTTCAAAATTTTTTTAGCAGAGTCCTTACTTATAGTTAATTCGGCGCCAATCTGCCTTGAGGAAATTGTGCTATCATATTGTACTAAAGATAATATATTAATTTCAGTTTCCTCATTAATAACAAATGCTTCTTGGTCTTCGTGAACATCAGGCTCAGTTCTTAATTTTTCTTCAAGCCATTGGAAATACCTTCTTGACGGTTGCTGCCTCCCTGGATATCGCTCTAAATACAATCGTTCAGCGGCATAAGAATTTTTTAAACATTCACCATAAATGAGAAGCATGTCAATTTGTTCGGTTCGTGAATAACGGGGCATTTTTTGAATATTCCACTAACTGATTTCGATTTCCAAACCCTTTTAAAATGGCAAAATCAAAAACACTACTTCGAACGTCAAAATAATATGGATAGCAGCGTTCGTGACAGCTCTCATTTCTTTTTTGTTTCATTCCAAAATACATCTTAATCAGCCTACTTGTTAATATTTTGGTTCGAATGATTATTGCAATGGAATGATTATTCTGAATAGCACAAACATCGTCCATAGGTAGATATTAGAATATCTATGGACGATGGCACAGACCAAGTACGTTTATGTTCCTATTTAACCTAGAACCTACAGGATATAATTTATCATTCCACATTATTTTTAATTTTATTTTTGCGTATGGCGATAATCTGTTTTGTTATTTGAAGAATAATTATTGGATTTTTCGGTATCTCAGTTCAAAAAATTATTTTCTATTATATCATTAGAAAGGAATGGTTATGCTGAATAGTACAGACAAGAAAAAGTTGTATGTTCCTATTTAAGTTATGGACCTACAGAGTATTGTTTTTTTCCCAATTTTTCCAATATTTTTTTTGGCGGCTTTTTATAACGCCGACGAATGAAAATAAAATATCACAGTAGTAGCAACTCTTATCAAGTGACGTATGGTTTCCATAGCCAACTTTTCAATTTTTGGCTTACATTTTGCTTCCACGGTGAATTTCAATAATAATTTTTTTCTGATTTAGTTTCTGGTTAGATACCAACTTGTGATATGTCATTAGAAAGGGAATTGAATGCTGAATAAACCGAAAAGAAAAAAAAATAGGGTTTCCATTCAAAATAAGAAAGTTGATGTTACTTCCGGTCAGACCGGAAGTTAACTTCGACATGTCAATATGCTCAAATTCTAGCTCTTATGTCATTATATCGACGCTCCAAATTTCACAAACCTGCTTCATACAATAACTGAGATATTCCGTAGGCAATACTTCCGTAGCCACCCGGTATATGGGAGTGGTTACTTACATAAAATATACAGACGTATAAACACTTAATACATACCTAATAATAAAAACAATACACAGTAAATAATAAAAATAGCATTTAAATATTGCTAGAAGAGTGCATCTCCTAATTGTTACCAACGTAACTTTCAAACTCTTTCAAATTGTAAAAACATTCGTCATGAAGGATCTTCTTTAATCGTCTCTTGAATATACTATAGGTTTCACTATCCTTAATGATAGCCGGAAGTTTATTATGATATCGAATGCCACAATTAATGGGAGCTTTTTGACTAAACAAGTGATTTCATCTTTCTAAAACAAAATTGTTTTTGTGTCTTGTATCGTAATTGTGGATGTCACTGTTTCTCATTAGTTTATCTTTATTGATGTAGATGTAACTGAGCAATTTTAGCATAATTGCATCAAGTCCTGAGAGTTTCATCATTCTGCCTTGATAATTACAATTAAAAGAATTCAATTCTCTTTTCATCTATCTGAATTTTTTCGGTTTTCATTAATACATTTTTTGAAGAGACAAAATTTCCTGACAGGACAGCTCCTTTCCTGGCCGATGAAAGTTGAATTACATCATGTGCATTTCCGTGTAGAGTTCCTACAAGACTTTCTCCGCAATTGCTTGCTGCCAAATATTCCTATTTTATAGGATAATTGCAATGAGCTGCCCTGTTAGTACATTTGGTCTCTTCATTATTATGCTCATTGTGAACAAATACAGATTCCTTTATTAAATACATTTTTTACCATGTGTGAATGGCACCCTTTTATCTCGACAAAATTGAACGGTTTGATGTGGAACAATAGGACAGAAATTATTTTGAATGGTATTACCCATACTACTTTTTGAAATAGATACATCGTAATTACTCTACAGATGGCGCTGGGGGCACATCAACTTGAAAATTTTGAAAGGCAAATATGTCGAAATTGTGAAAATACTTATTAACGACAATCTAATATATTAAGATGGTTGAGAAGAGCAGTAAATTTTCTCTTCAACAATGTGTATTTTGACCACCCATGCCCAAACACAATGTTTTTCATTTCGGAGAGTATATAATGTCGGTTTCAAATCGTTGAATAGTTAACAGGGGGAGGAGACTAAATAAAGACGCACTGTATAGGAGAATCCGAAAAAATGAGCGCTTTAGTCCCTAAAAGCAGCTCTGCACCAGTAGTTGAACTGGGTGATCAATAATTATTTTATGTCATACTAGTTCATTATTGTGTTTTTATTGCTTATTTACCAACTATCTAATGTCGTACTTTATGCCCGTGTGGGCATAAAGAGAAATAATTTTTTGTTTAACTTATTTAATAACCTTTATTAATGCATCCAATTTAATAATTTTTCGTATTCCATGTCGTAAGCTTCTTTAGACTTTTTGGCAACAGATTTTCAGTTGCTTTCTTTGCTTTTTCGATAATTTCGTCAGGAATTCCAAAATCTTCGTTCATTTTGACTTCTAACTTTGACACATATAAAAATTATTGTGATTTTATGACATTTACTTTTGTCAACATTCACCTAGCAACGATACTGAGTGTCTACTATAATAAAATGGCGATGTTATTAATTCAAACCGGATTTTTTAAAATACCGATTTGAGATTCGATTGCAATAACGAGCTAGTATGACATAAAGTTATGTATGTACCGCGGGCATAAATAGATGTGTATACCCTCGGGCGACTTACAAACCCTCAGGGCATAAACATCTATTTCTACCCTTGGTACATAAATAACTATTCTGAAGCACTGATAAAATAATAGACTGAGCTTTAGAGCTTTTTTCCTCCACAAAATAAAAGACGCAAATGACCTATACTAATTTTTATAAGATAGTTCGTTAACGAAAACCCCAGTTTTCGCCACAGCAAAATCGCTTTGTGGAATATTTTAAACAAGGAATAGTGAAAAAATTTACAACTATTTTGGATTCAATGGAACTTTTGTAGAGATATATAAAATCTACAAAATAGATTTTCACAAGACTGGATCGGTGCATTTATAATTTTTGTAAATCTAAAGCTGGTCAAACAATATTGCGGAAACTGATAGATAATAACATGTGGTTCAACTATGCGCAAGATGTTTTCTCTCCGATGATGTGTAGTTTTTGCACAATCGCGTTATAAACAATTTAAGGGCACATCTTGCAAGATGCGCCGATCTAGGGGAAATCGTCGAATTCAAAATCTGTAAACGGCAACTGGAAGTAGAGATCAATATCTACAAACAAATATAATGAATTTTGGATATTCACCTGAGAGGTGGGAAATGTGTTGAAAATGTCAGTAAATTTTGATCAAAACGCTTCAAAGTGCGTCCGAAGTCGCACTGAAGTAACCTCTAGTTGAGTCCGGGCGACTTCGGGAGCACTTTGAAACATTTATAGAGTAACTTCCATAGAAATCATAATATATATATATATATATATATATATATATATATACATATATATATATATATATATATATATATATATATATATATATATATATATATATATATATATATATACATATATATATATATATATATATATATATATATATATTTAGCCTAGAATGCCAATTCAATGGGACGATAGTGTTATAAAAAGTTCGAGGCATGATTTAGTGCGCATGATCACAACCAGCTTCATTCATAATATGGTAGGTTTCAGTAAGATTTTTATGATTCATGACATTAAGTAAAATCGATTTAATAGTACTTTGGTGTCAGGCTTACAAATTTGTATGGAATATGAAAAATGCATTTTGGAGGAGATGATTTGTTAAGAAACAGATTATATTCATGGAATGCATCTAATAAAAGAATGACATGAAAAAAAATTATGTCTCAAGTCGGTCACTATTGGTGAAGTTTTTGAAATATGTTTATGAAAGATTCATCCAGAAGTATCTCGGTTATATTTTCAAAATATCAGAATGCTGTCCAAACTAAAACAGGATACCTACAGCATTCAAAATATTTTAATCTAAAGGTTTAATCAAACTATGGAGATATAAGTATCTGTATATAAATTATTTTTCAAGCAAACCGTAGATACAAGTTTCTACATTTTTGGCTCTCATCAGTATGGCGTAGCCAAGTATAAGAATAAGCAATACTTAGTTGCACTCAACAGAAGCTTCTGGTTCTGACTCCGTTTGTTTGCTTTTTTGCGTGCAATCAAGAATTGTTTATCCTCACACTTCGCTAAACCTTACCGATGGAAGCCAAAAAATTCGACATAGCCGATAGAACTTCATAGACTTTCATTGTTTTTCGTGCAATCCTTTCTTTTTGATTTCTATAGTCCGTTTCATCAAGGATAGCGGGACACCTGTCAGGGATTTTTCCAAAAAGTCGATAATATCTGCTTCAAGGTTGTGACTCTTTTCTTCAGGCGATTGATTTTCACTGTCATATCTTTTAATTTTTTCTGGGCCAAGGATTTTTTTTAATTTGCTTGTTTGAGTTCAAGATGAAGTTTTGAGGGGGATGCACTGAAAATATAAAATACATAATATAAGAAAATATAAAAATAAAAATACATAAAATAAAATACTTCTATGGAAATTATTAAACAAAACTCAAAACCAATTTCCAAACTACTTCAAATGATGTTTTTTTTTTCACTTCTCAGTTCAGTTAAAAAGAGTACTGTCACCAGTTAATTGTATGCAAAGAAAAATAATTACTAGTGTTTCTGTGATATCAATTTGGGAAGAATAGAAAATATCGCATATATGTCATTTATATCAAAATTTGATAGTTTTCTTGTAAAAAGTTGGCTTTATCAGACCTAAAATAAATATTTCAGTAGAATGGAAGATTTCAATTGATATTAAACGGATTCTAAGTCAACATTCAACAAGTATGGTACAAGCATAATAAAAATAAACATTGAAATCCATGACATCATTTCAACTAACCTGTAATTGTGTCTAGTTTTTATATCTCTTCTTGCTCTTTTTATTTGTTCCCTATTACCTTCACTATCTGTTGATGTTTCTTCATGTGTCCTTTTGAAACTTCTGGGGGAGTCCACAGATGAAGTGGTAGCAATCGAAGGTGAGCTGAAACAGAATTATCATTGACTTATATTAAAATTATCAATAGATAAGGTGCGTTATATCAAAAACTATTTCTAATAACATTGAAACAATAGAATTGTTACCAGATGAAGAGAAGTTAAACACAATAAAATCGCAACATCGACATAAAATATATAATAACAAAAATTGAGTAAAGTATCAAATTCAGAGATCTTAGTTTAAGTCTTATTTGGAATCTTAAAGTAATATTTGAAAATAACAGGAGACTTTCGAAAAATTATGAGATCATCCTTGTAACGGCAAATAATGTCACAATGGGCTGAAGGACCTAGGTCAATGGCCTATTGGATCAATGTAATTGGTTCAATAAAGTTCATCTATTATATGTTTATTTAATAATAATACCTATTCCCTTCTCTACCTCCTTAGGCTGTGTCTTGGATTCAACACTCATAGGAGTGTTTATGAGGGAGTATTGATATTACATTACTATTATTATATCACATTATATATATCATGAATATATAAATTTTAAAATATTATAATCTTGCCCAAATGTTCACAAGTAAATTTTATGAGTATTATAAATTTAATATCTTACCTCACTGCAATTTCAATAGTAGGAGTGCAAGAAACTTGGAGAGTAACACCTGGAACATTGTCTTTGTTTTCAATAAAAAGTACTTCCAAGTTATTATCCATTTCGATGCGTTGGGGAATTCATTAAGAGTTCTGAAAAAAGTGTAAAATAGTTTGCATAATTTCAGAAGTAACACTATAAATTATCTGAATTCCTTAAAAACTACAAATCTTTATAAATCGTACATCATGAATGAATTGCACACATTCTAAAGACTTGTTCATACCCTCGCGAATTTAGCAATTTTTCTGCAATTAAAATGGCTGCCACTCATGCCGAACCAATCGTTGAAGCAGAACCATGTCGGCAGCTATTTCATTCGCAGAAAAATTGCGAAATTCGCGCTGGTATGAACGAGACTTTAAGCTTCAGGATTCCTTCCTAGTACCTATGTTGTTAGGTTAGATCTTCTATATGACTCACCTTTCTTGGGTGGAAACTTCATCATGTATTCGTAAAAAAACGCTTGGAACTGCATTTGGTTTCAACAACATTCGACTACCCTGAATAAATACATCGTTTGGAGAAAAATGTTTGCTACAAATGGTATTTTTTTCACCCAGGATGCTCCGCGGTAGGATCTCTTCCCAATGCATCCAAATGTCATGCATTGCTCTCGTCAAACTAGAAATAATGTGCATAAGTCAGACATGAAGAAATAATAAGTATTAGTACTCAGTTTTATCAACGATATAATATTCCATTTACTTACTAAAAATAATGGACTTCAGCTTCAGATTTATAAAAATTATGAATTATTGAAAAATAGTATCTTTTTCGGGGTTTTCCCGGATTATCTCAGTGAAAAATGAATCATTCTGGTTGTATAAAAAATCATTTTGTAGGTTTTATAACTCTCTACATAAGTTCTCTTGACTGTAAAACGATTCCTCTAATGCTTTTTGAGATATTAACGAAAAAACAAAAGAGTTGTAATTTTTTTCATTATTTCTTGTTTGAAAAATTCCACAAAGCCATTTTGCTGGGGCGAAGACCGGGGTTTTCATTAACGAACTACCTTACAAAAAGTAGTATAGGCTGTTTGCGTCTTTGATTTTGTGTGGAGAGCCTCTTATTTTTATCTACAGCTTGGCCTATAATCTATGGGGGAATTTTCCTGTGTTCCTTTGAGGCCGGTTGGAAGAAAATATACTTTGGTAATCACCCTATATACTGCAAAAATTACTTCCAGGTAAGGCATGACATTGCAAGAAGATGGTGTAACAAAGCAACGTATCAATCAAAATTTCAGGAGAGGTCAACAGCCTTGGGAGTGAATACGCCACAGCTGAATACTGACTGAGTCAAATTTCACGCCGGACATTGCTTATCTAAAATATTCACTTGAAGATAATTACTCGGCTTTCTTGGAAGATGAAACATCACTCCGAAAAGATGGGATGCCCAATGGTACGAGGGATTGCCGAAACAAAATAAATAATACCAGTTCACATTAACCTTGGCTGTGTTGGAATTGAATATAAAGAATGTGCAAGATTCGGAAACAAGTTTTCCCACTCTACGTGAGTCACCGAAAGATGAATTCAACTCGACAGAAAATCACAGAAGTCCTAATAATATTGATTCTTTCAGTTTATCTTTCAAATTATCGTGGTTGGTTATGGTTACTAAATTCAACAACTATAACTATCGATCTTGTAAATAGTGGACAATTAATTTTTCTAAAAAATATGAGTAAGAATACAAACAACATTGAACCAATATTGTGATGGAGACTAGGAAATATTTCCAACGTTTGTCCTATTTCCAAATGAGACAATGTCTGGCAGAAAACAATTATTATTTTGAATTTTATTATTATTCCTCAATATATACTAATAGATCTCCTAAAGCCCAACATGAAATAACTGATTTTCAGTAGGACTTCGAACTAGTATATTACCTACCTACAATCCATCAAGTGTGAAAAATCATCTTCGCATAAGTAATGTATGTACACTATTTTTCCTACGACCACGCGTTAATTTTACCAACTAATGTTGATGTTATTGACATGTGAGCAAGGAAATCAAACAACCCAGTCAACACAGAATGGTCTCAGAGATGGTAGTGGGATTCACATTCATATTTCAGATCACACCAGTGAATCGCAAAGTCACTTCCATCATTATCCCATAAACGTCTATTCGGTGCCCCGTTGGTCATGTCGAGACATCAAAATGTGAGGCGAAATGTGACTCGAAATTAGCCCAATGTGATATTCCATTCATACTTCGGAATCGAATGCACATCGAGACCCTTTCGATTTAACAATGTGAAATTGAAAGGACTGGTACTTATTAAAAAATGCGCTTCACTTTCTGATTCTCCTCTATGTCAAGAATAAAACAGAGCTCACCATGTTTCGACATAAATAGAAATTATGCCTCAATGTTATTATTCTTACTAATAGACCGGGGGATAGTGACAGATTTTGGGACACGATTTTAGTCAGTATGCCTTTTAGAGGACAGTATTGTCCGTATATCCCCATGATAATAATGCATGAATCAAAGGGTCGTCGTAGGTTCTTCATATTGAAAAATAATAATAATAATTATAATTATTATTATTATTTGGGTACGACTTTAATCAGGCTGCCATATGTTTCGTGATGATATAATAAAACTAAAATACTCGAAAAACCATTGGCAGGCCGTTAGGGTGGGTCCGAATGGCTGGTATGGTCACGTGAAATTGTATTTGAAAAAAGGAATTCTCCGCCTATCCTAATGGTATGACAATGGTTTTTCGAGTATTTTACGTCTATTATTTTATTACAAAACACATGGCAGCCTGATTGGAATCGTACCGAAACACATAATTTTTCGAAAATATTATTATTATTTTTTATTATGAAGAACCTACGACGACTCTTTGATTCATGCATCATTATCATGAGGATATATGGACAAAACTGTCCTCCAAAAGGCATAATGAATAAAATCGTGTCCCAAAATCTGTCACTATCCCCCGGTCTATAATGAATTACGGTTCATACAGAATGGAATGCAAGAAAACAAATGCGTGAGTTGATTCCGTAGTATCTACTTTTCACAAACAAAAATAATTTATCAAACTCTGTCTAAATTATAAAAAAAACAATATACAGAAATGTATAAAAATCTATAATTTAACTTCAATCCTCTGGACAGCATTTTCTTTGCGGCGAAATCAGTACTTATTCTGAAAATGCCAAATTCTGTAAATCACTGAATTTATTACCTTTCTACCTTGCTACTCACTGTTCCAGTGCTTGAAGGAATACAGTTCTAGGTAGAAATAATAATTGGGCAATGTTACTAAACACATTTGATTCAAGTATTGAAATAAAAAGAATCAAACAGAACACTACACACTATCAGAAGTACTTATAGAATGTTTAAAGGATGGCGTCAAACAAATACAGATTCTACTTGACCCTAGACTCGACAAACAACTCTGGCCATTTTGTGTCGTGATGTGATGGTGATGTCATGCTCAATTTTTTTACCAACCTAATTCTTTCTATACCGACAAAATCGCAATGAAACCAAAATTCATGTTAATGTTCTTTGCAATTTTCTTCACATTTTGTGCTCAAAGCGACACCAACGAGAAGAAAATTGTGAACAATTCATAACATTTGGCATCACTAAGTGGTAACAGTGATGTCAAAATGTAACTCATTTTGTTACCATAATAATCATGAAAAAAACATCTTCTAGATGTTTGTGTTACCTGACAAAGAGGCTGACTGAGAACCATTTCAACTAATTTCATTTATTTTGAATAATTATTTTCAAATGCAAAATATTTTCTTCATGACACACAGTGCGTGAGTAACAAAAATTGTTTATCAAATGAGTAACATTTTATTATCTATTTATTAGAAAATGTTATTTTCTAAAAAGGTTAGTGAATTGCAGAAAACTCCCATTGGAGGCATAAGATTTCTGAATTACCAAACTATACTATACAAACTATACTTTGCAACTAAACAGGGAAGAAAAAAATTAGAAATTTAGAACAAGAGCAGAGTACCCTTATTTTCGATAATATCAAAAATGATTATTCAGGAAAGTTATTAACTATTGAAAACAATATCCAGATTTGGAATCATGGTCCCCTAATCAACAAACATAACTAAAAAATAAGGAGAAGACCCTATTTTTTATGTTTTATTCCTCACAAAGAATACTAGTAAGTTAAATCACCTTAGGGGTCTCCCTACCATTATTAATGATATTTTGATGCAGAATTTGCTCTGATTCATTATTTCGACAAGATTATCGAAATTTTTCGGAAATGATTGTGATTTTTTAAAGTTTTTTTGGTGCAAATTTAATATTTCACTCTTGTATGTACATAACTACCACTATGATCAATTCGAAGAAAACTAGTGAATGAAATAACTTGTTCAAACAAAACAATGAAATAATACAAATTTGCAAGTTTACGATCACCCAATTCATAGTGATTAATTAGAATGTTAACAACTTTTTTCATAAAACTTTGATATTATCGAAAATAAGATTACTTTACTAATAAAAATTCCTTTTTTTAATTCTCCCCGATGTAAACCTATTGGGAATTAAAAAATCTGATGCCTCCAATGAGAGTTGTTATGAACCAACTTTTTTGAAGAATAAAATTTG
The DNA here is from genome assembly GCA_944452925.2 of Chrysolina oricalcia. Classification (NCBI taxonomy): domain Eukaryota; kingdom Metazoa; phylum Arthropoda; class Insecta; order Coleoptera; family Chrysomelidae; genus Chrysolina; species Chrysolina oricalcia. Next base: position 33,671,032 of record OX101825.2, on the reverse strand, counting down.
ATAATCGGATAATAAAAATGTATCACATAATATGGTGCAAACATTTTGACATTCATGATGGATTTATGCAGCAGTTTTAGGTCATAAGTCATAAAAATGTTCGTCAATGATTGGTTGGAATAAACGGTTCAACCAGTCATTGACGAATATTCTTCCTTAGGACTTAAGACTTATGACTGCTGCATACATCCACCATTACAGTGTAGCACTTACGAGAGAAAAATCATAATTAGACACTCATTACTTCTAATAATAAAGCATTCCATATACAAAATATTCTCTTATAACATGTTCGATTGATGAACTATTTCTTTTGTGGAAATTCATTATGGAATACAGGATGAAGAAAATAACTTTTGTCCAATTTCCACTGAGCTTTATTCATTACGGAAAGCCGAAAACGATCTCAGTGGAAATACGAGAAAAAATAAACACTTTTCAAATAGATTGTTTTTCTGTGCTTCAAATGTAAATATTACGTATTTATATATTTGCTAGCTTGATAGCGACAAATCCATACAGCAATTTTGCATTTGACATCGTATCCGCAAGCGTACGAAAAGTTACTCTCCGGCACAAGTGTGGATATAACCCACTTTCCGTGGGACTGTACAGTGTGATATACACGTTACTTTCCTATGTAGTCGTAGGAAAAAAATTTACAGTAGTACTAAGTAGAAAATTGTGCAAACCTCAGTTCTTATTTCTTTAACTCATAATGAAAAAGTTCATTGAAATATTAGGTATTTGCATTATCTACATTACGTTTTATTTTCGGTATAATTTATTAAATCGAAAGTACCTTCCACATTACACAAATGTTACCGAAATTAGCAATTGTCGGGACGACTTATTTCACTTTCGAAACTATTTCTTTACTTTTTGGGACGATTCTTGTTACTTTCGGGGCGATTTTGGGTATCTATGTAGGCGGTTTCGACAATAACATGAACTTTGCATTTTATTATGACAGCGCTTGTCATGTAACATTTGTGTGTTTTTCGCTTTTTGTTTTGTATTGTATATAGTTTGATTCGTTTTTGTGCTTATTTGGTTTTAAATTGATAAATTAGTTTGACAATTATTGAAAAGCTTGGTTTATTGACAGTGATACATAAATCTGACAGTTCATCAACATGAACGGTATCCATAACAACGGATATCTACAGGGCTAATATATAATAACATTGTACATTTCCCCCCTCCTTGAAAGGACTGGAGCTTTCAAATGAAAATATTATCTGCTATTACTCAGCTTCAATGGGTAGAATACAAATCTTGGAGTACGAACGCTTCACTTCTCCTGAAGATGTCTTGATTGAGGCTACCCTGGCAACGCCATCTGGACCGTGATGGATAGCAGTGATTCTTCCAAGAGGCCAATGGAGGGATTGGCAGTTATCATGTTTGATGATTACCATATCGCCGACTTTCGGTTTACTTTGAGTAACCTTCCATTGCTGTTTTTGTTGAAGTTCAGAGATGTATTCTCTTTCCCATCTTGTCCAAAAGTGTTGCTGGATCTGCTGAATTCTTTGAAACCTTGATAGTCGATTATTAGGAATGTGGGTTAGCGATGGATCAGGCAGTGAAGTGAGTTTGCGGCCGATTAGAAAATGGGATGGAGTCAAGGGTTCGAGGTCAGATGGATCGGGAGATAAAGGGGTGAGAGGTCTCGAGTTGAGTATTGCTTCAATTTGAGTTAAAACTGTATAAAATTCTTCATATGTTAATAATGCTTTCGACAAGACTCTTTTCAGGTGATATTTGGAAGATATATATGCTAGTATAAATGACCAGTTTACACCTTCATTAGATACATTTTCAGAAATATTTTTGTTGGAGTCTAACAGAAATGACCCTAATTCAAGTAGTTCCGATTTTGCACCAACCATAGTTGTACCATTATCAGAATAAATGGTTTCGGGCTTACCCCCTCTTGAAACAAATCTTCTGAACATTGCGAAGAATGCTTCAGATGACATTTGAGTCACGGGTTCAAGATGAATCGCTTTTGTAACCAAACAAATAAATAAACTAATCCAACATTTGACTGATTTTGAACCTCTTCCAAGTTTTTCTTTTATATAAAAAGGTCCAGCGTAATCAACACCGCTGAAGTTGAATGGAGAGGCAATAGTTACTCGATCCTTTGGTAATACACCCATTATTGGGCTTGGTTGAGTTGGATTGTAACGAAAACATTTTACACAAGAACGTACAGTTTTTCTTGCTAAACATCTGGCCCCCAGTGGCAAATAATTTTCACGAATCAAAGAAAGTAATAATTGAGGAAATTGTGACATTTGCAATCTTCCCCCTACTCTCAAAATACCTTGGTGGTCAATAAATGGACTCAAACCTACAAAAGTTCCTTTCAATTGAGTGATTTTATTATTCTTCAAATGATTTATAACATCCGAGAAGTGTTCTCGTTGAATAATTCGTACTAGAGACAGAATAGCAAAATCACATTCATCAACTGTAAGAAATCCTTCCTTTCGTTTATCAGGAAAACGACAATTGTGAATAAATCGTAGAACATATGCAGTGACACGTTTCAATTTGCTAAATTTCGAGAATTTATCGAAAGATAATGGTTCTTCAGAATTTTTTATGCAAATATTGCAATATTTCTTGAGTTCAGGAATATCACTTTGTATTTGTGGGCAGGAATTCGGCCATCGATCATTGTTTTCAGAAAGCCAGCTAGGACCGACCCACCACAATGAAAAATCAGATAGTAAATCTGGTTATATACCTCTAGACAGAACATCTGCAGGATTGTTTTCAGAAGTAACATGTCGCCAGCAATTTGATTCAGTTAAGCTTTGAATTTGTGTAACCCTATTTGATACGAATTGTTGTAAATAACAAGGTTCCTTCTTTATCCAATGTAATACTACTGCTGAATCTGACCAAAAATATACCTCATCGAACTCATAATTCATAGCCTTGATGACCTTTGAGTAAAGTTTGGATAAAATTAGGGCAGCACAAAGTTCCAAACGTGGAATAGTCAAATGTTTTATAGGTGCTACCTTTGATTTGGCACACAATAGAGACACATATATTTCTTCCGAAGACGTTATACTTCTTATATCAATGCAACCACCATATGCAACGGAAGATCCATCGCAAAAGCCATGAATTTCAACACGTCTAGCATTTTCATGAATAACATGTCTGGGAATTCGGAGATTTTTCTTTAAAAAATCTCCATTTGGTATCCATTGATAATGGAATACTTTCGTCCCATGCAATTTTATGTAACCAAAGTTCTTGTAATAAATTCTTTGTTGAAATAATGCACGGACTTACTAATCCTAAAGGATCGAAGATCTGTGATATTTCAGATAAAATACTTCTTTTTGTGACTGGTTTAGAATCGAAAGAAACATCTATATTGTATCTGAAAATATCATTTGACTATGCCAGTAAAGACCAAGTGTTTTACTTGTTTCTTTCTCACCCAGTTTCAAAACATGAAATGAGTCTTTGCTAATTTCTAATTCTTCTTTATTTGAATCCCACTTTCTGAGTTTAAATGATGCACTTGACAAAATTGAATATATTTCGGAAGCCAACTGAACCGCTTGATTTATAGTTTCTGCGCCAGTCAACAGATCATCCATATAAAAATCCTTCAAAATAACATTGGATGCTGATGGGTAACTGACAGAATGGTCCATGGCTAATTGTTTCAAGCATCTAACTGCGAGAAATGGAGCAGCTGCTGTTCCATATGTTATTGTATTTAATTTGTATGATTCAATTTTATCGTAATGATTTGATCTCCAAATGATTTTTTGCAAAGATCTCTGACTAGGATAAATCAGTATCATCCGGTACATTTTCTCCACATCTGAACAAATAACTACATTGTGTTTTCTGAATCTTAAAATGGTTGATAAAAGATCGTCCTGTATTGTGGGGCCTATCATTTGAAGATCATTGAATGACCATCCAAAAGTTGTTGGTGATGAACCGTTGAAAACAACTCTGAGATTTGTAGTCGTTTTCATCTCATTGAGAATTCCATGGTGAGGAAGAAAATATGTAATTTCATCATCTGATGAAGATACATCAGCTTTTGACATATGCTCTAATTGAATATATTCATTCATGAAATCTTTGTACATTTTACAAAGCTTCGGAATTCTGTCTAATCTATTTTCTAGTGAGAAAAACTGTTTAATTGCCTGTTGCTTGGAATCACCAAGATATTTTGGAGATTGTTTCAAAGGATATTGAACAATAAATTGACCATTTTAAGAACGACTAGTAGTTGATTGAAAAATAGCCTCACATTCTTGTTCATCTGCTGTCAAAATTGTTTGAGCAACTGAACATTCCTCAAGTTCCCCAAATTTTCTCAATTGATTTTGCACTTCTGAGTTGGCATCATTGAGATTACCCAACCGAGAACTGTTTTTTGTAAAATGGGTTGGTTTTCACCCAAATTTATCTGTCCTACACATAAAAGGCGATAAAATATTGGGGCACAAGTAGCAAGTAAATTTTTCCTGGGATGTTAAATGAAGGATCTGCTAACCTTAGATTTTGTGGGATTTTGATAGGGGAAACGATATGTTGTCGTGGGAGATTTGGACTGATCTGAGGAATGACTAGACATGAAATATTAGATTTGAAATTGTTATGGCAAGAATTAATTGTAAATATAGTTCTATGTTTTATCCCTGATGATATCTGTCCGATACCTATTACAGACGTATTGAAATCAATTGTTTTCAAGTTCAACTTGTCGCATAATTCTTGAGTGATCATATTTGATTGACTTGCCGAATCGAGTAGGGCTCTGCAAGTATGTGTATTGTTGAATGAATGGGTTATCTGAACCAATGCTGTCGACAAAAATACATCATTTATGTCACTAATATTCTGATTGGATAAATTGATTGATTGTAATTCTGATTCAGATTGCTTAGAAGAAGTGGCAATTTGATTTTGAGACTCATCATTGATTGATGCTTGATCAACCGGTTGAATTTGACTTCCGCTAGTGTGATCTTCTATATGCAATAACGTATTATGTTTTGAACCACATTTCTTACAGCCGACAGTCATGAAGCAGTAATTTGAAGAATGATTTGATTTTAAGCAATTTCTACATAAATTCAATCGTTTAGTGGTTTGAATTCTGTCTTGAATTGATAAATTGAGAAATTTGGCACAATTAAAGATTGAATGGTTTTCTTGAGACATGTTACATTTTATTTGAAATGTTGAGGAAGTGAACGTATTTGTTTGATTGTATTTCAATTTGTGAAATGGAACTTTTGTATCATGATTTTTGGACTTGTTTGAATTTAGTGTTTCCAGTAAATTTTATTTACTTCTCAAGAATGATTTGAATTCGTTCAATGAAGGAAGGTCGGATTTTATCTTATATTCTTCCCATTCTCGAGACGTAATATCATCAAGTTTTTGACTCATAGTGTATATAATTATTGGATCCCAGGTTGATATTTCTATTCCGAGAGACTGAAGAGCTTGCAAATGTTTTGAAATTGTATCAACTAATCTCTGAATATCATGAGCTGATTCTTGTAGAATTTTTGGAAAATTTAAAAGTGATTTCAGATGATTATTCAATAATAAACGCGTGTTATCGTATCTTTCATGTAGTAATTTCCATGCATTTTTGTAATTTGCAGCAGTGAATTCTAAAGATACAATAACCTGTTTAGCACTTCCTTCCAAAGACGATCGTAAATAATGAAATTTGTGAATATCAGTCAATGTATTGTTATTATAAGTGACTCATATGTATCTCGGAATTCTAACCAATATTCTAAGTTGCCATTGAATTTGTTTAGTTGGATTTGAGGTAAACGAATGCCTTTTAATGTAAATCGGAAATACTTGAATTATCGCTCTGTATTTCATGACGTTTATTGTTTTCAAAATGAGAAATTTTGTCACTGTATTCTTGGATATGCCTTTTGGCTTGCGCAATTAACATAAAATATAATGATTCAAATGTCTTTCTCTCTTCGATTAATTCAGGTGACAGAACCATGACACTTTCCAAAGAATTTTGACATATCTCAAAATCTTCGAAGAGATTTTCACATCTCGTTAATCTATCTTTGAGTTCAATAATTATTGCTTTATCGAGATTATTATAACCTATTTCAATTATCTTTTGATTGACAATTTCCAAATAATCACCAAAAAGACGCAGTCTTACATTGATTGATTCTCTCCGTTTGATTAATGGTGTGATTTCATCATCTAGTTGCTGTCCTCTTTTTGGCATTATGATATTATGAAATTAAAAAAGAATGAAGCAATACTTGATAAAGGATTTAGGAATAGGTAAGGATTGGTAAAGGAATCGGCAAACTCACTAGAACCCTTTCTCTGGCTTGGCTCTTGACGACGCTGACGGCCGGTTCGACTTTGAACTCCAATACTCCAATGAATTATCTCCTTGGCGCTTGAATACCCTCTCGAAGGACCAAAATGTTTTGAATTGTATATAGTTTTATTCGTTTTTGTGCTTATTTGGTTTTAAATTGATAAATTAGTTTGACAATTGTTGAAAAGCTTGGTTTATTGACAGTGATACATAAATATGACAGTTCATCAACATGAACGGTATCCATAACAACGGATATCTACAGGGATAATATATAATAACATTGTACACTTTTCAAATTCAAAAAATAGAAATCAATCATGAAAGTGAGGCTGAACTGATTCTACATGAGATTAGTGAATTTGTTAAAGGCGGCTACTTATGAATTATTGTCGTAAAGTCAAGAGAAAGGTATGCATTGGTCCACCATTTATTTCAAAAATGGAGTAATGATAAAAATGTGCTTGCTATAAATGAACAAGTGATTCTTGCATGTATAATGGAGAAATCTCAATTCTTGAATCCATCAAGCCTCTGGAGCAATTACTTGATGCTTAGGTCCACAATTATTATTAAAAATAATACAGATACAAGGCGCTACCCCAAAGTTATTGCTTTCCTTAAAAGAAAATCCATTGGCTATAAACCAAATAAATCAAACGTATCGGATGAAGAACAAATCACTCCTTATCAGAAGCTGGAGATAATATTCACCTAATGATAAAGATAATATAATTATGAAATATTTTTTGTTTTAGATTTATGTTGCATTAATAATTGGTTTGGTATGCGCTTATGAGACGTCGTTTGGGTAAAAAAGTGTTTTTGCAAATACATAAAATTTTGTATTTGCATAAACACTTTCAAGCCAAACCGCGGGTAATATGCGCTTGTCGTCCTGAAGAGCTTTGGAATATCAATTTGGATGATGTAGAAGATAAGACAACCATATTAGTAACTAAAACTCCTAATTATAAAACTGACATGGAAAGAACCTTTGACGTCATTGGAGAAAATAATATTTCTTCATGAAGCAAATATTTGTACGTCAAGCAAACGCCATATCGTAGATTATTCGTTTATTATAAAATCGTAAAATGTACCATACAACCTATTGGTATTCACACTTTTCGAAAAATCGCCAGCACAATTGCTGAATTTCTTAAATTATCGAATCCCAAAAAATATATCGGCACTGTTTACGCAGGAGCTCAGTCACTTTATTCACTGAAAGTGGTGGTAGTATAACCCTACTTGAAGGGACACGGAGGATGGAAATAAACCAATGTAGAAGAGGGATACTTAGAAAATTCTTCCAGAAACAAAATCCGCATAGCTCCACAGATTGAAAAGGGCAGTAAATTAATATTTCGAAAATTAGTACAAATACTAATGGGCCTAATTCTAATTTCAACACTGCCACTTCTGTTAATATCCCTAATAATGTTCACATAGGTAATTGTCATAGTTGTGTAATCGATATTCATAATTAATAAGAGTGATTGTTATACAGGGTGGCCTTTTTTTAAATGGGATTGTAAGGGTATCTTCCAAACCATATATTAGTAAGAAGGTCTGTTAAATGGAGAAAAAGTTGCACATTTGGATGCATAATCTATCCGTGGAAACCAATCGAAAATATCAGGACCGGTTCTTGAGATATGACGAGAAAAGTAAATTTTATCATTTTTGTTTTTTGGTTATCCTTCATTTATTTTCAGAAATATCAAAAAATATTTCATAGGTTTTTTATTCGAGGGTACATTTTCTTTGATTTGACGTTTTCAGATTTTGTATCCAACGTTTCGTATTCTCAGGACCACCCTCAAATTTTTTTTTTAAATACTGACCTGGATATGTGTGCAGAAGTGTATCATGCAATGCTATTTGAAGACGGGTTACGGGTATTATGGACCGTAATCAAAATTTTATTAAATTACAGTTAGTTTCCGTCATCTTCAGTTGAATCAACATTCAAGTAATAAGATCCTTATTCAAGTTTTATTGGTTTGGATCTGTAGTGAACTTATATTTATTGTTCATTTCTATAAAGTGTACAATACTTCTAGAATAAAGTGAATAATTAGGAACAAAATAAATGAGAATCAATAATTATTCAGTTATACGAATATTAAAATAAAAGAATGCAATATTTGTCATTTGAAAAGCGAGTTCCCAATAGTCCGTGCGCGATATGGACAATCCACTCGAGTTGTACAGTATACTCTACAACAACAAAAAAATAATTGAATTTAATAACTGGTACCTATCTGAAATTTTTTATGCATGTGAGAGAAAAGAATCATGTTTTGATAAGATAAATGAGTAACTGATCAACAATAAGTCATCGAAAAATAAAATTTAATTGTTCAAAACCTCTACCACTTTTACAATAATTTAAAAAAAAATACAAAAATCGACCATTTATATTTTTCGGTTATGCTCCAACATAGTGAAATAGAAAAACTAAGTTAATTCTCCAAAACTTATTTAATTCTCTGAAAATGAAACAATTCAGCGCTCTTGTTGTTAATAATAAAACTTAATGTAGATAATTCAAATTTCAATTAGTGATAATAACAAAATGAAATTACGTAAGTAAAAACCAAATTATTTGAAAATTTCAATTGAATTAATTGATTATTTGTTCGAAATGTCCACTTGGCACTTCTGATATTGATATTTATTATGCAATCGCTTATTGCTTCTCCTTGGATATCGTTCAATGCATCTTCAATCTTTTCACTGCGAATCTCAATAATTTTATTCGTGGTATTATACACTTTAATTTTGAGATGCCGACACAAATGAAAATTTAATGGATTCGGATCCGGAGATCTGGCAGGCCTCGCCACTAGACCTCTTGTTCCACCATGAATTGGGAAAAGTCTGATCTAAATAATCTGTGACCATTCTTGAATCGTGTGTACCACATCCATCAAGTTGAAACCAGATTCCGTCAAGACTGCAGTCGACAATAAAATACGGTCCCAGTAATTTATTATCTAACAAACCACAACACACATTCAAAGAGAAACGATATTGATGTCTCACTTTTTGGATTAGGTGAGGATTTTCCGTGACATAAAAATGTTTGTTTCTTCGATTGAACATACCAGAATTCGTAAATGTTGTTTCGTCTCCCCAACTGATATTTTGTGCAAAGTTGTTATTTCTTCTTTCCTTCTCTTGGAACCAATTACAAAATCGCAATTTTCTTTCAGGATCATCACGATGTAGTTTTTGTACCGCTTGGTAGTCATGGTAACCGTGTCTCTTGAATATTTTATTTATAGCACTTTTTGATAAATTACAATCAGTCGCAATAGTCCTCGACCCATGTCCTGGATTTATTCGAATTAGTGCTAGAACATTGATTTCGTTGATAGGTTGGTTTCTTCGAACATATGGAACTCTTGGTTTATTGAATGAATTATGTTCGAGAAGTTCGGGATATAAGTCCTCGTACCTTTGTTTTGCTCTTAACGAATTTCTGTCCAGTTTAATGAACAGTTCGTACATATCTCGTTTTTCTTCTACAGTGTATCTCACCATATTGAATATGGATTAGATACTGAGAAACACATCAAATCACTTGTAACAATGTGACTGTTCTTGTTATAGGGATTGTTTTCACGGCCTCCTATATTTTATAACAAGTAGGTTGAAACTAATCATTTCAAATAATTTGTCAGTATTTATAATAGTATCATTGTTTATATAGAAGTAAGATTAGTTAGTCAACCTTATGGGATTCATATTGGATTCAAATAGATGCGACATGTAGATGGCGACAGTGATCTCGCATCCAAGTCATGTCGTAACTTGAGTGATCTGGCCTCCAAGTTATGTAGTAACTTGATTGAAACAATGAGACAGCATTCAAATCAGGGTTTTTTGAAGAAACCTGCATTAAAATGAAGTCAAATATTCATATTTGTAACTTATCACGCTAGATGACACTCGCGTTTGTGTCCAATACCTATTCCACAGGAATTGACTAACTATCCTACTTCTATATAAACAATGATAGTATCAATGGTGATAATTTGACGAAAAAATAAACAAATAATAATTACCCCAAGTAGCACACCTATATTGGTAAAATATTGGTATGATATTGTGAATATATTGGCGAAATATTAGAAATAAAATATTGGCGAGAAAAAAATGTGAACATTCGGCGATATTGGTCCGATATTACTAGAATAATATTGGCAAAATATTCTCGGAGCAATATTGGCCTCAAAATATTCGGCGATATTGGTACAATATCGCTGGTACAATATTCTGACAATATTGGCAAAATATTCAAACGTTACATTGTCGAGAAGTAAAATGTGAACATTGAGATATTGGTCGAATATTGTGTAGACATTTCAAAAATAGTATTGGTGAAATATTCTTGAGGCAAAAATAGCCTCAAAACATTTATCAATATTGGTACAATATCATTTGGATATATTGGTGGAAGTGTATATACCTTGGTAAGTTATTAGATGTCTTTTATAGTTGATCAAGGTGACACCAGAGTCTGATGCCTTTTGATCACCATAACCACTGAGTAAGCTGTCGTAAAACAAGTTATGGAAAGTATTTAATATGTTTCCGTAGGTTTTAGAAGACGTTCTATATGTAGAGCCACCTAACGGATTTTTATTCAGGTTTGATCATGATATAATTTTAATATGTTTCATTGACTATTCGGCCAATATTCAAAATTCATCCTAATCTAGATGTAGGAAACAATATGGAGACAATATTGTTTTAACGATATCGGTATTAAACCAATATTGACACAATATTAATTAATAAATTTTGTTTAATATTGGCCAAATGATATTCAACCAATGTGTAATCACACTTGGATATACAATATAGTTCTTATTCCTAGAATCGATGTGAGGGAAATATTGGGATTGCTATATTTATTCTAGATGTTGAAAACAATATGAAGACAATATTGTTTTATCGATATTGGTAAATATCATTGAACCAATATTGACCCAATATCAGTGATTACAATTTGTTAAATATAGTTGAAATGATATTCAACAAATCTGCTATCAAACTTGAAAATACAATATATAGACTACAAGCCCATACAACGATTTTGGGGGGTCATTTTATACAGCATGAAACATATTCAGAACGATGCTGCTATATGAAAAAATAACTTCAGGCACTATGCCGTCAATTCTTGGTGGGACAAATGACTGTAATATTAATAATAGTAATTTTTCATCGGAAGATGTGCTCTTCCGACAAAATATTCTTGTACGGCATTCCTCACGTTGCTGGATTATGAAATAATAATCTCCTATAACCTACTGCCGTACAAAAATAATGGAACCGAAAGCCAGGAAAATTTTTCAATTTCCGAAAAATAAAAAAAAATTCCTGGATTTTGGTTTCATTATTTCTGTACGGCAGTAGGTTCTATGAGATTATTATTTCATAATCCACAAACGTGAGGAATGCCCTACAAGAATATTTTGTCGGTAGAGCACATCTTCAGGTGAAAAATTACTATTATTATTATTACAGTCATTTGTCCCACCAAGAATTAACGGCATAGTGCCTAAAGTTATTTTTTCATATAGCAACATCGTTCTGAATATGTTTCATGCTGTATAAAATGACCCCCCAAAATCGTTTAATAATGGTTTTGGATTGACGTGGCCTTTACTTGATGGAAATTCATAGTATATGACACTAAGGTAAACACGATTAAATTTCCACAGATTTATTGTCTTCGCGACATGTTTCGATACACTGTATCTTTTTCAAGCGAATGTAATACATTCCAAATGTATTACATATTTTATAACAAGTAGGTTGAAACTAATCATTTCAAATAATTTGTCAGTATTTATAATAGTATCATTGTTTATATAGAAGTAAGATTAGTTAGTCAACCTTATGGGATTCATATTGGATTCAAATAGATGCGACATGTAGATGGCGACAGTGATCTCGCATCCAAGTCATGTCGTAACTTGAGTGATCTGGCCTCCAAGTTATGTAGTAACTTGATTGAAACAATGAGACAGCATTCAAATCAGGGTTTTTTGAAGAAACCTGCATTAAAATGAAGTCAAATATTCATATTTGTAACTTATCACGCTAGATGACACTCGCGTTTGTGTCCAATACCTATTCCACAGGAATTGACTAACTATCCTACTTCTATATAAACAATGATAGTATCAATGGTGATAATTTGACGAAAAAATAAACAAATAATAATTACCCCAAGTAGCACACCTATATTGGTAAAATATTGGTATGATATTGTGAATATATTGGCGAAATATTAGAAATAAAATATTGGCGAGAAAAAAAATGTGAACATTCGGCGATATTGGTCCGATATTACTAGAATAATATTGGCAAAATATTCTCGGAGCAATATTGGCCTCAAAATATTCGGCGATATTGGTACAATATCGCTGGTACAATATTCTGACAATATTGGCAAAATATTCAAACGTTACATTGTCGAGAAGTAAAATGTGAACATTGAGATATTGGTCGAATATTGTGTAGACATTTCAAAAATAGTATTGGTGAAATATTCTTGAGGCAAAAATAGCCTCAAAACATTTATCAATATTGGTACAATATCATTTGGATATATTGGTGGAAGTGTATATACCTTGGTAAGTTATTAGATGTCTTTTATAGTTGATCAAGGTGACACCAGAGTCTGATGCCTTTTGATCACCATAACCACTGAGTAAGCTGTCGTAAAACAAGTTATGGAAAGTATTTAATATGTTTCCGTAGGTTTTAGAAGACGTTCTATATGTAGAGCCACCTAACGGATTTTTATTCAGGTTTGATCATGATATAATTTTAATATGTTTCATTGACTATTCGGCCAATATTCAAAATTCATCCTAATCTAGATGTAGGAAACAATATGGAGACAATATTGTTTTAACGATATCGGTATTAAACCAATATTGACACAATATTAATTAATAAATTTTGTTTAATATTGGCCAAATGATATTCAACCAATGTGTAATCACACTTGGATATACAATATAGTTCTTATTCCTAGAATCGATGTGAGGGAAATATTGGGATTGCTATATTTATTCTAGATGTTGAAAACAATATGAAGACAATATTGTTTTATCGATATTGGTAAATATCATTGAACCAATATTGACCCAATATCAGTGATTACAATTTGTTAAATATAGTTGAAATGATATTCAACAAATCTGCTATCAAACTTGAAAATACAATATATAGACTACAAGCCCATACAACGATTTTGGGGGGTCATTTTATACAGCATGAAACATATTCAGAACGATGCTGCTATATGAAAAAATAACTTCAGGCACTATGCCGTCAATTCTTGGTGGGACAAATGACTGTAATATTAATAATAGTAATTTTTCATCGGAAGATGTGCTCTTCCGACAAAATATTCTTGTACGGCATTCCTCACGTTGCTGGATTATGAAATAATAATCTCCTATAACCTACTGCCGTACAAAAATAATGGAACCGAAAGCCAGGAAAATTTTTCAATTTCCGAAAAATAAAAAAAAATTCCTGGATTTTGGTTTCATTATTTCTGTACGGCAGTAGGTTCTATGAGATTATTATTTCATAATCCACAAACGTGAGGAATGCCCTACAAGAATATTTTGTCGGTAGAGCACATCTTCAGGTGAAAAATTACTATTATTATTATTACAGTCATTTGTCCCACCAAGAATTAACGGCATAGTGCCTAAAGTTATTTTTTCATATAGCAACATCGTTCTGAATATGTTTCATGCTGTATAAAATGACCCCCCAAAATCGTTTAATAATGGTTTTGGATTGACGTGGCCTTTACTTGATGGAAATTCATAGTATATGACACTAAGGTAAACACGATTAAATTTCCACAGATTTATTGTCTTCGCGACATGTTTCGATACACTGTATCTTTTTCAAGCGAATGTAATACATTCCAAATGTATTACATTCGCTTGAAAAAGATACAGTGTATCGAAACATGTCGCGAAGACAATAAATCTGTGGAAATTTAATCGTGTTTACCTTAGTGTCATACGTTTAATAATGGGCTTGTAGTCTAATAGTTTTTCATACCTAGAATCAATTTCACTGGAATATTGGGATTGCATTATTTATTCTAGATGTGGAAAACAATATATGGACAATATTGTATTATCGATATTGGTAGAAATTGTTCAACCAATATTGACCCAATATTACATGTGACAATCTACAGTCAAAACAGGTTCAACCAATATTCCACCAGCAGCTGGTGAAAAATTGAAGACCCGCAAATATGAAAACCTGAGCGATAATTACATTTTCTATCCTATTGGTATTGAGACGTTTGGTGTTTTTGGCCCTCAAGCAAGAAAATTCATCATGGAAATAAGTGAAAGGATAACAAAAGAAACAAATGAACCCAAGGCTACTTCTTTCTTGATTCAGCAGATTAGTATGGCGATCCAGAGAGGTAATGCTGCTTCTTTTCTCGGAACTATTCCTCAGTCCATAGATTTTAAAGAGTTATTCATGAAGACCCACAATAAATTCAAGAATTCTTCAACCAGCAGATTGCCGAAACCAATACATTTTTCCATATCTTCATCCGATCCAATAAGCAGCAGTGAGAACTCGAGTTTGTTACCGACTTCTCCGAATGCCACAAGTTCTACAATATCTCCATCCAACTCAATATCCAGCAGTCTTAAGTCGCGAACAATTCCACGCCGCTCTAGGGATAGGAACAATCACCACTATAGAGACAACTCAGAAAACGATAGTAGTGGCGATCGCAGCTTCAACATCATGAGGCCACTTGTACATAATACTGTAAAAAATCTCGGTCTCAATGGTTTGAGAAATATTGGTAACACCTGTTTCATGAACTGTGTTATCCAGTGTTTGTCAAACACCAGACGGTTATTAGAGCATTTAAAAGGAGACGCCTACACGAGAGATATAAACACAAGTATATCCAGTATGAAGGGAGCTTTAATCAAAGCATTTGCAAAGGTAATCAAGGAACTATGGTCGGAAGATTCGTCAGATCGAGTTGTAAATACAGCCCTCTTGAGAAGTCAAATTCAGAAATTCGCATCTCGTTTTATCGGTTATGCCCAGCAAGATGCATGAGTTCTTACGATACCTTTTGGATGGTCTACATGAAAACGTCAATAGAATAACGGAGAAGCCAAAAATCATTATGACAGAGATAAACGAAAAGTTAAGTGACAGCGAGAAGGCGCAGGAGTCATGGTCAAGATACTTAAGGATGGAAAACTCTAAAAGGGTAGATAACTCCGTTGGTCAGCTGAAATCTACACTGAAATGTACTTATTGTGGTCACTGCTCAGTTTCCTTCGATCCATTCTGGGACCTTTCCCTACCAATACCTCAAAGAACAGGCCAACTAGGACTATCAAACTGTTTAGATTCATTCACAGAGGAAGAAACTTTGGATGGAGACGAGAAGCCGATATGTGCGAAGTGCAACAAAAGACGGAAGTGCATGAAATCCATATCAATTCATAAATTCCCGAAAATGTTAGTTATTCATTTTAATCGTTTTTCACCCATAGAAAGATTCCGAGAGAAATTGAATTTCACCATTGATTTTCCTTTAGGTGAATTAGACTTGAGTAAATACGCAACAAATAACGTGCATCCATGTCGCTACAGTCTGTACGCATTGTGTAATCATAGTGGGACAACCAATAGCGGACACTACACAGCTTACTGTAGACATCCATTTGCTGGTTCGTGGCACGAGTATGATGATTCACGAGTGTCCTCAATTTCACCTGAATCGCTTGTGAGCGGAGAGGCCGTTGTTCTCTTTTATGAGGAGGAAGACACTACTTCGCACATTTAGTTCTATTCTTATTTTGTATTTATTATATATATTTATTGAATAAATAGCTACACCAAAATATAATATTGTTTTTTGAATATTCACGCATATTGGACCAATATTATTTTTTCATTTAAAACATATCTATATGGCCAAATATGGAACCAAGATTCAGCCATTATGATGTGCTACCTGGGACACCTCGAAATTTTTTGAAAAAAATACGAAGTTGCTTCTAAACCTCGTTTATCAATATAGGACTGTTGCACTAGTAAAAGGAAAGCCGTAATAATTACATATGAATCATCGAACAAGTGGTAGAAGTTTTAAGCAATTGAAATGTGTTTTTCGATGACTTATTGTTGATCAGTTACTTATTTATCTTATCAGAACATATTTTTTTCCTCTCACATGCATAAAAAATGTCAGTAAGTACCAGTTATTAAATTCCACAATTTGTTTTGTTGTTGTAGAGTATACTGTACAACTCGTGTGGATTGTCCATATCACGCACTTACGATTGAGAACTCGCTTTTCAAATTACAAATATTGCATTCTTTGATTGAAATATTCGAATAACTAAATAGTTTCTCATTTGTTTTTTCCTAATTATTCACTTTATGATAGAAGTATTGTACACTTTATAGAAATGAACACTGCATATAATTCACTACAAATCCAAACCAATAATGATCTTATTACTTGAATGTTGATTCAACTGAAGATGACGGAAACTAACTGTAATTTAATAAAATTTTGATTACGGTCCATATTACCCGTAACCCGTATTCAAACAGCACTGCATGATACACTTCTGGATTCAGAATAAAAGGTTAATTCGAACAGTGTCATAGGTCCATATTTAAAAAAATAGTTGAAGTCGCTGAATCAAAGAGAATTCTTCCTCGAATAAAAAACCTATGAAATATTTTTTGATATTTCTGAAAATAAATGAAGGATAACCAAAAAACAAAAATGATAAAATTTACTTTTCTCGTCATATCTCAAGAACCGGCCCTGATATTTTTGATTAGTTTCCACCTATAGATTATGCATCGAGATGTGCAACTTTTTCTTCATTTAACCGACCTTCTTACTAGTATAGTTCGGAAGTTACACATACAATCCCATTAAAAAAGTATTTAATTGTCTAAAGAGAGTTCAAACGTTATCATCTATCGATACTTGCACTCATGGCGGTCACAAGTGAATTAGGTCTGTTAACAACAGAGCTGAATAGTTAAAAAAATGAACTGGTAGACTTAGTTCTGACTTTCAAGCTACCTGTGACTGTGACGAATACGCAGCTTATAAATTATGTGACCAAGATGTATGAATCTACAAATCGAAGTTTTGATGGTGAAAAATTCCATGACACGGGTGAGGAAATCATGTGCACTAAATGTGATCAATTAGGGAAAGAGAATAGAGCAATTAAAAAGGAACTTGAGGCTGTAAGTAGACTAACGTTGCATTTAGAAAAAAGAACTCAAGAGCAAGAACACTTGATTTTATTATTGAAACAATTCAATAACAAATCTGAACCACCAACGACATCTTCCAACAAGACCGTGAACACTACTGTGTCCACAAAACCTTCTACTAGCAAAGGTAAAAAGGCTGATGTTATTGTACAAAAAACGAACAGCGCTGCGTTGAAAGAAAGTGAGGACAACCCAGAACAAAAACTGACAATGATTAAAGAAACTAAAACACGCTCGGATAGGAACTCCGATGGGATTTCCTCAAGAAAAAACAATAATAACAAATACAGGCCAATATTTGGCAACAATGACAGGGCGGAGTTCAGAAAAATTCCTAGAAATGGACATGTGCATGTTTCACGCATTGGGGCTGATATGACTTCAGCAGATCTTTTGGCAGTTCTTAAGGAAACAGCTCCAAACATTCCTTTTACATGTGACGAATGGAACAGAACTGAAAGGGCATCCACTTACAAAGTGTCATTTCCACTTGGCAACTTGGAGGATGCATATAATCCCGATATATGGCCGAGAGGTGCAGCGGTTAGAAGATTCAGGTTCAAAGAAAATTTTCAGAGGCCCGTAGCATCATCAGAGAACATTTAGTTTCTGTTACTGATCTAACTTCTTGCGATTTAATCAATCTTTTGAAATGTGATAGTACGGTGAGTATGTTCCATATTAACATCCAGTGTATGGCTAAAAAACTTGAATTACTGGAGTCAATTTTGTTTCAATATACTTTTGATATATTATGTGTTTCCGAACATTGGCAGGGAGAGCAAAATCTCAAAAGTCTAAATCTGGATGGGTTTCTACTGGCAAATTTTTTCTGTAGGAAAAAATTACAACACGGTATTTATCAAAAATTCAATCAAATTCAAACCACTAGATTTACATACGTTCAATAGTGAACAGAACTCCGAATTTTGTGGCATAGAGTTGTTCCAAAGTAAAATCAATATCCTCTCTGTATATCGTTCTGGTAAAGGCGACTTCGATTTATTCTTAAAAAATTTTGAGGATTTATTGAACCACATAGTTAAAGAAAATACTAAAATTATGATAACTGGAGATTTCAATGTAGATTTCAGAGGTAATTCAACTGCTTTAAGTGATTTACAATGCTTACTGACATCCTTTGGTCTGAATTTCATTATTCACGATTTCACAAGGATCACAGCCACTTCAGCTAGTTGCATAGACAACATATTTACCAACTTAGAGAAACAGTCTTTTGATAGCGGCGTTTTCGAACCCTGTCTATCAGATCATCGTGCCCAATACCTCATTATGAAATCTTTGTCTGAATTGTCAAATCAGGAATCATGTTATCGGGTGATAAACAGGAGCGGATTACAGAAACTAAAGCAGGCCTTATCAGGCAAAAAATGGGGTACTTACGAAATTTACCAAAGTGTTGATTCCGTAGTTAAAGAAATATTTCCCATGAAAACCCACACTTCCATAAGTAAAAAGTCTCCGATAAAATGGTTTGACAATTCTTTGAAAATAATGAGACAAAATTTTTCAAACTTCAAACTCGTGGCAGATATAACCAAAGATCCTGCAGACATTTCAGCCTACAAGTTCTCCAGAAATAATTATTGTCTCCAAATGAAAAATGCAAAAAGGCCTACGATGATTTCATCAATTTCTCTAATAACAAATCCAAATCTTGTTGGAAAATAATAAATTTTGAAAGAAATAAAAACAAAACTAGTACTCATACCAACGATATTTCTCCCGATACTTTCAACGAATTTTTTGTTGGAAATGCTGATGAAATCATAAAATCTCTTCCAACAACATCAAGTCTTGATTTACTCAATTTCAGAAATTTCCCTGCTCCCAGTAGTTCTTTCTTTTCAGCTCCAGTAACTGCAGTTGACATTTTGGATGTGATAAAGTCACTGAAAAATTCGAAGTGCTCACTGGAAACTTCCAACATCATTTTACAACCACTTAACGATCTTATCAATCTCATTTTCGTTTCTGGTATATTTCCTGATGCGTTCAAACTATCCCGAGTTATTCCTCTTTTTAAAAAAGATGATATTTCACTTGTTGACAATTACCGTCCAATTTCTATAATATCTTCATTTGGTAAAATAGTTGAAAAAATCCTCAAACAACGCCTCACCGCATATTTCGAAAAATTTAAGTTTTTTAACGATTCGCAATTTGGTTTTCGTAAGGACCGCTCTACAATGCAAGCTGTTTTAAAAGTCGTTAGCGATGTAGTCGAGGGCATAGAGCTAGGGCAACACACTGCAATTACACTCTGTGACCTATCCAAGGCCTTCAACTGCGTCTCTCACGATATCTTACTTGAGAAACTATTTTACTATGGCATCAGGGGAGTGTCTTTGTCTTTAATGAGGTCATATTTAGAGGGTCGACATCAAGCTGTAACGACCAATAGTACTACTTCGAATTTCAAACTTGTTAAGCATGGTGTTCCTCAAGGATCAGTTTTGGGGCCGCTCTTATTTATCATTTATGTGAATGATATCAGTCGTTTTATGAACCCGCATAAATCTGTTCTATTTGCAGACGATACTTTCATTTATTCCGATAAGGACTTTTCAGAACTTGCGAGAATATCTGAAGAGGTAAATAGTAAAGCAGAAACTTGGTTTTTTGCAAACAAACTCAAATTAAATTCTGACAAAACTCAACAACTTAATTTTACAGCTAGAACCACTACGTCAGATGTGAACAGTGTAACATTACTTGGAGTCACTGTAGACAGCAATCTTTCTTGGAATGATCACATCAAACAATTAAACAGTAGATTATGTAGCACTCTTTTTCTTTTACGTCAACTGAAGAATATCACCAGTTATGATACACTGAAAACTACAAATTTCTCTCTTTTCCACTCTCACATCAGTTATGGGATCATTCTCTGGGGAAATTCCAGTGGAGCTCTAAAGATTTTCAAACTTCAGAAAAGAGCTATAAGACTCATTACAAATTCAGGCTATAGGGATCATTGTCAACCTCTTTTTCTGAGACTTCAAATTATGCCACTGCCCACCTTATATCTATACAGTGTCCTGTTAGGAATTCATAAGAAGGCAAATGTGTTAATCAAACAATCTGACGTTCATGATCACAATACCAGATCCGCAAATAATATTCGAATAAATCGCTACCGCATAAATAAATCCAAGAGAAATACGTTAGACTTCAATCTTTACAATCATTTGCCAGATGATTTTAAGTGTCTTTCAATGTCTCATTTTAAAAATTCCTTAAAGAGTTATCTCTTGAGATATTGCTTCTACTCTGTCGATGAATACGTCATTTACAAAATAGGAATTTGTGAACATACTCACCAATAATTTTTTAATATTTTCTTATTTTAGCGTGTTGATCTGTCAGTTCATTTTATTTGTTTCGTAATATTTATAATGACTTAATTTTTAATAATTGGTATATGTTACCTTTTCATCTGTTTTTTATACACTTGTATTTTTTGAAGTGCTACAAACATTTTCGAAAATGTAACGTAGTTAAATAAATGAATCTGAATCTGATATTCTTTTTAACATACAAAACGGTCACAGAAAAAATGTTGTACGTAACACGATCCAAAAGTGATTTTAAGGAACTCGCAGGATTCCAGGAGTCGCCTATGGCTCGTCCTGGAAAGTTTCTACTCGTCCCGTAAAATATCACTTTCGGAACCTGTTACGAAAATTACTATCATTTGCAGCATTTCAGAATGAGTACATATTCTTCCACAGTAGGGACGTCAACACAAAGTTAGGTTGATACAGTTTTTACTTGTTAGTTGAGCATAACTACTTTTTGCAGCTTCTCATGGATTTGTTTTTCTTCAATAAATGCATTTTTTTACAATACACAGGGGTCTATGGAAACAAAAAAAAACAGTTGTAACCCATTTTATGTATTTTAAACTATAGTGTTAAATATAGTGTTACTTTCTTGAGCTCATTTCATATCTTTTATATCCATCGTGTACGGAAGGAAATAAGTCAAGTTTGCATATATAGTAGTGCATTTTCAATTTGAAGAAATATAAAAGTTTTCACGAGAAATAATGTTTATTCATGACCATACGTTCGGCGGACGTAAAGTAGCACTACATCGTCTAGGGACCTCTTCACGTCTGCCGGGCGATAAAGTAAATGAGCGATACACTTTCAGTATAATTTGTGTTTCACAATATTTGCATTGTACAAGCACAAAAACTCATAAGCTTGGTTGAAAAACTTATTTTTGTATTTATCCGAGGGTAACACAAGATTTCGAGTGAATACATATTTCAATGTCAATTAGTAGAATTGGGAGATTTATGTTCTGAATAAAACACAAGAGCTTCAACTTGAGGGTTTTATTCTTTTAATAAACGAGCTGTATTTTCTAAAACAAAAATATTTGACGAAAAATTTAAAAATGTACTTGATTCAATGGATGATGGTCGAGTTCTATTTGATGAGGTTTTTCCCAAATTACAACAATCAATAAAGCATAAAATGGGTAAGTTTTTAACAAAAATACTAGTATAGGAAACTGACCATGCCATCACATGAAAGACAGTCCGTAGTTATATTCTGTTATGTTTTCGACTCGCAACTGACATTTATTAATTTGTTATAAACATTTAAATACAATTAAACGGTTTTTTTATTGTTTCGCTTATAAAATGAAAACTAATAAAGCAATCTGGTTGCTCCAAAGAGAAAAAAATAAAGATAATTCAAATACAAACAAAATGGAATGTATTACGACCCATTAATAACGGAGAATCCGGAATATTTCGCGATGTTTTTGAAATTCGTAACTCAGCCATTTTTCAAGAAGTAAGGTTGGCTTTTCATATGAAAGTATCGAATCATGTGTACTTTATGTGTGCAGAAAACAGGCGCTGTTGGATCATTAGTTTTGGCACAATTGCAATTTGATTTTTTTTGCAGAGTCCGGAAGATGAGAGTTCTTCTAATGAACGGGTTACGTGATAATACGCTTCTCTTCATCTCCCGGTCTCTCCTTCCAGTCGACAGCTTACACGGGCACGAGCGTTTTTAGCCATGTTTACAAGCATATTTCACCCATTTCGCAGCATTGTAGCGTAAAATGAGAATATTCATTTTATGGTTCTATACTTCTACTTTAAAAATCTGTTTGTGAAATTGAGAGAGAGAGAGAGATATACTTTATTGTCATCAAGAAAAAAAAACATTCTTATGGACAAAGTGCTCACTTAAATCTAAAAATTATATCTATAGGTATATAACGTGGACATGACATGACATTGAGAGAACAACAAAACAAAACAGTAAACATATATGATTGTAAAGTTAGGAGTATAAAGAAAATTAGAGGAGTCAGAGGTTAAAATTTGTCAGAATAAAATTCTTCCAGACTATAGTAAGGTCGATCACTTAATATCACTTGCACAGCCTTTCTGAAATGGTCGGTGTTGCTAATATTCCTTGAAATCGGACTATCACTGGAGCATACAGGAACGCTGCAAAAAAAATGCAAATTGCAATTGTACCAAAACTAATGAATCGACAGCGCATGTTTTGTGCACACATAAACTACACATGATTCAATACTTTCATGAGAAGGGCCAACCCTACTTCTTGAAAAATGACGGAGTTATATATTTTTAAATAAATCGCAAAATTTTCCGGTATTTCCGTTTTTTTCAGTTTTTCTCCGTTATTAATGATCCGATCGGGTAGTAAAACATCCCATTTTGTTCGTATTTCAATTCTCTACGTCGGAGCAACCATATCGATATATAAGTTATCATTTTATAAGCAAAACATTAAACAAAAACAAAAGTATTTTTATACTTGAATGCTCATAACAAATTAATAAATGACAGTTGCGTGTCGAAAACATAACAGCATATACTTAACTACGGACTGTATTTCATGTGATGGCATAGACGGGTGTGAAGTTATCCACATCCACAAATGTACACTGCGAAAAATATATAAAAATCATAAAAGGCTCAAATAGCTCTGTTCACGTTTCTGTTAGGGATATGTCATAGCAAATGCTCTTTCCTGTATCCCGGTTACCACGTAGGAGTCTTCCAGGCTGTTCAAGGGGGTGGTAAAAGGGTAGGTTTTCGAAAAAACAATCATAGAAGGCAGAAATGGCTTTGTACACGTTTCTGCTTGAGATATGTTATGTAGTTTTATATTTGTTTCATTCCTGATATCATGTAGCAGTTTTCCAGTCCGTCCGTGGAGGTGCAATAGGGGTGAGTTTTCGAGTATCAGGAATGAAGAAAATATTAAAATACACAACATATCCCGAGCAGAAACGTGTACCAAGCCAATTGTCCCATCTATGATTATTTTTTCGGAAACTTGCCCCCATTGCACTACCTCGGACGGCCTGGAAAACTCCTACGGGGTATCACGAATGAACAAAACATCAAACTACATTACATAACCCGAGTAGAAACATATACAAAGCCAATTGTCCCTTCTATGATTATTTTTTCGAAAACTCGCTCTCACTGCACCCCCTCGGACGGTCTGGAAAACTCCTACGGGGTATCAAGAACAAACAAACAACATAACATATCGCGAGCAGAAACGTGTACAATGCCAATTGTACCTTCTATGATTATTTTTTCGAAAACTCGCCCCCATTGCACCCCCTCGGACGGCCTGAAAAACTCCTACGGGGTATCAGGGATAAAGAAAATAGCAAACTACATAACATATCACGAGCAGGAACGTGTACAAAGCTATTTGTCTTTTCTATGATTATTTTTTCGGAAACTCGCCCACATTGCACCTCCTCGGACGGCATGGAAAACTCCTACGGAGAATCAAGAATGAAGAAAATATTGAACTACATAACATATTCCGAGCAGAAACGTGTACCAAGCCAATTGTCCTTTCTATGATTATTTTTTCGGAAACTCGCCCTCATTGCACTCCCTCGGACGGCCTGAAAAACTCCTACGGGGTATCAGGAATGAATAAAACATCAAACTACATAACATATCCCGAGCAGAAACGTGTACAAAGCCAATTGTCCCTTCTATGATTATTTTTTCGAAAACTCGTCCTCATTGCACCCCCTCATTATGAGTACATTCTTGCAAAAATTATTTTCTCGCTCTCTGAGACGGTACTGATACCAGTACTGATACCACTCATAAAAAAGCAAAAGAAATGTGTTGAATGGCTAGAAAACTCCTAGGTGGTAACAGTGATATGGAAAAGAGCTGTTTTCAAAACATTTCCCGAGCAGAAGCCATTTGACCCTTCCATGATCATTTTTTCGGAAACCCGCCCCCATTGCACCCCCTTGGACGGCCTGGAAAACTCCTACGGGGTATTAGGAATGAAGAAAATAGCAAACTGCATATCATATCCCAATCAGAAACGTGTACAAAGCCGTTTGTGCCCCCTCTGATTTTTTCTCAGAAACCTACACCTTCACCACCCCCTTGAACGACCTGGAAGACTCCTACGTGGTAACCAGGATACAGGAAAGAGCATTTGCTATAACATATCCCGACATTTGCCATTGCCATTGCATCCCTCGGATGCCTGGAAAACTGTTACGAGGTATCATGAATGAAGAAAATATCAAAGTACATAACACATCCCAAGCAGGAACGTGTACAAAGCTAATTGTCCCTTTGATTATTTTTTCGGAAACTCGCCACTTTTGCACCCCCTCGGACGGCCTGGAAAACTATTACGGGGTATCAGAAATTAAGAGAATATCAAACTACATAACATATCCCGAGCAGAAACGTGTACAAAGCCAATTATCCCTTCTATGATTATTTTTTCGGAAACTAACCCCAATTGCGCCCCCTCGGACGGCCTGGAACGCTCCTACGAGGTACCAGGGGTGCAGAATAAATCAAACTACATAGAATATTACGAGCAGAAACGTGTACAAAGCCATTTGTTCCTTCTATGATTGTTTTATCGGAAACTCACCCCCATTGCATCCTTCGGACGGCCTGGAAAACTCCTACGAGGTATCAGGAATGAATAAAACATCAAACTACATAATATATCCCGAGAAAAAACGTGTATAATGCCAATTGTCCATTCTCACACTGGTGTAAAAAAATGGCCTACTAGTCAATACAAACAAAACAGTTTTCATGCTGTTCCAGCAAAAAAATATTTCATATGATTTCAGTCCCCTCATAAGAATTGATCACCAATCTATCGAGCAGGTCAGTCATATTAAATATCTTGGACTTGCAATTGACCAAAAACTGACTTGGGAAATACACACAGAAAATCTTTCCTCAAAAATGAGCAGCTTGTGCTTTGTACTGAGACAATTACGAGGAACTGTTTCACTACAAGTACTAAAATTGACGTACTTTGGACTTGTACTATCTGCCATGTCTTATGGGCTCGCTTTCTGGGGAAACTTCTCCCATATGACAAAAGTATTCACGGATCAAAAAAGTATAATAAGATGTATGGCAGGTCTACGCCACAGAGAATCCTATAGGAATACCTTTATTGAACTCTCTCTTTTAACATTACCTTCATTGTATATCTTTATCATAACAATGAACATTAAGAAAAATGAATCGAGCTACATTAAAAATAACATGATATATGAACATAATACTAGAAATGGTAATGAACTGCGATTACCTTTCTCCCGACTGTCTCTTGGTCAGAGCTCCTCAAGTTATCAGGGTATTATCTGCTACAACAAAACACTTCAGCTATTTGGTAATACACATAGTCTTGGAAAATTCAAAAATACTTTACTCGAATAACTTACAAAAAATGCATTCTATTCTATTGAAGAATTTTTAGAACTTTAGGTGTCAGTATAATAATTCTATTTTAATTGTGCACATATTTAATTTTAATAGATTTTATAATTTCAACTAATTTAACTTTACTGTTATTTTATTATTGCGCTTGCCCTATTTGATATTCACTTAACTTTAATATGTAGGTCATACACTATTTCTATAGATAAATGTACTTGCTTTATATGTTCTGACTAGTCTGATAAAGTTGTATCTGTATTGTAAAACATATGAAATTTTAAATGATGAATAAATTTCTATTCTATTCTATACTATGATTATTTTTTCGAAAACTCGCCCTCATTGCACCCCCTCGGACGGCCTGTAAAACTCCTACGGGGTATCAGGGATGGAGAAAATAGCAAACTACATAACATATCACGAGCAGGAACCTGTATAAAACCAATTGTCCTTTCTATGATTATTTTTTCAGAAACTCGCACCCATTGCACCCCCTCGGACGGCCTGGAAAACTCCTACGGGGTGTCAGGGATGAAGAAAATAGCAAACTACATAACATATCACGAGCAGGAACGTGTACAAAGCCAATTGTCCGTTCTATGACTATTTTTTCGGAAAGTCGCTCCCATTGCACCCCATCGGACGGCCTGAAAAACTCCTACGGGGTATCAGAATTGAAGGAAATATAAAACTACATAAAATATCCCGAGCAGAAACGTGTACAAAGCCATTTGTACCTTCTATAATGTTTTTTTTTGAAAACTCACCCCCATTGCACCCCCACGGACGGCCTGGAAAGCTACTATGGGGTATCATGGATAAAGAATATATCAAAGTACATAAAATAATACGAGCAGAAACGTGTACAATGCCATTTGTACCTTCTATGATTGTTTTTTCGAAAACTCACCCCCATTGCACCCCCATGGACGACCTGGAAAATTCCTACGGGGTATCAGGAATGGAGAAAATATAAAACTTCATAACGTATCCCAAGCAGAAACGTGTACAAAGCCATTTCTGCCGTCTATGATTGTTTTTTCGAAAACCTACCCTTTTACCACCCCCTTGAACGGCCTGGAAGAGTCCTACGTGGTAACCGGGATACAGGAAAGAGCATTTGCTATAACATATCCCGAGCAGAAACGTGTAGAGAGCCATTTGAGCCTTTTATGATTTTTATATATTTTTCGCAGTGTACATTTTTTGTGGATATGGATAACTTCACACCCGTATGGCATAGTAGGTTTTTTACCAGTCTTTTTGTTGAAAATTCACTCATTTCATGCTCTATTGGGTATCTTTTCGTTTCGAGGGATTTTTTAATAATTGTTCAAAAATGAGGACCCCAAAATTTTATTTGAATTGACGTTGAGACTTCCTCTGGCAACTGCATACGCAATTTGTCAGTTGTGATGATTTAAGTTTAATTTTCATGGCCAACCTTGTTCGATTGAACAATCAACTGTCACTCCGTCATTTTCTAATGAATTTCCAATTTTGAAAAATAATTTTGTCTCAAATTCGAAGCTCTTTCGAATAATTAGAAAAAATATACAGTGTCGTTTGAAAAATAAGTTTGTGGTAATTTCCGGTACTATACCGGTACTATGTCGACGTGCCAAATTTTAAACCTGTATCTTCAAAACCATAGAAAAATTGGGGAGCAATATGTTCTTATTTCTGCTGGTTAAATGAATGAACTGAAAAATGTGACTGAAGCAACAGAAACAAGACAGAAAATAGAGCAGGAGAAACATAAAATCCACAAACTTGAACAGAACAACGAAAATTTGAAGTGAAAAGTGGAGTATCTTGAAAGAGAGAGCAAAAGGAAGAATCTTATTGTAGTTGGGCTGAATAAGTCAAGTGAAGAGATAACGCCTGAGTTCATAATTAGTGAAATAAAACAATTAATTGACATCAAAATAAACCAAAGTGAAATTAGCGACCTGTACACAATAAGAAGAGGACAAAATTGTCAAGTGAAGATTGAACTGTGTAACAATTTTCTTAGACATTTGAGTGCATGGAAATTTGGGTAGATGAACGAAACGAGAATACGAAAATTCATTAATTAGTTAATTGTAGCAAACAAACATATTTCAGGTAATTTTCAGAGGTGTACGATACAAGAAAACACCCCTCGTGGTCACCCGGAATATTTGTACCATTTTTATCTGTGTAATTTTCCAATTTCTCACCGTGGGATTCTTGTCTAATATTTCTCAAATAGTATTTATTACTTGGCATTGAGATTAAATGACTAACAGTTGAACCAAAAATAGCAAACTCACCGGAAAAAAATGCCAAAGACCATTGCAAAATCCCAACCTTGATGATGCACCCGTTACCAAGCTCCGATCTTTATGAATACCGTACCGTAATAGCCCGCGTTGCACATCGGCAGGATACAGTGGCAGTACTTATAGTACAGTATGGAAATAATAGCAATTTTGCCTAATCCCAATTGGTCAACCAATATTATGAATTTGAAGTCAACTTTAATTTTTACAACTTGAAATAAAATGAGGTACACAATAAATTATGATACAAGTTTTATAAGACACCATTTTGTCGCATGCGTTTTTTAGAGTACGACGAGCGAAAAGAGGAGAGAACAAGTCCGACAATGTGCCTTATAAAACGTGT
The DNA here is from genome assembly GCA_944452925.2 of Chrysolina oricalcia. Taxonomy (NCBI): domain Eukaryota; kingdom Metazoa; phylum Arthropoda; class Insecta; order Coleoptera; family Chrysomelidae; genus Chrysolina; species Chrysolina oricalcia. The sequence continues at coordinate 33,641,858 of OX101825.2, read as the reverse complement.
TTCATATACCGTCAAACGGGGTAAATTCGATCATGCGAGGAAAAGTCGATCAAGCACGCCCTTGTGAAGAAATTGGCTCGTAAAATGGAACAGTTGCGTATTTTATGTAGTCAACAGTTGACAACCGGTTCAGTAAGAGTGTAGCCGTGCTCGAGTGAAGAGTGTTTACTGATGCATAAGGTTAGTACGTGGAGAAAAATGTGTTTATAAAGAGTTGATAATGGGCTGAAATTGAAATATGCGAAAACGATTGATTCCACAGCTCACAACTTGCTTGAAGGAAAATACCTAGTGAATGTACGGGAAAACATGGTTATTTGTGAATGTGAATAAAGAAAAATAATACTGTAATACAGTTTTTTTAAGGCTCTTCTGGAGATTTTAAAAAAAAATCCATTGTTGAGGGGTAATGTCGATCACTTTCAGTATTACGAATATGTTTATACTTTTTAATTTAACAAGTAATATGTTAGGCTACGTTCATTTGTTTAGTGAACTTACGTGAAGTAAACGACCTATACAGAGTTGCCAAGCATATGGCGATTTCCTGTTTAGTGAGAAAGTAATTTAATGTCTATATTAATTCTGTTCATTTGTCTTCAGATGCCTCGGCACTATCAAAAAAAGTTTGGACCTTGGGGGAAGAAGTCAGATTATTTTGGAAATTTAAAAAATGTCGTGAAGGATATTCCATGTTCTAACATTATCAATCATGATAAAACAAATTTCGTAGATGACCCGGGTGCTGTGAAAGTCGTCATAAAAAAGGGCACCGAACATGCACATAGGGCCATAGATAGCACGAAAACTAGCACCACGGTGATGTTTGCGACAGCAGGAGACGGCACGATGCTTCCTCCATACATTGTCTATAAGGCAAAACATTCGTATGTGGCATGGACTGAAGGGGGTATAGAAGGAGCCAGATACAATCGCACTCTCAGCGGGTGGTTTGATTCCACCACCTTTGAAGACTGGTACTTTTCTATTATTTTGCCGCATTTTTAGAAGTTAGATGGAAATAAAGTTCTAGTTGGAGATAATTTAAGTAGCCACCTCACTTTGAGCGTATACATGAATGCGAAAATAACAATATCAGGTTTGTCCTGCTGCCACCTAACTCGACACACCTGCTACAACCTTTGGATGTAGCTTACTTCCTACCTCTTATAATAAAACGCTATTCCGTTGAAATAGAGTTTCATCACAGCTGATACTATCAATTGTTAGGCCGAGCGGTGCCTTTTTCAATATTTTATAGGAGCGTTTATATAGGAACACATCAGGAAAATTATACATTCACTTACCTATCAAATCTCATCTCCGGCAACCATCAGGAAGCTGCTACCAGCTTTGCACACACACTAGTTTTAATTATTTAAGTTACTTTATTTATTATTATTTTCAACACTTTTCTGGATTTCAATCTATTCAAATACTTCTCAAATTGTTAATCAATATTATCTGGGCCGAAGGCCCAGGTGGAAGATTAAATTTAACTGAATAAAACAAAGAAATCAGCCAAAAACATTTATTATGCCGAAAGAAAAAAAATAGAACGCCGGAATAACTAAGAAGTTTTAAATTTATAAGTTATTAAATCAAGCCCAATTAAAAACCAGTGAATTGAATGAAATTTTATGACATTTACGTTTTTAAACTACTCAAAAAGATATAATTCTTACTAAAATATTGAACTGATATTTTGAAACAGATCATTCACCAGAAAAGGTCACTTTGCTAACAAACATCTAACACTCTCAAGATTTAAAACAGGACTGCCGTTTAGAAGCATACAATATATGTCCTTCAAGTTAGCTTGGGTTTCGAAATCCCCATTGTTTAAGCAGTAAATATAAGGGTTGTTCGAAAATTAAATAGTGAATTGAATTTCTTTTTCAGTTTCTTTTACAATCGGCTTATGCATTAAATATTTTATAACTCAGATATTCCGACGTTACGAGAAAAAAAACATAATGCAAATTTGTCGCATTATGAAAAAAAACTGTTTATATCTAAACAATTGATCTTATTTCTACTTATTCTATGTCATGGATCTTTCTGTAACACTCGGTTATGGTTTGAATCAATTCTATTAACGGAAATATGACGTTGAATTCATAATGAAAACTGATTATTGGACACAAAATATTTGGTTCGAATTTATAAATATCCCTCGTAAAACTCTCGAAACTGTGTTGGAACGATTTTTATAGCAACCATATGGGCGAAGGTTTTGGTGCCCTTCTCGGTATCGTAAACTAAATGCTGAATTTAATGGCTTCCGGATGTAGATTCAATGTTGTTCTCTTCGAGAACTTTTAATAAATTTCAAGATAACGTTTTGTTACACTCTTAAGGCGGCATGGAGAAAAGCATTAGAAACATGGAAGTTGAGAAATAGAGGAGTGCTTCCCAAAACTTTATTTCCAAAGCTTCTCAAGGAAGCTGTGGAGTCTGTTGGTCTCAAATCTCAAGCAAACTCTATTGCAGGGTTCAAGGCAGGTGGCATCGTTCCATTCAATCCGGATGCTGTACTAAAGAAAATCCTACGTAAAGCAGTTGACGAAACACGTGAAACATCATGGACCGGTGCTTTAATAGATCATCTTGAACAACTTCGGACGGATCCAACGAAAACTGTTAAACGAGGAAAAAAACTGAATGTATCTCCAGGAAAAAGCGTAGGCACATCGGATCTGTTGATGGCTGAATCCTGGCCCACATCAAAAAAAACCAAAACCAGGAGGCAGAGACGGGAGGCAAGTGACAGTGAATCAGAAGACGAACATGGAGAAGCTACAAATACGAATATGAGTGAGTCAGAAAAAGAGTCATTCTCAGAAGATTATGAAATAGGAGAACCTTCTACTCTTTTCGAAAACTTGTCAGAAGAGCAAATTTCTCTACCAAAAGAGCAAAATCCTGAAGTTTTCATCGTAAACGACTACGTATTAGTAAAATTCAAAACCAACAGAAGAGACAGACATTTTATTGCCAAGATTGAAACTATCTCAGACGGAGAACTAACTGTTAAACGATGCGCAAGAAGGACTCGAACAAAGATGTATTTTTTGTGCATCTTCAAAGAAGAACGAAGTCTTCAAGAATAAGTTTTGTTTGTACAGCTAAGAATTTTATATTTTATGTTGAATTGTATTTAAGAGCCACCATCACCGAAAAGTCGAATTTCTTCCTCATCCCCTCCTGCTCAGGTTTGTTGGCATACTTATCAAGAGTGGGAGTGGAGATAATGAACTCGATGAACATTGGCAACACAGCACCTGTCAGTTCTCGATTACAGCGCTAATCAGGTACAAATTTCCCGATCGTAGAATCCGTTTCTTGCAAAAACCATTGATTTCAAGAAAGAGATATTTTTTGTATGGGCTCAGTGGTCCCATAAGAATTCCGGAAACTCTCAATTTTTCCAATTCATCATGTCATTTAATTTTGTTTTCTTAAAAATTAGCATTACCAAAAATCACTGACGTTCCGGAATTTACACAAAAATATTGAGTAATGCAAAAAAAAATGTCAAACGGAAACGAATTTTCGTTTTACCAAGGTAGTGTTTGCTCTTAAGTTTTTACTGAATTTTTCTACCTATGTAAAGAATACCAATGTTTTATTTTTTAAGGTAGATCTAAGAATTCGTGATTATGTTTTGTTCCTATATTTTTCTATTATTTATAGTATGTCGTTGAGTTTATTTAGTTATAGCAACCCATGGCTGTAAAATAAGACTGAAGCATTTTTATATTTTCTGGTGGATTTCTTAACGTAAAATTGAAAAATTAGTTTGGGTAATTTTTTTTAAATTTTTGTTGATCGACTTTATCCTCTCCTCTGAGAGGATAAAGTCGATTTTCTATGCTTTTGAAAGGGTGATCGACTTTACCCAATATGCGGGATAAAGTCGATCACTCTTTGAAGAAAAATAAAAATTGAATGGTAAAACTTAAAAAAATAATGATGGGTTCATCAAATGGCTTAATTTTTAACGTTTCATCATTTTTAATTTAATTTGAAAATATTCAATCGTCTCCGTTCGACGGTACCATTTTTTCTGTTTGGCATTTTTTGTAGATTTTATTGGAAAAAATTGGATTTAATATTAATAAATCGGGTTGGTAACATTGATAAAATATTTGATATTTGAAGGAAGCTGTCAGGTAATTAATTTGTTTACATAAATTATTTAAATTTTTTATGCAATTAAAAATTACCTTTTTTAAACTGACTGACGAAGAAAACTCAAGTTGTACCCCTCCTGAATTGAGAGTATTTGCTCAACCATCTGTGAATGATTTGTTGACCAAAAAATCTTGTTCATTCAACAAAAAGGAATTTCACAATTTCGAAGTATTCTATGCTTCACCACACTCCCACTGCAGTCAAAATTACTTTTCAAACATTCAGACCACTGAGCATAATTTTGTAAACACAGTCCAAACCACACCAGCTAATTTAATTATAAACGCTCGAGAAACCAGTCATGTAACAATTAAAGTTTATAATAACTGCACCATCGAAGGCCACAAATAACACCACAACATTCAAAGGTTATTCTTCTTCTTTGTTCATTATCTGAAAATAACATCCCTCTTCTCAAAAAAATTTAAAATGCGTATCGATATAGAAGCCATTTCGATACTCATTTGGGTTTTACAATGACGTCATTTTGGACTCTAAATAGAAAAACATTGTTTTGAATATTTTTTGTGTTAAACTATTGAAATAAGAATAGATATTGTATTGGTAGGTATGGATGGTGACTGATGCGCTGCGACCTAGTTAGATCTATTGTGCCCCACCTTCTTCTGCTATCTCGAGGTGTTCTCGTTTACAGCAGCCCCTCAAGCTTCAATTCCTTCAGGAATTTTAGGATTTCTTCCACAGTCAGCTGGTGTGATCCCAGTATATTTAATCTTTTGTGGTGTACGGCATAACACTCCATCAATATGTGGTGTTTCTGGATGTTCCCCACAGAATCTGCAGGTGTTGTCCTCCTCCAAGCCTAGCTTCCTTAGGTGTTCTTTGAGTCTGCAATGCCCCGTTAGAAATCCTGTGATTGTCTTTAGACTAATTTTGCTGAGGTTAATCAGTGTTTTCGATCTTGCTCGGTTGAAATTGCCGAGGAGATCTTTGGCCTGCCTTAGCCCTGGAAGTCTTTGCCAGTATGTTGCTCTCATTTCTTCTTCAGTTTTATTGAGTTCTTCTTGGAAGTGAGATTTTCCAAGTCCGCAGAATGGTTCTGGCCCGATCAGTGGCGTTGATGCCCCTTTTCGTGCCAGGGTGTCTGCTTGTTCATTGCCCTCTACTCCGACGTGCCCAGGCACCCAGAGGAGGATCACCTTGTTATTCCTGCCTAGATCATTAAGTTTTTCTAGGCATTCCCAGATCATCTGCGAGTTGATGTTATATGAGCTCAACGCTTTGATGGCTGCTTGACTATCGGAGAGGATTGCAATTTCCTTGTTCCGGTAGTTCCTGTCGAGGTTGAAATGAATGCATCTTGCTATGGCGTGAATTTCCGCTTGAAAAATGCTTGGGAAGTGTCCCATGGGTTCGGAGTACTTGGTACGAGGTCCAAATACTCCTGCTCCAGTTCCGTCGGGAGTTTTAGACCCGTCCGTGTACCATGTAATGGTATTCTTACCCAGTGCTCGAATGGATTCTGTGCTCCATTGTTTCTTGGTATTTAGTTCCGTTCGAAAAAATTTCTCGAAACTAAATTTCCTGGTAATTTCGTCAGTTGGGAGATCGGCAAGGTGTGCACTTCCGGTGGGGGTTGAGCCCCTTACACTGTGTGCTGTCCCTTTGAGTCCGACTTTGGCCAACCTCAGGTCTGCTCCCCAAGCAGTTCTCCTCACCATGAGATGGAGAGGAGTGAGGTCCAGAATGACCTCTATTGCTGTTGTTGGAGTTGACCTCATTGCTCCTGTTATGCAAAGATATGCTAGTCTTTGTACTTTCTCCAGGATTTTCTTTGTTGTGAATAGATATTACTAAATTCAGTAATTTCATTTTTTTTTCATAAATCTGTTTTGTTTTCAGCATCTTCTCTTATGTGTTAAAATCACTTCACCTGAATATTTCGAAAGTCAAATCCGTCCCACCATGGGGCACATTTGTCAAAATGACCTCAATTGTTTTCTTGTGTTTGTTATTGTTGCATTTCATAATAACACTGAATGAACATGGTCGATTTTGAATCCTTAACGAGTCCAAGCCTCAGTCAATGGCAAAACTTCCCAATTTTTTCATTCTACATCGATTCTCATACGAATTTGGAATGAGGCTCATCTTACCCTCTACTTCAAATTCTATATCAAGCTGTTTAGCTTTTAGGAGAGAAAACTACCCCTAATTATCAAAATTCATAAAATAACATGTTAATACTTAAGATGGGTAAAATTGAGTTTGGATCAGTTAGATAATGATTGTTTGATGCTTTGGAACACAATTTCAAAATATTTTCAATCCTTGAAAATTAACCCTTGTTAAAGCTTAATTTAAAAAAAATATTGACCCTAAAAAATCAAATAATATGTACGAATTTCACTTTGCAACTTTTCAACCCTTAAAAATGAACCCCTATTATGGTCGAATAAAAAAAAGATTTACCTTCAGAAAAATTCCATAATTTATCAGTGTTTTAATTTAAGAATGTTGTTGCCTATAATACGTACTGAATTTATTTTAGAATTTTCCAACCATCATGAATCAACCCCTATTGTAGCTTTAGAAAAAAAAGATTCACCCTAATAAATACTTTCTTGACAGAGTTTTTCAATTTAATCTGTTAATTCCTAAAATATTACCAATTTCATTATTTTGCAAATTTTCAACACTCAAAAACTACTCACCTCTTGGAACATTGCAATGCTTATAAAGTACTCTACTAGATACAAATAAAAAAAAAGTGAAATTAATCTCGAAAGTTTATTTACACACAAATTCACTGCATATTCACATTAACTCACACACGTAGGCACATGAGCAGATGTTTCTTACCAGTATTTTGGAATAAATGTAACTGTGGTTTTAAATGTAAATGCTACATTTTCAATGATAAGTTCACCCAAAAATATTTTGTAGCATTTTTCAAGAATTAGAAGGCTTTGTGAAATGAATCAGTTTTCAAATGGGGTGAGTTTAAAGGTCTGGAAAAAGGTGGTGCTCGCTCGTAAATAGAGGTTTCAAACGGCCATATCTCGCCAAATATTGATCATACAGAAATTCTACTCAAAGAAAAATATTTACAAATCAAAAAGCTACAATTCGATACTTTGGGACATTTTTCGTACCTACAGTATTTTTGGAGTTATTTTGAAGGAAAGGGTATTTTTAGGAAATTGCAGAAAATTGTTTTTCAATTTAAGTTCCAATTTTTCAAAAATCAAGCATTTTAAATTGGTCAAACATCTAGGATCTACTGACAATACATAAGTAAAGAGAATCGCAAAAGGGCGACGATCAATTTCAATTAGGGTGGTAATTAGAGGTTTGTTTTCACTGTTTTTATCGTAGAAAAATGTAGGGATCGAGCACAATTTCATCGTAACTCGCCTAATTTTCTATTTTCTTTTAGAGAATGCTCTTTTATACTTGAAAACATCTTCTATAAGTTTTCTTCGTAAAATGCACAATTTTATCGCTATTTGACTCTGAATCTCTCAAATTTAGCATTCGACGAACAAAAGCTAACCATTAACATTAACAAGCCGCAGCTCGTTTTGTATTGGCCGTACAGAAATTATAAAGAAAATTATATTCTTTTTTTAGGATACAATTTTACTTCCTACAGTTTTTTTTATTTATTCGCCAAAAACTGTTACTTTCAATCGCGAATAACTCGAAAAATATTAATTTTCCAAAAAATGTATTTGGTTTCTCCATCGATTCCTGTAGTTCAAGTGATGCAAAATGTCAACGCCCGAGATGGGGTGGCAACCACCCCCCAAGATCCTAGGGCTATTTCCACCTACTGCCAAAATTTCAAGTTAATCGATGGTTCGAAAAAATTGCCAGCCAAAGTCCCTTAATTTCTGAACTAAAAACAAAAAAAGACCTTTTGCGGTACCACGGTATGTTTGTTTGAAGATATCATTTTTATCTGTATACTTTTCCAATTTCCTACCGTAGGATTCTTGTCTAATATTTCCCAAACAGTATTACTTGGCATTGAGATGAAATGACTAAGAGTTGAACCACAAATTAATATAGCAAAATCACCGGAAAAAAATGCCGAAGACCAATTGCAAAATCCCAACCTTGATGATGCACCCATTACCAACACCAAGCTCCGATCTTAATGAATACCGTACCGTAATAGCCCTGCGTTGCACATCGGCAGGATACAGTAGCAGGATCTCGGTTGCTCAATCCTCTCCCTACCATTCTCGTGCAAACCCTCACTCCTGCAAGGCCGGGCGCCACTCGCGTTTGATTCACTCACTCAGTTGTTACGCGACTATTCTCACGGAAGTAGCTAGCGGTTCGAGCTCCGAGTGTCACTTTCACGTTGTGGTGTTTACGTCTGTTGCGTGTCTTGAGTGAACAGTGAGTGGTTTTGTGCTGGATCGAGACGATATTGTCAGGAGAAATTTGATTGAAATTTCAGGAAAATTGGCGTCAGACGTAGGATATTTTTTATAATTTTTTTTGTTTTGTGGGTGTGTTGGTAGCTTCGTTTTGCAAAAAAAGGTATTTGTGAAAAATTACAACATTCAGGAAATCAGAAAAACTCAATTTTTATACATTTTTTAATTGGCCGTGGTTGAAGTTCCGCACCTTGCGAAACATCAATATAATTTGCTAAAGGTCCACACCTGCGGAACTTTATTATAATTTGTTAAAGGTCCGCACCCGCGGAATTTTAATATTTTGTACTATAGATTCGCATTTAACATTTTGAGAAGGCTGTGGGTATAATATGTGTCTAATAATCTGTATTTAGGATCTGAATTAAGATTAAAATTTGCCTGGAAAAAATTATTAACAATTAAATATACAGTACCTTCGATTCTCTTCGCATAAAATCTAGAATGACGCTTACCTACCTATAGTCATCAAAACTATTAACTGCACAAGTATTTATGTGCCTATTCAAATATTTTTACTGGCATTTTTATTAATTTTTTTAGGGTACACAGAATATGTCTAACCATTCAAAAGAAAAAATTATAGTTATTTCAAACATTGGTAACGGAAATCGAACAAAGTTCTAAGGTTTGCCGGAGAAGAGGCATCACAAAAGTTAAAATAATTTCAACAATGTCAAAATATACCATTATCTCCTTCAATCCTGCCAATCAGGAAGTGAGACAAATATCTGACAGAAAACTACTACTTTTTCCTGCCTGATAACACAAAGGATATTGAATTACACCCGTCAGATAGCCGTGCAACATTCCTCCAAAAAGACCCAATTGCAAAAATTGATCTTTCATATAAAGTGCTCAGTGCAACTTTTACATAATAATAATAATTAATACTACAACACTCGAATGAGTGTACCCAAGGCATAGCCTGCGCGTGTAGAGAACGGCTATAATTATTATTTGCTGTATGTCGAACTGTTGATTATTATGATTATTGTACCTATGACAAATATGCACTTAATATCAATTTTCATTTATTCTTCCAATTTCAAAATAAAAAATTATGAATAACAAACATGCTGCCTACTGGGGGGTTCAGGAAAAAGGAAGTATAATCTCAACTTATTTGTGCCGGTGACACAGGAGCATGGTACACTCCCCTTTTCTCCTTCAGTACCAAATATAATTGAATGAAATTTGGGACATCCTGTGTAATTAATAATAACAATACTCCCCCCATGAACATTAGTAGAGTGTACCTACCCAAATACATAACCTATGCGGGTAGAGGACAGATATTATTATTTGCCGTGGCGCACCGGAGCGACATCACTTTTGTACATATCAATAATTTTTTTCGACTTCCGGGAGCGATACCAACTTGTTCAAATGGAATAACCTGTACATTGATTTCATTGAAAATATGAACAGGATGTTCATAAAGTCAGTTGTGGAATCATCTGCGACTGAAAGTTGGAATTTAGTCGCTGTTTTCCATCGTACAAGATAACCTCTCTTGGAAGGGATTCATGTTTTAAAGAGAAACATTCTCAATTGAAAATTGAATCAATACATGAGCGATTTTCTGTGAGTGATACTTCTGAATAACATTCTTCCTTATCTCATTTATAGATAAGAATTTTCAATGGAGACTGGACATTTAATAAATAATCAACTATCTGAAAGAAAATGCAAATTTTCACTCTCAGATTTTTTCTTCAAGTTATATAGGGTCTTTTTCAATATCTATCAGATGTAGTTCAATGTCCAGCGTGACTTTTGCCGGGGAAGTAGTTGTTTTCTGTTGATATTACAAAAAAGTAACTTCAATTTTATCGTAGGGTTTTTCCATTTCCAAAGGAGCCATGTATAGATTCAATTTTCAATTGATAATGTTTCTCTTTAAAACCCTGTATATTATTATACATGATCGGTTAGAGATGATCATAAGACCAGGTTTAATATAGTTTCTTCGTCAAAGACTATACCGAGATATAGCCAATTATTTCATCCATAAGCTCAATCAGTAGGAGAGAGAAACTTTTTCTGGTCCATTGGGCTTTTAAATAAAATAATTGGTGATACCTATATCTCCGTTTTTTATTCTCTTCATCACCTAAGTATAATATATCTATCAATTTTAAAATTTGATATTTCTTTGCTTTCAGTAATTGTGTTATTCCCAGCAATTTCAGACAAACTTGAAATGATATCAACAACTGGAATAATGGTTAATTTTTAATCTATCTGGAATCAAATTTTCACATGAAAGTGACATTTTATTCAGATCTTAAAAATATACTGACTTGGCAATTTTAGATTTACAAAAAAAGAACTGGTACAAGATTCATTACTTAGTCACTTTCAAACTTGAATTCAAGGAAGGATTGACTAAACACAGTGTTCAGGCATAATTTCATCAATCTGATCACTTTGTCAAGGTCTACTTCAATGATTTGAATGCAAAAGGTGTTACTTACTATTTTTGATTAAAATGCTTCTGAATCATTCGAAGAACATACATTCCTCTCGTGGAATCATAGATTTGAATAGAATAGAAAGTCCCCATGAAAGATTTCAAGATTGCTTTGATCTAATTATTGACAGATTCGAGATGATTTGTTGTGTACATTGATTGTTTCAGTTTATTTTTTGTAGCACTGTACTCACTCGCAACGAATATGATGCCAGTTTCCTAAAAACATTGCGGAACAAGTGGAAAATTAATATTTTTCAGAATGTACAAATATTTGTTATATACGCTTCATCTGAAGTGGCATATAAGTCATCGTTTGAATTAATTCAAGAACGTTGTTATATTATTCTTGACACACAACCCGACTTTGGCTGAATTCCGCGGATGCGGACCTTCAGCAAATTTTGATAAAGTTCCGCAGGTGCCGAGGGGGAAACATCTCGCTAAAATGTGTACGAGACTTAAAATATTTAAAAGACTGAAAGACTCAAACCAATGACTGAAAGACTTAAACCGATGACTGAAGGACTCAAGCCGATGACTGAAAGACTCAAACCAATGACTGAAGCGACGATTTAATGACTGAAAAGTGACTCAAATGACTCAAAATTTCTAGGTGTACGAGATTTAAAGGAGATGTTTCCCCCTCGGCAGGTGCGGATCTTTAACCACGGCCTTTTTAATTTTGAAACTTCGTTAGCTTAGTACCCTCTGTATAAAAACATAAAAACATGTTTTATATAAAATATAGACCCCAACCTGTAGAAATAAAAAATTAATGAAACCTCAAAATGAACATTTAACTAATTAAATATATTAGGATATAATGATGAATTTCAGGCTACCAGCACTATTTGTCATATGGTGAGATGAATGATGGAAGAAGTCCGAAACTCTATTCTCATTCAGTTTGTCTCTTCGATGACCCCCGTAAAACTGGCAGAAACACTTTGGAATTTTAAAAATTTTTTCAGACCATAATCTTAGGCTAATTTTAGGCTGATTTATTACCCTATTCTCGAATTTTCAATTGTGGGAGATATCGCGGGTTCTGCTACCTTAACGTTAAGCTTGCAGAACCAAACCACCAAACAAATGTTTATGAAAAGTCTAATCACACTATAATTTTAGGCTCATTTTAGGCTCACGTTTGAACCTATCGCCGATTGTTTTGAAATGAGTTTTTTTTTAATTTTGGGTTCTGTTAGCTTTACTTACCGTTAAGCTATCAGAACCCAACCATGAAAAAAAAACTCGGAACAAATCCATTTTGGCAATAATTTTAGGCTCTAGTCACCCTAATTTACTACCCAATTATTTATTTCTTGCTATTCAATTGGAGGATAAATCATAGGCTGTGTTAGCTCAACACTGATCTGGCTGTACCAAAAGGCTAACCGAATCATTATGAAAAATCTGATCATACCACAATTTTTGGCTCATTTTAGGCTCACGTTTGACGTTTGAACCCATCGCCGATATTTTTTTTCAAATGATGCGTCTGCTGGCTTAACGGTTAAGCTGGCAGAATACAAGATTAAAAAAAGGGAATTTAAAAAAAATCGGAGATGGGTTAAAACGTTAGCATAAGATCATAGCTTTAAATTATGGTGCGATCAGATTTTTCGTAACGATTCGGTTAGCCTTTTGGAACTGCCAGCTCATTGTTGAGCTAGCACTAGCACAACCTATGATTTCTCCACCAACTGAAGAACAAAAAACTATAGCCTGTATAGAGCCTAAAATTATTAATTAGCCTATAATTATTGCCTGAAAAATATTTGAAAATGCCAAAGTGGTTCTGCTAGTTCAACGGGTGTTCTTCGATGTTACTTGCATCAGACAATACCGGGTGTCCGCGGAAGGTGGCTCGAACCCATAACTTTTTTGTATTTGAAGATAATGGAATTAAACTTGGAGGATCTGAAAACGAGAAGGAACTGCATATTTTGACAAGCGGCTCAGCTTCATGCAACTTCCGGTTTCACCGGAAGTTAAATCAACTTTCGATTTTTAATTGGAACACCCGGTATATTTATATATTAAAATTCAAATGCATGTAGAAACCTGTTAGCAACACAGCAGATAAAACGATAATTCAAGAGCCAATAACATATCTCTAATGGTTGCCTAATTTACTTTTGCAAAAGCGAGGTTAAATAAGATGTCAACAAGTAATTATTTTGAATTGATGTAGCCGATACTTGATGAAAATCCATATTAATATCCATAATAAAACTATGTTTAAAAGATTTTTACTATAAATAGGTTTACAAAACCCGCGACAATTGTTTCGCTGTACAACAGCTTCTTCAAGCGGAGAAGATATAATAATTTACATGTTTCACACCAGAAGAGAACAATTTATTAGAGAAGGGTTTCAACTATAACATTAAAACAGATACTAATATCAATAAATTAGAAATGTTAGGAATAGAGACAGAGCTTGATTTAAGGGGTGAAGTCAATACTATTAGCAATAAATACATAGCAACAGATATTATAAAAACAAGCTTTTTGGATAATAAATCGCACAATACCAAAGAATTATCAACAGTAAAATCCATAAAACTAAAAACCGCTGAAAACAATATCATTTTTACTAGAGCCGATAAAGGAAAATCAGTTATTGCAATTGATCAAACTGAATATATCCATAAAACACAGAATTTCCTCGATTCAGGTACATATAACATTTTGCAGAAAGATCCCACTTGCAGGTACCAGCAACAAGTGAAAGAAACACTGAAGTCAATTCAATATATTTTTAATGATAGAGAAAAATATAATTTAATTGTTATGAATCCGCAAATTCCAAAACTCTATTCACTCGTAAAATTACATAAGGATGACAAACCTATCAGACCAGTAGTATCATTTGTAACGTCCCCATCAGTCAAAATTTGTGAAAAACTTATCTCTTTGATTCAAAGCCATTGCCATTTCGAGGCAAAATTTAGTCTGAAAAATTCATACGAACTTATTGAAAAAATTAAAGATATTAAATTACCAAATAATACCAAATTAATTTCTTTTGATGTACAAAACTTGTTTCCTAGTATACCTCCTACGGAAACAATATTGTTAGTAGAAAGACTATTAGATATAAATCATGTAAACTCTATCATTAAAGAGGAAATATTGAGTTTACTCAGTGTTTCTTTAAGTCAAAATTATTTTCAGTTCAACAATAAATTTTATTCATCTAATGAAGGCTTGATTATGGGTAATCCCTTAAGCCCTTTGTTGGCTGAAATATTTATGGATAATTCGGAAACTCAAATAAAAGGGAATAAAATGTTCAAAAACTTCATATATTGGCATAGGTATGTTGATGATATTTTGGTAGGTTTCACAGGTACAACTAGACAATTAAATCAATTCCTGGAATTTATTAATTCTCTTCACCCTTCTATCAAATTCACCATAGAATTTGAAAAGGACAACTCGATAAATTTTCTGGACCTGACAATAACTAAAGTAAACAATAAACATGAATTTTCTATTTCCCACAAACCATCTCATACAGACATAACAATTCACAATAGTTCATCACACCCATATCAACATAAAGCAGCAGCTTACAATGTATGATACATAGATTAGTTAGTATTCCTCTCAGTACATCAAATTTTAATAAAAAATTAGATATTATCAAACAAATTGCAGTAAATAATGGTTATAAATCGTCTGTGATTGATAACTTTCTGTCTAAAAAGCAATATAAGAAAGCAATTCAAGAAGTTTATCCTCGTTTAAAAGACCACCAAAAGTTTAAAACAATTACTTATATCGGTGAACCTAGCACTAAAATAGGTAATTTCTTGAAAAAGCAAGGTTTCAATATTGCTTTTAAGACAGACAACACTTTAGGCAGACATATTAAAAATAACAAGGATAAAGTAGAAAATCAAGATAAGTGTGGAGTCTATAAATTAAATTGTGGTAGTTGCCCCAAGTTTTATCTTGGTCAAACTGGTAGAACCTATAAAAAACGTCTAACCGAACACAGAAATAGATTTGTAAACGAAAAAACAAACTCTACTTATGCTAACCACTTATTGACCGAAAACCATACTTTCGACCATGATTTCGAAGTCCTTCATGTAGAGAACAAAGGTATGAAGCTTAATCTTTTGGAAAGTATGGAGATCAATAAGTGGAAAAATTCTGAGAACCTCCTCAATGACCAACTTGAATTAAATAACTCACCATTACTTAATTTGTTTTTCTGGAAAGGTTAGATGGAATGTAATTAGTAATGCAATGTTCTCATTGAAAATTTATTAGGAGACAGGTATACAACCGCACCCTAATTAATTTACGATGTATATTTAAGGTAACATAGCAAACATGTAAATCCGAGGGGGAAGTAACTCTTTCATTAGGTGTACATCATAACATTTTCATTACTTCATTAATCATTTCATATTCAACTTAAAATCGAAATCTATGTTTCTGGGGATCCGTGATATGATTTTTTTCGGTTCCAAGTTGGCAAATTTATGCCGTCTGACAATCGGTAAGTGATCGCCTCGGTGATCGCTGAGCAGACGCGGATTTTAATCAGTGGTTTTCCGATGAATAGTATAACATCATTAATGGTAATGATTTTTCATTAGAGTTAATTACTGTATTATTTTCATTAGGTGTACAAAAAATGGCTAGTTACTTCCCCCTCGTGTAAATCATTATAACTTCTCCGCTTGAAGAAGCTGTTGTACAGCGAAACAATTGTCGCGGGTTTTGTAAACCTATTTATAGTTAAAATCTTTTAAACATAGTTTTATTATGGAAAGTAATTATTTTTCATGATTTGTTTTATAAGATGCTGTTGGTCATAGGTTACTCGATACATTCAGATCTTATCACCAAATAATGCTAGATCCAACGTAATCTTTTTAAGTTTGCGAACGGAAGTTTTATTTAAACCTTATAGTGAGCAGTATCAAATTAATCACAGTGAAATGATCTGTTTTCCTAACCCGATGAGCCACCAAGTTGCTATTTGAAAAAAAATTGTGATTTTAATTTAAAAATTGAATTTCACATAGAACACACATTGAGAACAAAAACACTAAAGTCGTGTTTTTCCCGAAATATTAGTGCTGATATAAGCGAGGGGGAAACATATTTTTATATCTCGTACAATTTCAGTCATTAAATCTTCGCTTCAGTTATCAGTTTGATTCTTTCAGTCATCGGCTTGAGTCTTTCAATCATCGGTTTTGGTGTTTCTGTCTTTTAGATATTTTAAGTATCGTACACCTTTTGGAGAGATGTTTCCCCCTTGGATATAAGTGATTTAAACGTATTCATAGCCCTCTAGAATAAAATAGGAAAATTGAAAAAAAAAATGTTGCGAAAAGTGACAAATGCAACATGGTTGTATAGAGACAAAAGAAGTGAAAATATAATGGGTGCGTCTCATTTAAAAATCGAAAGTTTATGCTACCTCCGGTGAAACCGGAAACTTCATGAAGTTGAATCACTAGTCAAAAATTGCAGTTTTGTGTCGTATTTAGATCCTCCTTTCATTCCATTACTTCTTCAAAAACAAAAAAGTTATAAGCGCGAGCCACCTTCCGGTATACTTCAGTGTCCCCAACTCGTTTGTCACTATTCAACGTTCGAACTCTTCACGACAAACAGAAAGCGGTTTGTTGAATATTATTTTTAGTTTTTTTATTCATATTTGAAACAGTCTCACTCGTTTCCAAAGTCACATATCGCCGATTCTTTCCATTGAAAAAAAATAATGATAACTTGTATGAAAACGAGAATCGATGAATTAGTTCATCTTTCATCGGAACTCAAAAATTTCCGATTCCTCAGAAATATTTTACCAGATTTTCTCTCCCAAAAATTGCGAAATATTCCAACTCTGATAGAAGAATGAATAAACATGTCACAAATTATCGAAATGTGGGAAATGATAATGGAAACGTTACTCATTTCCTGGAATACTGTTCCCATATGTGGAGTGCACATCCTAAACATATACACCGAAGCAAATTACTCTGAACGGTGAGCCCTAAGCGCCCTAGGGGTTCGTTACTCTCGACAGAAGCAACTCTACAAAAGCAACTCTACAAATCGGGAACATGTTCTCAGATGTTTCCAAATGAAGCTGGTTCAATTTGATGAGAAGTCAGTATTGAGACAAAGATTATCCTTATGGAGTCCTTCGCATGCATAGGAATAAGTGTCCATTTTCCTGTGAACAATTATTATTGTCATAATAAGTACTTGAACATAAAGTTATTGTCATTCATCATATTCATGCCACCAGACTAGTGACTAATTTATTTGACACTGGATTCATATATTTATAATGAAAATTGTCATTGTGGTAGCATTTTCCAGGAAATTATTTCAAAATGATTTTTTCTAGATATTAAAAAAATAAATTTAGTTCATTTGAGGTGTATCCAAGTGCAAAAATGTGCAACGGTCGGTTGCAAAGTCATAAATAAAGTCATAAATAAATTGAGTCAAGCGCACATTTGTGGATTCGGTTAGAAGACCCTGTATTTACAAGGCAACGACTTACGTTGCCGTCGGGGGAAGTTGAAGCTACCTGTACGACAATCCTACCCAGAAAAATATGAAGACATTTTTTAAATCAACCTTCTTTAATTTCATTGTTAAAAAAATATGTCGTATTTTTGTCACAAAATGGGTTCATTCAACACCACATATCTCAAAATCAATGATTTGGAATAAGAACATGTTTCTAGCAGATATCTTTGAATATGGTTTTTTCATTGCCTATTCAAAATTTCACCCACCGAATGGCGTTTTCCTCATACAAGGGCAAACAAAATTCGGAATCACTTATTTCTCAGTTCTTATTAATAATGTGTAATAAATAAGTAATGTAAGAACATTTAAATAAGGCCATACCAGAATATTCAATACTATGAGTTACCAGAAAATGTTTGCTGCTTCTCCAGAAATGTCTAATTTGCAAATTACTTACGTGAAGATTCTCAACAGTTCATTGATATTTTTTTCTCTTTCTCGTTTTCTTTACATCTTATATAACAATAATAATCACTCATGAACAATCGTAGAATGTATACTAAAACGCATAGCCTGTGCGGGTAGAGGACGGCTATCATTATTATTTGCCGAGGCGCATTTGTACTATACAGGGCAATTCAAATTCGACCCCCACCATTTGGATCTCCTAAACTACAGGAGATACTTTTTTTCAGCTACACGTTTTCATGTTCAGATTTACTATCCGACGTTTCGTCTTCTGGCATTCATCATCAACTTTTTTTTCTGTTATGGGTGCCATATTGTTTTTTTATACAGAAAAATAGTGATTCTCATTTTGATTTCACTGATACATAATTTGTTATGATTTGCACTTCTGAAACCACAGATATTAAAAAAACAACAACTTCATCTGAGATGGTCATGACTCCATCGAAAAATTTTGTTTAATAAACACTAGATGTTAGAACTCATTAAACATCATAAGTTTGCACAAATACTTCAGTCGAAATGTTCTCATTCTAAAATGAAGAAAAACGAGATATGTTGAAAATTTATTATAAATTTGATAGAAATAGTACGAAAACAACACAAATTTATTTTTAATTATGTCCTGAAAGACAACAGCCGGATAGAACATTATTCGGAAATTTGGGCTGAGTACGGTGCGTTTCACAAAATTACAACTTGCATGAAATATTCATTTTCCGTGCCGTTGGTTGGTTCAGATAAAATATTTCTCAACGTTGCCAATAAATTTAATATTTCTCAATCTTTGTCATGAATCATTTGAGAGGACCGGAATGAAAGTTGATTTCAAGGACACTGAGAGTGGTATAATACTATTATTATGACATGAATAATGACATTGCTAACTTTCCGATCTATCGGTCTTTCAAGAACATGAATTTGGTCAATATTTAGGTATTGTGCTGACTTATAATCTCAAGTGGGATAAAAATATAGATAATAGTATAATTAAGGCTAGTGGAGGGAATGATGTAATTAAAAGCTTTTGCAGGATATGGTGGGGGGCAGACCCTATATAAGACAATGTTTATGGCATATAATGGCCTTGTTAAATCACACTTAGATTGGGGATCAATATTTTACAAACCATGCTCGAAAAAGGCGTTAGAGTAACTTAATAAAATACACAACCAAAGTACGAGACTAATAACAGGTAGTATGAAATCTACCCCAATATATGCAATGTTAGCTGAGACAGGGGAAATTAGTCTAGAAGTCAGGATACAGTGGTTAGCAAATAAATTTATAATCAAGAAAATTGATCATACACCACCATTGATTTTCAATTGCGAAACCCTCAATGAAATATGTAAACAAAAATGTGGATACTGGAAAGATCGAAGTACGCCCTATCTGATTGATGCATTCGAGAAAATAAAAGCATATAAACCTATTATATATATATTAATGAGATGCTTCAGTTTTGATTACGAAATCTACATACATGAAATTAAATTGATTATTTGAATTTACACAAAAACGATATAACAAATGAAACTAAAATGAACATTTTATTGATACCAATAAAGAATACAATTTTATTTACACAGGCGCGTCAAAAACAAAAAATTGAGTTGGATTTGAAGTACCAATACTGCAAATTGACTACAAATTCTCTTGAAGACTTAATGATCTTACCAATATATGTGATGCAGAGCTTATAGCTATTCACTGGGGAATGAAAACATGTCTGGAAAAAAACTTTAGAAAAAACATAATAATGTCTGAGTCGCAAAGTGCATTAACTAAAATCACTAGTAATTCAATAATAGCAAAAGAGGATTATATTACATTACGTATAAAACAGATGGCTTATCTAGCATCTTTAAACGAGATAGAGTTCGAACTAGCTTGGACACCAGAACACGAGGGCATTGATGGTAACGAATTGGCAGATCAACTGGCCAAGGTCGGTGCGTCACTTAATATACCTATGAACATTAAAATCGATAAAAATACTACTTTACCAGTTATTAAAGAGGAGATGAAATCAAACTTTTTAATGCAATGGAAACAAAGTGTTAAATATAAGAGTAGTAGATATTACAAAATACATTCGGAATACCCTCTAGATCTTTGGTATACTAAACACACATATACGAGCACATATATTGATAGAAGACATATAACCACAATCATAAGATTGAAAACAGGACATTGTATGACTGAAAAACACCTATTTAGAATAGGAGTTAGCGATGATCCTTTTTGTGACTGTGGCATGATCGACTCCATTAATCATATATTCCTAGAGTGTCCTATCAATACTATACCTGGCGTTGACTTGTATCAACGATTAGTTGAAAAGGGGGTACCAGCCCCTCTCAATATGGAGGAAGTATTAAAATATTCAAACATAGGAATAGTAAGAGAAATTATGAAATTTATTAATACAAATCAAATAAATATATAAATATTTTCTTTTTTCATTCATTCATTAATTATTCATTTGAAAGTATAAACAAATAGAGCAACGATATATTATTGAAATCTACTACTATCATTCTCATAACCTCATCTATATTTTAATTTGACCATTTATTAGGCATCCTAATTTCATTTTCAAATCACAGAAACCTTCGTATGTACTATATGTGCAACCAACTAACCACGTTTTAGCACAAAGGAAAAAACACATGGTGAAATTGAAGAAATCTGAGTATTATAAGAGGCAAACAGCACAAGAACTCAAGAAAATTCAAATATATTGAAATAAGAATAGCAGAATAACTGGGTTTTAATCGTTGCAATCCCCGGAAAGAACTGGCCCAATGTGCCGAATGGGAAGCAAGGGCCATAACATAGAGAGAAAGAGAGAACATGAATTTGGTCGACATATACAGCATTCTTTTGAAGATATAGACTCGAGCCTATAACTTTTGTGAAAAAAAAGTAACAGGCAAGGACCAGGTGGAAAATGCTGTTGAGGTACCGGATTTAAGGGAAAAAAATATTCACGAAAACCCTCAAAATGGTAAAATAAGGATGAAAATATAGTCCTTGTCTTATATGCGAGAATAGTTATTTATGCAACAAGTGCAAAAAGTGAATGTTTATTGCACTCGACGTGAAATTGTCCGACGAGGCCGTTAGGCCGAGCAAAGCAAAAAATGATTTATTGAGGTGCGGCACTAGGTGTAGGAAAATGAAAAGCGCAACTTGAATACTTTATTATTAATATCGATTTGCATTGAAACAGGAACTAATACGTTACGAACAATTTAACTCAAACTTTATTCTTACTCTCAATGTTGAAAGTGAAAGAACAATTGTTGCAATTTTCAATATGAATATTTCGTAGTGAAGTACCTATTGCCAATCTCACAGAATATCTGCTAAATATGTAGTAGGTTTTAACGTTTATGATTGTCATGATGACAGCACGTTGAAGTAGAATGACAGATGAGTGCAATAAAAACCTTATTGCACTAGAGCAATAAAGAACTTCTAAGTGTTAAATACAAAAGATCGATTTTTGTATTATCTATAACTTTTCCTTAGAATATTTTCCGCTAAGAGGTCACTTTTCTCAGCAAATCGCAAAAAACCGGTTTCAACCCCTAAACTGCATCCCCATTTCACCATTTTGAGTGTTTTCGTGTTTAAATATTTTTTTCCTCAAAGTTGGAACCTCAGAAACTTTCTCCACCTGGTCCTTGCCTGTTACTTTTTTCTTATTTTAAGCGTTTAAAATTCGTTTTGGCACCAGCCAAATATTCTTCATGGAATTTTATTAAAATAGGTAAATAATACGAGAAATAATCTCATTTGTGATGTGAAGTCAGTAGTTTTAATGTGTATATCCAAGTGTTTATCAGAGCAAAACGAACGACATCATAAAAATCATTGTTCAAAACTCCCACCAAAGATTGAAAATAAAAGTATCTCCAAGGTTGACGAGTAGGAATAGCGAGGTGATATGGTGCCATAAAAACTTTCATGTTTCTGTTAATCGTTATTTCAGGCGTTGGAAGAAATGAAGATGTGAATATGAGTAATCATGTCATTAATCACGGAATTTCCACATTTGCAATTCTAATAGGTGTCTTCAGCGAACAGCTGTTTCGTCACTTCGGGCATCATCAGCACTGGGTAGGCAGTTCGTATGGAGACAAAACAAGAAACTCTGCGCGTAAGGGTAGAAATTGAGGGGAAAACAACTCTTTCATTAGGTGTACATCATAACATTTTCATTACTTCGTTACTCATTTTCATTAAATTAATTTTCCACTGTGGGAACCGGATACATACGTGAAATAATATTGTGTTCCTAGGAACCGGATAAATACGCGCGACTTTCTTAATGATAATTATAAACGTCTTTATTATTTAACAATAATGCAAATAATAAACTCAACAATGAAGCGCGAAGTTTATTTTCAGTTGTAAATTAGAGCACAACAATAGTATATCAAAGTATAAGTGGATAAAAAGGTCTTTCAAACACGCGCGATTCTTCGAGCACGACGGCGCAGCCGGAGTTCTCAAAATAGTGTTTGAAAGACCAGTTATACACGAAAACTTAACCTTATTTTTTTATTGGTTTTCTTCGAAATCATAAATACGGGTATTATTATCACATGAAATGGAAATGAGAACTAATAACGTAAAATGGTTGATTTCGTGATGTGACATCGGTATACTTTACCTTATTTATGTATACTTTCCGTTCGTATGCATATTTCATTGAACAATTCTGGGGTGCTAACAGGCAACAAAAATTAAAATTAACCTAGAAACTGGCAGATTTCATGTAGAAGATGGACCTTGATGAATTATTTTAATAAATTGGTGGCTCAAACTCGACATCTCATTCTTCCGTATACAAGTGAACAATTAATTAGTGAATAACTCTATAAATAAATATACCGGGCCGCCAGAAAATGATATTTTTCATGTTCGATTAACGTGGAATATGTTCTGGTTGTGTCCTATCTCAACCTAAAGAAGTTAAATTTAAATTACTTTTACTGAAAACGCATTTGTACGAGCACAAAATTAATTTGAAAGAAGAAACGGAATTTTTTCTAAAGTCCCATACCAGTTGTCCATAGGGATACTGTGTCCCACGCTATCGGGCAAATGGAAGCATGTGGAGTTATCAGAAATAAATTGAACAGAAATAAATTTGCAATTTGTCATCGAAGATCAATTGTTGTCACTGTAGTGCCTAAAAATGAATTCTAATATCGAATTTTTGAATGGTAAAGAAGAATCGCGGTTAATACGGCAAAAATCTAATGATGCGCATAAAAAATAATATTGGCAAGTTCATCAAATGGATGGAAAAGCGAAAGGTAACAGAATATATAAATGAACGAGTTGTTTATTTGACGTTACAGGTTACTGCTGTCGGATCAATAATCAAAGATTTGTCATTTAGATATCACGTTTCTCGAGTTGTTTAAAAAACGCGCGTTTTTGAAAATTCCATTCAAACACGCTGAGGCGTTCACTGCCCGTGTTTACACGCATTTGCGCATGTCACGCCCAGTGCGCCGGACGTGTATACACGGCTTCTGCATTATTCCACAAAGACCACGAGACGTGTGAACACGATTCTGAGCACCAACCCAAAAAATTAGATGAAGATCATATAATTGACTATGACAATGCAAAAATTCTTGATTATGAACAAAATATCAATAAGCGTCTCTTTCCTGAAATGGTTCATATAAATAATACAGAGCAAACTATGAATAAAAGAACAGACAAAAAGAAAATATCTCACCCCGTCCTCCTTGAAATGATTATTTATATGTTATACCTATTTATATTTTTTATTATTATTTATATTTCTCACTCTTTATCTTTCTCTTGAAATACCGAAAATATGATCGAGTAACCATAATTTTATTGTCAACTTGTCCTCTCAAATTGTGACCCTATGTTTATTTTTGTCTCTAATTTATTTTTAATTTCATGTTAGTAAGTATCCCAAATTATGTAATACCATCACATATTTATCAATCATCTACTTTTAGTTACGTCTTGAAGAAGCAAATAAATTTATCGAAAGCTTGACATAAAAACGAAGAAATCTTCTTAATTGGTCTACCTTTGACTGCTTCCCACTAATTTGTAAATAAATTATTGAACAGTCACGAAAACAACCCCTTATTTTATACACCTACATTTTTAATAAAAAAATAATGAGTAACAAAAAAATTATACTTCAACAGCAATCTACACATATCTTTAGTTGATTGAAAATTAATATTCGTTTAGGATATGGGCGAAGTGTTTACTTTATGCTGAGCAGTGAAAGGGTTGTGGTAAAATGGAGATCCAATAAAAAAAAATTGTTCCACTTAACCCGAAACAAAGCTTGTGTAATTCTTAAGAACCTTGGCGACCCATCTTCGGTCAGTTTTTTTTATAGCATCGTGATTTTTGGGAGATTATTAAGATACGAATCACATACTCATTACATATTATGAATATATTGCAATCTTATCTCCATATGAACTGCAGTCATTTGAATAAAAAAAAAACTTTCATTATCCTGAAACTTTGTCATAATTTTTAATTAATTAAAGTTAATTACTGCATTACTTTCATTAGGTGAACAAAAAATCACTTGTTGTTTCCCCCTTGGGAGAAATGCTGTAATTTCAACAGAAAACGTTGAGAAATAATGTAGATTTTTCTATACATCACCTAGTGATGGCTAAATGATGGCATATGTATTGTGAGAAGACTTCGCATTGATGTAAATTGTGTCTCACTTTGAGCAATAACACTTACGTATTTTATTAGGAATGAAATGATTTGAATTTTTTCTTTCTCAATTGATAGTAGTAGGTACTCAGAACTTTCATGTTAAGGAAACACAACAAATTATGACAAGTGAAATATTGGGGAAAACATTAGGGATTTGTTATCACAAAACTAACAACAAATTCTGGTTCGGAATATCCTTAATCTCCCAAATCTCAGTGCTTGATTATTTGAATATACAAGGGTATCATCTGTAGCTGGCAACATTAGTAGCTCTTTTTCATCGATAATGTTTGGTTAATTTACAAGAAAACTGATCATGTCATAAAATTCCCAGCAATGTTCAAATAATATAAGTACCTATTACTTTTGCATGGGAAACTATGACCACCTGAATAGTAAAAATTGCGAAAAATTAATTAGGGATTGGTTTATCAATTCAAATCCTGTTTTGGGACACCCCAAATGCACAGGTCTTAATTTTTCAATAATAGAAATGTACAAGGTATCATCTGTAGCTGGCAAAATAATAATGCTTTGCTGAAGTGCCCAGAAATGTTTCATTAATACCGCAAAAATCAAACAAGCATCTCTTTTCCATTACAGGGCTAACAATAACCAGCTGAGAAGTGAAAAAATGTGAAAAATAGATTATTGAATGTTTTATAACTGATACAACATCGAGTTTTGGTTTATAGAACACTCTAAAACCTCCAGATCCCAATTTTCGAGTCATGAAATAACTACAGTGCAGCTTTTTTTAGCCCTCCTCTGTTAACCTTTGAACGTGTTGACGTATAAACATGGAACAACACCGATTTTGAATGGTATAACCATTGTTTAAATAAAAGATAGTTAGTCAATGCCTGTGGAAAAGGTATTGGACCCAAACGCGAGTGTCATCTAGCGTGATTAGTTACAAACATGAATATTTCACGTCATTTTGATGCAGGTTTCTTCAAAAAATCCTGATTTTAATGCTGTCCCATTGTTTCAATGAAGTTACGACATGACTTGGATGCGAGCTCACTATCGCCATCTACATGTCGCATCCATTTTGATCCAATTATAATCCCATAAGGTTGACTAACTATCTTCTATATAAACAATGGTATAACCGATACTACTTTTTGAAATAAAAGACAATGTGGTTTCTCGATTAGGGACGTGGGTGGCCTCATCAATTTAAAAATTTCAAATAGCTTGAGGGTCAAATTACACATCGTTGGAATTCTCTTTCCAACTTTTTTGGTTTTCGTTAATAAGTATTTTCACTATTTTGCTCTTTTTGCCTTTCGAAATTTTCAACTTTTCAATTCTCAATTTTCAGATGTGTCCCCAGCGCCATCTGTGTAGTAATTGCAATATATTTTCTCTCAAACAGAAGTATCGGTAATACCAATCAAAATATTTTTTTTTTTACGTAATGTACGTAAAGTGCGTAAAGTAATACTTTTTCGCACAAGTGCGTAAAAAAATCACCTGTGCGTAAAATCATCAACTGTGCGTAAAGTAATTTTTTACACACTGTTCATACATTTATGCATTTTTGAAAAATACAGTATTTTGCGTCAAATATAACTCGGAAGTCTTTATTTGATAATAGACGTCAATTCATATCATTAAACATTCAAATTAATGATATAATTGCTACAATTTGGCAATATAATAACTGTCGGAGAAAAACTTTGTATGAAACACTTTCGTAAAGGGCTTATTTGTACTCGCGTGTTTGTTGAACAAACTTAACGCTCATACAAAAAAGTCCTACTTTACGACCTTGTATCATAAATAGCTATTATTCCGTTATTCCACATCAAACCGTTCAAATTTATCGAGATAAGGGTATCATTCAGATCCGCATTTAGGTATAATTTGGAGTACATACTTAATATGGTTAAACAAATATTGACGAAATCCAAAAAATTATTATGGTTGAAAAAGGATAACTATCTTTTCAATGATGTGTCACTTGAACCCCCATGGCATTTAAATTTTTTAAATTATTTATTTGCCTCCTCCCCTCGCCTCCTCTAACAAGCGATCATAATGTCTTTTATTTGAAATAATAGTATCGGTGATACATACCATTCAAAATGGATTTCGTTTCATGTTTGTACGTCAAACAACAACAACAACAATTATACAATTAAACCGTTGACAAGTTAACAGGGGGATGGGGGACTAAAAAAACGTACTGTAAATGTCATCTGTAAATGGCAAACGTTCGAATACTAAATATTTATCCTGAAAATGTATTTATTTTGGAAATGATTGCTCTCATCAATTTTTTTTTTTGCAAATTAACATTAATTGATGATTTTCTCATTAGGTACCAATTGAGATCTGTGGGTTCTGAACCAGAATCTGATGTTAGTTCAGTGACAAAAGAATCCTTAATATGTTTTCCATAATTTTTCACTGTTCTGCTGGCCGTAGTTAGCCATGAAATAGTGATAGTTCTTTTCTTCCTGCACTATTGATGGAACAATTATTCTGGTCTCTCTGTGACAAGAGAAGACATTTTATATATCATTCGAGCATTGTGAACGAATGAAAGATAGTGCCAGCTATAGATGACACATTTGCATTGAGATCTGAGGTTTTGAGATGTAATTTGAGGTTTGAGGTGTAATTTGACGTTTTGTTTGAGAGAATAATTTTCCCAAATTTTTGTATACACAATTATAGGGGGTAATACCACGAGTGCAATACTATCGATAGTAATTCTGTCAGAAATCAACGAGATCAAATTGCTTGGTGACACCACGAGTCCAGTAGGGCGAGTGGTGTAACCTCAAAGCAATTTGATCGAGTATAAGATTTCTGACAGAAATATTGATAGTATTGTGAGCACGAGTAGTATTTATTGAGATAATTTCACGAACAAACAAAGTAAAAAAAGTTCCATTGTCGTGAATTCTTTAATATTTATAGACAATGTCTGATAGACATGAAGTCTGTCAGACTGACATTCATATTAGTAGCAAGATGATTTTAAGTTCTCCGTTGTTGTTTGGATACGTGGTTGCCATGACAAAGTGGTATTACCGGCTCGAAAGCAAGGAACTGCGTATTATCGAGGCATACGACCCTTATTGGTCCTAATATTGTAGGAAAGGAGGGCTTCATACGGCGAGTGAAATTATCCATGGAAAATGTTATTTGGATATTTCACGTAGTATCACTTAAACATTTTGGGAAATTTTGAGACGATTCAATAATGTTGCCAGCTACAGATGATACCCTGTATATTCAAATGACTCAATTATTGAGTTATGTGCACGGAAAAATAAATTTAATAGTAGCAAGTAAAATTTGCATACCACCAAGTGAAAATTTGCATACTTTATGGGACAAGTACACGCTTTATTAGCCATTAGAAATATTAGACTCCTGAATCACTTGCTGTTATTGATGTAATTTCAGGAACGCAATGTAACCTAACGATATTAAACTCTTTACTAGAAGCAAACTTTTTATTTTATAAGCCTCAATCTACGTTTTATTTGCAGTAGGTGCTCAGTTTGATAACTACTAGTGACAAGTAAATTTACCATTGATGAAGAATGATTTACTCTCAAATAACTCATATACTTAAATCTACTAAAAATTATATTAGTTGCTACTATACAGTATTCTACTGCAGCAACATATTTAGATTATTACAGTAATTTTAGTTTACTTGGCCTTATCAAATGACTCACTTGTGGGTAGTTTATTATTGTCATACCTTTAATAGCTTTGATTCCATCTTTGGTATCAGGATACAACGGACTCAATTCAAATATCCACTTGCCCTCAGTTTAGAGTTATTAGTTCTTCAAAGAAGGATCATTTGTTTTTTATAAAGCCTTATTTTCAACACATTCGTTTCATTCTTGAATTTGAAATGATATGAAAGGTTCGGTTGCAACAAGGTAGCAATGATTCAGTTTAAACTATGAAAAAACGTACTACAGGCTAGCAAAATACACTACTCAAGAAAAACTAGAGAAAGAGATTGCAGTTCCATGACAACATTTTTTCATGTGGAAAGAAGTATAAAACATTTTGACGGTTCTTTTAAACAAATCATCGCCTCTGGCCATCCCCTTACTGGATCACCCAGTACAGCCTGTTTCTTAATTAAAAATTTCGGAACTTTGTTGAATTTGTTTGTATTCATCAGTATGAAAGCTAATGCTAATGTATTTCCTCATTATGAAAATAACAAACCCAAGTTATGCATAACATGATGTAGAATTAGAACGTTCTGAAAATTGAAAATAAAAGATGCCTAATGTAGAAATGAAATAAAAATATGTACATTTTTAATATTTTTGTTGAAACAAAACTGTTTTTCAATTTTTTTGGGAAAATTATCCTGATTCTATTATACATAAAATGTCAATATTCTAGAAATGTTAGGTAAAAATCCACATTCTACATACCAACAAGTAAAATACATAAATCAAACTAACACTATTCACACAACTCACAACAGTAATAATAGTATAATTCCGGCACACGAAGTAACACGCCCACATACAACTATACTAACTCAAATGCTGGAATTGGAATGAGGACTGTTTTGCGAAAACGTTGATGATCAGTGCAATGGTTACTACCGATTGATCCCGAACTGGTCGCATATCAACAAGTAGGTGAACAGTTTCATTATCGTAGGAACACCTAGCTCTATTGCAAATAAACTGTTGTATTATGCCTGTAACACGAGTATCTGTTGTTATGATATACTTTTCAGAAACACAAAGTAGATAAATATGAATATACACTTTTCCAGCGCTAGTAAAATATTGACCTGACATTATACAAAGTGAATTATCTAATGTTTAAAGCACTTGCTGTATATAAACAATATTATAGCTACAAGTTCATGCGTTCAGAATACTCATTTTTTTAGAGACAAAAGGTATTTTTTTTTAATATAGGTATTAATTTTCTTACCACAATCGAAAAAAAGTCAGGAAAACGTTTTACATGGACCATTTTTTTCCGTGTGGGCTTTAGGGTATTCTAAACTAGAATTTAGTGTTAGTTTTGTAATCAAAAAATCTATAATGTTTTACCCAATATTTCACTTTTCAATTGGTCATAGTTATCCATGGAAAATGGATATACGGATGTTTCATTAATATGAAAGTGGGACGCACTGTATAAATCAACACTCAGTAAAGACGTAGAATTTGTGATTTGTATCCAATATCATGCCATTCGTAAGATAAATGTTTGAGTTCAAGCTATTAGCTTTTTAAATTTTGGCAGTCATTCTCAGAACACCATGTATATCAAATAAGTATGGAGTGTTACATTTTGTCTTTGAATGTAGACCGCCCACCCAGCGCTGGTAGGAAACCACTTCGAATTGCGAATGTGAAAGTTACGGTTATCCAATCATTCACACGAAATTCTTTCACGGGTAATATAATATAGAGATTTCACTAAAAATTCAAATAATCCGAAGGAACAAGTGTTGCAAACCATTTTTTAATTTCTTTATGAATGCAACGTTACCGAATACGAAAATATCGATTTATACAGTGCCGGCCATTAGGTTTGTTTGTAACATACGGGAAAACAGTGCATTATTGAAGTTTCCGAAAAAAAATCATGGTTGCATGATCACTTTTGCATGTCCGAAAACAAAAAAATATAGATTTTGAGATATGCCAAGTAATCACTGGAGTGGAGGCAAATTGAAAAAAATACTATGACGAGGCAAAAAGTAGGGTTAGATGACAAGATAACGAAAAAATTTATTTGAAAAAGTTTCTCAGAATTCAGTTTTATATCCATTTACAGTTTCAGGCAATAATTCATTTAAATAATTGGAAATAGATATTTAAATACCTAGTATTTTCTGATCTCTTCACAAATATCTAAGTTTTTTTCTTCTGAATAGTTCTACTGTTGAAGAGCTGTATTTCGAGGATAGGGATGGACGTTGTCAATCACTTCACACCAGATGGCCACTAAATTGAAACAAAAATGGTTTACAAGTACCATCGATGTAACATTGATTCGTATATAACAATAATTATACTATCAGAATTCCACGTCTACTTTGATGATGTGGCACTCCCATCATGTTCTCCTGATTATAATCAAGTTTCTATGATATTTTTGCATGGCTGTTTCATTTCGTACTCGAACTTGCGAAACTATAAGCCTTTTCGATTACCATGGAAACTTGAAATAAATTAGGAAACACCATATTTTTGGACGTATCCTAGTACTTAGTGGTGGAATTTTGATATAACTGCCAGATAGGAACCAATGTTATAGCGAGGGTTGAGACAAAAACAATTTTTTTCAAACAGTGCCGTCTGGTGTGGAGAAATTGAGGAAGTTTCATCATCATCGTCGAAATGCAAATTTTCTACCACAGACGAGCTATTCAGAAGAAAGAAAACTGATACTTGTGAATAAATCGGAAAATACAGGGGAAAAATTGCAATTTTGTAAAATGCAAGGCAATGTAAAATGTATCTGGACATACTGGAAAACACTATGGAACCCTTAATTGTGCATGGAATAGAGAACCAAAGGGACGACCAAGGCAATCTAGCTCTAGACGAAGAATTGCTTGAAGAAGATTGAGCACCTCCTCAATATGTAGCTGCAGTCAGGCACTGGTTGGATTTTTCTTAAACTAGTTAGATACTAATTATTCGGTCAAATAGATTGGTAGAAGAGGTCCTATTGACTGGCCAATGAGGTCACCTTACTCAACGCCACTTGATTTTTTTATGGGGTCACCTCAAGTCACTTGTTTATAAAACTCGCGACACATGGGAAATTGCGTGAAAGAATCACTCAAGCATGTCGTGCTATTACTAGAATAACATTAGCCAAAGTTCGTGCAGAAAATGGGCTCTATTTTTAAGCATTGGACATCATATTTTAGTCATTTCAATGATATATCACAGGTAGGAGTTGGCAATTTTAATTTTTTATGTTGGTCTAGGGGGTTGATAAAGATAAGTTCTCTGTTATGTAATTTCAGTTATCCCTTCCTATCTTACAAATGATTTTGGGCATTTTTTGATATCATCTTTTGTTTGTGAAAAACCGAGTATCTACGAGAAGTTGCTGGCCCCTATAACTCTTTTGTTTTTCTAGATAATGGAGCGAAATTTGGTGAATCTGTATACGAAATAAAAGTGTATTTTTTGACTATAGTAACTCAGCTTCATGCAACTTCCAATTTCACCAGAAGTGACATAAACTTCTGATTTTAAATGAGATACCCGTTATATTTTCACTTTGTATGCCTCCGTTTGTTTGAATATAAACTTGAATCATTTGACACTTTTTGTAACCGAATTATTTTTTAATTATAAAATAAATTTTTCATTCTAGTGGACTGACACTTTCAAATTATTAATTTCTCCTAAAATTTTGAAAAACTACAACTGTTTTCGGTAAAAATTTATCTGCTATGTAAAATTTAATTTTGAAATTGAACTTACTATTTTTTTTCAAATGGCAACATGGTTACTCGTCGGGTTAGGAAAAAAAGCGTATTTTAATTATAATTAATTTGATTTACACACTATAAGGTTTCATCAAACTTCCGCTGAAATACTTTAAGG
The DNA here is from genome assembly GCA_944452925.2 of Chrysolina oricalcia. Lineage (NCBI taxonomy): Eukaryota > Metazoa > Arthropoda > Insecta > Coleoptera > Chrysomelidae > Chrysolina > Chrysolina oricalcia. The sequence continues at coordinate 33,609,420 of OX101825.2, read as the reverse complement.
GATTATATACATTAGATGTTTATTGAAATAAGATAATTTTTTAAAATAAAATAAGATTTAAATGCTTCCAGTGACCTGTAACAAACACAACTGAAAAAATAAAATCATCAATACGAAAGATAAAATCTCCTTGCACGAGTATTATTATTAACATATTTTTTTAAACAATAACGTACACAATGATTACCTAATTTTTTTTGAGGTAAGAGAAAATGTCGAACTGATTAAGTATTGTTTTATCAGTTGTATTGTTAGTCACAAGTTACTGGATGCATTTAAATATCATTCTATTACCAAAAGATACTATATTTTAAGAAAGATCTAACGTGATATTTCAAGTTTTTTGACGGAAGTTTGTGTAATACCTATTAGTGTGCGATATCAAATCAATGGTAATGAAACGACCCTTTTTCGTATCCTGGCCATCCACCATGTTGCCATTTGCAAAATATTTGTGATTTCAATTTAAAAATTGAATTTTACACACTCAGTTCATACATTTTAAATGAAAATAGTAAGGTTGTATTTTTTCCACAATTAGGGAATTAGGGATAAAATTAGTGATTTGGACGTATCCATAGCACTCTTTAATAAATTTCAAAATAAAAGTAAATCTGGTTACCTGAAGTGACAAGTGGTATTTGGTTGTACGCAGAATGTCATAAGGAGACAAAGGAATTTAAAATATACTGGGAGTTCCTATTCAAAAATCATTCAAAAGTGTATGTTTCTTCCGGTGTAAGTTATATGAACTTGAGTTAGTTGTCAAAAATGCAGTTTTATGTCGTATGCGGATCCTCAAAATTTCATTAAAGTTTCTTAAAAAAAAAAACAATTGTTATATGGTCGAGACTTCTTACGCGGACACCTGATGTTTATAGCCCATTGTACATTATTGAATTGTTACACAGTATGAGTATTGAACTAAATTCTAAACAACGTTTTCAAGTAACTTTTCTGGTATGTCTTAGCCCAGTTTTTGCCTCTTCATATTAATTTTTTTCAATTTGTCGCTACACCAGTGATCACGTGACATTTGTCAAAAACGATTTTTTGGGTTGTCGGACATGCACAATCGATCACCCATAATTTTTTCATCAGTATTCTGATTTAATTTTTTTTTCCCAGCATTCTAATAATACATTTTATTCCTCAAATATTGCATAGTTTAATATGAGGCGCCATTTGGGTAAAAAGTGTTTATGCAAAAATATAAAATTTTGTGTCAATATATTTATTAGTTGTGGCAATATTTTTTATTTTGCTTCCCGATATATTTGTGTTTCATCGAACACAATATATTTACGTTTCAAGCGTTCCAATGTATGAAAACGTGAATTCCCATATATTTATAAATTCGATCTATTTCGTGTTATCAAGAGATGGCACCACCTACGCGATTTCTTAGACTGTCGAGAATATAGCGGCCGAATGACATCGTAGCTGCCAGAATATATTCTCAGAATACTTTTTCATTAGTTTTTTTGTTATGATCATTGGATTATTCAAAGTCAAGTACCTTAGAACTGAAAAATTAAAGAGAGTATTGAATCGCGTCGGCAGCGCCATCTCGTGACGACATAAAATAGATTGAATTTATAAATAAATGGGCATTCATGTTTTAATATATTTGCAACGCTTGAAATGTAAATATATTGTGTTTGCTAGAAAATAAATATATCGGAAAGAAAAATAAAAAATATTGCTACAACTAATAAATATATTAACACAAAATGTTCCATATTTGTGAAACACTTTTTACCCAATCGGCGCCTTATAGTTTAAGGCGGGCACTGTATATAATTCATATTGAGAATTTCTTTATGGATTTTTCAAATCACAAAGTTCTTCAGAGTTTCGAATAATTGAATTGAAGAATAGCATAAAGAACGCCTTGGATAACATTGTGTTAAACAAGTATTTCTTGTTTATCTACTTCAAAATCTCATGCATAAATTACCCTTTCATCAGGGACCTCTTATAATTGTTTGATGGTGGCAATCAATTTTGGTCTGCAAGACCTATTCAGTAATAAAATAGAATTTGTACATTGCGATTCCTCTTGGGATAATATTAGCATTTTCATAAAAACGTGTCATGAAAGAGAACAAATTAAAAATCAATTACTGCTTCATGGCTCCATTAAAGAAAATAGCTTAGAAGTAATTATGAAACAATTTGCTTTGAAGTAAAATTTCTTTCTTCATTCGTAATTTTGTAGAGATTTCTTAAATTTCAGGTAAAAGCAATTAATACTTTCTAGCCCGGTAGATAATAATATATTAGGTATTCAGGGAACGTAGTTTCTACATATTATGAGAAAACGATTTTTATCAAAAGGAGTATGATTTACCTCACAATCCTCTAATAATGCTTGTAGATTAAATACGCCTCCGTCAGAAACTGAGAAGAGTTAATTCTTATTGTTACGTAAATCGTACCGAAATTTTTCTCACGACTTGCGAAATATTTCAATTATATTTATTTCTTCAACAATTCTTGACCTCTCTAGTGATATCGGCAATAGTTTGGATATTTATTATGTTCTTTGATGGTGCGAAAATTCTTTGTATTATTCCAGGTATCTAGTTATTTAGGCAATGAGGATGAGTACGATTAACTTTCTCTCTCACATATCAGGTACACGGTACTGATTCTTTAGCGGTATCTCTTGATTGTGACAATTTTTAGTAAATACGTATCTTGAATTTAATAAATTTGGATAATAAATCAATGCCTATTTTTTATACCAGTTTTTTCTTTCTTTCTTTTCAGTCGGATATAGACTGGTGCCTATAATTTAAGTGAAAAAAAATGTAATATGCAAGGACCAGGTGGGAAATGTTGTTGAGGTTCAAATTTGTAGACAATAAAAAGATCGAAAACTTTTGTATCTTGCACTTTTCTACATAACCTCAAATTAACCGTCAAAATGGCGAAAAACCTATTTTTCAGTATTTAATTTTTTTCTCGCGTATAAATGATTTAATTTACATGAACATTTGTAAGCATATGTATTTTTGTGACGACTGAGTTTGATTTTTCCGCAATTCAGAAGATCACAAAACTCGTCCGCCATCTGGGGATACTATTAAAGATTCCATAATTTTCGACCCCGACCCCCAATTTTGAATAGAATCGAACCTTGATCACCACACTTGTCCGCCATCTTGATATTATGAATGATGATAAAAAATTCATAATCTCCGACCCCGAAAACACCCACATACCCATTTTGAATCGAATCGGACCATAATCACAAAACCCGTCCACCATATTGAAGCCGCTACCTTTTCTTACAAAAATTGCATAACGCCGGAATTATAAACACCTTCTAGATTTCAAGTCAATCTGGAGTTGGTGAAAATTACGTTGGAAGATTCCGTTACATATATACATATACCAGGTGTTCGCAGAAAGTGGCTCGCCCCTATAACTTTTTTGTTTTTGAAGATGATAGAATCAAATTTGAAGGATCTATATGAGTCATCAAACTGCATTTTTTGTCACGTAACCTAGCAATATGCAAGTTCTGGTTTAACCAGAAGAGCATAATCTTTCGATTTCGCTTTTCTTTTGTCTCCATACGACATACTGAATACAACCATGTATCACTTTTTGTAACCAAATTTATTTTTTTATTTTGAAATTCATTTTTTTCTCTATGGATACCTTCAAATAAAAATTTCAGTGCTGACATCTTAGGAAAAATACTACTTTATTTACTCTGTTTTTGGCCAAATTTCATCTGCTATGTAAAATTTCATTTTAATATTTCTGTTACTGATTTGTTTCAAAAGGCGTCATGGTGGCTCGACAGATTTGGAAAAGAGAGCATTTTATAACGATTCATTCGATACTGCCCTCTATTAGATTTCGAACAATCTTCTGTTAAAAATCTTTAAATTAGATAATTTCTCAAAATGAAAGATCTTTTGAGTTTGAAAAAAGATTTGAATGCATCGAGTAAACTGTAACCAACACATTTATAAAACAAAATCATTATTCCAAATCCTAATAACATCCTTGCTAAAATATTACTATCAACATGTTTTTGAAACAATAACGTTTACAATGATTTCCTAATTTACTTTTGCAGAAGGGAGGTAAAAATAAGATGTTGACCTCCTTAATGATTCTGTTTTAGCAGTTGTGGTGGTCACAGGTCAATGCATTTAAATTTTGTTTACATGGTGTATACATTTTGACCGAAAATAGTGAAGTTGCATTTTCCGAACAGTTAAGGGCTGAAATTATTTATTTAAACTTATCTATAGCACTCTGAATTTAAAAATTAATATTATATTGGTAACAAAAAGTGACAAGAGTGATACATGGTTGTATACAGAATGTCATATGGGGGCAAAAGAAACGAAAATATACTGGGTATCCCATTCAAAAATCAAAGGTTTATTTCACTTCCGGTGAAACCAGAAGTTGCATGAACTTGATTAACTTGTCAAGTTGCATGAAGCTGAGTTACTCATAAAAAAACTCAGTTTTATTTTGTAATCAGATCCTCCAAATTCAATTCCATTTTCTTCGGAAACAAAACAGGTATAGGAGTCGACCCACCTTCTGCGGTCATCCGGTATACATACCTAAGTACGAAATTACAAGGCAAGCCAATAAAATCGTGGTGATTTTGACAAAAAAAATCAAATAACAATGATGAAAACGAACAAAGTTTCTTCTTTCGCAAAAACAGAGTCATGTTTGATTCTCCTTGATCAGATATAGGAAACTGCGTCTGGTGGATCTTGCCAAATTTTTTTCTTGGTGTAATTTTTACCGCAATCTGTCCGAGAGTGACATTTTCTGCGAACCGCTGCTGTATGAATTCACGATAGTGAAAAATTGGCGGATTGACAGCCTTCGCTTCGATGCTTATGGCGACATTGTTCATTACCATGATGAAGTTGTCAATATTAAGTGAGTGAAAATCAATAGTTCGATTCCTTTACACGCGGCTGCTAACAATTTATTCAATTTCCATAAAAATGGCTATTCAACCTTCTGATGAGATAATCCAATAGTTCTAAACGCATGCATTTTTTGTTAGTGCAAGTTTGATGTTCTAGGTAACGATTGTCTCTTGTCTACTACCATAGAATCGAGGTTACAAAGTATTTTCGTCTCTTTTTAACGCAAGATTGTAAATTTTGTCCATTTCAACATTAAAAAAACAGGTTTGTGATGGCTACTAATCCACCCGGTTTTTTCGATGTTTTTCCGCGGCGTCCACGAAAAACTCAATGATAAAAATAACTGTCCAAGATGATTTACTTATAAACCATTAAGTCCCTGTGCATAACAAGGAGGAGGCAGAAACAGACAGCATCAAAGAGACCTAATAGACCTACAGCATCTAATAGCCTACCAACATCGTAAGATTCGCCCTAGGTCGTATGTGTGCCGGTTATTCCCGCCCTCTGGTATCCCACCAAGGACAGGATGAAACCCAACACCTCAAAAATGCAATGCTACCCCATCCCAACCCCTCTGTGGCAGGTGATGCAGGTAACATTGTCATTTTATACAGTGCGACACTAAATTATGGAACAAATTCATTATTTCAGAATATAAAGATATATCGGAAAAATCCTTGGACAGGTGATTTTCTTTTCCGATGGGCCAATTTTTGAACCTCACCCAAAATATATAGGGTTATCCGCATTTGAGGAAAAGCGACTTTGGTGATATTTTTAAATGGGACACCCAGTATATTTGTCCATATTTGGTTAGGTATCGTCATTACAAATCTAGTGATACCAAGTTTGATGGGATTATGTCAAACGGCTGCGGAGATATGGCCAAAAAACTTCTCCATATACCCAATGAGTGCGACAGAGACTTTTAACCTTCTGAATCGTGTGGAGTCTCGCAGTCATACTCATTAGACATACGAGGAAGTTTTTTGGCCATATCTCCGCAGCTGTTTGACATAATCTCATCAAACTTAGTATCACTGGATTCGTAATGACGATCCCTAACCAAATATGGGAAAATATACTGGGTGTCCAATTTAAAAATATCACCAAAGTCATTTTTACTCAATTGCGGATTACCCTAAATATTTTGGGTGGGGTTCAAAAATTGGCCCATCGTAAAAGAAAATCGACCTGTCCGTGGATTTTTCCGAAATATCTTTATATTCAGAAATAATTTATTTGTTTCATAATTTAGCGTCGCACTGTATATTTAGATGTTGTTATGTTCTATACTATTTTATATTGTAAATTCAATGTTAATAAACCCTTTTGGCTTTGCTACTAGTCTCGTTTGCTATCTATTTTTTTTTTGCAATATTGTAAACTGGATTGCATTTCATTATTCTTGAAATTTGCACTTTCTCAATAATAGCGAACTATAGCAGAAGTAGATGAGAATACAATTTATGAATCTTTCCATCTGTGCGTATAGATTCAATTAAAGCACAGTGAGAGTACAGTGGCTAACAAAAACAGCCCAGAGTTTTCCTTTGCGTCTTATTATTTCATTATTGTCACCATCATCATCAAATGTCGTTTTCTATTAGTTTTGTGTATGGTCCTGCCGTTTCGATACCACCACATTTTTTTTCTTCTTTTTTTTACAGGAAAATGGTAACAGAAGAGTGAGCTTCCACGAATGATGTGCCATTGTTGTTATAAGTGAGTCGTTATAAAAACAAAAGTGAACTCAAGTGCTAATTTTGCTTTGCCAAATTTCTTACCACTAAAATGCAGATCGAAGGACTATTTCTGGTTATCATCGGACTGGGCTTCTGCGAGATCGCTTATGGAAAAGGTGAGTCAATTGATTTGTTTGGCTTATATTTATCAATATTCATCAATGGCATCATAGTGATGTGTATCCATTGGTTGAAATGTTGAAATTTTGCCCAGAAAATCTTCAAAGTTTCGAACTGCCTATTTATGGAAATCTCAATCGAATAACTGCTAGAAGATTTTTTTTGCTTGTAAAAGCAGTAGTCAAATTACGTAACTAGACAGGAAAATAATTAATTTCAGTTGACGAGTGGCAAGATTCAGAGTGCCCTGACATGTTATGAATAATATTTGTTTTACCAACTGCAATGTTAAGAATTCCATATTCAAAGGTACGCAGGAATTAGATTTTCAACCTCAAAAGAAAGCTTTAAAGGATATTGCCTTCAAGATAAATTCCAAATCGTTGATCTAATTGAAATAGGAAAAAGGAAAGGTTAATAATCCTTGTTCTTTGAAATGTACCATTACATGAAACATTTCTTAATGAACGAGAAAAGGCAATAATGAGCAAAGGATTAAGGGCGATGGAGACATAAGGCTTGTTAGTTGTCTCTCAAGTTATCTCAATCCTAATCACTTATGGTAGCTGATTACTTGGGCGCACTCGAATGGCACGATGGGTTATCAAATCTGTAATTTTCAAGATGGGCATAGATAATCCCCCACCTGAATGTTTTTGAACTGCACCACCGGAAATCAGAATTTGGCAAAGAAATAATTTTGTGAGGAGTAATTTTTTAGTTTGTTCTGATCAGAACGAACTAACCGAGTAGACATTTGATGGTGACGAAATTAAACACATACATTTTATGAAAAGTACATTTTGACTCTGTTCGGGTGAGAACGATCTAACCTTACGTAGACACTTGGGCGCGATGAAATTAAACACATACATTTTGTGAGGAGAAATTTTTTAGTCTGTTCTAACCCGAATGAATTAACCTTACGTAGACATTTGAGAGTGAAGAAATTAAATCACATACATTTTATGTTCAGTTGTGTTCAGTTCAGTTCATGTACCGACCTCAAAGGGACAGGGACTCACCCTTTAATCGAATGCTGCAATTCAGTCAAAGTTTGAAGGGTTAATGGTATTTGGTTTGTGTATACCTGAAAACTTTGATGGGATAGGTAGGGAAACTACTTATAATAGATAATCGGGCGGTCAAACAGTTTATCTATCCATACATAGGTAATTGTTTATAATGATTTCATTTAGCTGTAGTATGGAATGATGTAGTTTAAGTATTTTCTTGCGATTTGTTGTTTCTTTGAAATCATTTATAATTAATGAACTGAAAAACAACCTTAATTCCCGGTCCATATGTTGTTAGAAAATTGGAAAACAACCAATTAACATACGTTTGGTGACAATACTCTAATTACTAGACAGAAAGTACTGATTCTGCAGTTTAGGATTCGAGAATAAATTCGTTTCACATTTGCCACAATTCCCGGCTTGAACGTAATTTAATTTTCACAGCTTATCTTTCCACAAATAACATTCCAACACTTCATGTAGATTAGAATCAGCACTACTTCTCATGCATAAGGTAAGGATGGGTACTTACAAATTTTAAAAAATGTTTAGTTTTCCTAACAAATAAGCGTGCCCAGCTTCTTCAAGTTTCACCCCTTCCTGAACACATCTGGACCGCCCATATCTCATATATTCCAATATACCTAACTCAACCGCGTTGCCCTGAAGTTATATTAATTTCACGGTACAGAACTTTTAGAAGTATCCCAAAATGCTGGATTCATATGTATTAATTCATGATAATATTGTTCATTTCTAGAATTCAGTAATTGACTCACCTCTGCTCAACCGGGATTGCAACATTGTCGAAATTATAGGTTTAATTTATTCGTTGCTCCATCCCTCTAGAATTTATAATTACCAGGTTAGGAACGTGAAACTGGAAGAAGGCGAAATCTTGATCTCTTTTGATGTGAGTTATCTGTTTCCAAGTGTCCCAATACCCAAAACTGTGGAATATCTGAGCAAGTAACTGCTGAACAACGGTTCTATGGTTCAACGGTTTTCTGGTTTACGATTCCTGCATTCGTCTCTTATGCATTCCTTCAATTAATTTATCGTTCGTGGGGCGGTTCTGTACACATGAGATTTAAAATATTCCCACAAGAAAAAATTCAAAGTGATCAAATCAGGCGAGCGAGCTGGCCATTCAATTGGACCCCTCCTGCCGATCCATTTTTCCGGAAAATGTTCATTTCAAAAGTTGTTTATTGGCCTGAAGTAATGAGGAAGTGTCTCGTCTTGTTGAAAATTAATATTGTCTATGTCATTTCCAGCCACCTGAATTATTTCTGGAAATATGTTTTCTTGTAGCATCCTCAAATATCGAACTTTGTTCAAATTTTCTCTGAAGAAATGAGGACCCATGATACGGTTGCAGAATGTGCCAGCCCAAACTTCAACTTTTTGGATGTACTGAGTATTTATTTCCCTGAACTCATAAGGATTTTCAGTGCTCTAATAGTGGTGATTGTCTATCTATATGTCCATTCAAGAAAAACGTGCTTTCATCACTGAAACAAATTTTCCTCGCATGAATCCTATTTTGACGAAGTTTCTCACTCATCAGGTCACAGAACTGAATTCTACGATCACGATCGTCTTCAGATAGTTTTTGAACCATTTTTATTTAATATGGATGTAATTTATTCTTTTTCAGTATTTTATGTACTGTTGAACGTGGCAAATTACCATTATTGAAGCAATTTTTTGAAGGAGCAGTGATTGAACACACTTGTTTTAATGTTTTTTCTGTGATTTCTTCGGAAGGAATCTTTCCAAAACGACCCATACTGTGTCAACAATACTGAACAATCATAGCCGACATGCATAATTTCACAAAAAAAACTGACATGACAAAATCGTGAATTCGTTCGGACGAAATTTCCACAAACGACTCATAAGTATTACGTTAATGTTACTGAACAATCATAGCTTATATGAAAAAATTGGCGATTGTGGAATTTTTTAAACAAGCAATAGTGGAAAAAATTACAAATTTTTTGTTTTTTTTTTGGAAATATCTCAAAGATTATTATTTTGCGGAGATTTATAAAACCTACAAAATGTATTTTCATACGGCCGGATCGTTTCATTTTCCTCTGAGAAATTCCTGGAAAATTTCGAAAAAGAGACCAATTTTTTTATAAATCTGAAGCTGGACAAACAATATTGCGGGAACTGATAGATAATAATACGTTATGTTATGTTAACTGTTCGCAAGATGTTTTCTGTCCGATGTGTAGTTTTTGCACAATTGCGTTATAAACAATTTATCTATAATTTGCACATTGCGATTGTGCAAGAACTTCGCATTGGACAGAAACCATCTTGTGTACAGTTGAAACACGTGTTATTGTCTATCAGTTTTCGCAATATTATTTGTCCAGCTTCAGACTTATGAAAATTATGAATTTTTGAAAAATGGTGTATTTTTTGAGGTTTTCCCGGATGTTCTCATTGAAAAGATGCACCGATCTGGTCGTATAAAAAACATTTTGTAGGTTTTATAATCATCCACAAAAGTTTTATTGACTGTAAAACGATTACTCCAATACTTTTTGAGATATTCGCAAAAAAACAAAAAAGTTGCAATTTTTTTCACTATTCACATTTTCAGCGATTTTGCTGTGGCGATAACTATATAGGGTTTTCATTTACGAACTATTTTATAAAAAAGTAGTATATGCCGTGTGCGTCTTTTATTTTGTGTCTATAGCTTGGTCTAATAGTTTAGAGATTTATTTAAATATTTAGATATATCTCAACTCTGTAAACACGCTTTGTCTCTAAGAACTATTTTTCCGACAATAAAGTAAATCTTGATTGATTGATTTCTATCGATCAGGCTCATATGATTCCATTTACACTATACTAAACACCCAAGAAACAAGATTAACGACAACGATAAAGCCCCAATTCGTTGAAGAAAACGACGCTAATGATGTTTTAATTCTAAGTTGAATGAATTACCACGATTACTTAATGAATTAAGTTGACTAGTTTGTTGGGAAACTACGATTCGAAATTTGCGGTTTGCTGGTTATGGCTTGTTAGAATGTTCTACGGATTGTTGGAGAGACTTGAATCAGCAACATTTCCGAGTTGTTGACGGTAGAATTAATTGATTGAATAGCTTCATGGCCTTAGGGTAAAGATGAAAAGTGTAAGTTTCATAACAAATAGAAAAACATGAATATTATGAATATATTTCGGAGGTTTGTGTGAATATAAAGATATCTGCATTGTTCACAATGAGCGCTCGACAATCGCTCATTGTGTACAGTGTAGATTTCTTTATTTGTATTGGTGATTTTAGCATTGTCTAACTTTTTTAGGCAATGATTTTAGTAATCACACACCTTTGGGTATTGCTTTGGTTGAGAGGCTGGAGTTGGGATGGCGCTATTGGTTTAGTGAACGCTACACTACTATACTATACTATACTATACTATACTATACTATACTATACTATACTATACTATACTATATTATACTATACTATACTATACTATACTATACTATACTATACTATACTATACTATACTATACTATACTGATGAGGGGCAACACCCCAAAATCGATCTTCAGGTGGTCCAAATATGTCAATTAAGATTTCCATGCAGCTAGCAATTGCTGAGATAGCCTTGTAGGAACTCTGCATGGAAATTCATTGGATGTAATTCAACGTTCGTCATGTTATTAGCCAGGAAAGTTGTTGTTTTCTGATGGATTTTCGACCCAATTTCCCATATTGCAGAGGATTATGGCAATGAGCACCGTCCTGGTAGGGCGGGACACCTTCTTTCTTTCTTGGGTGAATATACCAAGTGTCCGCGGAAGGTGGCTCAAAGCCTCAATAACTTTGTTATTTTTTAAGACAATGGAATGAAAATTGGAGGATCTGTATACGACCCAAAGCTGTACTTTTTGACAAGTGATTCAACTTGACGCAACTTCCGGTGGTATAAAATTTCAACTTTTGATTGGGACATCTGGAATATTTTCATTTCTTTTGTCTCCATACGACATTCTGAATACAACATTGAACACAAACATGTATCACTTGTCACTTACTTTTGCAATAACTTTTTTCATTTGAAATTTATTTTTTAGGGCTATGGATACGTTCTCATCACTAATTTTGGTCATAAAATTTTGTAGAAAATACAACTTTACTGTTTTCGGTCAAAATATGTCTGCTATGTGAAATTTAATTTTAAAATTTGTTTTACTAAATTTTTTTCAAATGGCAACATGGTGGTTCGTCGGCTCAGAAAAAAAGAACATTTTATTGCGATTAATTTTGGGAGAAAACTAATGGATTATTATTTGTCGAATACCCATTTTGCGGTCGATTAGCAATGAAAACACAATTCACTCTTGGTACCGGTGCAGTCATGCCCTTTGTATTGATACACATGATCGGATTCGATATTCTCAACTCGTAAATAAAATTTGAACCAACATATATTTTTTGTTATCAAAACCTAATAATACATTATTTAAGTGGATTTGGAAAAAAAATCAATTTGATTGAATCAATTTTTGGAAAATCATTTTGAAACATCCCCCAGAAATGTTTAGCCAAGTTCAATTTCTGTATATAGACTACTGAAAAGCCCGAGAATAATATACCGAGAGATGGTTGATTTGCAGGCCGTCTAAGGGGCAGTTTATACTTGTCGAAATTTGGAAAATCATTCTGAAACATCGCTCAGAAATGTATATCTCTTGGTATATTATTCTCGGGCTTTTCAGTAGTCTATTTACATAAATTGAAGTTTATTCGGATCACAAGCCGAATTTAATTTCACACCCGGCACCACTGGCAAATTGGCTGCTAGATAAAAACGGCTGCTAGAAAGTGGCTGCTAACTTCACACCGGTAAAAATAAATAAATAAATAAATAAATAAATAAATAAATAAATAAATAAATAAATAAATAAATAAATAAATAAATAAATAAATAAATAAATAAATGAATGAATGAATGAATGAATGAATGAATGAATGAATGAATGAATGAATGAATGAATGAATGAATGAATGAATGAATGAATGAATGAATGAATGAATGAATGAATGAATGAATGAATGAATGAATGAATGAATGAATGAATGAATGAATGAATGAATGAATGAATGAATGAATGAATGAATGAATGAATGAATGAATGAATGAATGAATGAATGAATGAATGAATGAATGAATGAATGAATGAATGAATGAATGAATGAATGAATGAATGAATGAATGAATGAATGAATGAATGAATGAATGAATGAATGAATGAATGAATGAATGAATGAATGAATGAATGAATGAATGAATGAATGAATGAATGAATGAATGAATGAATGAATGAATGAATGAATGAATGAATGAATGAATGAATGAATGAATGAATGAATGAATGAATGAATGAATGAATGAATGAATGAATGAATGAATGAATGAATGAATGAATGAATGAATGAATGAATGAATGAATGAATGAATGAATGAATGAATGAATGAATGAATGAATGAATGAATGAATGAATGAATGAATGAATGAATGAATGAATGAATGAATGAATGAATGAATGAATGAATGAATGAATGAATGAATGAATGAATGAATGAATGAATGAATGAATGAATGAATGAATGAATGAATGAATGAATGAATGAATGAATGAATGAATGAATGAATGAATGAATGAATGAATGAATGAATGAATGAATGAATGAATGAATGAATGAATGAATGAATGAATGAATGAATGAATGAATGAATGAATGAATGAATGAATGAATGAATGAATGAATGAATGAATGAATGAATGAATGAATGAATGAATGAATGAATGAATGAATGAATGAATGAATGAATGAATGAATGAATGAATGAATGAATGAATGAATGAATGAATGAATGAATGAATGAATGAATGAATGAATGAATGAATGAATGAATGAATGAATGAATGAATGAATGAATGAATGAATGAATGAATGAATGAATGAATGAATGAATGAATGAATGAATGAATGAATGAATGAATGAATGAATGAATGAATGAATGAATGAATGAATGAATGAATGAATGAATGAATGAATGAATGAATGAATGAATGAATGAATGAATGAATGAATGAATGAATGAATGAATGAATGAATGAATGAATGAATGAATGAATGAATGAATGAATGAATGAATGAATGAATGAATGAATGAATGAATGAATGAATGAATGAATGAATGAATGAATGAATGAATGAATGAATGAATGAATGAATGAATGAATGAATGAATGAATGAATGAATGAATGAATGAATGAATGAATGAATGAATGAATGAATGAATGAATGAATGAATGAATGAATGAATGAATGAATGAATGAATGAATGAATGAATGAATGAATGAATGAATGAATGAATGAATGAATGAATGAATGAATGAATGAATGAATGAATGAATGAATGAATGAATGAATGAATGAATGAATGAATGAATGAATGAATGAATGAATGAATGAATGAATAAATAAATAAATAAATAAATAAATAAATAAATAAATAAATAAATAAATAAATAAATAAATAAATAAATAAATAAATAAATAAATAAATAAATAAATAAATAAATAAATAAATAAATAAATAAATAAATAAATAAATAAATAAATAAATAAATAAATAAATAAATAAATAAATAAATAAATAAATAAATAAATAAATAAATAAATAAATAAATAAATAAATAAATAAATAAATAAATAAATAAATAAATAAATAAATAAATAAATAAATAAATAAATAAATAAATAAATAAATAAATAAATAAATAAATAAATAAATAAATAAATAAATAAATAAATAAATAAATAAATAAATAAATAAATAAATAAATAAATAAATAAATAAATAAATAAATAAATAAATAAATAAATAAATAAATAAATAAATAAATAAATGGATAAATAAATAAATGGATAAATAAATAAATGGATAAATAAATAAATAAATAAATAAATAAATAAATAAATAAATAAATAAATAAATAAATAAATAAATAAATAAATAAATAAATAAATAAATAAATAAATAAATAAATAAATAAATAAATAAATAAATAAATAAATAAATAAATAAATAAATAAATAAATAAATAAATAAATAAATAAATAAATAAATAAATAAATAAATAAATAAATAAATAAATAAATAAATAAATAAATAAATAAATAAATAAATAAATAAATAAATAAATAAATAAATAAATAAATAAATAAATAAATAAATAAATAAATAAATAAATAAATAAATAAATAAATAAATAAATAAATAAATAAATAAATAAATAAATAAATAAATAAATAAATAAATAAATAAATAAATAAATAAATAAATAAATAAATAAATAAATAAATAAATAAATAAATAAATAAATAAATAAATAAATAAATAAATAAATAAATAAATAAATAAATAAATAAATAAATAAATAAATAAATAAATAAATAAATAAATAAATAAATAAATAAATGGATAAATAAATAAATAAATGGATAAATAAATAAATAAATAAATAAATAAATAAATAAATAAATAAATAAATAAATAAATAAATAAATAAATAAATAAATAAATAAATAAATAAATAAATAAATAAATAAATAAATAAATAAATAAATAAATAAATAAATAAATAAATAAATAAATAAATAAATAAATAAATAAATAAATAAATAAATAAATAAATAAATAAATAAATAAATAAATAAATAAATAAATAAATAAATAAATAAATAAATAAATAAATAAATAAATAAATAAATAAATAAATAAATAAATAAATAAATAAATAAATAAATAAATAAATAAATAAATAAATAAATAAATAAATAAATAAATAAATAAATAAATAAATAAATAAATAAATAAATAAATAAATAAATAAATAAATAAATAAATAAATAAATAAATAAATAAATAAATAAATAAATAAATAAATAAATAAATAAATAAATAAATAAATAAATAAATAAATAAATAAATAAATAAATAAATAAATAAATAAATAAATAAATAAATAAATAAATAAATAAATAAATAAATAAATAAATAAATAAATAAATAAATAAATAAATAAATAAATAAATAAATAAATAAATAAATAAATAAATAAATAAATAAATAAATAAATAAATAAATAAATAAATAAATAAATAAATAAATAAATAAATAAATAAATAAATAAATAAATAAATAAATAAATAAATAAATAAATAAATAAATAAATAAATAAATAAATAAATAAATAAATAAATAAATAAATAAATAAATAAATAAATAAATAAATAAATAAATAAATAAATAAATAAATAAATAAATAAATAAATAAATAAATAAATAAATAAATAAATAAATAAATAAATAAATAAATAAATAAATAAATAAATAAATAAATAAATAAATAAATAAATAAATAAATAAATAAATAAATAAATAAATAAATAAATAAATAAATAAATAAATAAATAAATAAATAAATAAATAAATAAATAAATAAATAAATAAATAAATAAATAAATAAATAAATAAATAAATAAATAAATAAATAAATAAATAAATAAATAAATAAATAAATAAATATTGTGCTGCTTTATAAAAAAAATCTTACCCCCTTTTCTTCCCCCAACTCCTATTATGAGACGCAAAAAAATTATTGTGCCATCAAATGTATCGTCAAATATTTAACTATTCCTGAATAAGGAAAATAGCAGTTTTTTTATGATTATCCCCTTCCCCCCAAAGGGCAAAAACGTAAAAAATTCGGTGGATTTTTCTGAATTTTTAATATGATGCAGTTCAAGTTATTTTGAATAGAAAATTAATTGACAAACCCCAAAAATTATTAGTTTTGATGCTAGGGGGCGTTGAAATCATACCTTGCTCAGAATAGACTGTTCATTAATATAGGCCGAAACGATTTCTCTACGTATTTTAGTTTAGATTCTTCAGAACAATTGTGTAATTTTTTATAAGAAAATCTCAAACCTCCCCCTTATCACCAACCCCTATTTTAAAACACGAAAATATTTATTCAGATACCAACTCAAATTCAAATTGTTGATGTCTAATTTTTGTTTATTTTCAAGACTTTCGCCCAATTAATAGATATTCAATTAACATGAACTATGCTCCACTAAGAAGTCAGCGAAATCCCTCAATATATTTTTGAAGGGAGGGAATGATGAAATTGAACAACTGTACGATTTCGTTAATTTGAGCTGATTAAAACATTTATAAGCATTCACAAGTAGCCGAGAATAATTTTTTTTCGTGTTTTAAAATAGGGGTTGGGGAAAGGGGGAGGTTTCATTTTTTTAATGAAAAATTTCACAGTTGTTCAGCATAATTTAAATTAAAATATGTAGAGATATTGTTTCCGCCTATAATAATGAATAATCTATTCTGAGCAACGTATGATTTCAACGCCCCCTAGCATCAAAACTATTAATTTTTGGGGTTTGTCACCCGATTAATTTATATTCAAAATAACTTGAACTGCATCATATTAAAAATTCGGCAAAATCCACCGAAATTTTTTCGTTTTGTGCCCTTCAGGGGGAGGAGGAATAATCATTAATAACTTCTATTTCCCTTATTCAGGCATATTTAAATTGTCTACGATACATTTAAAGGCACTCGAAAAATGTTTTTTTTGCGTTTCGTAATAGGAGTTGGGGGGAAGAAAGGGGAGTAAGGTTTCTTTTTAATAAAACAGCACAATATTGTGCAACATCACCAACAATGAAACTATTGAAAATATTGTTACCTGATTCAAAAATAAATAGTCTAATCTGCGCAAGGGGTGATTTCAACGCCCCCTAGCAGCAAAACTGTTCATTTCTTTGGGTTGGCGCATGGTAACATTGGTTACATGGACTACATCATACCAAAAATTCAAGAAAATCCACCGGGACCCAAATTCCATAACGAGTTTGCAGGGTCCTTTGCACGAAATTTGCATATGTCCATAGCACTCGAAACAAAAACGTTTACGTTAACCGAAAAGGACCTCAGTATGGCGACTACTTAACAATTTCGGTAAACAAATTGAAAAACAAAATTGATGAAATTCCTCAAGTTATATAAAATACTAAAATCTAGTTGAGTTTTTCAATGATCACTTCTGATGGACTTCACTTGTAAGCATCATGAATTAATTATTTATAAGCAGAGCTCTTGCACAATTGATTTTTTGTCATTTTCCACCAACGCCTCAATTACTTTTCTGTTCTAAAACTAGTTTTCCTGTATTGAAATATCTATACCTACCTACCTTGAACCTTTCCTTATATTGTAACGATTTCTGCACTGCTGTACTGCACTGTTTGAAAAAAGTGGGCCTAATGTATAATTCAAATTTCAATACATTGCGAAGAAATTGAGTTACCACTACTAACTGATTCATTCCAAGCCACGCGATGCGACGGTTTAGTGTTACGAATTGCCAATTTCTGTCCATGCGGCGCGAAATTCGGAAAAATTCAAGAGAATTATCCTCGTTGGGAACGAAATTCGGATTTCACAGATAAAAAAATGTTACCTCCTGTTCAGAGGCGTGCCAGATGAATCTGCTATATCGGACTTTTCCTCGGATTTGTCTCGTATGTGTGCTGTACGTTTACTGTGTGATAAGTAACAAAAAGTGAAACAGCGCCTACTTCATAAAATTGATTCCTTTTCAAAAATTGGCGTACTGTATTTTCTCGAAGGAATTTGGTTTACTGCCAGAGGACGGAAACGTATTAATAATGAAATTTCTATCGCATCCTACGTTGGTTGATCCTTCATATAAAATAATTCGAAAACTTTCCATAAATATATCTCTGAACTTTCTTGCTGACTCATACACGAGGGGTTGATTTCACGAAAAAAATTGTATTTTTATTTGTTTACTTGATGTGACAAGAACACCTGAAAACCTGATAGTCAATCAAGCTGGATTTATAGATTGAGTCCCAGTTGCAGTTGCTCATGCATATGTTTATAGATCCGCTGTCGTTGCAGTTGTTGTCGTCGCTGCCGCCGGTAGTTAACCAACTTTGACAGCAGCGGCAGCGCAAAATGACATGAAACTCAAAACAAAATGTCCTTGTCAAAAATAAACGAAAATGTCACATAATTTAGGTTCTGTATTTGTTTATATTGTTTGGAAGCAGAATTGATTTCTATTCGAAAATGTCAGAATACTCAGAATAAGAGGAAAATATAGATATAAAACCCGCAGATCTTTGCTTCAAAAATGCTATAAATATGTTTTCTTATGTCACTGTTTTTTTAGCATTTAGTTCTGCCTTCATCGTTGGGTAGGTACTTCATACTTCTTTACACCTTCAAACCTCTGCTCCTTGACTTACTCGGTGTTATCGGATTTATCGCTAAATTAACTGATTTTACTATATCAGAAGGCATAACTCCATCAGATTAATCAATTTCAGGCTTATTTTGCTTCAAAATATCCAGCACTGGCATATATTATTTATTTAGTATCCATCGCCCAAGTAAAGCGATGAAGTTGAATTTTTTTTCTTGGTGTTTTGGAGTTTTGGCATCGACTGCAATGGTCATTAGCCATGTGTTATGGGTAGACCTTGTTACTAACTCCATACGCCACCTTAGGAGCAGCACTGTTAATTGGAACGCAACAGTGAATCCTGCAAGACTCAATATCTTTCGACTCAGAGTCGGACGCTCTAACCTCTGCGCCACGCCCCGACATAGTTGAATTTATTAATTAAAAAATTGTTTTTATAAATACTAGATACAATTTCATGAAAATTAGGTCACGAAAAACAAATTATTCTTCACTCTTGTAAGTTGCAAAACTCGCTCTCCTCTTTCGCTCGTTTTGACAAATTTCGACTGGAAAATAAAATTGGTCCTTCCATAAGTAGTTACGTAAATAACTATTGTTGTGAGGGCAATACAAACAAACTGAAGGAAATTCTTAAATTGGCATAATATTTCCATACAATAAGTCGTACATTGATTAGCTAAATCATCAGATTTTTGTGATTTGTGCAAAGAACTGAAGATGCGCATAACATAAATTATTTTGGAAAATGTGTTCGGTCACAAAATTCCAAGCTTGCTCTCTACAAATAAGTCCCCGAATTTTATCGGAATTTTCTTCAACTTATCATGAGGAATGAAAGATTTCCCGCTTATGTCTGTTTTGGAGTAATGAAATACACAAAAAAATCAAATGGATGAAAATGGAAAAACGTTATTATTTTGAAGAATTGAAAATTTTAAGACGAAGAAATCTCATTTTTAACTACTATACAAAACTATATAAATCTGGAATTAAGTAGCTGTGAAAATGAGGCTGTTATTCCTAACAATATCAACTATAATTATAGTATTGCCGAAAACTTTAACGATCTATTTGAGTTACTACTTTTTTTTTTGAAGCATAACTATACGAACCATATCACTGTTGGATATCAAGATTGGCTGCGATATATTTTTAGTTGATGTTGATATAGTTACATATAAATAAAAAATATTCTGTACTGTCAAGTTTAATAAAACACAATTTCATTTCGAAGTATTGTTCTTTTTACTAATAAAAACAACAGGTTATGGGCCCAGACACCCTAACTGTATTATAATTGCAAAACTAACGAAGTTTGAGTAAAAGGAAATCATAGAAGTTTAATTTCGAAGTCAAAATACGAAGTAGTTATGAGTCAAAACTCGTATAGAATACAGGTACTATCCAAAGAAAATTTTGATACCTGGAAAATCCAAGCAAAAGCTCTACTTGTGAAAAACGATGAATGGGGATACGTAGATGGAACGCTAAAAAAAACCAGCCGATGAAGCTGAAACTGACATTTGGAAAAAGAATGATGCACATACTATGTCAGATCTCATTCTAGCAATAGGACCTTCCGAACTTAGACATATCAAGAATTGTAGAACATCGAAAGAAATTTGGGACAAACTGCACGAAGTGTACCAGTCACAAGGTCCAGCAAGGAAAGCCATGTTATTGAAGAAGCTCATTCATTACAAAATGCATCAAAGTAATGACATGAGAGAGCATCTTGCCAACTTTTTCGAAATAATTGACAAACTAGAAGAGATGAATTTGAAAATCAACGAAGAGTTAGTCGCCATTTTACTATTGTATAGTATTCCAGAATCTTATGAGTCATTCAGAATTGCGATTGAATCCCGAGAAACATTACCATCACCCGAAGCATTAAAAATAAAATTGTTGGAGGAATTCGAAGCTCGAAAAAGAAATATTGAAGAAAGAACGTCAGAAGCAATGTTCATATCCAAAAATCAGACGAAGAAAACGCACGAGAAAAGAAACGAAGATAATCATACGAAGAAACAAGAATTTTTCAAGTATACCTGTCACCGATGTGGAAGATACGGCCACCGCATCAGAGATTGTAGATCAAAGACGTGGAATAAAAAGCCAAATAAAGATTCAACAAGCGAAACTTCAAAACGTGCAGAGACAGATTAAATTGCTCTCAACATATCCGAAAGTTCAAGAAGTTCTTGGTGTTTAGATTCTGGTGCGTCATCTCATATGTGTTCAGATGAAAGTAAATTCAACACAATGGATAAAACTGCATCAACGTTTTTGAACCTGGCAAACAGTGGATCCACGAGAATTGAAGGAATTGGTACCGTTAATTTGATTGTAAACGAAAAGCAATCATTCAATCTACAAAAAACCTTATTTGTACCCGACCTCCGATCAAATCTGATGTCAGTATCCAAAATCACAGATAATGGGTTTGATGTAATATTTACCAAAAACGAAGCTGTCATTGTGAATGAAGTAACCGGACAAAAAGTTCTTGAAGCTAAACGGAATGATAATTTGTATTTCATCAAAGAAATGGTTGAAAACGCAAGATATACAAAGATAAACTCGTTTGAAAAATGGCATATCAAATATGGCCATTTAAATGAAAGGGATTTAAAGAATGTAGCTATTCAGAAAAAGGCTCTTGGATTGAACATAAATAGAAACGAAGAACTACATCCATGTGAAGTATGTATTCAAGCGAAACATACCCAAAAACCTTTTATTTCTTCCACTTCAAGAAGCGAACATCTATTGGAAATAATTCACACAGATATATGCGGTCCAATGAGAGAAACTTCACTTGGTGGTTCAAAGTATTTTGTAACCTTCATAGACGACAAGTCGAGATGGTGCGTAGTTTACTTCCTTAAAGAAAGAAGCGAGTTGTTTGAAAAGTTCATCATCTTCAAAAATCTGGTGGAAAACCAGACTGGTAACAAAATAAAAATAGTTCGATCTGATAATGGAGGAGAATATCGAAGCAGTCGATTTGAGGAATATTTAGAAAGCAATGGTATTCAACATCAATTTTCGATACCTTATACTCCTCAACAAAATGGCATGGCCGAAAGAAAGAACAGGACATTGGTTGAGATGGCAAGGTGTTTGCTGATACAATCAGGACTCCCACGTAGTTTTTGGGCGGAAGCTATCTTAACGTCAGTACACATCAGAAATAGGTGTCCATCCCGAAGTTTGAATGGAGATTTGCCTTATAAATTATGGACAAATAAAATCCCGAATGTAAACTATTTTCGAATGTTTGGAGAAAAAGTGTTCATCTTAGACAAATCCGAGAAAAAAGGAAAATTTGATGTCAGGTCAACAGAAGGCATTTTTGTTGGTTATGCTACCGATTCGAAGGCTTATCGACTCTGGGATCCAAAAACAAAGAAAATCGTGCGAAGTAGAGATGTGAAATTCCTGGGAATACAAAATAATTTTAACCATGACGATAAAAATATTAGTGACACATTATTTATTGATATCAATTTGTCAAATAAAGTCATTCAAACAGAACATAATTCCGATGAAAATATCAATCACCAAAAAACTTCTGAAACAATAGATATTCAGATGGAATCTGACAACGAAGAACCACAAATTGATGATGCTGTTGCAGAAAGTTCAGGAAATCCCAACCAAACAGTTCTAAAACGAGGTCCAGGTCGTCCATCAAAAATCAAATCTGGCAGAGCTGGCAGACCTAGGAAACAATACCAATATACATCGATTCAAAACTCATTGAACAAGGAAAATTCAACTTTTGGAGAAGAGTTTGCTGGTATGTTAGAGAGTTCTGATCCAATAACAGTGAGTCAGGCCCTTTCCTCTCCAGAAGCAGATGAATGGATTCGAGCAATGAGAAAAGAACACGAAGCTCTCATAAAAAATAAAACGTGGATTTTAGTTGATCGCCCAAAGAATAGAAAAGTTATTGGTTCAAAATGGGTATTCCGAAGAAAATATAAATCAGATGATTCCATTGAAAGTTATAAAGCAAGATTGGTAGCCAAAGGTTTCACACAAGAAAAAGAAGTTGATTTTCACGAAACTTTTGCCCCGGTAACCAGAATGGAATCTATAAGAATCATCATGTCACTTTCAGTTCAGTTGAATTTAGCCATTCATCAACTTGATTTTGTTAGTGCATACCTGAATGGTGAACTCGAAGAGGAAATTTATATGGCACTTCCAGAAAAATACGATGAAATTTGTGATAAGACTTGAATTAAAACCGATTAGTGTCGAACCTTGTGTATATTTTCTAATCAAGGGAAGTGAAATTTTAATAATTGCCATTTATGTTGATGATTTCATCGTTGCTTGCAATAGCGAGACAAAACTCCGAAACGTCAAAGCCGAACTTTCAAAGTCGTTCGACATGAAAGATCTTGGTGAAATTAACTATTGTTTGGGTATCGAATTCTCACAAGAAACTGATCTGAGTCGAGTTAAAATGAGTCAGAAGAGATACATCAACGAATTATTGAAAAACTTCAACATGAGTGCATGCAATCCTTGTTCTACGCCGATGAATATGTCACAAAAACTATCCAAGGAAATGTGTCCAAAAACCGAAGAAAATAAAAATGAAATGGCAATGATTCCCTACCGGAGTCTTGTTGGAAAACTAATGTACCTTGCAATTTCAACGAGACCAGATTTAGCATACGCTGTGAGTGTTTTGAGTCAATTTAACGAAAATTATGGACTAGAACACTGGACAGCAGCAAAGCGAGTGTTACGCTATTTGAAGAAAACTCAAAACGTTGAACTAGTTTTCGAGCAGAGTAATGATCCTTTACTTGGCTTCGCTGATGCAGATTGGGGAGCAAATCCGGATGACAGAAGATCCTATACAGGATATATTTTCATTTTGTCGAATGCTGCAATAAGTTGGTCATCCCGCAAACAAAAAACAGTGGCCCTATCGAGTACGGAGGCAGAATACATGGCACTGTCAGAAGCATCCAAAGAAGCAGTTTTCTTGAGAAGATTCCTGAACGAAATCGTTGGTCAACTAGAGACAACAACTATTTTCAATGATAATCAAGGTGCTGGATCCATGGTGAAAAATCCAGTTTATCATGGACGAACAAAGCATGTGGATATAAGACACCACTTCATCAGAGAAATAGTTGAAAAACAAGAGGTACGAGTCGAATATCTTTCGACAAATGAAATGCCTGCTGACATTCTAACAAAAGCTTTATCAAACTTGAAACACCAGAAGTTCTGTTCATTACTTGGACTCAAAGCAAATTATAATGAAAATCGAAGTCAATTTTAAGGGGGCGTGTTGGATATCAAGATTGGCTGCGATATATTTTTAGTTGATGTTGATATAGTTACATATAAATAAAAAATATTCTGTACTGTCAAGTTTAATAAAACACAATTTCATTTCGAAGTATTGTTCTTTTTACTAATAAAAACAACAATCACAAAACCTATCAATTTATCTGCAGTTCGGCAATAACAACTCTCGCAAAAATATTCACTACAGAAATGATTTACGATGAAAGGAATTCACTGTAAATGTGAAAAAGGGTGGTGAAATCGATGGCTGGCCCACATATGCTGCACTCTATATAATATATTCATGCAGTCCGGCATATTTCCAGATGGTCAAAAACCTGCTCTTTAAATTTCTATTTATGAAAACTCGGGCAATGGAGATTCAGTCAAAAATTATCTACTTTTATCCATTTTTAGAAAGCATAGTTCACTCCATTTTGTTTCATGGTCCGAAGGAAGCAATTATGTAATGTCAAATCGGTAATTTTTTTTCTAAACAAACTCAGTATTCTACACACAATAAATCTCGAATTCATTGGACAATCGGGCACAGGTAAACTCGTTGTACATCGATTTCAACGAGATGTCAGTAAAGCATTTGTTGAACTCAATCACAACCTTCTCATCCTATAACTTGCTGAAATCGGTACACAGTTAGATATACTGAGATTAATTTCATCCTACATCTATAAGTTGATACGTCTGCAGTTTTTGGTTGTAACCTTGATTGTACCCCAAGGGTCACATCTAGGTCTTTAATTGTTTTTAGTGTTCATAAATAATTTCTTAAACTGATTTTAGACAATCTCGAATACTTAAGCTAAAAGTAAATAATAACATCCCGCGGTATGACAGCGTTATTTTGTAAACATACTTTTGGTTAGGCTATTGTTTTGCGTTTAGATCACAAAACCGTAACAATTTCTTCTCTTTCTCTGTTTCGTGCCATTGAGGTATTTCACTTTCGAATACTTGACCATGCTTGTGTATGGTTCTGAGATTGAGCAAGAATGGCGTTTTCGACTTGGTTCAGTTGGCAACACAGAATCTTAGGTATTCTATTCACTTGAGTCATTGTCCAACTGTCCCAAGGAGCTAGTAGCTCGGGGTAGATCCTGGACAGATCTCATAGACCAAGATGAAGCAAGGAAGCCCCTTTGTCTGATAGTGACAGTTTTCGACTTTGACGTCTGAGTCATCTGAGTGACGTTTTCCGGTTCGATATTTGATGAGGGTGACATCTTGACAGCTAACTTAATTAGAATTTTCCTAAATCAAATTAAATTTTGACCATTGTTGTTGGATCTTGGGAAAATTCATATTCATATCTGTTTGCGATATTTGACGCTGTATATTTTCGAGAAAATCACTTTTCGGTAGTATCCAGATTTTTGAGGTTAGAAGGTAATCACATCTGACTGACCTTTGTCTCTTGTATTTTCAGGGCCTGTAGTAATTTTTTCACCAGTGAAACCGCTGGAACGAGAAGCTAATTATCAGACAGCAAGCAGACCATCAAAGCTTTTACCAGAACCTTCCCACTTAATAATTTGCATTTGGGCTCTACTTATGGCCCCATACAAGTGTAATCAGAAGTCAGGACTGGTATTGTTCATTCTAGGTTGTTCCCGCTACCTTTTATTGGCGTTCTGCCACTGTTCCGTTGTTCCCGCTACCTTTTATTGTTGCCCCACTGTTGTTTTTCTACTGAACCGCTAGTGCTATTGTGGTTCCTTCGTTGCTTGAAGTTCCTTCTCGGTTCTCCCCTTCGTTTGTTTGGATATCTGCATCACTTGCTGCTATGTTCTTCGTTTGATTGTGTCGTATCCACTGTGCACACCATTACCCACCAAGGCACTGGATTCATAAACTACAACTGGTGAACTGGCATTATTGAGAAAATCTACTCACTTTCAGATAAGTTTAACTTAAGATTGAGCCGCTAAGGAATAGGTATCAATAATTGTCACAGGCGTAGCCTTTACTTGAGGTTTAATGTTGATATAATGAAATGATATACTACTCTTAATCATAGCGAACACTTAAATTCATCTTAGTGTTGCCATACCTTCATTTCATTTTGTATTGTGTACCGAACTGTGCACATACAGTGTGTCACACTCAATCAATCATTCAATATATTTTATTAGTAAGCAGCACGACTATTTCTTTTATTCTGATCCAAGTTATCCGAACATAAGGAAAGACAAATCCTCTACATCTTTATGTACTATTTTTATACCATTATAGGTTTGTATCGTTTGATATTTTAGTAATATTAGTGCAGTGGGTTGTCCCATTCCATTTATCGCCAGTGAAAAATCCGTGGCTTTCCGGAAAATTGAACCCCATATTTCAATCTTATCGAAATCAATTTTTATTGTCGAACCCACTCCAACTAAGCTCCCGGGTATGTTAGTTGCTTGAAACATCATTGCACATTCACTGCTCTCCTTTCCTAAATTTCTTCCCTAACAACATTATTCCAAAAGAATTTAATCCAGTGAAAAATATTAAGGGGTTTTTCATTTAAAGAAACATAACCTTGATAAGTCACATACTCATCGGACACCCTACATGTTCGTAGTTATATGTTTGGGACATAGTTTTCATGGCTCTGCACAACTTTTATTTGAGATATATTTTTTCCTATCTCGAATAGGGAAGCGACTATCTTCCGCCCACGCATCGTTGAGACACCCTGTACATATCGACTCTATTCCCCATCAGAAACCTCAAATAATTCAGTCCAAAATACCAGAAAACGTATATAGCTGTTGCATTTCATCAAGGCTCTTCATTATAATTCATTACACAAGGACTCCTCGAAACACTCGATTTCGCGAGACACTCGTCCCAGGAACGTTGCACTCGACGATATATCTACATCCTTTGTTTGGAGCAGAAACCGAAGTGTTCGAGTTTATTTGTGCATGAATGGGAATTTCGTCTGATTCCTTGGAAACACCTCAACTTCGATGTATTCCAAATCCTCTCGTGTTACACAACTCTCCAACTTCGTAATTTAGCACCTACTTTCTTCGACAAATGGGCGTGTGTGGTTGAGCCACCAAATTGAAACTTTACACCTAAACGTGCTGAAGCTAGTGGCAGTTTTCGAGGAAAACAGCATTTGTTTTAAATCTGTTTTGTTCGGCGTACTCAGTGCCTATAATCGAACATTAAGATGCGAGATTTTGGTTACGGGTTCATTCTTGGAAGTTTGAAATAATCCTTCCTTCACTAGCTCTAGGTATTCAAAATTATCCTTCATACTGCAGTCATTATGATCCAGTAAATAACCATAGAAGGTTTATATTCAAACTACTGATCTTTCTAAGACCCGAGAATGCCTTTGTCATACCTACAACAGTTAATAGATCCAATCCTCTCACTATTAGTAGTTTCATTTAGTTTCATTTTAGTTTCAGTCTGAGTGAGAAGGGCTTAATACATATTTGATTCATCGGTAGACATTATTGCGAGGGGGAGAGTCCAAATTGGGACTGAAAGGGCTCAAAATAAAATTCAAGTGACTGAGAGACTCAAGATTGAGAATGAAATGACTTGAAAGACAAATCCTGTTGACATGAAAGTTATTCTTTCAGTATAGCTAATTCAATCCTAACAACCTTACAATTGTGAATTAACAGCTCCATTGCATATTCAAACGATCCACATTTCCAAAACTCTATCGCCTGTCTAATTTCTGACATGTTGATTCAAATAGTTCGGCTATCAACCTGGAATTCCTTGTCTCTCTAATATCCAGGCCAAGATGAGCGAGGCATGTAAATATGGATGTTTTCAGTCTTTTCAATGTAGATTTGGCATTGAATATATTGCCTAAATTGCCGTTGCTTGTCAAAGATGTGGTTGAACTAAATTTAGATAGGTAATGTTTAATATTCTCCGAAATTTTACCTGCATCATTATTAGATACTGTCATGTTTGTTGTCTGGGTAGTGGGTATACAGGACAAACAGGTAGGAATTTTGATAAAAGGTATAATGAACATGTATTTTTAGATAAAAATCATTAACGGATGACAAAATAATTCAAATCATTAAATAGATAAAGAACTTGAAAATCATCTACACGAAAGAGAAAATGGTGAACAAGGTAGAATCTTCAGAAATGATCAAGACAAAGAAAAACCCTAATTTGTTTGTCGTTAATGAACAACTGGACTTATATAAAATGCCACTCTTGAATTGATAGTCAAACATGCAGTTACAAATCTTTCGAAATTATATTGTAACCTTATTTTTGTTTTTCATTGTTATTTTTTGACAAAAGATTACGACTGGATAGACTCAAAACTAAATCTCAATGATTCGAACACTCACGATTGGGAATGAATGACTGAGAGCCAAATTCCATCTACTGGAATCCAAAAGAAAGAAACGACTCAATTGCAATTCCAATGACTCAAAAGGTTCACAAAACAATCACGTGATTTGAACAAGCATTCAATTGACAATTTGAAAATGAAAAAGGAATTAAAAACACGTTTACTTTACTAGTAAATGATCGGTATAATTGCTAAGATGATTGGTCTGTATTACTGCGAAAACTTGAAAAATTTTTTCACCATCCGTATAAAAAATATTTCAAGATTTTCATCTTTATGAAAGGATATCATTGGATAATATGAACCTGGTTATTCCTTTTGTATACAGTCTACTGACGGTTCTATTAGTCAGAATTTCGAAATTTAGAATTTATAAAAACGAACACTTCAACAAAGGAAGTAAATAAATTAATAGATCATTACAAGATATCAGTCTTATTCCTATTCGTTTTTAAACTCAGTAGTATAGTATTCACATGACTCCTAAGTCAGTCCAGCCACGAGGTTTAAATAATTCAATCCGTGAAATTAAATTGAAAAATCCCAGCCGCAACTGGGGCTCGAACTCCGGACCTTTCGACTCAGAGTCGGACGCTCTAACCACTGCGCCACGCCCCGACATAAATACTATCCATATTACTACAAAATCGAAAAAGAGAATGAAAACTGGCAAACTAATAAATGATGCATATTTTACGGATTGAATAGATCAAAAATAAAATATTTCTCCCAGCCCTATACAGATTTATAACCCGGTACAGATAACGAACGTCATCCAAATTTACCTGCAAATTTGTTATTGTAAATTTTTAATAGCTATGAAAAATACTTCACTCAAAGGGTTAGCAAATCTGGATGGGTCTAGGAAATAGCATTCTTCTTCAGTCCGTGTGAAAATGTGGTATTTTATATTATTTAAATAATTGTTTGTTTTTAGTTTTGTGTGGGAAATTTTGCTTTTAAACATCTTAATGAGACCATGATAGAGACGTCCGCCTTTATGAATAAGGACACAAAAATCATAATCTCCGTCTCCAAAAACCATCAAATACCAATTTTGAAAATAATCGTAGCGTTACAACAAATATGGTCCACCATCTTAGAGTCGTCATCTTGAATTCGTGAATTTTGACAAAAAATCATAATCTACTATCCTGAAAACTTCCACTTACTTATTTTTAATGGAATCGGACCATCACCACAAAACTCATCCGCCATTTTGGAGCCACCATATCGTCTTTATTACAAAAACTGCATTATGCTCACGGGAATCATGAACAAGTTCCAAATTCAAGTTAATCGGACGACTAGAAGTGGGTAAAAATTCACTTGCAAGATTTGTGGATAAACAGACAAATAAGAAAGCGAGTTAATGAAAAGGTTGCATAACCGCAACATTCTTTCATTCCTGTATTTTTTAAATTAATTTTTAATGATCCCCAAGTTTTCAAAGAAACACCTCATAAGCTCAATCATGCTGGGTCGTAGACACCGGAGTTGAATGTGTGTCTACTGTGTAAGAGACAAATGCTCAGACACCACGACTTCTTCGTCACCCTAGACTGACGACATCGTTTATTTTCTCGTCCTCTACAATGCCCCCTTCCGTATATCTCCCTCTCTTCTTCCTCATTATCTCTTCATCTCGACCTTTTATATTTCTATCCGTTTCTCTCCCTCGTCTCTTTCTCCCGTATTTCCATGTCAGTCTCAGTCTGACATTATTTCTCTTTTCTTTGATGGTTTTTGGAAAATTCATTTCTGGATGTTTTTTCATATTGGTTGCGATTACTGTATATACTGGAGTAAAACAGGATTTCATTGGTCAGGTGAGTACCTCTGTGTGGTCATCTTGTCATGACGCATGAGGGTTTTTCGTAATGTACGAGGATGTATTGATATCTAGTTAGCTTAGACCAGTTCCCTACATAAACATAATATTGCGTTACCATAGCAACGAACAATAACTTATTAGAAGTGTCAGTGTAAAGTTTGGCGTCAAAAAAGTAAACCAGAGTTACGCAATAAATTAAAAGAAAAAATATGTCCACCGAAATTGTGAAAATCGAAAAAATGGAGTACATGTATTTGAAAGGGTTAAGAGGTAAGCAGATTTACGTAGATATGCTTAATACCCTTGGTGATCAATGTCCTTCGTATGCGACCGTGAAAAATTGGACTGCAAGCTTTAAAAGAGGTAAATTTTCCATTGAAGATGATGACCGATCGGGAAGGCCAGTTTCTGTGTCAGTCCCCGAAAATATCGATGCAGTTCATGACATGATTTTAACAGACCGTCGAATTGTACTAAAACGGATATCTGAAGCACTGAATATTTCATACGAATGCGTTCATCATATAGTTCACGTCAATTTGGACTTAGGAAAAATTGCTGCAAAATGGATCCCCAATTGTTTGAATGTAGACCAAAAGCGTACAAGGGCCTGTGCTCGATTTGAAAACGATGTAGACTTCTTAAACCGAATTGTTACTATGGATGAGACTTGGGTACATTTGTACGATCCAGAAACAAAGCAACAATCGATGGAATGGCGACACTCCGGTTCTCCAAGACCTAAGAAGTTTCGTGTCCAAAAATCTGCTGTAAAAGTTATTGCTTCAGTTTTTTGGGATTGCCATGGAGTAATCACGGTTGATTTTTTGGATAAGGGTAGAACAATAACTGGATATTACTATTCGACATTACTGACCACTCTAAGGAAAAAAATTAAAGAGAAAAGACGCAGAAAGCTATCCAAAGGTGTTTTGTTTTTGCAGGACAACGCCCCTGCACACAAATCTCATGTTGCCATGCAAAAAATTCGTGATTTAGGGTTTGAATCACTAGAACACCCCTCTTATTCACCATATTTGGCTCCTTCCGAATATCATCTTTTTCCTCCTGAAAAAAAGTTTAAAAGGTCGTAAATTTTCTTCCAACGAGGAGGTAATAAAAGCTGTGGAGGTCTGGTTTGCAGAGCAAGAAGAAACTTTTTTTTTGAAAGGTCTAGAGATGTTGCAGATTCGCTGTAATAAATGTATCCAATTAAGAGGAGAATATGTTGGGTAATAAAATATTTTGACATTGAAATTTTGTTTGGTTCTATAGTAGGCTAAGAAATTTTCAATATATCCTCGTATTGTTATTGGCCCCCTCTAATGGCCCCATCAATCTAAATGCAAGTGTAATCAGAAGTCCGACAGGTATTATTTATTGTAGGGTTTAATATCATTATTTCACCATTCTCCGCTCTGGACTGCTTAGAACTTCTCTGACTAGAAAATTGCCGCAGTCTTCCCAGTTTTGAATGATCTTTTTCCTTTTTTCATAATCGTATTATGCTGGATCAAAAGAGTTATTCGGTTCTTTCATCTCACTTTTTTTCACAAACATCCTAGTCTTCAACACAATTTATCACTTAACGCTTATGGCGCTTGCATACTGGATTCCAGTAAAAGTAAAGGAATAAATTTAGAACTCCGGGTACTCATGAAGTCGCCGAAAAGCTACATTTTTTCATCATATCAAATTAAACTTCGCAATGTCGACTGCGATCTCTGGATTCTAATACTTCCCAATGCGATTTTTCACTTGTTTGATTGAGACTTAGCGTAATAATGCTATTGATCTATTTTTTTAGCACCAGATCGTGTAATTTCGATTATTCATCCAATGTTATCTCAGTGAAAGTGAGTTACTTTTTATAATTCACAGACATACAAAAAAAAAGATGCATCTCTGTATCTATGGCCGATAAAATAGGTAAAATACAGTATATTGACATACAGCTTGGCAAATCTAGCTATGAATTTCTAGAAACGTATGATATGCGCAAATTTGGAATGAGAAAGTATTCGGATGATAAAAAGGGTAGTATAAATGTACATTCAGTAATAAAACTTCTCAGTGCGCTTCGCGATGCGACAGATGCAATACAACTGACCACTACAGCAACTCATAATTGTTTCGGACTGTACTGAGCTCTTCTGCTACCGCGCATCGATACGCGTGGCGATTTCACATTCAGAGCTAGGTTTGTCAAGCTGTATATCATTTTAAGTCATCAGTTCTAGTTTACCTACTACTCTCATTTGTCTTGTTCGTAAACTCTCATTGTTACATTAGAACCTATGATTATATTGATTTA
Source organism: Chrysolina oricalcia (assembly GCA_944452925.2). Lineage (NCBI taxonomy): Eukaryota > Metazoa > Arthropoda > Insecta > Coleoptera > Chrysomelidae > Chrysolina > Chrysolina oricalcia. Next base: position 33,576,401 of record OX101825.2, on the reverse strand, counting down.
TTTTAATAATGGCTACTACGTCCAAATGTGAAACGTGTTAACACGTGTTAACGATTCTGTTATGTTCTATTGTGAATGTAAAATATGCGGTGGACATGCGACAATGAGAAAAAGGGGCACGTAAGTCTTTGAAGTTACTTTTGTATGACTAATATAGTAGGCATCAACAAAAACAATCGCCATAAATGGAAATACCCTGATATTCCTTCAGGACAAAGACCTATTCCTCATTTAGAAAATGTTCCAATACCAGCTTTTCACCAGGTAGTGCAGCAATCTCAGGAGGAACTAGCTGAAATATCTACTTCTTCTCAAGTAGATGACGACCTTGAATGCTGCGGACAAACATCAAATCCTAATCCATTTTCGCAGAATGAGCTTAATGACCTCATCAGAGACTTAGATATTTCTAAGGAGCGTGCTGAGTTGCTAGTGTAAATAGTAAAAGAAACAAATTCGAGGGTCTACACCCCGCACGAGAGAACGAAACTTATTGCAGTCTGATCACACCATAATTTTAGGTTTTTTTTAGGCTCACGTTTGAACCCATCGCCGATTTTTTTGGAATGTGTTTTCAAAAAAAAATCCTGCGTTCTGCTAGCTTTACCGTTAAGCCAGCAGAACCCAACCATAAAAAACAACTCAGAACAAATCCAGTCGGACAATAATTTTAGGCTCTATTCAGGCTAATTTATTACCCCATTATATATTTTTTTGCTCTTCAGTTGGAGGAGAAGTCTTAGGTTTGTGCTAGCTCAACATTGAGCTGGCAGTACCAAAATGCTATTCGAATCGTTATGGAAAATCTGATCAGACCATAATTTTAGGCTCATTTTATGCTCACGTTACAACAAATCGCCGATTTTTTTTATGCCCTGGATTACACCAGTGTTCGTTCAACACTGAGCTGAACGAACACAACCAATAATATCTTTTCCAACCGAAAAGCAAAAAAATATACAACTAGGTAAATTGTGAATAGAGCCTAAAATTATTGTCCAACTAGATTTGCTCTGAGTTGCCTCTTAATGGCTGGATTCTGCTAGCTTAACGGTGAAACGGAAACCAGAATTTAAATTAAAAAACGGATTCCAAAAAAATGGGTGATGTGTTCAAACGGGAGCATAAATGGGCCTAAAATTATGGTGTGATCAGATTTTTCATAACAATTCGGTTAGCCTATTGGTGAAGCCATCTCAGTGTTGAACCAACACAACCTATGATTTCTCCTCTAACTGAAGAGCAAACATATTTAATTGGGTAATAAATTAGCCTCTATAGAGCCAAAAATTATTGTCCAACTGAAATTGTCATGAGTTGCTTTTCTAAAGTTGGGTGCGGCTAGGTTAACAGTAGAGCTAGCAGAACCCAGGATTTGAAAAAAAATCGGCAATAGATTCAAACATGGTCCTAAAATCAGCCTATTAGTATGGTATGATCAGATTTTTCATAACGATTCGGTTAGCCTTTTGGTACAGCCATCTCAGTGTTGAACTAACACAACCTATGATTTCTCCTCCAACTGAAGAGCAAAAAAGTATAAAATTGTGTTATAAATCACCCTGAATAAAGCCAAAAATTATTGTCTAACTGAATTTGTCCTGAGTTGCTTTTCAAAGTTGGGTTCTGCTAGCTTAACGGTAAAACTAGCAGACCCTAGGATTAAAAAAAATGCATTCTAAAAGACGGCGATAGGTTCAAACGTGAACCTAAAATGAGCCTAAAATTATGGTGTGAACAGATTTTTCATAACGATTCGGTTAGCCTTTTGGTACAGCCAGCTCAGTGTTGAACTAATACAACCTATGATATCTCCTCCAACTGAAGAGCAAAAAATATATAATTGGGTAATAAAATAGTATGAATAAAGCCTAAAATTGTTGTCCAACTGGATTTGTTCCGAATTGATTTTTTGAAGTTGGGTTCTGCTAGCTCACGGTAAAGCTAGCAGAACCCAGGATTAGGAAAAAATGCATTTCAAAAAAATCGGCGATGGGTTAAACTTGAGCCTAAAATGAGCCTAAAATCATGATGTGACCAGATTTTTCATAACGATTCCGTTAGCCTTTTGGTAAAGCAAACTCAGTGTTGAGCTAACAGAACCTATGATTTCTCTTCCAACTGAAGAATAAAAGAATATGTAATTGGGTGATAAATTCGCCTGATTGGGGCCTTAAATTACTGTCCAACTACATTCCAAAAAAATCGGCGATGTGTTCAAACTTGAGCCTATAATTAAGGTGTTGTTAGACTTTTCATAAATATTCGTTTAGTGGATTGGTTCGGTCAGCTTAACGTTAGGCTAGTAGAACCCGCGATATCTCCTACAATTGAAGAACAAAAAATTCGGTAATAGGGTAATAAATTAGCATAAAATTATTGTAAAATTATTGTTTAAAAAAATTTGAAAATTTCCAAAGTGGTTCTACTAGCTTTACTGGGGCTTTACGAGAGTTCCACGAAGGATAATGGAAAAATATAACATGGATATGATTAGTGGAAGATGGTGTCCGCAAATGTGGACATGGTGACTGAAACGATTGAAGTGGAAATCAGTTACCCTAGTGTGCAGATATTAAAAGGTAGACACATACTTGTTTCCTCTGCCTTGATCCAATTCGAACTTCAATGAAAATTATTAACTAATTTGAAATATGCCACTGTCTTTTCCAGCATCTAGGCAATAAAGCACCATTTGTAATGTTTGTCAGAAAATAACGAAACAGTCGTCTGCACTTTTTCCTTCAAAAACGAAATACTTATTCCATTAATGTTTTTCGGTCCAACTCCTATAACCTTTTTGTGACAAACTAAGTAATTCTTTCAATAATTCCTATCTAAAATCGCTAAGAGGTGATACCAATTATTCTTCCCTCACAGCTTGTAACTGTGAAGGATATGGTTGAATTGAATGCGATACTGAAACTTTATTTACTGGTGATGGTTTATGTAACATCGACTGATGGGAACTGGGTATAGCATACGAATTTATTTTATTCCCTCGATGCATTATGAACTTATTTTCGAAGTGAGATAGCATCGTCTTTGTCTTCGAGGTTGTTATATAAAATGTCAGAGGTTATTTTTTATCCATTAGCAAACTGTTTCCTCGTGTGTTGTGATTTGCATCAATATTCGGTATTGAACTGAGAGGCCAGAAAGGGTGCACGATCAAATGGGTTTCACTTTGATGTTAACACAGTATACAGGATGATTTACCACCACTTACACAAAATTTGTCAGTGTGCTCCCTCCACCAAAAGAAGTTGAAAACCAAAAGGAATTACAAAATAGAGCAAAAAAACTGAATGTAGGAACGCGCCGCCACTGGATATAAACTGCTGAGATTGGGATGTTACTCACATTACAAAATGGCAAAAATTAATCAAAGTTTTTTGCAAATCACATAACACAGAACAACAGAATTATATTTCATTTCATTTCACTAATTTCGGGAAATCCATCATATAGTTCATACGATATTCACAATTCTCAAGCAATAAATTATTCGAGTATAGACGCGTTCGGTCTATCTATCTATACGACCAATAGCAAATGTATACTTCAATAACGACAAAGATCTTTTTTCTCATATGAAATAAAATCGACAATAACAACAATTAAAATATATATTAAGGGCAAAAACTTTATGACATTCCTGTAAGTAGGTACTTCATTTGATAGTAGGTAGCACTAGATAAGGACAAGTAAACACTGTCCGGGTCTTTTTTTCCTAGTGGCAATTAAAGTGAGACCCAGTTCCAAATGAACGTGCTTTTTTGATTGCCAATACAAAAGTTTCAATAATGGTTATTAAAGTTTTTTCTCGGTGTAGGTGTTCCTTTTGTATTTATGGAATGTTTTGTAATTTACCTTATTTATCAAATTTATAAAAAAAGATTATAATATATAAATTGCATTTTGAGTTGTCATTTCACAGTAGGTTAGGTTAGGATAGATTAGGTTAAGTAGTAGTCGTTATATCATAACTATTTTGTATGGTTATTCTGTTTACGCAAGCGCATCTTATAATATAATCTGACAAGTGACACTGACGTTATATTCACCCTAAGATTCCTGCCGGAAAGCATACCCTGAATATTTCATCTGCTCGCGGAGCGCTGAAATCAAAATGTGCATAGGTAATCATAATCAATTTCTCTGATCACAGCTTGTTACAAAGAAGGTTGTGATTTTACCGTATTCTGTTTCACTTTGTTCGTATCAACAGCCTTGAAACAAATCGGAATTACTTGATTCTTAAAGGTTAGGTGGCTAGCTTGTCTCTGTTTCACTTTCACTTTTAGTACTCCACGACAAGAAGGCGTGAAATTCAGTACTCCATGTAATTAGTTTGCCTTTATTATTATAAACATGTTATATAGGCTAGGATCATTCTTTGAATACATTACCGGACTCGGACTACGGTTATGTGCTAATAAGAGATGGGTATGGAATGCATATCAATATGAATTACAGTAAATGAAGTAGGTTGGGCTAGGTCATCTCAGGTGTTTGTCAACTTGCTGATCGCGATAATGAACGAACATTTTGTTTTGAAAGAGAAATCAAGTAGGTATTCTTTGTGAGAAATCTGGTGAGCAACGTATTAATTGTGTCTGATTCGTTAGCATGTCTGGCACTCGAGACACTATACCTATAGAAGCACAAACTTTCGAAGATTTATACAAATTCATTCATGACGAGCTCATGAGAATTGCGAACAATACCGTTCTCAAAAATATTATTCAAGGTGGTCGTATATTTTTTCGTCAGTCTATTCACCAGTAAAAGCGTCATATGATCTGAATTTGGCGATAGATAATACTTTCAGTAACGACATCTTTGGAATTAATTTTATTACTGAAAGTGATTATAACAATGCAACAAAAAAATTTAAACCTAAAAGCAGAAGGGGCAGATGTCATTCCTCCTTACATTCTCAAAGCTTGTGCGGATTGGCTGAGACATCCTCTAAGTCACATCTTCATTTTGATTGTTACTTATAATGTTTTTCCATCAACATGGAAAACGGCCATAGTCATTCTTATTTACAAGACTGGTAACAAAATGGATATAGAGAACTATAAACCAACATCAGTTATGTGTGCTCCAGCGAAGTTGTTTGAACGAAATATTTATTCAAATCTGTACCAGTATGTCAAAAATGTGTCATCCCAACAGCATGATTTTATGGCAAATATATTATTTCTAATTTGTTGACCTTAAATAACTTTGCATATGAAACCATGGATCGAAAATGCCAACTAGATACGGTTTACACAGATTTTCGAAAGGCATTTGATACAGTTGACCATGATTTCCTACTGGGAAAGGTATGTAAATATGGATCGTCAGTAATTTACTTAAACAGATCAAAAGATCTGTTATGGTGAGAATGGTGAGGCATAATGGAAATACAGCTGGAAAGTTTGAAGCTACCTCTGGTGTTCCACAAGGTTCAAATTTATGGCCTCTCCTATTTTTACTATTCATAAATGACTAACCATCAGTTTTAATAAGCTCTGAATGCTTATTATTTGCAGACGATCTGAAAATTTTTAAATCGATACAAACGGTTAGAGATTGTGTTCAACTGCAAAAAGATTTGAACATTCTATCAGAGTGGAGTATTACGAACAAATTATATTTCAATATTAAAGAATGATTCACGCTAACTGTGACCCGTCTGAATGAACCGATTATCTTTGAGTACAGATAAAAGATGTAACGTTGTAAAAGATTTAGGTATTAACTACAATCATTCGCTATCTTTTGCAAACACATCAAAAATATAACAAATTCGGCAAATCGACTGTTAGGCTTTATAATTATAGGCAAGCCTCAAACGTCACCAATATTTACTGACCCTCAGTAAGCTTTTAGCTCCTGAAGATGCTAACTTTGTTGGCGAAACGCACGTCGAGTGTGATTGTGACGTAGTTTTTGTGTTTTGGGTAGTTTCTTTCTTCTTGAACTCATAATGAAATCAATGACCCCTTCATTTTTGACATCTTCTGCTAGTCCAGCCGCAGCACTTGGTGAACACGTTCCAGTCCATCAATGACGAGAATGTTCATTAAATCATCAAAAAAATTACTCAAAAAGTGTTCAGATGAAAACAATAAATTTGGATTCAACTATGTTCGATTCATGCTTGAATTATGCGTTTTAGAACCGATCATTATAGAACTCTTGCAAACTGTAATACACTCTTTCAGACAGCAAACACTTTACGTCCTTTCTAAACCGAAAAAGTGATTTCATACTTTTAATGTTTGATCTAATATAAATTATTGAATTTTTCATCAGAGTACTTTTAGGGATTGGCAATTTCAATTCATTATTTTGTCTTTTAGTACTGTACTTATCTGATGAATGATAGAATAAAATCGAACTACTCTTCTCTTCAAATATTTCCACCAATTGAAAAAAAATATGCAAACATCTGACAGAAAACAACTGCTTCCCTAGGTAATACCACGACTGACACTGAACTACATCTGACTCTGACATGTGTTTGCGCAACATTCTTCATAGAAGACCCCATTTCAAATGCTTATTGTAATGGAACAATAGATTATCCTTCATTTGGCTAGGGATAACCACCTGAAGACATGTTTCGAGGTTCTTGACACTCGTCAGTGCTAGGGTAGGTCGGACAACATTAGAGTCTTCCTGCCCTTGCCCAACGAATGATATTCAACTGTTCAACTAATATTTCTTCACGGTTCGGGATAATTTCAATAAAAAAATCTCTATTAATTCAAGCACTTGTGGAGATTACAAGTGCAGAAATCTCATTAATTCTAGTTATGTTACGATGGACATTTTCAATGATTTTCCACTGCTAGTAGAAAAATAAATAAAGAGACAAGTTTGTTGTCACCAAGAATATTTTCTGAATATTAATATTTGGTGAACTTATTGAACAGTTCCTGATATGATATTAAACTCATTTGGAATAAAAATAAGTGGTTTTAGTAATGTATTATGTTTACTATCTTAGGTTTCATATCTTCTAAATGCAAACTGATGAGACATTTAGAAAATTGGAAAAGCAAGCCGATGTTAAAATCTTGACAGAACTCAGAAGTCACTTCCTTTCTATAAGATACTTCGTTTTATGATTGGCATCTAAATATTTGTCAAAGGGGGTGCTTGAATTGCTCCTCAGAGTGCCAGTCTTCAATGTAGAACTCAAAATTATTCATGAGAAAATTGAAATCATTTCTCAGTAACTCAGTAGTCTGATTTCGAAACTGTTTCCTGTATGAAGGATTAACTTCCAACCTGATGCCACTTACTGTTATCACGATTGTCATAAAAAAAAACCGTCAACTTCAAGCCTATGAAATATTTGGCATAATTTGGAGTTTTGAACAATCAATAATGTGGTTTTCGTCATCAGATATACAGGGTCGGGCACCGAAAACGAAACAGATCGAATATCTTCAAAACGCATGTGTTTTGAATAAAATGCAAAAACACGTCGATTTTTAATCCAAGGGATTTCATAAGGAATTCAGCCATGTCAATTTTTGCCACCTAAATTTTTATTTTGGCGCCCTCTTGCGGGAAAAACAACTGTTCCTTATTCCTAATTATGATACTGCATTTGCAAGCTATTTTGACATAAATTCGGTGACAATACATTATGGATGGAGAAACATCAAAATGGCGGCTCTAAAATGGCGGACATGATTTGCAATTATGGTCCGATTCGATTCAAAATTGATATGTGGTGGTTTGCAAAGTCGGAATTTATGATTTGTTTATCAATGCAAAAAAAAACAAGATGGTGGTTCAAGATGGCGGACGAAATTTGTAATTCTGGTCCAATTCGAATCAAAATTAGTATGTGAAATTATGATTTTTGTGTCAATGCAAATAACTAGATGGCGGGTGAAATTTGTAATTGTGGTTCGATTAGAGTCAAAATTGGCCTACGGGGGTTTTCAGTATGAATAAAATGAATTAATTAAATTGATAAATAAAAGCTTTTATACAAATGCGCTAAAAGGGAATAACGGCAAATAAACGAAAAAGGGACTGAAGGAAATAATATTTTTTTTAGATGTGCGACGTAGGTTATTCTGTGCGTAACAGATTTGAAAGCTTGCCGCTAGTAGAAAATAGGTATTTTTGCGAGGTAAAATTTTGACTCTGTTACGCTTAGAATAACCTAAGTCACACATCTGAAAAAATAAATGTTATTTCCGTTTTAGCGCATTTGTCTAAAAAAAATTTTTTTATCAATTTTATCAATTCATTTTAGTCATACTGAAAACTTTAAAAAAACCCCATATGCCAGTTTTGATTCGAATCAGACCAGAATTACAAATTTCGCCCGCCATCTTGGAGCCACGATCTTGTTTTATCGCATTGATAAACAAATCATAATTTCCGACCTTGAAAACCACCACATATCCAATTTGAATCGAATCGCAACATAACTGCAAATCATGTCCGCCGTTTTGAGCCGCCATTTTGTTTTTTCTCTTAGAAAAATTCCATAATGCATTGTCACCTTATTTATGTCAAAATAGCTTGCAAGTACAGTATCATAATTTGGAATACGGAACAGTTGTTTGTTCTGCAAGAGGGCGCCATAATGAAATGTTAGGTGGTAAAAATTGACATGGCTGAATTCCTTATGAACTTACCTTCTTAATGATGTGTCACACTTACTACTTTCCCTATTCAAAATGTTTGTGTGATAGTGCCCAAGGGGTGGGGGGAGAGGTATGCCAGTTGAGGTTATGATAGGAAGATGTCCCCCTTGGATTAAAAATCGACGTGTTTCTGCATTTTATTCACAACACATGCGTTTGGAAGATATTCGCTCTGTTTCGTTTTCGGTGCCCCACCCTGTATATGCTTGATTCTTACTTGCTTACGCTTCACATGTACGTTTCACATACCAATACCTTTCTAAAAAAAATATGGTGAACCTGAAACCTTCCATCTTATGGCTAGCTTCTCCAACGATTTGTTGGGAACAACCTCATGAACAGTACACCCTTTATACCGCTCCGATAGTACCACTTCAGAAACAAAACATGAACAGGACAGGGAAATTAACAAAATTCCAAAATTATATAATAAGAATACGAAAACACAACTAACCCAAGTTTGTATTTTGTACAGGAAACCCAATATAATAGTAGGTACCAATGGTTACACCTGTAATAACCATTTTTGGTGAAATCAATATCTCACAAAAACTTTTTTTTCTCTTTCGCGTCGAGTGATATTTCACTTCCCGTCAGCTGCTCATAATTTATAACACACTCAGCCGACCCGACGTGGATTACTGATTCCCATATATGGAGTGCAGCTCCTAAACATTATCCAAAGTTTCAATGTCTCACTCACAAAGTCACTAATATTTTGGAATACCGCAAAAAAATGGTCGATCCGTCTATCTTATATAGATATTTTTATGGCCAAATTTCATTATTTTCTTCATGATTTTTTTAGGTATACCGATTTTTTTAGATACTCATTTGGCACACCAAAAAAGTATTTGCTTTCAGTTGGAAAATAAACTCTCCCCAAAAATCTTCAGATTCTATCAAATTACTACTTCTTCGTAAGATGAAGGATACTTACATTTCTTAACAATGTTAGATATGAGCTGAAAATCAATGAATTTACTTGTGTAAATGATAATAATACCACCTTCAACCTACCACTTACAACCTTCAACCTAGCACCTACAAAACAAAAGTACCAGTTGACGACCACCACCACCTTCTACATAAAAAGCCACTGTGAAGAGCCAAGTTGGATACTCATTAAGTTTAAAAAATTACATTTTCCAGTTGAACAATACACAAGAAAAAAAAGTAACAGTCATGTAAGCGCATTAACTTACCGGAGCAAATGGTGGTCGTTATGGTGGAGCGTTTGCTTCTCAACCATAAGGGTATAGATTCAATTCCCAGCATAGTCTCCTGTCACGTGCATGACATCACTCGTTGAATGGTAAGGGCCTCGTCTGGTTTTGAAGGAACAAATTTTGATATAAAACGTCACTCTTCCAAAAATGTTCGCAAATAAAAAAAAAGTTGACATAAAGAATAAAATTCTCTGTTGAATTTTTGAGGCTATTGATATCCTCAGAACCTGTGGTTCCCATTCAAAAATGCTCATTTCATTTATATTTTGTTCATTTTCTACCTCTGTTCTATTCTCTCAATTTTCAACTCCTGTTCTATTCTATCCAGTTTTTAACCCTGTTCTATTCAATCCATTTTATCACCATGTTCTATTCCATTCCATATTATATCAGCTGAAAACAAATCGAAAGCATGTTGGCAAATAATAAACTTCGAGCGAAATAAATTCCACCGTATAGAATCGGTTCCTGATCTTTCTCCTGATGATTTCAATGATTTTTTGTCAATATTGCTATTGATATTATAAATTCCTTACCAACCGTATCGTCTAGTGAACTTTTAAATTTCAAAAATTTTCCAGCCCCATGCTTTTATTCATCGCCGGTAGCACCCCAAGAAGTATCAGATGCCATAAAATCTTTGAAGAAATCGAATTGTCTCGATATACATGAACTGAACTCTCAAATAATAATATACACTAGTGACATCATTCTGGTTCCACTTACTAATTTGATAAATGCAATCTTTTCAACAGGAGTTTTTCCAGATTGCTTCAAGTATTCTAAAATAACACCGTTGTTCAAAAAAGGTGACAAAAATAATATCAATAACTACCGACCTATTTCCATTATCTCAATTTTTGCGAAAATCATTGAAAAAATTCTGAATAAACGATTGAGGTATTACTTTGAATCGAATAACTTTTTCAGCAACACACAATATGGTTTTCGACCAAATCATTCTACTGCTCTCGCTGTCATGAATGTTGTGAATGATATAGTATCAACCTTGGAAGATGGGATGCAAGCTGCCATCACCCTTTGTGACCTTTCAAAGGCATTCGATTGCGTATCACATGAAATATTACTTGAAAAATTAAATTACTACGGGGTTAGGGGAGTACCTCTCAATCTGATACAATCCTATCTGCAGAATCGCTATCAAGCTGTAAATATTGGAAATTCATTATCTGATTTCAAACATATTGAGCATGGAGTTCCTCAAGGGTCAATTTTAGGACCGTTGTTGTTCATAATATACACCAATGATTTGAGCAACCATATGGTTCCTGTGAAAACGGTTTCATTTGCAGATGATACGACCTTCATTTGTTTTGATAAACTGAGATCAGAGCTGTACAGTACTCAAGAAGAATTAGCTAATAAATCCGAAAATTGGTTCGCAGCGAACAAACTCAAACTAAATAACGATAAATCGCAGTCTCTTTATCTTTCATCTACTACGGATGCCTCAGAAATGTATTCCTCAAATTTACTAGGAATAACTCTAGACAGTAATCTATCTTGGAAAACCCACATCACCAAATTTAAAGGTAAACTGAGTAGTTTGCTGTTTGTCCTACGACAACTTCAAAATGTGACTAATTTTAATGCACTCAAAACAACCTATTTTTCGCTATTTCATTCTCACATTAGTTACGGCACTATTCTTTGAGATGGTTCGTCTGAATCTCTCTCAATTTTTCGTTTGCAGAAAAAAGCTGTTAGGATTTTATCCAGCGTAAGTTATCTGGAACACTGCCAACCTTTGTTTATCAAACTCAGAATAATGCCCTTGCCGTGTTTATATATTCTTCAAGTTTTGATAGAGATTCATAAAAAGTCTTCGATGCTCACTAAGCAATCTGATGTACACAGCTATGGTACTAGGCTAGCAGATAACTTAAGAATAAACCGGTTCCGTCTGAGCAAATCCAGGAAAAATTCATTAAATGTCCATCTCTACAATATATTACCGGCGGAATTGAAGTCGTCAAGTATGCACTCATTCAAAAATAAAATGAAAAACTTACTCTTGACACACTGCTTTTATTCCACAGAGGAATACATTGGACATTTCAGATCGTATAGAGAATAAAACTCATCTCACCAAAATTCCATTCTGTCTATGTTACGTTTATTGTAACTCATCTTTTTAACAATATGTTTTACAGTAATTTGCAATATAGTTTTTACATTATTTGTTATATTTGTCATGTCAACTATATTTTATATTTAAATAATTCATTATTAGTATTGTCGCTGTTATGACGTGCTACAAACATGTACTTGTAATGTAGTCAAATAAAATACTCATTCATTTTATAACCCTGTTCTATTCTATTCATTTCCTAACCCTGATCTATTCTATTCATTTTCTACCCCGTTTCATTTTATTCATTTTCTATCCTAGTGCTGATATATTCTATCATATTCCGATCTGTTCCTTTATATTATTTTCTTTTCTTTTCTTTTCTTTTCTTTTCTTTTCTTTTCTTTTCTTTTCTTTTCTTTTCTTTTCTTTTCTTTTCTTTTCTTTTCTTTTCTTTTCTTTTCTTTTCTTTTCTTTTCTTTTCTTTTCTTTTCTTTTCTTTTCTTTTCTTTTCTTTTCTTTTCTTTTCTTTTCTTTTCTTTTCTTTTCTTTTCTTTTCTTTTCTTTTCTTTTCTTTTCTTTTCTTTTCTTTTCTTTTCTTTTCTTTTCTTTTCTTTTCTTTTCTTTTCTTTTCTTTTCTTTTCTTTTCTTTTCTTTTCTTTTCTTTTCTTTTCTTTTCTTTTCTTTTCTTTTCTTTTCTTTTCTTTTCTTTTCTTTTCTTTTCTTTTCTTTTCTTTTCTTTTCTTTTCTTTTCTTTTCTTTTCTTTTCTTTTCTTTTCTTTTCTTTTCTTTTCTTTTCTTTTCTTTTCTTTTCTTTTCTTTTCTTTTCTTTTCTTTTCTTTTCTTTTCTTTTCTTTTCTTTTCTTTTCTTTTCTTTTCTTTTCTTTTCTTTTCTTTTCTTTTCTTTTCTTTTCTTTTCTTTTCTTTTCTTTTCTTTTCTTTTCTTTTCTTTTCTTTTCTTTTCTTTTCTTTTCTTTTCTTTTCTTTTCTTTTCTTTTCTTTTCTTTTCTTTTCTTTTCTTTTCTTTTCTTTTCTTTTCTTTTCTTTTCTTTTCTTTTCTTTTCTTTTCTTTTCTTTTCTTTTCTTTTCTTTTCTTTTCTTTTCTTTTCTTTTCTTTTCTTTTCTTTTCTTTTCTTTTCTTTTCTTTTCTTTTCTTTTCTTTTCTTTTCTTTTCTTTTCTTTTCTTTTCTTTTCTTTTCTTTTCTTTTCTTTTCTTTTCTTTTCTTTTCTTTTCTTTTCTTTTCTTTTCTTTTCTTTTCTTTTCTTTTCTTTTCTTTTCTTTTCTTTTCTTTTCTTTTCTTTTCTTTTCTTTTCTTTTCTTTTCTTTTCTTTTCTTTTCTTTTCTTTTCTTTTCTTTTCTTTTCTTTTCTTTTCTTTTCTTTTCTTTTCTTTTCTTTTCTTTTCTTTTCTTTTCTTTTCTTTTCTTTTCTTTTCTTTTTTTTTCTTTTCTTTTCTATTCTTTTCTTTCTATGCTATCCTACCCCTTCTAATCCGAGCTGTCCTATCCTCTCCGCTCCAATCGTATCCTAATCAACGTTGTCCTGTACTATCGAATACTATCCTGTGCTATCAAATGCTATCCTGTGCTATCACACAATATCTCTTGCTGTCCCATATTATCCTGTGCTATCCAATGCTATCCTATCTCATGTTATGCTATATTCTGATATGGTCCACTTCATCCTAACTATTTCAGTCCATAGCAATCATGATATTATCTAGATGAGAAATACGGAGCTGATCACGAATCACATATTCAGTCACCATCATAGTCTTTTCTCATATTCTTGATTTTATACCGACTCATCGGGTCCAACCCTTCTTATTAACGGAATATTCATCCCATTCTTTATTTATCGTTGGTTTAGAATTGAATTCCATCAAGCTTGTTTGGATCCCATTAATAACGTCAATTTCGCCCGGAGGCTCTAAACGAAAAACCATTCATAAGAATACATGCCATGAAATTTGAATAAACTTTCTGATCAGTTCGAAACTTTTTGGCGCTGTCAAAAGAAATTTTAATATCCCGAAGATACACTTCCATTTTCCGGTTCAATATTGTTCTCTCTTATCTCTATTTTTCGGAGAATATCGAGTATACATAGCTGAATGCGAAATATAAGCTCGGACAAAATTGATTTTTTTTACGGATTGGTGAGAATAGAAGTGGTCTTGGTTCAAGAGCGACTGCTTGCGTCTGCCATCGTGACAAGCAAGAGTGATAATATTAATAAACGTTATTTTCCACAAGACATACTTATATGTATATAAGTACCGTACATAAGTAAACAGAAGTAAAGTCATATTTGGGTCGACATCGCAATTAGAAAATACATTAAAAGCATCTACATTGTGGTCCAAATATTGGATGCTACGTACCGTGCTTCAAATAAAACAAAAGGTCGATATCAAATACCTAAAATTTATTGCTTTCTTGAAAAGACAAAACCTAATAAGGCAAAAACCTTCTCAGGAGAGGAAGTAAATACATTTTTACTAGAAGCCCCCGATGATAATTATTTATCAATGAAGGTAAGATATTTTCAAGAAGTAAATATATTAAGAAAATAAAAGTTAATTAGCAAATATTATGATAGAGCTACAACAATAGGCTTTGTTCATGATAGGCTTTTAGGTGTTGGTTCGAATTCTTTTTCTTTGTTTTGAAAGTTCTCCTCATTTTCGGAATTTCCTGAGCATGCAGGTGTGACGAGCTCTTTAAAATGGCCAGTACAGTTATTGAAGATAAAGGTCCAATTTTAATAGTAAATATATCAGATTCTGAAACAAATGTACAGATAACGTTTGTAATCAATGCTTCACAGGGAATGGACCTAATTATATTGACATTTATAGAAAATATATATTGCTACGCCCTAAAATAGATCAGACACGTTTATTTGTCTGTTTAGAGCAAGAAAATATATCAACCAAATGGTTGGAATAAATGCTTTTGCTAAAGTTCCTAAAAAAAATTGCAGAATTTTCAAAACTGCCTGATGCCATAAATTATACCGGGCATAGTTTCAGAATAACCTCGGCAAGTTTACTTGCAAATTCTGGAGGAGACATCCTTGCTTTAAAACTACACGGAGGTTGGAAGTCTATGAATATCGCTGAAGGGTATGTGCAGCAATCTCGTGCAAAAAAGCGAAAAATTTCGAACCAAATTGTGGGAGTCACTGAAGATAATGAAATTGATTGTACGAGTACGAGTACTTCCGGGGGATACCATCAGCTGAATAATAATGTTGTCAATGAAAATATCACGAAACCTGCGTTGGCTCCAGCTCTCACTCCTAGTGGTATTCAAATAACCACTGCTCAAAACTGCACGTTTAACATGAATATAAATAATTACTCTACCACAAATTTAAAATATGTTGGATGCAAGAAAGAAAATAACGGGCATATAAGTTATACTGTACCTACTTCTTAGGTTTAGCGCTTTAATAAATTTCGATTGTTAGTTTCATAAATAAATCATTTAAAAATGACTTGTTATTTGAGAAAGACGGAAAAATCATATGTATACCTTGGCAGTAAAGTGCCTTTTCCTCCCTTGAATGATTACTGTGAACTTCACGCTAGTGAGGAAAAGTAGCACTTTACTCCCTTGTTATAGAAATAGCTATTATGTGGATCACTGGTACTTCCACAGGTCTCTTTTTGTACGCCTGTTTATGGCCCTTGTTTAGATCAGGATACGATCAACAGAATCCAACAAGTTCAAAACTCTTTCAGATTTATGACTAATGAATTAAAAATACTCCCTCTTGATATTTCTGAAGAATCCTGGTGTTATTGAAAGACTGTAGAATAATGTAAAAATGGAGACATTTATTATTTATTATCAGTGTCTAATATAATTGTCTCCAATGAATTACGCTTCTACGTACCAATGTAGCCAGAAAAAGTTTCACAACACAGCAACTGAATGCGTGTTTCAAGTTTGCTATTGGCTAATGTCAAAATGCGTTTTATTCCAAACACTGATAATTTTACTTTGAATACTGGGTTTCATTTCCTTTCAACCACAAGTGCAAAGCTCTGTGTTCATATCTGACATTCTTGTAAAGAGTACTGAACATTTAAGTGAACAAGTTGCTGTATCTTTGTGCTGTACATAATGGATTGATTGATACCTACTAGTTACATAAATTCATCTCGCAAACTGGTAAATTCCCCCTTTTAAATTGTTTGCAAAACAAACGTCACTCAACATGAAAAAGTATTCAAAATATACACTTTTCACGAAGAGTATGATTTAAATCAATCATGTAGAAGCAAATATACTACAAAATGAGTCATGTCCTGAATCAGACATGAGTTGGAAACTGTAATAAACCATCTTTTCAATAACTCAAAGCATCTTCTCTTTGATGGATTCACCAACTTCTTGAATTATATAAAACAGCCTATCGAATTCTTTGATCAGCCCAATGTGAGTGGGGACATCCTTTCGAAAGAATGATGACATTCGTGAGAATTAACCAGAGACCGGTTGATTGAAATATTACAATGCGATTTACATTTCAAACGGAAACTTGCACGGAATTTAAATTATTTCCATCAACGACATGAATTGATAACGAAGGGGAATTCAAAATGATAGAATATCGAGCTTCTTGTATAGATAAGGCAATTCAACGATTTCGAACAGAGTTCGATGTTCAAGTATATACATTTGTTTTGTTTTCTTCGAGTTGAAGCTACCAGAATTTTTCAGTGTAGGTACCTCAGTTTGAAATTAAGGGCAGGATTTTTCTCGAAGAGTCATAGTTTCAATATTATTAGGTATATGAATATGAATGAAAAATTACTGATGAAATTATCTGATAATGGGTATGTTTTTTCAATAAAATTGTTTATATGATGATGCGAATCGCATTGACATTGTCAGTACAGTTTTTCTTAAGGAGAAAGTGACGAAGAACAGTCGAATACTGAAATAATCCATGATATATACGTGAAAAAATCGTCATGAAACACGAGAAACGAATGAAATTAAATGGAAGCAAGATAAACATGTTTGACCACTGGGATAACCTAGATTGGAGATATTTGACGTCAATGTTTACATACTGTATACATACCTTCACCAGAAGACAAACAGGTACATTATCAATGTGTCAACCCTCGTGGACAAATCGTTTTTGCATTCGTTAGATATGATTATCTTCTTTTCTCCTGAAAACTGTTCAGGTAAATAAAGATTTTTTCTATGTGGCTGGTCTTCTCATTTCCCGCCCTCAGGCAAATACAAGCCAAGCCTGATGTTGTCCTCCTCGACCACCAAATTATGATGATTTTCGTCATGGAGTTTTCCGCTCCAGGCGAAATATGTATCGTCCCAAAAGAGAAGGAAAAACGGACTAAAAATCGAGTCTACTCTTTGAACAGGCTTTATCGAAACCATTCTGTTAAAATGGTGGTTCTGATCATAGGAGTCTTTGGTGGAATGGTGGACAAATTGCTCTGGAATTTGAAAATCATCAAAACCGCTAGTGTACAACTACTTGTTTCCGTGATATTAACAAATTGAATCAATTTTAATTGGAATTTGTGGAAACTGAAAGTGAAATAAAATAAAAGTGAGTTTTTTTAAATTTGTGTACATTGAACAGGACTCATGAGGAGGCTAATTTTTAAGACAAATACAGTTTCTTTTCAATAATTTTTTTTTATTGATTCGTCCGATTTTGGTAGAAGTATATATTTATATTTTATAAAAGTTAATACATATTCTCAAAATCAATGAGGCTATGAATATAAATCATGGATGCCAAGGAAAAGGCAACTTCTTTTAGTGATAGTTTTGGAATATTGTGGAAAATTCATGTACCTTTGTTTTTGTTGATTAACCAATAGAGAATGACAAAAGCTGCCTGATATCAAAGAGCTTACACTGATTCTACAGGGATTATGTGAAGTACCTGAAATCTTTGTTTTAGTTGATTTTGAGTATCTCTTCAAGTGATTGTCTGTAGCTCCACCTCATGCAAGGATACCATAAGTGAGATAGGTAAGGTTCAACAAGTGCATGATTTAAAATTTTCAATTGATCTACATTGAAATTTTGTTAATGAAATTTGAATTACCATTACAATTATCAATTATTTTTTTGTATATCCCTATATATTTGATATTTGTTTCACACTTTCGATTTGAAATCGTTCGCATGAACAGCTATTATCGGATATCGTTAAACTATCAAATGGTGGCAAATTTGAAGTAAGCCTACTGAAGGGTATTTAGTAGGTTTTGGATAGATTTACTGTTAGAAGTTTACTTTTGAGAAAATGGAAGGTTTTGCACATTTCTTTCTCCGCTATTTCTTTTAGTGCTTCCAAGTATTTCCAGTGGAAATAAGTGCAGTATCATCTGGAAAACTCACTACATTCCCACAAATTTGGATGTTGGTGTATATTATAAATAATATCGGCTCCAAGACTGTACCTTGAGGAACTCCATATTTGAGGACTCGTTTTCCGCCTAATTTTCGGTTCATTGTAACTATCTATCTCCTTTTTGTAAATAAAGTTCATATGGAGTTTCTCTGAAAGCAAAGCTTTCTAGTACCCTCTATAACTGTTCAGGGCCTACAGTAACAAATGCTTTCTGTAGGTCAATAAAAACTACTCAAGAGCTGTCAGGACATGAATGCGTTCTTATCCAGAGGGGAATGATGTGAATACGGAAACTCAGTTATATAACAATTGGTATTAACTAATCACTTGGAAAGTCACTACAGATTGATGAAGATTTTTCAATGGTTTTTTACAGTGCAAATGTTGTTCTATCGAATTAATTTTCCCGACTATTCCGAATGTAGATACTGTGTATTCTGGAAATTTCACAACTCGTATTTAATCGTATCCTAATACGTTTGGTTAAAAAAGTTAACATTACTTTGGCAACTGAAACAAAAGTATCTTGATATTCTTCTCCTAGTGAATAATTATTGATTGTATGTTCCACTGGATAGCGCTAATAACTTTTTTTTTTCTCAAAGACATGCATAAACACGAATAGATTCAACAATATCCTATTTTTCAACACATTTGAGGGCATATGGTGACTCTTCGGACCCACGCGACACGCATAACGATTGGTTTCCGTCTGATTTTTAATCGATAAAATATCGTTTGGTATGCTTGGCATAAGCTAAAATATCTTCAAAATACATGATTTCTTTATCAACAATAATAATCAACTAGTTTCTGACAAATTGGATACGTGTTCATGCATGTATTTGAGAAAAAAAAACTATTATTATCATTGTTATTTTCCAAGGAAGAGCGCTAATTTTGCTTGTTTATTGATCATTATATCTATAACTACCAAAACCCTAAAGGGCATATGTTATAAAATCATTACACATTTTGGCAGCAGGTTGACGGACTATAACAGGCCGATTTGAAATAAGCAAAAAACTGAAATAGTTGCAGATTCATGCATTTTTGAAGAAATTAGCCCCATCCACTATTCTACGCCTCTGGTAATCAAGATACTGAAAGATTTAGAGCTTCGAGCCCTTCGGTTTGGATCTCGAAATCGCAAAATAATGATACCCCATACATTCCCATAGCAACCCGATACTATTTTGTACTCGAAATCCTTATAAATGGTCGGACATATTTAGGATGTCACCATGCATGGGTTGAAATAATTCGTTACGTCATCCACACACTGCTCGGTCTTTTGTCTTGTCTCGCAGAGCAGTTTCGGGATAAGGGCATTTTATTCCAGATATGTCGCAGACTTTTCCGAAGGATGCATTGGAGATGTGGACGTGGCTATGGGAATGACTCTCAGTTGTATAACGTTGTTGGACAGGTCAGAATTTGAAATGCAATTGCAATTTATACGAGACTAAGCCTGAATAATATGATGTGAATATGTTAAAAGCAATGTACCTACCTACAGTGTTCCAACAGTCGTACGGACGAAGCAAGATCGTGGAATATATAGGGACTCCACGATGAGGATGTCCTTCCTGGGAATATCGGAAACGGTAATTGATAGGGTTTTGGTTGAGTGAAAGAAGTATAGACCATTCTATAGAGGATTTTTCTCCACAAAATAAAAGACGCAAAATGGCCTATACTAATTTTTATAAGATAGTTCGATGAAAACCCCAGTTTTCGCTCCCGCAAAATCGCTTCGTGGAATTTTTTAAAAGAGTTCTTAGTGAAAAAAATTACAACTTTTTGGGTTTTTCGAAATATCTCCATGATTATTCATGGAATCGTTTCACAGTCAATGGAGATTCATGACACCTACATAATGGATTTTCATACGACTGGATCGGTGCATTTTCCACTTAGAAAATCCGGGAAATCTTCCAAAAAGAGACCATTTTTCAAAAATTTATAATTTTTTATAGATCTGAAGCAGGACAAACAATATTTCGGAAACTGATAGATAATAATATGTGGTTCAGCTGTGCGCAAGATGTTTTTTGTCTGACGTATAGTTTTTGCACAATCGCGTTACAAACAATTTAAGGGCACATTTTGCAAAATGCGCCGATTAGAGGGAAATCGTCGTATTTAAATTCTGTAAACTGCAACTGGAAGTAGAGATCAATTTCTACAATTTTTATATTTTGGATTTTCACCTAAAAGGTGGGAAATATGTTGGAAATGTCACTGAAAGTTGATCAAAGCGCTTCGAAGTGCGTTCATAGTCACCCAAAGTCGCACTGAAGTTAATTCGAGTTCAGTTCGGGCGACTTCGGGTGCACCTTGAAGCATTCAGAGTAACTTCCAGTGACATTTTCAACACATTTCCCACCTCTAGGTGAAAATCCAAAATATGCAAATTGTAGATATTGATCTCTACTTCCAAATGCAGTTCACAGAATTTGAATGAGATGATTTCCTTTAAATCGGCGCATTAACAAAGATTTGCCATCAAATTGTTTATAAGGCGATTGTGTCAAAACTACACATCGGACAGAAACCACAGTTGAACCACATATTATTTATTATCAGTTTCCGGAATATGGTTTGACCAGCTTCAGATTTATAAAAATTATTGATTTTTGAAAAATGGCATCTTTTTCGAGGTGTTCCAGGATTTTCTCATAGAAAAATGCCCCGATCTGAAGGTATTGAAACCCATTTTGTAGGTTTTATAATTCTCTACAAAAGTTGTATTGACTAAAACGATTCCTCCAATACTTTTTGAGATATTCGCAAAAAAACAAAAAACTTTTTCACGATTTCCTATTAAAAAATTCCACGAAGCGATTTTTCTAAATGTAAGAAAAATATTCAAGTTTTTTCTGAAAATATGAAATTTTCGATTTTTTATTTAATTTTTTTTTGGTTTTATCTTTGGTTTGATAACTACATACCTACCATTTTTATGAGAAAAAAACTCAATCTGATTATTTATATTATGGTTTTTGAAGTATCTCGAACATAACATCATTAAGGTTGTCGATGTGTAAAAATTTCAATAATCCCGACATTTGACTGACAAAACACCTCTCACACAAATATACAGTGTGTTTCACTTTAAGCGGCGACATTACATTGTTTCATAACGAGTCGACCGATTTCCGAAAACTTTTTTTTTTTAATATACTAAGTACTCCGAGAGCTTCACATTAGTTTCAGGAACATCTGGACCCCCCAAGTTCTCTTGTTTCAATATAGTAACTTCGGTATAAGTTCCAACTTGAGTGCAAAAAATAAAAAAATCTACTTTTTAGGGAGGGTAGGGGGCTGTGTATATATGCTACTGAGTGTATGGCAAATTTTAGATTGCCAATAGATCAATAGTCACCTGGTGTATCAATTCACACAATATCATCCTCATATCTTATACAGAGTGATCATAATGAATACAGAAATTTCGAAAAAAAATCTGCTCGGAGGTTTACAGATAGGTAATGGGCCACAAAGTTTTTAAAATAAGTCGATTATTGATTATCGCCTCTGATTTGCATCGTGAATCGTGCTTAATTAAAATCAATTTAATTCATATAACTCGATAAAGAGTATTTAGTTTTTACTTTTTTATAGGCTTCTTCAGTTGCTTGTGACTTCGTAGTAAGCATACTTCCTGTGCGATAGATCTACACACGTTAAGATTTTTTGTTTATAATTTATATGCCTTTAATTTTGCGACGATCTCGAATAAACTTTTTTTTCGAATGTACCTCAAGCAAAGTAATCAAGTGGTGTTAGTGGAGGCCATTTGATACCTGTTTCGTCATATTCATTTGCCCGGAAATTTTGTTTCAAACTACCCCCTTACTATTCTTGCATTATGGATAGTAGCAAAAATCATGTCTTGTGTCAGTCTCATCGGTATATCCTCTAAATCTCCCCATAATTCGCTGTTTAAAAAGTTGAGAAACTTTTCTGCGTTGAGATTTCCCTCAATATAGGCGGGTCCTAAGATTTTATTCTGATGAAATATGCAGCACCAGACATTAATTTTGGAAGAGCATTGTCTCTTACAACCAATTTAGATTTTGATCAGACCGGTATCTGGAATTTTAGGAAGACACCACTCCATTAGTTGTGAAGCTAAACAGTATTTAAGACAAGAGATTTCTATCAGTAAAATAATTTCCTTGGCACCCTAATGAATATTCCTTTCTAACATCTCCATCGCCATTTTCCAAGGTAAGCAAAAATTTGGGATTATTGGCATTTTGTTTGTTCTGCTTGAGGCACTTCCAAATTTTCGTTGGTTTCATGTTGAGATTGCTTGTTAAATGCCTCACATTGGTCTTTGCATTTCCTTGCGGAGCTAGTTAATGATAGCATTGATGTCTACAAGATTATTCACATTTCTGGTGCGCTTTGTTGGAGCAATATTTCCAGTTCTATCAAAATGCATTTTTGCAACTGACTGAAAAGTCACAGGTTCAGGATAAGGATGACGCCTGTTTAATTATGCCGCAGCCTCTCGATATGTCTTATGGTTATCACCCACCGGTCGAATTAGTTGAATTTTTTGACTGACTGTTGAAATTCTGACCATATTTGCATCGATTTTACCACGTATTGCGTGTACAAATGACATACCAGATAATATAAACTATCAAATAAAATGTATAAACTAACAAACTGTGTACGCTTCGTTTTTGTCTATGGTAATCTTCATGAAAATAGTAGACGTAACCTTGAAAAATTGCAACGAGGATGTTAGGAATAGAATATTCCGAGGGGGAAGTAACTCTTTCATTAGGTGTACATCATAACATTTTCATTACTTCATTAATCATTTCATATTCAACTTAAAATCGAAATCTATGTTTCTGGGGATCCGTGATATGATTTTTTTCGGTTCCAAGTTGGCAAATTTATGCCGTCTGACAATCGGTAAGTGATCGCCTCGGTGATCGCTGAGCAGACGCGGATTTTAATCATCATTAATGGTAATTATTTTTCATTAGAGTTAATTACTGCATTATTTTCATTAGGTGTACAAAAAATGGCTAGTTACTTCCCCCTCGGAATATTCATTATGGCGCCAAGGAAATTGATAGAACTTTCTTATCTGAAATAATGTTCAGCAATGAAGCTACCTTTATAACTGATGGAGTGGTGTTTTCGCAAAATTCGATATTCTGGTTCAAATTGGGAAAAACATTGCAAAAAGGTATATTTCCATATTTATTATGAACACTCTGTACGAGATATGTGGATGATATTGCGTGAATTATTGATACACTTTGGTGACTCTTGATCTAGGGTAACGTGGGGTGAATGTAATCATGGGGAAAGTTTAATCAGGCACTCTACAACTTTTGTGTTTTGATTTTTTCATTATAAAATTTGAAAGTGTTCCTCTTTTTGCCTTTATATGATGTTTGTTATCTTTTCCAAAGTCATATAGTTCAAAATAATAGTCATTTTATAGATCACCTGTATTTTCACTTGTTATGCGAGTATCGATTATAATTTTCAATTTTATATTGCTAAGACAAATAATTCTATGAGATTTTGCTTCCTAATTTTATTTTCAACAAGGAATCCGATTCTGCTGTCAGATTTTGATTTAGATGACGACAAAAAGCAAAATAGTGATGATTACGTTAATCCCACTAAAAGTTGTATATGGGGTAAAAGTGTAATCACAGAGACTGGGGTCAATATAATTCAAGATAAAAGAACAAAGAAACTACCCAAACACCAAAACTACGTCACAATCATACTCGACGCGCGTTTCGCCAACAAAGTTAGCATCTTCAGTAGCCAAAAGCTTACTGCTTTTAGCTACTGTTTGGGTAGTTTCTTTTTTCTTGAATTGTATTCACACCAAAGGTTCCAAAATATTCATTTATTTGAATGGGGTGAATATAATCACTGATTACATTTGCCCCAGCCTATGTTTGCCCCAGATTATGTTTCTGAAAAAATCTGTCTAAAACTTGCAATATTCGCTTTTTCATTGGCTTGAACAAATTGACCATCACTCCGTGCCTCCATCAAACATCGAGTTAGTTTTACCATAACCAAATTTAGGACGAAGAGAAGAATTAATTTTTCCAGTATCATTCGCTGCATATAATGTAAAGTGAAAGGAAACGCTATACATTGTACTGTTTGTTATGATCCTATATTTCAATAAACGTTTCTAGGACGAAGATGAGAATTGTACTCATTTCACAAAAAAGCTTGTAACTTCCTTATAAATTGATGTATTGGGAACTTTTTTTTATTGTTTAAACAGCATTTTTCAAACTTTATTACACTTGCCCCAAATACTCTGGCATACGATGCATATGAGCATTACAAACCCTGATTAAATTTCCCCCAAATTCTGGGGTAAGTGCAATCAGCGAACATAACTTATTATTTTTGTTCATAAAAAATGCACTGTAGCTAGTAGAAAAAAATGAATTACCTCAAGGATTTAACGATTATATAGGTAAAAAATCACAAATTTATCTCTTTTAGGTCTCTGGATATTATAATTTAAAGTGTAACTATCGTTTTTCTGATTACACTTAACCCACTATTGGCAATCCTACCATTGCTTCAAAATTCATGAGTCGTGATTTTGTTCAAAGTTCACCATCAAAATGAAGTTTCTGACAAGTGCATCAGACTTTTCTTTTTCTAGACGTCCAAGTGGATAAGCAATTGTGAATGCCTTAATGCATTTGAATCTCTACCCACTGATTATGGTGATTATTGGAGAATCTTATTGTAAAATATTGTACTCTTGCTTGATTTGATGATAAAGATGAAGTCTTCTATATGTCATCGACAAATTAATCACCGCTCATCGTATAATCATAAGTTATTTTTTGCCAATGCGTGACTTGTAAAACCATCGTCATTGAATTATGAGAATACATGATTATTGCATGTACACGCCCTCCCACAGTGGATACTAATTTTCGGCAATATCAAACGATGAAGAGAGCGAATCTTCGTCTGAAGGTCTATAAAAGCAGCTCGTTAGTTCAATCAGGCATTGGGCACTGGCCTGGAATGGGTATTCGACAGTGGTTTCAGGGCCGGACGCATTTATGACCTCGTGAAATTTTCCAAGAAAGCTAATGTAATACAATTAGTATTGCAAATTGGAATTGATATCGTTTTTTTTTCTCGTTATTCTCCACTTCTTTTTCAACCGGGATGCTGAAAGGTTTCGTGCAGATTTCATTAGTGGTCATAAATTTATCTTAGTATGTTATTGAGACGTGTTTACTCTTACTGGGAACTTAATGAAGAGTTTCACGAATCGGTAGACTGAATTAAGTATATTATAAATTGAAAAATAATTTGTGAATATCATTAAAACAAGTCGTAGGTATACTCGTTGATCCTGAATCCTACTGTTTATTCTTCTCAGTCTTAAATCTTCATATTTATGAACAAAGAACCGATAATTGATTGAGGTTATCAGAAACGAAGACAAATTCACACAAAAATTAGTTGCTATAACTTTTTTAATTTTTTTTTACTGGTAACACTTGTGTTATGACAAATCGTATTCAACCATAAAAACTCATCAACGACTATTATGCAAAGTTATGCACGAATTCTAGCACTTTTCAGTTAACAAATTATAAACCAATATACTATTAGTACTGAAAATAAGAATTCTGAAATGTCAGATAATTTTTTAATATAGAATTTCGAATATCATGGGAATGTCCATAAAAAACACAGATCCTCAATGGTTCAGCGGTATTGCAAAAAAATTAGGATGGATTTATGAAATTTGAAAGTCTATCAAGTCCTAGTCCTTTCCAAGTCCAAGTTTTATCCAAGTCATGTCGAAGTCATACCCAAGTCCAAGTCCTATCAAAGTCTAAGTTATATTCAAGTCCAAGTCCTATCCACGTACCATCCAAGTCGAAGTCATATCTAAGGCGTGTCCAAGTCCTATCCAAGTCCAAGTACATTCCAAGTCCAAGTACATTGTAAGTCCAAGTTCTGTCCAAGTCCTATCCAAGTCCAAGTCCTATCGAAAAATTGTAATAGCATAGGAAATTGGCCCACAGTGGGATTTGCCTGGAATTTACATATGATATCGGTATTGAGATGCTGATCAAATGTTCTTATGGGCCCAATCTTCCAAGACCAATGATTTAGGTCTCAGGGCCGTATTTAGTATAGATGCCAAATAGACATTGACACTTTTTTCTCAAGTCCATAATTTTTTAATTTCCTATTAGAATTTAATTAAATAAGAAATATTGCAAAATCTTAGCATTTGTCTTTTAGCACAAGTCCTCTGTGAAACATGTTTTGTCCTACAAGACCGTATTTATTGAAAACGTATTTGCCAAGTGATCCACAAAAAACTGAATCAAATTTATTTTGTTATAACTTTCTTATTTCTTCACCTATTTCAGTGGTTGAAGGCTCGTTTGATAAATGAGTGTAGCTCTCTTCGTGCACATAACAAAATTGATTGCCATCTTAATTTCCAAGATGGGCTGGATTTATGCAGTAGTCATAAGTCATAAGTTTTAAGTCATAAGGAAGAATATTCGTCAAGTTTTAAGTCATAAGGAAGAATATTCGTCAATGAGGATGGAATAAACGGTTCAACCAATCATTGACGAATATTCTTCTTTATGACTTGAAACTTATGACTGCTGCATAAATCCACCATTATCTTGTAGCTTTTTAAGGTAGATAGTAACAGGAAAAAATAAGAATTAAATACAACGTTTTGATAGTTGAAATCGATCATTTACTTTTTGAATTATCTAACTCTTCAGGCATAACAAGGAAATAGTTGCATGGGATCCATTTTCACTTTTTAAATATGAGTATTTCAGAAAAATAAAAAGATGAATTAAATAATTTACTTAAACTCAAAGAATTTTAACAAGCATATGCATTTTAATAACATAAACAACAACTGTCAATGTGTCAAATCATAATATTTGTGTGTTCCCAATTTTTTGTTCTCCAAGACTATTTTGATTACTATTGATATTTTTTGGTTGTATTTAGAATCAATACCAGCTACACTTCAGTCCCGAATAGATTGCTATTGCCGTCATGGCATGTAAACATGAAAAATAGTAAATCTCTAGAAAAAAATTGCTTTTTTACTTAAATCATCACTGAACCGTTTTGAACAAAACATTAATATTTTAATGCTTTCGTATGAACACTATTTCAAAGTTTCTTTTTGCAGATATTACAACAAATTGTACATTCCAGTTTGATAGCATTCCTTTTTTGATTTTGAATCGATTATAATTTTGTTTTTTGTTTGTTGGCACCCATACTAAATACGGCCCTGAGAGCTAAATCATTGGTCTTAAAGGATTGGGCCCATGAAACTCAATACCAATTTCAGAAAAATCCCACTGTGAGCCAATTCCCTATGCTATTGTGCGGGGTCATTCATGAAGAGATCAGGGGTCCTATTCTCGAGTTTGTACGTATGCGAATTCGATTTACTGTTTCACTCTGATACACCTGAAATATGTATATTTGTCTCTTTTATTCGTATACGAATTGGAAGTCGAATGATTCGAGAATAGCCCCCCAGTAGTGAAATTATGCGAATGAGACGTAAAGTATTACATAGTTTCTCAGTTCTCAGGTCACTGTTTGTTTTGATCGATGGGGTTTCCAAAAAGCGTTTAAGAAATTCCAATAAGTCAGTTTCTTAGTCATTTTCTTTACCGGTAGCTCAAGGTGATAGTCGGTGCTTCTGTTTTAGCAGAAAATTGTTTCATACTTCGATTTTTTTTGGTGTATGTTTCCAATACCAGAATCAGTATCTTTACGGTATCTTGAATTTTCAATGAATGTATCTGGTTCAGTACCAGTACATATATATAATTAATAACACTGCCTCATGATTTTCATTTATTGAGAAAAACACAAAAGGGCAAACTGATATTTATATCGAAGTCATCACAAATGGAAAGTTCTAAAATGTTGAAATCATATAATTTCAGATATTTCGATTTGTACCATTGAACCCACGATTGAACCACTCCGAGTGAAATAACAACAAATAGGCTTCAAACATCTTCTCAGACTCAGAGTTGGCATGTTTTAAAACAGTATTTCAAAACATGTTTTGAACACGAGCCTCTGATAGAAACATATTTGGTTTAAAACAATTTTTTTAAATCAGTTTTTCAATAATAGAAAAAAACACTAGATAATTGATAAATTAAGGGTCAATTTATGCAACATATCATTATCATAGTCATAATCACAATCCTGGTCTTAGTCGTCTCAAGAATTTTTTTAAAAATTTATATCATAGTCATTCGCAGGAAAATTAAAAATTGACAGATGACAACACTGTGATTAGTATGTTTTTATCAATTTATCCGAAAGGTAGGGACATTTTTTAATAATTTCAATAAGATTACCCCCTTTCTGGCTCATTATTTTTCCGAAAAAAATAACAAGGATCACAAGTGAGAACAAATAATTATTTGTCATTTGTCAAATAGGTATCGACGCACTTGCGCGTTGTGCATTTTGTATTGATCATAAGCATTAAAATTGAAAATTGCCAACTTTGAAGGTCAAATTCTTGAGATTATGATTGAGACTAAAACTAAAGTAATTGCATCAATGCTCCTAATGAAACGTACACTTTTAATTTGATTTTATGATTTTATGAGTGACTGTGATTAGGACTATGATAAAGACAATGATGCATAAATTGGCCCTAACAAAACTGTAATAACAGGAAAACAAATAAATAAAAAAATATTCTCTGCTCTGTAACAAAATATTAAAAATAAATAGGATTCAAAATTTGGAAATTGTTAAAAAAAAATTGTTTTTTTCGTTAACCAGCTGTCGTCCCCTTACGAACGCCAGCTCTCAAAAGTCGAAACTTGTGCAAACCAAGGATTAACGAGGTCTTACCTTTTTACGTGCGATTCCTAGCACGATCCGAGGAGAATATCGAAAGGAGGTCCGTTGGTCACCCATCCAAACCACGGCCTCGCCTAGCGTTGCTTGGCTTCAGATATCGGTGAACCGGCGCTCTCCGTTCGAGCTATCTCCGCGGATAGAAATGAACATATAAAATCAACATATAAAATCAAATCATTCTGATTCTGAACCAATATCGATACTTTCAATCTCTTTTTGTTTTTTCTATATTCGTATCCAAAACTTTTGTTTTAAGCATATTTTTAATCTTTCAAATTATGTTTGTTAAATGTGCAAAAAAAACACAATTTAAATCAAATAAAACAGTTTGAAATAAAAAAACACATGTTTTTTATCAACCCTGCATAGACTATTGTTTTGATATCTTTCCTATTCAGGAAGTATTTGTATTCATTCACATGTTATATGAACAATGGTATTTCCAAGATGGATGTTGTTTAACGTTATGAAATAATTTTTGATATCAGTACGTTCATTATACAGTGTAGCATTTTATAGCCTTCTCCCTCCCTGGTAATTTTTGAACTTTTTGACTTACAAACATGGGACAAAAACCGTTTTGAATGGTATCAAAGATACTACTTTTTGAAATAAAAGACGTTGTGATTGCTCCACAGAGGTCGCGGTGGAGGAAATTAATTCGAAAATTCCAAACGGCATGGGGGGTCAAGTGACACATCGTTGAAAAGAGAATCAATTCTCTTTTCAACAATTCAAATTTTTTCGGATATCTTAATATTTTTTTCACAACATGAACTCGAAACATCAAGTATACGAGGATATATTGAAAAATTCTTAGCCTTCTATAGAACCAAACAAAATTTCAATGTCAAAATATTTTATTACTGAACATATTCTCCTCTTAATAGATACATTTATTACAGCGAACCTGCAACGTCTCTAGACCTTTCAAAAAAAAATTTCTTCTTGCTCTGCAAACCAGACCTCCACAGCTTTTATTACCTCCTCGTTGGAAGAAAATTTATGACCTTTTAAACATTTTTTCAGTTGAGGAAAGAGATGATAGTCGGACGGAGCCAAATCTGGTGAATAAGGGGGGTGTTCTAGTAATTCAAACACTAAATCACGAATTTTTTGCATGGCAACATGAGATTTGTGCGTAGGGGCGTTGTCCTGCAAAAACAAAACACCTTTAGATAACTTTCCGCGTCTTTTCTCTTTAATTTTTTCCCGTAGAGTGGTCAGTAATGTCGAATAGTAATCTCCAGTTATTGTTCTACCCTTATCCAAAAACCAAAAAATCAATCATGATTACTACATGGCAATCCCAAAAAACTGAAGCAAGAACTTTTCCAGCAGATTTTTGGGCACGAAACTTCTTAGGTTTTGGAGAACCGGAGTGTCGCCATTCCATCGATTGTTGCTTTGTTTCTGGATCGTAGAAATGTACCCAAGTCTCATCCATAGTAACAATTCGGTTTGAGAAGTCTACATCGTTTTCAAATCGAGCACAGATCGAACGCGATGCTACTACCCTTGCAGCAATTTTTCTCATGTCCAAATTGACGTGAACTATATGATGAACGCGTTCGTATGAAATATTCAGTGCTTCAGATATCCGTTTTAGCCCAATTCGACGTTCTGTTAAAATCATGTCATGTACTGTATCGATATTTTCGGGGACTGACACAGAAACTGGCCTTCCCGATCGGTCATCATCTTCAATGAAAAATTTACCTCTTTTGAAGCTTGCAGTCCAACTTTTCACTGTCGCATACGAAGGACATTGATCACCAAGGGTATTAAGCATATCTTCGTAAAGCTGCTTACCTCTTAACCCTTTTAAATACAGGTACTTGATGATGGCTCGATACTCCAATTTTTCGATTTTCACAATTTCGGTGGACATGATTTTTCTTTTAATTTATTGCATAACTCTGGTTTACTTTTTTGACGTCAAACTTTACACTGACACTTCTAATGAGTTATTGTTTGTTGCTATGGTAACGCAATATATATCAAAGGGTCCGAGGTAGAAGGAAAAGAAGCATTTCACAGAATTTGCTGTGTAATATAAAAGAAACTACTCATTCAATGAGACTGGGGAAATGACGCATTTCAAGGATTACACTAGCTGAAAAAACTATCATTTAACTGCGAAAGAATTCAAAGTGTTCAAAAGATTACTGAAGACAACTCTTTCTTAGTTTACATGGAAAGATATTACGGTCAGATCTGTATTTTTTGCCACTAAACCGACAAAGAAATAAAAATATTAATTTAGCGTCTTATTTAAAACAGAATGTGACAGCTGTACTGAAGAACAACACGTTTTTAGAGGTGATAATGAAGTTATGATAAATAATTACAAACAAACAACGAAAGATGAAAGGATAATGAAATACACACAACAGACATTGGAGGTAATAATGACCGGAATATAAAGGATAATATTATATTAGTTGGCTACAAAATAGTAATGGAAATGTTGTGAAATAGGCATCGGTCATGCAAAAGATTTTAAATTTCTAAAAGACTGAAAGACTCAAACCGATGACTGAAAGACTCAAGCCGATGACTGAAAGACTCAAACCGATGACTGAAAGACTCAAACCGATGACTGAAGCGAAGATTTAATGACTGAAAATTGATTTAAATTACTCAAAATTTCTAGTTGAGATTTAAAGGATATGTTTCCCTCTCAGTCATGTACCAGACTCGGACAGGCAATAATCAGAAGAAAATGATTGAAATGACTCAATCCCGGTTAGTCTTTCAATAATAATACTTTGCCACTGAGTAATGAATCTGGAGACCTGATTAATTGTAACTATCAAAATTAGCTATACATGGATGAAGGCAAGGTGGTATAATGAATATTCGGTATTCACAGTGTCGTAAGTTTTGATTTTTGCATATGCAAATTGCTATCATTGTGATATCAAAATTGAAATCAATTCAAAAAAATCGAATAACTAGTAGTATGAAAATATCTCGGAGTATACCATTTCAAGAATTAGTAATACTTCTTGTGTTAACGTGATGTTCTGTCGAATAAAAAAATGTATGTCGTGTGAAACATTTGCAAAAAGTATATTTGTTGCACTGAGCATGGTAAACTTCATGCTTGTGCAACAAATAAATACACTTTTCGCACTAGTTAATAAATAGATAAGTATAATTTCCCGTAAATTGTCGTAGTTCGGCCTGTATAATTGATGACATTATTTCCATAATTCTTTCTCTCTGGCTTACGAGTAGAAAAGTCTATACCAAAATTGCGATCAAAACTGAAATTTTTTCAACGCACGACAAAATACCTATATTTCAAATAATTTGTGAAACACACTTGACTATGTGGTAGTTGAACAATAAAAAAAGAATAAGTCCTTTCGTTGGGTTGAATACACAAATTTATTCGTGCATACATATATGTTGAACAAAAATGTATAGCTAAGTTCAGTTTGTTCACTCACCGTAGCAGTCATATTTCTCTTTTTTCGTTTTTATCGTGTTCTTATTCCTGTTGAAATAGTCCGACATCGTAAAAATATATACTTCTGGTGTTATCACAATCAGCGATTACAGTTGAAATAGTCCGACATCGTAAAAATATATACTTCTGGTGTTATCACAATCAGCGATTACAGTTCAAATTTCCATTGGTAATACATGCCGCAAACACTATGAGATAATGAAAGAAAATATTTGTAGAAAATTAGTTCGATTGTGAATGAACCTTCATCTTCAATATCTGTAGTGGCCATTACAAGGAGCTCGTCACACCTGCGCATGCTCCTAAAATTCCGAAAATGAGGAGAACCTTCAAAACAAAGAAAAAATAATTTTAAAAAAAGAAAAAGAGCTGTCGCCACCGGAATTCGAACCAACACCTACAAACCTTTCATGAACGGCAACTTCTGCAGAATCATGAATATAGCGTATTTTTGTAGCTCTATTATAGTATTTGTCATTTAACTTTTATTTTCTCAATATATTCACTTCTCGAAAATATCTTACCTTCATTAATAAATAATTATCATCGGGGGCTTCTAGTAAAAAATAATTTACTTCTTCTCCTGAGAAGATTTTTGCCTCATTAGGTTTATATCCCTGGTTTTGTCTTTTCAAGAAAGCAATGGACGATTCCAGTTCCCCTATTCAGTGTTGCCACAAATGATTTTCTGGTTGAAACCTATGACATGTTTTAGACCTTTTCTGATATGGTTCAGGGTCGAAACGGATACAATTTTCAATTATAAATACTCTGGAGTATTCCCGGTTATATGAATCGAAGTAACATTGATGAAATGGATAAAATAAAAATATCCTAGGGAATTTTATCTGTCATATTGAAAAACGTACTAGCGTGAAATTCCCTAGAGTATTTTATTTATGACAATATCATCAATTTCAATTGATTCGCATATTCGGGAACATCCAGGAATCTTACTAATTTAAAATTGTATCCATCCCAACCCTGAACCATATCAGAAAAGGCCTGGAAAATGTCAGTCAATTCAATCAGAAAATGTATCCTGGCAACACTGAGTATGGGTACTGGAATCGTCCATTGATTTAGGGTATCTAATATCCACATTTTTCTTTATTTGAAGCATGGTGCGTAGCATCGAATACTTGGACCACAATGTAGAGGCTCTTATTGTATTTGCTAAATACCCCAAAATAACATTTTCTGAGTAAGTGCGAATATGCTTTTCTTCGGCGCAATGCTTGAAGTGTAAATACTTACTCTTTTTCGTATCTTTCTTCAGATATTTGGGATAATAGAGATTGTACTATTACATTAACTTGTTCCAAAATATCCGGTGGTGTATTATTTATATCTTCAAATTCGCTTGATTCACTTATTTTTTGAATATAATTATATATTCTGTAGATATGTTATAGCCTGACACACTTTGAAACTGTAACCATAATATTTCTGTCCTAAATTCGAAAACCGGATGAATCTATGAATTGAAGTCAAATTGTTCATGTAGAAATCGTTAAATTAAAATAACAGTTTACTGATTTCTACCATTTTGCAAAATACAGGGTGTTCTATAAATAAACGGTAGATTTTATACTTGTATAATAGAACATTTGAAAGCTTTTATCACACCTATTATTCCGTTTCTATTTGTTGGACTCAGAAATACTGAGTCTTCCAGTGTGATTTTCATATGTTCATCCCCAGATACACCTGTAGAGGGTATTTGTTCGATGATATTGCCAATCATTCTAGAGCTAACTTCACTGAAATTATTTAAAATTAGGTAGGTATTGTGGTTAATACCGATACCTGTCTCACTTTGCGTTTCGTTCATAATCTTCCAGGCTGTTTTTGCAATATTTTTTGCTCTCTTTACGTTCTATGAGTTTGCTTTTACTGTTCGGTTTAAAACTGACAACTCTGTACAACAATAATTTATGTCCGGTCTAGCAAATCATATCGATTTATTCATTCTTCCACTATCCACCGAAGCCAACTCCTGTGTGGAAATACTCCAATTTTCCAGGACTAAATCCCGTATTCTTCCAAGCACGAATTCTTGCTTGTTGACTTTACGACAGAGTGCACAGACTTGCAGACTAACTGAATTCTACGTATATATACAACGAAGCCATAATTCTGTTAAAGCTCTGAGCTCGCCATTGAGTTGTATGTTATAAAATTAATGTGTGGATTATGGTTTTGGGGACGTCAGTCGCTGTAAGAATAATGAAACGTATTTCTCCGCGAGCAACACTAATAATTGGATTAGGCTGTGAAGAATTGGAACGGAACAGAATGGATGGATTTCGTAAAAATCACATGGAAGCTCTGTAAATGTTTTCAATTACTAGGTTGGCTAGTATGACCAAAATGGTGGATGGAAGATTAGATCCATACATCTGCATTTTTCAAATGATGGGACAATATTTAATCAAGTCAGCCACTGGGCAGGATGATTTAGGAATTATCATTGCACAAGACCTGAGGATGGCCACACTACAGTTGCTACGAGCAATTTTTCCATCTTACACCAACACACCATGTATTGCTTTCTTTTGATTGCTAGAAGAAATTGAAAATCTATACTCAACTTTAGCGAAAACTCATTATTAAAAAAATTTATTGAATTCTTGAGAAATGCACAAAAAATTATCAATATCAGTAGTTACATCAAAGAGTTAACAAATTGAAACAGAGTATACAAATTGAGAAATAGACTTGATCGTTTTGAACTTTGACAGCAGAAATTAAATTGAGAGTAGAAATTACTATAAAATTGGCAAAATGAATACCAGACATGTGTAAATAGAATTGAAATTAGAAAATCATACTTGTATCATGAGTTCAGTTTTTGAGCACTCTGTTAAACATTATAGAATAAGTTCTAAATAAATTAGTGTTGTCAAAGTGACAAGTTACATTAAATAAAGGTAGAGCTGATTGGCTAATTCAAAAGGGACAAGAAAGGTGTTGCCTAGTGAGGAAAAAGAAATGAAAAGAAGCCAAATTTTCACCAGTGAGAGAATTTTTAAAAGAAAAACTAGAAGATAACTTAACATAGCTGGACACTAATAAAGCAACCCAAATCAATCAAGGAAACTACATATTCAGACAAGAAACCACTACCAGTATTCACTATCGAAATACAGGACAAGGTTTCCAGGATTTTAGGAACCACAAAGGTATTTATTTTCATCAGAAAATCCAATATGTTGACCAAGAAGACGTAATAGTGTAGTAAATTAGTAGGTATTCACCTCAAACAATTTTGACTTCCATCTACATAGAGACTTTCAGTCCAATAATAAAGATAATAATGCGTTTTCGAAGGTAAATAAACTTTCTTAGTGTTTGGATAATCATAACAAGAACATTTCTAGAAAACATTCTTTCAGTGAGCTTATGATTTTTTTGACATTTAATTTTTATTACTTTTATAATTTTATCTGAAATAAAACAAAAAATTTGAATTTCAATTTCCATTTCATTGATACAAGGTATTCGAATTTACTTATTTGAAAATTGATATTATTGAAAACGTTTAGAAAAGAACTCCCCTTGAAAAAAAAAAGTGCTTACTACGTGTGTCCAACAGCGTTCCGACTGAGCTGAGCAAGAGGTCATAAAAATGTGAGAGACTACTAAGCAAATGTCTATGTATTGTAGTCAGTGCATTCCTATGAAACAAAATCCATAGAAATAAAAAAATATTTTCATATTGATCAAATTTTTTGAAAAATCGTAATTAGTGGCTTCTAAAAACATATCGTCACACTAAATACAAAATTTTAAAATCATCAAACATTCATTAATTCATGCAGCATTTTATAGTCCCCACCCCCCTTCAACTTTTGAATGATTTTACGTACAAACATGGAAATTAAACCATTTTGAATGGTATTACCGATACTACTTTTTGAAATAAAAGGCATTGTGATTGCCCCATAAGGAGGGCGGGGGGCACATCACTTTAAAAATTTCAAATGGCAGGGGGTTCAAATTACACATCGTTGAAAAGATAATTCAATTCTCTTTTCAACCATCAATTTTTTTGCCTATGAAAATATTCAAGTTGATGTGCGTCCAGCGCCATCTGTCGAGTAATTTGTTTTTACGAATTGTAAAATTTGTTTTACGAAACTCCCAGGTTTTCGGAGAAAACCCCTCAAAAGCAGAGCTTGTGCGAGCAAGGGAGATCCGGGACCTACAGTTTAAATAAAAGTTGAATCCGAACCACTTCAGCTCAGTGACACACGACCGGGGATCGAACCCGGACCGTCTGGGTGGAAGCCAAACGCTCTAACACCTCGACCACTTCGCTGCAATGTATCTTTTCTTAATAAGTAGAATTGGTAATAACATTCAAAATATTTTTCGTCCCATTGTTCCACATCAAACTGTTCAAATTTATCGAGATAAGAGTACCATTCAGATCCACACTCATACTTGATGTATATGGTAAAAAAATAACGAAATCAGAAAAAGTTCGGATGGTTAAAAAAAATCTCTTTTTAACGATGTATCACTTGACCACCCATGCTATTTGAAATTTTTTAATTGAAAAATGAAAAATTTGTGTCGGTGATACATTCAAAACGGTTTTTGTCCTATTATTGTACGTCGTACTGTTCAAAATTTAACAGGTGGGGGAACTATAAAAACCAAGCTGCATACCAAATTTTTACTAATCGATCAATAATTCTTCTCATCCCTTTTTCTACAGACATGAACACTTTTATATGATTATGATTTAAATATAAACTGCACTGAAACAAATTCACATCAGTTATTTTGAGGTTACAGACCAGTGAGAATTTGATTGTTCGGCTAATAAACTCTGATTAATTGCTTGCATTAATGTGGTGGTCAAAATTTAATGATGGCGAGAAACTAATTAATTTATTGGCCACCGTTCCATTTCATCGATTGCAATGTATAATTTGTGTTACAACAACTGTAGATTGTTTAGTTGATTTTCACCGGATATCTGCTATTTCCACAATATTTTCATTTTATAGATGTATTGACACAACCTGAACGCAGTTGATACGAGACCACACATTACCCAATTTCTAATAACGTCATATAAAAACATTATATAAATTGAACTTTGTCTGGACAAATGGACAAATAGTATTTTTCACCTAGTTAAGTCCTAGTGCGGTTTAAAATATTCAAAGCAACTATCTGTTGAGAAATAACAATTTTTCAAAAGGCAACATCTTGTAGACACGCATTTTCTTGATACTAATTTTCACGAAGAATCTATCGATGATTTCGAATTGAAAATCAGATGTCTAACAGTCCTAATATACTGATTTTTTATTGAAAAATCAGGTAATATGCCCATCAAGTATGCTGTGAATCCAAAATTCAATGAAACTGTATTCACAATTTTATAACTTATATACAGTGTGTTACACTTCTCATGGAAACACCCTCGTATCTTCCGTAATTTTTGACGCAGAATCATGAAATTTGCAGGATCGATAGAGACACTAGAGATGAACTCACTGCACAAAAAGGGTCAACCTACGTGATATACACTGCACGCCAGCAGCGATGGAACCACTCATTTTTACGGTAAACATACTAAGGGGCAAAATTCGCTCAAAATTCTTTCAGATTCGTGATCAGCACCCCTAAATTACTATAAATACACCTGTATCCTGAAAAATTTTCAGTCCTGAAAAATTCAAATTTGTTTCACTTCTCATGGAAACACCCTCGTATCTTCCGTAATTTTTGACGAAGAATCATGAAATTTTCAGGATCGATAGATACACTAGAAATGAACTCACTGCACAAAAAGGGTCAACCTACGTAATATACACTGCACGCCAGCAGCGATGGAACCACCCATTTTTACGGTAAAACATACTAGGGGGCAAAATTCGCTCAAAATTCTTTCAGATTCGTGATCAGCACCCCCAAATTACTATAAATACACCTGTATCCTGAAAAATTTTCAGTCCTGAAAAATTCAAATTTGTTTCACTTCTCATGGAAACACCCTCGTATCTTCCGTAATTTTTGACGCAGAATCATGAAATTTGCAGGATCGATAGATACACTAGAAATGAACTCACTGCACAAAAAGGGTCAACCTACGTGATATACACTGCACGCCAGCAGCGATGGAACCACCCATTTTTACGGTAAACATACTAAGGGGCAAAATTCGCTCAAAATTCTTTCAGATTCGTGATCAGCACCCCCAAATTACTATAAATACACCTGTATCCTGAAAAATTTTCAGTCCTGAAAAATTCAAATTTGTTTCACTTCTCATGGAAACACCCTCGTATCTTCCGTAATTTTTGACGCAGAATCATGAAATTTGCAGGATCGATAGATACACTAGAAATGAACTCACTGCACAAAAAGGGTCAACCTACGTGATATACACTGCACGCCAGCAGCGATGGAACCACCCATTTTTACGGTAAACATACTAAGGGGCAAAATTCGCTCAAAATTCTTTCAGATTCGTGATCAGCACCCCTAAATCACTATAAATACACCTGTATCCTGAAAAATTTTCAGTCCTGAAAAATTCAAATTTGTTTCACTTCCAATCAGTCTCATATAAGAAAATTACTTGATGACTCCTTTGTGCAGCTAACAACGAATTATGAGGTAGTGGCAATATTGTATGCATAAGTACCTATTGCACAGTATTTTTTTTTTACTACGCACTGTTGACAGTGCATAAAGTGATACTTTTTCGCACAAGTGCTTGAAAAAATCACCTGAGCGTAAAATCATGAACAGTGCGTAAAGTAAATTTTTACACACTGTTCGGAGATTCATGCAATTTTGAAAAATACACTATTTTGCGTCAAATATAACTTGGAAGTCAGTATTTGATATGACGACAATTCATAAGATAAAGCATTCAAATAAATGATACAATTGCTACAATTTTGCAATATAAAAACTGTCGAAAACAAACTTTGTATGATACACTTTCAAAAAGGGTTTTTTTTACTTGCGAGTTTGTTCCCGCGCATACAAAAAAGTCCTACTTTACGATCTTGTATCATAAATAGCTATTCTCGTGTATTACGCAATCAACAAGAATAACAGTTTCATTGTAATATTGAATGTTTGACCGCGGATTGGAATATATTTTTTGAAACTTTGGACTTTCACTGTGGAAAAACTGTATTTTAAATTAAATACAAATGGTTCGTGAATAATATAATTTTGACTCTACCAGAAGAATAATAGAAATTCATTTTAAACAATATTTACACATTCTCAAATTGAAGTTCCTTCTATCAATCCCCCCCCCCTGATAAGATACATTTTTCCAGTCTCTTTCTTATATTTCTCCCAACTTTTCTCAGTTCCTCTCATGTTACCTCTTGGCATGCTACAGTAATCCTCGCACGGAGATCATCACGAGTGAGCGGCATATTTTTATAAACCTTGTTTTTTAATGATCCCCATAAATAAAAATCCATCGGGGTTAAGTCAGGCGACCGCGGAGGCCATACTACAATGGGGCTATTGGGTCCGATCCATCTCATAGGTAAATTCCTGTTAAGCCACACCCTCGTTATCTATCCTATTATTGTGCACTGGTGAACCATCCAATTGAAAAATCACGTTATTTCTTATAACCACAGGAAGTTCCCGCAATGCCTCTGAAAATTCGTTCTCCAAGAAATTAACAAATAGTTCTCCATTCAGATTTCGATCGAAAAAATATGGTCCTAAGATTCTATCATTCAATATCCCACACCATACATTGACTTTATGGGATATTTGATTTTTACAATTTACAACCAAATGTGGATTTTCTTCAGCCCAGAATCTCATATTTTGCGAAGATACCACTCCATTGGTGGTAAAAGTCGCTTGATCGCTATATAAAATGTTCTTTATGAAATTACCGTCATAAACAAAATTCCATCCGTCTGTTTTCGTCTCCTGGATGTAAGGTGTGGAGAAATTTGGGTTTGAATGCTTGCATTTTATGTCTTTTCAAACACCTCCAAATTTTAATGTAGCTTATATTGAGCCGAAGTGATAAATTCCTCAAACTTATATGAGGATCAGCTCGATAAGCCGCCAAAATGACATCATCTTCAATATGGTGCCTAACTAGTTTTCTATCCATCGTAACGTGGCCAGTGCTTTTGAAGAGGTTAAATATTTTGAAAACTGTTCCAGGGCCAATTGAAGGTTCGTGCGGATGTCTTCTGTTAAATTCGGAGGCTGCTTCACGGTGAGACCTCGTACCTTCACCAACCAACAACACGATTTCAACTTTCTGTTCAACAGATCTACGAACCATCTTCAAAAACGAATAAAGCGGTAACAACGTAAAAACAACAGGAACAACCATAAATAATAACAATAAACAATAACAATAAATAGAAAAAATTCGTGGAAACTAGACTGGTGCGGTAATATTGAATTCAACGTCAAATACAAGTAGTCAGTAAATATCAATAAGGAATTATTTTCCATGGCGATGTCAAGGCACACTCTGCTTTTATTGACTTCAATCCTTTAAATTCGATGAAAAAATGATTTGTTCGTTTATTCATAATATGATGTAGATAATGTTGAAGAAATAATACGAGATTTCGGATTATGCAGTGAATTGTAAAATTCAAATAACATTTTATGAAGTAAAAGTTTGATGTGCGATCAAAATCTAAACAAAGAAATATTAATTTCTTGGAAAATTTATTTCCCGAGGCGTTCAAAGAGTTTTTGTGAATGTGGAGAAAAATATGATTTTTTGGATGGTTCAGGTTGATTCACATTGAAAAACAAAGTATACAAGAACAACCCGAAAATTACGGAAGATACGGGGGCGTTTCCATAAGAAGTGAAACAAATTCGAATTTTTTCAAGACTGAAAATTGTTCAGTGGATAGGTGTATTTATAGTAGATCACGAATCTGAAGGAATTTCAAGCCAATTTTGCCCCCTAGTATATTTTACCGTGAAAATGGATGGTTCCATTGC
Organism: Chrysolina oricalcia; assembly: GCA_944452925.2. Classification (NCBI taxonomy): domain Eukaryota; kingdom Metazoa; phylum Arthropoda; class Insecta; order Coleoptera; family Chrysomelidae; genus Chrysolina; species Chrysolina oricalcia. The sequence goes on along the minus strand of OX101825.2, from coordinate 33,534,576 downwards.
TGCTGGCGTGCAGGATTGAATTTTTTTGTGCAGTAAGTTCATTTTTAAGTGTATCTATCAATCCTGAAAATTTAATGATTTTTCGTCAAAAATTAGGGAAGATATGAAGGTGTTTCCATGAGAAGTGAAACAAATTTGAATTTTTCAGGACTGAAATTTTTTCAGGAGACAGGTGTATTTATAGTGATTTAGGGGTGCTGATCACGAATCTGAAAGAATTTTGAGCGAATTTTGCCCCCTAGTATGTTTACCGTAAAAATGGGTGGTTCCGTCGCTGCTGGCGTGCAGTGTATATCACGTAGGTTGACCCTTTTTGTGCAGTGAGTTCATTTCTAGTGTATCTATCGATCCTGCAAATTTCATGATTCTGCGTCAAAAATTACGGAAGATACGAGGGTGTTTCCATGAGAAGTGAAACAAATTTGAATTTTTCAGGACTGAAAATTTTTCAGGATACAGGTGTATTTATAGTAATTTGGAGGTGCTGATCACGAATCTGAAAGAATTTTTAGCGAATTTTGCCCCCTAGTATGTTTTACCGTAAAATGGGTGGTTCCATCGCTGCTGGCGTGCAGTGTATATAACTATTTTCTTCCATATACACCTACTACGTAGGCTTATTATGGCAAGTGCCTGCCAGAAAACTACTTCCCTGGCTAAGACTACGACGGGTATTGAATCAAATCTAACAGATATTTGTGCAACGTTCCTCAAAGCATCAGAGGACGCAGTTGCAAGTGCCCTCTGTTACCAACCAAATTTTAACAATCTATAGTTTATATTTATACAATTTTACACTTTTACACTTTATATTTATACCATCTTACATTTTTCATTCATACATTTTATACTTCTTTGTTTTTAAAATTTTTTATTTTCATAAGGTCACTTATTCCATGCATTTACAATACATTATTATATAGGGGTATGATAAAGTAATGCACAAAATTAATAAAACGTACAACGATCACTTTTGAAAAAAATGCAAAAACACGTCAAACTGTTTTTGCATCTTTTGACATAAGTTACAAAAATAACACATCCAGTTGTCAAAGTTATGACGTCATCAACAAATTTTTTTAATGGGAAGCTAAGATTTTTATTACATTATGTGATAGATCTTGTGTTTTTACACTAGGGAAAAATAGTTGTAGTAGGGCTCACATAAGAAAAAAAAAACGAGAAAATGAATAAAAAACGAAATAAACGTAAGTTTCATAATGACCTTTCAATTAACTAAACAGTCCATTAAACCAACTTTGACGTGTTATTTTTGTAACTTATGTCAAAAGATGCGGAATAAAAAAAAAAAACAGTTTGACGTGTTTTTGCATTTTTTTCAAAAGTGATCGTTGTACGTTTTATGAATTTTGTGCATTACTTTATCGTAATACTGTATATATATATATATATATATATATATATATATATATATATATATATATATATATATATATTCATGGGCCGTGGTGGCCGTGCTGGTAGAACGTTCGCCTTTAGAGCGAAGGGTTGAGGGTTCAAAGCCTCTTATGGTCATCGGTCTCGTGCATGGCATCACACGTTAAAAGGTAAGGGCTGCGTCTGCCCTAGCTCACACAAGTCTCTCGAAGACTTCCGAGGGTTACGCGTAGGGGTGCAATCGGTTCACGGAAATAACAATTTTAACAGTAACAATATTGCATCTATATTTTGGAAAACAAGTGATTTGCACTTATCCCTACACCACTTTATTCACTCTGGCATGTAGTTATTTGATTTGTAATTGTATTAAATTATTCTGAATAAAGTTATTATTATTATTATCATCGGTCGGCAACGACTGTTCGTTACTAAACGATATTCCAAAAGAACTCTGTTTTCACAATTGTTAATGTATAAAGAGCCACCATCACCGAAAAGTCGAATTTCTTCCTCATCCCCTCCTGCTCAGGTTTGTTGGCATACTTATCAAGAGTGGGGGTGGAGATAATGAACTCGATGAACATTGGCAACACAGCACCTGTCCGTTCTCGATTACAGCGCCAATCAGGTATAAATTTCCCAATCGTAGAATCCGTTTCTTGCATAAACCATTGATTTCAAGAAAGAGATATTTTTTGTATGGGCTCAGTGGTCCCATAAGAATTCCGGAAACTCCCAATTTTTTCAATTCATCATGTCATTTAAATTTTTTTTCTTAAAAATTATCATAACCAAAAATCACTGAGGTTCCGGAATTTACACAAAAATATTGAGTAATGCAAAAAAAATAAAAAAAATTTCAAACGAAAACTGTGGGCTTGAAACGAATTTCCGTTTTACCAAGGTAGTGTTTGCTCTTAACTGTTCCTGTTTCTGAAGTGATTTATTCTCAATAAGATGGACTTCAACCCAGAAGTGGGGGGGGGGTCCAGTTTGAATTTCAATCTATTTTTTTCTTCCTTTGAGCTAAATTATCTAAAACAATCTATTTGGATTAGTGATGGTTTTGGCCTTGAAGAGGTCTTGAATGCGCCTTGAAATTGTGAAAAGTGAAATATAGTATAGTAATTTATTGTTCATGGAAATACATAAATAAATTGTTCAATAGTCTTCAGTTCTTATAAGAAGGTTGAAACTAAGTAATCACATAATTTTACATTTAAATATTTCTGAATTAGTAACAAATAGATCATTATTTGGGACTAATATAAATTATGTTATATACACTTTGAAATATTACAAGTGTTGAGTTAGAATAAGCTGACAAGAATTTTTGGAAATTACATTAAACAATTTGATCTGTAGATATAAAAATACGACAACTATTATTTAGCTACACAAATCAGTTTAAAATTATAAGTGAAAATGTTGATAAAATATTATATTATGAGTATGTATCACTTTACCTCTTTCTCAAATCGATGAACATTTATAAGTTCGCGCAATCTGACAGTGTGAGTCTGTACAGTTTAGGAACTAGGAAGGAAAATTTTATTTGTTCAATTATTATATTGATTGATAGGTAGTTGGAATTGCCATTTCGAGTATTATGGTACTGTTCAATTATTTTTAATTACGGAGTTTGTGTTGCATATTACTAGAAAGTATAAATTGGGTCGAAGAATCCAATTCCTCCGAGATTGTTTGTGGAGTAAGTTCTGTCTTTCCTGAATATTTTTATTAATTTTTTTATAAACAATTTTGCCCTGTTATGCATAAAAGTCGTAGCTTACAAAATCAGTGTTATGAAGTATTCCACATTTAGTAAAATTATCATACCACCAAATTGGAATATTGGCAGATAGGACAAAACATTGCAGACATTCAAGCCGAAATGAATGACAAATACGACTTGGAAATCAACAAAGTGACGGGATCATCAATTTTAAGTTGCAAACCTATTGAGATTAAGGAATGCAAATATGTAGATACGACTTCTATTTCTATCAGGGCATTATTATGAGGCTGTTAATTGAAGTTTTAACAGCAGCGTCCCAGATGATGATTCCGTACGATATGTGAGATTGGCCCAGTGCATAAAATATCGTCTTCAGTTCTCTGTTATCCAGTAGATTCCTCAGATTGTAAAAAAAAACAAAAAAACGCGACATAACATAAATCTTCCTCAAATAATGAAAATATTTGATATTTTTAAACAAACATAAAAAGAAATTATGGATAAATTCATTCTTGCTTTTCTACACAATGGCTTAAACACGTCATTGAGTACAAAGTTATTATACCAAAATAATAAAGGTATAAAAAACATTCAGATTTTGAAACGTATAATTTTTTTATGATATTCATTCCCATTTAGGTTCATGTACCTATCTTGTTTATAATTCGATTATTAATAACAAATTACATAACCCACGCTTGAACCTCCACTAATTATCCATTCTTACTAAATCGGTCGAAGCATATGATGCGAAATGTTTTGAAACTGTTTTACACCTCCTGAAAGACTTTATGCATGGGCATACCGATTGTTACAGTTATTACAACCGTTGGATCGTCCCCCGTAATGGCGACTATTTTGTTTTTTTATGACCACCATTTTTGTCTCGGCGACCTCTCTTGAACTTCACCAGTGCTTGGTATGAAAATAAGAACTAACTGGACAATGCCATATGAAATAATCAGAAAGAAATTATAAGTTAACGGTTAGTCCATCTGCTAGGATTTGAATTTCAGGTGTCTCCTGGTGGTCTTCTACTATAAGTTACAGGCCGATATTGATTTTTATGACTCACAAACTAATATTTGGTTGTGGTTTTGCTATATGAGCATTACCATAATCTCCCTTCTTTTTGAGTTTTTGCTCGAGAAAATCGATACCAATCTGTTAACATCCATAAGTCAAATCTGAAGAGAACTAAATCACTGCGATATAACCCAGGGTTATGTCTGTGGTTCTCTGTTGTACATTGTATAAACATGTGCGAATTAGAATATCTGATTGACTCGACCTTTACTTGATGAAGATCCATAGTAATTATACAAACTACACAGAAAAAGATTAAATCTTCATAACCCTTATTTAATCACGGCATGTTTTCCTGACACAGTAGCTTCTTCACGTGGAATTAGTTGGATATAGAAATGGAGACTCATCAGAATATGCAATCTATATCTGTGTTGGGCCAATATGAATTTGGCGATCAGCCAATTTATGTGCTACTTAGAAATATGGTCAGAATAGTAATAATTAGAATTGCATTTGTAAAATACTGTGATAACTATGCAGTTGGATAATGGTTGGAACTTTACCAGAATAGCAGAAGGGCACCAATTTTATGTTATTTCAATTAACAATAATTTCGATTTTTCCTAATTCGGAATTTTTACTTTAGTGTCAAAATTTCGACTTTTATCTCTAAATTCCGACTTTTATCTCGAAATTTCCACTTTTAATTTTGACTTCCATTCCAAAATTTCGACTTTTATCTAAACATCTCAACTTATTTCTCTTATTCTATTCAGAGTGGTGTCAGCACTGTCAGCAGACATTAAATAGGTATTTTCTTGGTGGGTTTTGAGTATTACCCCTTATTAGAATAACTGTATTTTATCTTTATACCAATGAAATTTTGTATTTCTAGTTCTCGATGTACCAAATGAACTATTTTAAAAAAATCCAGAAGTTGTTCTTTCCCTCACTCCACTTGGGCAGACTTTTGCGAGCTACAAATGACGTTGGTCTTAGCTTTCAACGTACCCAAATAAAAGAAATTTCCTCCTGAATATATCCGTCGCGCATGAAAATTGTTTCTTGGCGAAAGTCTTTGTTCTGGCACTTTATTCCAGCGAGATTTCATTTCATCGGTTATCCAGCATCAGAATCCTTCTTTCAAGTGAGCTTTGGAGTGTCCACAGAAGGGTTCTGGACCAGAAAATTGTGTGATTGCCCATTCTTTGGCAGAGCAATCTGCTCCCTCGTTGCCTCCAATACCTCTGTACCCTGGCACCCATGCATATTATTGTGATCTTGTTGTTTTCTGCCAGTTGTTTCAGATATTGTTTGCAGTCCCAAGTAAGCTTAGACTCATAAGTTCAAGACTTCAGAGCTTTCAATACTGCTTGGCTATCTGACAGTATATAGATTTCTTTCCTCTGGGTGTTCCTTTTGAGATACTCGTAGGTACATATCTCTATAGCAGTTTGACACATTAGTGCATCTCTTTCCAATTGAAGTCCGTTCTCTGTGCAAAATTGGCGGTTGTTTATGGCCCTTCAAACTGCATTTCATACCTAACTGGTATATTATCTGGCGGGTTAGATACGGCTTCTATGGTTATATGTTGTTTAATCTTCAGATTTTCAATTAGATTTCCTGCTTTTAAGTTTACTGTCTGATGGCTTAGTCTGACGAGGCTGATTACTGCTTCTTTCACATAGTTGATGGCGGGAGGTTTAGCATTTACCTGTAATGTTGCAGTTTTGACAATTCCCATACATTTATGTCGAACGGAAAATAAAGATTATTATTATTACGTAAATCTAGCACCTATGATTCCCATCAGACAAACTAGCCGCTGCACTTTCTGTGGCTGGAATTAAGCCGATTTGTACAATGATATAAAAGCTGGAACAAGACGAGAAACGTTTTTTTCAAGCAGCTTTTTCGTCATGATTCAAATTTTACTTTCTAACGTTTCGTTATCGATCAATTATAATTTTTTAAACACAGCCGTGTTTAAATCGATTAGTTTAAATTATTTTTAAATTTAAAGTTTATCATATAGGTTTTTCATTACGTTAGGCTTGGATTTGTAAAGACATTTTCGAGCATAGACTTGACCTTGAATGAACGTCGAAATTTTGAGATGAAATTCGAAATTCTGAGAAAAAAATAAAAAATCTCGAGTTAAAAGTCGTAATTTCGACAAAAAGTCGAAATTGTTTTTTATTTAATAACAAAAACTTGGAAATCTTCTACGTTTCTTTTCGTAGGAACTCAAACCAAATGCTAATGGAAACATTATCGGCTAAGACCCAGATAGATCGCTCGGACATTGACAATAATAACTTTACCAAATGGGAAATTTTCCGAAATTGTGGCCGATTTTATCCCTGACTCAGCTTTTTTCTAGACCCTTTTGAGTCCCAAAATCATTAATATCAAACGTGTGAAACGAAAGTTTGGCCCGTAACTGAATTTCGAAGGCTCAACCCGCGTGTCCACGACACCTCCTATTATGACATCACGTACTTCCATTTCCCCATACGATGTGTGAATACAGATAACTCCTAATATTCTCCCCGGCCTGTTTATGTCATACCGCGGTTCGGACAAAGTGAAGACACCGAATTCGACGGCAGGTCGATTCGAATTTTACGACAAGGCAATTTTTGGAGTATTACCTAGAATGAAAAAGTGTAAAAGGGTGCGTTAGTAGGTGAAAGACTTTGGACACGAGGCAGTGAAGCACGTTCGTAGCAATTGGATCATCCAGGTTTCTTTTTTACAGAGTGTGCAATACTTGTGTTGACAGTAAAAGAACCCTCAGAAAAATTGAATCTAAACAATATCTAGGACCTTATAATCTAGGGATAATGATTTCAATAGCGTCTCTTCACATTGAGGAACAGAAAAAATCGAATTTTGTCAGCAGAGAACAACTACTATCCCTTAATCATTACAGAGGACGTGAGATACTACCGGGTAGGAGAGAAAACTTACAGTCTAATGGCTCCACCAAAAATTATATTCCGAAATATCAGCAGGACAGATCCAAATAATAAAAAGATACAATATACAATAACAAAAATAAACTAAAATATTCAGCAATAGTAATGATCAGGGAAAAGAACCCTCCTGTTCATAAAAGAGAACATAAACATCTCCGCTCACAAGAGAATTTGAAAACACTATTGACACACTAGAGTCATTGAACTCATGCCAATAGCCATTGAGAGGGTGTCTACAGAAAGCCGTGTACTGCCCTCTGAAGGTAGAACCGCTGTGATTGGACAACTTGTAGAGGAAGTAACAAGGAAAAGAAACATTGTCAGCTGCTAATGACTCAAGTCCAATTTTTATGAAGAAAATTGATAACAACATTTAATTATCCATTAAATCATCCGTTGGAGAAAACAGATTCAAATGTATCACTAAAATTTTGGTACTATTTTGAATCAAAATAGATTCAGTGCACTTCCTCTTATCACTGCATTTCGAACAAGTAGCTTTCTCGTCTCGTTCAAAGTTTCTTCTTTGGTAAATGCACTTTGCCCACAATCAACAAAAGTCGACAAAAACTAGTTGGCTAGGTAGTTGGCTGCTGTTCATTTTTAGATAGTTATCCGAACTTTCAGATTATAGAAGTTTTTTAAACTCTTCAGATAGTTTTCATTAGTGCTTTCATAAAAATCGCAATTTCTATTGAATATTATTTCAAAAAGACATACTTACTCATGATAAATAATATGGATACTGACAATAGTGACGATTTTGATAATAATACTCCGCCAGAGATATTGAAAAATGCTGCGAAAGTAACGTTGGATTTGTTGCCGGAAATTTCAAAAAAAGTATGAATTGGCATACGAAAAATTATTTATCTGTCAAGAGGTAGGATACTTTAATGTTATTGTAGTTGTGCAGTTGTGGAAAAAATAAATATTGAGGTATATTACTTGTATTTTTTAAATTTTTGCAGTTGTAGGAAAAGTATAGTGTGAAACATTACAAAGTACCTTTTCTCACTCGTTTGTTTGCGGTACTCGCCCTTCAGGCTAGTTCCACAAACTTCCACACTCGTGAGAAAAGTTGAACTTTCCCCACTGGTTGCACAATATTCTATATTTGGTGTACTTATAATTGTGTTTTGACATTTCGGTACTAGACAATACCTATAAAATGTTTTTTAGCGTTTTCCATTATCGTAAGAGCGATTAAAACTGCAAATCCCTAACCTAATTGATAACTGTCAATAGTGTCAATGCAGATTGTAAACCAAAGAGAGTAAACTAACAGGAGGGTTCAATAAGTTCTAGCCAATCAGAATCTTGTAGCATCGACGCGTCTAGTGACGTACTTGGACATGAGTACAGAGTCGAACTCGAACCAAGACACAAAACTGTCACATGTAACTCTCATATACTAAGAGTGCGGAGTGCGCTACGTCACATTTCGTCACAAATGTTCTTTCATATTTTTAATCTCTTTAATCCCCATTGTCTCATGGGGATTAGACTCTCCTAGTCAAATAACGTTTAGTCTCCTTGATTGTAAACAACCCTGTAAAAGGCCATGACTATAGGAGAAGAAGAACAATACTGACAGCGCGCGGAAAATGGAGGCGTTCAAACAGGTCAAATTCAATCGGTATTTTATATATTATTTTAAAAATTAATTCCAACAGTATTTATATTTTTCACTATGTTGTAACAAGGTAAAAAATTAATTAAACAATTGTGCCCCAATGTTAAATTTCCAGGAAGGCCCTTTTGCCAACAATCCGACGCTGAGTTCAACAACACCCGGAGAGCACTCAAAATAAACAAAAGGCAAAATGCTGTCACCACCACGACCTTCGGCCATTGCCGTTACAACCAAACCAAAAGAAAATGTTGCTGGCTAGGGATTCCAGCCATCTGTTCGCATAAGGCTCAACCGGCTCCTTCCGTCTCTCAAACGCCCAAAAAGGCCCAAATCCGGCCGTCTGCACTAGGAGACGGTCTCGCGGCCAACATATATCTGCTTTGGGGATCCTATAGAAGACAGTTGGACCCCCAAAACAATAAGATATGGGTGAAATCAATAGATCTAATGAACAAAACAAAATAATGGAGAACATTCCAACAAGGAACATCATGGAGTTGTAAAACATGAAAACAACCTAATTCTCAAAGGGGAATAAGCCCCAATGCAGATTCCAAAAGCTCACAAACTCCGCACCTGCCAACAAGCGAAAACATAATCAGTTCGACAAATAAAACGTTCACCTTCTTCACTCTGCTGCACTGTTATATGACGCTTCTAAAAGCAGGCTATTCACAAACATGAAACTTGTCCATCAGATTCCTCTTCTAATTGGAATCTCGACTCTTAAATTCCTCCCTACCATCCCTATATACAGTTTTAAAATACTCGGCAATTCAGCAAAACACCCCGTATTCTTTTCAACTATTATCGCATTCAAAAGACTAGTCACGTCCAAAATTTATATCGAAACCTTTCTCTTCATCACTATTATTTCGGAACTATCTTGAATGTCTCAAATACTTTATTTTCCTTCATCAAAAACATGTATATTTTTTCAGTCAGAGATAGAAACAAAGTCCTCTTTCACAATGTGATTTAAAAAACTGAATTGGTATAAATCTAACATGTTCGGATAGTCGAGTTCTGATCTTGCGGCCTGTTTGCTCAATATAACATACTTGATAATCACGGTTAGAACAATTGGTCCTTTGAAACATGTCCTGCTGATGTTAGTCTCCCGACTATATTTAAAATGTGCTGATGTAAGTCTTCCTTATTTCACACAAAAACAAAAGCAAAGCAAAGCCGAACACGGAAAAAGCCTTTATGGACGAGTAATGAACGATGTTTTTCATTATATCTACCTGAAAAGTAAAGAAACATTTATTTTTAATGATGGAGGAACAAAAACATGTATTGTTAATTGAAATATTTATGGTACAAAAATATCCAGAAATTGCCACAAAACAAGCGTTATTTGCTCTGTTGGTAAGGAAATATTCAAAAATTTGCGATTTCTAGAGAACTGTCATCAACATTTTATTCAATTTTGACATGTAAATAGGCAGCTATATTGTCACTAGCGCACGGAAAATTTTCCCGTGCGGGCGCACGGAAAAAAAACCATTTTTCAGTATGCTAAACAAGCATGTAAATATAGTGTTTTCAGATGGGTAAATTATTATCTATCATCAGTACAGTTAGCTAATACACTTGTCATTCGAATAAATCATAAAATGACATGCAAACGAGGGTTTGGTACGATATAGTGACTATATTGTTTGATATACATTATATGAACTGATTTCGTAACCACAATGTCATATTTACAGCTATTTGCACCGGTTCGGTTGTCCTTATTAACAAACTTAGCAAAGTGTAGGATCAGCTTAAGGTACACCTTAAAGTAAAGATGGTTTGCACCGTTTACTCCTGGCCTGAACCCTAGCTGAGTATTGGAAATGTTTGGCAACAGCGCAAAAATGAAACGAAACGTTAAACAACGCAGTTTTCTTATGGGCATTTCGCAAGCGCTATCAGTTCTGTCTTATTTGAGAGGCTGGTGGGAGAATGGCAAATGATATGGAAAATTTGTCTTTACCGGAAAACTAGCCACAATATCGCCAAGAGAGCTGCGTGCATATTATTTAAAAATGTTAAAATGCGTAGTTTATCAGACGCCCTAACCTGACCTGACTTACCTTAGGTATAAACAGAATGGTATCCATCCAAAATGCGTACGACTGAAAGATGTTAACAATTTTGAATGAATAAGAATCATTGAAAAGACTCGCCATTCCATTCCTCGAGTACAAAGCAACAGAATATTTTTAAGTTCGTAAGTAATAGAAATTAAGAATATATCAATAGACGTTTTGTATCAAGATATAGGTACCGTGTTGAATCAGAAAATTATTTTTATACATTCACATCATAGGGATATTCAATTTCACCCTCAATCAGGTTTAGTATATCTGTATGTTTGGTAACCCTAAATCACGGGAAACATGTACACTCGTCCAGGCGCATCATGAAATATTTTATTAAAATTTTAGGTCTGATATTGTACGTGATATTTTGTTGCAAACCTGATATAATCAGATACCTACAATCACAGTAGCAAAATCCAGGAAATGTCGAAATACTTCAAACAACAAGAAAATAGGAAAATAAATCGTGTAGGAGAAGTGAGGTTAAGTCGTTAAGTGGAACCTAAGCCTGGAAAATCTGTGGCTTGACAAGGCAAATAGCGGTACAAAGCAAAATCGAAATGTAGGTACTTAAGTCATGAGGCAACCTAAGTTGACCTGGACCAAATAGCTGTTAGAATCAGGAAGGTAGTCCCACCCAATATTCGAGAGTGTGGACTAAATTATGATATCCTGAATCATAGACTTTTATAGCTCCAACAAAATATTGAAGTCAATTTTATGTAAGATAATGTATTTTCAAGTTTTGGGATAGGCAACACTGATGTGAATATGTAAAATCTGACATTTTCATCGTAAAGTTTGACATTTTAATAGTAAAAGTGCTATACGAGTGCTATTTGTGTTGTGGTTACAGATACTCGAAACATTCATTTTGATCATAAAATGGAATTTAATCGTGAACATTTTCGTGCGATGATTTTCTATTAGTTTCGACGAGCAGCAGAGTGCAGATCATCTCGCTTCGTCTTTTGGCGATGAAGCACCATCTCGAGCCATATTATTCCGCTGGTTTTCCGAATTCAATCGTGGTGGCACCTTGCTACGGGACGAATTTCGTGAAGGTCGTCCAAAATCGCCTGTTGTACCAGAAAATATCGATGCTGTGCGTGAACTGCATTCATGAAAAGATTATTAACATTCTTTGGATAACATTGTCTGCACTATTTTCCATTTTCCAGTTTGACAATATTAAATTCATCATCGCACTAAACAATTCAATCTCGTAAATCGATTCATTATATGAACAAAATGGGAAATGGAATCAATTCATGTATTTTCAAATTTTCACAATAATTTTATTCGACCATATTTCCATCAGCGTATTTATCTAAAACGCTTATTTCCCGGAATTCATTTCGAAACCACAATTAACAAGCATTTCTCAATGCGGTTTCATCAAAATTCAGATCTGAAACCATTATGCGGAAAAATAGGTTGAGGATTTTCAGCTATTCAAAGAAGATAAACATCTACCCCGCTTGTTCATTGTCTGAATTTACAAATATTTTAATTACCCTAACAATGGCTTACGATTCGATGCATCACATTGTGCACTCCGTATTAAATTTAGTCATGGAAATAGATTTTGACGGCGCAGCATCAGGATTACCAACTATATCGGTGCATAGGCGATTTCCATATTCATATCCTGGAATTGGTGTGGTTCTTGAAACGGTTTGACTAAAATGAATCCTCAATGTCCTATTTTTCCGAGAAGGAAACATCTAGAGTAATATGTACAAGACTCAAAATATTTTAAAGACTTAAGATTTATTATTGGGACTGAAAGGACTCCAATCAAATTCAAGTGACTCACAGATTCAAGATTGGGAATGAATGACTGAAAGCCAACCTTTTGGAAGGCACTTGAGAAGTTTTCAGTGGAAGAGAAAACGACAGGGTATCTTAGGAATGAATAGGAAATGTATATTTTTCTCGGTAAAACGTAGGAAGCATGTGTTCGGTATTTAGTTCGCCACTTGATCGAATGTTTTTTAAGAAAGAAAAAGCCGAGTAATGTTTTTGAATGCAGGTCTGTTGAAAAGGGAGAGACACATGCTGGGCAGACAAATGTTTTTTTTTTTCGACTGGTGGAAAGTTCTAGAAACGAGGATGTGGGAGGTCATAACTTTCGGAATGGCAGGAAAGATTTTTTGAGTAATATCGAGTCTCAATGTCATTCGAGCTAGAACCAGGAATAGCCTTGAACGAGGCTCACTTGCACGCGAAAACGTTCATCAAACGGCCCGCACGAATAGTAAAATCCCTGCTATCCGGCAAGTGATGTCTGAGGAGGAACAAGAGGAATGGAAGTGGTTTGTTGAATTCAAACAAATGGAAAAAGCTCAAGAAAACCGCCAAACACAAGTAGAGCTTTCATCCTCGCCTACTCCCCAGGCTAATGCCTATTTTTCAAGACATATCTCCTATTTTACAAGACAAGTTGAACTTAATAATGGGCCGTGGTGGTCGGCTGGTAGAGCGTTCGCCTCTCAAGCATAGGGTCGAGGATTCGATTACTAGTATGGTCTCCGGTCTTGTGCATGGCATCACACTTTAGAAGGTATGAGCTGCGTCTTCCCTAGCTCGCACAAGTTTCTCGAACACTTCTGAGGGTTGCGCGTAGGGGTGCAACAGGTTGACGGAAAGAACAATTTGAACAAATTTGAACAATAATTTAACTGATAATTTGAAAATAATAAAAAGAAACAACCAAAAACACGTTTGCTTTGAGATTACATTTGTGGCATCATTGCTAGGATGATTGGTGTGTATTACTGCGAATAGTTTGAATAAAAACTCTTTTCACCATCTGTATAATAAAGAATTTTAGAATATTTTCATCTTTATGAAAGACTATCATTGGCCAAAATGAACCTTTAGTTATTCCTTTGATACTGTGGTAGTCTACTACCATCATTGAGTAAATAAAACATATTCGTGTGAAACCAAAGATAAATACCTATTTAAATAATATATTCTTTATTACAGATTAACAAGTATAAAAATAAAAGATTTTTTCCCAGCGGATTGTGAATTTTTGATTGCTAAGAAAATACGTCACTAATTTACAATAACAAATTTTTAGGAAAATCTGTATATAACCTGCGACCCCAAAAACCATCATATACCAATTTTGAATAAAATAAAAGAATAATTACAAATATGGTCTGCCATCTTGAAAAAATTCATAATTTCCTACCCTGAAAAGTACCATATACATGAGGCCCCCAGAATATACATTGCTCTTCATTCAAATGTGAAAGACTGCTATATTTATGAAATAATCATTCAAACGTAGGCTGAAATTTTTGAAGACAACATTTTTATAGACTGGATAAATTCTTGTCATAGGAATCTGCGATGATATCAGGAATTATTTTTACCCATGCGGCTTGTAACTGTCTTGAGGAAATAAATGATTATTATTATTATTATCTCACAAAAACAATATCGTTGACTATACAAAAATGTGATGGAGTAACTAACTCTACTTGGGGTTTCTACAAATACTTTTGAAAATACAAACAAAACTTTCAGTGACTATAAAATAGTTACATGTTTTGGACGTTATCATTTAAAAAAATTACGCTGTTTACTTCTATTTTTGAGTCTGTATGGAAGTGGTCCTTGAAATGTTCCAATTACTGATGATACCCATGATACCCATTACAGTTTTCAATGAGGAACCAAGTACTTCTTCGAATCCAGCGAAGCTTTGCCCGTAACAGACAATAATATACCCAACTGTATTTCTCCAGTCATATGCGGTGCTAAAAATGGATTTAGTTTTTTTTTGAGTAGGTTGAAGAACTGCTGTAATTTAAATTCACTTAAGAAGGTAATTCCTTTACAGAGCACATGGAATATGAATAAAAAATATGCTACATCATAGAAGTTAGGTATGTAGGTATTTCATAATTTTTCCCCGATGAAGTAATTCGGAGTGTTATTACCCATTATTGAACAACAACTATTTTTTTATATAATTGACCATGACATTGCAGATTTGTTTTGCGTGCTCAAGTTATGAATATTTCTCAAGTGGTCACTCTTGGAAATTTATTTCTTCAAATTGTAGCAGAGCGCTTTCGACTAGAAGAGTAATCATCAAATGTCAAGTTGAATCATCGATCTCTGCATGGAAAGTTTCTTGTATTTAACAGCCATATCTACCATACTGTAGTCAATTCATTTTTTACCTTTGGTAAGTACTGATGATGGCAGTTCTAGTCTAGTCTAAATATTATGTTTGTACGTGCACTCAGCTGGACAATTTCACTTTATTCATACTGCTGCTGATATTGTAATCAAAATACCTTTATGACGATCTGTGAAAGTCATACTCAAAATAAAAGGAAAACATAACTTTCACTTGCGCTTCAGGCACCTGGAACTGTCCAAAAAAACATCAAACACTTCTGGCTTGTATACTCGTACAATTCACATCCACATAATTTGAAGACTTTACAGATAGAAGTTCTGTATAAAATGGTCAGACAAGTCACAATGTGTAAAGCTTTATTTGGCGACACAAACTGCAGTATCTCTGGTTTAAGAATATGCAATCTAGATCTAGATAGAACTGATAATTGTGCCAACAGCCAGGTGGCGATCAAGGCCTTAAATTCATATGGTAATTATCTAGCTGGTGCTGGAATGCATAAAGAGTCTGAAAAGGTTAGCTACTGGAGACCGAAGAATCAGCCTCCTTCAGATCCATCGTGAACTGCATTCTGTGTAACGATTTCAGAATGCAAGGTGTGAGGCTACAGAACTGAGGCAGTTCAAATTTCACATTCAAAGTCTTTCACCAGAGCTTTTTACGGTGCACTATTATTTGTATATTTTCTTTCCGTCATACGGTTGTACCCTTGCGAGCTAGAGCTCATCTCAACAAGCACCTAGTCGAGGATCTTGAATGCAGATGTTTTTTCTAGGATAGGAAAACTTCAACTCACATTCTCACTGAATCGCAGGCAGTGGCGTCATTGGGGATATGCACTTTAAGAGCAGCAAACTGTATCCAAAAATCGCAGGGAAAGGATTACTTTAGGCACTAATTAGAAAAACAACTGTATTTCAGAATAGTAGGTGTGTGAGAAAAAGTCTCATAAGAAGCGACTGAATTGATGACACAGCGTATTAATATATGATGATTATCAACTCTAGAAATGAAACTATTCAACAAGTGCTTTAACTAACCTGGGTATATATCTCTTGCTACAACCGCTTACCAAAATAGCCTTTGGCGCTTTCAGATCTCAACACAAAGCTGACGTTTTCTCAGAAATATCGCTCTGGAGCGAAAATATTGAAAACATGTTTGATGTCCTTAGCTTTTGTTGAAAACGAACCTATTCTTCCATGATGGAAATTATAGACAATAAATTCAAAGTATACTCCAAGAAACTGTGGTGGTGGTAAGGTTAGCGACGCTGCCTAATAAACTGAAGGCCTTGGTGCGATTTCAATATTCGTTTCTTTTAAGCAAGTTATTTCCCGTTTTCCTTCTTATTTTAATCATTTGATATTTGGATATCTTGAACATTTGGGATTACTATTGATTGGTAATTTTCTCACAGGTAATATTATGTGCCTATGTTGAATTGAGTGTTGATCGTTTTTATGTCTAACAGCTGCATTTGTAGAAAAATATCATGTGTGTATTTCAAGCACAAAGTGTCATTGCTGCTCTTCAAAGATTACCGCGCTGCGCTTCGCGTCCAGCGGCAATCAATTACCTTGCGCTCTAAATACACAAAAAGCTCTTGTTTATGAAACTAAAAATTTATTCAAAATATCCAAAACAAACTTCCATTTACAACAGTTCAGAACAGAATGGGCATAAATTCAACTATAACTCACTGCCCGACCATTTAAAACTACTTCCATTCGAAATATTCAATATTGAACTGGAAACATTTTCCTGCTTTGATGGTTTGGACGGGTATCCCAGATCTCCCCTGAAAATCTTGGAATCGGCCATGAGGTTTCCACCAAAATGAATTCCTTTATTATATACTCCGGAGTTGTGACTGATAGATATGAAAACAAAAAGACTTTCCTTTCCGCGCACTAACACAAAAGGCTCATTTTTGCCGCCACGTTGGAGCTCAAATCTCTCCCAACATCTGGAACGATTTGAAGGAAAAGTTTCAATTGAGATTCGCAAATATTCCACGAGAAGCGCGTGGAAATGTAGTTCTGCAGGTTCAGTTGTCCGGTTTTTGCTCCGAGTATAAAGCAGCATTGTGGTTTTATTTGAATTTAATTTTAAACTCTGTTGGTTGGGATGAATCGGCTTTTGTTGAGGGCCGCGAGGATATTGTACACGGAATGATTACAGGTCATAGAGGAAAGTGTAGTATTTTTACGGTAGATGTATCTAAATATACAGTGCGGCTTTTTATAGTCCTACCATCAACTTTAGAACGGCCCGAACGTACAAAAATGGGACAAAAATCGTTTGAATGGTATTACTGATGTTAATTTTTGAAATACAAGACATAGATGTCGCGGAGAGCATCAGCTTAAACATTTCTAATAGCGTGGGGGGCAAGTCTCACATCGTTGAAAATATGATTCAATTTTCTTTTAGAATTTCGTGACACTTGACCCCCTATGCTAAATGAAATTTTTGATTTGCTCCCATCATCATCTATCGAGCAATCACGATATCTTTTATTTCCAAAAGTAGGATCGGTAATATCATCACATCATTCAAAATGGTTTTTGTCCCATTTTTGTAAATCGAACAGTTTGAAAGTTAACAGAGGGGGCTATAAAAATACGCACTGTGGATGATTGACAGATAGATATTTATTTGAAATAGGAAACCAAATATGTAAGTCATAAATCTTAAACTGAAAATTATAAATTGTTTTTCTCATTGTACCTAAAGTAAAGTATGTATTCTAAAATTACTAATCAATAAATGAGCTGGCAAAACTCAAATTCAATTAACGGTACTATGTTTGTCATTTGAGTGCTTTTTACGAGTACTGAGCCCTTTTAAAAAGTACTCAGAGCACTAAGCTCTAAGCATCGATTTGAAAAAGTACAGTGCTCACGACCACAAAGGGGATTAGAGTGCTTAGACAGGATATGCCTTTGGGTACACTATACAAGTGTATTCTTATTTATCTTTTTTTCGGTCCCTGTCTCCTAAGCTACAATACATCCGGAGGACGTTTTAGTATGATTTACCCAAATAACCACTCCCGTCGTCCATGAGGTAAATGGTTGGTTGGTTGGTTGAAGACTGACGAGTGAGATACCGGGTTTACCTTCGAGGTTTTTCTTAACACTGAGACCAGCTGGGGTCTATTTTCAGTAGAAAAGATGATAAGGTTATTGTTCTGTAATCCTTGGCCTGGTCGTATTAGTTTTGGCCAGGTTTCGGAATGAAAACTACGTTCACAGATTTCCAGATTTGTGGTATCCAGCCAAGTGCTAGACTCATCCTGCTTTAGTAGGACGGGGAATATACCATCTAGTCCAGGCGATTTACATGGGCTGAAAGAGTTTATTTCCCATAATACTTTCGAGTATGTAACGATCCGCTTCGCCACCTCCTAGTCAGCCCTGTTCGCCTTAGTTGGAGGTTGACACGGTTTTCATTGGAGATCCTGCAATGTGTGTGTATTGAGCAGAAGTTCAATTGTTTCTTTTCCGGTGTGGCCTCCAGTGAATTTTTTAAGAGTCCTCTCTGGGTTTATTGGGTTTTTGAAGAGTACGCGGTGGAGTCTTGCACTTCCTGAGGTTTGTTCTATGTCCTCACAGAACTTCCTCCATGCTTTCCTTTGCTCCCTTCTGATTATGTTTTTGTATTCCTGTAGTGTTTTGGAATATTCTTCCTACTCGTCAGTTTTTTCGCTCTATTGAGTAGTTTTTTTGCGGAGTTGAGTAAGTCTGCTTTTTAGGAGATAGTTGTTCTGATACGAAGTTATTATGGCCTCTTGAATTTTCTCTGGGGTTTCCTCTATATCATGAGCACTGTGTGTATTCGGTTTGACATTCCTAAATATTTTCAGGTTTTCTCCAAGCTCCTTCCGATATATCAGCCAGTTGGTTTTCTTCGTGTCCAGATACATTTTGGCCAGTTCATTGTTCTTGCCAATCTCCAGGTAAATGTGTCTGATGGTTGGTCTGAGACTAACCATTTCCCAACCTGCCGACTCACCTAGGGTAATGTCAATGATTTCCCGTCTTCTTTGGTTCACAAAGGTTGGTTCATTATCTCTTTTCAGTATTTGTAGGTTACTGAAGACAATAAATTCTAACAATGACTCACCTCTTATGTTCGTGTCGGTGCTGCCCCACACTGTTTTGTATGCGTTTGCATCGGCTCCGATAATTGATTGGAGTTTGGGTATCTCGCAGTGTTGGACCAGTTCCGTCAAATGCGCTGATGGTGGAAGACT